>OY796659.1:19276655-20622340 GCA_963680705.1 Rhagium mordax | reverse complement strand
CTTTGCTCAAGCTCTTTTTGCGGAAAATACTTGTATTTACAGGTAAAAACCCTCAAGTAATTTCAATTATCATTTTACTTGGAGAAATAACACTTAATTTTACACAAAATCACTTAGATACTACGGGCATTTTTCAATATTCACCGGTGAGTACACCGGTTCAACCGGTATCTCACCGAGCCGTTTCAGAATTGACCGATTAGCAAAAATGAGGTGTTTCTAAATTTACCGGCGTAATCAGCTGTTTCAACCGGTTAGGCACCGCATCCACCAGGTTCTTGAGTTGGAATTCGGTTGATATCTCGGTGGTTTTAATAACCTTACTTTAATTTTAATAATTTTGTGTTTTGTCATTGAATATAGGAGTGTAAAAGAAGCGCGAGGAATATGAGAAAACCCGAGTATCTATTGTATCTCTATCCATTATCTGATTTCTCTGTCTAATCCGTTACCCCGCACCCTGATCACACCGCAATGACCATAATACTCTGCTGCTGTATTGAGACGCCATCAGCGGTGTTTATGAGAAGTTATGTTTAATGTTTAACTCGTATTTTCTTTAGTTCAATTTTCAAGTTACAGGACGCAGCGACACTCCGACACTTGTCTTGCCAAGGTGGTATTGCTCCGACTCGGCTTGAGATAACGCGATGAATCATTTGGCTTCAAATCTACATAAATGCTCATTTCTTGATCTTTGATATAATAAATGAAATAATGTAAATTTTATGTAATATCTCTAGTGTAGTAAGAAAATACTTTAATTAACATTATGTACTTAATTTTATTTGTTTGAAAGACAAAGTATCCTTAAAATACGGTATGTATATGTTCTCCAATTAAAAAAAAAAAAAACATTTAGGAAACAGGAATATGTTTAAAAAAAACAAAAAAATATTTCACTGAATTTCTTTGTAAAAAGCCTATGAATTTTTAGAATAAAATATAGACTGACTCTTTTAAACAAATATCAATCACGTCAGATATGTGAAATGTGTCAAAAAAAATTTTTTCCCAAACCGTCAAGAAAGCGTCTACTTTCGACTTATTTGCGGAGCGAAAGTAGTGTTTTCCAATACGCTAATGTCACTTTTAAATACTCTTATGTCACTTTTCAATACTCTTATGCCATTTGTACTTTCAAAATAAATAAATCTAAATTATTTTATATTATCAGAATCTTTTAAGAAACTAGAAACTATTAAATCTAAATCATTTTATATTAACAGAAACTGTTATTTAGAAACTAAAAACCATGTACCCATATAGTTACATGGAAACCCAGTTAGCACAAAATGTCCGTGGGATGTCCATATATGAGCTTTTACGTTCCATATGGGATCGTCGTGGCAAAATGTCCCTCGGACGTCCCAAGGACTGAAATATCCCACGGAAACATCCCTGGGACTTACCGTCAGGGACGTCCCTGTAGAGTTATACTAAGAAAATCCTTGGGATGTCCCAAATAGTGAAACAACCCAGGCTAACGGCCCAAGGACTTAAGGACTTGGATATTATTCTGGGTAAGGTATTTTATAAAAAAACAAATGTAAAATGCACATGCCCAATCATAATTGACGGTCGAAAATATTGAAAACTATTTTTTAAACCTAAAAATATTGTTATTTTGGAGTGATAATGGTTTTATTAAATAAATATTATATCAGGAATCATTCAACAAAAACAAAGAGTAGAATAATTATAAAAATGTGGAAACAATCTAATTTTTAATCGTTTAATCTGATATTCAGTATGTTTGGTATTATGTATAATATTAGAATTACTATTAAAAGTTTTTCTTCTGTGATAAAGCAAAATAAACTTTTGGTAAACAAATTTTCAAGTTCTGTTGGGTACTCAAATATTTTAAATTTGCCGCCGCTTAATAAATGTAACGGACTAAGCTCTACGCGTGTGCAAGCCACTGCCATTTGTTCAGCGTATGCGCACATTCGCTGCCAGAACCAATCCAGGGCAAGGATAAGAAGGAGGAAGAGCAATATGGCTGCGTGCATGTTTTGTTTGGTGTTTAATGTCTTTTTGGTCTGGTGTTTTGTTAAAAGTTAAGTGGTCTTTTACAGATTGATTATTGTATTCTTTTACGCTTCATTCAGTTTTCCTGTAAAGGGTTATTTGAACTTTTGATGCGACATTGACACTGAAGTAGATCCTCAAATACTTATTATACTGAACTTGACCCACATTTCGCCAACCAAGTTGACATCATTGGGAGGTGATAAACAGTTTTAAGCATCTGCCAATGATGCCATGTTGGCCAAGCTCGTCGCCTGTAATAAACTTTTTGGTGTTTGTGGAAATAATTTCATTGTCAATTAGTATTTTATTTTGAATCCAGTTGGATGTAGGTTTTATATCTGGTATGCTATTAGAGCATGTCCTTAGGTCCTAATATTGTCCAAACACGACATGAAAGGACGTTGTTGGGACGTGACAGGGATATCCTGAACAGTCCCAAACGGCTTGCGCTGGGACGTCCCTACTTTGTTTTGGGATGTCCCTGGGATGTTTCAAATGTTCTGGCTTGATGTTTTTGGGACGTCCCAGGAGCAGCCTTGTGTTAGCTGGAAACTAATGATTTATATTATATTTATTTTTGTAGACACAAGTGAAGCAAATTGTCAGTGTGACGTTTTTTTTTGTGCATTAAATTTTTAGGTTTTTAAAAAGCGGTTTCGGAAAAATAGTGTACGTTATGCGTCATTAAAGTGTCTCTCTTAAGTGCTTGACTCGGAGACTTCGAAGAAGTAATAGTTGCTTAAATGGGGGGCGACGTTGCGCAATTTTATACCCAATAATGTTTCGTCAAATCGCCGCCAGCCACGCTTGACTTTGTTTTTTGAAATACGGACCTGATATTGTTTTTCCTTAATTCATTAGTATTTTTCATCCTGATTCCGACGATATATGACACTCGTTAATTTCAACAATATTTCCAGTTCCAAAACTAAAACTAAGTCTTTAAGTGATTAAATCCATTCATTACATTTTTTTAATAACTTTTTTTTATCTGTTTTATAAGTTATACTTCCGATTTATATACCATGGCATATTATTGGATATAAAATTGCGCAACTTCGCCCTCATTTAACCAAATCTCTATCTCTTATCGTTTCTGAGATCCCAATAGTGAGCATCGAATTTGACTCACGCTGTACATGGTGTCCCAAATTGCTTGATTTTGGCTGGTTTTCCTATTTCCAGACCAGGTAGAAAAAACTGACATATGAGTCTAGAGCTCGATTTTTGTGAAACGCCGTTTGGTGAAAACCACATTTCGATATCTCTAACCGATTCCGAGATATCGGCAAAAATTGACATTTTACAGATTCCGAAAATTTTTTTTGGAATGTTAAAATATATGTCATTTTTAAAGAGAAATGTGTTATATTGGCAGCAAGGACGACTAGACATATCATGGCATACATATTTTTGGAAAGCTTATTTTTTTTTCCTTTTTTCTAAAGTCAGCCAACTATGGTTTCCATTTGAAATAACAAAGTTAGCTTTGATATCAAACAATCGAAAAGCGATATATTTTTTTTCACAAATGCATCTTATTCTACGTCAAAAAGTGCCTGTAGAAAGTTTTTACCGTTTGAAAAAATATCCACAAATAAAAAAGTTGAGGAATCTGTAAAATGTCAATTTTTGCCGATATCTCGGAAACGGTTAGAGATATCGAAATGTGGTTTTCACCAATCGGCGTTTCACAAAAATCGAACTCTATACTCATATGTCAATTTTTCTCTACCTGGTCTGGAAATAGGAAAACCAGCCAAAATTAAGCAATTTCGGACACCCTGTACAGTGTACATTGAAGTTTAACTTACAATTTGTTGCAATTGTTGCACTGGAAAAGATCGTTGCTAAAAAAATTTAAAAAAATTGGACTGAGACAGTTTTAAGTGACAGACCCTGTATATTGTCAAAATCTGGCCACACTAATATAGGTACCTACTGAAATAACATTGTCAAATACACATTGACAAATCAAAACTAACCCACTAAAAATGGGTTAAATCTAAATATTAACGTATCAAATATCTCAATGTTTTTTGTTTTTTGTAAAGAACAAACTATAATAGCTGTCATCAAATATGAAAATTTTTGTCTGTACACGTCGATCATCAATCTGTTTAAAAATAACATCCCGTAAAATAAATAAAAGATGAAAGACCCTATATGTGCATGTAAACACCTAAATGAACCGAATGCGATTTCAACTTTTTTTTAGGGAATTTTTCAGAGAAACTACAGTATACCTCACTTTTTGTTTACCTCTTTCAATATATGGTAAAGGAACGACATTTTTATACAATAACTTTCGTTTGGCGTTTTTATTTAACGTCTGGTGAAAAATGCTGCTCACATATTGTTTTAAATTTTAATTCATCATTGTCCATTAAGGCAATGTCTATATTTCCACAATTTTTTTGCCACTCTTCAGTTCGTTTCGGGTCAGATACAGAAAATTTAAAAAAACTAATGTTTTTGTTAAGTCTGTTATTATTTAAACAGTTTTTGTACACACAGTCATGGCATGCTATTATGTCATTATTAAAAAAGGTTTCACTTATTCAAAACAATACCCGAAAATACACAATAACACATTCATATGGTACAACACTACCGCCATTCAATAAAGGCGCCAATGCTAGCGCCACGCTGTGGTGATCGACGTTACTTTCACGTCACACATCGCTATTAAATAAAGGTCTCTCTTTACCAATGACATCGCGCAAATCAGCTGAAACTTTCGCAGCCAATTTGCACAACGCCGTGTAAAGTTCGAAGCCCGCATCAGCCTCGTTCAAAAACGTTAGGTGTCGCTTCTTTATAATTCCTATATTCAATGGTTTTGTGTCATTTTGTGAAGGCTGAATATTGTACATGTTTTTATTAAAATGGAGTCCTGGAAACCCGTATTCAACGAAAAAGGAGTCATGTTAAATGAAAATAATATAGTGTTACAAAATGTATTTAGTAAGTAAAATCGTAGCCCGTTACGGTGAAATATTTTATTTAAAAAAAGTTCAATATAAGTAATTTTTTTGATTAAGCTGAACTGATCAAATTTTGTCCTGCTTATCCGGAAATGTTTTTGAAAATCAGAAGGTGTATAATTTAAAACAATATTTTCAATAAAATTTTTAATCTTATCATGTTTTTTCAGTTCAATCTTGTTGGCAATTTTCTCTAACAATTCCTCATCAATTTAAAATAATTTGTAGACACAATACATGCTATGGACCTGTACTCGTTCAGTATAACTTACCGTCTTGATTTCCCACGGGATTGCAGCATCCAGACTGGACCAACTGACCAAACCTGTCACCTCTAACCTGGGTGACTTTTATATCGCCGCGACCTCTGACACAACGCAGTCTCCAGGCACATTGTACTAACCCTTAAAAAATATTTCCCTTAAGAAATTAAAATTATAAGAGCATCATTTGCATTTCTAATTTGGTAAACAGGATCAGGTTTCTCTAAGTTAGTAGGCACAGGTGAGTATCGATGCTGTTGTATTTTGAACGAAAGGCAGAGATTCAGTTACGGGACGTTTTTCTTGCTCGGTGGTAGTAAATATTCGTTCGTTCCTGATACAGAAAATTCAACATAAATTTGTTGTTTTATCCGTTTTTCAAAATTAAAAATAGTTTATATGTATTTTAAACTCAGTTATAGAACTGCTGCCTTTTTTTTTCATCTTCTGCAATATTACCATACTGACTGATTTATTGGCCATGTTGCAATAATACAAATATGTGAAAAGACAACGAAATTCTGATAAAAAACAGAAAGCACAACGAAACTTTCCGAGCACAAAATGTTATTTTAAATGTTTTGTATACAAACAAATGTCAAATAAGTTGTCAACGGGAAACAGGAACGGAGAACTTTAGCCGAAGCGTTTCAAAATTATTAACCAAACACACGCAACCGGACATTCACCGGAAAAAATATTGTAAACCGGTTCCTTCAACCGGTAAATGTGACGGTGAATTTTGAAAAATGCCCTACACAGGCATTTCACGGTTAAATTAGGCAAATTTGACATTCACCAGCCACTTATTGACACGGCAAATCCGCGAGATGGCACGGCGGTCACCCCGACACGCAACTACACAAGCGTGAAAACTCTTATAACATGAACGGATTTCTATATAAACAAATAATTGTAGTTCGTAATATGATTTATCTATTGTCATAACATATGTTTCAGTAGGTATTACATCTGCATTAAGGTGTAGTTTTGAATAGAGCTAAATTAGCTAAATTAAATTTATATATTCTTCAGAAATCGTTGTTGGCAATGTCTATTTTTACGAACTATGTATCTGTAAGTAGGATAATCAACACTAATTTTTCTGTTAATATTATGACGTTCTTTTAATATATTTTTTAATATATTAATTTTTTAAATAACAAGAAGAACTCAACACGTTAAATCGTTATTAGGTTAACACCTGCCTTTGGAGCTGCAATATTAGTCAGTGCAACGTTGTTGGAATATATGAGTTCCGGTCCAAAGTGGGTGTATATAAGAAGCGACTTCGCAGAAAATTGCAAGCTATATTGGTGGACTGCTTTTCTGTATGTTCAAAATTATGTAAATGTCAGAAAAATGGTAAGTTTAACCTTCATTTTTATAATTGGAGATGTAGGTACGTAATGTTGCCGACCGAACGTTACCGAAAATTGCGTAAGTTACGGTAAAGTTCGCCCCCAAAATTAACTTTCGTGGTAACGTTCTCGGTAACTTTCCCGGTAACGTTCTCGGGAATATTCTCAATAGGTTCCGTCTGGTTCAAAACCGTTAAATGGAAAATATTTTGAGTTTGTTGTTTTTGTTTATTATAAGTTTGTCGTCTATTGTTTATTTTATAAATTAATGAATATATGTTTTAAATAAACTGACAGTGTTTTGTTTATTACATTACAAAAAAATTTGCAAGTTTAAAAAATTATTCGTCAGGCAGGTACTGAGAAATCTCGAAAGTTCTCGAAAATTCTCAAGTATTACGGTAATATTCTCAACTTTCCAAAATTACGGAAAAGCAACATCTCTATTTATAATACAATCCCAATATGCATTAATTAAATATTTGTAGATGTTAATTGTACCATTTATTATAGGTATTCATTTCGTTATTTATTATTTCATCATAGTTTATTTTGTAGAACATAATCTCTTTTAATTTTTTACGAATCTGCAGTATTTCTGGGAATAACTCATCAAGGAAAAATGCACATTTCCAAGAAAATAGTTTGCAAGCCAACTGCCTGCTTTGCTTTTATATTCGTCGGTCCAATGCCAAAACCCCGATTGTGCGAATTTGCAGTTTTCAGAAATGAGCTTTGTAAGTTGTTAAAATGGTTCTAAAATTTAAACCTTATGAAAGTAACTAAGTACCATAATCATATTTAAAATATTGGCATTGGACCGAATATTAAAATGGTAGTCTACCATTAGAATCAATCTTGTTGTGTCACCATAAGGAGTAGTTTACCCTTGAATTTTTTACAAAAAGTATACTATTCGAGTATTCGAAGATTCTTCAAACACATAATCAAGGTCCTCCCCATCCAAAGAATTTCTAAAAATATTACATGAAACTTCTCTTAAGTAGAAGAGCAGTGTAAATGAATTAAATAAAATATAAGGCATTGAAAATAACCGATCTGCTTACATAATATAAATTACCTACGATTTGTGCAATACTACTGAGTATAAAACTTTTAACTTTTATACAGAGTGGTTATTTTAAGCGGGCCACTTCATATATCTCCGTTGTTACGATCCATGGGAAAAAAACTTTGTATACAAAAAATATCAGCATTTTATTGGGTCATCTTATGACTGAAACAAAATTCATGTCCCCATGGCCTCATTCACAAGTTATCGACAAAAAACAAGAATGGCCGCATTTTTCAAGTACCTCCTTGTAATTTTTTTATTTTAAGAGGCACATTTTAAGTAAAATTGTGTTTAAGAATAAGAGAAATTTGAATGTACTGTTTAATTTATTTACAAAACTATAATTTCCTCTGCACACTCTTGGACACCAGAAAATAACTGTATCATAAAGCTGATCGAATCACAATTGGCTTTGGTATAGTTGGGTAGATATTTTTCTTCTTTTTCATTTTATATCATACTAGTTGTGGAAAATAATTAACTTTGTTGTTCGAGGTAAAATAGATAACTGGTAAAGCGATATGATATACGGGATATGAAGATGCGTTCGATTTGCGTAACGTTGTTTTAACAACGTCATATTATCAATTAAAAAATAAATACTCAGTCAAAGGACGGTTTTTTTAAATCAAAAGTAAGCTATCCTTAATAAAGGTGCAATTAATTTTCTGCGTGATAGTAATGAGTATTTATGAATATGAGTTTAAAATACATAAGTTATCGCGGTTTTAAGAAACCTATAAGTACCTGGCCAGCAGAATTTTTATTGTAACTGCAGAGGTAAACTACCCTTTTGTAATGGTGCAACAGGATTCAGATTGATAATAGTAGACAAAATCTACTATAGCATACGATATGAAAGCTGTATCATAAGCGGAATAGTCCGATCAGCAAATTATAGACACGTTTCTATTTAATTCAATTTACCAAAGCATGAGTCGCATAACTTTTGAAAAACTACGTTTAAGCTAAATCCATTCCAATTTCTTATTGCGTAGGTAGACATTTCCGAAATATGCAAATTTACTGAAAAGTGTCACTTGAATTTAAATTACTTAAATAAAACGTTCTAAAACAAAACGTTTTTAAGTAAAGTCTTTGATACTATACAACATGTCACGTGTGATATTTTAATTGACAGGTAAACATAGACCTCATTTTCTAAACAAATTACATAATACTACACTCAGTTCCATAAAAAGTGACGCACTCGATTTTTGGGGTAATTTTAAAGTTCTTTAGTTTTTAAGCCGGCGGACTGATTTGAACATTTTTTTTCTCAGTTTCTAGCAAAATTCATTCTCTATGAGCCGGATTGGAAGCAATGGTGAGTTCTTCCATATTTCATGGAAATTAATGGAGAATTTTAAACCTAAGTTTTTTCAGAAGTTTTCAAAACAGCCTGTGGATTATTTTGCATTCGATGAACCATTTTTTAATAAACATTTTTCCATCAAATATGGAAGAACTCACCATTGCTTCCAATCCGACTCATAGAGAATGAATTTTGCTATAAACTGAGAAAAAAAATTTTCAAATCGGTCCACCGGTTTAAGAACTAAATAACTTTAAAATTACCCGAAAAATCGAATGCGTCACTTTTTATGGAACTGAGTGTATTACTTTTCTACTAAACGGCGAAGAAATATATCTCCTAGCATATAATATATCATATATATCAAAACTATCAATAAGTGCACGCCATAATTATATATGATAAATAAAATAGCACCACATGTAATTACGACCCCCTTTATCCCAGAAGGTTCTAGGAGAGCTTTGTGCGGAAGGGGGCTACACATTTAAAGACACATCCAATATCCGTGTATAATGGAAAAATTCCTCTCACAGTATTTTCCATTGCCATGACCGGGATTCGAACCGGGACTTCAAGGGTGAGAGAAGTACGCTACCATCTCGACCATCAGTCATATAATAATATATAAGAAGTAATTGATAATTAAATTTTAAACAAATCTATTAAATAGTTAATAATTGTTTTTTCAGTGTGTAGGTCATTCATGGTATCTGGACATAGATATGCAATTGTACCTAGTGTCACCAATAATACTGTTCCTTTTATGGAGATATCATAAAATTGGATTAACTGCCTTGGCCATATCAGTAATAATATTTACAATTGTTCCATTTTATATTGCATTTCAAGACGAATTAGCAGGAGTAGTAAGCAATTTATATCCTAAGTAAGAAACAGTTTTATTATATTCTTAACAACATAATTTCATGATTTAGCAAACAATGTAAATATGAAGAAAAATAACTATTTTTCGTATGGCGGGTAACTAAACATAACTATCGTTATATCTCCCATTATTCTTTACGCATAACAAAAATTATATTTTCAGTTTCAGCAACTTAATCTGGATCGTGATATAAAAAGTTATTATATATTTGTGCACACAGCTGTCAAGTACTCTTTACGAATTGGACTTAATTAAATTGATACTTTTCTAAAATATTCAATATTTTCATGTACAGAACACAGACTAGAATCAATTTAATTTACACACTATAACCATAACCACTTGTTATATTAAACAAGAATAATGGCGGATATTTTTTAATATAATTTTTATTAATTACTTAAAATGTAATTACACATATATAAGTTTTTACACGAACGAAAATGAAACAATATTTACAGCTTCAACAGCAAGACAGGAAGTAAAACATATACGTTTCTAATTAATATATGCAGATTTATCACCAGATTCTGTGATTCTAATCTAATATACTACTATAAATAATACAGAATGCGAAATAGACCAGTCAAATTACACTTTGACAAGGAAAAAATTGTTAACAGGGCTTTGGCAGTTGGAAATGGTAAAGTGGGGTATAATAATCAAAAAAAAATCCATGCACTAACAGGAATGTTCCGGGGGGGATTTAGGGGAGGGCGTCAAAGGGGTCAATTGTGTATTATTGCGGTTTTCGGATAAAATTGAAGTCGGAGAGAAAAATATTTAATAGAAAAGTTGTAGATCGTCAAAAAATCTACAACTTTTCTAGAAATCAATTTTTCACATAACCTCAAAATATCCGAGAAAAATGCGAGAAACTGGTTTTTCTGTTTTTTATTTTTTATTTCTATCAAAAAAATTTAATTTTGACGAAACTTGGTGGAAATATACCTTTTGGTCTTCTAAATATCCATAAATTTTTTCAGACCAAAAAACTCATAGGTTTCCGAGATATTCCCTTTTTTTTGGAAAAAAAACATTTTTTTTTTTTAATGAAATTTTTTGTCCTTCAGGAAATCATCGCACCGACTTGATTTAGGTCTTAATTTCTTCGTTTTTACTTATACTTTTTTAGTAAATGATAAAAAATAGTAGTGTCCATTTAAAAACACGCTCAAAAATCGAAAAAAACAAAAAATGACGTTCTGCTCCGAAACGAGTATGTGAGCCTCTTTCAATACACTGGAACCTAACCGGTATGCGGGGACCAGCTGTTTCGAACTTTGAAGAGCAGAAACTAGAAAACAGACTGGTACGGCAACTAAGCTGCCTCTACCTGTAATCTAGCGAACTAAAGACAGGTAGCGGGAAATTGAAACTACATATTATAATTATTCGCTTTCAATATTAATAGCGATAGTATTACAAAATTAAGGTTTTTACGAAATAATTAAACTAAGGATATCTTGTATTTTTCTACGTAAAATTCAATGGTGTAATCAGTTTTATAAGATTAATAAAAATTTCAATAAATTATAAACATATACAGGGTGATCCATAACTCTCTTTTCATCGTAAATAATTCGGTTGCTGTTAATATATTTGATTGTTTTAAAATGTATATATATGTAGAAAGTCCTGCAGAATCCGAATATGTGTTCAGAAAAACAATTGAATGCCAATTTAAAATAATAATAAAAATACGATTTTCTTAAAAAATTTCACCCTGTATATTATTGCATAAAATGATATATGGTAACATATTATAGACATACACATGATACTCATTGATGTGTCCAACTTCCGGTTTGGCCGGAAGTGCTTTAATACAATATATTAAATACACAGATTTTAAATTATTCTAGTAGGCGGGATGCTTGAAAAAATTGCCTATCCGATTGTAGCTGTCATTACTATATTATTGATATTGTTAGTGCGTTTTCTGTAATCAAAATGAAATAAAAATATAAATAAATAATAGGTAAATAAAAAATAACAGATGAAATTAACAATTTAAACAATAATCCAACAATTTTTAGAAACTTACGAAACAATTTAAAGAAACGATTAAACTGTTGTGTTGAACAGGAAGGGCATTTAATTGAACATTTATTGTAAGCGAAGTTTCATTATGTTTGTTTTTGTTACTTTAATTCATTTGTTTATACTTAATTATTTTTGTTTATTAAAATAAGTTTAGTAAAACTGTTTTTTGAAAATCTCGTTTATAAAATGGTGAAACTATGATGTTTTATATATCATTGGATTCGTAATCGATAGTATTATCTGAAATAATTAAAATATACAGGGTTAATAAAAAATTGCTATAAATTGTAAGCACTTCCGGCCAAACCGGAAGTTTGACACATCAATGAGTATCACGTGTATGTCTATAATATGTTACCATATCATTTTATACAGGGTGAAATTTTTTAAGAAAATCGTATTTTTATTATTATTATTTTAAATTGGCATTCAATTGTTTTTCTGAACACATATTCGGATTCTGCAGGACTTTCTACATATATATACATTTGAAAAAAATCAAATATATTAACAGCAACCGAATTATTTACGATGAAAAGAAAGTTATGGATCACCCTGTACAAAAAATATTGATTTTTGCGAAAGTAATTTTTTGTTTTTTTTCGATTTTTGAGCATGTTTTTAAATGGAGACTACTATTTTTTATCATTTACTAAAAAAGTATAAGTAAAAACGAAGAAATTAAGACCTAAATCAAGTCGGTGCGATGATTCCCTGAAGGACAAATTTCATTTAAAAAAAAATGTTTTTTTCCAAAAAAAAGGGAATATCTCGGAAACCTATGAATTTTTTGGTCTGAAAAAATTTGTGGATATTTAGAAGACCAAAAGGTATACCAAGTTTCGTCAAAATTAAATTTTTTTTATAGAAATTAAAAATAAAAAACAGAAAAACCAGTTTTTCGCATTTTTCTCGGATATTTTGAGGTTATGTGAAAAATTGATTTCTAGAAAAGTTGTAGATTTTTTGACGATCTACAACTTTTCTATTAAATATTTTTCTCTCACAATTGACCCCTTTGACCCCCCCCCCCCAAATTCCCCCCGGAACATTCCTGCTAGTGCATGGATTTTTTTTTGATTATTATACCCCACTTTACCATTTACAACTGCCAAAGCCCTGTTAACAATTTTTTCCTTTTTCGAAAAAAAAAATGTTAATTTGATTAGTCTAAAAGTCCTCATCTTGACATAGGGCCTAAATTTACCGCTTAGTTTTGTTTAGTATCGCAGCTCTAAATGTATAAACAGTTCGAGACGCTAGCATACGGCGACCAAGGACGGACATGTACGAGCAGTAAAGCACTTGATTCTAGGCAGCGGCACTTCACGTCGTATGTATTTTGAGGTTGGCTATGTCAAGATGGGAACTTTCGCAATCTGTATATAAATTCTATAAACTTAAACGTATATCTAATATTTATATTTACATTTATTTTGGGTAAGCTGATATTCAAAAATATATACAATTTGTCGTAATTGGTTGAGTAATACCTTACTAATTATAGAGGTGTAAGGAAATACGTAATTTAACAAGGCTAAAACACATTAAATTTATTGCAAATTTTAATAATTTTAGAACACCAACAGACATATTCATGAACCATTATTATCTGAAAACCCACGCAAGAGCTGCTCCTTGGTTTATAGGAGCATTTCTGGGACACGTATTATCCGAAGGAAAATTCAAAGACTACAAATTTCCCAGAATGAATAAGGTTAGTCCTAAATCTATAATTTTGAAACAAGCAATACAAATATTATCTATCAATTTTGCATTCATTATATACTTATAGCCAGCAATGATAAAAAATTGACCTTGTCCAAAAGTAAGATATTTTTGGAAATAAATCAATAAACATTAATTTAATGCTGAAACAATTTACTGTTTACTTATGTTTTTTATACTAACTGAGCCTGTGCATTAGAAATTTATGTAAAAAAATACTGCATTTTTTTGTTAAAAATCTGAGGTTGACTTTAACATTTTCAACTTTCTACCACTTCTATTTCTATCGGAAGTTAAGTCACCTTTGTTACTTGAAACCTAACACCCTGCGTTATTTTACAATTTTGCAGTCTATGTGAAATTTAAAATGAATTTCTCACGTATTTATGACATTGAGAGCCGCCAAGGCTTTTGAGATGATTCAATGTATGGAAAATTTCTTGCCAAGAAGTTTGAATTTTCAAATTCGATATCTTCGCCTAACTAAAGCATGGAAACTGCAAATTTTTTTATCACTTTAGAAAAATATGGACGTATTCCTTATAAAAGAATTGCGTCAGATATGTTATATAAAAAAGCAAAGAAAATAATTTGTCCAAATGGAGAGATCCGACAAACAGGCTAGATGTGTCCAGACATATTTTGTTTTCAGTTATTTCAAAAAATTCGTCAAATTTATCAAATAATGCAATTAAAAACATTGTTTTTAATTTATATTTATTTTTGCATTTGTTGTATTTGCAATATAGTGAGGAAACTTTGATCCTTAAGCCAGTAAGTACATGAATCCTCATGTGCCTATTCCTATTAGAATTGTTACAAGAAATTTAGATATACTTACTACATTTTTTCTCGTCCTTTTGCCTTTTGGGATTTATTACCACATTTCTTGAAATTCCTATCCAAAAAAATTTGATTTATCTAAAAAATATTCAAATTAATCAGTTTAAAACTGGGAAATAACCTCTACGCCTTTGACGTAGAGGATAGGAATTCCAAGAAATGTGGTAATAAATCCCAAAAAAGAAAAGGAAGAGAAAAAATTCCACAATTAACATTTGAACAATACTTATACTCACCAAATCGTAAAGAATTGATAACACGGTTATCTAAAAAGGGTTCTTTCACTATTATACACACAGGAAATCCTTTCAGAATAGTGTAGTTTTACAAAAATTTGTTATCAGGTCAGTAGTAGAAGATAAACCCTTTTAAAAAAAATCATTGACGATTCTAAATTTTCTAAAGAAGGAATTTAAACAAAGAATCCCCTACTCCCATTTCATCCCAGAGATAAAAATTCATGTAAATAGTTCCTAATATTTTTTTCTTGTGATAAACGAATGTATTTTATTTTTCAAATGTTAAGAAAATTTTAACGGTGCAAGATATCTTAGACATTCTGATGTTGTGCCCTTTATCTATACTTTTACCAGACCTTGCTAATTACTGTTATTAGAGATGGATGATACTTTTGCACATCTGCATATCGGTAAATTAGACATATCTAACTGAGATGACCCCAAGATTTCCCAACCTTGATTTTTAGGGTAGAATAGAACGAAGTTTATTTTGTAGATATGAGAAAAAGAAAAATTGCTGGTATTTAAATGACTCGATCCAAATGAATTCGGGACGACAACGGAAAGCGTGCAGAAGATTTCTAAAATTTATTTTTAGTTTTTTTTTCTTATTTGAGTTTATACTTTTTCCTTTCCCAAAATTATTTGTTTTTAAACATCCTAAGGTTGCAGTCAAACAGAAGTTCTTGTATTTAGCTGATACCAATTACTTTATTTTCACAAGCCTTCATTAGTGGTGTGTTATGCTCCTATTTCTCTCCTCTGAACACTTCATGTTTTAAAAAATTGTACTGGGTTCTGAATTTCTTTATTGATGTAATGGAGTAAATGAAATATTATGAAACAAAATTTAAACTGACGAGTCTGCTTACTAGATTAATTCAAAATAAGCACAGCGACCTTAAATTGAAATAATTGTAGGTATAAATATTCATTTTATGTGTAAAAAACATCCCATTTTGATAGATGGGCAATATTTCGCTCTCCTTGATCCTTATATATTAAAACTTTTCAGTTTCTAAGACTATTTCATGAGGAGATATTAAATTTGAAAATTGGGATTTATTTAGTGAAAATATCCTATAAATTGAAATATACAGAATGTTCCATTGAAAATAACAAAGTTGACCTCGACTTCCAGCAAAACCAGACCTGATTGAAAGTTAAAAATATCTTCGTTGAGAAAGTTCTGGGTCATACGGTTATTCTTAAAATTTTTAATGGGTATGTTGCATAATACTTAATTGATTACATAAACCTACTGTTTCTGCCACGCAAAACAAACAAACCAAATTATTGTGACAATCCAAATAAAGAGCACTGAAAATATTTTATAAATGCGTTTCTTTTCAAAATAAACGACAAGTAAAATTATATATTAATAAAAATAAAATGGGTACTTATCAAATCTCACTGACTCATACTGTTACAATGAATGCCCTACGCTAGAATCTTCCAAAATTTTGAAAATCCGTCCGATTCTGTCATACTATTTTTAAGAGAAAAAAATAACATCATTTTCATTTTTATTAATACCTTATTTCTCTTCCTTTTCTTTTTTGGGATTTATTACCACATTCCTTGAGATTCCTATCCAAAAAAATTCGATTTATCTAAAAAGTATTCAAATTAACCAGTTTAAAACTGGGAAATAACCTCTACGCCATTGGCGTAATGTCAGAGGATCGGTTAGAGGGTAGTTTTTTGACAACTAATAGGAATTAAATTAATACAAAAATACTGCGCTGACGTTTCGGAAACTATATCCGTTTCCTTTTTCAAATTTTAGGCTTTAGATTTTAATGTAAATGTTCAGAAGTGTGGTAGTAAATCCTAAATAAGAAAAGAAAGAACATTGAACAATGTCAGAAATAACTTTTAAACAATATTTATTCCTTATTCTGCAATGCTCGTCATAATGTAATGTAATGTAAATAGTATAACGTAACATAACGTAACAGAGCGCAACATAACGCAACATAACGTAACGTAACGTAGCCGTAACATAACGCAAGGCAACATAACATAAGACATAACCGAAAACATAACAGAAAACAACATAAAACGTCACGTCACAATCACTTCACCTGATATTTCATGACATGACAATATAAGTATCATATTGGTAGGAGACATCATTAAACTAATGGCGTATTTTCACCATTAAATTATGTTCTAAATATTTTCAATAGAATTTTTATATTTTCCAGGGTCAAGCTATATTAGCTTGGATTATTTGTCTTTCAGTTCTGCTTACTTGTATATTTTGTGGACATAGCACACTAAGAGGCCCAGAATATGACAGGCTCGGTAACGCCTTTTACATAGCTTTACTTCGACCTGTCTGGGCTCTCTGTGTTTCGTGGATAATATGGGCATGTGCAATGGACTATGGAGGTAAGAAAATTAAAAAATGTACTTAAATTTAATAGTATATATTACGTAATGAGAGTTGTAAATAGCATATTACGCACGAATGGAAAAATTGCGCACGCGCCGCGTAGCGGCGAGTGCGGTAATTCTATGCGTAATTGCTTTACAACTCGAATTATTATTTACATTACAGTAGTAGTAAAATAGCATAAAATAGCATTTTCATACAAGAGAGTTATTGTTTATAAACAAAAGCTCTCTATGATAGTAGGAATAATTATTATATTAGCAGAAATTAAAAAAAAACAATAAAAAATAATAATAAGAAATAATAAAGAAATAAAAATAAGAAAGTACAAAACATAAAGAAAATAAATTCGGAATAAAGCTATGAAAAATAGTTTAAATTTATTAATACTCCTTTAGGTATGAGATGTTAAAATAACATTATGCGGCTATAATTATAATAATCAGATGAGTAAAATGTGTTTTTAATTTAAAAATTCAATTATTGTTTAAAATATAAGATTATGTTTTCCTGCTATAGACAATCTATGTATCTGAATATTCTATGATGATGTGAGGAAACACTCCAAAAAATATTCTGTATTTAAAAATAGATTTTGCACAGAAAAGTAAAAAAGCATAATAAACGTGATCACCAGTGAAGTCTAAATAAACGCTTAGGACACAGCCATTTATTTGTCTCCTATGTATACCATTTTAAATATTTTACTATCATAGTCATTTTGTAAATACAAAAATTTGCCTATTCTAAACAGAAATTTATGTTACAGGTCCCATAAATAGCTTCCTTTCGCTTTCAATTTTTCAAATATTGAACAAATTTACATACAGCTTGTACCTTGTTCATGTCTCATTATTATACATGATAGTATTTTCTTCAGAAACATCTATATATTTTTCTCCGTTTAATATGGTGAGTAAAGATTATTTACCACTTTACCATACACAACAAATAATATATTTTTATAGGTATACTTATTCTGGGGAATATACATGATTAGTTTTGGAATATCCGTAGTTTGGGTACTGGCTTTCGAATCTCCTACGATTATCATAGAGAAATGGATATTTAAACCTAGAAAATAGTATTGTATAAATAATATATTGTGTATAGAGTAGATAGCTAGTTTTTTTACACCGTATTTATATCATAGTCCTGGGAAGTTTAACCTGTAACACACACAAAACCAATTAATTCCTGGACATCGGCGTTTGCCCCAGCTGAGATTCGAACTCAGCAGAGATATGCACTGGTCAGCCGCGATTCTTTCAGAATCACACTAGTCAAGTAATTTATTTTTATTTACCTATATAGGTATATATATCAAAAATAATACTTAATAGTCATATATATTATAGGTACATACCTATCATTTTGGAGAAAACATCGGATATCGGCGTTTGCTCCAGCTGAGATTCGAACTCAACAGAGATATACATTGATCAGCCGCGATTCTTTCAGAATCACACTAGTCAAGTAATTTATTTTTTCTTCAAGCGTATAACAATACTACCTACAGTGTTATTTGATAAATAATATTACCTTGAAATACAACAAATTAAATATATATTTTTTTATTTTTGGATCATTATGTTTAAAGTATATATTTATCATAAAAAATTTGGATTAATTTATTGGACACTGAATAAATTATTTGAAATTTAAGCTTGATAGTGGGAAGTAGTTTAATGGAAAAGTTAAAGGTTTATGAAATCATTTTCGACATACAATATGGCGGAAGTGGATCTCCACCCAATATTTAAAATCTCTTTATAAAATACTTCAAATATAAACTGCAAAATATTACTTTATGATCATAAATCAAATCGTTTAAAGTATCCGAATTGTAAAATAATCAGGAATTATTAAAAAATGCAACATCAATATTTTTTTCTAAGGTAGTAATAAACCGCGAAGGTTCGTTAGTATATTGTATGAATCCATATGCTGCCATACACTACGAAACTGGATTATTGAACATTTCATCTATATTGATCTCCCATAATAATTATATTAACATATTGAGGTACCTTTGACAAATGATAAAAGATCATTAACTGGCTAATAAAATAAAATTAGATAAACTAGTTGATGGTACCCTGCATATAAGACATATGAATACATTTTTGTTCAATTTAACACAAATATTTTACACCGTTAATACTCGTAAGATCATGTAAAATCTCATTTGCTGTGAGTACATCGTTCACATACACTTCCACTCCTCCTCGTCGTTCTAAACGGTCTTTCCTTTCCTATGTATAAGATTTGATGATCATTTAGCCATGTTTTCGTAATACAAAATATTGCAAAATCATTATCTAAATTGCGCGTCAAATCCTGTAAACAGTGAACTCATATTAAGGTGGTTTATTTTTACGAGACTATTCAAAATTAATTTTATTTTTATATTGCTCAATAATATTATTATATTGACGATAATTATATGTCGAATTTATTTACAGAATGCTCAGTTGAAAAATTTCCCTTAAATTTAATATTAAATTAATTATAATTTACGCAATATAAAACTTCTGCAATGTACTAATCTCTTTTATGTTTACCAGAACAATTACAACAAACTGCACTATCAGGACGACAAGTTTTCTTAGTGTGACCTATTGGTTACCTACATTTATAGCAACGGGGAAGAATAAAATATTACTTAAGACTACATCTCCCCCAATCAACATAAACAGCTATTTAACAGCTACAACTTTTGTAATTTGTTTAAATACAGATGCATGGAATTAATTCGAGTATGAGATTACAGCTTTCTTTAAATTTTAATTTTGTGCAATTTGCTACAAGAATCATCATCACTATATTTAGTTAGCACACGCATCCTTAATTAAGTTAGTTCCAATAAGTTTCAATAATATTTAAATTTAATTGACCTGGATTAATTTTTGATTTAATATCTTGTTCCACCAGTGAGTTTGAAATATTTTTGTTTGTTGTTTTGACAAATACTTAAATAAAATAGCTGAATTAACGGACATACAATCCCAGAACAACTTTGTTCTGGGACTTGACCTATCTCAACAACACAGCGTGCCAGCGTGCACGTCTGTACCACAGGCTAATTCTGTTCTCACCTGTGTCTGTACTCTGTGATATCTTCAGTATGTAATGAGTCTCTCTCGTAATGAGTCACAAGCAAACATTGGTGAGCTCGACTTTATCTGGTTTGTACGTATTACCACAGTATTACCGAGTGTTAGAGGTTTGAGTTCCATTACTATAACATGAGGTAGGTAGGTAGATTAAGCAAAAGTAAACAAAAAAGGTTACATTGGAGTTTATCACTGCGTTAAATCACTCCCAACACCCAACACAACTTATTAACATCGAGAAGCACGTCGAACGACTTATTTCATTTTGTCTCGTCGAAATATGTATAGCCCAAAACAAAAAATGTAACTTAAAATTTTGTCGTTTTTCGCAATTTACAAAGAGAAGGGTGATTTATTAAAAAGCAAAATAACCAACGATATGTCACACGGTTACAGTACAGGCAAAATGTAACGAAATTCATAAAATAAGCAAGAAAATTGCGAAGTTTTTGTAACTCTATATTTATTATTTATATGACTGATGGTCGAGATGGTAGCGTAGGTACATGCCTCTCACCCAAAAGTCAAGGGTTCGATTCCCGGTCATGGCAATGGAAAATACTGTGAGAGGGATTTTTCCAGTATACACGGATATTGGATGTGTGTCCCTTGTCTTTAAATGTGTAGCCCCAGCCCCCTCCCGCACAAGGCTCTTCTAGAGCCTTCTGGGATAAAGGAGGTCGTAAATTACATGTGGTGGTGTAAATTACATGTGGTGGTGTGGTGTATTATTTCTGTAATTATTGAAGGTGGATTTTTATTGCATCGAAGGCAGACAAATAAAACTTATGAAGACATTTGTGCAACGTTGTTAACTACCTACGTGATTAACAAATTTAGGCAAAATTCAGTAATCGTATCCTTCCCTCAAGAAAAGTTTTTGTCAAATGATATAATCGAAATCCGATTAATATCAATAATGTTGACAAAAATTCTTTAAAATAAAGGATTCTTTATAAAACAAGATGTAGATAGATGATGTGAATTCAACTATTGTTAAAGCAGCAATTGAAATATCAAATAACGGACGAACATCTGTACCTAGTCAGTGAGGACGTTGATCTCCTTGTTCCTATTAATCGCTTTGACTCCAGAAGAAAAAGATACAGTTTTCATAAGGCCAGGAACAGGAAAAATTAAATGGAAAATACGATTTTTCTAGCTCTTGCCTTTAGTGGTTGTGATACCACGTTTGCAATATATTTCAGAAAGAAAAATTAAAAATCTTCAAACTTCTTCAGAAACAAATGCAGTTGATTAATGTAGTGAGAACTTTCAATGACAAGAATTATTCAACCCCTCTTAAGTAAAACAGGCTGGTGAAACTCTGTTCCTACTTGTATACAGTGCAAGGAAAATCACAAATTTCTCAATCAACTCATTCAGATTTAATCAATTCAAAAAATCTCTGCAAAAACAAAAATCAAAGTTGGAATTATTACCACCAACTTCAGAGGCAGTCGCTCAACATTCATTACGAGTATTCTACAAAATTCAGAAATGGCTTGGCAATGATAAAAATCCACAACAGTGGATAATTTTCCCCATCTTTTTTGCAAGCTTTTGGGGCTCACCAGAAGTTTCTGCAAATTTTCTTTTTTTCTTAGCTGATTGTGCGTGTTTTTGTTTATTTAAATATTTAATTCTTATAAATACTCTCAGCCTGTAGAAATAAGTAAGTATAGCTAAAACATAATATATCAAAAAGATATATTCGATATTTAGCCATCACTGTGAATTTCTTACACTTTTACCAACAACAGACAATTGTTTCGACCTGTTAGGTCTCATCAGTGTTGTACAGGTTTGGTACGGGTATATCAGAGATATCCCAAGTGAAGACATTCCAGCGTAGTAAATATCGAATGTATCTCAGTTTGGATCCGATGAGAATCGGACACTTATAACTTGCGCCATCTAACAGATGAGTAAGGAAGACATATATTTCAGCATTTTTACGGTGAGAGCACTGTTACATGCAAACTCTCCAACTGCATCGCAGTTGGAGAGTACAACACTGATGAGACCTAACAGGTCGAAACAATTGTCTGTTGTTGGTAAAAGTGTAAGAAATTCACAGTGATGGCTAAATATCGAATATATCTTTTTAGATATATAGTTTTGCCAAATTTGTTTGGCTGGGGCAATGTAATCCTCAAGAAATAACCTATACTAAAACATAATATATCATCAATAATGATTTACATATGACGTCAGTGGTAAATTTTATTTTTACGTTGCTTTTAATTTTTTAGGGAAAGTGTCAATTATCTTAGCTTTTATGTAATCCTCATAGTCCTCATCGTGAAATGTATACTATACACGTTTGTTTTTTACTGAAAATGTATCCTCTCTGTAGCACCTCCTATAATCCACTCCTTGCATATCTTGGGATTGCATATCTTGGGATCCTTTGGAAAAGAAAAAAAGTTCACGTGCTCGTCCTCACTGAATTCTTAAAGTTTCTTGGAGTTCAAGACAAATTTTACCTCCAGTTAAAAAATAGTCATAAACCATGTAATTTCTTAAAAAACCATTAATATATCACCACAAAAGTAAGTAAGTAAACTTCTATTCAAAACCGTTTTAATAAAACGTAAATAATAAAGGCGATATAACAAAGCATCCAAAATTCCAATTCCATTCCACTTACCTTGAATTTTTAATAGGCCACCTCTATTTCTCTGAATATCTTTACTTTAGTTTGGCTCCCAACAAAAAATGTAAGGCCACATCATCTATTTAGGGCGTCAGGATATGTACGCTAGTTGGGAGTCGGAGTTGAAAGTCTGAGCAGAATAGCATAGATATTCCAGATTTGTGCATGCAACTCGTATTCTGCATGTGGACGCTCTCTTGGAGATTTGTTCATCAGTTTCTAGCTACCACATAAACAGTATATATAGTTACCGACTCCTCTAGCCCAGAAATTAAATAAATAAAACCACATGATTTGATTTAAATTTTTGTTAAAAAATATGTCGAATATTTCGCATGATTTTATCATTGAATTCGTCGAATTATATATATAATATAAAATACATAAATATATATCAATATATAAATGTCGTTTTAATGATCTAGACCATCTAGAACGTCAAGTTCTATTTAGACAATTCCTGATTTCTCTTTTCCTTTTAACATTTTTTAGAAACTACCTTTCAGACAGATATCAAATGATCCAGATTAGAGAAACTATTAGCTCACCAAATAAAATCGAAATAGGTGTTCCACAAGGCACCGTTCTTGGACCCATCTTATTTATGTTATTTAAATTTCTTAACTAATTTGAACATAAATGGCACTGTCGCCTCATTTGCTGATGATACAGTTTTATTATTTCAAGATGCTTCTTTTGGAGCCAAACAAAATCAAAAGTAATTAAAGGTGTATGTAAAGTACAAAATTGGTTAAACACATTCAAATTGTCAGCCAATCGACCTGACTTTTCAAGCATTAGATTTAATAATATCCCTGTCAAAAAATCCTATTTCAAACTTATAGATAATTATAATTTTTTTATGGGTAATCATAAGAACCTGTCTGGTTTATAAGGTTTTATGCAGTACATTAATTTTGCCATATAAAAATTATATTAGGATGAATAAGTACCTATCTAAAGAAGTCATATTTGAGTTGGAATACCCATGTGGTTATTTGTATGTTTCTATAAGTGTTTATAGTAAAAACAGTTTTAATATGGCATTACAACTTTTAATTTGATAAGTTTTTATGGGATTTGATTAGTATTGAAATTAAAAAGGTTTCATCAGTAAAACCAAATACGAGTTTTATAACCTTTTATAACAAACAAGTAGTATATGATTTTTGTAAGATTTGAGGGGTTGTTATCAGTTTAGTTTATATAATAATTTAGTGAGAATTTATTTATAAGGATACGTATTAAAAAATATGAATAAGGTATTACATCGAATACTTTTGTGAGTTTTTATGGGATCTGAAGAGTAATGAAATTGAAAAGATATACTAAGGAGTTCCTAGTAGACATTTTATACATTTTTATAATGATATATTTGTACTTATTTTTATTAGACTGCATGGGTCCATATCAGTTTAGTTATATAATAATTTAATGGGAACGTATAGGGATGCATATTAAAAAGTATGAATAAGGTGTTACATCGAATACTTTTGTGAGTTTTTATGGGATCTGAAGAGTAATGAAATTGAAAAGATATACTAAGGAGTTCCTAGTAGACATTTTATACATTTTTATAATGATATATTTGTACTTATTTTTATAAGACTTCATGGGTCCATATCAGTTTAGTTTATATAATAATTTAATGGGAACGTATAAGGATGCATATTAAAAAGTATGAATAAGGTATTATATCGAATACTTTTGTGAGTTTTATAGGATCTGAAAAGTAATGAAATTGAATAGACAAACTACAAGGCATTACTAGTAAGCTGTTTATATACTTATATATAAGCTGTTTAAAAACTTACATCCTATACTGATAGACTTGACATGAAATTTGCGTTATAAATCGGACATTATAAAAACTTCGTATATACCTACCATAAAAACATACAAATGTTTATAGACTTCATTATATCAGGAATTTACATTAAAAACATATTCTACATACCTATGTCCTACACATCAAAACCTATAAAAACTTCATACATACACTATTAAAACTCATCAATACTAATAGTCTTCATATGTACATTTTAAGAATACGTACCTATTAAACACAACAAAACCTATAAGACCTAAATTTATACGTAATATACCGATAGACTTGACAGGAAATTTACATTATAAATACACACATCGGGCCTTATAAAAACTTCGTGTTTACCATAAAAACATACAAATGTTTATAGACTTTATACGAGAAATTTACATTAAAAACACATTCTACAACACATCATGTTTATAGACTTTATACGAGAAATTTACATTAAAAACACATTCTACATACATACACATCAAAACCTATAAAAACTTCATACATATACACTATTAAAACTCATCAATATTAATTGGTTTTTATATCGGAAATTTACATTTAAGAATACGTATCAAACACATCAAAACCTATAAAGACCTAAATTTATACAAAATATACCGATAGACTTGACAGAAAATTAACGATATAAATACACACATCGGGCCTTATAAAAACTTCGTATTTACCATAAAAACATACAAATGTTTAAAGACTTCATACGAGGAATTTCCATTAAAAACACATTTCTACATACTTACCTACACATCAAAACCAAAACCTATAAAAACTTCATACATACACTGTTAAAACTCATCAATACTAATAGTCTTCATATGGGAAATTTACATTAAGGACACGTATCAAACATATCAAAACCTATAAAGACTTTTATTTACATATTATACCTACTACAAAAACTCATTGGTACTAATTCACTACATATGAATAGTTGTTTCCTCTAATCCTGCACTGACCACCAGAGGGATACACTTATACCTCATCACTTCTGTCTTGTTTATTGTTGCCTTATACTAATTTGGTTTGCCATATGGTATACTAAGGAGAACATAACAAGTTCGAAAGCGGTTTTGCGGTCTATGGCAAATGAGATTGGGCTTTTACCAATCAGGATTTGTAGGTGTAATCCAATGCAGGTCCAGGTCGGGTACCAAGACCGCCAGAGGGATACACTATACACTATATTCCTCACTACCCAAGGAATTCGCATATCAACTCCATCAAAACCTATTTGTTTACCTACACTACAAAAACTTATCGGTACTTATAGACTTTATATCTGAAATTTACATTAAAAACGCATCAACACCTATAAAAACCTATGAAGACTTCTTATTTACAAATACTATAGAAACTCGCCAATACTAATGAACATCGTAGGGGAAATTTACATTAAAAACACATTTCAAATACACACATCAAAACCCATAAAGACTTCTTATTTTCATATACTATAGAATCTCATCAATACTAATGAACATCGTATGGGGAATTTACATTAAAAACACATTTCAAATACACACATCAAAAATTATAAAATCTCATCAATTTTTTTTTATAAGTTTCTATAAGAATTTTTTGACAGGGATGTTTGAGGAAATTAAAGAGATAACTCAAACAAAATACAGTCCCTGGAATTGAACTGCATATTTGGATTTTTTCTTCAAATTTTGGAATAAGATATCTCTACAGGGAGAAATATTATAGAGTTGCGGTTTTTGGCA
Source organism: Rhagium mordax (assembly GCA_963680705.1). Lineage (NCBI taxonomy): Eukaryota > Metazoa > Arthropoda > Insecta > Coleoptera > Cerambycidae > Rhagium > Rhagium mordax. The sequence continues at coordinate 20,595,814 of OY796659.1, read as the reverse complement.
TTTTGTCTGTTGGAATGAGCATTCATTTTCAATAAATATTGTATACAGCGCCTAATGCAAGACCCGTCCAAAAATGGAAAATTTAATTGACACCGAGAATTTATAATAGCGGTTTTAAATTTGGTTTTGTTAATCGTATATCTGAATATTCCATAATTTTAATATTTTTTAAACGCCCTGTAAGATTAAATGAATATTGATATATGGCTATAGTTAACAATATCTATGTAAGAAAGTGACTAATAAAAATATCCCATTATAAACACCTGAGTGGAAAGTTACAGAGGTCAGTAATGAGAAAAATGTGATTTTTTCAAAAAAATCGCTGTATTTGTTGAAATATTGCAGATTTTGAAAAAGTAACCAAATCGGTTTTTGCAAATAGTCAGTAGATTACCCCTATATAACAAAATCAAATTTAAAACCGCTATTGTAAATTCTCGGTGTCAATGAAATTTTCCATTTCTCAATATTAATCCCTGTAGAGAACCAATGTGAAGTTGGCAGCCAAAGCTGGCAGCCAAAATTTCCGAACATTTCCGAACGACCAGTGGCGCGCGAACGAAATTAGTAATATGATTCTTTACGAAATCCCATTCAGCTGCCGTGAATAGAACCGGATGGCACATGTGTTAATTAATTTGAACGTTCGGAAATATAATAGGTATGAGGTGAGGGAGCAGCGAAATCAATGAATGATCTACAAATCCCCGTTTGATATCTAGAATATACGTATTCCTTATCATGTCTAGAAACACGTTATTAAAAATCATTTCTTGTCAAGTGTACGGGGAGAGAATGATAATATGGAAAACAAATTTTTCGCTAGTTTCCCCGACGACTGCCAAGACGAAAATAGGTGGGATGTATTCCTTATCATGTCCACAAACACGCTATATAAAAATAATTTCTTGCCAATTGTGACCTTAAGTTGTACAGGGAAAAAAAGAAAATTTCGAAAAAAATGTTTTTCGCCACTTTCCTCTACGACTGCCAAGACGAAAATAGGTGGGATGTCTTATCATGTGCACAAACACGCTATATGAAAATAATTTCTTGCCAATTGTGACCCTAAGTTGTACAGGGAAAAAAAGAGAATTTCTAAAAAAATGTTTTTCGCCACTTTCCCCTACGACTGCCAAGACGAAAATAGGTGGGATGTATTCCTTATTATGTGCACAAACACGCTATATGAAAATAATTTCTTGCCAATTGTGTCCCTAAGTTGTACAAGGAAAAAAAGAAAATTTCTAAAAAAATGTTTTTCGCCACTTTCCCCTACGACTGCCAAGACAAAAATAGGTGGGATGTATTCCTTATCATGTCCACAAACACGCTATATGAAAATAATTTCTTGCCAATTGTGACCCTAAGTTGTACAGGGAAAAAAAGAAAATTTCTAAAAAAATGTTTTTCGCCACTTTCCCCTACGACTGCCAAGACGAAAATAGGTGGGATGTATTCCTTATTATGTGCACAAACACGCTATATGAAAATAATTTCTTGCCAATTGTGTCCCTAAGTTGTACAGGGAAAAAAAGAAAATTTTTAAAAAAATGTTTTTTGCCACTTTCCCCTACGACTGCCAAGACGAAAATAGGTGGGATGTATTCCTTATCATGTGCACAAACACGCTATATGAAAATAATTTCTTGCCAATTGTGTCCCTAAGTTGTACAGGGAAAAAAAGAAAATTTCTAAAAAAAATTTTTTCGCCACTTTCCCCTACGACTGCCAAGACGAAAATAGGTGGGATGTATTCCTTATCATATATGTGCACAAACACGCTATATGAAAATAATTTCTTGCCAATTGTGACCTTAAGTTGTACAGGGAAAAAAAGAATATTTCGAAAAAAATGTTTTTCGCCACTTTCCTCTACGACTGCCAAGACGAAAATAGGTGGGATGTCTTATCATGTGCACAAACACGCTATATGAAAATAATTTCTTGCCAATTGTGACCCTAAGTTGTACAGGGAAAAAAAGAGAATTTCTAAAAAAATGTTTTTCGCCACTTTCCCCTACGACTGCCAAGACGAAAATAGGTGGGATGTATTCCTTATTATGTGCACAAACACGCTATATGAAAATAATTTCTTGCCAATTGTGTCCCTAAGTTGTACAAGGAAAAAAAGAAAATTTCTAAAAAAATGTTTTTCGCCACTTTCCCCTACGACTGCCAAGACAAAAATAGGTGGGATGTATTCCTTATCATGTCCACAAACACGCTATATGAAAATAATTTCTTGCCAATTGTGTCCCTAAGTTGTACAGGGAAAAAAAGAAAATTTCTAAAAAAATGTTTTTTGCCACTTTCCCCTACGACTGCCAAGACGAAAATAGGTGGGATGTATTCCTTATCATGTGCACAAACACGCTATATGAAAATAATTTCTTGCCAATTGTGTCCCTAAGTTGTACAGGGAAAAAAAGAAAATTTCTAAAAAAAATTTTTTCGCCACTTTCCCCTACGACTGCCAAGACGAAAATAGGTGGGATGTATTCCTTATCATATATGTGCACAAACACGCTATATGAAAATAATTTCTTGCCAATTGTGACCCTAAGTTGTACAGGGAAAAAAAGAAAATTTCTAAAAAAATGTTTTTCGCCACTTTCCCCTACGACTGCCAAGACGAAAATAGGTGGGATGTATTCCTTATCATATCCACAAACACGCTACCTATATGAAAATAATTCTCATTGGGAATATTACAAGACGCTGCGTAATTACACAAAACATGCTATTAAGCGTGAAAAAAGAGCTTTTATTGATACCGTTTTAAGACAAAATAATACCAAGGCCACATGGAACACTCTTTCTCTTTGCAATCTAAACATTTTAAAATCTTGTAACAACTCTGAGTTACCTCCAACTGTAACTAATCTTAACGAACTTAATAAATATTTTACAAAGACCCCGCAATTTGTTAACTCCGTTGCAGTTAAGGATTCTTCAGAAATATAATAATTGCAAACTTAATCCGAATATTATCTTTAGGTTCACCCCAGTCGATCGACATGAAGTTATAAAATGCTTTAATACATTGAAAAGTAACGCGGTAGGCTACGATTTGATATCTCTGAGAATGTTCAAAATCGTTTTTCCTTTCCTAATTGATCATTTAACGTTATTAATACTTGTCTAGAGACTTTCACTTTTCCGGATGCATGGAAATTAGCAAATGTTATTCCTCTTGGAAAGATATCAAATCCAGTTGACATGTCCCATTTAAGACCAATCAGTTTATTGCCCATGTTATCTAAAATCTTAGAAAAAATTATGCATACTCAAATTAGTAAATATACGTTTTTGAAAACAACATAATTCCAAATGTTCAGTCAGATTTAGAGAAGGTTACAGTACCACTACTGCACTTACAAAGATTGTATATGATTTACTAAGAGATACCGATGAGAGTAAAATTAGCTGTCTGATTTTATTGGACTACAGTAAGGCGTTTGATACTATGGATCCCGTTGTATTTTTTAATAATATTGAATACTATGGATTTGATGAAGGATCTATTAAATTACTACAAAATTACCATAGAAGATTTCAAAGGGGTTTCATATAATTCAGAGTATTCTGCTCCTTTATTATTACAAGGTGTACCTCAGGGATCCATACTCGGACCCTTACTGTTCTCCATATACATTTCAGACTTTTACTCCGGTGATGAAATATTGTGAAATTCATCATTGCGCTGATGACACTCAAATCTATTTCGCGTTTGAATTAGGTCAATACAATACAGCATCACTAATAAATAGAGACTTACAATACCTAGTGGATATATCAGCTGCTCACAATTTGAAGCTGATGAATGCAAGTAAATCATCTGCAATTTTTTTCGGCCCAAAAGGAAAAAGAGAATCTGCATCTGCCGCCATTAATATCCGTATTAATGGAGAAATTCTACATGTAAAGACCGAGGTTAAAAACTTAGGACTATGGTTAGACTCTGACTTAAGGTTCGTTAAACACGTAAACCAGTTATGCCAAGTTTCATACAACATTCTTAGACAACTTTATCCCCAAAGAGACATTATGAGTTCAACCCTAAAATTACAATTGTGTGAATATTTAATTATCTCTATGCTGTCTTATTGTGATAGTGTTTATGGACCTGCTCTGCTAACATTCGACAGTAGCAGATTACAAATGGTCCAGAACTCTTGTTTTAGATTTGCATTTGGTATACGTAAATATGAGCGAATAAATTATAAAATTGATGAAATGAAAAGGTTATAGACTTACGTAAACTCCATCTCATTAACTTGACCCATAAAATTCTGTTTACAAAGAAACCGCAATACCTTCATAGAAAATTGTTGAGATTTGAGACTGTTAGTAACTTTTCTACCCGAAACTCCAAACTGCTAATAATACCGAAACATGAAACCGCAGCATGTAAACGTTCTTTTTCTTACAATGCCTGTATATTATTTAATAACCTTCCCCCAGAATTTTTTAACTATTCACTGCAGAACTTTAAAAGAAAATTAAAATCTTATTGGTTGTCACAGAAACGTAATACGGATATTTAAATTTGGTCATGGATAAAGGAAAATGAATATGGTTATTGTCTACGTAATTATCTACTTGTTTGCTTATACAGGGTGAATCTTAGAGTGGGGGCCATATTTATAGGAGGCGACACTGTTCACTATGGGAACACAAATCTACAATTTTTTTTTTTTTCGCGCCATGAAAAATGAATATTGTTTAAACCCTTTTTATTTGATTTTGGGTGCCCCGCCTGTGGAATGCGCTAGCGAGAGTTTTATATCATCTACACTTGGCAACACTGTCGACCGGTCACACGTAATGCAGTAAGTGCTTGCCCAGCGGCGCCGGAATTATAGGAAACTTGAATCGCGAATTTTTTTAAAAAATTCATAACTCGGCCATTTTACAACCTACAAAAAAAAAATTCGGATTCATGTTCATGACGACTAGTACTATTAACCCCAAAAATATGGCCGCCACTCTAAGATTCCCCCTGTATTGTCTTTTTCTATTTAATTTTTTTTTTGTTTCTTAACTTGTTTTGTTAGTTATTTAATTTACTGGCTAAGCTGAAAAACGCCCATTTTGGGTGAGACTTCGCCAAATTCATCCCATTGTATTTTTTTGTGATATATTTATTTATATATTTATATATATATATTACCGACTCGGTGGCGCAGTGGGCTAAGGCGTGAGTGACAGACATGGCTCTGGCTACACTGCCTATCGAGTCCCAGTTCGAGACCGGGCACCGGCAAATGGCAATGTCGGTGGGTATGGATGTTTGTCTGCGTTTTTTCAAATGTGTAGCCCCCTTCCGGACAGCCTTTGGCTTTGGATTTGGGGGTTGTCTAATTTCTGTGGTGTGTTTATATATTTGTATTTACTTTTTGGATGAATAAAGACGCATTATTATTATTATTATTATTATTAAATATAAGAAAACTTATACATAAATTATATCTAATGAGAGAATTGTTAGGGAAAAAATTATTATAAATAACTCTTCATACTATCTTCATGTTCCTATATACATAAAAACAATAGCTTAAAAAAATGTATATCCCATCAGCATAACACTAGGATTAAAATTACAGAACAACTTACAAATAGGAAATAGTAGTACATGAGTCAGATAGTATATTTTGTCAGTCATTTCCTCTCAAGCGATAACTCGTGAAATGCTTCAGAGAGTTGTATTATGCAGCATGGTGAACGTCAGCTGCCGCTCCGTGGGTGGGTGGGGCAGCGGCAGCCTCTCAATCACGTAAAAAAAAAATTGTTTTCAATCATTTCCTCCCGAATGAAAATTTGTTAAATGATAGTTAACGCAATTATCCGAAGATAAAAAAAAGTCAGCTGGCCGTACCGTGGTGGATTATACGTCAGCTGGTCACACGAACATGCAAAAAAAAATTTTCCGTTCAGCTATATCCTTTCACTTCATGTAAATGTGTCAGATGATACTTTACATGCTATTTTGAATAAATAAAAACGTCAGCTGGCTCTATGTTGGTGGAAAGGTTGTCAGCTGATGCAGTGAAAGGTGGAGCATGGGAGCCAGGCGTGAGCGCCGATCGCTTATTTAAATACGTCAGCTGACGGGTTTTCCACCAACATATAGCCAGCTGACGTTTTTATTTATTCAAAATTGCATGTAAACTATCATCTGACACATTTTCAAGTGAGAGGAAATGACATAACTACAGTGAAGCAGAAAAAGGCTACATCATCGCCAAACTTGGAGAAGGGTGGTCTTAACAACGCATAGCAAGTGAAATTAATTGCAGCAAAACCACGCTTCAAAAACTAAACTAAAAGACAATACCTTCCGCTATTATCTGTTTTGTGCAAATATTCTTCATCAAACTTATGACCCCTGGGACAACTCGCAGTTCACCATTGTAGAAGGACTGAGATATCTTTTCATCGGAAAAGACCACTCGCTCCCAGTAACGATCGTTTTCATTAATAAAAGTGTTTGCAAACTGCATTCTTGCCTCTTTATTAACATCTGTTAGTCGGGGCTTCTTAGACCTTGCTCTCGCAACCATTTTCTTGCTGTCCTAACAGACGCTGGAAAGTTGGTTTGCTCTTTGGCTTCAATAGAATTAGAAAATGGGTTCAAATTCACATAGTTAACCAAGGTATTGTCGTTTTCTATAGTACTTTTTCCAACCCACTGCCCTGCTCTATCCACTTTTTGTTTAGTTTTTGATCGTGCTTTTGCTGCAATTAATTTCACTTGCTATGCGTTGTTGAGACCACCCTTCTCCAAGTTTGACAATGATGTAGCCTTTTTCTTATTCACTCAAAACATGATAAGGCATGATTAAGTAATAAAAAATTTATTTTTGCTTAATATGACAATGACGTTGACACTAGTAAAAAAATATTGAGATTGATGCGACACTGAATAGAACCATAGTTACAACGGGAAAATCAGTCGATTACTTTTTTTCGGCCGCCGATAGTACCTATCATCAACAAAAAATATTAGTTTGAGATCCTTTCAATACTTAGCTCCAAAACTTTGCAACTTATTACCCATTGAAATCAAACAAATAAATAATCTAAAAGGATTTAATAAAAAAATGTATGTTCTTTATATAGAAATTATGACTCTAAAATACCTAACTATAGAATTTTAGTACTTTATTATGTACGATAATTATTATATTATCTAAAAACCCACTTATAAGTGCTAGCTTTAATTTACACATATAAAATACGTACCCTATATTAATTCCCATTTGTATACCTATCTATAAAATATAACTCAAACTGAAATCTCTAGGCGCTTTCAAATGTTCAGTCATTTAGGTGCCTATTTATTTGTATAAATTGAGATGTACTAAAGATTTAAACGAAATGTTATAATTTAATTGTTACTTGTAAATAAATAAATAAATATATAAAAATAAAAATTGAGACAAACTGCCGGAATACACCACAATAACACTTCCTCCACGATTAAACAGCAAAATGGACAATCACACAGCTGGGTAAAATTGCATTTCACTGCTACCGCTATCTGTTGGACTCCGGCAAACCGGCGGGTATCAGTATGGGAAACCACAGTATAGGCAACCAGAGGCATCAGGTCACCCATTTTATATACATATATGGATGATTTTAAACTCTATGCCTCCGGAGAGCGATAACTTATTGCACTTTTGTGGGCTGGGTTAAACATAGCTAGGACACTGTTGAAACATCCCCGCTATGAAACTCCGGTTGATTCCTGTCCTAAACTATGCCTCCACCATTGCGTCTTTAGACGCTTCCCGTTAGACCAGCACGAAAATTTGTTGCCGTCACGAAAAGGTTAATGGGCCAGGGCATACATGTTACCTACCCCTGTTGACTCTTCTCGCCCAAGTTACAAGGCAATCTACTACTTTATGAATCTTTATACAGGTTACAGGTCCTACAAATTTCATTGATATTCTGCCAAGTGGTACGTGGTAAGTGGAACCTAATTCAATTCTAAAATATGCAAAAATTTCTAACAAAAATACTTGTATTTGCCTTTCAAATAATAATAATACAAAAATAAAACTAAAAGTATCGAAATTTTAAATATCTATTTTGCTTAGCTTAAATTCGTTATCTTTGCACATATATATTACTATTACTTAAATGACTTCTTAGCTCTCCAGTCTAAAAATTCATCAAAATCATCGTCTTCTGCTTCATCATTATCTTCATTTGCTTCTATATTTTTACATTCGTTTGATATTGAAATGATTTCAACCTTCTTACGTTCTAAATCTAATACCCTAAAATAAAAATACATTTTAGTTTTAAATTAGTTAATTTTTCATCCAGTTTTATTAATAGACAATGTTAAGTTATGTTCTCATTTATGTTAAGTTATGTTCTCATTTTTGTTTTATTTATTTTTTTAATATTCATTTTAGACCTTAATAATTTGTCATTTCTATCAGTGCATTCCTGTTATTGGGGCTATTTGCCTAGTCCTGTTTGAAAACCTAATTTGTGAATAAATCAATAAATTTTAAAATATTTTTCCCAATACAGAGGGTTATTAAAATTCACTGAACTCTGCCTTTTATAATTCAATAATAAAATTTTTTGCACCGCAGAGACTAAAATTAGTACATTAGTCTCCGATTTTTGGACCTAATGTGCCACTTATTCCCCCAGGGAATAAAATATTTTTTAATCCCTGCGGGAATGAAAGTGAAACAATAGAAATAGAATAAATTTTTTAGATTTATAACCATCATTTTTTCTTTTGAGAAATGCTGTAAGTCTTGCATAATTCGCAATATTAACATTATTTTTGATCATTGAATCATTTATTGCCTCTTCTGCTGCTTTGTTCGATAATAAAAACGCTCATTTTTAAATTTAAAGTTGTGACACACAAATTTGAATGACATTTTGTATGTATTTGTATATGTCAAAATTCAAGCCTACTAGAATTCCCGTTAGTTTTTAAACTTAAAAAAGCGCGCACATACCGATTTATTTTTTAAAATTTGCGATACGAGGTTTTAGCTGTTCCCGCGGTGCAAAAAATAGCGTATATAACATGGGACTAAAGTGCCTTTTAATCCCTCATGTGATTCACTCAGAATTAAATGGCATACTTTACTCCCTTGGTATATAATATACTATTATGTATGTAATTATGTCTATTGTAAAATATATGGATTATAATAAAAACAATTATTATTATTACTATTATTATTATTATTATTATTATAACACATGAATGGGTTCGATTCCACATTGTTCTACAGCGTGACCCACTTAAGATTGCAACACACCTGTATACCCGTTAATTGATGCTTGATTAATAACTTCAAACTTTGATGGTAAGAAAAGAAGATGATTCTTTGAACTTAGTAATCTGTGATGCATGTCAGTAGTGTGCGATTTTAAGGGGGTTTAAAAAGTCGATTTAAAAAAAAAGTATTAGCGATTTTTTTAATCACATTTCGGTTTCATCGTAAAAAACGCCGTTTAAAACCCCTAGATATCAACTTTAAGGGAGATCACTTATCTGGTTACTGTGATGTACCGTTGCTTTCAAAACTTTCACGTACACCAATTTTTCGCTGTATTATATCAGGGTTGTAATTAATCAACTCTGACATTTGAAGTTTTAAAAACTCAAAATGCCTAGACTGACAGAGCAAGACAAAGTTTTGATGCTTTCTAAATTAGAAGAGGGGTGGTTACTGGTCCATAAGAAGGGTTGCTACTCATTATGGACTAGATAAAAGCACTGTTCTACGAGTAAAGATAAGGTGGGAACAAGAAGGGACCGCAACTAGAAGGCCGTGTTCTGGAAGACTCAAAATTTCAAACGCTCAGCAGGACGAAGCATTTTTGGGTAATTTAAGGGAAAACTCTTTCAATACGGCCAGACAAGCGGTTTTTGAAAACAACTTTCCAGGATCGTCGGTGACAGTGTGCCGTCGTGTTTAATTCAGAAATTATAAATTTCGCAAGTGCAAAGAAAAATATATTAACAGAAGAAAATAAGCAGTCAAGGATATTTTGCCTGAATTATATATACCGACCTTTAAATTTTTGGAACACTGTAATATTTTCTGACGAAAAAGTATTTAAATCGTGCAATGATAGTCGTTTACGGGTGTATTGACCGGTAAATTCAAGATTTTCTGAACGATATGTTTCACCACGAAACAAGTCTGGACGATTCTCTGTCAACGTTTGGGCTTGGATAAGTATTCTCGGTCCAGGAGTAGCCTGGCGCATTAATGGTCGGTTTAATGCTCTTGCAAAATGTTATGCTTCCTTCTGTGGAACAATTAGATCTTAATGATTTCATATTTCAACAGAATAATTGCCCTATCCACACCGCTCAAATAATAACACAGTGTATCAAAATAACAATAATGAAATATTACCATGGCCGTCCTGTAGTCCTGATATGAACCCCATAGAAAATGTTTGGGGTTTAATTGTCAAGAAAATTTATAAAAGAACTTTAGACCTGCAAATGCTGAAGAATTGTGGGAAGTTATTCAAAATTTGTGGGAAGAGTTGAGCGAAGACTAAAATTATTGGCAAAACCTTTATAGAATCGATGCCCAGGAGATTGGATGCAGTGATAGACGCTAATGGGGCCATGACAAAATATTAAAACCTTTTTTAATATATTTGTATTTATTTTTATGTTCATTTCAATAAAATATAAATTAGATGTCAATGTTATCTTTAACCTAATCTCAAAATTATCCGTTCACAAAGCTAAAATTTTGCAAATTAGTTGTTACTTAATTTTGACTGTGTACGCGAAAGTTTTGAAAGCAACTGTACCTAAGTCTCCAAAAATTCAGCGAAAACTGATTGTGCATTTTCTGAAAATTCTCGGACTTTCTTTTTTGTTTATTACAAAATTAGTTTTTAAAAGACATATCCCTTCATAAGAACAAGACAAGTAATATTCAAGATAAATAGTGGGTATCTCAGGAATAGTTTATTTACAAATTTGTTTTTCAAAAACTTATGTTATGATTTTTATAACGTCACTAGTGCTGTTAAAAGTTAAAAGTATCATTACGCAATTCGTTGCTTTTCAGTAAGTACTATAGTAATAGTATAGGATAAAGTACAATAAATTTCAACATTTTTACATTTAAATTGAATATTATAGTTCAACACCCAAACCATGCAACAAATGTTTGGCTTTTGATCATACAACGGAATCCTGTAACACACCTATAAAATTTTCCAAATGTTTTGGTCCCCACTCGTCCAATAAATGTTCTTCAACACTTTCCCCAAAATGCACAAGCTGTGGTTCTGAGGAACACCAAGCATGGTCATTTAAATGCCCGAACAGACCCAAAGCTCCAATAGAAGGTATCCCAATTGTCACAAACAATACTGGATAATACACCAGTGAAAAAATAAAATACTATACCCATAAGAACTGCCACCTTTTATAATCCAATTAATCAAGAGAAAAAGAAAAATGTACAGGGAGTATCGAAACAACAACGATCAAAATGCTAAAAAGGAAATAAATAAATTCAACAAAAATATTCAGTCACTAATACAACAATTCAAAACACAGAAATGGATAACCACATGTGAAGAAATTAACAAAAAACAAGGCAAGAATTACTGGTAGGAAATCAAAAACCTGTCGAAATACAAAAACAAAAACTCGACAAATATAACCATCGAAGAGAATGGGCAGAAATATGACCAACCAGACGAAAAATCATTAATATTCGCCAATCACTTTAAGCAGACATATCAAGTAACACAAGATATTAACTTTAATAATGACCATTATAATTCCATCCAAGAATGGTACGAAGCTTTTATCAGCCAATGCACCACTGGAAGACTGCATAATAGAGGAAATTGAATATTTTGAGGTACTCGGTGGCGCAGTGGGCTAAGGCGTGAGTGACAGACATGGCTCTGGCTACACTGCCTATCGAGTCCCGGTTCAAGACCGGACACCGGCAAATGGCAATGTCGGTGGGTATGGATGTTTGTCTGCGTTTTTTCAAATGTGTAGCCCCCTTCCGGACAGTCTTTGGCTTTGGATTTGGGGGTTGTCTAATTTCTGTGGTGTGTTTTATGTTTTTATGTTTTATGTTAACGAAGGCAAAAATACAGCACCGGGTCACGACTATGTTACAAAAAACACTTTAAGAAAACTAGACATCCAAATTCATCTACACTTTATCAAAATATACCAATACTGCTTTAAACCTCAATACTTTCCAGAAGAATGGAAGTCAGGAACTATTATCACAATTCCAAAACCGGGCACTGATCACTCTAAGACAACAAACTACAGACCAATTACCCTCCTACCAGTCCTAGGAAAAAATTTTGAAAAGTTGATTAGACACCGAATCCAAGAAGACATTGGCCACGTCATCCCTAAATACCAGTACGGTTTTAAAAACAGATGTTCAACAAGTCACCCACTGTCAATATTAGTCAACAATATAGAAACTTCTAAATTAAATGGAAACAAAACAGCAGCTCTATTCATAGATATCACCAAAGCTTTCGATAGTGTATGGCATAAGGGTATGTTATATAAACTAAACAGATTAGGATGTCCAAGAAATCTGCTACTCTTAGTCGATAATTTTTTAAAAAATAGAAAATTACATGTAAAAATCTTGAACAATCTATCCTATGAATTTACCCCAGAACAAGGGCTTCCACAAGGTTCCCCGCTATCACCGTTACTCTACAATGTTTACAGTGCAGATATCTATCATGAGAATCCAGAACATTTTAACCAAGAGGCTTATGTACTACAGTTTGCAGACGATACCACCCTGATATCCCATAGTAAATCAGTGAATGATGCAACGGAAAGTCTCCAAAACCTCACCAATGCTACAACAATATGGTTTAACAAATGGCGACTTAAACCAAATCCACTCAAGTCACATCTTATCATCTTTCATAATACCCCAACTAGAAACTCCCCAACAATAAATATGCTTAACCACACTATTTACGCAGAAATAACTACAAAATATTTGGGAGTGACCATGCATAGACCATAAAATAAATTTCAATTACCACACGGCAAAAATTAAAAAACATAACGATTACAAGAGCAAAACATTTCAGATGTCTAACATTCAAAAAAGGTGGAGCAAATCTAGGCACAATGTGCAAAATCTACAAATTAATCTGCAGGCCGATTATTGAATATGGACATGTAATTTTCCAAAACCTAAAAAATCCTGCTAAAGGAATTTAAAAGTCGCTGAAACTACTTCGATACGCAACCAAAATACGCCACCCAAAAAATCCTTTACATAATCCACCAAACACACTACTTTATGAACTAACCCACATACAACCTATTCAAGATAGATTAGTATCCCTTACTCGAAGCTATTGCACAAAACAGCACAACAAGGATTTAATTGACGAGTATTGTATAAGGAGAGTTATCAGAAGAAGTAGATACAAACACCCAGAAAACACTTTATGGGAGAAAATTTCAAATTATTAAATGTCAACTACCAACAAAAATTTTGACCTTATAATTAATACTAGAACAAAACGTTATATTATTATGTTGTTGTAATTCTTATAATACTGTAAAATTTATGTCAACACGGGCTGAAGGTCAATTGCCCTTTGAAGTATTTTCAATAAAGCTCATTTATTATTATTATTATTAAAAAAAAATTTTTTGAATTTTCATATTTACCTAAATACTGAAAAATAAATTATTATTTAAATAAGATTAATAAAAAAAATCAAGTAATAAGCTATAGGTATACTATTTTTAATTTTTAATATTTCTGTTATTCATACTCGCAGGTAAACTAGTGTGTTACAGTACTAGTATAATAGTTCACTTTTAACTACAAGCACTAGACATTTTTACGACTCAATGTTAACCTTTGTCATACCAATGGGGCACATTTTGCACCCCGTTGGTACAAAATTGCATATCATTTGAACAATAATTTTTTGACAATTTAATCCCTTCAGCATAACTCGTAAAAAATATTCCTAAAACTTATAAAATCATAAGACATAATAACTACTCTCTAATTATCTGCATACGAGCATTTTTTATTAATGGAGTTAGAGATAACCTTGACGGGGTACGCTTTGGCTTGGGGTTAGAAATAGTCGTACGATAAATTCCTCATAATGCGCAATCTCACACAGATTGTACATGCGCTGTGTTTTTCGACCTAACTTACAATATGATTCACATATTATTATGCTGTTATTGTGTTAGAACTTGGATTGTTTGTGCGTTTTCCACAGGAAAAAAATTTCGAGCTCCCTAGACCTGAGCGAGTATTTGGCCGATGTAATTATTGCCCAAGAAAGGACGATAAAAAGTGTCGTAGTTATTGCGTAAGGTGTAAAAACTTTTTCTGTGAAAACCATGGTATACATAAAAAAATTTATTACTGTAAGAGCTGTAATACGTTTGAAAATAATTAATTGTTTTAAAATTTATTTAGCCCTAACTACCAATGACAATTTATTTTAGCTTTTTAACAATATTTTTCTCTGTAAAACAATAATTTGAATAAAATTTATCAACCATAAAATATATAAAATTATTATCTATGCCATTTACAGTAAAAAATGCATGGGGTACACTTTGTTCCCCGCTTGGTGCTTCGCACTTCTGAAATAGCTTGGTACGACAAAGGTTAATTTACCACACGACACTGGATGAGTTACTTACATACTGCCACATACATGTTTAACATAGGTATAAAAAGATATGTGTATGTAAAATTTATTCTGCATACAATAAATATTATTTTATTTTTATTTTATTTTTTTTATAAAAACTATTGTTCTTTCATCAAAGAAACCATGGGATATTACAAAACCGCAAGCTGCTTTGGATAATTCATTACTTCAGTGTCCAGCAATAAGAAACTATATACAGTATTGGTAATTTATTTGTTGCTTTTTATTATAAAATATTGATACAAAATGTTTGCTTTATTAAAATGTTTTCTTAACCACCGATCAAATCACCGAAGTAACCCCCAGAATCCTAAGATTTTGTGTTAGGCAATGATAGACGAGGCCATACACAGGGGCGGAGTTAACTTCTTGTAGCCCCTAGGCTGAAAATTTTCGCGCCGCCCTCCCTCATAGAAAACCTCTTGAGATTACATATACAAGCTGCAAGCAGGAGGATATGATATTAAGATAGGCAACAAGAGAAATTAAAAAAATATATATTTATTGAACAAAATAAAAGATAAGTAAACCACAAATAGAAAATAAAAAGCTATATATTATAATATATTACAAGCAGGAGGATATGATATTAAGATAGGCAACAAGAGAAATTAAAAAAATATATATTTATTGAACAAAATAAAAGATAAGTAAACAACAAATAGAAAATAAAAAGCTATATATTATAAAATAAAATAAACAAAACTGAAACAATCCTCGTAACCTTACGAATATGTATTGAAACAAGAATTAGTTTTCGAAATTTTTCGAAAGGGGAAACAAACGTTAAACTATAAAGGTTCGGCGTCCAAATGGAAATCGACTTCGCCCCATTAATTTTATGGCAACGCAGAACGGTGTACGCAATAGTCAGTTTTACACGATGGAAATTAATGAAAGTTGTGATAGCTTCAACAAAATTTGTTATTATACGTGTTACATTTTCTACTACAGCTGTACTATATTTTTATAATTTTTATAAGCTTCTATTATACATCTTCAATTTTGGACTTTTAAAAATAATACTTTATTCCCGCAAAAATTTAAACGACGTTTCCTTTATTAGTCCGCACTGCGCAAACTCAAAATACTTTATTTCCTGCCTCGGCCAGCTGATTGCCTGATTTGTTTACGTTTGTATTCGTTTTTAGGTTCTTTCGCGAGTTATTTCCACATACTTAAAAGAACGTCCGTGGTTATTTAATTCAAAAAAGTTTAGTTTGTGATTTACTGTAACAATTTCACATAGGTTACTTCACTGGATAAACCCCAATGCAAGCTACTCAAAAACAGCCAAATCTGCTCAGCCGTTTACTTTTCGGTTTCCACCACACTGTACATGTTCATTTATTAATATCTATCGTTAAGATTACTTTCGGTTCTTTTTACGAAAGTCATGGAACGTTCAAGCAATAAAAAGTATACCAATAAGTCGAGTACCTACGCGTTGTTTTATTTTTATTGAGAAAAACATTTAAAAACCCTATAATTCTGTAGAAGGCGAGAACTTAACTATAAGTTTTAACATGTCCAAATAAATAAAACAACAAATACCTACCCATTTTTTCTTTATTCTCACAAGGTTCTATTACAGCTCGTATATTCAAATTCAAAATATATACTTTATTGTCTAAAGAAGCAAGTTCTCATTGACAAAGTAGAAGTATAACAACTAATCAACGAACACAATTTAAACATGAAGTGTAATAACATATAGGTAGGATAAAATACAAAGTAAAGTCAGACAATAAATAAAGAAATAGATGATGATTACATTAAAATGAGTCGTTATAAGAAAGTTACAAGAGATTTCATTATAATATAAAATACAATGCTTTATTTATCATTTCAATACATTTGGTAAGTTAGTAGAAAAAATAGACTTTCAAAGCCCTACGTGTTGCATATAACATAATAATATTAAATAACGATAAGTAATAAGATAAACGTATAAAATGTAATAGAAAAAAAATATATGGTATCACTATTATATTACTACACTAAACTATTAGAACCGGCGAGCGGTTCCTATTTCTCCACCAAAAAAAACGACCGGCCAGACATTCTTCGGTGGAAGATAAGGAAAACGTGCTAAACATTTATTTTTAAAGCGTACGATGGGGAGAATCCGGATAAGCCAAAGACGGACAGCATAAAGTACACTGCAATGGCAGCAGGTGTGGGTGTTTCAAGTGTTTACAACATTCTTGGTGAATTCAAACAAACACACCAATTTCAACCACCAACAGTGTACCACAGACAAAGAGCAATTTTGGATAATATCGATGAAGGAACTAAAAGTGCTCTTAGGCGTTTAAATCCATTCCTTTTTTGAAAGAAATGAACCACCAACTATAAACAAAATTTTAGCAGCGGTGCATGAAGATGATTATTTACCTCATCTTAAACGGAGTAGTTTGAGGCTTTTAATGAGAGAAATTGGCTTTCAGTAAGTAAATGGTAAAAGGTCACGTAATAGTGCCCTAAGGGAAAAGAATGGGATTATTGCTTGGAGGCGAAGATTTCTGCGAGACATCAGAAAATACCGGGAAAAACATAAGAAGTTGTACTTTTTAGATGAGACTTGGGTGAACGCTGGCCATACTGTAAGTAAAGTATGGAAGGACACAACAATCCTGAGTCCAAGGCAGGCTTTTATCCAAGGTTTAACTACGGGGTTAAAAGATCCATCGGGCAAGGGAAGTCGCCTTATAGTCCTCCATATAGGATCCGAGGACGGTTTTGTTGAGAATGGTTTGCTATGCTTCGAATCGAAGAAAACTGGAGACTACCATGAAGAAATGACTGGTGAAGTTTTCGAGAACTGGTTTAAACAAATTCTTGGAGGCTTAGAAGAAAACTCTGTGATTGTGATGGATAATGCTTCTTATCATAGCCGAAAAACTGAAAAGATGCCAAATACTGGCACGAAGAAGGTTGAGATACAAGCCTGGTTGACAAGTAAGTCGATTGTTTATGAAGCAGACATGGTGAAAGCCGAACTCCTGCATCTGGTCAAACAGGCTGCTGTTACCACAAAATATGTGGTCGATGAGATGGCAAGAGAACATAATGTTACGGTTTTGCGATTGCCTCCATATCATTGCGAATTCAATCCTATTGAATTAATATGGGGCCAAATAAAAGGAGAAGTTGCGAGGAACAATACTACATTCAAAATGAAAGACCTTCACCCATTATTAATAATAATAATAATAATAATAATATAATAATGTTTATTGAAGTAGGCCTAAGTCCTAATATATAATACATACGATGAATAGTAATTGTGAATATAACATTGTTAATATAACATTTACATAATGCATAAGACTATAAAAATACAAACTACATATATCTCTTAAATATAACTTACTACTAATAATTTAATAAATCATCTTGTTCTAATGTGCTCATTAATTTTAGATTTAAATTCTTGAAGAGTTACTGAATTTTTTACAGAGATAGGGAGTTTATTATAATCATCTAAACCTTTATAAAACAACATTTTTGACGTATTAGCATAATTTGCTCTAGATATATGTAAGTTATTACTACTCCTTGTTGAATAGTTATGTATTTGGAAATTAAAAGTAATAAATTCTTGTAAATAATTTGGAGTTAAATTATTCAATACTTTAAAGATACAAATCATAGACACATAAAACAGTCTATCACGAACTGACATCCACTGTAATGTATTTAGCATAAGCGAGATATTAGTGTATCTATTACATTTTAAAATGATTCTCATGCAACGATTTTGCAGTTTTTGAAGGGCTGCTATTTTAGTTTCATTAAAGGAATACATTAAAGTAGCACAGTAATCAAAGTGAGGTAGTATGATTGTGTTGTAAATAGTTATTGCAGAATATGGAGATAAATTACAGGATACTCTAGAAAAGAAGTACATTTTCTTAGTTATTTTTTTGTATACATAATTAAAATGAGCGTTAAATGAAAGGCAATTATCCAACATAAAACCAAGGTACTTGAACTCAGTTACAAATTCAATTGTATTATTATCTATGCTAATTTTAATATTTTGAAAGTTAATGGTATTATATTTATTAGAAGTTGTTAATATCATGGCCTTAGTTTTTGCTACATTTAGTTTCAGTTTATTTGTATTTAAGTATTTCTGAATTTGGTCAAGAGATTTATTCATTTTGTTTATTGCAAAACTTAGATTCTTACTGGATACCGACAAGAGAGTGTCATCTGCAAAAAGATGTATAAAGTCACATTCGTGATGTGCTATTATATCATTGATGTAAATTAAAAATAGCAGGGGTCCAAGCACACTCCCCTGAGGTATACCGTAATCATTAATTTTGGCTTCAGATAATTTATCATTAATTTTAGTCATTTGCTTCCTGTCTGATAAATAATCTTCTAACCAAGACAGAACTGTACCTTGAATACCATAACTCTCAAGCTTTTTTAATAATAAGGAGCGATCTATATGGTTTCAAATGCCCTCTTTAAATCCAAAAAAACGACAATAACATATTCACCTTTGTCAATGTCTTGTTTCCATTTAGTTATAGTTAGTTGTAATGCCGTTTCGCATGAATGTCTCTTGCGGAAACCAGATTGATTAACCATTAATAAGTTATTACTAGTGAGATATTCTGTTAGCTGTTGGCACACTACAAGCTCTAAAACCTTTTCAATACATGGCAATGTATTAATTGGGCGAAATTCCCATGATTTATTAGTATTTAAAACTTTTTGAATTGGTGTTAGTATGCTAGTCTTTAAGTCATTTGGGAATATACCTGTTTGCAAAGATGTATTAATAAAGTTAAGTAATATATGGCCAATAACACTAAATGTTTCTTTTAAAAATTTACCATTCATTGTTTCATAAACTGAACATTTCCCGTCCAAACCATTTACAATATTACTTAATTCTTTTAATTCAATTTTTCTAAATTTAGAAAAGTTAGTTAAAACATTGTTATTGTTATTCCATTCCACGCCGGTATCAATTGTATCAATTATATCTTTTATACTATCTATGAAATATACATTAAATTGTTCAGCTATATTGGTATTAGATTTTATTGTTCTTATTTCACCCTTAACGTCAAACTGTATGCCATTATTAAAATTGGATGCGTTATTTTTAGTATTAATAAGTGTTTTCAGAGTTTTCCACATTCTAATAGGATCATTTTTATAACTATCTATTTTATTATAATAATTTTGCTGTTTCTTTTGCTTTAGAAGATTTACAACTTCGTTGCGGAGTTTTTTGTAATTTTGCCAATTTATCTCATTTTTATTACGAACAAACATTTGATAGTTTAAGTCCCTTTCTCTACATTTACTCTTCACTTCACAATCATACCAAGGTAAGCAATTTGACTTAACAGTATATGTTTTAATAGGTGCAATGTCATTTACAATGTATTGACAGGTAACTAATAAATTATTATATATTCTATTTACATCAGTGCAATCAAGTAGAAATTGGGAAGATATCAATTTGAGATTTATCTTATGCATATTTACTTCATTAAGGATTCTAAACGATTTAATAATCTCCATCTCTGTTTCAACTTTATCTCTACATAAATTTACAGAAATAACCGAATGGTCAGTTATTTTTGGAATATCATGAATGCTTACAAGGATATTATCTAAATTAGTAAGTACATAATCCACTATAGTTGAGCTAATATTTGTACATCTAGTAAATTCTGTGACATGTTGCTTAATACCAAATGTATTTAACATATTTTTTAATTTTACACAGTAATATTCATTACTTAAATAATTTAAATTAAAGTCACCTACAATAATGCTTCGAGTTTTGCTACAGAATATTTCATCACATATGATTTCAAAATTATTGCAGAAATCTGCATGACTTGCACTTGGTGAATGATATAAGCTTCCTATTAATAATTGTGTATCCATATAATTTATTTTAACAATCTTACACCAAAAGTTATTTTCCAATACATATGTTTTGAACTCAACATAGTTTATATCAGTTCTAATAAATATCAATATCCCACCTGTATGTCTCGATGTAGAGTCACACCTTACTAGATTATATTGATATAGATGAAGTTCAGCATTCACTTAATAATATTATAGCAGGATTATAGCATTTAATATTGTCAATAAGCTCATATTTATTAGACATATAACTTTGAATGTTTAAGTACAGTATGTCGCTGTTATATGGTATATTAGGATATTTTAATGGTTTTTTTGAGAATTTAAATTTTTATTAACTATAGTAGGCCTATTGTTTATAAATTTTATTGTTTTATTGTGATCTCCATTTGCAATTAGCTCATTTAACTTATTTTTTATTTCTTTAAAATATTGAATCTGTTTTTTAGTTTGATCAGCGAAAATTGAAATTCCTGGTATGTTGATACTCCTTTTATTTTTTAATACTGTAATCGCGTCTTCTGTACTTTTTAACACAACTTTAATTAGCCTATTTTTATCATTAACAAATTTTCCAACACGAAAGACGATAGCTTTTGATAGATCAACATTTGAGCAAGCCGTCTCAAATGTTTCTGCTGAAAATTGGAAGAACGCCATTCGTCATGCAGAAGGCGAAGAGGAAAAATTGTAGCACATTGAAATTACAATGGAGACTGTAGTGGAGCCCCTAACCATTCATGTTGGAAACGACTCTTCTTCGTCTGAATCAGAATCCGACTAAGGGCCGCTTGTATGTCATCCACCATCCACGAGTGGATCAATTGAACTGCAGGTTTCTGGTTAACGTAGTTCATACTGCACCAGTGTAATTTGAACCCAGTTCAGCTGAACCTCCATTGAACCGTAATTGTTTCTAAAATTAAAATTTTTTTTATGTATACAATAAAAATTTTATATCAAGAATAAATTTCTAATCAAATTTATAATACCTGCTGCAGCATCATCATTGTCCAATTAGTTAAATACCGAATTAAGGTATGTCAATTGTAATCCAATTGCAATAACAATATTTTTTTCTGGACTACCTTCAGTGAAAAAAATATACAAGCGGCCCTTAGTCTGATTCTGATTCTGATTCAGATGAAGAAGAACCATTCCCAACATGAATAATCAGGGGCTCCACTACAGTGTCCATTGCAATGTCAATCTGCCACAATTTTTCCTCTTCGCCTTGTGCATGACGAATGGCGTTCTTCCAATTTTCAGCAGAAACATTTGAGACGGCTTGCTCAAATAATGGGTGAAGGTCTTTCATTTTGAATGTAGTATTGTTGCTCGCAACTTCTCCTTTTATTTGGCCCCATATTAATTCAATAGGATTCGATTCGCAATGATATGGAGGCAATCGCAAAACCGTAACATTATGTTCTCTTGCCATCTCATCGACCACATATTTTGTGGTAACAGCAGCCTGTTTGACCAGATGCAGGAGTTCGGCTTTCACCATGTCTGCTTCATAAACAATCGACTTACTTGTCAACCAGGCTTGTATCTCAGCCTTCTTCGTGCCAGTATTTGGCATCTTTTCAGTTTTTCGGCTATGATAAGAAGCATTATCCATCACAATCACAGAGTTTTCTTCTAAGCCTCCAAGAATTTGTTTAAACCAGTTCTCGAAAACTTCACCAGTCATTTCTTCATGGTAGTCTCCAGTTTTCTTCGATTCGAAGCATAGCAAACCATTCTCAACGAAACCGTCCTCGGATCCTATATGGAGGACTATAAGGCGACTTCCCTTGCCCGATGGATCTTTTAACCCCGTAGTTAAACCTTGGATAAAAGCCTGCCTTGGACTCAGGATTGTCGTGTCCTTCCATACTTTACTTACAGTTTGGCCAGCGTTCACCCAAGTCTCATCTAAAAAGTACAACTTCTTATGTTCTTCCCGGTATTTTCTGATGTCCCGCAGGAATCTTCGCCTCCAAGCAATAATCTCATTCTTTTCCCTTAGGGCACTATTAAGTGACCTTTTTGAATACCTATAATGCCAAACACAAAAATTACATTACAACACGAAGAAATAAAACGTCCGTTTGCTCACCGAAAGCCAATTTCTCTCATTAAAAGCCTCAAACTACTCCGTTTAAGATGAGGTAAATAATCATCTTCATGCACCGCTGCTAAAATTTTGTGTAAAGTTGGTGGTTCATTTCTTTCAAAAAAGGTATGGATTAAACGCCTAAGAGCACTTTTAGTTCCTTCATCGATATTATCCAAAATTGCTCTTTGTCTGTGGTACACTGTTGGTGGTTGAAATTGGTGTGTTTGTTTGAATTCACCAAGAATGTTATAAACACTTGAAACACTCACACCTGCTGCCTTTGCAGTGAACTTTATGCTGTCCATCTTTGGTTTCTCCTGATTTTCCCCATCATACGCCGTAAAAATGTTCATATTTTCCTTGTCTTCCACCGAAAAATGTCTGGACGTTCGTTTTTTTTGGTGGTGGAGAAGTTGGGTCCGGGCCCCCTTCAGCCATTTTTTTTATTTTACCTTAAAAAAAAACGAGATTTTAACATTTTATCAATGATCATTTTAATCGTTTGCTGCATTACGTAACTTAATACTTAATACACAAAACATATAATGTTAATTTAATTCTTATACGTACCTTCGCAAAAACGATCGTAACTGTAGGTAGAAATTTCTAAACACGCAAAGAATAATACCAAGGATAGAGAATAATACAGCAGTTGACGTGAGGCTGGCTCTCCATTTATTCGCGTTTTCCATATGTTTAGCGTTTATACGTTTCGCGACAATGATAACATATGCTGATTGGTCTGTTGCCAAAATACGTAAAAATTTAATATATGACGCGACTATTGTAGAGTCGGCCTTCGTCAAATTTAGTGGTTGCTTTGTAATTTGGGTCGACCAATAGAGAAGTTCCATTCAAATGTTGCGGGCATTTTTGGGGAGGAGTCGAGTTCAATTTGGACACCGAACTGTGTATAGTGTTTTTCTTCGTGCGTTTTTCTCAGCAAAATCACTAATAATGTCATCAAAATTGGTAGAAATTGTAAGGTCTGATTCAATATTAAGAATGGCCATAGCTTCAAGTCTCTCTCCCAACTAGCACAATTAGTTGCTGGAACGTAGCGGCGACTATTGTAGGAACTTTAAAGTATGTTGCCACTAGCTACGGGCACGTAATAGGAACGCTCCCATTACGTGAACGCGACCAAAATGGGGAACAATTTTTCGGTGACCGCAACGTTCCGGCGACGTTCCTGTAACTTGCCCGGCTACGTTCCAATGACGTGGTGGTTACGTAGCGGCGACGTATTGGCGTGGAAACCGCGACTTTTATGGAACTTTACAGTTCTCCACTCTTTGAAATTAGTGTTGCCAGCTCTGTCTGGCAACTGATTTTGTTATACTTTATCTCATTCATGATGCTCGTCCAGTTCCCTAACTCAGACACTTAGACCCTTAAATGAATACTATAAGAGTAATAAGAAAGCAAAACTTTGTACTGTTTCTCGATCGGTCTTAGCGACAGGATTAAAACGAATGCAAGTTTACTGTTAAACATAATGATGACACCTCCAAATCCAACCACGTGCCTTTAAAATTTACATTTTTTAATTAAAATATTGTCTTTGAGATATCTAACAACATGCGAGAATATGACACCCTAGATGCTGAAAATGTTTTTTATTATTATTTGGAATTTGAAACTAACTATTATGCATAAATTTATTATATTTGGTGCAGAATTGATGACAAATGCATTTTTCAAGTAATCTGTGAAGTGAGGATTCTTGTTTTATAGCAATGGCGTCGTAAGGTTTGTCCAAGAAAATGGCGTATTTCGGATAAAATAACTTTGAGGTCCTTTTTACTAGAAAATGCGACTTGTAAGTAATCATTGCTTGGCAATAGTGACAGGAACTGCAAATATGTAACTTTAAAGTTATATTTACTACAAAGTCCCGAATGGGACTGTGATGTCACTTTAAAGTCGCAGCAAAGTTGTGACTACCATGATATACCAGTCTCTAACCTAACCTCACATTATTGACAGGCAGATGATGACGAGGCAAGTTTCACTTGTTGTGTGTTGTCTGCGAATCTCACATACATATATTAAATACGTAATAAAAGAAAAGGTAACTTTATTGATAAAAATATTTTAGCTGTCAATCATTATATAGAGAAAAATCACGAAACATCAAAGTCACCCTTTACTTTTTTCACATAATGAATGAACTGTAGCTATATTCACTACACTCACAACTGATGATGCACACCATGAAATTTTTTCATTATTGGGAACTAGATGGTGAAGTTTACTTCATGGTGAATTTAAGAGGTGACACACGCTTTGTAGTAATCGTGAATAGTTGAAGTTCAGTCTTACAGGTAGCGGTAACGTCATTAACGCTAATAATGATTACTTACAAGTTCCACGACTTTAAACGGATAGTAACACCCATTTCAGTAACACGAGTTAGTCGCTGCTACCATAGTTTGCCACCTTCAAGTTCTGAAAACTAAAAGGTCTCTCGACTAGTAACTACGACTTCCCCAGTACCAGGTAAAATACGTAGAAGTCTCATAACTATATAGTAACCATTAGTGGTAGAAACTACGTGGCATCGACTGTAGATTTGTCAAATTAAGTTATTTATACATCAAAGTCGAAAATTTAGTAGCAGTTACGTAATAGTTACCCTTTCGAGGTTCCCGTCTCAGTCACAATTACTTTGGTGCTAGTTGGGCTTGCTCTGTTGTTGACCTCAAATAAGTTGAAAACATGAAAAGCTACGTTCAGCAGAACAATTTGAATTTGAGACAGGTAAACAAAGGCACAATTATTGTTTAAATGTTATTTGTGGCATTTCATAAATTATTTCTTTCCTTTTCTTTGTTTAGGATTTATTACCACATTCCTTGAGATTCCTATCCAAAAAATTCGATTTATCTAAAAACAATGTCTATATTTGGGTAGGTATATACTTTTTAAATCCATTTTATTGAACCACTTATACAATTCTAAAATGGGGCCATCAGTGTCCTTTACAATAAATAAGCAATGCTCAACGAAATGTGTTACTCCATCTTGAAAATTAGTATCAATATCATTTGGATAGTGATCCCGCAGAAATAGTATAGTTTTTTTTATGTCGTCAGTACACATATTTCTCATATGAGCAACTTTCAAAAAAGAAATTTTTTTGCTAAATTTCTCATAAGAAGCTCGCCATTTGCGAACTTGACCTATGAGAGAATCAATGAATGGCCAAAAAGGTTGAAATTCGAAATTCATTTTTTCCAGTCATTACCACTTCATTTTGTTTAGTTTCATCTGGTTTCAGTTTTCGAATCTTACTTCTCTTATTATCTTTTTCGTATTTTTTTTCATCTAACACAAATGCTTTTTTTGCTTCTTCTTCATATTCGTTGCTCGCTGCGTCCTGTTCCTTATTCTTTATTTTTACCGCCAATATTTAAAATATGAACTCAAATTTGCCGATTCTGTTTTGTTGCCGCCCTAGGCTTCAGCCTACTCAGCCTGTGCATAAATCCACCCCTGGCCATACAGTTTATTGTAGAGTCCAAACAACATCTAGGGCTGCAATAATTCTTTCTCCATCTAAGCCCGAAGCAAATCATAAAATTTTAATTTGCCCCAGGATGGATTCGAACCAAGTAAATACGTATCAATGCATTTGCCCACTGGACTACCGTGTCGATATGGAATAACTATTAAAATATAAAAATTTCTGATATACAGGGTGATTCATTGGTAAGTGTACATACTTTACCTGCATATGTAGGTTACTTGGGCGATTCCATATCACCTATGGTTAGTGGGTCAATAATCTTTAATTACAATACAATACAATACAATACAATACATCTTTATTCATCACATGAAGTTTTATACATAAGTACAATACTTATCGGACTAGTCAACAAAAAGAATTACAGACATTCATTCATCCATTCACACACAAAAGTTTCACACGTTCACGCAGACATTCCTACAAAATGGTAAAAGTAAAAAAATATGTTTAAAATTGTAAAAATTATTTAAAAAATAGTGCACATGACTGACAATTATGTGTATAAAAACTCTTCCACAGAATAAAATGCCTTACTAGCTAAATAAGTATATAATGTATTTTTGAAAATATTAAAAGTACTAAAATTTTTGGTAGTGCCGAATAAGCTATTGAATCTGTTGAAGCAGATAATGCCCTGATATAGACTTGAGTTTTGGCCTGTTGTTAATCTTGAGTATGGCTGATATAGATTTTCACAATTTCGAGTATTATAAT
This sequence comes from Rhagium mordax, assembly GCA_963680705.1. Classification (NCBI taxonomy): domain Eukaryota; kingdom Metazoa; phylum Arthropoda; class Insecta; order Coleoptera; family Cerambycidae; genus Rhagium; species Rhagium mordax. Next base: position 20,568,806 of record OY796659.1, on the reverse strand, counting down.
TGTGCAGTGTATCGTTTCTTACTAATGCAGATTCTTGTTTTTTTATATTCAACACAATAAGATAAATATAAAGTGATGGGAGCGTTAATATAGATAATTGAGCAAATATATGTCTACAAGATGTTCTAGGATGAGCCCCGACCATGCATCTAATGATTCTTTTTTGGATTATAAATATTTTATTACTATGAGCTGATTTACCCCAAAACATTAAACCGTAACTTATAGTTGCCTGTGCTAACCCATAATATGCTAACTTTATTTTAATTACCAAGATACAGGGTGTTTTATTGATTTTGCCTATTTTTGTCTTGGACCATAACTTTAGAACCACTAGGTATAATAAAGCAAAATTTGGTATGTATGTTTTACTCAATCAGCCATATTGATTTCTCAATTTAGCAGAATCAAAATACAGGACCGGACAGAAAAAAATAGCCGAATTGTTAAATCTCAAAAACAACACCCTGTATCGAAAGTTTTAAAAATGTGTTTTAAGATTCGGAAAGAGCATAAAAAATTAAGGCAAATAAAGTACATTTTCAAATTGCGCGTCTCTTTTTTCTATTTATTTTCTTTGATAAAAGGAAATTTTACAAAACTAAGAACCGACTATCTCATACAAAATAGCGTTTTTTCTCTATAATAGACTACGAATTAATAAAAACTTTCATATTCAATAAGAAACCATTCATATAACGTAAGTTCTGAAAAGTATTCAACCATTCAATTAAAACCAACAGATTTACACATTATTTTAAAAATTCTCACTAACCATAGGTGATATGGAATCGCCCAAGTAACCTACATATGCAGGTAAAGTATGTACACTTACCAATGAATCACCCTGTATGTACGCACACAGGCTACATGTAGATTTCTGTTTAACAAACACGCAATCTTCTACCACAAATCATACAATTTTTTTTTTTAAATCACTTATTTAACGTCGGCCTATTTCCATTACCAGGGCCAATCGCCGAAGCCAGGAGACGCGCAATTTTACTTGCCTAACATTTAATCGACAAGGGACCGACTGCTTTACATCCCCTCCAAAGGATGGTATATCCTCAATATAACTCTCGCCTATAGTTGTATAGCTTCTGTAATATAGCTGATATACAAGCCGCTAGAAGTGGGGAAACGAGAGCACGCCCTTCCTCAGATAGTGACCCATCCAGATACTACACGCACCTACTGTTGCTTTACTTTCATATTCGATACGAGTGTGTCAAGTCAGACCTCTGCTCGCTGCCCCAAAAATCATACAAATATATATTATGTATTATTTACTATTGAATATATAACATGCGTAGGATTCAAGATTCAACACGCAGGACTTTCTTTGAATAGTTGACAACAGAGTTTATTTCTAGGCTCTTATTTCAATCAAATGTTCCTCGTAAGGGTTAAAGACATAAAAAAAAATACATCAATGCCTACTCCACATTAAACATCATTAACGACAATTGGAATTTATTATATTGTGTGTGTTTTCACTTACTGAACACATAATTTACATAAAAAAATTCTAATTTCATTCATTTAGTTCATTTTACGTATAAAAAAATATATACCAAAAGAATCTGGTTCCTCCCCAACATTCAAGCACTACTGGCTGTCAACCCTCGGCTGTAATGAAGCACCTCCCAGCTCGGTATGTAATGTACTATATTTTGCCTCCTTGCCTAAATTAGTAACTATTCTTGGTTTAAAGAGTTTTGAAGGGTATTTCTTCCACATTAAAGATAATGTTTAAGAATTTTCTGTTGCACATGTTATGTATGTATCAACCTGTTCAATAAGTGCATATAATAGTACCTACATAAGATTACATATAAAATATCACTCTGACACTTATAATCAAATTGTAATTTACATACCTGGATAATTTCTTCATTTGTTCATCAATTTCATCAATTTGTCTTTCGGTAGTAGCTTCTTCTTGATCTTCGGCAATAATAGCATTACTTTCATTGTCAGCTTCTTTTATGGCTTTCACAAACTTCTCCCATTCCTCCTCCACAGGATCCTTATATTCCTGATTTCTAGCCTTTAAAATTAAATTATTTTGCAAAAATATTATTAAGTGATTAAAGTAAATATATACTACCTTGGCATCTAATTTTGGATCATCAAAAAATCCTTCTGGTAATAAATCCTTACTTTCAGGAAGAGTTTCTGTTTCCATTTTTTCTATTATTTCAAGTTGTAATTCTTCATTTGGTACATTTACTTTCTGTTTACTTTTTGAATCAAAGAAATCTTCTGGCAAATTATTATTAGTTGTACTACTGTTATTTGATTCGTCAGAAACTGATTTAGTAACATTTTTTAAAATGCCTTTAATTTTTTTTTCTGGTATAACCGGCAAAGGAGGTGTAAGAGGTCTCTTTAATGGTATGGTAAAATTATTTGTTCTTTCTTTAAGTTTTTTAGCCAGTTCAACATTTTGTTTATGTTGTTTTGCATTGATATGAACTGTCCATACTCCTTCTGATCGGACTATGGATTTACACAAAACACAAGTAAGCTGTCCTTGATCATTATATGTACAAAGTGTTAAGAAAAATAAGCAATTTAAATAATTTGCAAGGTACCCATTTACATTTTTTGCATATTTTTAAACATATTAATTACATATATTCATGTTACCTTATTTAACAAAGAAAATCTAGTAATAACGGTAGAAGACAATGCTGTAGGATGGTAATGAGCTTAATGAGCTTTAAGGCGGAGTGACACGGTACTAATGCACTAATGCCAGTCAGCTTCCGAACAAAACACCTGCATGATATTGGCAACGTGTCAACCGATCGTGTCAGTACACTTGCATGCCTGTTGCCGGTTTTTTCAGAAGTGACATCATCTTTGTTATTTTAAATCTAACACCCTGTATTTTTGTACTGATTTGTATAGACAATAAAAAGACGTTTCCAAAGATGTAGTTTAAACACATTTAAACTTACTGCACTAAAAAACTTACATAGCGTTAAAAAGATTTTTAAATTGTTAAAAAGTAATTGAAGTTTGTAAGTTCAAGTGACATAAGTATTTATTTACCGAAAAAATAAATTTCACGGAAACAGATCGAAATGAGGTGCTTATGATGATTGGTTTTGTAAATAATAAAGTATTCATAATAAAAACCTGTTTCCTACATCTTTGGAAACGTCTTTTTATCGTCTATACAATTCAGTTCAAAAATACAGGGTATTACATGTAAAATAACAAAGTTGATGTCACTTCCGGAAAAAACGGAAGTGACATTGACTTGCCGTATAGCTCAAAATGTGACAATTCGAAATTGCAATTCGACGTGTTCAGATTATATTGAATTTATTCCTTTCATTGTGAACGCACTGTATAATCTGTTTCCATATGCTCTAATTCAACAAAATATTCCAAATATTCAGATATAAAGTTATTTTGATAGACAAAGTTTTCTTAACCGCCTCTGAAGTCTTACTGAAGTAACCTCAGGAAAATCGTAGGAGTTTTTGTTAGTATCAGATAGACGAAACTCTACAGTTTATTGTGGACTCCGAACTGCATCTAGGACAGTTTCATCACCATGTAAGTCTGGATGAATTTGAACCATTGATCTTGGCAACTAAGTAAGTACCTCGGTAAGTACATATCAACGCGTTGTTCTTATCATAAATAATTCATGCATTTATAACATTAATAATAATAACATTAATTTCCCGATTAGATTAGTTTATTTGTTTCGTATGCATTACTAAATTATAAGTGTACATTTATACACGATCAGTAAATATTATCATTTGTATGTGATTCATAAATTAACATTTTAAAGTCACCCAAGTATAATTCAGATTCTGTTCCTTCTACGTAACTGAAGGCTAAGGTAATTTATGGATTATACAAGAATATTAAGTGTAGGGAATAGCCGTGTGGTTAAACTTCGCCCTTTAATATGTAAAACATTACTTTTCATGTATTAATAAAGGCAATATTATTAGGTATATTGCAGGTTTGATGATCAGCGACAAAATATTAATTTTATAGCCTTGGGTAAATTTACAAAACTACAATAAAAAATAACCTATGCTAAAATTACCTGTTATAAAAGTACTATTATAAATTAATACAAAAGGATATTTTGCTAATGGTGACTCAATTTTTTTGACTTCTTTCTGTTTGCCTTTGTGTTCATTCATAAATCTTCGAAGTTCCAATTGTGATACTTTTTTCTTTGAATTTTTAAATGCTGCAGACATTTCTGTTTTTTCTTTTTTTTTTGGTTACCTGTTACGACTAAAAATGCTTCATTAACAACAAATACTTACTTCGACGCAAAAACATAACCCTGCAAATTGTTTTGTTTTCAAAATTTTAGTGACCTTCGCTGAGTGACGTACGATTACAGATAAGAGCAATGTCGCCAACTGTAAAAATCGTAGAACATAAGGCTTCTCGCTCGCACAGTGGATGCGTGTTCGACAATTCGCGAAACTAACGGAGTGGGCGACATCTATATTTTTTGGCGTAATCAGCGTAATCTCAATGGTCGCATCTCAAGAATTGTAAAGCAGCAGCTGTCCTAACGTCACAATGTTATACTGTGTCACAGTAGACCCTGAGATGAATTTTTCTTTATTTTTTGACTGCGTCTAGTGCTTATGGTGATTGTTGGCATGGTATTTCGTGTATTATTATACGTAATACCACGACAACAATTACCAAAAGCACATGACGCAGTCAAAAATTAAAACAAAAACTCCATCTCGAGGTCACGGTGTAAGACAATTAGGTGATGCCACTGATGCCACGAGCCGGCCGGCCGCGTCGACAATTTGTTAACGCTGGGAATAGAGAGAGATGGTAGAACAGGGCCGCATATTTTACCGTGAATCGGGCTCATATTGTATGGATGTAGCTGTTTAAAATCTAAAGCAATTCTTTTTAAATGTTCTAAGTATTATATATCTAAATAATTAACTTCACTCATTAAAAATGAAACAATATTTTTACACTATACCTATAGAATTTAATTAAAACAGCTGTAGTAAGTAATGATTTTTATATTATGTCAATGATCGCATTGATCGAAAGAATCATTTATTGCTTGCAATATATAAGGTATTTATTTTAAGATAATATTTTTAATATTGTAAATAAAGTAAAAATAGTAGTATATTTTGATGTGATAATGAATAAATAATAAGGGATACGTGAGTGAAATAAATAATGTATACGAAAAAATGTTTATTTATTTATTCAAAAATTAAATAACTAGGTATTCAAGTTAAGTAAACATAAAGCATTATTACTGATATTTTTATTGTCCAAAATCAAAAAAAAGAGAAAAAACTATTAATCACATTTGATATTGATTCTTAAATTTTAATTTAAATCTCTTGCAATGTGCTCAGAAATTTAATGTGGTAAATTGAATCAACTATAATAGAGTATCAGGTAATTGCAATCTAGATTCCTTCTTTTTGTTGGAAAAAGACTTTGTTTTTGTGTGGGATTCTCTTTTAAAAAACTGTTTTTTTTAAATCGGCATTAAAGTACCTCAAAATCGTCATTAAAGTGATCAGACTTGACATTTAAAAATAATTATGACAGTTCCTAATGTCACTTAAAATTTTAAATAATTATGACATTTCTTAATTTCACTAAAAATTATTTAAAAAAAAAATGTAATATATGCACCTCGGCATTAAAGTTCCTTTTTATCACTCACCCCGAAAGGGGTGAATTTTTTTTTCGCAATATCAGCGGCAATAACCTAATAAATCGCGTTTAACCCCGGGGTTGGTTTTTGGCCGGTTTGAGGGGTTGCGCAACCCCAAAGAGAAATTCTGACGCCACACCATCGCGCTCAGCATCCTCGAAAACGGGGGGGGAACATATATTTGCCTGATATTGCGAAAAAAAAATTCACCCCTTTCGGGGGTGAGTATTAGCCGGTAGAGGGGTTGGTAGGGGTCGGACGCGATATCCAACACCACCACCGTGCTCAGCAACCTCGAAAACAGGGGTCAAGTACTTTTTTCTGCAGGGAAACCTAATAAATCGCGTTTAACCTCTCTCGGGGTTGGTTTTTGGCCGGTTTGAGGGGTTGCGCAACCCCAATGAGAAATTCTGACGCCGCCATCGCGCTCAGCATCCTCGAAAACGGGGGGGAACATATATTTGCCGCTGATATTGCGAAAATAAAAAATTCACCCCTTTCGGGGGTGAGTATTAACCGGTGGAGGAGCTGGTAGGGGTCGGACGCGATATCCAGCACCACCACCGTGCTCAGAAACCTCGAAAACAGGGGTAAAGTACTTTCTTCTGCAGGGAAACCTAATAAATCGCGTTTAACCCCTCTCGGGGGTGGTTTTTGGCCGGTTTAAGGGTTGCACAACCCCAAAGAGAAATGCTGACGCCGCCATCGTGTTCAGCATCCTCGAAAACGGGGGGGGGAAGGTATTTTCATTCCGGTTCAAAATATTTACAATTTTCGCGTTTTTCCGACTCACACACGCCACTACTATACTCGGGCCAAAAAGAGTAGTCAGTAGAGCCAGGGGCGTACGGATTTACGAATTTCATAATTCGAACAAATGAAAGCGGATTGTGTTAATTATGCATGAGTATGAGTTACCATGTCTTAAATTTTAAATAATATGCTTACATCTGGCAACATTATCTCCACGAATTAGGTATAGCAACGCAGTTGAACAATGCACATCCTTTGCGTTGCAGCATATGTGACGCCACTGAATGCGCTATCTAAGCCCTCTCGACGACCTTTATAATAGTCGAACAAATTATTGGGTACTAGGGCGGCACGTTCAAGCATGTACTTTATTTGGTTGACTATACCAATTAAACATAATGACCTAGTTGTGGTTTTCATCTCTGATAGGCGGAGAAAACTGGATATATTTCTCTGAATTATATGGGATTATATGGTAAAACGAGCTGCCGCTTCTGTATTCCATAACAGCTAAATCCTTTGAAGAATTGCCGGTAAGTTTTTTGCTCTACTGCCTACTCTTTTTGGCCCGAGTATAGGCGCTGACACAACACTTAAGGTAGACTATTCCATTCGTTAAATACACGCACTGATAGAAAATGTTCACGTACTGTGGTTCTGATTCTGAATAGGTCCCGGGTGATCTTAAAGGGGTGTCCACGCGTTCTGTCATCGTTGGCAAGGGTGAATAACTGGTGTATAGGAGACAGCTCGTTCTTGAGAGATTTGTAGGTTGTAATTAGATCACCCCGAATCCTTCTGGCAGCCAAAGAAGTGAGTTGGAACTGCGCAAGCGCAAGGCGATCTTCATAGCACGGACGATTTATTCCAAATGGTATACGCGTTATGCGACGTTGGACATTCTCAAGAAGATTTGAGTCGCGCACTAGTGTTGGATACCATACAGTGTTGGCGAATTCAAGAATTGGACGGACATAAGTTTTATATAATTTAGACAATGTTAATGAATTTAAGTGGACGAAGGTTTTATTTAATAAATACGCTTTTGTGTTTGCTCTCTTTACCTGCCGGGCAATATGGTCTGACCAAGAGAGGTTTTCATTTATAATAACTCCAAGGTCATCGTGAAAATTTGAGGAAATCAACTGTTGGCCATTTATGTTGTACACTAACTGTGGATTGTGTTTTCCTAAATGGAGTACAACACATTTAGAAATATTTAAAGGAAGTAGCCACGTTTCACTCCACTTCTGGATGTTAATTAGATCCTCTTGTAAAAGGTTATAGCCATATTATTGTACGATTTTTGTAGTTGGCCGAGGTGATAGATAAATGTAAACATAAATTTTTCATTGCTTGTGACAATAATTGTGTTGTAATAAAAGGTAAATAAATAATAATAGTATATTATGTTACAAGGAGTAGAAGGCGACCATTATTGTTGAGCCCAGAAGTTTGCTAAGCCGAGGCAGCAAACTGGGCGAAACACATAATGAGCCTTCTACTCTGAGTGACATACCTATACTATTTTTCTTCAAGCGTTAAAATCAAAAATATCAAAACTTTACTTTTGAAAAATTACATCAGGTCAAATGCGTTATCAAACTTAGGAAAAAAAAAATATATGTAATACTAACCATTTTATTTATCAATGAAACATGACAGGTGAATTTGCAATTTCGAGTATTTCAGGTGGTACGCACTGCATTTCTTCAAACATTTTCGCTTTTAAATTTAAAAAACGACTCGACGCGCGACGTCAACTTTTAAAATGACAGTTTATGATAAGTCATAACTTAGATTTTTAATTCGTTGCCATGGATACATTACTTCATTTTTGTAGTAGGAAAAAAATGAGAAATATTTGTACTAATACAATAATAGGCTCTTTCTACAGGACGTGTTGCATTATGTAATGTAAGTATTGTTATACGCTTGAAGAAAAATACAGTTTTTTACATTCAGAATTGTATTATCACTATTATAATGCTAAAAATAATGATTTTCTTACAAAAAATTATTCTCATTTTACACTTTAAAAATAATTGTAACATTTCCCAATGTCACTTAAAATTTTAAATAAATACGACATTTCTTAATGTCCCTGAAAATTATTTAAAATATAGAGTTAATTAATCTTAATTTCACAGTTTCTGGATTTAAAAAAAAATTAATATGCACCTCGGCATTAAAGGTCCATTTTATCATTTATGTGGTTTATTTACTCCACCTTCATGATAAAAAGTTAAACTTTAATGCCTTGATACATAAAATAACTATTACCCGCATTGTTATGTAAAATAAAATTAGTTTTGTAATTATGTCTTGAGAGTGGGATTCACAGGCAGGGAAATTCTAGTGCTTTGCTCTGATTAATACATAACATAGGTACATAACAATGGTCTCTTCAAATACGTCAACTAAGTTGATATGCTTGAATAAAATGTTTTCCAAGGATGTAATTGAATATAGTTCCATTTGAATAATTTAGACCTCCCCTAGATTTCACACTTACAAATTCGGCTATAGCTGGTAAAATTATATATTAATGCACACACTGTTTACCTAATTTACAAATATTACTCGGTTTCCAGGTTTCCCGGTAAATGAGTGCATACCTACCACAGTTTCGGTACATGCAAGGCGCAGCCCGCGTGGCCCTATACTCCCTCTCTTTGTCTTACGATTTCGCGTCTCTTGCGTTAACAGTTTGGCACTCTAACCATACGATACATTGAGGCGTTTCATCACCTATAATTGTCTTACACCGTGCTCGAGGTCTAATATGACGTCAAAAGAACAGCCGCTGCTTGAAAGCGCTGACCGGTAAACTCTATCCGTGGCCATTGTCGCCATTTAAACACCCGATCCCGATCGCATATTTGTATGTAGCGGACGCAAAACATCATGACATTGCGATCGGGAAATGCCGAAGTGCAATTCGAATGTAAGAGACGTATTACAACTAAAACTGCTAACACGTCTCCACGAATATGTTCCTTCTTTGATATAAAAATATACTGTTTCCTTCTTTGATATAAAAATATACTGCAGTATATTTTTATATCAAAGAAGGAACATATTCGTGGAGACGTGTTAGCAGTTTTAGTTGTAATACGTCTCTTACATTCGAATTGCACTTCGGCATTTCCCGATCGCAATGTCATGATGTTTTGCGTCCGCTACATACAAATATGCATCCCGATCTGTTGTGATCTATTCTGTGGTGCTCCCGAGTCCCGATTGAATGCGATTGATTAAATGAAAGGACCAAAAGGTTTTAGGCTCAGACTAACAAAGAGACGTAAATAAATAACAGCTCATCGTTGTTTGAAGTAATGATAATATATGAGTTTGTTTATACGGTACCGGAATGTTATTGGTCACTTGCACTTGCCCTCTCACTTTTCGCTCGTAGTCGTTCGATCTTATTGGCCAGCGGTCTGTATATGTTGCATTCAAGCAAAGTCATTTGTATTGTGTTATTTATGTGTTAAGCCGGCGCCACACATGCGGCATTCGGCGAAAGGCGAAGTTTGGCTTTCGTCGAATGGCATTTGGCGAGAGGCGAAAGCTTTGATAGGCGAGCGTCGTTTAACCACTCCATTTTATTAAACAACTATCGAAAACCAACAAAAACGCTGTCAAGTGTCAAGACTGGCAAAAAACAATCCTAAACATTGGGCGAATGTGTGTACCGATCGAATTTATGACGCGCGAATCCTTTGATTCGCGTCAATTTACCGACGCGAAGCGGGAATGGCGAATGGCGAATGCCGATAGGCGAGCGTCAGCTACACACATGCGGCTTTCGCCGAGTAACCGCTCGCCTTTCGCCGAATGCCGCGTGTGTGGCGCCGGCTTTATTTATCTACGTCTTTTGTTCCTCTGAGGTTTTAGGACTTTTAGGTTAGTTCGTACTTCGTAGCCCTAATTGCGTCGGTTAAGGCGCATTTACACGGTTCAAGTAGCTCGAGCGAGTACTAAAGCCAGTAGGTAACTAACTGTTTTCGTTCAAGTGAGTGTCTACACGCATTTTAGTACGTTTTAGTGATTAGTTCAGTAGGCAGTTGAAAAATTGCAAGCTCAGTTGTTCGATTATCTGTTCAAAAATGCATTTTGAGTATATGTGGAGAATTATCAGAAGAAATTGACCGCTCCCCTTGACTGCTTCTTTTTATAAAGGGACATTTTTGAGTTCTATATAGAGACGGATTATTTCTATATTCTTGTACAAATTTAATAGTTGTATCTTCAGTCCATCGATACATTATGCACTTCGCTACCGTACCACAGAACAACTAAACAACTAATTAAATTAACTTACTACTATTCAAAATCCAAATCCTACTAATATACTTTACTAAATTCGGCTGTCTACACGCGTCCACTTCAGCCAGTTGAAAAACAAGAGTGGGGGAAGCCACTTGCTCCAGTAAATAGAACCTGGCTTCTATTCACTTGACTAAACTACTGACTAATGACTTTACTTGCTCAAGGCTCAAGTACTAAATCAAGGTGTCTACACGGATCAACTAAACTAAAACTAAAAAAACTAACTATACTCTGCCTGTTCAACAGATAGAAATACACTCCGCCCCAAAAATGTCCGCTAAATTTGAATGGAATTTCTCTATTGGTCGTATTTATAGAACCCACATTACAATGCAACTTCTAGATTTGACTGAAAGGCCGCCTCTACAAGAACTTGCGTCACACATTAAACTTTTACGTATTTTGCAACAGACCAATCAGCAATCAGCTTATGTTATGGATTGTCGCGAAACGCATAAACTTACGAAAAACGCGAATACATGGGGATCCGGCCTGTACTGTCAACTGTCATGTTCATATTTACACAGATTATGAAATGATTGAAATGATGAATAAAGCATATATTATATTATTATATTATATTGATATCTCTCATAACTTTCTTATACGATTAATTAAAATAAACTTGAAGCACTACTATCACTAGAAATTTTTTAACACCATAACAACAATAGCTTTAATCACAGTAACAGAATAATTATTTAAACACAATGTAACAAAGCCGCAACAATCGAGAAGGGACTTGATTTTATAAACTTTCAGTAGCGTCGTGTGCGATTCATACTTTGTAACTAGTTTGTAGTAGCTTAATGTGCGGAGGGCCTTACAGTAAATCACAAACTAAACTTTTTTGCCTGAAATAACCACATACGTTCTTTTAAAGTATGTGGAAATTACTCGCAAAAGCACCTAACCTAAAAACGAATACAAACATAAACAAACCAGCCAGCAATCGGCGACTGGTCGTTTCTCGTTTCGTTACGTCTAGACGGCGAAAATAAGGCGAAATAAACAAAGTATCGTGAGTTTGCGCAGTGCGGACTTAATAAAAAAACGTCGTTTAAATTTTCCCGGGAATAGGTATTATTTTTAAAAGTCCAAAATTGCAAATGTATAATAGAAACTTTAATGAATGAATGAATGAATAAACATTATAAAAATATAGCATCGCTGCAGTATACCATGTAACACGTGTTATTATTTATAGACAAAACTGGGAATATTTGGGTAAAACACGGATGACTACCAGAAATGAAACGCACTCACTAACGGTTGACATAAGAACTGCTTTATTCACACACAGAACACAGAATTACAGAAAAGAGAACTTAGTAAAAAGTACATAGATGGCGCTTTTGGTGCTTACGTATTTTGATCTATAATTAACACCCCCACTAGATTAAAATACTATACTTACTATCAAACATTAACTAATACATCTGTAATCCCTAATCCACCTGAAAACTTATTATGTTTAACGAAGTTCAAGCTTTTGGTTAATATGTCAGCAGGCATTTCACTGGTTTGTAAATACTTTACAATTATAGAATTTTTTAAGACCGCCTCTCTCACAAAGTGATATCTAATATCAATGTGCTTGGCGCGCTTATGGAAAGCAGGATTATTACACATTTTCTGTGCACTTTGATTATCATTGAACAGGGTTATACACCTGATCTTTCCTGTAAACTCGCCAAACAGATTACGCAGATAAACAGCTTCTCTAGAGGCTTCCGATATAGCAACGTACTCAGCCTCAGTACTAGATAGAGCTACTGAGCTTTGTTTTCTGCTCTCCCAAGACACTATAGCACCAGAAAGTTTAAAGCAAAATCCGGTAAATGACTTTCTGTCAATTATATCCGCACCCCAATCTGCGTCAACGAAACCTTCTAGTTCTAAAATGTTTGTTTTTGTAAATGTTAGTCCATGACTTTTTGTACCTTTCAGGTAACGCAGTACCCTTTTAGCACATTTCCAGTGTGACTCGTCAAAACAATTATTAAATTGGCTTAAATAGCTAATACAAAATGAAATATCCGGTCTCGTGAGCCCGGCTAAATACATTAAGGCCCCTATCAGTTGCGGATAAGGAAAATTAGTATCATCTTTAACTTCACTTTTATTTAATTTTAAATTATTTTCCATAGGCGTACTCACGGACTTACAATCAGTCATATTAAAACGTAACAACAATTCATCAATGTATTGTTCTTGATCTAAAGATATTGATCCATTATTTTTATCAACATTAACCCTCATGCCTAAACACTGTTTCATCTGACCTAGGTCTTTTATTTTAAACTTTAAACTTAGCTCCTTTTTCAAAAAATTTGTCTCAGCATCAGAGTTTGAAAAAATGAAAAAATCATCTACGTACAAGGCTACAATTGTTTTAAAACTACCCTGATACTTCATATACACACATGGCTCGTATTTTGATTTATTATAACCTAAGTTATTTAAAACACCTTCCACCTTTTCATACCAAACCCTGGATGCTTGCTTTAGGCCGTAAATGGCTCTTTTTAGCTTAAGAACCTGGTTTTTATTTACTAATTTGTTAAAGCCTTCGGGCTGCATCATAAAAACCGTCTCTGTCAAAGAACCATTTAGAAAGGCTGTTGCTACATCCAGATGTGTGGTTTTGAAATTTAGGTGAACTGACAAAGCAATCAATAGCCTCAATGTTGAATGTCTTACTACTGGGGAAAAGGTTTCGTCATAATCTACCCCGGGCTTTTGGGTAAATCCTTTTGCCACCAACCGAGCTTTGTAACGTACTTTATTTTCACTATCAAACTTTTTTCTAAACACCCACTTACACTGCACAATTGTGGCATTTTCTGGTTTCTCCACCACCTCCCAGGCCTCATTTTCTTCAAAAGATGCTAACTCAGCTTCAATGGCTTGTTTCCACTTGTCACTGTCTGGTCTTGACAGGGCATCTGACACACTCAATGGCACATCCTCTATCTTGACATTTGTTTGGCAGGCATACATCATGTAGTCATCACGTTTTATGGGTTTTCTTTGTCTGGTTGATTTTCTCACTAGTTCTGATTTGTCAGCGGAATTTTCGACACCTTGAAAATCACTAGCACTATCACTATCCGGCAAGTCTTCTTGTGGATCATATTCATCTGAGTTTTCTGAAAACGTTTCATTTAGTTCTCCACTCGATTCCATGTTACTGTTTTCACTCGTATCCCCCACAGAAACTTGTACCTCTTCCTCGACCTCTTTATAACTGTCATTGTTTAATATTAATTCAAAAACCTCCGATCCATTTGATGGTTTCTCATTGATAATGACGTCCCGACTCGTAACGATTGACTTTGTTTTTGGATCAAATAACCTATACCCTTTGACATTTTCACAAAAACCAATCAATATCATTCTTTTAGATTTTTTATCAAATTTTCGTCTCTTTTCTGCAGGTATTAGCATCATGACCTCACTGCCGAAAATTCTAAGATTACTGTTAAAACTGCTCCTGTATTTTCTATTACAATCTACTTTCTAAGAGAATAAAACACGTGATTCTTCGAGTAAATCAGATAACAACTGAACTTTGTTTATTATTTTATGAGTTTCTAACACAACCAGATTAGTTACAACAATACATCAATAGATGGCATATTAGTACAATAATACATGATTGTTATTTCATTGCTCATTGATATAATAATAACACCCCCACTTATCAATGCAATTAAAGTTTACAAACTTATCACACCAAGCAGATTTAATAACCTATAATGTTTTTCACAAGAAAGACTTTTTGTTAAAATATCTGCTGGCATAATATCTGTAGACAAATGCTGTACTCTTATAACTTCATTTAAAATTGTTTCTCTTATGAAATGATGGCGCACATCAATATGCTTGCTCCTTTTATGATACATTTGATTACTTGTTAAATGTATCGCACTATAATTATCATTAAATAAAGTTATACAAGATACTTTCTCAGTTAATTCTATTAATAAATTTCTTAAGTAAATAGCTTCCTTAGCAGCTTCGGACAATGACATATATTCTGCCTCTGTACTTGATAAAGCTACAGTTTTTTGTTTTGAACTTACCCAAGAAACCGCAGAACCACAAAGTTTGAATACATAACCCGTATAAGATCTACGGTCTATCATATTATTTGCCCAATCAGCATCAACAAATCCTTGTAATTCTGACTCATCTCTTGAATACCTTAAACAATAATTAGCAGTTCCCTTCAAATATTTTAAAATGCGCTTAGCATATTTCCAATGACTTTCATTATACGTATTATTAAACTGGCTCAAAAAACTAACACAAAATGATATATCTGGCCTTGTTAGTACAGATAGGTACATCAAACTTCCTATCAGTTCCTGGTAAGGATACCGAGTTTTAATATTTTCGTCAATGTTATTTTCATCTAAGTTTAACTTGACTTCCAAAGGAGTTTTAACTGTTTTTACTTCTAACATGTTAAATTTATTCAATAATTGATTAATATATTTTTTCTGATTCAAAGTAATAACATTATTTTTACGATCATAATTTACTTGCATTCCTAAACATTCTTTAATTATCCCTAAATCTGTTATTTTAAATTTAGTACTCAATTCTTTTTTCAGATTGCAAATCTCTTTTTCATTATTAGAAAATATAAAAAAGTCATCAACATATACTGCTATTATTGTAATTAAACTGTCTTCTTTTTTAGTATACAAGCATGATTCATGTTGAGACCTTTTATAATTTAACTCTAACAAAGTATTATTTACACGATCATTCCAGGCCCTAGCTGCCTGTTTTAGCCCATATATGGCTCTTTTTAATTTTAAACATTTATCGCTATCAATTAAATAATCAAAGCCTTCTGGCACTTGCATGTAAACATCTCTATCTAATAAACCATTTAAAAATGCTGTTTGAACATCAAGGTGATTAATCTCTAAACCCAATTTAACAGACAAAGCAAACAGTAATCTTAGACTTGAATGTCTTACCACGGGAGAAAAAGTCTCATCATAATCAATGCCTTGCTTTTGAGAAAAACCTTTAGCTACTAATCTAGCACGATATCTTACTACATCTTCACAATTGATTTTTTTCTTGAATACCCATTTACATTTGACTACTGAAGAATTTTCTGGATACTCTGCTATTTCCCAAGCGTTGTTTTCTTCAAAGCTTTTCAATTCATCTGACATGGCTTTTCTCCACATTTCTGCATCCGGCCTCGATAGTGCTTCATCTACTGTCAGCGGATCTCCTATGTAAGAGTCATTTGCACACATATACGTTACGAAGTCTTTAAATTGTTTTGGTTTAGGCTCTCTTTTAGAACTCCTCCTCTCAGCTGTTGTTAATTTTACTTGACTTGTATATTCTTCATCATTAATATCCTCGCATTCTATATCTTCAAAAGATTGTTCGTCAGCTTCTGGATCCCCCACTGAAACTGCTTGATTGTCTTTATTATTTATTGTTATTTGAACTTCATCTTCTATATCTTCCATGATCTCGACATCTCTAGATATTATTACATTACCAACTTCTGGATCGTACAGCCTGTAACCTTTGCTTGACTCACTATATCCCACTAGAATAGTTTTTTTGGATTTCCTGTCCCATTTCAGTCTATTACTTTTAGGAATATGTGTCATCACTTTGCTACCAAATATTCTGAGATTACTTATATCTGGCTTTTTATTATACCATACTTCAAAAGGTGTCTTATCATTTGCAAGTCCTGAAACAGTACTTCTGTTGCGAAGATAAGCTGCGGTATTTACTGCTTCTGCCCAGAACTTCTTATCTAGATTTGCATCAAACAACATACATCGAGCTTTTTCAACAATGGTTCTGTTCAGACGTTCAGCTGAACCATTTTGTTCCGGTGAATGAGGGTTTGATTTTTGATGTATAATGCCTTCTTGTTTTAAAAAATCTTCAAAAATTGTCCCACAATATTCGCCACCATTGTCACTTCTTAATATTTTTATGCTGTTTTCTGTTTGGTTTTCCACAAGACTTTTGAATTGTTTGAAATATTTGAAAACTTCGTCTTTTGTTTTTAAAAAATAAATAAATACCATTTTACTAAAATCATCTAGAAAGGTGAGGAAATATTTGGCTCCTCCTAGAGATTTTATTTCCATTGGCCCACAAAGGTCACTATGAATAACTTCTAGTTTATTACTTGCACGTGAACCATGATCTGGAAAAGGCAATCTTATCTGCTTTCCTTCGTTACATGTGTCACAGTTATGTTTATTTAACTTCATTTCTCCTTTACATAGCATACCTTCAACTGCTCCATTTTTCATCTTTCTTAATTCTGCTTCATTTATATGTCCCAATCTTCGGTGCCAGGTTTTGCTCGATACTTCAGCTAAGAAACACTTTTGGGACTTATCTACTTCTAATTTATAGATGTTGTCAATTTGTTTTGCAATACCAATTAGCTGACCAAGCTTGTTAAAAATTCTGCAACTTTCATCACCAAAAATTACTTTGTTACCATTTTTAATGATCTGACTAACAGACAACAGGTTGGTAGCTATTTGTGGAGCATATAAGACATCTTTTATTTGTATTTCAAACTTCTTGTCTCCTACTATAGTAGTAATGTTCAAATTTCCGGCACATTCTATGGATATTTTTGATTTATTCGCAGCTACAATTTCTCTGGGCTCTCCACCACTCACAGCTTCAATTAACCAGTTTTTGTTTGCAGTTATGTGAGCACTAGCTCCCGAATCCAGGTACCATTCGTCCTTTTTAAATGTCTGACCACCTAGGAATACTGCACTGAAAACATTTGCACTCTTCTGTCTGTCGTTATTTGGTTTTTGAACAGGACAATTGCTTTTGTAGTGCCCTATTTGTTTACAACGATAACATCGAACTTCCTTCTTATCTGTCACCTGTGACATATTTGCCTTTTGACTTTGAAACTTGTTACCAAATTTACTATTTCTGTTGTATGTCTTGTGCCATGGTGTTTTACTGATAAACGCGCTGCCTGCTTTATTATCATCTTCCATTTCCAATAATTTTATTTTTATTGCATCAGCCGTAATTTGGATTCCACTATGTTCAATAGCCATGATCATAGGACTAAATTTTTCAGGCAATCCTGCTAATAACAAAGATCCAATCCATTCTTCATCTATGTTGAATCCGGTGCTTCTTAATCTTTGCGCTGTTTCGATAACGTGATTTACATAAGACGCCATGTTGTCCATGTTTTCTAATCGCGCCGAAATTAGCAATCTTAACAAGGTTATTCTTCTCGCAAAACCGGCATCATCATATAATTCTTTCAATTTTTTCCAAAGATCCACTGCTGTTGTGGTCTCCTTTATGTGAATAAACAAGGAGGAATCGATGGTTAGGATTAATTTGGCCTTTGCCTGCACTATTTTGTTGGCGTCGGTTTCTGTTCCCTCGATACATTGTATTAAACCATCAAGAATCAGGAAATTCTCAACTGCGAACGCCCATTCTGAATAATTCTCTCGACCTTTTAGCTTTGGTATATTCGCAATATAGTTTGTAGCCATTATACACTCGAAATTCGAAAATACTGCACTGGAACTAGGATTCAGACTATGACTGGAATTCAGACTGTTGTGCCTGGGCCCATAACCTGTTAAAACTGCTCCTGTATTTTCTATTACAATCTACTTTCTAAGAGAATAAAACACGTGATTCTTCGAGTAAATCAGATAACAACTGAACTTTGTTTATTATTTTATGAGTTTCTAACACAACCAGATTAGTTACAACAATACATCAATAGATGGCATATTAGTACAATAATACATGATTGTTATTTCATTGCTCATTGATATAATAATAACAATTACTCACATCAGGTTGTTTTTGTGACCAAATTTCGTAGGGTGTATTCTTAAGTCCTGCCACCACCGATCTGTTTCTTAAATATACAGCTATGTTTATTGCTTCAGCCCAAAGACATTTCTCAAGTCCTGCATCAAAAAGCAAACAACGGGCTTTCTCTACTAATGAGCGGTTTAGCCTTTCACTCATCCCATTTTGCTGTGGCGTGTAGGGGTTTGTTTTCTGGTGGATGATACCATTTTTTGTTAGGAAACTTTCAAACAACGAGCTACAAAATTCACCCCCATTATCCGACCTAAAAACTTTAATTTTGGCATTTTTTTTGATTTTCAACCATCGCCTTAAATTCTTTGAAGCAGGCGAGTGCTTCGTCCTTGGTTTTAAGAAAATAAACAAAAGCCATTCTGCTAAAGTCATCTGTCAAACTAAGATAATATTTTGAGCCACCCAATGAGGCCACCTCCATGGGCCCACACAGATCAGCATGAATAACCTCCAAAACTTGTGTTGCTCGTGTGCCTACATGCTTAAATGGCAATCTACATTGTTTCCCTTCGCAACATATTTGGCATGTTTCCTTATTAACATTTAAGTTACCTTGACAATTCAATCCATTAACTACATTCTGCATAAGGGAAAGGTCCTTGTAGTTTATGTGCCCATAGCGCCTGTGCCACACATCCACTGTTGCTGCTGCAGCAATAAAATGTTCCTTCGGTTTATTTAAATTCAACTTGTACATATTGTTCTTCATAGTAGCTGTTGCAATTAATTCGCCAACGCTATTATAAATCTGGCAATCTGTTTTACTGAAAACTACACGATTACCATTTCTTGTAAGTTGTCCAACAGATAATAGATTAGTCGACAGCTCTGGAACGCATAAAATGTCTTTCACAACAATGTCAAACGACTCTTTGTCAACAACTGTGGAAATCTTCACTTGACCTGAACATTTCACTGATAGCTTTTCATTGTTAGCTACAGTTATTTCTTTGACATCAGTTTCTCTGATATTTTTTAACCAATCTTCTCGGGCAGTTATATGATTGCTGGCTGCAGAATCGACATACCAATCACCATTATCAAAAATGCCACTAAGAAAGATTACACTGAAAGCATTTGCATTTGTTTGAACCTTTTTCTTATTCTGTTGTAAATTACTGGGGCACTTATTTTGATAATGGCCTATTTGTTTACATTTGTAACAGATGATTTCGGTTCTGTCCTTTTTGCTGCCATCTCTCGGTTTTTTCTTGAAACTTGTCTTGTTAGCAAAGGCGCCAGCTACATTGCTTCTATCGCTCTCTGTTTCCATGTCAAGCAGTTTCGTTTTTATCTCGTCAGATGTCACTACAATGCCCGAATGTTCAATCCCCATTATCATTGGTGCAAAACGCTCTGGCAGTCCCGCCAGAAGAAGTGAACCAATCCATTCTTCGCTTATCTTGAAGCCTGTTCTGTCCAATTTTCTGGAAGTTTCGATTACTTGCGTGACGTAATTTTCCATTGAACTACAGTTTTCATAGCGTAGAGAAATCAAAGTGCGCAAAAGACCAATTTTCCTTGTAAATCCATTCTCTTCGTACATTTTCTTCAGAGTATCCCAAACATCTTTACATGATTTTTTGTTTCTGATATGCACAAAAATAGATGGATCCAACGTTAAAATTAACTTTGCTTTCGCTTTAGCTAACAGGGTTGTATCAGTTTCTGTACCTTCAAGGCATTTAGTAAGTCCTTCCAAAACGAACACGTTTTCGACTGCAAAACACCACTCCGTGAAATTTTCCCGCCCAAGCAACTTTGGCACGCTGGTAAGGTAATTGACCGCCATTCTTTCATCGACAGACGCGAGTACGAATTTTCAATGCACACCACTCACCAGTCCAATTTTCGAATTAAAACTCACGGCACGTTTTGTCTATCAGAAAGCCAGATGTCCTGGGCCCATAACCTGTTATTATTTATAGACAAAACTGGGAATATTTGGGTAAAACACGGATGACTACCAGAAATGAAACGCACTCACTAACGGTTGACATAAGAACTGCTTTATTCACACACAGAACACAGAATTACAGAAAAGAGAACTTAGTAAAAAGTACATAGATGGCGCTTTTGGTGCTTACGTATTTTGATCTATAATTAACAACACGTATAATAAACAAATTTTGTTGAAGCCATCACAGCTTTCATTAATTCCATCGTGTAAAACTGACTATTGCGTACACCGTTCTGCGCTGCCATAAAATTAATGGGGCGGAGTCGAGCTCTATGTTTTGAACAGATCGAGTATAAACTAAATTTTAGTTACTGTACTGACTTTAGTACTCGCTCCAGCTACTCGAACCGTGTAAATGCGCCTTTATGAGCTGCTTTCCAGTGCCACCGGTACAAAGTGCATCAAGCCCCGGAACAGTTCAGGTGCTTGGCACATCAGTGAGCTTGCCACTGGAACGCCCAAAATTGTAGGTTTATGATTATTATAATATAACCTCTGAAAGCAATAATAATTTGTGGTATAGGTATATGCTGCATTTTTCTGTGAAAACTGACGATGTCTAATGAAGTTATTATTGATATTGACGCTTATTACGGTGCATCCTTAATTAATTATTTATTTCCAATAAATTGAAAATAAACGATAACTATACGTGTGCACCGTAATAAAGATGATGGTAAGAATGATAAAATGTCATTGTCATTGGCATTAGACTAATTTTTCATTCATTTTAATTGTATTTATACGCTTTAAAACTCAACAAAATTCAAATTTGACATTCCCCCTCCCGTTTAGCACATTAAACACCAGAAAATTCTTGGTGCTTGAGGGGACGGGGGTATGCAGACCTTGAACAGTTCAGATACATCAAACCCGAAACCACTGGAACGCTTAGCAGTGGTACAAAGCCATAGACATTATCCTATGTCTATGTACAAAGCGCTCTTGGAGCGCTCCCGAGCTGTACAGGAGCGCTTCAGCGTGGCACTGGAAAGCAGCTATGGTTAGTTTATTCTGTGGTCTATAGTTTTCCTAAGTTTTCAGTTGTCAGGACTGTCAGGCTGTCAGGCAGAGGGCAGAGTTGACAAATTGTTGACAAATAAGTTGTTGCGGTTATTGCGGATATTTGTGTGAATTTTGTGTTTATATAAAAAAATTGTTAAAAATGAGATGTGCTGTGTACGGTTGTGATGTTGACAATCAATCGAAAGATTTTACGCGCGACATTAAGTTTTTTAGTTTCCCGAAAGACAAAAAAATGCAGGGTATATGGAAACGCTTGTGTGGACGTTCGGATGACTTTAATGTAACTTATGCTCGAATCTGTTCAAAACATTTTAATGACAGTGACTACGAACGCAATATGAAACACGAGTTGCTTGGATATGTACCAAAAAGATTCCGACCCCTGAAAAAAGCAGCCATTCCTTCAAAATTTCTATCCAAACCAGGAAAAGACGATCATGAGTCAGACAGAGAGCAACGCCGTGAAAAAAGGCAAAGAAAAAAACTTGTGGAAAGCATTTTAAAAGAGTAAGTTGCACGTTGACATTCCAATATTTTTGTGAATTGTATTTCTTATTGGTCTATTGACGTAAAGTATTTTATCTGCGTAGAGCTGATTTTTCTAATGGTAGTAATGACGATGGTCCGAGTGATGGTCCCATTTGTGATAATGTTTCAAATGATGATTATGGTGATGGTCCCATTTGTGATAATATTTCTAATGGTGGTTATGGTGAAGGTCCAAGTAATCTGTGATGTTGCTTCATCTAGTACTTGAAACCGAGCTTGAAACATTGGGTTTATACTCGGGTATATATAATTATCATGTTGTAATTGTTGTATTATAGTTGTTCATTGTACAGGACGTGGTTCAGAAAATTTAGCAGCTATTTAAACAGCTTAAGCTAGCTTATTTTATGGTAGAATTTTATTCAATTTTAAATCGTTATACAAAAAATATCCACCTTAAATAATCTATTGGCAAACCACTAGCGGAGACTTATCAGTCTTTCCGAAAGCCACTTGGAAAGCCACTATCACGTAACCATGTCTTTAGGTGGATGGAAATTTGTAACAGAAACAATTTTTTTTGTTAATTTCGTTACAAATCTTTAAGGAGGATTTATTTTTATTATAATGTTTGACTTTTTAAATAAATAAATAAATAATCGTTTTTATTAAATGAAAAATGAATTACATACATTTTCATCTAGAGGCGAAGTTTAGCTCAAGAGCTACTCTACCACTTAACCTCCATACACATAATTAAATCACTGTCATTACATATCAGTATACACATAAATACATTAAAAGGCTAACTAAATAATTATGCATGCATTATGCAATAATAAATGAAGTGGAACAGTTACTTAAAATAATAATAATAATATTTAGATGTAACCTGTATTATTTTGACAACTGTAAACAGAAAAAATTGTTCCTTAAGGCCACCTTATAAAAAAAACATACTTAAACTACTCTAACATGAAATCCGTTTGCGTTATTTGTGACAGAAACGATAAAATTTATCGTTTCTGTCACAAATTCCCATCCCCTTAAAAACATGGTACGTCATACCAGCTCTCGAAAGATAAACTGGGGGGCTCCTCCAATGGTTTACCAATAGATTATTTAAGATGAAAGTTTCTTCTATATTGAGTTAAAATTTGATAAAATTCTAACAAAATGAGCTAGTTTTAGTTGTTTAAATAGCTGCTATTTTTTCCTGGATCACCCTGTAGTTAGAAATAATTATTAAGTAGGTTTGTTGTATAAATTTGATTTATTGTTTGTAAATTGTAATACTGTTTTTTAGAGTCAATACAGAAAGAACTGGATGATTGAGACAGGTTGATAGCTAATATTAAAAAAAAATTTAAAATTTTAAAACATCAAGGACAAGATCTCATTGGAAATGGCAAAGAAATAAATAAATCCATAATTGAAGATCTCTGATTTAAAAATGAACCATATCTAAAGATAGTCTTAATGTCCAAGGAACTGTATGTCAGAAAGTAAAATTGGCTACGAAATTATTTTCACACGCAATATCCATATGGCTATTACTTGATGTGGAACTACGGGTACCTTAAAACAACCAAACTGGGATGAGTGCAGAATTGTTTAAACTGGTATGTATATTTAACTTATTTCAAAATTATATTCCACATTAATTATTAATGATTTTCATATTTTAGGTAAATGACTTATTTGATATAATGAATGTGAGAGTTCCGACAAGTGATAGCAGAGAAAGAACAAAAGCGTATGAGCTAGCCTTGGAACTTCAAGAAATCATAATTAATGCAATGACCAGTATCGTGGAAAACCCTAGAGTAAGAGGCAAAACGAGTTTACTTCTATATCAGAAGGGTTACATAACAATATGTTATATGTAATTAAATATTTAATTGTTAATTCGTTCAGGTATAATTATGACAAATACTTCATTAAAGTTATTGTTTGGCGATCTCAGGACACGATTTTCCACAAAATAGGTACCTCTTGACTTATAGAATAAACCAAGATGTTTTAGACAGTTCTGTTGGCGCTCTACGGGCATGATCACCCAGATGCATTAGAATTTAAGTACCAATTACGATCTCGTACCGATTACGATATTCTTAGAAACGAAGGGTCTCTTTCAAGTTTTGGAGATGTCGAAAAAGATGTTAACTTGGAAAATATTTTTCTTCAGTTGCTCAAAATATCGAACCTGAGGAGTCTCACGATGTAGTTCACACTGAACTAAACGAAATTGAATATGATGGATTGGAAAACTTGGCAGGTTGTATTTGTCATAAGCAGTCAAGCGAATGTACATGGATTTCATATCTGAGTGAGGGAGGCTTATCAAAACCCTCTCCACAGTTTATGGTTCAGGGAGGAACTTGAAAAACTATTCAAATCTGTCAATTCTGATAATTTATTTATTTCAAAGTATTATTTGCAAAAATTATTTGATTTATGTTCTGATAAAACCAAAATGTTATTTTTTTATCTAGAATGTATTTTTGAATGTCCATAATAATAAATTATAGTCGAGACTGTGTAATTTTTCAGTCAAGGATTTTCTGTTATTTTAAAATACAGGGTGTTATTGAACTTTAAGAAAAAAATTTAACTGCATGTTATTTTTGATGTTTCAAAATAAGTGTGGCATAAGTTAATTAAGAATATCTGAAGAATAAAAAACTAACCTTAAATAGTTAAAAATCCAATAAATTCTGTCTATACACAGTTCGGTGTCCAAATGGAACTCAACTCCTCCCCAAAAATGCCCGCAACATTTGAATGGAACTTCTCTATTGGTCGACCCAAATTACAAAGCAACCACTAAATTTGACGAAGGCCGACTCTACAATAGTCGCGTCATATATTAAATTTTTACGTATTTTGGCAACAGACCAATCAGCATATGTTATCATTGTCGCGAAACGTATAAACGCTAAACATATGGAAAACGCGAATAAATGGAGAGCCAGCCTCACGTCAACTGCTGTATTATTCTCTATCCTTGGTATTATTCTTTGCCTGTGTTTTGAAATTTCTACAGTTACGATCGTTTTTGTGAAGGTACGTATAAGAATTAAATTAACATTATATGTTTTGTGTATAAAGTATTAAGTTACGTAATGCAAACGATTAAAATGATCATTGATAAAATGTTAAAAATCTCGTTTTTTTTAAGGTTAAATCGGAAATTGGCTGAAGGGGGCCCGGACCCAACTTCTCCACCGAAAAAACGAACGTCCAGACATTTTTCGGTGGAAGACAAGGAAAGCGTGCTGAACATTTTTAAGGCGTACGATGGGGAAAATCGGGAGGAACCAAAGATGGAAGGCATAAAGTTCACTGCAACGGCAGCAGGTGTGAGTATTGCAAGTGTTTATAATATTCTTGGTGAATACAAACAAACACACCAACTTCAACCACCAAAAGTGTGTGTTTTGGACAATAATGATGAAGGAACTAAAAGTGCTCTCAAGCGTATAATCCATTATTTTTTTGAAGGCGATGAACAGAAATTGGCTTTCAGTGAGTAAACGGACTTTTTATTTCTTCGTGTTGTAATGTAATTGTGTTTGGCATTATAGGTTTTTAACTAAATAGTGCCCAAGGGAAAAAAATAAGATATCGCTTGGAGGCGAAGATTGCTGCGAGACATCAGAAAATACCGGGAAGAGCATAAGAAGTTGTACTTTTTAGATGAGACTTAGGCACAGATTAACTATACTATTGTCTAAAAGTTATTTGTGGCATCTTTCTGTATTTCCCAAATAAGAACAGAAAGAAAATAACTATACTAATCTGTGACTTAGGTGAACGCTGGCCATACTGTAAGTAAAGTATGGAAGGACACAACAATCCTGATTCCAAGGCAGGTTTTCATCCAATGTTTAACGATGGGGTTAAAAAATACATCGGACAAGGGAAATCATCTTATAGTCCACCACATAGGATCCGAGGACGGTTTCGTTGAGAATTATATTACTTATCGTTGTTATGTTATTTACAAATTTGTTATATGCAATACGTAGGGCTTTGAAAGTCTATTTTTTCTACTGATTTACCAAATGTATTAAAATGATGAATAAAGCATTCTATTTTATATTATATTTATATCTCTCGTAACTTTCTTAAACGAACTGTAGTAGAACCTTGTGAAAATAAAGACAAAATAGGTAGGTAAACAACACGTTTTATTTATTTGGACATGTGAAAACCGAAAAGTAAACGACTCTTAGCAGATATGACTATTTTTGAGTATTTTGCATTGGGGTTTATCATTGAGTATATTACTTTATACTCAATGGGTTTATCCAGTGAAGTAACCTATGTGAAATTTTTTTAGTAAATCACAAACTAAACTTTTTTGAATTAATAACCACGGACGTTCTTTAAAGTATGGGGAAATAACTCGCGAAAGAACCTAACCTAAAAACAAATACAAACGTAAACAAACCAGCAATCAGCTGGCCGAGTTATTTTTAAAAGTCCAAAATTGAAGATGTATAATAGAAGCTTTAATGGGTATAAACATTATAAAAATATAGTACAGTAGTAGTAGAAAATGTAACACGTATAATAACAAATTTTGTTGAAGCTATCACAACTTTCATTAATTTCCATCGTGTAAAACTGACTATTGCGTACACCGTTCTGCGCTGCCATAAAATTAATGGGGCAGAGTCGATTTCCGTTTGGACGCCGAACCTAGTATAGCTTCGCCATAAATTAATATCATGTCGACAATTGCTGAATTCGAATAAACATGACGACGACCTAGACCTTCTTCAGTGTCATTCATAACACATGCCTCGACACATACACATCAAATGGAGTACAACAAGGGAAATAGCGAATCGGAACGATAAAAAAATGGCGCTGCAACAGCTTGCAAGCTTCTCATTACTGAAATTAGGTTAACACAGCAGCTATGTTATTAGTCTCTTTACATATGTTACTTCAGTTGTCACAAGGTGCCGCTACGCTCCTCGGTCATGGTTCTATTATTTCCAATGACTATCAAACATTTTATTGTGATTTTATTTAAAGAAATGAACTGAAGATATCTCTGCAAATAATCACTTTTGATTAGAATAAATTCGTTCGTTATTGGATGTATTTGACTGTGAGCTTCTATCTGTCAAATTTTTTTCTTAAAGTTTAGTAATACCCTGTATTTCCGACACCTAGGTCTGGGTACAACCTGTAGCCTCTGTTAAGGTTTAAGTCATTATTAATTTAGTTTAAGTTGAGTTGTAAAGCTGGTAAACTAGAAATCAATTAATTGTTTAATTTAAAATATATTTCAGTACTTTCGGATCATATTCGGTAGAGTCGGAAGTACATGAATAGAATAGACCGCATCAGTAGTAAAAATCATTCGTTA
This sequence comes from Rhagium mordax, assembly GCA_963680705.1. Classification (NCBI taxonomy): domain Eukaryota; kingdom Metazoa; phylum Arthropoda; class Insecta; order Coleoptera; family Cerambycidae; genus Rhagium; species Rhagium mordax. The sequence continues at coordinate 20,541,245 of OY796659.1, read as the reverse complement.
CTAAAAATTGTTGTAACATTAATCTGGTTCTTTATGCAATAAAGTTTAAAAATTGCAAGAAAATTATTCCTGACTTGGTAAGAATAACGTGGTTAAGTTATGTAACGCGCTAGGGGAAAACTAAGTATGAGGTACCTATCTCAATCCAACGAGCAACATCAACATGTAATAACTCGACAATAACCGACTGTAATATGACTTTGTAAGTAACATCTGTTTGTTTCATTGTATATGGTATATATAACCGTTAATAGATTTTGTTCGAGTTCTTTATGCCAATAAAGTCATTTTTATACTATTTTAAAACCGTCGAGTTTTCATTAATTCTGTGTATAACTAATAATACCCGTATGATAAATTATCTACTCCGTTGGCAACAATATTCATCCACAAGACCCCTGGACAAGACCGTGTCTTCACTGCAACTATCTCAGCCTTTCTCAAAACCACTGAGAAAGAAAGTCTAAAATAAGGAATTTGCGCCCGAGAAAAGTGTTAAAAGCTGACATGGATTTTTTGTAGATAGTAAATTGCAAACAGACCCGTAAAGTAAAAAAGCTCTCGCACAGCTGTTGTGTTTTATTTTAATTATGTAACCCACTTCCCCTTTCATCGGTGACCTTTAGAAAATATACAACAAATTAGTAAACTTTTTTGTTGATTTCTTGGAAAAACGTTTTCCTGATGAAAGTTATTAGTTCGTTACGAAAACCCATATTTTATTTTGAATAAAAGCTGTAAGAACAGAGTGCCTGTTATAACTTTGTATTGGATTGAAATAGTTACAACGTGACGTCATGCGCAAATAACCAGACGAAATTTGAACTGTCTCTATATCATATCTTCTATATTGTATCATGGGTAAGACAGATAAACAACATAAGATAATAGTCGATTTCTCTTTGGGGCCACTATCGGGTCCACTATCGGCCAAGTCGCACAAAAGCAGCCAATCGAGCGCGACCAAGGATATCTCTAATAAAATAGTCATAGTCCCATAGTCGGTCAGTGTAGTTGTGAAATGAATGCCGAGCAAGTACTATGTGGTATCTCATTAGGTGAAATAGAAAGAGAATGACTAAAAGAAGGTATTATTGGGTGCCTGTCGAGATACCGGGTGACCACGAAATGACGCTTTGTTTTACAAGCTATGAATTTTAAATTTGGGCACGTCAAATAACAGTTAAATATGCATTATTTTTATCGATTTATAACTTTCTGCTTCCGGTTTCACCGGAAATGATACTAACTTTTTTAAATGGAACACCCTGTATATTTTTACATTTTTTAATTCAGGAGGTTTTGTTTTGCTTCAATAATTAATCAAAAAATACAATTATGGTATTATGTCATGACATTTGTGTTAAAACATTTCGGAAATCATTTTTCCAGAATAGCAATTTTTTTTTAAATGGCCACTACGTTATTTCAATAAAGCATTTTATTGCCTATAACCTATAACTTGGTATCAAACACTGTATTATTTATTCATATTAAAATACATAAAAATACATTTAATAATATTCAAGATATAAATAAAAAAACTCATAATATTTAACAGTGGACTAACTTTCACCTCCTGAACTAAAAAATGTAAAAATATACAGGGTGTTCCATTTAAAAATCTCAAGTTAGCATCATTTCCGGTGAAACCAGAAGCGACAGAAAATGTTACATCGGTCGAATAAAAAATTGGGTTAAAAGCAAAAACTCAGCACAGTTGTTATGTAGGGTATTTTAAGTGATTTGACTCGCAGCACTTAAAATTTCACCCCATAGGGGGGGAGTTTTACCTCCTTTTTTATAAAGGGGGTTAAAATTTTCTAAAATTCAATATCAACGTATTAGATAAAGTTCGGTGTCATTTCCTAATAATTCAACGGTAAGCAACTTAAAAAAATTATATTAGCTTTATAGAACGCATAATTTTGACCCTAAAGCCACCACTTTTAATTTTAGGGGTAAATAAGTAGTCTCTCCTTAAAGTTAATCCTAAATTTGTTGTTAACCCAGACCAAACCTACTTACTCCCCGTTTTCGAGGGGGGAGAATCTAAATCCGTTGAGTTTTAACCGATCGGTTCACCGATTCACCCCTAAATAGGTGAAAACCACCCCTTTTTTAAAGTCTGACTGCATAGTCGAGTGTGGCTGGTCATCCGGACCGGGATTTCGTGTACAACTTAAAGGGGATGACCACCCGCCACCCTCGGAACACAACCCACCCCTTACCCAGAGGGTGGAAGCCATCCTTTCTTTAATTCTCCCTCTCCCATCGAGTGTGGCGGGTCGTTCTAAACGGGATTTCGCGTACAGCTCAGTGAGGATGACCACCCACCACTTTTGGAACACTACTAGCCCCTTACCCATGGGGTGGAAGCCACCCTCTTTTTAATAGAGTAAAATGTAGCAAATTGAGTAGAAGAAATAAGAGAGCTAATATGAACTCCCCCACTCCTACCCTCACCTCTACCACTATCCCCACTCCTATCCTCACCTCTGCCACTACCCCTACTCCTTTTCTTCTTCACAAAACATAAATCACATTATGACTGCTTCGACCAGCGCTTATTATCAGACTGGGTCCTCACGAGCGTAACTGGCGTAACAGCGTATCGGCGCTTTGCAATATGATTGGCTGTAGCGGGCATGTTTAATATTTTGACATTTACGTCATGCCCGTTACAGCCAATCATATTTCAAAGCGCCGATACGCTGTTACGCCAGTTACGCTCGTGAGGACCCACCGTCATATTCGCGAAAATCACGTACCGCGAGATTGCGCTGAAAATCTAGTGTGTGTATGAACCAAGTGGTGAACAACAAACCTTTGACAGTGTTTTGACATTTACGATAAATTTAGAGGTTAATTCTAGTAACAATCTTTTTTTATTAAAGTATCGTGTCAACCGTTTTATTAATTGATTGCATTGCTAAATTGTTTATAAACTAGTTGAATATATAATAACAACACTTTAAATGCACTTTTAATTTAAAATCACAAGATAAATTTAAGAAAACCCGCCAACTGACAAGTGACAGTAATGACAGCGGTTTGTTGTTCACTATCATATTGAGATTACGCCAAAAAATATAAATGTCGCCCACTCCGTGATTTTCGCGAAAAGTTGGAATGGTGTTGTGGAACCTGTAGAATGGACCGCATTAGTGTGACGTCACATAATTATGCAACCGTACGTACTACTATCATGACAGACCACTGCTGTGGCAACTTCATTATACTTTACAGCTGTCGTTAGTGTCACTGTCGCTGACGCAAACTTTATAACCTCTTATCTTGGTGTCAATAATACAATAAAAATCAATTAAACCATAGCCATCTACAGTTCCAAGCCATGAAGTAATAAAGGCAACATCGCATTTGCTGTCAATGGTAGTCCTGTTTGTAATTCAGCCATCCTTTACTTTCATGCACTGATTTAAGGATTTTGTTTAGGAAATAAAGTATAAAGATCCCAAAACTTGTGCTATAAATTTATTTCGCCAAAATGAATAATTTACAAATATATAATTCTAGAATATACACTTAATACTTAATAGGGTAAAATCCACTCTAAATTGCTTGATGGCAATTCATGACTATTCAGACTATTTACAAAAACGGTAACATTAAAACTTTGATTTACGCTAATACTTGAAACTTCTTTTTACTTCGCTACTATATATGTGAATATGTGAAGAACTGCATCCTCATTTAAAGGAGGATATGTTATTTCTCTTCCTTTTCTTTTTTGGGATTTATTACCACATTCGCTTGAGATATGTTAGTTAGCCTCGTGCGTATTACCTATCTTTATAAAGCTCCATGGTTGTAACTTCTCTGCCTTCAAAGTGCAAACTGCAAATAGCTGAATTTTTACTAATGCAGTAGTCCTCCGTGTGTATAGCTCTAAGCCAATTTATTGCAGCACTGGATCCTTTGGGAAAGGATAAGTACTATTTGAGGATTCAGTTTTTAAAGTACTTGCATAGTATACAGCAATGTCGGGGCATCTACAATATAAAAAATAAACGCATATTTAGTGCGCGTCATGATCATATGTAATGTGAAAGAATTGGATGCAAACAATTTATAACATCCACTGATAGAAACGTATAATTTTGTAACATTTGTCAAATAAACTGTATTCATTTATAAATAACAATTTGCAAGGTGTACAATACTATTTTATTTTTGTTTTATAAGTCTATATCATTATTATATTATGTTATATTTATATCAGGTTATAAAATACTGGTAAGTCAATCATATATAAATACCTTTTTAGTGCTTAAATATTTTTGTTTAATTAAATTATCACTTTTCCTAACTTTAAACTGTTTGCATCCATTATCTGTCAGATGACGTTTTCACTAAATGACCGTATATAATGCTTTCTTACCTTTGTCCAGTTTAAAAACTTCAAATAAGCGAAGTTAATGAATTATTAAAAATAATTCTTAATAACACAGTACTAAAGTACAAACAGTACAAAGTCTAAAAAGTAATTACTAAACAAACACCGCTGGTAAACAACACGACCAGAGTGGTCTACCTGTCGCGTTGCCAGATCTCAAACTTCATGGCTTGGAACTGTAGAAGGCTATGATTAAACCTATTTAAAAAAATATAGGATATTAAAGAAAGCGTAGGTAGGTATTTCGTCTTTACAATTTACATATCCCCATATTTAAGAAATGATAATCAAACTAACATACACATTATAGCTTTACCTCTTTTTTAATTTGGAATCCTTTGGGAATCTAACATTTTACATCCAGTTTTATTTATATATGATCACACTCAGGTGCAAAGCACAAACCCACATTTGAAATTAAGCACAAAATAGTATATTCTGTATTAAGTTTGGAATGAAGCATATTCTGCGTGAGCGGAAGTTTGTCACCCGAGCGGAAGCGAGGGGGACGGTCCGCGAGCGCAGAATATGCCATTCCAAACGAATTACAGACTATACTTTTTCTACGCCTATAATTTAATTAATTATTAATCTACTTACATTTAACTTGTTTTGTGCAACGACCTTTTAAGGTTAACTGTCAATAGAAACGTCAACTGTCAGCAGAAACGTAATTACAAATTGCACTACTTCTAGATGGCGCAACCCATGCTTGTTACATACTTTTGTTATACATTTTTGGCATGTAATGAATATTACATATCACTCACTGGAATATAGGTCATTCCTTATTTAAAATCGACATCATAATGCTCATATTACATAATAGGCGTAGAAAAACGAGTTTATTCACAATCATATATGTAATGCTTCAATTGCCATCTTATAAAAAGTTGGGAGGCAGGCATTTGTTCACTTTTCTTTTCCAGCTAGCCGGTAAAGTAGCTTTACCGGCTAGTTAAATGTCACTTTTCCGGCAAGTTAAACGTCACACTTTGCGGCAGCAAATCTTCTGGTTGTCTTTTGTGCAGCAGCTTTAAAATTTAGTGAAGTACACTCTCTGTGTCACAAATGATCAGAATCAAACATTTTGTTGTAGAATTTTGAGCGAATTTAATAGAAATTATTGATTTGATTGGCTAGTTTCAAAAATGTTTGACACAACAATTTGTAATTCAATTTATTGCGAGAATCGCAAAATTTAAATTTGGGGGGCGGGAAAATTGAAATTGTTTCTATTTTTCGCGATTATCGCGAAATTTCTTTAAACTGCGCATGGGCTTTTCTTCATAGAGATACCGATAAACTATATTTTTTTGCATTTAACTCCTGATCTTTCCTTTTCATAAAAATTTCTCTCACTGCACAATATCTCTGTATTTTTTTTCTTTTTCTGATTAAATATTAAGTTATAATTATTTTTCAACGTTGTAAAAGCCTCAACACAAAAGCACTATTCATGGTATTTACTTGTTATCAAGTAGTTTTTTCGTTTTTTGTTGTATAATTTTTTGGTTAACAGCAACACCAGCAAGTCTGACAAGACAAGTATGTTCGAAATTCGCAAAAGTAACTAAGCGTTTGTGCATGAACATTATTTTTCGTTATAAATTCGCATATCGCAAACCGCGAGTGCATGAACTTACCTAAAGCATTAAACTTTTACACATTTTGCAACAGACCAATCAGAACGCATAAAGGCGAAACGTATGAAAAACGCAAACGTTGATTGAAGTTAATACAGAGAAGAACGATCACAGAGAAGCGACAGTGCCGGCGGAACGTTTGAAGTTCTATGGCCCAGCCGATTTGACACACACGTTTACACTGAGAGAAGTTATCCTTTTGGTACATGTACACCGAGATGTACACTGAGCGAACTGCATGACAGTGTATTATATAATATTGTTCATCGCAATTAGAGCGCATGGGTAAATGTTATAAAATGTAGACCAATTAATATTTATAATCTCTATTGCAAAACTTTGGCATTATTTATAATAAAATATAAATTAGTTTGATTCATCATATAAACTAATATTAGAGATGATTAATGCATTTCTTAAAATACATTTTAGAAGGATTTTGTGCCACATTCACACATTTATATTTATTATTAATAATATGTGTTAATAGTATGTATATAAAAATAAAACAAGATGTTTCACAACAAATATTTTTATTTATATATGGGTTAAAATTTTCAATTTTCTATCTACTTTATTGATTTTGAAATCCCTATTAGTATATTTAACAGAATAAAATATTTTAATACTTTTTCCTGATGTAATGTGTTCGCATATACACCTACCTATTTCAATTTACTTCATAGCGTTTTTATAACCTAAATAAGTACATCAAAATTGGCAAGTTGATTAGGTATTTCGTTTACTTTGTCTTTAATCGTTAAATGAAATAGATTTAATAGTCGTTATTTTACTGCTTGAACAAATATTTTCAATATAGGTATAACCTAAAAAAATATTGAAATATACGCAAAAATAATAATAATTACCTTTCGTAATCCTTGGGGAATCTAAAAAGACTTTAGTCCTTCCCTAGTTTTTGTTGAACACCCACGATAGGCACAATAATATTCAGACATCTTAAAAACCCGAATTAGATAGCACGCGAAACGCGTGGCAACTGACAAGTGACAAGGGACAACAACACACCATAGTTGGCGCATGCGCGTACGAAAACTGTTCACGCTGAAAGCCTTATAAATGTCGCTTCTCTGTGATCGTTCTTCTCTGAGAGCCCGTTCAGAAAGAGAAAGTAATACCGGGGTAATGGTAAACAATGAAACTTTGCGTAGTGTACCGAGGCGATGTTCGTTTATGAACGCGTTACGGCGATCAAATTATTCAAATCTTATAAAATTATAAAACACAACATTTTGGAGACAAATCTGACCCATGTTGAGAACATGCTTCCCATTTACTTAAGAAAAAGTTAAAGATTGTTAATTGTTAATAAAAAAATATTTTCTATATAACCTCACTTCAAACAAAGATATAGCTTTTGCCTTTCAAACTTAATTCACTTTTTATACTACGCATGTGCGGCGATTATCGCTGGGCTCCGGAGCGCGGCGATCATGGTTTACTTTTGGCGACTTACTAAGCCATTTCTGAACGTTGTAGGGTAGTTGACCTAAGAGTAACTTTACTATTTCTGAACGAGTACAGGTACACTGTGTGTACTCGGTAAGGGTTCCTGAACGCAGTCCTGACCATCAGCCTTATTCTGGTGGCCGTTGAAAACAAAACAACGTTCAAATGTTTCCAATAATTGCCTATTTCTCAACGTTGTGGAACATTTCCTATTCAGATGACCAAAATGCATTGAATAATGGTCAACGTCTTTTTAAGTTAGCGTTGAGTATTTGGCAATAAGCTTTACGACTTGCCACGGCACTTTTCAACGTTGTTTCGCTGTTTATAGGATAAAAAGTTAGGTTAAAATTTAAAATTACAAAACTAAAGATCAATATAACTTCTATTATTTTATATACATATAGATGCTTTTAATGTTCGTAGGCACCTAGGTAAACAGATTATCGGTTTTAATATAATTTTATTATATTTTAAAAAAAATTTATTAGATTTTTTTAAATCATATATAGTGCCTAATGGTGAACCATGGGGTTCGTTTTATTAATTAATGCTGACATTAATGAGGATCAGCGGTAAGTATCGGGTTGTTCTGAGGCTGAACAAATTAATAATTATAGATTATTCATTTCCCTTTGTCTTGGGGGCTTCTTCTGACGGGCCCATCGCCGCTGGCATTCAGTTCTGCAGTCATTTCATCCCAAATTTTTATTATTTGGGTCGTCTGACTGTTTTAATTTTCCTGTTTTTAACAAGTCGCTGGACCCTAGGTATTTCACATATATAGCGTGTGTAAAAAGTATTAAAACATGACCATAACTTTTAAAATATTGATTAAATAAAAAAACCCTTGGATAGGTCGATTTTTATTTTCAATTACGCAACTTTTGATGGGATTTATAATTTCTAGTTCTACACACCCACTCCCCCAGCCACCCCAACTTTTTCTTTTTTTAAAATCGACTTATCCAAGGGTTTTTTCATTCAATCAATATTTTAAAAGTTATGGTCATGTTTTAATACTTTCTACACACGCTGTATTTGAAATTGTTTCTTATGGATGTTCTTTTTTTATCCATTATTTATTAAAGAAAAGACGATTATCTAACATCCAACTCTCTGAACTGAACTCACCAGAATCACCCAGAATTACGTCGTAGAATTAGAATAGAAATAAATATTAATTTTATAATAAACTGAAGTTAACTCCTTTACAAATTACAAATTATAAGAGGCCACAAGCACAGAAGCAAAGATTCTTTGCACAGAACAAGGGTTATGTCAAATAAATTGGCAACTTCACAGGTATGTCCTTTTCAACGTTGAAAAAATAGCTTTATTCGTTTTAGAAATGTTGAGGCAACAACAACTTACACTTAAAGTCATGCAGCGTCAAATTCATCATGTGGCTGTTGTGAGTTGTGTCAATACACACGTTTTCCACCAAGCCGGTTCTATAACGAATATAAAATTGGTGCTAGATATAAAATCTAACCTAACTTTCAGTTTATTATTATTGTTATTCATACCTAGGTAAATTTATACACGTTTATATAAGTTTGCAAGTATCTAGGCATGATTTTTCCCTCAAAAATGTTATATTTGAAAGTAATGCGAGTGAAATGCTATAGAATAGTAGTGAGATGACAACTCAGGCAGAGACAACCTCTGACTCAGGTTACGACCTCCATGTCTTTTGTTCATCTGAGGTTGCCACAACTAGAACATGCTCATGTAGCATGTGCACTTCACGTCAACACCGGGCAACACCAACATCGCCAAACGTTTATAAAACGAATGCGTTGAAGGCAGACCAAGATATAAAACGAATATAATTTTTTGTGACGCAATGACTTGCGTCATACAAAGTCATCTAAAACGAATATAGCTAATGCGAACATTGAGAATTTGATGTCACCTGAATAGGATTAAATACTCAACGTTGGTAAACGGCATTGAAAAGTAATTGAAAACTTCTCAACGTTATCTTATTTTCAATGGCCACCAGAATAAGGCTGAATATATAGTTGGTATAGCTTTTATTGGTTGAACATTCCACGACTATTCGTAAAAAGAACCGAAATCTTACGATAGATATTAATAAATAAAGATGTATAGTGGTGGAAACCAAAAAGTAAACGACTCTGGCTATTTTTGAGTAGTGTGCATTGTGGTCATTGGGGTCTATCCAGTGGATGAGTAACCTATGTGAAATTGTTCCAGTAAATCACAAACTAATCTTTTTTTGCCTGAAATAACCACATACTTTCTTTTAAATGTGTGGAAATAACTCGCGAAGGCACCTAACCTAAAAACTACAAATGTCAACAAACCATCAATCAGCTGGTCTAGATGGTCGGAAATTGGAAATAGCTGCTTCCCTTTTACACAAAATCTCAGATTATTCTCACATTTTACGTCAGTTTCAGTTACCGGTACGTTTCTTTTATTTTTCACATGAGTTTAAAGTGAGATTATTTACCCCACTACCGTGCCAACTGCACTAGCTCGGGAGTAAGATCACTTTACTCAAGAGGTCTTAGTTAAAGATTGAGGTTAATGTTTGACAATTTGTTTATTAAAGTGTTTAGCCAGATTAGAGAAAAAATATAAAAATAAGGCATTATTATAGTTATTAGCTATTCTGTAGTTATTACGTTATTAGAGCCAAGTTAATTTCCTATATTACATTTTTCTCATATTCTACTCACTTTGATCATTTCTTTTATACAAGTGCCTAAAGTATCGTGAGTTTGCGCAGTGCGGACCAACGTCGTTTAAATTTTCGCGGGAGTAAGTATTATTTTTAAAAATCCAAAATTGAAAATGTATAATAGAAAATTTAATGGGAATATAATAAAAATACAGTATAGTATAGCTGTAGTATAAAGTATAATACGTATAATATTTGCTTCTGTTGGTGAGACTGAGAATAACAAATAATATTAAGGATTTTTTGGCGACCCAAACCATAATCAAACGCGGTTAGCTTAGGTTTGCTTGTGTTTGAAGTTAAAGTTAGCAAGTGACAAATCACGTTAAAATTCATTTGGTTTGGATGGGTTTAGATGGTATACGATGGCAATTTTTTTATTGTTAATTTTAAAAAAATACTTTGCAAATAGGTTCCATAAATTGTGGATAGATTGATAAATTCTCTTAAATAGGTCAAAATAAGAATATCATCTAAAATCGTTGACAAAACGAGCGAGACCAACATAATTAGAAAGAGCTAGACATAATACTAACTCATTCATAAACTCGTCTCGTCTCCCAAGCATGGTTTGCCGGTTTGGCAAACTCGACTATAACCGGGTTAACTTAATTTCTCGCCAAAATGACAACCAGAGTAGATATACCTTAACTGCTTCAAACCACACTAAACCGCGTTAGCGGTTAAAGGTAAGTTCATGCACTCGCGATTTGCGATTTGTGATTTTCAGGATTTAATTTGATTGGCTAGTTTCAAAAATATTAGACACAACTATTTGTAATTCAATTTATTGCGAGAATCGCAAAATTTAAATTTGGGGGGTGGGAAAATCGAAATTGTTTCTATTTATCGCGAAATTTTTTTAAACTGCGCATGGGCTTTTCTTCATAAATATACCAATGAACTAAATTTTTTTTGCATCTAAGCCCCGATCTTTTCTTTTTACAAAAATTTCTCTCACTGCACAATATCTCTGTATTTTTTTTTCTTTTTCTGATTAAATACTAAGTTATAATTATTCTTCTACATTGTAAGAGCCTTAACACATAAGCACTATTCATGGTATTTACTTTTTATCAAGCAGTTTTTTCGTTTTTTGTTGTATGTATAATTTTTTGGTTAACAGCAACAACTGTGTTCTTTTCTGAACGAGCTCCAGCAAGTCTGACAAGACAAGGATGTTTGAAATTCAAAACAAAAGTAACTAGTTTTCGCGATTGTGCATGAACGAACATGATTTTTCGTTATAAAATCGCATATCACAAATCGCAAATCGCGAGTGCATGAACTTACCTTAAGTCGCCAAAAAACCCTATTGAGTTCCCGAATGCATATTCACATCCTTTACAGTCGTACGGAAATGGCAGTATTTGGCGCAATCTCATTGGCCGTTTCAAGGCCACGACTTGGCGCGGACGTAAAATGTCACATTTAAAATAAAATTTGGCTTTAATCTAATAAAAAAAATTCCTTTATCAGGGGAATAACACACATATCTAACCTGTCTCCGGCTATCGCCTCCGGCTTCTAACTCGCAATAGACCTCATGTCATGCCTGATGCATTTAATAAAAAAAAATTCCTTTAATCTAATAAAAAAAAAATCCTTTATCAGGGGAATAACACACATATCTAACCTACCTCCGGTTTCTAACTCGCAATAGACCTCATGTCATGCCTGATGCATTTAATAAAAAAAAATTCCTTTAACCTAATGAAAAAAAATTCCTTTATCAGGGGAATAACACACATATCTAACCTGCCTCCGGCTTCTAACTCGCAATAAACCTCGTCATGCCTGATGCATTTAATAAAAAAAAAAAACAAGAACGTGGGGGATTTGAACCCGGAACCTTCTGCTTGCCAAGCCGAGTTCGTTTCCGCTAGGCCATTACACCACTAACGACTTGCGAGTAAAGAAGGAATAAGTTCAGTTAGGTTTGGTTAAATGTGACATTTGGCCTTGAAACGGCCAATGAGATTGCGCCGAATACTGCCATTTCCGTACGACTGTAAAAGATGTTAATATGCTTCCCGAATATTTGCATTCACAACATTCACAAACGTTTGCAAACATTTTGCGGATTTTGCGCGGTTGGTGTATATGTACCTTAAGATGTGTAACTGCATTCAGACGAAACATCATCGTAATTTGATATTTGACGTTTGATGTTTTGTTTCTAACCAGAGACAACTGTTTCTAACTAACATAACCTTCAACCTTCAAGCAAATCAAGCATCTTAAACTGTAGATTTGTTTGAAATAAAAGATAAAAGTAAATGTAAAATGGTATAATATTTTAGTTCATTAATTCATATACCCAGTATAATATAGTGTTTAACTTATTATATTATTATATTCTAGTATTCAGTATTGCATAAAAAAGAAAATGCTCATGAGGAGGGAATCTGGAGTTGCGCTTGGGGAAGATATTCCACAGAAAAAAAGAAGAAATCTGATGAGAAAATTGATGGCGAAGATGATAAGTCCAGGTAGATACTTGTTTTGAATATTAAACGAATAATAATGACAATGACTTTTTAATTCAGAGACTCGTTAATGTCTGATGAACCACCGACAGATTATATAGTTACTGGTGGTATAGACGATTTAGTTAAAGTTTGGGAACTTCAAGATGACAGACTGATATTAAAACATAAACTTGAAGGACATTCTCTGGGTGTAGTATCTGTTGCTGTAAGCAATAATGGAAAACGTAAGAAATACTATTTTTATTCTTTATATTGAAACATTAACACCTTTTATCTTGCACTATAATTTTCAGAGTGCTTATAGGCCTCATATCGCATTGCAATATTGAAAAATATGAATATTGATAATAATACATAATACATTTATTTATATCTAACGAGTAGCAATTTATCAATATAACATTAATAGTATAATAGTTTAATAGTAATATTAAAATATAAATAATAAATAGCACTCAACAAGTCAGTAAACACTTGAGAATAATTTACTATATTAATTATTTATAGAGATACACGATGAAGGATTATAATACTATCCGCCGACAATATTATAGGCTCGATTATAGGCATACTGTAAACACTTGTTTGCGTATTATAGTGTTAATGTTTTTGTTTGTTAGATTTACCATGTATTTATTCATTAACTAGTTGTATCGCCAATGAGAAATTCCTTTGCATATAAATGGCAATAATTTTCTATTTTTTTCAAGTTTGTGCCTCAAGTTCATTAGATTCTAGTATGAGAATATGGGATTTGGAAAAGGGAGAAAAAATAGCCAATGTAGATGTTGGTCCGGTTGATCTTTGGACTGTTGCATTTAGTCCCGATGACAAGTTTATTATTTCAGGATCTCATGCTGGAAAGATTACGTCTTATAGTGTGGAAACAGCTAAGGCAGAGCAAACTTTTGAAACTAGAGGAAAGTTTACTCTTAGTATAGCTTATGTAAGTGAATTACAACCTCATTTATTTGAACAGATATTCTTGATGGGATTGCAGGATGTTGTATTTAACACAGGGCATGAAACCGTTATTATTTTCGGTTAGGTTACCGGTTAGTGCAATATCGGTTTCCGTTACCAGTTAAAACCGGTTAATATTTTCTCATTTCCAGTAACCGTTATTTTTTCGGTTTAACCGGTTTTTTAACGGTTTTTTACAAAATTTTTGTGTCGTATATATATGTAAGTATATACATTTTTCAATTTTTATTTGGTAAACCTACTTTATCCGAATTCACTTGGGACAATTCAGTCTGAAAGTTCCTATACATCAAAAGCACCAAGAAATCATCTGAGCTGAAAGAGTTTACTTCACGGATAATGTGTTGTAATTGCTTTTGTAGATATAGTCAAGTATAGGTACCTATCTACTTATCTACTTACTAATATTTTTTATAAACATATTCACCTAAATTAAAAATTTAATGACAAAATAAAATAAAAATAACAAACCCCTTTATGTATTAATAAATAATAATAATATAAGGTAGTAGGCAATAATAGATAACAAAATACAACATGAAATAATTCAAACCGAATTTCCACTTATACTGTAACCTGCACGCTGCATTTGTCAATCTCCTTGTTAAAATAAAACTGTTCAAAATTAAATAAAAAAAACAAAAAACTATAATATTACCCCGAGCAGTACAATGTAACTCCACATCAAAGTGGAAGAAGGAAACAGGGACACTTGTCTTGCAAATTTATAGTAAATTGATCAATAAGAGAACAGGGAGGAACAAAGCAACCATGGAGAAATGATCTGATTGTTGATTGACAATGGTCGCTGTTTTTTATATATTTTCGTTTGTTTAGACATCATTAAAGGTACCGGAAGCGAGAAGTCATGTAAAATGGTGTTCCGTTTGTCGTAAATTATTTTTTGGGTAGGTATTAAGTACCTATAGTCTGTCTCACCAACAGAAATAAATAGACTCCTCCCCAAAAATTCCCGCTAAATTTGAATGGAATTTCTCTGTTGGTCGTTTTTATAGAACCCGAATTACAAAGCAACTCCTAGATTTGACAACGTACTCGCGAACGTGTTAAACTTTTACATCTTTTGCACCAGACCAATCAACTTATGTTATAATTGTCGCGAAACGCATAAACGCAAAATTTGCAAATTAAGGTACGTCTAAGAATTAACCTTATATGTTTTGCGTATTTTAAGTTAATTATTAAGGTATGTAATGCAAACGATTAATATTAGGTGATTAAATGTTAAAACGCTTTTTTTTAAAGTTACGTTTTCATCGTAATCTGATGGCTATCACAGCTTTCATTAATTTCATTAAGTAAAACTGACTATTGCGCACACCGTTCTGCGCAACCATAAAATTAATGAGGAGGAGTCTATTTATTTCTGTTGGTGAGACAGATTATAGTTCCTAATTTTTTGTATTATTAAAAAAATAGAAAAACCGTTATAAAACATAGGTTACCTGAGGTCCCGGGATCCCGGTCAAAAACATGCCCCGAAAATCCCGGGATTGGTTAACAATTTCGATGCTAGTCCCGAAATTTTCATTTAGTACATAATTTTGTAAAAATATTCTATTTCAAGTATTAGATCGCAAAACTGTGAAATTTAAAGAGCCTGCAACCTTGTACGATCACGCAGCAGCACGTGATCGATTGAACGACCGACGTGCGGTTCCCGGTGATTCACCGCTATTAGCTTTTGTGAAAACATAAACAGAGGTTATAGCTGTGTCTTTTTGCTTAAGAAATAAAAGTGTATTTCTTTAGATGTTAGTTATTTTTTCGGGATTTGTCGGTTGTCCCGGGATCCCGGGATTAGGCGCACCAAATCTCGAAAATCCCGGGATTACAAAAACCCTTCGGGATTGACACCCCTAGTTACCGGTTTGTAAATTTAGAAAACCTGTTTAAAACCGGTTTTAGTCCAGCGTTAATTAATGGTTTCGGTTTAGGTTTCCGGTTGCAATTTTATCGGTTTTAACCGGTTTAAAACCGGTTTCATGCCCTGATTTAACACAGTCAAGTGTTGTAGTTGGTAATTTCTAGATATTCTGAGTATATAGTAAAGTGCAAGATATAAATAATAATTCATTACAATCACATGCCGGCTGCCTTTGTCGGAATATTTGTCAAGAATTAATGCCCAGACGTTAAGTAATGTTAGCTAGTCTTTTTTTTTTCGGTTAAGATTATGTGCACTAGGAGATGGAGGACATATTGGACATCTGATGAACTAGTTACAGTTAAGAAAACGTATTTACTGGTTTATTTTAAACAAATGGTTTTTATACAGTGTGTCACACTTAAAAGTGAAACACCCCTATAACTTTTTTCATTCTTATCCAATTTAAACCAAATTTCACTCAAAGATAGAGCACATTAGGATCATTTTATTACCCGAAAGCCATTTGCCCCTTACTAAAGCAATATCAAAATAAACGGGGAAAATCGAAAAAGCATATTAGACATTTTTATACCGAAAAATTTTACCAATGAAAGTTGTTCAGAATTGTTCAAAAACTTTTAGTCCAAAATTTCATCAAAAATAAAAAAATATTAATATTTTGTTTGAAATAATTTTCAAGTCTGAAAATATAATTTTAATGGGTTTTTGTGTTTTCCAGTGGCGGCTCGTGGAGTAATGCAGCAGGTGTTCTGCAATAGTTAACTTCGAAAATTTTTTCAAATAATCATTTTTCTTTTAATTATGCAGATCAAGATTATTTTATACAATACTTTATAACGCTAACGTCAAGTCAACAGTAAAGTATAAACATAAACTTACCTATTTTTTATATATTAATTCTATTCTTCGTCACGTTCTTGTTATGTTGCTGCAAATTTTTCCAGGACGCTGAACTTAATTGAGATCTAATCTAATCAGCTGTCCCAAGTAAAGCTAATTCCCTCGTATTGTGAAGGTGACTTTTGGAGTTTTCATGCTTTTTTATTTTTTCACTTAGGTGTACCAAGTCAGTCACCCCTACCTTCGTCTATGCTTTATCGCCGTTGGCACGGAAAACAAAATAAAGCTTTTTTTTTTGCAACAAATCCACTTGTTTTTGTTATAAATTTCTTTAGAAAATTGTTGTTTATACATTTTTCCTTAATCAAATTAAAAGCTACATCCATACTGATAAAGTATGGATGTAGCTTTGATATTAAAATTGCACAACCACAACACGAACTAATAATAAATATATTAATAATCACACTTGCTCTGTCACTGTCCGTACTCCGTGTACAACCAAATTAAAACTGGTACTTTTGTGTGTAGGTCAGGAATAAACTATTAACCCTTTCGGTACGGTCGCCGTATATAAACGACTTTTGGAGATTTGTCCCACAGGCGATTGCCGTATATATACGTTTAAGGTTATTTGTGCTTTTAGGACGGCCGCTGTTTAAATAAGTCTAACTTTAAAAATTGCATCTTTGAGAGACGGTTGCCGTTGTTAAACGGTTTATTCAAGCTCGTTGATGAGACGAATGCCTTAGAAAAACGGCACTTGTGACATGCCGCTCAGACGCATGCCGTCTATAAACGGCAGCATATTTTACGCATGCGTCAACGGCAAGTCAAAGCCTGCGTGCACAATGTACACTTGATTTTAGTGTGTTGCATTCTGATTTTGAGATGGCCGCCAACTAGTGGCATTTGCACTAACAAAAATATACGGCAACCAAAAAAAAACGGGTGCCGTATATATACGGCAATCGTCCTCTCGGCACCGAAAATGCAGCCGTCTGGTGTATTGGTTGGCGAAATATGGCCCCGCACCGAAAGGGTTAATCCGGGAAGAGGGCGGCATCTTTAAAATTTTTTGCATGATTTTTTCAAGCCACTAAAGCGATAAGAACTATTCGTGAAAATCACGGAGTGGGCAACATCTATATTTTTTGGCGTAATCTCAATATGATGTCATTCATAGTGAACAACAAACCGTTGTCACTACTGTCACTGTCAGTTGGCGGGTTTCTTAAATTTATCTTGTGTCTTAAATTAAAAGTGCGTTTAAAGTGTTGTTAATATATTTAACTAATTTATAAACAATTTAGCAATGCGATCAATTAATAAAACGGATGACATGCTGCTTTAATAAAAAAAAAGTGTTACTAAAATTAACCTCTAAATTTATCATAAATGTCAAAACACTGACAGATCCGTCAAAGGTTTGTTGTTCACTACTAGTTCATATACATACACTAAATTTTCAGCGCCATCTCGTGATACGTGATTTTCGCGAATATTGGACTACAAAAAATGCAGCTCAAGCCCGTCTTGAATTTGTGGACTTTCAGCTTGTGGGTGAGGGCAACAAGAGGAAGAGCGGGGGTGTTCTAAGCAGTGCACAGCACAACCACCTCAAGCGGCCCAGATAAATACTGCATCTGTGCGTATGAAGCTAGCGAATCATAGTAGAAAGTTCCACTGGTATGCTACACAATCTGCTGGCCTGATACATAAACATAGCTAAAAATTTCTTATCTTGAAAAATGCGTATACCTAAGCGCTGAGTAGTTGAATTATATTTGAAATAGGTATTTAATTTTTTAGAAATAAGATGTTTTATTTAAAAAGAAAATAGTAAGTTTAAGCCGATATTTCTGGCAGTTCTGCAGCTCTGAAGCTCTTATGCACCAACCGCCACTGGTGTTTTCAATAGCGTGCTGTGACAATTTTGTTTGAAATAAAGCACAAACTGGCAGGTAGTTGTCAAGTAATTTGTAAGTTATTTATTCTCTGACGAAAAGGTATAAACAGACTCCGCCCCAAAAATGCCCGCTAAATTTGAATGGAATTTCTCTGTTGGTTATATTATACAACCCGAATTACAAAGCTACCGCTAGATTTGACTGACAAATGCCGACTCTACAAAGTACTCGCGAACACGTTAAACTTTTACATCTTTTGCAACAGATCAATCAGCTTATGTTATGATTGTCGCGAAACGCGTAAACGCTAAACTTATAAATGCGAATAAATAACTGTCAACTGTCATATTCGTTTTTCTGATATTATTTCTTAATTCATGTCAGCTGTTTATATTAATGAATTCGTTGAGATTTATCTTGGGCATTTTTCAAAATTCACCATCACATTTACCGGTTGAAGGAACCGGTTTAGAATATTTTTTCCGGTGAATGTCCGGTTGCGTGTGTTTGGTTAATAATTTTGAAACTCTTCGGTTAAAGTTCTCGGTTCCTGTCTCCTGTTGACAACGTTGACATTTGTTTGTATACAAAACATTTAAAATAACATTTTGTGCTCGGAAAGTTTCGTTGTGCTTTCCGTTTTTATCAGAATTTCGTTGCCTTTTCACATATTTGTATTATTGCAACATGGCCAATAAATCAGTCAGTATAGTAATATTGTAGAAGATGAAAAAAAAAAACACTAAGGCAGCAGTTCTAACGCGTCTTCTTCTGATGAGGAATTGTTAGAGAAAATTGCCAACAAGATTGAACTCAAAAAACATGATAAGATCAAAAATTTTATTGAAAATATTGTTTTAAATTATACACCTTTTTTCAAAAACATTTCCGGCTAAGCAGGACAAAATTTGATCAATTCAACTTAATCAAAAATATTACTTATATTGAACTTTTTTAAATAAAATATTTTACCGTAACGGGCTATGATTTTACTTACTAAATACATTTTGTAACACTATATTATTTACATTTTTCATGACTCCTTTTTCGTTGAATACGGGTTTCCAGGACTCCATTTTAATAAAAACATGTACAATTTTCAGCCTTCACAAAATGACACAAAACACAAAATTATTAAAATTAAAGTGAGGTTATTAAAACCACCGAATTCCAACTCAAGAACCTGGTGGATGCGGTGCCTAACCGGTTGAAACAGCTGATTACACCGGTAAATTTAGAAACACCTCATTTTTGCTAATCGGTCAATTCTGAAACGGCTCGGTGAGAAACCGGTTAGACCGGTGTACTCACCGGTGAATATTGAAAAACGCCCCTTATATAAATATATCTTACTTTGTGTATTAAGATACATATAAGAATTAACCTTATATGTTTTGTGTATTGAATATTAAGGTATGCAATGCAAACGATTCATATTATGATTAAATGTTAAAACGCTTTTTTTTAGGGTTAAGTTTTCATAGAAATCTGATGGCTATCACAGCTTTCATTAATTTCATTGAGTAAAACTGACTGTTGCGCGCACTGTTCTGCACAACCATAAAGTTAATGGGGAGGAATCTATTTATATCTTTTGGTCAGACAGATTATAGCAGCTTTTTGTGTGTTTTGCGATTCTAGTTTGTAATAATGTATAATAACAATATAATAATAATAATTGCCGAATAATTACCGAAAAAGTGAAAATAGTAATAGTAAGGAGGTGGATGCCGAAGATCTCACAAATATAATCCATACAAAAGGAAAAATTCTTAATTTATTACACTTAAATATCAGAAGCGTTAGAACAAACTTTGATGAACTATTAGTTTTGATTCAATCTTCTAACTTGTATTTCTGAGATGTAATTTTATTGAGTGAATGTTGGCAATTAGATTCATGTAAACAATTCAATATCCCACATTACACAACATACTATAATAATGCAGGTTACAATCAAAACGATGGTACGCTTATATTTATAAAATCTAACGTAATGGCAGATATCACGGTATTTAATATAAAGATAGGAATCTCGAGGAATGTGGTAATAAATCCCAAAAAAGAAAAGGAAAGAAATAATTTATGAAATGCCACAAATAACATTTAAACAATATTTACGGTATTTAAGTTAAAAAATTCTAAAGATACTGTAAGTAAAATAAATTTTGATATTAATAATGTAACATAATGCATAACCATTTTGTACAGACCACCACCTATCAATATATCTCATTTTGTTGAAGACATAAATGATTATTTAGAGAAAAATCTAAGTCAAAATATAGAAGTCATTAGTGGTGGTATCAATATTAATATTCAGGACATTGAAAACGCGCATGTAAATGATTACTTTTCAGTGCTAGCAGCCCATGGCTTATATAAATTCAACAACTCGTATTACTACCAATACCTTATCATGCATTGATCATATTTTCAATAGAAAAAAACTAAAAGTAAACAATATGATTTTTGAAATATTAATCTTAAATTGTGACATAACAGACCATTAACTAATTATGCCAAATATATCAAAAAAAGACAAAGAAATAAACGAGTGTGTAGTTATAAATAGAGACAGTCAAGAGTATTTTGCATTATTAACCCTTGAATGCCGGTGCTCCTAAAATGAACCTACATGCCGGTAAGGGGTCCTACAGGGATCCCAATGAAATATGGTATTTTTTGCAAATTTTTTCATGCATTTTTGAAAAATAATACACCTATAAATATTTTATACAAATGTATTTAATTTTAACAAAAAATGGAATTTTTGACAAAGCAAAATAATATCGGTGTACATTGAAACGCTTATTTAACTAAAAGAAAAAGAATAAAATGTTACTACATGACATAAACGTAAACCTATTAAATAATTCAATCAATGTTTATATTTCAATTTGACTCTCCCAACGCTTCATTTTGAGTAAAAACTATAAAAAATCGCATTTAGTAACACAAATTGTTGGTATCGTTTAATGCCGAATCGGGGTCTCAACGGGACCCCACTTAGGTACTTTATGACTTTATGGTGAGAAACTCGCCACGACGTACTGCAGCATACTGAAATATTGTGCAACACGTATCTACCGCCACATACCTAGGAGCGCTGTTGCCAATATGTTCGGAAAAAAAAGTTATTAGATGAAAACACCCCTTGGGGTCCCAGCTGGACCCCGAACAGGCATTCAAGGGTTAAAAGAACTTGCCCAGCAAAAACATTGGACAAGCATTACAAATGTCATTGACCCTGAACAGGCTACAAATATGTTTACAAATGAAATTATAGATATGATAAACCAGTCAAAAATAATCAAAAAGTATAAAAATAATCAAAAGAAAATAAAGCCGTGGATAACAAATGGAATAGTTTCATCTATAAAAAAAGTGATAAAATGAAAAAAGACCTTTTAAGAAATTACACAGTATAAAATATCCTAATCTATGGATAAAATGAACCAAGTGATATATCTAATCCAACAAAAATGCAGGATCACTAAGACATGAACTAGATCAGAAACTCTCATGGTGGGAGTAAAGTGAGTTTTTCCAAAGAAACTGTATCAGTTCACTTGGATTGAACGGAATCGATTCCCGAATGCCAAAGAAATACGGCTCAGCTGATAAAGAGAGAGATGATAAAGAGAGAGATTATAATGCATATAGAAATAACTCGAATAAACTCATTAAATATGTAGAAAATGAATAAATTATGACAAATTCAAAAAATCTAAAAAAATTTATCGAATCATATCACAGGCTACTAATGAAAATATTAATAAATGTAGTCAATACTTAAAGATATGTGATTATAATAATAAAACATTTAACAATGATGGAGAAATGGCTAATCACTGTAATGAATATTTCTCAAAAATTGGCATAGAAATAGAAAGAAATATTTCTAAACTTAATACATAGTCCCATAGAAAATTATAATGAACAAATTATAATGACGTCTATGTATTTAAAACCTGTTGAGAATAATGAGTTAATAAGTTATATTATAAGCTTAAAAAATAATAGTTCACCTGGCATTGATGGTATCTCAGCAAAAATTATAAAATATATTCATGAATATATCTTGAGTCCCTTAAAGCATATTATAAATCTAATCTTTGAAACAGGTATAGTACCTAGTAAATTTAAAATATCAGTGACAACGCCCATTCATAAATCTGGGAATATGAAAGACATTAATAACTTTAGACCAATAAGCGTAATAAATAACTTCGCAACAGTATTTGAAAAATGCTAAAAAGATCGGATATTAGATTTTCTTAAAATAAATCAAATACTTTCAAATCACCAATTTGGATTCTCTAAAGGACTAAGAACTAACGATGCCATGTATGAATTAATGAAGTCTATAACAGATAACTTAAACAATAATAAAAAATGCAATATTCTTATGTAAACAATAGAACACAATATGTAAAAGTAAGAGAGACATTAAGTGATCCTAGTATTATAAAAATACCGTGCCGCAAGAGACGGTTTTAGGCCCATTGCTTTTTATAATGTACATAAATTCTTTAACAAATCTTATTATAAACGAAAAAATAGTCTCTTACGCGGATGACACAGTTCTTATAACTAATGGAGAATCCTGGGATAAGGCTAAAGATAAAGCAATATTAGGTATGTGGAAAGTTAAGAACTGGTTAGACAATTTCAAGTTATCGCTTAATGTCAAAAAAACTAATTATATAGCTTTCTCAATAACAGCTACAAATAGACCTGACTTTAATTCTATATTGGTAGATAACTTGGAAGATGTAATTAAAGAAACAAGTTGCACCAAATATCATCTTGGCATTATAATAGACCAAAATCTTAAATGGCATAAACATACATTATACTTAACAAAAAAGGTGAGATGTTTAATTTATAAATTCTATCTCTTACGTGAAATCCTAAGCAAGCAATTACTAATTAATGTTTATAAATTACAAGTTGAATCCCTGTTACGATATGGCATAATAGTTTGGGATGGTCTTTACAATAATGCACTAAAACAGTTAAAAGTAATACAAAATACACTACTAAAAATAATTTACAAAAAAGGTAGGCTTCACCCAACTAACTTACTGTACTCCAAAGAAATCAGTGATATCACATCATTCATTACATATTTTTGCAGTTTGCTTTGACCAACTGATTGAACGCTTTTGACTAGCGCCATTGTCATATGTTTCATAGTTTCCTGTTTCTGCATGTCAGCCAGTTGTCAAATTTGAATTTGCTTATATCTAAGTTTGATTGTTACCGTTTTCCTTATTCCATTGATTTTTGCACATTAAAAGCAATTCTTTATAGAACTAATGATAGTTAATCGTCAAAACATCTGCATTTTGCCAAATTATGTATATAAAAACCTCAATAAGAATATAAAATTAGTTCAAATTTAAAGACAGGCGAGATTGTTAAATTATTCTGACATTTAACAGACAAGTTGTAGGTTATGTTTTCTTTCGACATTTAAAGTTTGTTTACATCCGGATGTCATTTCAACAAGCATGCACTTGACTAACGCAGTACTGATTTGATTCACATGAATTATAATGATGACATAACGGTCTTCTTTCGTGATTTGGACTATAGGTGATAATGTCAGATTAGCAAGGGAGGTTTGAGAACATAATATTTAAAGTGTTATTGCTAAGTACAATTTAATTTTAATTTTTCTTTTATTTATATTATTTATATATTTAATTTAATTCTTATAAGTTTGTTATCTCGATTGTAATTCATTTCCAATTTATGAAAAAATTGTTCTTAAAAATAAAATTTACTAAAGAATAGTACCGGTTTTTTAGCCATGAGTTGATCCTAATGCGATATATCTTTGAGTCAAATTTGGTTCAAATCGGATAAAAATGTAAAAAGTTATAAGGGTGTTTCACTCTTAAGTGTGACACACTGTAGAAAAAAAAACATGTCCACTGTCCATACTGTCCATGCCTCCTATGTCCTATATGTCCTATATCCGATTTCAAGAAATTTCCTGATCATTTTATCAAAATGCAATTTTATTTGATATGGTTGATTTTAGGTAAGGTTAATAAAAATTATCAAGTGATAAATACGCTATCCAAATATGGGAAAATATACGGGGTGTTACATTAAAAAAAAGTGAAGTTGTGGTAGATTATAAAGTTAGCCATTTTTGCGTCACCGCAATAAACACCGTGTACAAATAATTGCAACTTTAAAATATCTGCAGACTGGTGCATAGCATTGCCTAACATTTACAAACAAAAATTTGTCTGGGGATATACCGCTGTTGCAAATTTTATTAGTGAGGTCGTCAAGCAACATTTTTTTGAAAAGAAGACGAATAATTCGACGTCACAATGAAATTTAAAAAACTATACACAACTACTCGAAAAGGCAATTAAAAAGAAAGTAAGAAAGTGTACGGGGTGATCCACTTAACTTTCCCTCCCCACGTTTCTCTGTTATTTCTGTAGTTACAAGAAATTTTTTCTAACAAAAGTTATAGGGCTTTTTCTAAAGTTTTTATTAAACATGACATAAAAAAAACAATTGAAAAAAATGCCCAAGTTATATACAGTGTGTCGCACTTAAGAGTGAAACATCCTAATAATTTGTTTCATTTTTATCCAATTTAAACCAAACATTCAAAGATAGAGCACATTAGTAATACTAATAATAATAATAATAATAATACTAATAATAATAATCAATTTATTTGCCCAACAGGTTACACCCAATTATAGGACAACAATTACACAAAAACAAAAACACTGTATATGTACAGGGTTATTCATTATAAATTACCCACCCCTTATGAGCGTTATTATTGCCTATAGAAAAAAAAGTTTTAAATAAAAGTTGTGTGGTTATGACTAAATTTTGTTAAAATGCCATCAAAAGTACAGTGGCGTGCAGATTTCAGGGGATACAAAAAAATAATACATTTTTTTAAATGGGATACCCTGTATATTATTACATTTTTGGTGATCCTTTTTTCCTGATTTCAAAAATATACCATATGTTACCCCTACCATATACCGTTTTTGAGTTATTAAACGTCGAATATCTTAGTTAAACTAGTTACTGTAAATATGGAAAAGTTAACATTATTAATGTGAGCTATGAAAATGACACTGTAAACCATTTTGATAATTTCATTAAAGAAATGTCATTTATCAAACATAACAGTTGTCATTTTCATAGCTCACTTTAACAATGTTAACTTTTCCATATTTACAGTAACTAAAGTGCTCAACATACTAACCGCACCGACCTTATTTTTGGTCATTTTTAAATCGCCGTACCTGGAGCCTGGGCCATCCGATTTAAACGACAGGCACATCACTCGAAAGCTTGTCTCTTGTAGAATCGGCGATTGGGTTGCTTTTTTTAAACAGTTAATTTCTTGGGTGTTATACAGGGTGACAAAAAGAGTGTTACAAAAATGTTAAAGTTTACCTCTTTGCAACATTGATAGGAGCAAGTTTTTAAAATTCGTTTTTATGTCATACTGTACCTTTGGAAAGTACCTCTAGACGTTTTTGGTAGATTTGTATTAAGGCTCTAGAACGAAAGTTACGAGGGTTTTCCGAAAAGTGGTACGTTTTGTAAAAAATTTGACCAATTAGCTGTTTTCGCCAGTTAGGTTTACTAATTCAGGTACAGTCTACCCTGCATAAACCAAATTCCTATCTGGTTTCATTTAAAGGATATACAGGGTGGAATGTTTTACTCATGGAGGTCTCTCCTCGATTATAACACCTAAATATTTCACTTCATGAGCTTCTTTAATGACATCACCAGTCCCATTAATTTTTATTGTGTTAAAATTAGGTCGGTTAACGTTGGTCAGGGAAAAGGCAATTTAATGAGTTTTTCCCGCATTAAGGGATAAGTATTGTTTAAATGTTATTTGTGGCATTTCATAAATTATTTCTTTCCTTTTCTTTGTTTGGGATTTATTACCACATTCCTTGAGATTCCTATCCAAAAAATTCGATTTATCTAAAAAATATTCAAATTAACCAGTTTAAAACTGGGAAATAACCTCTACGCCTTTGACGTAATGTCAGAGGATCAGTTAGAGGGTGTTTTTTGACAACTAATAGGAATTAAATTAATACAAAAATACTGCGCTGACGTTTCGGAAACTATATCCGTTTCCTTTTTCAAAGTTTAGATTTTTATGTAACGTGTAGAATAACACGGCATAAAATAAAAATTGTTTATATCATTTCCATAGATACTTACCATAGAAATGTTGAAAAATATACTAAATAATATTAATTTTATTGAGTTCTTCTCTCAACATAGGTAACCAAGTTGAACAAAATTCTACCGAACAATTTGATAAGCATTTATCTTCATTAAGTAAAATTATTGCAGATTCTTTGATTTTTCTTTTTTGTTGTCTGCTTCTTTGGTCAAAATTTTTGCTGAATCCCATTTTATCCTGTGATCGTTTTCCCAAGCATGTTCACAAATTTTAGATTTTTCAATATCACCTTTTCTAATATAACTTTTGTGCTCGCCCAATCGTACATTAAGTGGTCTAGATGATTCACCCATATAATGTTTATTACACTCGCACGGGATACTGTATATACAATTTCTTGAATTTTGTTCAGGATTTAATGGTTTCGTTTTTGTTAATATGGATCTTAAAGTATAGCAATCGCAAATTATGGTGAGGCTGCTCGAACAACCAATTTCCGACATATGACCCAATATTGAAATTGGAATGGGAATTAGCAAGCGCTCAGTGGCGCAACTGCGAGGTGTGCGTACGTAGGTACCTAAATTCGAGTGTTTCGATTGTCCTACCCGCCGCTGTAATATTAGCGCTATTTGTTTCACCAATAGCATCAATCGGAGGCGTACCTTACGTGCGCAACGAGACCTCACCATAATTTGCGTTTGCTGTAGGTATTATTTGTTTGAAAAATTGTCCTAACGCCAAATTTACCAACACGACGTAATTTCTCAGATAAGCCTTATATACAGGGTGTTCCACTTAAGCCGGATTCTTCCATAGCTCTCTTATTATAAATTTAAGAGAAAAATGTTTCAAATAAAAGTTACGCTGAATTATGCGGTGTATATACAGAAAATATTTTTGAATACACAGGATGTTCCATTTCACCTGGACGCTATACAACTTCGTTATTTTAAATGGAACACCCTGTATACCTGTGTATTTTTGGATTCCTGACTTAATTTTAAGTTGATTTTATGTATCATACATTGTGCCCAAAACATACCGTTTCTGAGATATTCAAGTTTTTTTGAGAAATTTCACGATTACAGCGCTCTGAGTATTGCTAGATAGCTTCTAAGCCATAAGAGCTAGAAACTTGCGGTTTGCATAGTTCGATTTACCACGAATTACGCTATCATTTCCACTATTACAAAAATATGGTAAGTAGTATAAAGTGGTAAATATCGGTACCTGCATTTGACAATCTTTCAACAGGAATAACTTCTTTTTTTCAAATGGAATGACCCATATTTTTTTCCGCCTTTGGATTCAAAATTAAATTCTCTTTCGATTGATATAAGGTTGTCCATATTTATCTTTAACAGTTTTCGAGAAAAATGCAATTCTTTCTAGAGTTTGAAAAACGAGCTGCCTATAGCGTAAAGTAGGCTTTGCCAATATCGCTTAAAGCATCATTTCAATGTTATGTACGTTCATCTCGACAAACAAATTGTATTGTGAATTGTTTTCGTTTTTCCCGGTAAAAATCCGGTCACCAACAATGACATCGCGTGAATTTAAAATTTATAAAACATGCCAGTAACAATATTACTGGCATGTTTAAAAAGTGATCTAACAAACAAAACTAAACCACTACCAACAACGAAAACAAAGCGCAACATGATAGAAAATTCTAAACGCAATAAAAAAGGGTACGTGAACTTAAACTGCAATTTTACATTAAGTGTTCGAAATGTCCTCAGTCTTTTAATGAGGT
The DNA here is from genome assembly GCA_963680705.1 of Rhagium mordax. NCBI lineage: Eukaryota > Metazoa > Arthropoda > Insecta > Coleoptera > Cerambycidae > Rhagium > Rhagium mordax. The sequence goes on along the minus strand of OY796659.1, from coordinate 20,512,887 downwards.
GGAGCACAATCCTGTTGTAACCACATCCTTCGAAGGGTTGCTAAAGGAATGTCGCCCAACAAAATAAATCATACAAAGTGTTTCGCAGAAAGTCCAAATAAATTCTTCCTGTCAAGTGTCGATTAAAAAAGAATGGTCCAATGATGTGGCCTCCTAAAATTCCCGTCCACACGTTCAAGGACCACCTGTACTGGCTACCGGTTGTCTGGAATTGGTGCGGACTTACCGTGTCATAATAATGACAATTATGGCGGTTACAAAGCCATTTTTGTGGAAAGTTGACTCATCCGAAAACATGACCGGTTTAAAAAAAATTTCTTCCTCTTTCAAGTGCCCACTGACAAAATGCCTGCCTCCGTTGAAAGTCTCCTTCGAGCAACTCCTGGTGTAATTGGATGTGGTAAGGATGATATTTGTGTTTCTTTAAAATCCTATGTACTGATGTTGTACTAATATCCGTCGTTTGACTAATTTGTCGCACACTAAGTTGAGAGTTTTCCTGTATGCATCCCAATACTAGATATTCGTTTTCATCTGTAACTACTGTGCTAGTGCGATTCCGTTTTTTGCATTCGATGTTACCACTATTTATAAACTTCGTATTTAAGTCAATGCGATGTTTTAAACAAAATTTGCAAAGCCTACTTAATGCTGTAGGCAGCTCGTTTTTCAAACTTTAGGAAGAATTGCATCTTTCTCGAAAACTGTTAAAGATAAATATGGACAACCTTATATCAATCGAAAGAGAATTTAATTTTGAATCCAACGGCGAAAAAAAATATGGGTCATTCCATTTGAAAAAAAGAAGTTATTCCTGTTGAAAGATTGTCAAATGCAGGTACCGATATTTACCACTTTATACTACTTACCATATTTTTCTAATAGTTGAAATGATAGCGTAATTCGTGGTAAATCGAACTATGCAAACCGCAAGTTTCTAGCTCTTATGGCTTAGAAGCTATCTAGCAATATTCAGAGCGCTGTAATCGTGAAATTTCTCAAAAAAACTTGAATATCTCGGAAACGGTATGTTTTGGGCACAATGTATGATACATAAAATCAACTTAAAATTAAGTCAGGAATCCAAAAATACACAGATATACAGGGTGTTCCATTTAAAATAACGAAGTTGTATAGCGTCCAGGTGAAATGGAACATCCTGTGTATTCAAAAATATTTTCTGTATATACACCGCATAATTCAGCGTAACTTTTATTTGAAACATTTTTCTCTTAAATTTATAATAAGAGAGCTATGGAAGAATCCGACTTAAGTGGAACACCCTGTATGGAATTAATGTCGAATAATGATATTCTGGTTTTGGTTGCACCGGATTGTTAACTCTATTTTCAATGTTCATGAAAGTCTTATCAACAAATTCTTTCGGGTATTCATTATTAATTAAAATTTCCGTGACAAATTGCCTTTCATGTCTGAATATTTCATCATTAGAAGAAATTATTTTTGCCCTATCATACAAACATTTTATAACACCTCTTTTAACGTCCAAAGACTGGTTTGAGTTAAAATTTAAATATCTGTTAGTGTGAGTCTTTTTTCGGTAAACGCTAGTTTGAAAATTATTATTATTGACTTTTTTAATTAAAACATCTAAAAATGGTAATTCATTATTATTTTCTATTTCTAGAGTGAATTTGATAGATGGTTCTTTATTATTAATATTTTCCAAAAAATTGTTTAATAAATCTATTCCATTAATAAAATTAATATTATTTAGTATATTTTTCAACATTTCTATGGTAAGTATCTATGGAAATGATATAAACAATTTTTATTTTATGCCGTGTTATTCTACACGTTACATAAAAATCTAAAGCCTAAACTTTGAAAAAGGAAACGGATATAGTTTCCGAAACGTCAACGCAGTATTTTTGTATTAATTTAATTCCTATTAGTTTGCAAAAAATACCCTCTAACTGATCCTCTGACATTACGTCAAAGGCGTAGAGATTATTTCCCAGTTTTAAACTGGTTAATTTGAATATTTTTTAGATAAATCGAATTTTTTGGATAGGAATCTCAAGGAATGTGGTAATAAATCCCAAACAAAGAAAAGGAAAGAAAGGGATAAGTGATATGCACTTAGCCAATTTTTTATTACACACATTTCTCTTTCAACTAAAGTTCGTATTTCAGACCAACTGTTCTCATTAAACAAAACAACAGTATCATCTGCGAAGGAGATAATACTAGCATTTGGTGTAAGATATAGCATATTGTTTATATGCAACAGAAACAGCACAGGGCCCAAAACGGTCCCCTGTGGTACACCAGGCTCTACTGTCATGGAGTCACTCAAGATGCCGTTGATTTTGACCAGTTGTTGGAGATTTGATAAGTAGCTAGGAAAAACAGACAACACAGCACCACCCACGCCACAACGATCAAGAATATCGAGAAGCTTTCCGTGGTTCACATTGTCGAATGCCTTTGCCAAATCCAAAAAAACTGCAATGCATTTTTTATCATTATCCAGGCTTTCAGTGACTTTCCTGACAACAGCAAACATAGCATCCGATGTTGCCTTCCCCTTTTGAAAACCAAATTGATATTCATGTAAAATATTACTTGTGGTAACAAAATTAACTAAACGATCATTTAGACACTTTTCAAAGATTTTAGCAAAATTATTTATTAAGCTATAATTACTTATCATTGATTTGTTACCAGATTTATGGATAGGAACTACAACACTTATTTTAAATTGAGAGGGAACAATACCATTTTGAAAAATTAGGTTTATAATGTGTTTAAGTGGCGCAAGAATGTGAAGGTGGACAGACTTAATAGTTTTAACACAGATACCATCGTTCTCAGATGCACTATTGTTTTTTAAGGCGGAGATGTGCTTAACTAGATCATTTTCAGTTACAGGACCTAAGAACATGGACATCTCATTTATTTGAGGATTTTCTGCAAAGTTATTAGGCCTTTCTATGCTTTGTGATATTTCATTGCCGATGTTTATAAAATAATTATTACAATAGTTGGCCATTTCTTTATCGTCTTTAAAAGAAGAATCATCACCTGCAGAAATTTGCATGGTTTCAAAATTATTTTTCTTAGTATTTGTCGCATCAGAGATAACACTATACATTTTTTTCATGTCATTGTATTGTAATATTTTATTTTTTATAAAGAAAAAAACTAAAGAAATACTCTGCAACTAAATACGAATGATAATTGATATCGTAAAATTAAACTTTCGGACTTAAAATTTTTTAAATCAAAATATCAATATTTTTTTATTTTGATGAGATTTTGGATTTAAGGTTTTTCATTAGTAAAATTTTCCGATAAAAAAATGCCTAATATGATTTCTTGATTTTTTGCGTTTATTATGGTATCGCAGGAGGCTTTGCATTAGTAGGGGGCGAATGGTTTTTTGGCCATGAGTTGATCCTAATGGGATCTATCATTGAGTAAAATTTGGTTCAAATCGGATAAAAATGAAAAAGTTATAAGGGTGTTTCACTCTTAAGTGCGACACACTGTATATAAATTGTATTTTTTTAAATGGAACACCCTGCATTTTATTGCCTTTTTCGACGTAGAATTTCAGTCTGATTTCAACGTTAACGTTCTTTAAAAGCAAATATCTTGAAAAGGGCTAAACCAAATATCAACATATCATATATTTTTGAATTCAGATGAAAAAGATCTATTTGATTTTTTGAAAATATATAGGGTGTTCCATTAGAAATTTACCAACTTGGTGTTTTTTTTTTAACTTTCCAATATCTATTCGTGATACTGCGCAACACTTTCTGACGATTTAGGACAAACCCTACAACTTTTGTATTTAAAGTTTTTTTCTGTCTTTTATAATAAGCGAGGTAGACACTCTCTAAATATATGGAATACATATACAGTTTTCCCTTTAGAAAAATATAAATTTGATATGCCACTCTCATATCAATCACCCAGATGATTGGAAATAATTTTACAATATGGCCTTATCAATTAATATTAATCGAGATATCGACCGAGGCGATCTTGTCGACTCTTCCTGTATAATATGCATATTTTGATTGAATTTAAATGCATATATTCCACCTTTAGTCATAACTTATTAAATTCACTTTTCATATCGACTCTATTTAATATGCCAATGTTCTGTAATACATACGTAATATTAATTCCAGTGTTTTATTTCTTAGTTGGCTTTTGTTTGTACAGGCTTATTATAAATTACCCACCCCTAATTATCGTTATTATTGCAGATACAAAAAAATGCCCTAAGTAAAAGTTGTAGGGTTATAATTTTTTCACAAATTTATAAATGTCCAAAAAGTCTATATAGACTGGGAACGTTATCCAGTATATGAAGACTTAAGTATATCAAGATGCTTTCATTGCCAAGAATTTTATCATAAAGAAAATAACTGCAAGAATATAATTGCATGTGAGTACTGTTCAGCAGAACATAATGTAAAGGACTGTCCCAAACTTAATGAAAAATGTAAAAACTGTGAAAAAGCTAACACCAGATATAATCTAAAATACAATGTACTTCATAAAACAACTGACCCTGCATGTCCCACATACAAATATTTAATTGAAGTGTTAAAAAGCAAGATCGACTACGGGCAACTAAATGGTTAAGCAGCAAGAAGAAGATCTGTTAAATAAACTGGATATACTGGGGAAAGACCGTTATGGTGATTTAGTTAGTGGGGATAATCTTCATAGTTTAATTAATGAAAGAAATAAAATACTTAATGTATTTCATCTAAATATTAGAAGTGTTCAGAAAAACTTTGATGAACTACTTGTATTTATACAAAGTTGTAAATTAACTTTTTGTGTGAATGATTTCAACTAATTGCACATGAACAATTCAATATTCCTGGATATCAAACATTCTACAATAATGCAGATTATAATAAAAATGACGGTGTTTTGATATTCATAAAATCAGGTATATATACACATATTTCACATATAAAATTACCCAAATCAAAAACCACCCTAAGTAGAATAAGCCTAAAAACTAACAACATAACGTTTGGTATCACTGCACTATATAAGCCACCACCAATACAAGAACAACCATTTATTGAAGATATTAATAATTATTTCTTGGACAACTTAAACAATAATTTCGAGATATTTATTGGTGATATTAATATAAATATTTGTAATGAAAATGACAATCACGTTAATGACTATCTTTCCACTCTTGGTCAATTCGGTTTTATGCCTTACATCAGTTCTCCAACTCGAGTCACAAGAGATAGCAAATCTTGTATAGATCATATATTTGTTAGGGAAAAGTTAAAAAGTAATAGCCTTTCATGTAAATCTTTTATAATTGATACACATATAACCGATCATTATCCAATTATGCTAAATTTAGATCGTGAACAATCTGTAAATAATGAAAACATTACTAATACATGCTCATTCACTACATTTGATTACATAAAATTCCAACAATTAATTAATATCCAAAACTGGTCTGAAGTTATAAACTGTAATAATTCTGAAATAGCCACAAACATCTTTTTAAAAACATACACAGGCTTAATAGATCAATGTAAAGCTACAAAGGTAAAAAGAATTCTAGTGCATAAAAAGATTAAACCATGGATTACAAATGGTATCATAACATCTATTAAAATCAGAGATAAACTGAAAAAGAAACTATTAAAAAATTTTAGCATTAATTTACAGAATGAATATAAAGCATATCGGAACAAATTAAACCAAATTATCACAAACACTAAGAATAGTTACTATAAAATTAAGATCGATAACAATCAAAAAGACATTAAAAAAATATATGAAATTATTTCGGAAGCCACTAATGAAAAATCAAATAAAAAATCCACAATTTTTAACATATTTGATAATGATGGAAAAGAATTTGAAAATCGTAAAGATATGGTGAACTTCTGTAACAATTACTTTATAAATGTGGGTATTGATATGGCTAAAAAAATTACCTTCCAGATAATATATATAAACCTGAATACACTTTCTGTTCATCTATGTTTTTAAAACCAGTGAGTGAAAATGAGGTTATTAAACATATAAATTCTTTAAAAAATGACAGTTCACCAGGAATGGATGGTATTAGGTGAGTTCGGAATGGTAGTGTCGGTACGGTGTGGTGCGGTGTCAATGCAAATCATATGAAGTAGAAATGACGACGGTGTTGTATCAGTGCACGTACGAGTTAAAAAACGGGTCGGTGGTAAAGGTGTAGCGTAAAAATTAACGTAACCTCAAAAAACAAACAAAACAAATGTGGATGTCACTGTTTGTAGTCGAAAAATGGTTCAGATTGTTCTCTAAATATTGAATTATTCAAAAAAAGAATAGTATCTAAAGCTTGTAAAATGAACATGTTAATTGCTCCGGTAATGTTGTTTTCTCACGATATGTTTTTTGACTCGGATTCAAATGAAGAACATGAAGAGGGTTATGAAGAAAACAAAAAATATTTAGTTGAACAGGTTAAATGTATGAATACTAAGCAATTTAAAAGACATTTTCGAATGGGTGTACAAACTTTCGAACATTTGGTAGGAAAATTGTATGCTACCTACCAATCGAATAAAGTAGGACATCCAGAAATTTCCCTGGAAGAAGGTTGCTTAATATGCATTTGGTATCTGGCTAATTTAGAAAGTTTCCGGTAAGTGAAATTTTTTAAATCTGTCAATAATTAATTAATGCCAGTTTAACAATATTTTTCATTTTAGTGGAGTTGCAGCTCGATTTGGTGTATCTAAATCTACTGCTTGGGCTGCTGTACTTCGAATTTGCAGGGCTATTATTGCTTTGAACCGCAGATATGGTTTGATTAAATGGCCATCCCGTCAAAGATGTCTTACAATTAGTCAGAATTTTGAGGAGAAACATCATATTCCTGGTGGGTATGTAAAACATTAAATAATGATTTTTTGTGTAAATAATTAAACCCTTTCCAGCTGTTATATATATAGGTATTTCTGTATTTCCTAATGAAATTCTGAATGTAATAAGTTTAATTTTTAATTTCAATCACTTTAAAGTTCCTGCAAAAATAACTATTTACTTATGGTGGTACGGTTATTACGTATTGTCTGAGTGTTAAATAAATCACAAATACCGAGACAAATACAGCATGCAATTTTCCCAAATTTTCCACAAAACATTTACCTCAAGTATAGTAAATTAATATGTGTATATATTCTTTTATTTTATAAGACATCTTGACTGAATTCTAGAATACTTTGCATGTATTTTTGACATCATTTTAATTAAAAAATATAACGGGTCATTTGAAAATGGTTCTATCTATCAATAATAAAAAGCTTTCTCACGAGAAAGCACATATACCTACTTACCTATGCAAAGGTAAGACATCATTTAGCATAACTTCATAAATTGGTTTTTATTTTAGGTATCATTGGAGCCATAGACGGGTCTCACATAAAAATAGTTGCCCCCAAGCAGTACCCAAACTCATACGTTAACCGCAAAGGATATCATTCTGTGGTACTACAAGGGATATGTGACCATCGAAAGTTATTTATTGATGTTTATGTAGGAGAAGCAGGCTCAGTTCACGATTACACTGTGTTCTTTAAGAGTGATGTGTCTAGAAGGCCCCCAGAAGATTTTCCTAATGATACTCATCTCATAGGAGATTTAGCTTACAGACTAACCAAAACGTTGCTGGTTGGATTTAAGGATAATGGTTACCTTACAGATAGACAGAAAAACTTTAATAAAACATTGTCAAAAGCAAGAGTTATTATAGAAAACACATTTGCACTACTTAAGGGGCGTTTTAGAAGGCTTAAGTACATGGAAACTATTATTCTCGAAAATACTGTAACAATAATCTTGACTGCTTCAATTCTACATAATATATGTATTTTAAACGATGACGAGTTTCAAGATATTGGAAATATAAATGAAGAAATATTAGGAGAAAGACTGAGAAACCCTAGAAATGAAAGAGATATGAATATACCAGAAGAAAATCGACAAGCTCTGCTTAAGAGGAGTGAAATCGTTAATTTTTTGCTTCTTCGTAACTTATAGTTTTAAGTACTAGGGTTGGCTCACTGGCCTAAAATTTTACACCTTTATTCTAGATCGATATTTAATTTATAAAATTTCAAAAATAATAAATCAGTATTTTTTAATGAAATTTGAAACCGATCTATCAGTTTTTTCTTGATCCTAAAAAAAAAGTTATTGTAAACTTTTCGCATATTTTCAAAAAACCAGAGGCTGGGGGTTTTTCAATTTTTTTTTTCGTAAATTTCAATCGCCTTTTCCACAAAACTTCTTCAATTCGTCTTGGTAAAAGTATTAAATATCAGTAGCCACTACTGGGTAGGATTATTCGGTCTCTTTCGCACCTATACTATACACTTAATTTGTATCTTAAAGTGAGTAAATGATAGAAAATTTTGATTATATTACATCTTTTGAAAAATGCCTGTAAAAACCCATTTAATATACTCAATGGTGGTGAAAGATATTCGTTAAATCAAAATTTTGATTACATAAAAATTAAAGACGAAGGAAATCTAAGATTATTTCGTTCTTTTATCAATATGTAGGCTCCCAACCCAAGAATAGGAAGGAATAACAAAATTACAAATAACAGCATTTATTAAGAATACTTTAAAAAATATACATCGATACGGGTAATATATTTACAAGGAGCGTGCATATGGGCAATCATATTAAATTCAACAATAGTTTTTAAATCTTAAACTAAAACTACAATACCTATCTTTGATTCTTGAAACCATTAGGCAATTTTGAATTAAATTAAAAAGTAAACGCCTTTACATTCTATTATGGTCGAGCAGATTGGAATATTATGACAAACGAAAAAATGATAAACAATAACTAAAAAGAAAATAGTAAAATTATCTTAATTAACCCAAATCAAGTGGCATACCTACTTATTGGTACATACTATATTATATTATACAACTTTTAATTTCAATGTTCTATATTAATTTGAAAGTGGGTAAGAACTTCAAAAAAAAAAAACGTGATAGTTTCTGTAGCATTTTAGCTCAGGATTTGGGATTGGCTCATAAAATGATTACCCATAAACACACCCCTGGTGGAAAGTAGAACCAAACATGTTTTATTGATTGACTGGAAAATGGTTCTTGACATGTGTATGCACAACAAAACTGAATAAAATATCTCTAATTTTAAATTTCTACATTTTGTCAATCATTTTTTCAAATAATTCTAAAAATTTATCTTGCCTCCCCATCTTTTCCCTGTGCCTGTCATTTACATTTGGACAATTAGTTCTCTTCTTAAAAAATTTCTTTGGTCCGTCTTCTTCGTCTTGTTCTGAACTTTCACTGGTTCTTTTGTTATGAGTGCTACGAAGAGAGCTATTACTGTTTGACGTACTGGCTTCATCTCTTGTAGAGTTGTCCGGTTGGGCATGATTTATCACGCCACTGGAGCTGCTTGCGACTACCTGTGGGACTATTTCTGGTCTACGACCCATTATTTCATCCATGACTGCGAAATATTCCCAGTATTTTCTTTGGGATCCACTTTGTGCCGATTTTATTTTAATATTTTTATATGTTCTCTTTAACGATTTCCACTTATTTTCCACATTTGTTAAGTCTTTTTTTTTTTTGATATACCATTTATTTCGTTTGTTATTTTTTGACAAACTTTTTTTTTAATACCTGATTCAAATAATTTTTCATGTTTTTTGTATAAGTTTATTAGAAGGAGTATATCCTCATGGACCCATTTGCTCATTTCCTTCATATCTTCCTCCGCACTACTATCAACATCGTTTCCTAAGGGCTCAACATTATCGGATTCTGCAATAGAAATTTAATTAAAATATTGACACTTTTTTATGCTTGCTCGTAAAATAACAAATAAGTATATCGTCACTGTTTTTTCCCGTTTATTTTTTTATTAATTGTATTTTGATTATGGTAGGTAGGTACCTATAACTATTAATACTTACCTACATTTGTTTGCGTGAACTCAATCTGGCTTTCTGGTATAAAAAAACTTGAATTAGTATCTGGAAAAAAAAAGCAATTAGCAATAATCCATCATCGTTGATGTTCTACAGGGTTCTTCATATTAAACTACCCATTTTATTTTTCGAATAAAGTCTTATTTTTAAGTCGAGTAAAAAAATCTTTTATTACACTAATGTACAGCTAATAATTGTATATGGGATTACGGAGGTCTTTGCAAGTCGCCCTGCAACAAATGAGGACTTAATTAGCTGTACATACATTAGTGTAATAAAAGATTTTTTTACTTGACTTAAAAGGATTTTATTCGAATAATAAAATGGGTAGTTTAATATGGGGAACCCTGTATAAAGCGATCTTGCGATGTTCTAATTTGACAACATTTTATTATGTTTTAACAACTTACCTGTGTCTAAAACCATAATATCACCATTTTCGTTGGTGATATTTTCACCCTCTGCATTAGTTTGTAAAACAAACATATTTTTAAAAAACAAATAATAACGAACAAAACTTGCAACAGTTGTTTGAAAATAACAGAAAACAGAAATTGTTGGTTTTAAGGTTAAAAAAATCAGTGTCACACTAGTCGCTCTTTCCCTTTAGGTGGAGCGAAGCGTGTCAACACCAGAAACATTGAAGTGCAATTCCGAACTCATTGAAAGTGTACACCGAACCAGTATTGTTCCATTTACCGAACGTAGCTGTGTTAAAAGTGTCGAAAGTGTCGACACTTTTTGCAATTCCGAACTCAGCTATTACAGCTAGAATGGTAAAACAAACACATTTACAAATACTCATTTCATTGATACATATTTTCAATTTAATATTTAAAACTGGATTGGTACCCAATAAGTTTAAAATCGCAAGAATAACCCCAATTCATAAAGCTGGTTCAGAGACATGCATCAGCAACTATCGACCTATTAGCGTTATAAGTAACATAACAAAAATATTTGAAAAATGCCTGAAAGAAAGATTAATGCAATTTTTAGATGATAACGACATATTATCAAAAAAACAATTTGGTTTTACTAAAGGTATGAGCACTTGTGATGCAATATATAACTTGGCCAAGGAAGTTACAGACAACTTAAACGATAGTAACAAATGCATAGCAGTTTTTATAGATCTTGCGAAGGCATTTGATACGGTTCCTCATGATAAACTACTTGGTGTTTTATCACACTATGGAGTTAGAGGAATCGTATTGGATGTATTCGCAAGTTACCTCTCTGACCGAACTCAATATCTTGAGATGAATGATGTATTGAGTTGTCCAAGAAAGATTGAAATAGGTGTACCCCAAGGCACAGTATTAGGACCTATATTATTTATCACTTATCTAAACTCATTACTCTCGTTAAACATAAACGGTTCATTAATATCTTATGCTGACGACACTGTCTTAATTTTCAATGAAAAAACTTGGGAGGGAACGAAAGAATTAGTAATTGAAGGACTATCAAAAGTTAAAAACTGGCTCGATTCAAATAAATTATCTTTAAATATAAGTAAGACTAAGTATTAGCTTTCTCACTCACTAAGGCAAATCGTCCTAATTTTACCTACATAAAGATTAACGAGATTGATGAAATAGCAGAAACAACGCACTTAAAATATTTAGGTATAATTATCGATCAAAATCTTAAATGGGATGCTCACATTTTACATCTAACAAATAAAATAAGAAAATTAATACACAAATTTTACATATTGCGAGAGATACTACATAAAAAACTTCTTGTTTCAATTTACAAAGCATTAGTAGAATCTCTAATTCGTTACGGAATTATTGCATGGGGAGGCCTGTATAAAAGTACTCTTAACCAATTAAATGTTGTGCAAAATTATATTTTAAGAGTAATTTTTAAGAGAAACAAATTATACTCTACAACTTTACTCTATTCAGAGGATATTTGTAATGTTCGATCACTTTATATAACAACTACTTGTTTATTTGTTCATAAAAATCAAAATTTACAAAAATTTGTAAAACATTCACATGAGACAAGAAATAAAACTAACAAATATCTTGTAATACCAAACAGTCAAAAAAACATAAACCTACGCTTTATGAATTATCTTGCACCTAAGTTTTATAATCTTCTGCCAAAAGATATAAAAACCACAATTAATTATAGGCATTTTTTTCAAAAAGTGTAGATCATATGTGGTGAACAATGCCTCAACGTTTTTGCAACTTTTGTGAACTGGTAATGGGTTGTACTTTTGAGTGTATTGTTATTTATATAATTCAGTCATTTTTGCTTATTTGTGTGTACTTACATATAATTATCTTTATTTGGTCTTATTTTTTCTTTGTGCACATTCGTCTGTCATTAATTTAAGTTAATCTTTAACTTATTTGGCACATACAGGTGTTAATTCACTTAGGGCCGGTTTTTCAATGTTGAGTTAACTCTAACTAAAGGATAATATCCAAGGACACCATTGTTACAATAATTGTTTCCTTGGATATTATCCTTTAGTTAGAGTTAACTCAACATTGAAAAACCGGCCCTTAGGTGCTAATGATATTACCTGACATTTTTTTAACCATGTATTGTGCTATATATGTATTGTATTTTTTATTTACTTTGTCAATAAACTTATTATTATTATTATTATAATTGAATTGTTTTAATATTCCATCAAGAACACAGTGACATACGGAAGTAAAAATGAGTTAGGTTATTTCTTATCTTATTTTCTTTTATTTAGTTGAATATTTAAAGAAAATAAAAAAGTACATGTCATAGCAACTTTTAGCGGTAAAAAAATCAATAAAAACAAAAACAAAATTATGGCAATTTTTAATTTTATTTAACTTGACGGAGAAACCAAAACAATTTTTTTTACATGTTACTTGTCTAATGCTGAAACAATTTTTAAATTTTTAGAGTCCAGATGGAAAGTATATAGCAAGTGGAGCCATTGATGGTATAATTAATATATTTGATGTAGCTTCAAACAAACTCTGGCATACATTAGAAGGGCATGCTATGCCAATTCGTTCTCTCTGTTTTTCACCTGATTCTCAACTGTTGTTAACTGCTTCTGATGATGGACACATGAAATTATATGATGTGTAAGTAATATAACTATAATTATCAAATATAAAGTAAATGTAAAAATATATATTTTAGACAACACACACATGTCGTTGGAACACTATCCGGTCATGGATCTTGGGTGTTGAGTGTAGCATTCTCTCCTGATGGGAAATATTTTGTTTCTGGCAGTTCTGATAAAACTGTGAAAGTATGGGATATCGCCTCAAAACAGTGTGTTCATACATTTAATGAACATGCAGATCAGGTAAACAATTAACAACAGTATTTTAGTCATCCGAGAAATGACGGTCATATACATGTTTCACAAGACCCATTTTTTTTTACAGAAAACAAAACAAATGATATCAAAAATTATTACTGTTATACAGGGTGATTCGTGTGGAGAAGGTCGTACTTTACCAAAAGATAGAGAATATTGAGGTGACCTTAAATCCCCATACAGTTATTGCTAAAGCCATTACGTTTCCGAAATACAGGGTGTTTTATATTTTTTGGAAGAATTTTCTTTTCGCCATATATCTGTAATGCGTAAACGGAACATAGTCATTCACCATCAGGGCCGGACCCAGATTAAAAATATTTTTAAACTATTCCTAGAAAATAACACTCTGTATACTGTGTATAAAATGTTGATATATTAATTTACACCTAGAAACATACAAAATCCCAAAAAAAATATTTTGGCACCATTTCAATGTATAAATAAAAAAATTAAATTGTTGAGGAATCTATTTTTTTTTTTTTGAGAAATTAAGAGAAAAAATGAAAACATATATTCAGTAACAGTAACATATATTTTTTATTCTCTGTTTGCACTACCTATTATTCATATCACATATACTTAGTAAAATAATAAAAATATTTTGTAATGATTGTGTACTATTGGAAGCAAAACATTTTTAACAATATTTAATCAAGTGATACTGGTTTTTGTAAAATTAGTCTTTGTAAATTGGTTTTAAAGTTATATTTTACATTTTATAAAATCTTTGACACAATAATACATTGACGTTAGAAAATTAAATCAAGCAGCAACACAACAATGTTCCACTAAATTTTACCACGTAATGGAGGCTAGCCGCTCGACCAATCCTAGTTGAAAGTTGAGAATCAGTTGTTTCACTCGTGCCACAAAATTACACACTCGATTACACACGATCAATTCGTGGGATAAAGACAACCGTGAATTCGTTTTTAAAGCAGTTTACTACGTTCCCTTGTGGTATTGCGCTTGTTGCCTGTTGTGTTTATTTACCTTATATACAGGGTGTATTTTAAAATCATCGACAAACGGAAATTGTAGATTTATTTGATCCAAAATAAAACGAAAATGAATATAAATGGTTTTCCTAAACTGCTTCCTAACCGAGCTACAGGGTTTTGAAAAAATATTCTTTTTGTAGATTTTTTTAGTTTTTTTAAAAACTAGGTACGATATTATGTTGAGATTTGGTATACTCGAATGTCTTACTGAACACAATTAATCAGGTGAGTTTAAGTTTTTAAATCGTTTAAGTGTTACTCTTTTAAATCGCAAAAAACGTATGCCCCTGAATGTTTTTTGGAAATGTATTTTTTTTATTCTGCAAATTAAATCGTACATTGTGTTTTTTTGATTAGGCATTCCGTTTTTGAGATAATTCCTATTAAAGTATGACCACACAACTTCATAAAAAATAAAATTAGTTTTTTTGAAAATAAAATTTATCAAAATAACACAGTTTACTATTACATAATAAAAATATTTTAAAGAAATTATTAATTCTAGATACTGTTCAATGTCTTGTTGTTGGGCATTTTTTAAAATTTAAGTCAGTAATTCAAACGATTTTACGCTACTGGTTCGAGCCAGTCGACTTGCGCTCATCTGATTAATTGCATTCAGAAAGACATTCAAGTGTACCAAATCTCAAAATAATATTATCTTATCTAGTTTTTGAAAAAAATTTTTTTCAATAGCTTATAGTTCCGTTAGGAAACATTTTCGGAAAAACATTTATATCAATTTTCGCCTTATTTTGGATCACAGAATCTCCAGTTTCCATTTGTCGGTGATTTTAAAATAATACTTATAATTTGTTTAGTGTTTTTGCAAAAACTGTTAGTATTGTGAACTTTAAAAATAATATTTCAAGAGGAATAGAATATTGAGGTTTATGTTGTAAGAACAGTAGAGACAATAGCAATTTAAGTTTTTTTAGATTCCCAATTGAAGAGGAACGATAAGATAAAAATGAATTTAAAAAAAGCACTGGGGTTATCAAATACAATTATTATGTTCTTGTTACTTTTACTTCCCTAAAAATTTTCGTATGCGATGCTCCTCTGGGAAATCGCTGCCTCCCGGACCTTCCGCAGTTCGCCAACCATGTACACATTCATTAACTTATTAATTTATAATTTAGCCTCTAAGTTATAGATCAGGAGCCGCCACTGATAGAATCAAGTCAGTCAGAATATTAATCGTTTATATTACATATCTTAATACTTAATACGCAAAACATATAAGGTTAATTCTTATACGTACCTTAATACATAAAGTAAGATATCTCTATATAAGATAATTCTCAACGAATTCATTAACATAAACAGCTGACATAAATTAAAAAATAATATCACAAAATCGAATATGACAGTTAGGCGGGCTCCCTATTTATTCGCGTTTTTAATACGTTTAGCGTTTATACGTTTCGCGACAATCATAACATAAACTGATTGGTCTGTTGCAAAAGATGTAAAAGTTTAACACGTTGGCGAGTACTTTGTAGAGTCGGCCTTTGTCAG
Source organism: Rhagium mordax (assembly GCA_963680705.1). Taxonomy (NCBI): domain Eukaryota; kingdom Metazoa; phylum Arthropoda; class Insecta; order Coleoptera; family Cerambycidae; genus Rhagium; species Rhagium mordax. The sequence continues at coordinate 20,497,013 of OY796659.1, read as the reverse complement.
TCAAATCTAGCGATTGCTTTGTATTTCGGGTTCTATAAATATTACCAAAGGAGAAATTTACCATAACTGTCTATTTTGTGTCTTTATCATTTACTCATCTTTTTAAATTTACACTAGTTAGTAAGTAAATGTCAATGTCTTTGTATTTTTTACATTTTTTATGTTAGTGTTAGGTAGTGATAGTTTTAGAAATCGACACATCCAATATCAATATAATTGATCCAAATGGGAAAATAAATAAATTATTATTATTATTAAATTTGATTCAAATTTAGTGGACATTTTTGGGGCGGAGTCTATTTATATCTGTTAGTGAGACAGATTATTATAGTCTTCTTAGAAAACCCCTCTCCTGTTTAGCTTCCTGTTTCTTCCGATCCACTAGGCCTAGATGGTGCTCGTTCATCCAAAAGGATCTGTTGTCATTTGCTATTGAAGTTCCTGTTTTTGTTTTATTTATTTTCGCCATTTCTTCATTCTGAGCGTTGGGTCGTTCGTCAGTTGGTAGTGGTGGTGAAATTGTTGATGTTCTTGGCATCTTGGATTTCAATGTCATAAGAGCACTAACAAATGCAATATTACCTTTCTTAAATAAAGTTTACACTGAGCTAAATGGTGGTGAGACAGCTGCAACCATATTCTGTGATCTGTCAAAGGCTTTTGCTTTGACTGTGTTCGACATGGAATATTGCTGCAGAAACTGGACCACTATAGCTTCAGAGGTATTGTCTTGGATTGGTTTCGCTCTTATCTGTCAGGACATAAGCAAATAGTTAAAGGTCTAAAAAACTCCGATGAACTTAATATAAATTGTGGGGTACCCCAAGGGTCTGTTCTTGGCTCGATTCTCTTTTTATTATATATTAATGACCTAGCACCATTAATATTATGGGAAAATTCGCTCTATTCGCTGTCGACACTACCATATTATAGTATAACAAAGATACAAATTCAGGATACTACAGTCTACTCTGGTTATAACGTACCAGGGATATAACGTACTATTGCGGCCGGAAAAAAGTAATAGATTTTTTTATCATGTAGTATGTTTTTCAAAAAAACGTCTGCTGTAAATGGGGATTTTTACATCAGTTATGTCAATTAAATTATTTTGACAACAATTCATTGGTGGGGTCATATTTAATTTTTTAATAAAAAACTAGCAAAGAATACAAAAAAGATTAATATTTGGCAGAATTGCCATTCTTTACTAAAACACTGTGTAATTTTCTAGGCATAGAACTAATTAAATTTTGCATATTACAATTTTGTTATAAATTGTTCCACTCGTTTTGAATGGCATCAACTAGCTCCTCTCTATTTCTAGGTCTAAATTCATATTAGTAAATCTTTTTTGCCTTTGCCGAAATGAAGTGCACTTGCTATGCGTTGTTGAGACCTTCCTTCTCCAATTTTGGCGTTGATATAGCCTCTTTCTGCTTCACTTAAGACATGGTTAGGCATAAAAGTAAGTAATAAAAATACTAAGAATAAGATGATTCCACTATACAGTAAATTCACTTTTCAACCAAAGCACTTTGTGAGTGAATAGGAGAGAATAAAGCGAGAGCGCTAACATTCTGAGATCGACATGCAGTCTCGCATGTGTAGTGCTCTCGCTTTACTACTATCTCCTATTCACTCACAAACTGCTTTGGTTTAAAAGTGAATTTACTGTATAACTAAAATGTATCACAATGACAATTGATACTAATAAAAATACATACCTTCCTTACTTTTGGTGAGGAAGTAATATATTTTGATTGAAGCGTCACTGGTGAGAACCATATCTACAACGGGAAAATCAGTCGATTACTTTTTTTGGCCGCAATAGTACATTCGGTTTTAAGGGTCGTTTACACAGTTCTCAACTTTGATTTTGGCTTTGGAGTTTTTCTGTTATAACATACTTCCGGTAAATAGTGTACTTAAAAATTAGTCCCTAGAGGGTACATTGTAACTGGAGTATACTCTATATGCTCCGACATAAAAAAAATTAAAGACTGGTGTGATTCAAACTTATTATCACTTAACATAAGAAAGACAAATATAATAACTTTCAGATGTAGTTTGCCAGATATACCTTTAGGTAAGCATGTGCTAGAAAATAAAACATACTCGAGTTTTTAGGCCTGAACATACACTGCAATCTAAAGTTTAGTGAACATGTTCTTAGTTTAATTAATAAACTAGCATCTGGATGCTATGCAGTCAGGGTGGTTTCAAATGAATTAGGATACTCAAGGCAATTCCATGGCTCACCTGAGATATGGAATTGCCTTCTGAGGCGTATGTAGTAGATATCTTATACAAATGATACTTGTACTACAAAAGCGTGCCACTCGGTATTTATGCAAAGCCAGGGCTACGTTGATATACGTATACAGGGTGTTTCAGTTAAAAGTCCCCGGGCCATTATCTCGAAAAATAATAATGATATTTTATTTTTGTAAATGGAGGATGATAGATACCAAAGGAGGCTTTAAATACCTGTAGTTAGAATTTTTCCTCTACGGTTCACATAGATGGCGCTGCGATGCAAAATTATTTTTCGATGGCTGGAACCTTGAAACATGATTCATGTGATTAAGGGATAATTTATGAATAATTTTGATGGTATAGAAAATTTCGAAAAAACCAGCCCTTGTGGAGTTATTGAATTTTTTTTTAAATTTTTCCAGTACACGTAAATCTTGATAAACTTCTGTAACTTTTTTATTAACAGTTCTAGAACTGTTTCAAGTAACCGACAGTCTAGACTGTCGGTTACTTATAGAATAGAATAGAATAGAAAAACTGTTTATTGTGCCTCATATAAATAAAATAACAGATTTAAAAAGAAAAAAAACTAAGAGAAATACATACATGATGAGAATACAAAGGTGTACAAAAAAAAAAGGTATATATATGAAGACACAAATGGTGGTATTCGCAAGTACGTTCTTCCATACCACCTTCAACTATAAAGTCTACTTAACAACAATAATGAGCAAAAACAAAAAACTAGGAAAACACCGAGCTTAAATTATAAATAGATATAGTAAAATATAGTTAAACAAGTTAAACAGCCAACCACAACAAGGCAGTTAAATCTGACTACTCTGCTCAACTAACAGCAGTTGCTTATAAGTTTTCTTAAAACTGTGCACAGAGCTTATTTGCAACATCTCATAGAACACCGGATTATTGAGTAAATCAACTGCTAAATATGCAAAACAACTTTAAAATTTTGTCGTTCTATGCTGGGGGATGTCATACCTAACAATATCTCTGAGTCCCAGGTTATGTATTTCATGTCTGAGAATTAAATAATTACATAAGTAACTTGGTTCCCTGTTGTGAAAGATCTTGAAAAGATATGCTCCAAATAGTGCTTTATAACGATAGTCAATTTTTAAAATATTATTGTTGATATAAGCCGGTGTAATATGGTCATATTTCTTAAAATTAAAAGCAAATCGCATGAATTTAGAGCGAGTTGAATATTATTTTTAACTTCAACCGTTACTTGAAACTTTTTTTTCACGTTAAGGAAAGTGCTCTGATGCACTAATACAAAATACAAAAACGTTTGTAGCACTTCCGATTAAGCTGGAACTAATAAGATCCTGCTAAATTTTAAATAAAATAATCTGTATGTTATTACATATTTCAAAGTTATTTATTTTTTTCGTCTCTTCTAATAAAAATGTGCCTAAAACCTGAAATAGGTAAGATAATAAAGGAAATACTCACTAATTTTATGATGACCTAAATTAAACTTAATAATTTGAAAACAAGCATAAACAATTGGTGTATCGAACCATTTGTAATGTATAACTTCTAACTAAACAGCTTAAAACTTTGATTGAAACGCACTACAAGCTTTTGTCAAAATTAAAATTTAATTTCATGGCCAACTAATATCTCAAAAGTTTAATTTAGCTCATCATAAAATTAGTATTTCCTTTATTATCTTATCTAAAAAAATTCAATAACTCCACAAGGGCTGGTTTTTTCGAAATTTTCTATACCATCAAAATTATTCATAAATTATCCCTTAATCACATGAATCATGTGTGAAAAATAATTTTGCATCGCAGCGCCATCTATGTGAACCGTAGAGGAAAAATTCTAACTACAGTTATTTAAAGCCTCCTTTGGTATCTATCATCCTCCATTTACAAAAATAAAATATCATTATTATTTTTCGAGATAATGGCCCGGGGACTTTTAACTGAAACACCCTGTATACTATATACTATATTTTTTCCAAAACTTATACATGGTTCTAAGATATTCAACTTATTATTAACAAAATTCTAGAGATGGGTTTACTCCCGGAGTTTTGAATTTTTGGGAATATTCCCTTCCCAAAACTCCCGGAGTATTGAATTTGCTATAGAATTTCACCCAAAACTCCGGGAATTTTGCCAATGCTCCTGGGAATTGTACTGATTTGACATAACTCAACATGTTTACAAATCATTTTAGTAAATATAACAAGTTTTTCCTATTCAACATTTGCAAATAAAACAAATTTATGTTATTTTTAAGAGCGTGTCACGTGCTAACTGGCATGATTTTGATATAAAACGACCATTTTAGGTCATAAATTTTGGCGGTAATTTTAAATTATCTGGAATATTCCTTTTGGGTCAAAACTCCGCTCCCGGAATATTCCCAAACAGGGAATATTCCCATTTGGGAGCATTCCCGGCCGACCCATCTCTACAAAATTCCTAATTTTTTTTAATGATTTTTTTATTTTTTTATTAACTTATGCATTTTTTTTTTCAGGTTTGGGGAGTTCGATATAATCCAGATAGCAATAAAATTGTTTCAGTATCAGAAGATAAAAGCGTCAACGTTTATAGTTGTCCAACATAATATTATACCTATAGTTTTTATAATATTATGTACATTAATTTTAATTGTAATATATTATATATATTAATAATATTTTGATAATATTTATAAAGTACATGAACAATTCAATATCGTAAAACAGACCAAGGTTGATCCTTCAGATGTTTTGTTTACTGTTTTGTTATTCTAACTCACTCACCTCTTATTTTGGAGAGTGCTTGATAAATCATTTAAAATTAAAGTAATGGACATAATTTGAAATAAAAAAGAATTCGACAAAATTGTATTTCTATATTTCATATTCACTTATATTTATGTGGTTTTATATTTTATCTGTTGTGTTTAATGAAATTGGCAGTGAAAGCTTTTACGTTGAAAACATACTAATGAATAAAGATATCCACACACTATTCGGCGTAGCCGCAATGAGTTTTTATTATACAGTGCGCGCCACCCGACTAGGAACACGGGACGGGAAATGAACGGTCAGCCGCACTCGATCAAGTGTCCTCGTTATGGGTGAGAATGGGATTGAACGCACAACGGTACAAAGGACGAGGCCCGATCGAGGTGCGTTTTCCCATTCATTTCGAGGTCCCATGTTCCTAGTGGGCTGGCGCGCACTGTAGAATCATACTACTTACTTCACTGTTTACTAATGCGCCGCGGGCCCCCACAGCTTAAAATTGTGGTAAGGTATTAAACTTAAATGTTTTTTAAATCATCTTTTTATCACATCTTACTATTACACTTGTGACATTACGTCAAAGGAATAACTAAAAGTTGTTTTTTTTTTTTGACATGAAATAGGTAAAATAAAAATAACAATACCTACTGATAATTCGCAGACGTTTCAGAAACTCATTTTGTTTTTCTTTTTCAGTGCTAAATTTTTTTTTCTATAATTCTTAAAATTGTACAATTTGAGTTTGTGTAAATATAATCACTTCGAATTCATAGTAGGAGGTGTCTATAGACCTCCTTACTCATCTGAATAAGTATATTAGTTGCATTGTACGACAGTAGAGGATACACTTTTAAAATTTCCATTACGTGATATATTTATTTTAATAATAATATAACCTTTATTTAGCAAAAACAAACTGCTATACATAAAATATTTAACATTAACAAGTAATTTAATACTCTCATGTGTAACTCTAATATGACACAAATGTTCAAAATTAATACATATATTTCTACACACACACACACACCTATATTATATACTAACTAACTAACTGAAATACTAACAATAATTATAAGGAAGTTAATTTAGTTTCCATTGGTAAGGTTTTTATATACTTAGTACATACATTTGTGAAATGCTGAACAGATCCATTCAAATTTTTTATTTCATTTGGCAAACTATTATATTCTTTAAAGCCTTTACAGAAGAGTGACTTGCTAGCTACAAATGAATGATGTCTTTCCACACGCAGATCATTTGTCCTGCGAGTATTATAACTGTGTACATCTCGAACATATATAACTTTGTCATATAAGTAACTTGGTAACATACCGTTTTTTTATTTTATAAATAAACTGCAGTGTTTTTAATAAAACTCTGCTTTACTGTCATAAAATTCAATGTTTGTAACATATTATTTATTGGAGTATATCTATTACACTGTAATATAACTCTCATTGCTCTATTTTGCATTTTTTGTAGAATCTGCAATTCATTGATATTTAAATATAGTAACAGAGTTGAACAGTATTCGAAATGTGGTGCAATTATTGCTTTGTATATTATTAACCGGGCAAATATTGATATATTTGTAGATAGTCTCCTTATAAAATTTATTTTTTTAGCCACCTTTTTTACAATATAATTACATTTTGCTTAAAACTTAAATTTTCATCTAAGACCACGCCTAGATATTTTAATTCAGTAACTCTTTCAATTGTCTGATTATTTATTGTTATAGGGTCCATACACACAGTTTTGTTTAATTTCTGTTTTTTCATCAACATCATCCATTTACATTTGTTAATGTTTACCTTAAGGTTGTTATCACAAAGCCACATATACAGATTATTTAATTCATCATTCATTATTCTTACAATGTCATCAACATTTTCACCTGTTATATATAGCATAGTGTCATCTGCAAACAGATGTATTTTACAATTTTTTATGGACCGTACAATATCATTAATGAAAATAATGAATAATACTGGACCTAGGACGGAACCCTGTGGCACTCCATTTTCTAGTGATGTGAGTGAAGATAAATATCAAAATGATATATATCAAATTTATCTGCTATGATATAAACGTTAATAGCTGATATATATCACCCCCCCCCCCCCTAATTTAAGCAGATGAGCAAACTTAACCTAACATTTCAGTGTCAATTGTCAGTAAATGTCAATATTTTTCGATAAGCTGGCGCCGTTCTTATTTACCGATTACCTTAAAGTGATCCTTACATGTTTTTCAAGTTCATACGACGGTCTATCGGAGCTGTACATTATTGGCATGCTAGAGGTCCCAAGTTCAGTACCCACATTTTTTTTTTTAATTAAATATTAAATATATCAGTTAGGTTTAGTGTGACAATGTGGTGAAAGATGTTCCTTTTTTAAAATAATAAAAACAAAAATGTATTTGGGGGAAAAAAATCTCCAACATCAAAGTCAATATATATATAAGAGCGGCGCAAGCGTAGCGATTGCGTATCGTGAAATCGACGGTTAAGTAAACGCTCCGTTTATACTACAGTAATTTGAGGACCTGTATTATTTTATTTAACAAAATAAATAGGCAATAGGCATTGAATAAAAGAAAAACATTAAATTTTGAATTACCTACATTAATAGGATTAGTAGATCAAAAATAATAAAAAAATAATACATAACAAAAAACGTAGAAATTCTTCGGATATACAAATATATATGTATTTGGTGTCAAATTAACAAGGAAGACGTAAACAATACATAAAAACTAATTTTAATAGAGTTTGATTTTAGCAAAATCATTTGATATATATCAAATGATATATATCACCAAAAAATAAATAGCATGCTATTTTACATCACTACCATTTTCTGTTTCTTTTTCATTCGATACACTTACACCAAACTTTGTTCTTTGACTTCGTTCATTTAAATAGGAAGAAAACCATCGATGCACCTCCCCACATATTCCAATTTCTTTCAACTTTAAGAGAAGTAAACCTCGATCTATTGTCTCAAAGGCACGCTTAAAATCTAAAAATACAGCCAATATGATATTGTCAGCATCAATTGCTTTCACCCAATCTTCTAATACAGTACCCCACATATTTTTATATTCAACTTGAAAACAAGAACAGAGAATATCAGTAAGGAGTATAAAATAAAGACAGATACCAGAGCACTAGAGACACGCCTCTCACTCCATTCTACTTCAAATTGAAACACCTAAAAACTTGGGAAAAAAACGCCAAAAAGAATTTAATAGGGTATCACTTACCGTATGTATGCAAGTCGACCACATGAGTAACCGGCATACATAAAACGATATTTTTACTGATGCTTTGGCGGTATTTTTTGCCCACGTTTTTAGGTGTTTTAATTTATGGTCTTTACCGCTGTCACTCTCCGTGTAGGCGTTACATATTCACCGTTTGTTTTCTCTTTTTAATTCACGCTTTTCGTACTATAAACTCATCTTTGTTTCCAAGTTGAATATAAAAATATGTGGGGTACTGTATACACTGTAGGGCACTCTCACATGAGTGTCCTTCTCCTGAATCCTGATTGTACTGGTATTATTATATTATTTTTTTCACAATGGCTTATTAGTTGCTCCTTTACTGTCAATTCCAATATTTTTTCACATATAGGTAATGAGTTAATAGGTCGATGTTGTTCACTTGATACAGTATTAATCACTTTGGGAATTGGTGTTACAAGAGAGCTCTTCCATTTATTTGGAAAAGTTCGCGTTTGCAAAGAATTATTTATTACATCTAATAATCTGTTGCCAATAACCTCAAACGATGTTTTAATGATTTTTGTGGATATTCCATCACTGCCTATTTTGTTCGGTAATGAAGAAATAATTTTTCACAGATGACTCATTTCTATTTGTTTAAATTTTTCAAATCTATTTTAGTGTTATTTGTTTGGATTATTTGTGTTCTTTGCGTGTGTCTATAGTGATTATTATTACACCTTGGATGCTGAAAGTGCTGCTAGATATAGAGAAAAAATTGCCATAATTAGTGTAGACCCCTACTTAATAAATATTAAACAATGCAGCAGTAATATAGAACATTTCCCAAAGACAATGTATCCAGATATTGTTAATTATCTACTATATACCAAAAGTGCGTACACCCATGAAGATTTTAAAGCTTATAAAGGACTTGATAGCTACAAGCAAGCTACCTGTGGATGGGTAAAAAATGTACATGTAAAAAGAATTTGTGAAAACTTCTTGATATTGGGAAAAGTAAGTTAAATTAATAAGTGAATTGTCTAAAGTTACAGTTTAAGAACCGTTTGACACTTAACTGACTTTGGTACTAAATTGTATACAAGCGGTGCACGCGCCGATTCAGTCCAAGAAAAATGATCTCATACGAGAATTTATCTGTATTTGGTATGATACATACACTAAGTTTTTATGCAATATCGGTTAAATTTTTTTATAACAGGCATGCGCTTGACGGGTAGAAAAGTGTCATAATTTTGGGGTTACATTTTTTATAACAGCCTAAGTAAAGTATGGATCATAAGAAGAGAAATGATCGGAAAAAACTCTCAAAATGTTATCGTTGTGCTTGTTGATAGAAAAAAACAGATATTATTAAAACGGAAAAAACAATGGGCCCGAATGTGCATTCAAAGAAGATGTGAAGGAAAAGGAATATTGAGTGTTAAATAATGAATTGTTGACTGAGGATCCTCCAGCATATCGCAACTTCATGCGTTTGACATACTTATCTTTTGAAAAATTGCTACGAAAATAATATCACTGTCATCTATGCGAAAACAAAACTACGGCGCATACTTTTGCGTCATTTTAGTACAATTTTGGGAACTTGCAAACAATAATTTAAAACAAGCTTTAAATTCTCGTATGCGATAATTTTTCTTGGACTGAATCGGCGCGCGCACCGCTTGTATACAATTTAGTACCAAAGTCAGTTAAGTGTCAAACGGTTCTAAGCTTGTAAATTAACCTCGAAATTAACATGTGCTTCTTTACAGGTTATGCATTCACAAAAATTAAACGAGCAACTTTTAAAACCATGGATCATAATAAAAAGCGATGGAACCATCCCAGACAGCACATGACATCCTGGGATATCCTGTTATGGTCCCCGTGATCCCAATTTGGGATTATCCCACAGATATATCCATGGGCCATCCTAAGATCAATCTGACTAGATATTAATATCCAAATTATGAAAATCCTATAGTTATCCGCAATTGATTGACCAAGGATATCCTGACAGGATATTAATATCCTATACATGTCCAAAATAGTCAAATCCTAAGGATGTACATAATGGTTAAACTATGAACCTCCCAACGGGATATTAATATCCAAATTATGGAAATCCTATAGTTATCCATAATTAATCGACCGTGGATATCCTGACAGGATTTCGATTTTTTTTAGTACTGTACGCGGATATCCTACCTATAGGACATTTTATTCCGTTGGTTCCTGTTATTATTAATTATTATAGCATAATATTTAATTTTTTATGGAGGCCGATTCCGTTTATTATTACAAATAACGAAAATGTAAAATGAATATATTTATGTTGCATTCCCTCTCGTATTTTCTATAAATACCTAATAATTTTAATAAATTAAAATTTAACGAAATGACACGAGACGACACGATTGACACGACCGTGTTAGAGCTCAAGGTTATGTTATAACCATCATAGTAAAAAATAATAAAGAGTTGCAACTGTCAAGGTTTCGAGATTTTACTATTGTATTTCTTTGCCAACAACTTCATGATTGTCATAAATTTTTAGTGCTACGGGAAGGTATTTGTAATGTGGCTGTATAGCCGTTAAAATTCAAGACAATCATGAAGCTATTGGTGAAAAAATACAACACTAAAATCTCGAAACCTTGACAGTTGCGCCTCTTTATTATTTTTACTCAATGGTTATAACCGAAAGGTATGCCAACGAGGTCGTTCTTCTACGTGACGTGACGTCATCAGCAATTTTAAAATATGGCATTTTAATAATTTCTGTAACTATTCTTTTATCCATCCTTAGTATTTAGTATTGAGTCTACATATAAAAGTTGGATAAATATTAAATAGGTATGTGTAGTATTGTATTTTTGTTTTGCAAATATAAACCGCCGTACCTTTAACATTAGTTTATTGGAATATTATGTTTGTTTAACGCATGCGCGGGGCTGTGGCACGACTTTCCGCTTCCATGTTCATGTTCCCTCCTTCTATCGTTGACGCTGACGTTTGGACCATCATGGCGTTCTTCAATCTACGTTATTTTGTTTTTTATGTGAATTTGTGGTTTGTGAAGGGTAAATAGGTATTAAGTATAAGTAAGGTAGGTATGTAATAAATTATTTACTTTAATTTTATGAGTTGTCGAAATTGGCTTTTAAATAACGCTTATTTAGAATCATTTTTATTTAACCTAAAATATAAATAGTCTTTAAAAGTAAATAGCAACTTTTTGCATGATCGTAGAAAATAGTATATTGTTTTATTAGGAGTAAAGTGATACTTTTGTGTAGTAGAGTATGTACATTTGCCGGACGAACAGACGAGTCACAACAAGTGGCTTTTACTTCCAATAAACCATACTTTCTTCAAACGTCTATTAATTATAAAAAAATAAAGATAATAAGAAATCTCGAATTTCACCCACAAAAACGCATTGTGTTAAATCGCATGGCATGTGCTTTAAACAAAATATAAATTGCTATGGATATATTGTACGCGTTGCTCATAGATAAAACCCTCGCGTTGTTCTATTTGAAGTGTCAGTTTAAATTATACTGCGAGAGTCCTCACGATTTGGAAGTATTTTAATAAATATTCTGCAGTAAGTACAAGCAAAATATAGATCGATGATACAATTTCAGGTGGCATCAATTGTTCGTTCAATATTATGTTTAAATAGTTAAATTATGGTGTATTGTTATTTAATAATTAAACCATATAAGTTTTGCATTACATATTTAATATATCGTTATTTATAAGCAATCAGTCGTACTTTTACCTCTGTGGCTATTGGCAACACATAGCCATCTAAAATATCATGAAATGAGTTAAGAATAGTCATGTTTTTCTGACGCTTGAAGAGAAAAAATTTTATTGCACAGTTTCCTATAAAAGATCACTTTTTAGTTTTTACACTGAAAATTATGTAAAAAACAGTACTTTTCACACGATCGTAGGTAAAATATGTTTAAAAGAATTAGTGATTTTAATTCCATGTTATTTATATTTCTTTCAGAAGCTGTCTTGGGAAAACAAAGTCTGGCTTCAGAACAAACCGTAGAAGCGGCCATTAAAATGTGGTTAAGGCATGTGAAGGAGCGTATGACAAGACAAATAAAATAAATGAATAAATTAATAATAAATAATAATACACAACCCACAAAAATTATCGCATTACTAGAAATTGATCATAAGTTTGATGTTAATTTGTCGTTGAAGTATGAAGTAAGTCAAAAAAGAGAATGGTAACAAAAGATAAGGCTAGAGTTAGCACTGAATTGTAATGTGCTGTTGCTGCTGGTACACTCCACAGGGTGTTACGAATTTTCGGGTCAAGTACATCATAGTTACATCCGGTATTCAAGCAAAAGTGAATTTTTACAAAAAATTCAGTAGCACAGTAACATTCCTGAAGACTCAACCTACAACGCAAAAAAAAGATCACCCAAATCGGACAAACGGTTCAGAAGAAAATTAACATCAAACTTATGGTCAATTTCTAGTGATGCGATAATTTTTGTGGGGTGTGTATATATATAAATAAAGATAATGAAAAACTTTTATTCATAAAGTAAATATCACAATATCCTTTGAAAATTCAATCCAGGATGATTCTCCTCAAATATACAAAACAGGAATCTGAATATACAGGCCGTTTAAGTTTTTAATCCCAGAACGTTAAATTATTTATATTTTTTCAGGAAACTTATATACTCTGGAAATGTTCCCAATAAACAATGTGGGAGTGAATCAATTTTTTAGTCGCCGTGAGCCATATGACCCATGAAAAATACACCTTCAAGATTTTGAGAGATTTAAAAAAATCCACATAATTTATTGGGGTGTAGTTCCACTAAAGAAGCGTTTCAAAGTATAGGTTTACTAGAAAATATTCTACTTTAAATAACTGCTTTTTCTTCAATATTGTAAAGTTTCAGCGGTGTTATTACACTAATTTTTAAGACAGGTGGAAGTCCTCCTTTTCTAATAACTGAAGTAGGCAAGGATGCAATGACAATCTTTAAAGTTCTAGCCGTCTTAAAAGTTATAGTGTAATACCACTTCAGGTATGAAAACAAAAATCCTGTAGAGCAACATAAGGATATCCTGAGGAAATTGTAAGTTATCCCGAGGATATATAAAACTACTTTGTGGGGTTATCCTTAGGAGATCTGCAGCAGTGCCCCCTGCACATACCAGAATCGTCATCTCTGGAACGCCTTTAAGTAATGCCTAGGCATTGCCTAGATATATCCCATGGATAAACACAATGTTTCCTGAGGTTGTCTGTGGGAGATCGGCACCCATGTCATATTCATATCCCACAGCTATCCTGATAATGTCGCAAGTTATTCTAAGGATATTCTTATAAAACCAGCCTTATATCCTTAGGATGTCCATGTGATAACTTCGTGCTGTCTGGGATTATAAGTGCTCACTGCAACTGTATGGCAGGGCTAGGCGAAACGTGTACACATGTTTGTGCTGTATTGTTTTATTTAGATATAGCACACCGGAAGTGCCACGAAGTGTCTTCGACTGATGTAAAGCTTATTGGGTTGTTCCATCAAGAGCTTCAGAACCTAAGAAAGCTGCTGATATAGATTTTTCGATGCCTTCAACATCTAAATGCAGTGCAGATCGACCTCTATATGTAAGAGAGAAAAAAAAACTGAAGTGTCACCTTTAAATAATGAAGAAATAATTAACTTGTTAACAAATTTAAAGGAAACGAGGAGAGGATGTGTTTTACATACCATTGTACCACCATTCTCAGAAGAAATTAAAAAAATGTGCGATGAAAGGACCACCCACATGTTCAATAAGTTCTATAAACTTGAGTACGAACAGAAAACATTAGAAGAATTAGTAGAAATTGGTAGGTTCAGCCCATTATTTAGTTAATGCCCATCTATAATTTATATATTTCTAGGATCTCAACTGGATTTAAAAATCTCAATCGAATCGTGCAAGGAAATCGAACAGGCAACTAATAAACAGGCCAGTTCAAGGGCATGGTTCAATTATAGAGCGGGTCGTATAACAGCCTCCAAATTTAAAGCTGTTTGCAGGACAAGATTAAATAAACCCTCACTTTCACTAATAAAGGCAATATGTTATCCTTTACAAGCAAAAATTAAGACAAAAGCTACAATATATGGGTGCGAGCACGAAAAGGAAGCGTTAAGTAATTATACATCGAAAATGATGGATACTCATGAAGATTTTGGTGCAGAACCAGTAGGATTATGTTTAAACCCGAATTATCCTTATTTTGGAGCTTCACCGGATGGTTTAGTTTCTTGTACATGTTGTGGATTGGGCTGTGTAGAAATAAAATGTCCGTATTGTGCTAAAGACTTGGATGTGGCAGACATGGAAGTCTTGAAAAAAGTGGGAATTCAAGATTTGGATGGGGAATACCGCTTGAGTGAAAACCATTCATATTATTATCAAATCCAAATGCAGTTAGGTCTTACTATAGTCCATTCTCATATTGTCATTCGCTTGGATGCTCTGCCAATTTTAAAAAACCTCCATAGCACGAAAGTACTCCTCTAATATAACAACTTTTTCGAGGTTGGCATTCTGGAAAATTGCTATAAAATAAAATATGGCGGATCAAAGATGGCGGCGAATGACTTCTTTCCACAAATTGTATCTTCGTTATTTCTTAATGGATTTTAAAAAACAAAAAAAGAAAGTACTCAGTTTAAGTCCACCTTTTATAAAAAAAATAGTACTGTCATTTAAATTCATGATATTTTGTAAATTTTTTAGATAAGTGAAAATATCAGATTTAATTATTAAGTTATTTACTTTTAACGGAAAATCTATTATAGTACATGAAAAACTCTTCAAATATAAGTTGTGAAGAATTTAATGCTGATTTTAAATATGTTCTCACTTTTGCTTATACTTTAAATAATACCAGTTTCAAACGTCCAAAACCTTCCGCGTGTCGCTTTCCGATCGAAAGAAGCTGCCAATTCAGTAACTGTTATATGAACTATTTCAGTATTGTTTGTAGCTTATTTGTGGCGGATAATTAATATTCATTGAACTATTTTAGAACAAAAGTTGTCAACGTTTCAAGACAGATGGTTATAAAATGAGTTTGAAAATTTTGCCCTTAGTTTGGCGACGAAAAATTTGTTAGAAAAAAGTATGAGTAAAAAGTAAACAATGTTTATTTGTTATTAAATACAAAAATAAAACAGTATTGTATGAATATAAAATTTTAATCAATATCGTACCAAATTTCTTGCAGCTAGACCGAAATTTTTTTGCTAGTCTTCTGAAAAAAATGTATTCTTACTTAAGCTATTTTTTTTTACCTAAAATATATTGATCTAACCCGATTCATCTTCAGATATATCAAGTTCCGTATCGTCATCATCATTTATGTCACTGACCGGTACAGTTTCAATATTAGAACATTCAAATTCTATACACGCGCAAGATTCGGTAAAACATAAGAATTTTTTTTGCAACTGCAACTTTTGCCTGTGCACCCTTTTCTACAGCCACATTTTACTAAATACAATAGGCTTTTAGGCATTTCCACCCACATAGGTCTGGATTTGCAAATGTCCGTATATAGGTATGACTTAACTTCCATACCCTCACTATAAAATTTGCCCTATATAACAAATAACACATTACGAAATAGCGCAACATTCGATTAAATTAATATACTTAGGTACCTAAGATTATGCTAATCAAGAGCATTAAGTTAGGTGACAAATTCTCTCCCTGCTGTCAGTTTATAGAATATAATTTCCATCCTAATTCCTTGACAGAGGTAATCATTGTAGATCTGTAAAGTATACAAACAAATATTTCAAACTCCCTATTCATTTCGGCATTTGGTGTTTCCTCCGACCCTAGTAAAGCAAACGACTTTAAAATACTGTCATCTTCATTTAAGCCTAAAAGTATCCTGAAACATCTTGCTTTTCCTGAAAAATTTTCCAGTTATATCGGTTCCAGTAAATGCATGAAATCCAAGGATAGCTTCTGGAACAACTGGGCCTAAAGCAGCGGTGATATGTTTTAGCCAAATCGTTCTTTTTGTGTTTCCACGTCCTGTTAATATATTTGTTCTTGAGGTAAAACTTTATAATAATTTAATAAAATGATAAGAACGTCTGTATTGGAACTCTCCACAATTAAACTGATGCTGTTACCATATTTTTCTCCAATTGCATCCATTATTGCATGATGCACAAATAAAGTATCAGCTTCCTCATGGTCATTTTCTGTTAGGATTTCAAGGGGAATATCAGAAGACTTTGAATATGGTGTGCTTCCATATGATATAACTACATTTTCAATATTATTGTTCAAATTGAAGTTATGCTCCATAATTTTTTGACCAAGATATTTTGTTACCTCATCTTTTGTTTTAATACTTGATAAGAAATTTGAGACTTACATTTTGATAAATGCGAGGATAAATGTATTGTCAGTAATTCTGTAATATGTGTCTTTTCCTCCAGATCTTTTTACTCTTATTTGGTTTCTTAATGAGTCTTCTTTGTAAACATCGAACACAATATAAATATTGTTATAAGCAGAATAATCATATGATATGAAAAATGCTTTTGCAAAATCCCGAGCAAAATCCTTACAAAATTTTATCTCGTATGTGTTTTGTTCATGGATTGAACCAGTGCCATGACATCAATCAAAATGAAACTTTTTTGTTATTCAATTATAAATATTTAATTTAAAACATTGTAAACTATAAAAAATTATAAAAATAATTATAATTTATGTTTTTGTTTAAACATATAGTTGATAGTAGAACATTATGCATAACGACTGTAATAGATAATAATTAATATGTTAGAAGTACCTAATTTGTTTTGAAAACTTTAGAACTGTTGTTATTAAATATATCCTGAGATATATCCATAACTGCACCGTCAGATTGTAACGTTTTGGAAAGCGACAAGCGTTGGATTTTAGACGTTTAATAAAACTGCTATTATTTAGTGTAAAAGTAAAAGTGAGGACATATTTAAAATCAGCATTAAATTCTTCACAACTTATATTTGAAGAGTTTTTCATGTACTATAATAGATTTTCAGTTAATAAAAGTAAATAACTTAATAAATTAAATCTGATATTTTCACTTATCTAAAAAATCTACAAAATATCATGCTTTTAAATGACAGTACTATTTTTTTTATAAAAGGTGTACTTAAACTGAGTATTTCCTTTTTTTGTTTTTTAAAATCCGTAATCAGGGTTGCCAGATTTTTTCATAGCAGTGTCGCCAATTTAGGTTTTTCAAGTAGCCAAAAATCGCCAACATCCAACAGCAATTAATTTTTACATGCTATGAGTAAATATTTACCCTTAGAAAAGCAAATTGTAGATACAGCATACATTTTTTATCTATGGTGAATGATGGCGGTTCGATTCCGACACAAAAAATAAATTATTGAAATAAAATCAGGTTAGGTTTTCATCTATTATATATATACTGACAATTTATCCAAAATAAAAAACAATCTAATAAAAAATAAACTTTTATTCCCTTAAAAAAAAAAAGGAAATACATTATATATTGTGGTAAAAACGCATTCACAGTCCAACGATTATAATAATCCTTGTTCACATTCATGATTGACACTATTCACCAATCACCATTCCCGCACTTTGACAATTGACAACTTGAGTTTGATGATATTTGATATTTGACATTTGTAGAAATTTTAATGTCGGTGGTAGTGCTCTCGCTCCTAGCGCGTTTTTTGAAATTTTGTAATCTAATAAAGTCGATTTATCTGTTGCGCCCAAATTAAATCTGTACAATTACATGATTGAAATATAGCCAAAATATGGTATAAGATTTTATAAAAGTAGCCAAATTAGTAGCCAGTCGCCAAAGTCATTTTTTGGAAGCCAAATCACCAACAGAGATAGCCAATTTGGCGTAAAGTAGCCAAATCTGGCAACCCTTAAAGAAATAACGAAGATACAATTTGTGGAAAAAAGTCGTTCGCCGCCATTTTTTATCCGCCATATTTTTTTTCATAGCAATTTTCCAGAATGCCAACCTCGAAAAAGTTGTTGTATTAGGGTAGTACTTTAGTGTTCTGAAGGTTTTTTAAAATTGGCACGAAGTCCAAGCGACGGGATTTTTGGCAATATGAGAATGGACTACTAGGTTGGCCTACTGCGACTTTGTTGTTTGGAACAAAAATAAATTCATTATGGAATGCACATATATAAACGAGACTTTTTGGGAAAGGGAAAGTAGAATTGCTTCAGCATTCTTTTATAATGTAATATTACCAGAATTGCTGGGAAAGTTTTACACAAAAGAAAGGGAAATAAATAAAGCTGAAAACTGGCCTGCTCCTCAAGATGTTGATGACGAATAAAATATACTTGTCAATTTTTGTACTAGAACATCTTATTAAATTTTGCCATTTGCATTGAGATAATAATCTTTCCTAAACTGTAATAAATGGCTTTTTTTGTTAATCTTACTTAGTTTAACAGGGTATTTTAGTGACTAAGTTTTGCAAAATTTCAAACATAGAAAAAGTTTTATCGAACCACTGAAAATTATTACGGTACGAAACATACAGTTTATTCAGAAATTCTTCTCAAGTACTATGTTATACTTACATCCGTTAGGGCAATACTTAATTATCACCAAAGAAATTTGTTTTAAGTTTATTTAATATAACACAATATTTAATGTTTAGTTTAGAATATGAATTTACTTATTTTGATGGATAATAATAATAATAATAATAATACATTGTGTTTATTTGGCGAAGTTCAGTCCGGAGGACTGCTCTTACACTCAACCAGGATAGTACATGTCATAACTGTTTGGGAAACCGTATACGTAACTAGGTAGGATAAGTCTGTAATGTAGTGGTAGAATAATAAAACTTTTGTTTTTAAATTAGTTATTATTCCTAATCTGGTATTTACTGTTAACATTGTTGGCTGGTTATAATGAAAATGAACATAAATATATTTTATTTACAAAAAGTATAATTAGTTTTCTTTACCGTTGGTTGTATTTTTTATATAACATTTAATCTAATGGCACTATGGCAGGATATAAATTAATTAGAGCACAACAGACAACAACAATTTTATCTATTAAAATAAATTGATCCTCATAGCTCTCTTTTAAGACATGTAGAGGTAAAATATCTTTTAAAATCCTGTACTTTTGGCAAAGTATGCCAATTATTTGTTCAACATGAATTCGAATGTTTGCTGTCTTTCTTGTACTTTCAATTTCTTTGGCAGATAACTGCTTTCTCCCTTTACAAAAGGCTGGAGTAACTACTTCGGCGAAACACATGTTAACAGAATTTGCTATAAGGAATCCTCTATCTGCTACTACAACTACTACAAGATCACCAGGTTGAAGCTTATTTAAGAAACCACAATCTTCTGTAATAAACTTATCGCTAGCTCTGCCTCCATAAGCATTTGAAATAAAACAAATACATCCCTGAGGTGTAATACCAATTAAAAATTTTATGGTATTGTGGTGCTTATAATTCGACCAAGTTTTAGCAGCTGCTTCTAAATTAGAAGATCTTTCAATAAAAATTTCGAAACAGTCGATAATAACTGTAACTTTATTTCCAAAATTTTCCTGAAAACATTAAGGCATATTTTCCACGATTTCTTGACGTTCAGGCCATATAATGCAACTTTTAAAAATAATAATACATTTTACTATAAATATAAATCTTAAGAGTAACCTATTACCTTTAATTGACCATAAATAATATCAATAGTTCTATAAAATATACGAGCTACTGTTGTCTGATGAATGTGAAACCTAAAGCCTAAGTCTTTGAAAGGTATGTTTAACCGTAATTTCATTAATGTCAATATAACCTGGGCAAATTTCGAAATAGCACATATATCTGGTAAATAAATGTCTATCACATCATACAAACATTTTACATATTGAAATTCAGGAAGACCAGTATAATATAAGATGAAATTATCATTTTGTTTAAAATATTCCATGTTAAATTCCAATTTATTTACTAATTCTTGCAATTCATAATTTTTTTTATCTCGTTCTAAAATTTCTTTATTTAATTTCTCTATTTCCTCTCTTAGCTGCATTAATTTTTTCTCTGCATCTTCCTCTTGTTCACTTTCAGAACTTACAGATTCGGTTGGTGGTGTTTGACCTAAACTTGTTTGCTAAAACAGAACTATCTATAAGAAGCACGACACAAGTTTCCAAAAAAATTTCCCCACCTCTGAAAATAAGTGTTCTCTCAAAAGCAGACGTCTCCACAAGCAACATTAATATAGTTTGAAACATAATACCTATTTAAAAAATAATAGCAATGATTAATAATATATCTAAATCTAATAAACACAACATAAAACTAGTAGAAATTGTAGTTGAATTTGCGAATTCCTATTTATCCTTTTGCTCGATTATGACACAATTTACTTCCAAGTGATGTTAAATACACATTCAATACCTTTTTTATTTTTATACTTCAAATAGGTATTTAGTCGGCAATGCCTAATTTTAATTTTAACTTTCGTAATACAGTATATTATTAAAAATACTTTAGTAAAATTTTTAAGTAAAATAGATTTAAATCAAATCTACATAGAGTTCGTTGGAACCTGATAGACACACTAGGTATATTTTACAGTTTTGATGTTTTGTACATCTTCGTATTTTTGTGTGCTTAAACTAAAACCTTAGTAAAATTTTGCTCAGGTGTTTGTTATTTGATTTTTGATTTCAGCATGTTTTAAGACGGATTTCTGTACATATTTTTTTTCTACGATGATTATTAAAATTATTTGTCTGATTATACCTTATAAATCAAATAGACAATTTATTGGTACAACAAAGGCACAGAAACTGTGAAGTATACAATATCTGCCATCTAATATTTAAAAATTAATACTTTTCCTTGAATATAAAACAAAGTATGTTAAATCTGCCACCTATGAAAGGAAAATCATGCAAAATCCAAATTCACTGTAACTCTACATCTTCTCGTAATCTTTTTCTTCTCTCCATTCTAGCAAATCTATCTTTGGTAGATGATTTTGACAATATTATGGATTATAACCCATATTTAATGAAGGAATCCAGTCTGGGTTATTTCGGTCTCCCAACTTTGAAGGTTTACCTAAAAATATTTACTATGTCATACCTATGAAACCATATACGTATTAACTTTTTATGTATTAGCTGTAAATGATTAAGTTACTTATTTACCTGAAATGAAATGTTTAGAGCATATTCTACCATAATCAATTTTTGATTTGGTTAAATCGCCCCTCCTTAAAACATTTATCCAGGCTTTTCTTCGGTCACATGATAATTGATTAAATTGTTTATGGTTATCAAACACTGAAGGAATTCTAAAAAAACTTATTTGAGCATCTCTTTTTGCGTTGCTTCCACAACCAACCACCATACAAAAACTTGGCATTTTTACTCAAAATGTTATGAAGCAGTTTTTCAAAGGAGCGATATTATTATTATAATGAACTAAACAGTGAGGTTATGATGTATTATTTGTTTATCCGTAGCCATCGTGAATATGGCTACGGTTTATCCTCCAGGCAGAGACCTTGAAATATGTGACGTCACGTGCAAATGCCTTAGTCCACTCAGTATTCAATAGTTTCTTTTGGAAAGAAAGTCCTTGCATCGTAGTTTTTAAAGCATCTTAGTAATCGTTTGGTGTTATCTAATTTAATATCTGATACTTGCAGACTTATTGTTACATAGGCATGGTCTGTTATTCTTGGAACATGCCTTGCGTTCTTTTTTACACCGGTGGATCCACCTGGTGTAACCGGTGTCCCAAAACTGTTCTAATTGCTTGGTTAAATTAATCGTAAGCGTTCTTAAAGTATTGTTGGAATTAACCTGATGGAACCACTAGTCACCGACTGCAATGCTCGGTGAGTTGGTGGATTTAGCAAGGTAAAGAGTGGGAAATTTATGAATTTGAAAACCAATGTTTAAATCCACCACATCATACTGGTGTAAAAAAGAACGCAAGGATGGTTTACCCGTAGCCTTCGCTTCACGATGGCTACGGAATCACAAATACTAGTGCAACAAAGATTGATCTATTAATAGGCCAATAGAATTAGACGATGTGAACGGGAATCTGTAACTAATTCGTTTCAGATAGCCGTAGGTAAAAACAGGTGTATTTAGTTATAAGGCCACCTCTGCGATTCCTCCCAAATCAAATATACAGAACATTGTTTATAAGTCACTTGTATGTGAAAAAATCATGAAATTTGGAGTTTTTTAAAAATTGCAGTAAGACTGCAGTAGATTAATTTTTTTGAATGCTTCTGTTTACTAGGTAATTCCAAACCGGTTAATTTAAGCCCCGGTTGATTTCATTTCATTGATTATTTATTTAAATAATTGCCGAAAACCATCGAAATTTTCGAAAATTTCAAGCATTTTTTACTCTGAAAGGAAAAATGCTAGACTCTTGAAACTGGTGGAATATGTGTCTCATTACCCTCAACTTACAAAAAAAATTTCGTTTTATGTTTATTAAAAACGTCCCAAATGTTTCATGAAAAATTGACCTATTAACGTTATCAAAAATAATTCAACCACAGCTCATTTTTTTCGTCAAGACGTCAATTTTACGAATCTGTTATGGGCGTATCGATTTTCAATAATTTTGACCGTCAAAATGGCGTTAACAACATTGCTACTTTTCGGAGCAGCGTTTTTTGCAAATAACTACAACAAATGAACGTATCTGCACAAATCTTTCATATTTGAGTTGCTGGTATTTTTCTACAAATTTATAAAAAAAAATAGTTGCTCTGGGACATGTAGGAGCCGAGATAATTTTTTAAATTGTTTAATGCTCCAAACGTTTATTTATTAATATTTATGGCCAAAATTGAAACTGGTTGTTAATAAGATCTTGAATTTTGTGAATTCATCAAGTCCTATTGAAAACGGGCCCTTTTTGAGGTCAAAATATAATTTTTAATAATTAGTGATTTTAGAGCGTCTTCAATTTGTTTGGCTCAAAGGACAGGTGAATTTTTTATCAAACGATTTTCAAATTGGGGTAGCGAGAAAAATTCGTCATATCTCCGTTATTTTCCGGCCAATTTCGACGTTTTTTTTAAATTTGGGGTAGCTCAGGAAAATAATAACAATGGGCACATTTGCAATATCCAAATAATAAACAAATAATTGTTATAAACAATTTATTATTATTTTTTTTTATTTTTTCTTTTTTGGGCTTATGCAACTTATAATGTGCTAATGTATTAAATATAAATTTATAAAGATTATAATATAATGGTAACAATGTATGCACAAACTATTTCTCCATCAATATCAATATACGATGTTACAGCATTGTTACCATTATATAATCTTTATAAATTTATATTTAATACATTAGCACATTATAAGTTGCATAAGCCCAAAAACGAAAAAATTAAAAAAAAAAAAAATAATAAATTGTTTATAACAATTATTTGTTTATTATTTGGATATTGCAAATGTACCCATTGTTATTATTTTCGTGAGCTACCCCAAATTAAAAAAAAAAACGTCGAAATTGGCCGGAAAATAACGGAGATATGACGAATTTTTCTCGCTACCCCAATTTGAAAATCGTTTGATAAAAAATTCCCCTGTCCCTTGAGCCAAACAAATTGAAGACACTCTAAAATCACTAATTATTAAAAATTATATTTTGACCTCAAAAAGGGCCCGTTTTCAATAGGACTTGATGAATTCACAAAATTCAAGATCTTATTAACAACCAGTTTCAATTTTGGCCATAAATATTAATAAATAAACGTTTGGCGCATTAAACAATTTAAAAAATTATCTCGGCTCCTACATGTCCCAGAGCAACAATTTTTTTAAATAAATTTGTAGAAAAATACCAGCAACTCAAATATGAAAGATATGTGCAGATACGTTAATTTGTTGTAAAGTTATTTGCAAAAAATGCTGATCCGAAAAGTAGCAATGTTGTTAACGCCATTTTGACGGTCAAAATTATTGAAAATCGATACGCCCATAACAGATTCGTAAAATTGACGTCTTGACGAAAAAAATGAGCTGTGGTTGAATTATATTTGATAACGTTAATAGGTCAATTTTTCATTAAACATTTGGGACGTTTTTAATAAACAAATAGAATTTCTCGAAAACTAATAAACATTTTGAAACGAAATTTTTTTTTGTAAGTTGAGGGTAATGAGACACATATTTCACCAAAGTTTCAAGAGTCTAGCATTTTCCTTTCAGAGTATAATAACAATGCTGTAACATCGTATATTGTTTGATGGAGAAATAGTTTGTGCATACATTGTTACCATTATATAATCTTTATAAATTTATATTTAATACATTAGCACATTATAAGTTGCATAAGCCCAAAAAAGAAAAAATTAAAAAAAAAAAAAAATAAATTGTTTATAACAATGATTTGTTTATTATTTGGATATTGCAAATGTGCCCATTGTTATTATTTTCGTGAGCTTTGATGAATTATTGAAGTTGGAAAAATTTCGAAACGTAAATCAAATTTCTTTCAGACATGAGTTCTACATCCTAACACGGTTAAGGCTTAAACACAATGAAAAAAATAAGAGATAAGAAATAAAGAATATGGAATAGAATTAACAAATAATGATATCCGAAAAGCAAGGAACAATTTGATCAGTTGAATTTTAAATCGAATAAGAGCTAATATATTATCGGCCAGAGTACTGTGTATTTAAAACTTGGAATAATTATTTACCTATCTTATTTCTTATTCCATTTTCTTATCTCTTATTTTTTTTATTGTGTAACAACAGTCTGCTCTGCTGACTGCTGAGCGAGCAGTGAGTGGCCACAGCGCATTGCCGCGCCCTCCTCATGTACAAATTTCGAACTGAGGTGAGTTGTCGGCCACTCGTATATTCATCCCAATCCCTGTCGTGTTCGAAGCATCCTGGACTTATCTGTATACGTCCGGAGCGCATATTCCTAAATAACCGTCAATTCATCCATTCGGTCGCGGCCGAAGGGAGAATGCTAAACAACATACTATCCATCCTCGGCTGATTCTTAAACGTCGGTTATATAGACAAGAAGTGCACAATTAAAAATTCACTTTGTTATGTTATAACCCATGCATATATTGATTTATTGTTGTAATGTAAATAAACTACGTATTACTAAACAACTTTATTTTCTTCATTAACGACATTAACTAATAAAAATAAAAAAGTGATGTTTTAAAGCATTATCTCTGTTGTTTTGGGGTTCGGTGAAGTTTAAGTACGGCCGATTTTTGAAATGTTCTAAAAAGCAGTAGATGGTAAAAGACTTATAGAACAGTAAAAAAAAATCATTGGATGAACCATATACAGGGGAGAAAAAAATTAAAAGCAAAGCTAGAAGATGCTTAAAATTTGCTGAAATTTTGGCTACCCCCTAAATTGGGTCTTCTGAACATGAATATGCAGTTTTTTTTCTTCGGAGACGTAGGTATGGTTTTTAAAAAAAAAATATTTTTGGTGAATTTTTACTTCCATTTCTATCACTTTATACACTTTAAATACGACTTTTTACACAAATTATAAAACCGCATAAAGACGTTGTAATTTAATCATTTTAATATATCATTATAACATAACCATGTTGGCACACCTAACCTAACCTCACGAAATCCATATAAAGACGTTGTAATTTAATCATTTTTATATATTATTATATAACATAACCATGTTGGCACACCTAACCTAACCTCACGAAATCCGTATGAAGACGTTGTAATTTAATAATTTTATGTATTATATCATATAACATAACTAATTTTTAACGAAAAAAAGTTTAAATGTCTTTATCGATGATACTTCTGGTCACTCGTGATGTGAAAGTAATATAAAACGGGGCTTGAATTCGAATTATAGAAAAAATACGCTCTTTAATATTAAAAATGCGTAAAAAACACTGCACATCAAATCAACAGGTACTTCCACGTCACGTTTTACGAAGAAAGGAATATTAAATTGAGATTTTTTTGATCCGCAAAACTTCGATGTAACAGAAAACTACCTCCTATCCTATCGAACCCCCTTAATACTGTGTTATACCTTAAATTTGTTAAAAGACACACACACAAATTATGAATAATTATAGATTAATTACCTCAGCTTCTTCTTTGTATAAATTTTCAATTGATACGATTTTTCGGTTAATTGGATATATTCTACATGTTTTTTAGTAAATGTATTTTTAATTTTATAGCTAATTATTTAATAAATATATCTACAAACTGACTTATCATCTACTGTCAGAATAAAATAACTGACATACCATAAAAAAGCGGCGATTGGTGGATTAGTTGCAAATTTGATTGACTAAACAACCGACTTTTCGGAACGCGAAAGTGACCCAAAAGCAGAGAAGAACGATCACAGAGAAGCGACATAAAGGCTTTCAGCGTGAACAGTTTTCGTACGCGCATGCGCCAACTATGGTGTGTTGTTGTCACTTGTCACTTGTCAGTTGCCACGCGTTCGCGTGCTATTTAGTTCGGGTTTTTAAGATGTCTGGATATTATTGTGCATATCGAGGGTGTTCAACAAAAACTGGGGAAGGACTAAGCCTTTTTAGATTCCCCAAGGATTACGAAAGGTAATTATTAGATATTATTTTTGCGTATATTTCAATATTTTTTTTAGGTTATACCTATATTGAAAATATTTGTTCAAGCAGTAAAATAACGACTATTAAATATTAAATCTATTTCATTTAACGATTAAAGACAAAGTAAACGAAATCCCTAATCAACTTGCCAATTTTGATGTACTTATTTAGGTTATAAAAACGCTATGAAGTAAATTGAAATAGGTAGGTATATGCGAACACATTACATCAGGAAAAAGTATTAAAATATTTTATTCTGTTAAATATACTAATAGGGATTTCAAAATAAATAAAGTAGATAGAAAATTGAAAATTTTAACCCATATATAAATAAAAATATTTGTTGTGAAACATCTTGTTTTATTTTTATATACATACTATTAACACATATTATTAATAATAAATATAAGTGTGTGAATGTGGCACAAAATCCTTCTAAAATGTATTTTAAGAAATGCATTAAACATCTCTAATATTAGTTTATATGTGAATCAAACTAATTTATATTTTATTATAAATAATGCCAAAGTTTTGCAATAGAGATTATAAATATTTTAATTGGTCTACATTTTATAACATTTACCCATGCGCTCTAATTGCGATGAACAATATTATATAATACACTGTCATGCAGTTCGCTCAGTGTACATCTCGGTGTACGGTGTACATCATGGTAGAGATATAAGATGGTATGTCACGGCGCACATTTTGACTACCGCTAGGACTACGTCATCAAGTAGAAATCTTGGCGCGAATTTTAAATATAAAGTAGAATAATATGACAGATTTTGCCGTTTCTTCTAATCTTGAAATCAAGTACCACAAATTGAAAATCTACCTATTTATATATGGCCCGTGCTTATTATCGTGGTGTTTACCTGCATTTTTAATTAGAACGTGTTTGACATAATATGAAATAAGCTTTGAAATTAATCATGATTTTTAATAAATAAAAGTTGTAACATTTCACAGTTGTGGACTTTAGTACTTGAAAATAATTTAATATAATTATAATTAATAATAATAAATAGTTTCATTGAATATTATGAATGTTAGATAATGTTATTTACATAATTGTTCATAATATTCACTAAAAGAATATATAATTTAAAGTAATGAAGGGATATTCAACAAAGTTGAAATCTACTTACTATTAAAAAGGACATGGGACAACATAATAATAACTACATAATATAAAGCATAATATAACTATTTTTTGAATCTTGTAAATTTTGTGATCTTGTTTGTTTTTCTAGAGTTATCTTGTATTTTTCTGTTGATTTCTCGTAGACAAAGATAAATGTAAGTAAGTTCTTGTCCAAATGAGAGAATGAATAGCATAGCTGGCAAGAGTGGCAAGCATCTTTTGCTACATTGTCAAAGATTTGATCCTCTTCAATTTCTCGCCGTGGTTAAAGGAGTCCTCCATGACCTTTGTGCATTTTTCAATTAAACCTGATACCACCAGACTAAATTAATAAATTCAAATAACCAAAACTTAACATTCTTGCAGATTTGACAATTTGTTATTTGACAGTTGACAGTTCCAACTTTGCAGAAAACATATACCTATTTAGTGGCACTCAACAAGTTTTTCTACTTGCGCAGTACAGTACGAAAATCGAGCCGAGATAAAACTTACCATGTTTTATCTCAACCATGGGTGTACATGTACCAAAAGGATAACTTCTCTCAGTGTAAACGTGTGTGTTTACTTCAAATCGGCTGGGCCATAGAACTTCAAACGTTCCGCCCGCACTGTCGCTTCTCTGTGATCGTTCTTCTCTGCCAAAAGTATGTTGTTTAGCACTCACCGTTCGGCCCAGTTCGATTGCGGCCCAACAGACGGATTGACGGTTATTTAGCAATATGCGTCCGGAGCAGTTAACCGTAAAACAAGCCGACTTTGCGAAAATATTCAGGGCCGGATTGTTTGCTTTTGGCAAAGGTAGAATAAAACAATCAGTGGTTATTCGTTTACATATTATATTTAGTATAATAAAATCAAATATTACTCTTATTTAACAGAATTTTTATATCTACAGAAAATGTAGGAATGCAAAGAAAGACTTTAGAAAAACAACATTACCGCATGGTAAGCTTCAAAATGAGCACACAAAATAACAAAATAAAATCGTTATAACTAAATAAAAAATACCATTAATTATTCTTTCTGGCATAACTTTCACTAAAAATAAACAAAAGAATGTGCAGCTAAATAAAAAAACTACAATAAATGTAGGTAAATAAAAAAGGGACTTTCGAAACACAACTACATTAATGCAATCGATTCATTGTCACTCCATTTTTTGGTCAGTGTAATAAACAGTTTTACTATAACGCTCCATTACGAAAATACACACCTTTAGCAGAATAATTGCTACGTCGATTCGTCAACTCCGCTGCCCATATTAGCGCCAAAAAACCTGATACGGTTCAGATACGTGGGTGGGGAACTCTCGGCGTATTTATACGTCCGGAGCAATCAACATATAAAATATTTTTTTACAAAATATGGCTGCAGATCGACATATTTGATGCTAAAAATATAATATTGATAAAATACAAGACCTTGGTATTACTTTATACAAGTTAAAATGTACCGCGTTTATATACGTCTGGAGCAGTTACTGGATTTGCGTATATATACGTTTAGAGCAGCTAAAGGGTTAATAACCAATCATGACAATATATCATTTAGGGTATGGTCCGATAATCACCAAAGTGGAACCAGCAGAAACCACGGATTTTGACAGCGGTTAGTGATGGTAACCTGAAATCCTGGTTCAATTCGGACCAGCCAGATAGATGCCTTCAACAAATTATTAATTTAACATTTTTATTTACCATTTTTATGCGTTTACAGATAATTGCTATATTTATAAATATTTTATCAATGGATAATAATACACTCCGAGTCCGGTTCACGACAAACATGAATGTTTGACGTTTGCATGCGTTTGACATATACAAACCACTAGTTACCGGTAAAAATAGATCGGTAGATTGGTTGACAGATAAGTCACTGTTTTTTCAGGAACCGCGTTCCTAAAGTAACCGGTTTTTCAGATATCAGACAGTAACCGCTAATTTCGGAACGCGAAACCAAATTTGTGGTGAATATCGGACCATACCCTTAAGGTAAACCGTAGCCATCGGGAATACTATAGGCCTCCAACAAGGAATCGTGACGTCACGATATCCGTCCGCGCGATAGAACAGTGTATATGGACATTTCCATGTTTTTACAAGTAAAACTAGTATTTTCACTTACTTACGATAAACTAAATGGAGGTACTCTAATCGATGCGTTGGCTCTTATAGCAGGCCTCGCCAGTAGCCCTATCTCCATTAAAATAGATATAAATTGATTAATGCTTTACTAGACATGAAATTTCATTAATTTTCTATTTGATTTGGCTTTATTTTGAGTATCAATTTCATTATTCATTAATTTTGAGTAGTTATTAAGAAATATATTTGAAAGAATATGACTGGTTTTAAATAGTATTGATCTTAATGTTTTGTTACATGTAATACATTTTTCGTTTATGTCCCCTATATATTTTTCTAGTTTTAAAATTATCAACTCTCGCAAAATAATTCTTTGTTTACCCCTCTTTAAAAACTCAGCTTCATACTTATCTGATATAAGCTCATTAAATATTTGATATGACTGAACAGCTTTGCATGCTAATTTTACATCCTCAACTTTGTCAAAAACTTTACTTATGTCATTTGAATTTATATGGCTTAATTTAACGATCAAACGAACTTACCTGTGAAGTTCGATCGTAATTATATGAGACATCCAGTCCGAAGACATTACTTTTGTTTACCACGTAGTTCGCCTTCTCCGAACTTCAAGCCACGAGTTTTTAAAGACTTGGCAGCGCATCCCTCTACATCCCCCGCTCCGTGTCAGCTGTCAGTGTCTGTAAATGACATACCTCATTGTGTTCAACGAGACTGTTTTACCGGAATTGGGGCCGGCGGGGGTGGGCAGTAATGTCTTCGGACTGGATGTCTCATATAATTACGATCGAACTTCACAGGTAAGTTCGTTTGATCGTTAAATTATATTTCGCCATCCAGTCCGAAGACATTACTTTTGTTTACCACGTAGATGTTTAAAGAACCATTTGATTCCGGTAAAATTTAATCAATGCTCTCCCTGAAAGATTAACAGTCAATCTACATAACTAAAATCAAAGGAGTATCTTCATAATTTTTAATATAAAAATACCAAAATAAACTACAAATATTCAGTATATATTGAATAACAAAATAAGTTTTGTTAACCTAACAAAAGAAATACACAGGCCGCTAGCCAACTCAACTCGAGCTGCCTAGAAAAAATTTAACGAAAGTAATATGCTTAACCAAAACTAGCTAACTAAGGATGGCATCAGAAAACGTTTGCACGTGTGATAATGGCCGATTATAAACCTTGGCGAAAACTGCCGATTGCTTGGTCCAGCCCGCTGTTTGACGGATTACCTCAATCGAGACTCCTTGTCTTAGGGCTGCTGACGTGGACGCGTGGCGGGTTGAGTGTGCCTTAAATATGTTCGTATTAATGCCAGCTAAGTCTAGGGTTTCTCTGATCCAGCGACTCAAAGTTTGTTTCTTTGCGATACGGTATGGATTCTGTGTTGTAATAAACAAGAACTCGGTACCAGTAGGTCGCTTCTCTCTTGTCGTCACAAGGTATTCCCTCAGAGTGGATGCGACGCATAACCTAGGTTTTGCCGGAAAAAAAGGAATATGTAGGCAAGGCTGCACCCTGTTAACCCCAGACGTTTTAACAGGATCTGGAATCAGAATTTGAAAGCCTGAATCTGCTTCGACGATATTGGAGATTTTAATTAATGAAAGCGTCTGAATTCGATGTGCCGTGGTAAGGGCTAAAAGAGTAATCAATTTCTGAGAAAGGGACCTTAAATTATTTGAAGCTGTATTTTCCAAATATTCCAGCACTCGTCGAGGGTCCCATACGAAATTATACCTAGGCTTTGGTGGCCGTAATTTAGATATACCTTTTACAAACCGCTTCAGAATCGGATCATTCCCAAGATCCCTCGACAGAATTAAGGATAAGGCCGACCGGTGAGAGTTAAACGTGCCAAAAACATTATTGCCATTATCATAAAGCTCTTGCAAAAATGTTATTACGTGCGTGACTTTTCCTGAAAATGGCGAGATGCCAATTTTGGCACAAAACGTCCACCACAGTTTGTAGGTTGAGCCATATTGGTTGATCGTTCCACGTGACAAAGACTGCAGCATCGTCTCGACTGCGAGGACAGGAACCTTTTTCAGCAGGAATGCCTCCCTGATAGCCTCGCGGCTACCAGGGTAATTTTGTCTGCCAGTGGATGAGGACTCGAGCTGTAAGGAGAAGACAAAAGGTACTTATTAGGCTTCAAGTAGACAGGACCGCTGCTAATTAGTTTAACAAATAGAGGATACCAAGCTTGGGTTTCCCATAATGGCAGTACCAAAATGCCCTCGGCTTTATCATTTACTATTTTCTGCAGGACCCTTAAGATTAAAGAGAAGGGGGGGAAGGCATAGAAAAAAATGTCCTTCCAACAAACAGTAAACGCATCTATCGCGATTGCGTTCGGGTCTCTACGCCAAGATATGTACCTCTGGCATTTGTAGTTGTCCTTTGACGCGAACAGGTCTATCTCCGGGGTGCCCAGAATTTCCGTCAAGTAGGTATAAGACGAAAGGGCTAACGCCCACTCTGTCTCCGGAGGAAGAGCTCGAGACTCTTGGTCAGCTTCCCAGTTATCGCCAGAGCTGATATAGGATGCCAAGAGCCACAAATTTCTCGTTTCGCACCAACGCCAAATGTGTTTTGCTAAGGACGATAAACGCGGGTGTTGGATACTGCCCATTTTATTAATATAAGATAAAGCTGTAGTATTGTCGCATCTAATTAAAATATTACAATTCTTTAAAGAAGAAGCAAAACATTTTATAGCGTAGAAAGTAGCCTGGAGCTCTAAAAAGTTTATGTGTCTACGCTTTTCTTCTCTGTTCCACCAACCGCGAGTACGCTCCTGTCCACAGCAGGCCCCCCATCCTGACAGAGAGGCGTCCGAAAAAATTTCTATTTTAAAATCGTCCTTCTTGATGTCGTTATAAGCATTGTCTATTGAGCGCAGCCACCATTGCAGGTCCGTATGGAGACTGGAGGATAATTGCATATAAGCACAATAATTCATATTGTTAAGCTTTAGCGCTAGAAATTTCTGACGCTCGAATTCCTTCAACTACATCCATCCGTACTTCACCGCCGGACCTGCGGCAACCAGAAATCCTATAAACTGTGCAAATTCCTGGATCTTACAGCGTAATTTACTTTTAAAGTAGCGAGCCCATTTCTTAATTTTATCTTTCTTCTCTATTGGCAAAGTAATTCTTAATTTGGCCGTATCCAACAAAAAACCCAAAAATTTGCACACTTTTTTGGGATTTAAATTGCTTTTCTCTATATTTATAGAAAAACCCAAGGATTGTAAAAGCTTCATTACTGCTTTTACACTATTACAACAGCCATCGTACGAATTACTTATAATTAGGAAATCGTCAAGGTAATTTATGCAGGTAATACCTTTCAAATGGAGATTTTGAATAATGGGCTTCATCAATTTTGTGAAAGTATAGGGGGCCGATGACAAGCCAAAAGGTAAGCAAGAGAATTCGTAAATCTTACCCTTATATTCAAATCTTAAATACTTTCGATGATCTGGGTGTATTGGCAAGTGAAAATATGCGTCTTTTAAGTCAATTGACGCAAGAAAATAGTCTTTTTGAATAAGTCTTAACGCCGTTCTAATATCCTCCATTTTGAAATGGGGTGCCACAATGTAAGCATTGAGATGTTTTAAGTTTAATATAAATCTTTTTCGGCCGTCTGGTTTATTAGCTAAAAAAATTCGAGAAACGAATTGATCTGGGCGTGTACTACACTGAGTTATGGCTCCCTGTTGCAGTAACTCGTTAATTGCCCCAGACATGGCCTTGTCCTCACCCGAGGAAAAAATTCTACCGACTGGTGACTGATTCTGTAATGGCGTTTCGACGAATGGTAATTTATAGCCCCTAATCCACTCTAAAATGATTGGATTCTGAGTTACCAATTTCCACTCACTATAGAATGAGCTAAGTCTACCAGCAATTTGACTTACCTGTGCTAACGTTTTCCCCTGTATGTCCCTCCTCGATGATCCTTCAAGGGCTGCCCTCTTGGCCTCGTCTCTCCCCTGCGACGAGCCGGGCCCAGCCTGTTTAAAGGCTGGTGATCTTTGAAAGTCTGTTGGTGCTGGTATGCCAGTGGCCTACGCGGCAGACTCCCTCCTCCCCCCTTTCTTTGGCTCCGAGATGTCTGAGAGAAAACAGGAGGGGTCACTTTCAATTCCTTTACGGTACTCTCCAAAGCCTTCGCCGTTTTTATCTTCTCTGAAACGTCAGAGCCAAAGAGATATTCTGAAGGGACTGTTTTTTCCATAACATCCTTCATACTTTTTTTTAGAGATGGAATTATTAAATTCCTCCTTGTTGCAGAAATGTTATGCATTAAATTGGAGAGAATTCTCCCCGCATCCCCAAGGGGTGCCAGTACCTCGTCCCTAAATTTTATTGGGATATTTTCTGTCTCTAATAAAATAGACATTGACTTACCCATCGCTGCAAGGGCTTTGCCGATATTTCCTTGCATCTCCAGATTAAATCTATCTCTGGCCACCCTATCGTTTCCCAGAATTCCCCCTATTTCAGGATTAAGTACTGGAGCGTTTAACTGCGTACAATTCGCAGGTACTGGAAAACGATCTAATATGGATTTTTGTACATCTCTCGACAAGCCCTGCGTGACTATATGACCCCAACGCCTTGCAATTGCTTCATGTAACATTTGAGCTGCCGGAGCGTTATCCGCTACGTCCTCGCCTAAAATATTGGATAGGTCGTCCAATAGGGGAACCTCTTCGTGTAACACCAGCGATGGGTTTTCATATATATCTATGTCGGGAGAATGACGATCCTCCTGACTGCGGTTAGGGCTTGAAGAAGCATCCGCAATCTCCGGGCTTGAAGAAGCCCTAATAGCTCTTAGAGGACTTAATGAAGTCCCCGGCCTGCTTAAAGAAGCGTCTAGCCTGCTAGGACTCCGGGACGGCGGCCTCCGTGATGTTGCCCGAGCCCGAGAATGGCTCCGCCGGCTACGCTCGCCCCGGCCGCGGCCGCGGCCGGGCGAACGAGAACGCCGTTCGCCTGGCTCTGAAGGTGAGACCTCAGACGCCCCAGTTTTCCTTTGTAAAAACAAGTTTTCTAAGCGTCTTAAACGCTTGGATAACTCTTTCCGTGAGTTAGAGTCACTTGAATCTCGACTACGCGAGCGCTGCCTTTTCTTTGATTTTCCCATCTAAAAGAGAAAATTAATTGTTTAATGAATATACTTACAAACACATCACATGTGTCGGTCGTACCGTCGCTGGTGCTAACCTGTACGTGCACTCGCGAGAAGCACGAAAAGGCGAATGAGGTATGTCATTTACAGACACTGACAGCTGACACGGAGCGGGGGATGTAGAGGGATGCGCTGCCAAGTCTTTAAAAACTCGTGGCTTGAAGTTCGGAGAAGGCGAACTACGTGGTAAACAAAAGTAATGTCTTCGGACTGGATGGCGAAATATAATAAACAATCAAATTGTGACCATTTTAAACAAATTGACTCATTTCCTAATATCCACGAAAATTTTGTCGAAGGAATTACTTTATTATTACAAAAGAATACAACCTTTAAGTCCCTAAATATTTTAAAACCAAGAGCAATGGTAGGATATGCATTTGAATCGCAATCGACTTTAAAAAAAGTAATACAATCCTCAGATATTTTAAACAGGAAGTCGAATAAATTTTTCTCTTTAAATTTAAGTAAAAAATTGTCGAAATTTAAAACGTCATTCTCCCGGGCCCATCCTTCAAAAATGGCATCATCCCGCTTTTCTAACTCATGTCGCCTTTGATCTGGAATCTGGATGTTTACGTTTAATTGGTGACTTTTTAGTCATATAGGATGGTTGATTTGGAAATATTGTAGGTACAGCGTTTTTGTTAAGTTTTTGTCTCTTTCTAGGTACCTCTAAAATGGACCCATCATCCCTTGTCATTTTATCAATTTTTACAACGCATGACTCTGAAAAATGGTTTATGCAGACAACCGAATATTTTGAAGGGTTAAATGACTCCCTGTGAATGGCCTTAATCAATTTCTGTTTATTTTACTCATCTTTAGGAAACGGATACGTAACCGGTATCTTTGGTATTGTCGTAATTGCTTTAGCAATCAGGTACACAACATTTATCGGGCATAATGAAATATAAATTAAAAGAAATTATGATTTAGCTACCTAGTTTTTAACACTTACCTAGTATTGACTGATAAATAATATCCTTCTAAAATATTACCTTAGTTTTATGACACCTATACAAATTTTTAACTATAACAGCTCTTTTTACAAGTTTTTATTTATTATAAAACAAGGAAACACGCCGTAATCGTAAGACACAAATAAAACAATGGCGGTGCACTGTAACCTGTAACACTCATTTACTTATTCCATTTTCACTAATATATTACGTATTAAATATGAAATTGGATACACAGAAGGATTTCTTCACATTAAGATATGATATTAACTACTTATTAACTACTTCAAACACATAAATTAAACACTTTTCTTAAAAAATATGATGTACAAATGCACTAAAACAAACGCCGGTTTGCACCACGGTCAGTTAACTAAATCCAACCACGCATAGATCGGATTGTGTCGGTTCACGTAGCCACGATACGATGCTTTGAAAACAACCAATAGGAATTGAATATTTTCAAATACTTCATTTCCATTGGTGCTCGAATGAACACGGCCGTAACCGACGCAAATCAGTTTTGATATAGCACTTGTTGCAGGGCGTAGCCTCCCTTAGAGGTGGCACTGTGGCAGCTAGTCTCCAACTAGGCGCGCTAGCCGGGTAAAGTGACGTCACGTCAAGGTCATATTCGATTTTAGGGGCCTGTATTGCGATGGCTACGAGCTATATATACTTCAAATCACGAGAGATGACCGTTACGTCACAAATTAATTTCTAATATTCAACGTACGCTTCAAGCGTTCTTTGTTTACAAAATAATAAAACGAGAGAGACAGGGAACGGAGTCCATTATATGTGACTGTTAATAGCTATATTCGTTTTAGATGACTTTGTATGACGCAAGTCATTGCGTCACAAAAAATTATATTCGTTTTATATCTTGGACTGCCTTCAACGCATTCGTTTTATAAACGTTTGGCGATGTTGGTGTTGCCCGGTGTTGGCGTGAAGTGCACATGCTACATGAGCATGTTCTAGTTGTGGCAAGTGGCAACCTCAGATGAACAAAAGACATGGAGGTCGTAACCTGAAAATAGTGACGTGAGTTGTCATCTCACTACTATTCTATAGCATTTCACTCGCATTACTTTCAAATATAACATTTTTGAGGGAAAAATCATGCCTAGATACTTGCAAACTTATATAAACGTGTATAAATTTACCTAGGTATGAATAACAATAATAATAAACTGAAAGTTAGGTTAGATTTTTATATCTAGCACCAATTTTATATTCGTTATAGAACCGGCTTGGTGGAAAACGTGTGTTGACACAACTCACAACAGCCACGTGATGAATTTGACGCTGCATGACTTTACGTGCAAGTTGTTGTTGCCTCAACATTTCTAAAACGAATAAAGCTAATATCTCCGACGGACGTTGTTGATAACTAACGCAATACTGATTTGATTCTTATGAATTATAATGATGACGTAACGGTCTTCTTTCGGGATTTGAACTATATGCGTACAAATCAGATGTCGGACAACCTGGCAGAGTAATCCCGGTCCTAAAACCACCCTTATGATTTTTCAAATTGCAGGAAAAAGTGGCCAAGTTAAATTGAAGTATTAAAATTTATGTACACTAATTGAGGAACCTTTTCAAGTATAACAAAAATTGCCAGGCGTGTTGGGTTTTAGACTTTTCCAGGCAATTACAAACTTGCATTATTACATAATAAAGTGTTTTATACCACCTGTAACTTTAATAGTATAATATTAGAAGTACTATAAAAACAATATATGCAATGTCCACGGGGAAGTGGCATTATACGTGAAGATGGCAAAACATTTTTGAGTATGAAC
This sequence comes from Rhagium mordax, assembly GCA_963680705.1. Lineage (NCBI taxonomy): Eukaryota > Metazoa > Arthropoda > Insecta > Coleoptera > Cerambycidae > Rhagium > Rhagium mordax. Next base: position 20,458,765 of record OY796659.1, on the reverse strand, counting down.
ACGATTTTCTAGATTCTGCTATTGATTGATCCAAAACTTATTTTCATTGTATTGAACTTTCAAAAATAATAATAATAAAAATAATGTGTCTTTATTTCTTTTTCACTCCTTTTTCAAAAATATATATAGAGGGCACTGGTGACAACATATAAATTGAAAATCACTTCAGGTAAACAGTCTTTTCTGTGCAAGATATTGAAACATTTTGTAAGAGAAACTTGCTCAGAATTAAGAAATATGAGATTATACCAAGTTTGATAACTTTACTATGCGCATATTTTTGTTTCGTTAGATTTACTGAACAGGTGTGATTTAGTAAGTAATAAATTGTTCAACCTCAAATATCCAGTAGTAATATAATAACACCACCACATGTAATTATATTATACCCTTTATACCAGAATTAACGCTCTAGAAGAGCCTTGTGCGGGAGGGGCTACACATTTAAAGACAAGGGCCACACCATATATCCGTATATAATGGAAATATCCCTCTCACAGTATTTTCCATTGCCACGACCGGGAATCGAACCCGGAACTTTTAGGTGAGAAGCAGGTATACGCTATCATCTCGACCATCAGTCATATAGTAGTGTCTTCATGTATTTTGTATAAAACTATGAAATGAAATTTAAAAAAGCAAAGTTATTATACGTTTGTACTACTAGCCCCCCGACATAATTGCACGCGTGACAGTACTGAAAATAAATTTACCTCGGTTTTCAGAACGATAGACGTCAAAATTGCACTTTTCATTCACTTCTCCTGAGCCGAAAATCGGAGCGGGACCCTGCAATTCACGATGTAATTCCAAGTTGGACCCTCTGTTTTAAAATTCTCACCAGAACGGCCCCTCGGCGGCGTTTTTTCGGTTGGAAATAGTGTTTGAGGTTTTCGTGTTTTTGCAATTTTTTGCAATCTGAAAATCCAATAATCGATTTACGCCCCCGGTTCGGTTTGGCAGAATCGCATTTATAGTTTCCCTACTACTTCTCACGTTCACTGAATGAGAAAGTAAGACTATATTTAGTCACGTTAAAATTACGTAGCCAGCTCTCCGTCTATACGTACTTACTTGATTTTATCCATGTGTGGAATAAGTTTTATATTTATGTATTCTAGGATTTTATAAACTTTTATACGTTGAATGCTTCTTTCTACACGGATTCTCACTGAATAAGCTATCGAGTATCTATGTAATAAATACTGCCGAGCTTGCACTTGGCGAATGATACACAATAGTACATTACATACCGAGCTGGGAGGTGCTTCATTACAGCCGAGGTTTGACATCTGACAGAGGTGCGTAGCGCCGAGGTCAGATGTAAACGCGAGGCTGTAATGAAAACGACCAGCGAGGTATGTATACTATTTTATTCACAATCATTGTATAATAACATAATATCAGCATACAATTTTTTTATTTAATTGAATAGATAGAATGAGAATTAGGAAATTATGCAAAATAAGTAGGTAGGCTGCAGTGATAAAAGTTGAGCGTTGCTAGGTAACGAGCATTAAGGTTCTTCTGTCGAATAAATTAGGTTATTTCCACAAGTATTTATTATCAATAATTTCTTTTGACTTAGAGAGTGTACTTCACCAAATTTTAAAGCTGCTGCACAAAAGACAACCAGAAGATTTGCTGCCGCAAAGTGTGACGTTTGACTTGCCGGAAAAGTGACGTTTAACTAGCTGGTAAAGTTACTTTACCGGCTAGCTGGCTAGCTGGTAAAGAAGAGTGAACAAATGCCTGCCTCCCAACTTTTTATAAGCTGGCAATTGAAGCATTACACATATGATTGTGAATAAAATATAATTTTTCATATTTAGGTATTTGAATTTTCATTACTATACACCACATATTTCTTTCAATTATAATATTATTTAGCAACCGATATACAACCTCGTTTTTGATATAAAATATAACTCCCCCAGTATGGGTGCTATCTGTATAGCAAATTTCAGATTTGTAGCCTTCAATAATTGTAACTTCTGATTGTTCAACATCCTTTGTTATATGTGTTTCGGTTAGACAGATTATTATAGGTCTCCAATTGTGTATTAATAATTCTATTTCATCTTTATGGTGTAGAAAACCTTGTGCATTAAGATTAATTATAGGGCAGTTAAAATAATTGATAGCATCTATACATTTTGTTAATTGCTATCGATTTTCTACATAGTCAACCCTTCTTTTAACACTGTTTAGAATTCTTACATAGCAGGGACAGTTTCCTAACTGTCTCTGCTATGTAAGAATCCTTCTAATGCACTGTGATTATCTTTTATTTTTATTTTATATTTCTGTATCGCATTATTGCAATTTATACATTTATTATGTTCAGCTTTGCATTCCCTCATAATGTATTTTTTCTACTACCGATCTTAAAGTACTAACTTTCCGCACGCTGTAGAATGCGTAAAGTTAAACTTTACGCACAAACTAGTGCGTAAAGAGTTTTTACCTTACGCACTAGTGCGTGAAAAAGTAACATACTAAACAGTTGCATACCTATAATAATCATATCTTATTTTAAAAACGTTAAATGTGGTTATTTAATTTTATGTAGTCCATTTATTTAATATCAAGGTATTATTACAAAACATACCACCTAATTTTCAGTATTCTTTAACAATAACGATTGAATTTTGAAGTTTCATTTATATTCTTGACATTGACATTAGACAAAGAAATAATAGACATTGATTAATTTCACTCAATTAAAATTAAGTGGGCTATAAGTATTGTGATTTTTAAATGACATATGAAGTTTTGACGTAATAGGTATGTAAAATCTCACCTTACGCTCTTGTTGCATAAATAACTATTTGGCTTTGGTGATTGCAACCCAACGCTGGTAAACTCTAAAGGTTACCCCATCTGAACCTGACGTAACTCAATATATCATACGTCACTTGGCGACCGCTGGGTTCGTCCTTCTCTGCTCTACAACAGCAGAGCAGTGTTTAGTGTCTCTTTTTAGTATATAGAATAAATGACAGACCGCGGTCGCCAGCTTTACCTCACCCCGCATTTTCCTCGCCCTAATGCTGCTCATTGATGTAACCTGTACAAAGTCTACAAGCCTTGATTACAACCTCCCAGAAGCCCAAATGACGACATTGTGCTCAAAATCAAAAAGATTCTTAGTCAAAATAAACTTGTCAAATCTGACGTTTTTCAAAATAAGAATTTTTCACCAGCTATCATATGGCTTTTACGCTCCTAATTTGACCGTGGTCGTGGATAAAACATTGAATTACATTCGGGGATTAACAGCCTTCAATCCACTCGAAAAAATGTGACTTGGCTGCGCCTCGAGTGCACATTTTATCTCGTAGGTTAATGGCTTGTTAATCCCCTTATATAATTAATAACTATAATGTATTTACGTCTTAGCTCAGATTCGAAAGTGTTTTGAAAACACTTGAATAATAAGATAAGCATCATATTTATGATGATATGGAACCATTTAATAGTGAGGATATAGTAGATGCGTGATGTGTATATTCTAGACCCCTCCAAACGCCTCTTCTTACCTTAATACTTCCCTGCGCAGTTCAGTCTAAAAGTAAGAGGGAGCTTGTGGATGCCAAGTATTAAGACTTTGGTACGAGTACAGTTCAAAAGTCTGGCTCGATTGATTTCAAGTTCTGCTGGATATATTTATCGCGAGCCAACAGACAAGTTTGAATGTGTATATTATGTGCCACCAACATTAGTTCTAGCCAGCTATCGGTTTTGACTTTTACAGAGGCAGTTTTGTTGTTTGTCATTATAGTGGATTTAAAAAATTACTCTCATGAATGTATCAAGGAATTTATTTCCTTATATATGTTATGGAAAGTAAAATCGATAGATTATAGTATTCGAAATAAAAAATCGGCGGCATATGAAGTATTATGCGAAAAATTAATAGAGAAAGATGAAAATGCAAGCAAGGAATCAGTATTTAAGAAAATTAAAAGATTAAAATAGTCCATTCTAAGGTAAATTGTATAGGTACATTAGAGATGATGTTATGCTAAAAAGTCCTCTATATCAAGACCAATTTGCATACAGAGTAGGAATGTCTACAGCAACGAAGGTGGAAAAAGCACTGGAAAATAAAGAGGTAGCCTTGGGTGCTTTTCTTGACATAGAAGGGGCATTCGATAATACCTCATTTAGATCCATCATCAAAACTGCTAGAGAGTGTGGTATCGAAAGTACCTGCTGCAGGTGGATTGAAGGCATGCTCAAAGGCATAGTGGTATTCACCACAATGATGGGAGAAAGCCTGGGAGCGTCAGTTGCAGGCGGTTGTCTGCAGGGAGGGGTGCTGTCCCCTCTGTTGTGGAACCTTGTAGTTGACGGACTCTTTAAGGAAACTTACAAATGAGGGCTGTGAAGTTCAGGGATATGCTGATGACATTGTCATCATTGTAAGGGGAAAATTCAACAACATAATCGGGGATCGCTTACAAAGAGCCCTAGATGTGGTAGATAAATGGACTGACGAGGAAGGGTTAAAGGTGAGCCTACCTAAAGCCATCATCGTGCCATTCACTAGAAGAAGAAACTTGGAGGGACTGATGCCTCTAAGACTACGAGATACGGAACTGCAGATGTCGGGGAGGTTAAGTACCTTGGGGTTGTCCTAGATTCCAAACTAACCTGGAACCAATATCTGAACAGGACTATACAAAAATAATAATAGTCGTAATAATAGCAATTTGCAGATGATTGTATGGCAAAACATGGGGGCCTGATCAGGCCAATGCATCATATCGATATGATGCATTGGCTCTATATCAGGGTAGTAAGACTCACTATCACATATGCAGCCTTAGTTTGGTGGACTAAAACAACACAAACAACAGCGAATAGCAAAGTAAGCCGGGTACAGAGCAAAGTAAGCCAGCTTGTCTGGGGATTACGGATTACGGGTGTCATGAAAAGCACCCTCACGGCAGCCATGGAGACCCTATTAAACCTTCCCCCACTCAGCATAATGATTCAGGGGGAAGCCAGGATGGGGATACATAGGCTGCGAAATTCAAATTACCCGAGTTCCCTCGGAACAGAATCGGGACACATGAAGATAGTGAATATTGTAGAAGATCCTGTACTTGACATGAGGTCAGACACCAGCAGTTACATTCCACAAGCTTTTCGACATCATTATTGGACAAAGAGAGGAATGGCTAACAAAAACTCCTGACATATTGCGGAAAGGACTCTGCTGGTATACAGACGGTTTTAGGACGGAAACAGGAGCTGGAGCAGGGATACATGGAGAAAGACCAAGAGAGGGTATAAGTCACTCTCTGGGATGCTACTCTACTGTATTCCAAACAGAAATTTTTGCTATACTTGAATGTATACGCGAAAATATAAAAAGAGGGTACCTATGCTGCATTACAGATCACCATCGTGTCGGACGGTCAGATGGCATTAAAGGCAATAGCCTCTAATGAGGTGTTGTCCAAACTAGTATGAGAATGCCATAAGGAGCTCAGAATCCTGGGAGATCGGAACAGAGTAAAATTACTCTGGGTACCAGGACATTCTGGGATTTGAGGCAATGAAAAAGCTGACGAACTTGCTAGACAAGGATCAGCTATCATCGACTGGGTCAAAGACGACAAACACGTTAAGCACTGGAGGAATATCCCAGGAAACAGACATGGCAAAACATTAATTAAAGGTCCATGTCCTAGACAAACAGAAGAACTGCTCACAAAGAACAGGTTTCAGTACTTTCAGTTGAGAACAATCGTAGGGCTTCTGACAGGGCACTTCTCTGTTAAAAATCGGCGACTTAAACTGCAGATTATGGATTATGCAGTTACGTTCAGTTACGGATTTGTATCACTTGACCAGTGATACAGAGGTACTGAAATGGGTGGAGTAAATTGGCTAAGGGAGAGCACAATAAGCCCAAGAGGCTGCCGTGCCCTCGGTGTTTAGACAGACGAGCCCTAAGGAAGGAAAAAAAAGGTAAATTGTTCCAATCTGCCGGCTCCAACTTTAATTCACTTAAGAAATTCATGTGAGCAAATTTGATCGCTTCAGGAACCATGACTTTACCTACTAAGACCTGCAGTGTTCTTACAACTTTAGAGTTGTAGCATCCTCCTTTTCTAATAACTGGTAGTAGACAAGGATGCAATGACAATCTTTAAAGTTCTAGCCGTTTTAAAAATTAGTGTAATAACACTGCTGGTTTTATTTTTTAAAGTAAGGGCTAATGTTACGGCAATTAGATATCTATAGACAAAGACAAAAATCTGAACTGAACACGGTAAGTGTGGTCGCAATATTTGGTATTAAGAATTATCGTGAGACTTGAACTGTGCACTGCAGGCAAGTATTATTAAGGTAAGAAGGAGGGTTTGGAGGGGCCTTAACGAGCAACCCATCAATGTTACTACTTCAGTGAATCACAGCAATATACAGATTGCGAAAGTTCCCATCTTTACATAGCCAACCTCAAAATATATACGACGTTAAGTGCCGCTGCCTAGAAACAAGTGCTTTACTGTTCGTACATGTCCGTCCATGGTCGCCGTATGCTAGTGTCTCGAACTGTTTACATATTAATTAGAGCTGAGATGATACTAAACAAAACTAAGCGGCAAATTTAGGTCCTATGTCAAGATGAGGACTTTCGCAATCTGTATATAACTTGGCCATCAATATTAACTTCCTAATATTTTACTTAGGAGTCTTTAAAACAAGAACTGTTTCCTCGAGATTGGAAGGAAAGTTATTTTTGACCTATTTTTAAATCTGATGATAGGGAGAATGTTAGAAATTATCGCGGCGTGTGTGCATTCAATAAGTGATTTCAAAACTTTTTGCTATATTAGCCTTGTATATTGTCACAAATGGCCAATTTAATTATTTATTTAAAATGTTATTTGCTGTAACGCCCAGTATAGTACATAATTTTATTTAATTATAACCAGGTCATGAAAGTAGAACCATATTATTAAAGTTAGGAAAAGATGGTAAACAAAAGAACTGCTGAGTAATAGAAAATACTGCCGATGCCGAAATTCATGAGCGTGGCGGAGAGACTGGGACGTTGCAGCCAGTTGCCTTTTTGGGGCTTATGAGGCCACACGCCTCAAGGGTTACCCCTTCAGGGCCCCTTAGGTTTAAGTGCATATCTCCTCAGGCTACTCTGACCCCTATTGTAAGTAATAATTTATTTTGTGTTAATTGTGTTTGTGTTCTGTTGTTTCTTTATTTATTAAATATTGTTTTGTTGGAACCTTGCCGCCGTGTTTTAATTTATTAAATACCACCCTTATTAAGTAAAACCCTCTCGTGTGCCAAGCGAGTCATTTAACTTATTCATGCCAAGCGAGTCAACTATTTAGTGAAATAACTTAAAGTGTCTTAATATTTGTCTCATTAAAATCAACCCCTAATGTAAAATATGGTAGAGGTGTAAACCATACCATGACATAAGTAAACCAAACCATTACAAGGTCATGAGGACCATGAGAATATGATGAATTTTATCGCGAATCAACTGTAACCAATCTTTTAATTTACCAGAACTTAAATGTATTATCTTATTATACCTGTATTTTTTATTGATAAGACTATTAATGTAATGTTTATATGGATAATATTAATGTAGAGTATTAGGATATTCCTAAATTTCAATAATAAACTATTCATTCATTCATTATTAAATACTTTGGAAAATAAAGTTCATCAGTTCAATTCTGTCTATAAAGATTTCTCCAAGGAATAGGGTAGAGGTACCTAAATCATAATATCTTCATCAATAAATTGTTGAGTGTGGGTTTTAGTGAATATCTTCTTGCATGGATCTCGAAGTTTCTTCACTGAACGTGTACAAAAAGCCAAACATGATAACTTCATCTCAAATTAATTTAGTGTCAGTTGTCAGTTCAAATGTTCCACAAGGGTCACATTGTGCGCCCTTACTCTTTTGTCTATTTATTAATGATATTGCAGTGATGTAAAGTTTCTCTTGTTTGGGGATGATCTCAAACTATTTAAAACTATAAAATGTATTCGTGACGTAAAATCTGTTCAGAACGATCTTAATATAAATTAGTAGTGTGTACTAAGAATTGTCTTTACCTAAATATTGACAAATGTTATTACATATCATTTTTATAGGTAATATAAGTAGCGGCGGCTCGTGACTGAACAACGGAAGTGCACAATCAAAAGCTATTCTGTTACACATTTTATTTATAACTATTTGTTTAAACTTTCTTTTAAATTCTCCAGATTTACATTAATATCAGCCGTTTTTTTTTGTTATATTCCGTTCTATACATAGTTTGGCTACAAACTAGGCCTTTCATTTTTTGTGTTGAAAATTAGTCATTACACCCTTTGGGTAATCCTTTCATGCTGATATTACAATATTATTATTGTATCAATATGAATTAAACTTTAAATCAAAATGTGATTCTATCTAGGTCAATGTTGGAGTGAGAAATGTGACTCATCAGTTTTAAAATCCGTTTAAATATTTTTCAGATTTTTGGATTTTTTTTTATCTGTCTCTGAATACCTACTGTTAGTGGAAAATAATTCTGGATCCTGTTAGAAATTTTCTAACTCTTCAAATTGCACTGTTTCTGCTAATCACGTTATTTTTGCTCTTTTACTTATTTTTTTTTAAATCGATTTAATTTAGTCGTCAAGATATCAAGGATTCTACCTATTTCTAACTACTAGGAGTAGCTGAATTTGCGAAATTTGTTTCTGGAAGTATTGATAAAATTCCGGAGAAAAGGGCAAATACCAGTTACAGCATAACTTGCAAATTGTCTCTAGCGTGTTAATTTATTCTAAAGTTGTTTTTATGATACTGGGAAATACATATATCATTCATTACCTAATAAACCTTTGTTTCTTTTCTCTATAAGTTCCATATCGAAATTAAACTTGATGCAGTGAATTTTAGCTGAGAATGTTGCGATTGTCTTCGTGAACCTGATCAACCTTAGTGTGCTACTTTTGTATATTGCATTATTATAAATAACTGTGACTATCAAAATATCTAGAATTCTTATTACATTATACAGGGTGGAACAAAAGTATCAAATAATGGCTTTAACTTTGTTATTTGGAAAGTTACAAAAAAATGTTCAATATGAAAGTTGTTTGGTTCTTTACCATGCATGTTTTGAGTTTTTTAGTTTGTTGATATCTTCTTCTGGTTTGTTCCTATGGCAACCAACTTTTTCTTTTTAAATGGCACCCATAATTTTTTTTTGTTAATTTGAAACAAGCATATTTTTCTCTATTTAGTCACAAAATTTTGCAATTTTTTGAAAAAAAATAAGTGAAGAAAAAAACATTTATTACGACTCACTCGTCGCCTCTTAATAAAGGATGCCATGGAAAAAGTCATGCAGTTATAATAAAACACAAACATTACTTTTGGTAAATAATGCCATGGAAGTTTGACAATTAAATTTTTACAAACAAACAACTAAATTTTAGTGTTGTAATGTGAAATTAATTAATTTAGTTCCGATTGAGTCGTAATAAATATTTTTTTTCACGCCTATTTCTTTCCAATAATTGCAAAATTTTATGACTGAATAGAGAAAAATATGCTTGTTTCAAATTGACAAAAAAAAAAATTATGGGTGCCATTTAAAAAAAAAAAGTTGGTTGCCATAGGAACACCAGAAGAAGATATCAGCAAACTAAAAAACTCAAAACATGCACGGTAAAGAACCAAACAACTTTTATATTGAACATTTTTTTGTAACTTTGCAAATAACAAAGTTAAAGCCATTATTTGATACTTTTGTTCCACCCTGTATGTATTGTATATACCATCAATTTTATTTAAATAATTTTCAACCTCAATAATAGTTTCAAAACAATTCGTCTATTAGATATCACTAACAAAACGCATGGATAGAACTACTAATTGGTTCTTCCTTTATCAGTTTTTCGGATAAATCTCGAGATTGACTCACAAATTTAAAAAATAATCAGTCATACCACCATCACCACCTTATTTATATTGACTACATTTTGTATTTTTAAACAATTTCCTTCTTCTGGAGCCAACAATGTATCTCTACTCGAAATACTTTCTTACGTGGCTACATTTTCTGGTCATGATACCTACAATATAATGCCTCTAAATTAATATCTGATTTGTTAGAATCTGACTTATGATTTGCCTCTGTCTTTTTTTTTTGTTTTTGGTAGGTACCGTACCTTAAACCAATATCAGTATATTAGTTTATCTAATTACTGAAATTAGGTACTTTTTTTACAATTCTGTTTATATTTTCTATACAGCACTTTCTTAATACTTCTGTGAGTTCTGTGTTCTTATCAATCTTTTTCTCGAGACTTTTCTTTCTTCAGGGAATAAATAATTTTATACCTCCAATACTTTTATTGTCATTGACTAGAGTTACCTACATGTTTATAGGTCTTACAAGCTTTTACAATTATAATCTTTTACTTTACAAATTCAAAAACATCTCTTGTCAACTTTAGTAATATTATTGTAAATTCTGTAATTTTCTTTCTTTCTGTCTGCTTCCTTTGTTAAAATAGTTCATCCTAAATCCTTGTCTGCAAATTTTGAATTTTCCATTCTTTCTAATGTAACTTTTGTGTTCATATTTTGTCCAACAAAACCTACTTTTAACTATTTCTTTGATGCGTAGAAGTTATTCAATAATCTATTTATTCTTTAGATTACTTGGATTATTTATATTTAATCAATCAAAACATTAAAGAAGGTGGTAATAAAATTTAAAAAAGCAACAAAGAAAACTGGTTATTTATTATTTATTAGTGAAGATGTTTGTAAAAAAGTTAATTTCTTCAAAAGATTAATCAAACTATTAAATGTATATTTTTTGATAATTTTCTATTGATTAACTACCTACCTACTTTGACATAATTTTTGCTTTTAAATTATTTTGAGGCTATTATAATACTTATAATAATTCTAATAATATGAAAATTTTGCAATGCTTTTTTAAATTTTGGTACGAATGCCTATCTCGAAAACTATCTGAAACAAATATTAGGTGCGTGGAGGTGGGGAAATACTGATAAATTTATTTTCTTCTGAACCAAAAGTGTTCGATAAAATTAATTCAGACAAGGCATAGTTTCTCAAAGACATCTTTTATTATTCTGTATAATTAGTTGGTAAATTTTAATTGGTAGGTATATATTCAATATTATAAGATGATACGACACAGTAGTAGGTTACTTTAGTACTAATAGAACTTCAGTATACTTGGTAAAAATTAGCTGTACTATCTCTACCAACGTCCTAGAGAATATTTTAAAATAATATGGATATATACCACTCTATGTCAAAAAGATTTTAAAATAGGTATTTATTAAAATTTGGGTTTAGCCCGACGAAATCCTGGAGAATTACAACATATAGGTACATTATTAATAATACTCTAATAACTTTTAACAAAATGTTCAGTGCTTAATAAACTTTATTTGTTTTCGTAATTTTATAACACAGTCGTATTTATTAAACTTTAAAATTGTCTGTAACATCTTTAAGAATATATTCCATAGCTGCAGGATTATCAGACGGTACCTGAAAATAAATAAATAAATAAATAAATAAATAAATAAAAAATATGTAAATATAGTGTGATACTATTGTTTGCGGGTCACTCTATAAAATCTTTATTTATTGGGCGATTTTAACCGGATTTTTTTTTAAATAGTAGAGCTTGATGAACTGTATTTCTGGAGCAAAAAGCGTAACATTTCTGCAAAATCCAACCCTTACTAGTTTTTAGCAGTAAAATTTTAAGAATTCACATTTTCGATTTTTTTAGAAAAAATCTGTGCCCTCCATTGGATTCACCACCCCTCAAAACGGAACTGTACCAATGTTATCGAAAACTTTTAAGTAAACGATTTTGTAGCCAAATTAAAAATGCACAATATTTACCATTTCCATATATTTAAGTCAAGTTATCCATGAAAAAAAAAATTAAAGTATAGAAGATGGTATTATTCTTATGTCTAGTTTTGAAAAATCAAAAAAGAAATAGAAAACTGAATAAAAAAATAGAGAATTCCATTAAAAAAACTACTAAATTCTTGTGTTCTACCAATCCACCAGGACAGGCCCGTTTTGATTGATGGTCAATCCAATGGCGTGCACAGATTTTTCGTAAAAAAATCGTTAATATGAATTTTCAAAATTTTATTTCTAAAAACTCTGATGACGTAGTAGGCCTTGGATTTTGTAGGAATGTGGCGCTTTTTGCTCCAAGAATACAGTTCGCCTTGCTCTACTATTTAAAAAAAATCCGGTTATGTCGCACAATAAATAAAAATTTATAGAGTGACCCGCAAACGAATGGGTCACACTGTATATAGTATCGACAAAAAAAAAACGAATTATAATTACGATAGTAAAAAAAACTTCAAATCCATTATGCCATGGCTAGAAATGTAATTTCTCCGCGTGCTTCGAAAATGTGTGCCGTCTGACATACTGTGTTAAAATGAGATATACAATATTTTGTTAATGCCATCTGAAATCTAAAGACGGCACATAAATTAGAAGAATTTCTATAAAATATAAATATCTATAGAGGGTGTTCTCGAAACAGGGACTATACAATTATTGTTAATTTATCTCCTTCATTATGAAAATTTTACCTAATAAGACGATTTTCAGTCAGTTTAATATAAATACTACCTGTGGTCAAAGGATATATTGAAGTATTATGAAGTTGCAAGTTGAAAGAATAAAATGAAAATCAAAGATAAGTAAAACAATTTGTTACCATATGACCAGCTCTGTCTACCCAGTAAAAAGCTAGGTTTCCAACTTTCTTCACATTTCCTTCATAATAATTATTTACTGCAAAACCTTGTCTCTGTGCATTGGTCCATTCATTTTTTCCAGACCATTGTAAACTATCAACCCATTTTATTGTTCCTATAAGAAAATATATTAGATACAATGTACAATATGTTTAACCATCTTTTATCTATATCTCTACGAAATCAAAATTTGTCGGTGCAGGAACCGGGGACCCTACACTTTTTAGTGTAGTTCGAAACAATTATTAGTCATGAATTTAAATGACAAATTATTTTTTCACGAATAGAGCTCTAACACTCTTCGTTAGGTAGGTCAAACTTAGCAATGATTCCTTAAATTTTATAAAAGAATAAAACTGAAATAAATGAAAGATTTAAATGAGAATTCATAAAATTAGTTGCAAATATTGTATTTCAAGTATGTTGGACACTGGACATATAATACGATAAATTGTAGGTAGGGAAAATTGCAAATAAAAGACTGATTTTAGTGTTCCCAAAAACCACGCGTAATTATGAGTTAAATATATTAACTTAAAATTAATTAGAAATATCTATACCTAGTAAATAATTGGCATAATTATATGTTTTTAAAACTTAAAAATTTTAAAATGTACAAATAATGTGAACTGATTATTGATAATAATTTAATATAAATAAGCTATACATTGCTGGAATAAGTTGAATTTTAATCATGGTTCCACTTGGTTATCGAAATGCAAACGCCAATCAAGTATTCGGTGTTTTAATAGTAAAATACCGGTTGCATAACAAAAGTTTTAACGCCTTGAGGAACAGATTATAGAAGTAAGAAAATCCATGGTTGTATTCCTTAAAGTTTGTTAAGCAATTAATAACTATGTACATACCTGGGGTATCCACAATGAGATCAAGTTGTCCATTGTAAATCGCTACTTTAATGTCAGTTGTATTTAATACTTCTTCGACAATCTGTGTAACTGGTTTCATGAAGTCTTCTTGTAGATAACTAAATACTAAACCTCCCGAACTCCAGGTACTGTCAATACTTAATGCTTTTTTAACTGCCCCATTCATCAATATTTCTATTTTATCGTCCGTTGCATCTCTTAATCGTCCAGGTTTCTGTAATTCACCTGATAAAAAAGATAGGTATACAATATATACCTAATGATTATTGTAACAAAATGAACACAATATAGCCCAATAAACCGACGCATACAAATTGTGAAACTAAATTCAAAAATGTTCCTTATATAATTTTCCACAAGAAATATTTAACAGAACGATGAAAGTTTTCAATTATCACCAAAAAGAATTTTAGTACTTAGATGTATACTTTTGGCCTTATTTTGAATAGAAGTGTCATCCCTTAAAAGGATGCAGGCGTTACGTTTGATTCAACCTATATTTAAAATTAATATAAAAACATGTCACTTATTTAAAAGTGCACAACTTTATATTAAAAATTGTTATCGGCCACTTGAAAATATGTATCATGTAAAATCAGACAAACGTTTTGAAAACCAACACCAAAATTTTATAAAAATGAGTTTTCCGACGAAGATTTGCCTCAGATATCGAAGAAAGTGCATCTGAAGCCGTGGTCCACAGAAGGCTCGCGTTTAGATTAACATCGTCAAGTAATTCCAACAAATCTTTACTGAAATTGAGCGATTTCAAATTCGCGTGTCACCGTTGCTATTATGCAAAACAAAAGGTTGTCAGGAACGTACTACATTTTTATCATCGTTACTTTGTAACTTTTATATAGGTGATTTTTTACAAATTGACTTATTTCTAGTCCTACATCCTGTTAAAATAAATGACTCAACTTTGACAACACCTTGTATAGGCGGTAATGGCACTATTTTCAGTAAATTATATTAATAAATTTATACTATTGGTTGCGGTAAAATAACTTTTATAGGGGATCATGGCCTTTGGCCTTCCACATCTGCGTTGTTTATATTTGACATTGTAAATACTACAAAATAATGTTTAAAATAGTTCATTCCTTCATTCATAGAAATTGAAGTTTCAGAAATATTTGTTTTAGTAGTTTTTTGTAGTAAATCTCAATGAAATCATTCTTTTCATTCTCCAATCTCTCTAATGACGTATTACTTACTTATTTGACATTCATTGATACTTACTTACCATTAAGAATTTTTTGTGTGCCCCGTCCGCTTATTTTTGTAAGTATATTATAAAAATCAACTCCATATGTATTTATGTATACTGCTCCTTCAGTATCTCCCCATAAATTTGTGGCTTCTTCAAATTGCCCTGCCGCTAAGGCCGCTCTGGTTTTTTCTGCTACTGCTGAAATAGCTTCGTAACCGTGTTGATCCACAGCTCCCTAAATAATAATTATGATTACATTTATCAAAAAAGAGGCCATTTTTATAGACCAAAAAATAGTACAATATTCGAGTTCTATAAGTGGGCTGTAGTAGACATGCATGCAAAGTCACAAAATTGCTTACGGAATACCTAACTGGGTTATTATGAAAGACAGTTTTCTGAAATTTGCAACGTGGATAATAGGTCACTAAATCCAGAATATGACATAATTTTGCACATTCTTGTCTACCATGAAATTCTAAAAAACTAAATAACACAAGTAGTTTTTTTTTGGATCTAATAGAAAGTAAGCGTTGGATTTGGCTCATGGGAGTACTTTTTGTGACTCCATGTACGTTCTTCTTAATTAAATAAGCCTGTTTTCTTTGCAGATTTGTATTTTTTAAAATTCATAGAAAACAATAAAATTTTGTGAACGAATTTTAAACAGGAATATTTTTTTGAAAATTACAAATAATACTTTCTGAAATACATTTTACTAATCTGAATTTCAATTGACGCTTTCTGAAATACATCTTATATCTTCTGAATTACAACTGGAAAAGGTGTAGTGACAATTTTGACAGCAATTTTCCTCCCTTACAAAATGATAGACATAAACAATATCCTGGTAAGTCCTTGGATATGAACTGTAGTCGCAGAAAACCTGCCTATCCCAACCTAATACAAGCAAGTCAGGTCTCTCTGGGATGAATAATAGAAATAAAAATCGAAAAACTTCCTCTCCCTTACCAATATCATCACCAATACCCCCAATGTTCCCTTTCAGATTTAGTGGCCCCTCACCTCTCCCTGCTTTCCCTAACACTCAAAATTCTAAAAATAACGAAATTAATAAATACAAGCTCCTTGATTCCCTTGCTGCCTATTTTGTAGCTTTCTTGGAAAAAATTAATTCAATAGATTTGAAAAATATTGATAATGAATTTGTTAAAAAAGATATTAAATTGGTAGTGGAGAATACCTTAAATTGTACGCTACATTCAACCGAACAGCAAAAAAGTTAAGCATTATGCAGTGGAACTGTCGATCCGCTGTTTCTAATAAAAACAGTTTAGTAAAATTTTTGTCTTCAAATAACATAGATATTGCCTAGTTGAGTGAAACATGGTTCAAACCTGATCATAAAATTTATTTCAGTGACTATAATCTTGTTCGTAAGGACAGGATTGACAAAAAGGCTGGTGTAGCCATTTAAATTAGGAAACAGTTGTCAGTTACCCTTTTCAGAGATGCACTTCCGGGATAATTTCAATAGGGATTAGCACGCTGTGTAAACATTACTTTCGATAATTAAGATATATTATTTCTTTCTATATGAGACCTCCTAATATACAATCCTGCAATATCGACTGGATTAATATATTTAATTATGTCAACCACCCTATGATAATTGGCGGGAACTTTAATGCACATGATAGTCTATGGGGATCTTCCAAAATTGATCAATTCGGAAAACAAATAATTAACGCCATGGATGATCTTGGCTTGATAGTTTTAAATGACGGTCAAAGTACTTGTATGCAATATCCTGGTACACAAAAATCGGTAGTCGATATTTCACTTGCTTCCCCTGGCATTGCAAGTAAAATAACTTGGAAAATTATAGACGATTCCCTTGGCTCAGACCACTTCCCAATATGGAACTTGATTTACAGTATAAATGCAAAGACATGGTTTATCCTAAAAATAAATGGAACATCAAAAAAGCGAATTGGAGTCTGTATACTCAAATAGTTGAACATCAGGTCAATACTATGCCCGTAATGCCAGATAGCAACGAAATATGGTGTTTCCTATTTAATTCTATTAATCTAGTCGCAGAACAGTCAATACCTAAATTTAAGCCGTTTAAGATGAAAAACCGCCCACCTCTCGGATGCAGAATGTGATGTCGCCACATCGGAGAGAAAAACTGGAAGAAAGTTACCTATTAAGTAGTTAAAAAAATTATTGCGCAAACTAAAAAATTTCTTAAACTAAAAGCTAAACAAAACTGGATCAATTGGTTTTCGAATTTACTCGGTACTAAGCCCGTTACTCTCCACTATATACACAGCGGATATGCAGACAATATACACAGCGGATATGCAGACAATTACCAATCTAAACAGAAACCTTGTACAGTACGCAGATGATTTCGTATATACGTTGTACACAAAAAATATGACAAATCGATGGAACATTTGTATAATTTATCCCAAAATCTCGGAGTTTGGTTCGATAAAAATGGTTTCGAACTCGCAGATAATAAATCTAGTGTTTGTGCGTTCAGTAGGCACAACACGCCTCAAATTGAATCTACCAGACTTGAGAAATATACTTTCCCAGTCCGACGCGACGGGAGATTAAATATTTGGGAGTGGTTTTGGATAAAAAACTAAGTTGGAAACCTTTCATAGAACAAGTAATAAATAGGTGTAATAAGGGGTTAAATTTCTTAAAAATGACTACAAAGACTTGGTGGGGTGCTGATGTTAAAAAAGTAAGTAAGTAATAGATACCGATACCTATAAAATAACATTGTTTGATCTACTCTTATTGGGTTATATATTAATTAATGAACTACTTTTGAACAACTAATGGTATCCATCAACAAATAGCGTGAGTTATTCGTAAAAAGTCACGCGCGTGACTTAGGTATTGTTTACACCAATCTCCTTTAACTTCATTCCTAGCCTGTCCAATAGAAATAGAGCGGTCCATTATTAATGAGGTGCGGAAAGTGATTTGACATTTGAATAGGTTTCACGTTTAATTAAGTTAATAATTGTGCCAAAAATGATGAATTCGGACTTGCAAAGGTTAGTATTTATTGTTATAATTGTGGATAAAGTATAGTAGATATTCAACTCGAGGTAATGGTAATAACTGATGAATTACCGCACTCGCCTTCGGCTCGTGCTGCAAACTTCTTCTGCGTGGGTTATTACTACATTACCACTCGTCAAATAATATACTATTATTCTCATTTACAGAAATGTGCATTGTAGAAAGAAAAAGTGTAGTGTGTAACACGTAATCACTTGTCTACTCTAATGATTGACCAAATTTTCACTCGTGAAAAAAGTTTAATTTTTCACATTTGTTGTACAATATAGGTACTACATAATTAATATAAGTTAAACATATGCATATATAATTTATTGTAAAATACTTACGACATTCAGGAGGTAAGGTGCCCAAGAAAGAACGGAATCGATGGGCGAAATCCAAGAGTCTCCAAGACCAATTCCCTTAAAATTACTTTCTACATTGCCTTTTTTGATTTCCTGAAATGTATTAAAATTTACAGATTAGCATTGTCAGACTGGTTCGGGATTACATACCCAGTATACAGGGTGTCCCACAATTTCATTTACTAACTATTCTCTTTATTTGAGAAAATAGAAAAAGGAACTAAAAAAGATTGTGAAAGGCATTTAAGAATTTTTCAGATTATCCCCTTAAAATTGTCTTACTACCCCTACTACTAACCCTAAATCTAAAAAACCACCCCTTTTTTCGGTTTTTTGGTTCTAGGCTGGCGGCGGAATCCAATGAAATTATTCAGAATTTAAAAATGCAATAATATGGAGGGTTTTCACTTGAAGATCAAAAGTTAGTGTCACCTTCGGTGAAACTGGAAGTAAAAAAAATCATTCATACGTCAAAAAGTGACGTTTATTAAGTATATAAGATGTTCCAAATTGCAATTTATCTTCAAAACTAAAGGAAAAGAGGTGGTGTACCATGATCCTCTGCAAGCTTGTTTATTATTGAATACTTTGCTGTAAAACTCGAATTAAGAGTACTATTCCCTTTGTTTTCTATTTCCTTTACACCTTGTATATTTGACTGAAATTTAGCGTGGATATCTATCATTTTCCGAAGAAGCAGAGGAGAATATGAAGAACGCCATTTTTATGTAAACACAAAAATTAAAAACTTTTCCATCTTGTCTATCTTATACGCACATTTAGTGCGTGTCATATAAGTCATGTAATGTCAAAATTGGATGCAAACAATTTATGAATTTATAACATCTACTGATATAAACACGTGTAATTTTGTAAAATTGATCAAATAAACTGTATTTATTTATAAATAACCATTTGCAAGGTATGTACAAGACTATTTTATTTTGTTTATAAATTTAAATCTTTATTATATTACGTTATATTATAACAGGTTATAAAATACTGGTAAATCAATCATATACATACCTTTTTAGTGCTTAAATATTTTTATTTAATTAAATTATTATCGCTTTTACTAACTTCAAACATTGTTTGTATCCAATTATCTGTCAGATGACGTTTTCACTAAATGAGCGTATTGTGGAACACATTTTACATAAATAATTTTAATAAAATTGTGTAATTTTACACATCGACACAAGCAAACTACAGACAAGTAACTGACAAATTGTAATTTTACAGGTGAGCAGCTTTAAGTTTTTGATCACTTTAAATAACTTGTAGCGAGAAATTCTTTTTATCTAGGTACATATTATGCTTTCCCATTATTTTTAACCATATTTCTCAAAGTAAAAGTTTTTTATGATTCATTACTTTTTGAAAACTAATTACAGAAGTACTGTAAGTGATTTTACAATATTTCTACATACAGAATGTTTAATTAAATTATGCCATTTCCATAATTATGTTAAAAATATGGTGTTAGTTTCACATGACCATGAAATAATTTTATTGCTTTATTGTAAAAATATATCTGTTAACAGTGTCCTTAGATAAAAATAGTTTGTTTTAAAAAATATATTAATTATGTGTTATTATTATTGTTCTAAAATTAGATATTAATTTCGTTATATATCTTTTGTTGTGTTGATTTTGCTGATTTATAAATCCAAAAAACGTAGAATCTCTAAAGTGTCAGTTATTGTTTGTCTATCTGGATACATTAAATATTTTAAAACGTTTACCTGAGACAGAACCAACGCTATTTCGGCCGTCATTTTTCCTCCATATGATTCACAAAAAATATATAGTGGTACTTGTTTGAAAGCTGGGAGTGCATCATAAAATCCTTTAAGAAGTTTTATAAAGTCTTCGGCTATTTGCCTGTTAGTTATGGTGAGTGCATCATTGGTATCTACATAACTGTATCCTGTTCCAACAGGATTATCTACAAAGAGCACGTTAACATTATTGGTCCAACTCGTGCTCCTTACGTTCAAGTCGGCGTCTAAAGGTCCAAGTTCCGCAAAATTTCCGAATCCAGTAGAAGATGCTCCCGGTCCTCCCTGTAACCAAATTACCAGTGGTCGGTCCGCGAAACTACTTACGTCAGCTGTTGTGTAATGTAACCACCAAAACATGTGCGCACTGTCTCTTACTGTAACATAACCCCATTCTTGATCGGTAGGACCAAAGCCCTGACGAGCTGAAAGTTACAAAATATGCACACTTTTTAACTAACCATTACTCTTCATAACACAATAATAATAAATAAGTGTTGTACATGAAATTATATCAGTTGAAATTATTGGTATATTAGAAAATAATGGTTAATTGGAATTTTCTATTAAAATTATTTGTATAATATTTATTTTTATTATTTTCTAATTCTTTATAACAGCAAATTGGTAAGCTTAGTTTTTACCACTATGCAAATATAAGATATACTAAAACAATGGAAATTAAACTATTTTATGAATTTTATTCTATTAGTCATTACATTATTTTTCTGTTGTGGAGCACTAAAATTCTAATAGATTTAAGAGATCAGCATTATATTCCATAAATAATAAAAAAAATACCCATAGTTAGTACAATAATTTTCATTTTCATTTAGGAATTGACCGACACTTCCTGGCGTAGAGGGAAGATCATTCCATTAAAGACTTAAATAGTTTTTTTTGTGCTTAATAAACAGATGTGATCAAAATTTCAAAATTCTTCAGGTACATCCCTGTATAAGTTGAGGCTTTCCTCAGTTTTCATATAGAATTTTATGTAATTTAACATTTGACATTAAAAAATATTCTTTTTTAAACGTCTAAACCATTCAAATAAATGAAACTAAATTTTATTAGAATTTTTGGCTGATTTTACAATGTATATTTAACAGTATTACATCCCACAAATACAAAACACCCTGTATAATATAATGTATTAATTCCTATGGTAAATAAAATTTGTTATTTGTCTTACCAAGAACGACTGTGAATAATAAACAGATGAGAAAAATACTTTTCATTTTAACTGATCAAACCTAACTGAAGTATTTGTGATTACCGCCAAGTTTTAATACAGAAAATCTTATCAACAATAGGTAGCAAGATAACTGTCAGCTATGAGTTTATTCATTCAACTTGGGATTCAATTTTATATAAAAAACAATATAGGTTTGCATCGTTAGTAATAATAATAATAATAAAAATTAAATTCGTTTATATAAATGTTACTTACCAAATATGGTTGTAAACAATAAACAAGCAAGAAAAACACGTTTCATTCTCTATGGTTTTAGAACACTATAATATGGTGAAACGAGTTTAGCTTAAATAGCAAAAAAGCCTATCAATATTTGGTAGCAGGGTACTTAAAATATTACAGAGAATTTAAATATTGAATATTAGGCCAGTACCCGTATGACTGTTTCACAACTACTTTTTCGATAAAAATTTAGTAATTTAAATTTTTTTGATAATTGGAAATTGACAGAAGTTTTCAATCTGAATATAATATGTATAATCAAACAAAGAAAGAAGTTTTGTGGGGAAGTTAAATAAAACAGAGAGAAAGTTTGTGATATTGTATAGTTGAATGATTCAATTTAAATCTCATACAATAATACATAGATATTAAAAAATAAATAAGTGACAGATAATGGCTATTTATATTATGAGTGCCATATGAGGTATTTTATAGCACACGTCTGTAGTTTACAAAACGAACCAAAGGTGAGTTTTGTAAACAGACGAGTGCTATAAAATACAGATATGTAATATACTTACCTGATTTTATCTACGCTCGACAATAAAAATAATATTAATTGATTAATAGTTTTTTATGTATACATAAATTAATAGGCCGAGCGTAGATAAAATTTTGTATATTATACGTGCCATATTACTCACCTTCGGTTCGCTTTGTAAACTTCAGACGCGTGCTATAAAATACCTCAATATGTCACTTATAAATAACTACCTATTAATAATGTCAAATCGAAATGATTTTTTGTAAGAAAACCATTATTTTTAGCATTTATAAAAGTTATAATACAATTCTGAATTTAAAAAACTGTATTTATTTACCTATTTTTATAACACAATTATTGTCACAAGCAATGAAACATTTATGTTTATCTGTCACATCTGCCAACTACAAAAATCGTACAATAATGGATTACTTTAATGACACTTTAATGAAAAATATGTCTCAATTTTTTTAGCCGTAAGGTAAGTAAGTGTTATGTCCAAATTGTTTCGGTTTCAACTTAATTTTGAGCTGTTTGTATGTTTAAATTATTATTGTTTTTACATACATTAAACTTTGTGGAATATCGGATACCAACGAGATCATGTATCAGCCACTTGAAAAAAAAATTGAATAAAATATTGAAATCTAAAACTCATATATAACAAGTAAATTGTATTATTTTGACGAATATACAGAGTGTTATTTAAGTACGTACATAAACTTTAAGGGGTAATTCCTTGTATGATTTTAAAACAAAAAATTCATATAAACATAATATGTTTCCTAAACGTTTAGGTTTTCAAGATACAGGGTGTTAAAATTAATTTTAACTTTCATTTGTTTTTTAAATTTTCCTTAGACATTTTTGGGGATAATTAATTCAAATTTAGCACAAATAATACTTTGACCAGCACCTATGAAACAACGTTATTAACATTTGAAATAATCTACAGGGTCTTCGTTTTTTTCCGGTCATAACCCCTTTAAGCTCCTTCAATTTTTTATTACGACACCATAGGCTAAGTTAGAGAATAAAATATTTATCATTTTATTCTTCAACTTTTCGTTCCTTAGAAGTTTTTTACTATCTCTTATGGCCTAGAAGTTATTTTGCAAAAAATAAAGGGATGCATTGTTATGTTATAACAGTTATTTGTGTAACTAGTGCAAAAAGTGTATATTTGTTGCATGAGGCATGAAGTTTGCAGAACGAGCGAAGCGAGAGCTGCAATCATGCCGAGTGCAACTACACTTTTTGTAAGTGTTACACATATTTTTTCTACTATCGAATTAAATAGATTTTTTTTAAATTTTATTGAACAGAATATTACATTAACACAAAATATTCAAATGTCAAAGTTAAATATCATCAACATTTATACTTATGAGAACGATGGTGAAAGGAGATAAACAGATATTTTAGGCCTAGGCATAACTAAACTAATACAAAGAAAGAGAAGATTCCCCTGAAAAAAAAATGTAATGTGTCCCGTAGTTTATCTTTGTCAATGTAATAAACATGGTCGCATTGTAAAAAAATTGCTTTGAATTTATATTAAATGTTCAAAATGATGCCCCTCCTCATTTCTGCATTGAATTGATTCTTCTAATAAATTTTCTCCAACAATTATCTAACTGTTGTGGAGTTATTTCATTTATAGTACTTAGTTCTTCTGACTCGTGCCTCTAGTTCTTCCAAAGTGGCTGACTGTACAGTCTGTACAGTACAATACAGACTCTATCTAACCATTAACAATAATTACTTTTATCCACGGCCTACACTGTGTTCGAGGAACGCTGCTAAAAGTCGCAAAATCGTACTAGTCATTTTTTAAAGAAAATTTATGAGAGCATAATCTATTTGTAGATGTCTCAGATGTGTAAATCGACGATTTATTTCGGTAGCATGGTATTTAATATAGAAATTACCATTTTCATAAAAATATAATTTTTCAACATATTGTACAATACACTGTAATTTAAGTTACTTCATTGCATTTTATAACAAAAAATCATCTTTGTATAGGGCGATCAAGAAATTATAAATTTTTTAAAAATTATTTAAGGTAGTTAAGGGGACTTATATAATTTAAGCCATTGCCTTTCTCTATAGGAAAAATGGCATTCTATTCTTCCTAATCTTTTCAACTTTGGAATCGTCCTGGTAAAATCCTATCTTATACCCCTTGGCGTGTACTTCGGCTGGTTTCTTCCGTTGGGCGATTATGCGGACCGAAATAATAAGCAATTCTGCGAAATGTGTTAATTACGGAAAACTAATAACTAATCATGATCCAAAAATGTTTCATAATTCGGTATTTTCACAAATTTTAAAATCTCTTTAATTGTAAAGATAATACCTATTTATGGTTAAAAACACTTGAATTTCCACAACCAGTCCCTTATTGCCTTTATACAAGCGTTTTGAAATTTAAACAGAAATTTTGCCACAAAAAACAGTACGTCATTAAAGATGGCCGCGATGACGTAGTTGTTAGTATAATGATTAGTCGCCACAGTGCACGATACGATCATTTTGACATTTTATATTAGTAAATAGACCGTGGCCACAGTGCACGTTATCTAAATTGTAAATATTGTTATTGTATTGTGTTGTTTTGCAAAGCTAAGCGTTTTATGATGGAAAAGAAATGGTGATTTGTGCCAGGATGCAAAAATACGGGTAAAAACGCACCCGAAAAAGTGTTCGTGTCTGTACCACAACAAAAACAACGGAAAATAAAATGGTTTAAAGCTGCTAGACGTGAGTTACCCTCTTCAACGACGGTGTTTTTTTGTTGCGAGGATCATTTTAATGTAAGTTAAATATTAAATCTTTATTGTCGTGATTATTAAAATAAAATGTTGAATAGGTACCTTTTTGCGATTTCAAATTTTTGAGGTTAGTTTTTGTATGTTTTCAGTTGAAAGAAGATATGGATAACTATGTTCGCTATAAATTAATGGGCGGTGCAATTTTGATGAAACCGGAAGTTGTTCCACATATTTTTGATTACCAGCCAGATAGGAAAAGAGCAGCGTCTTCTCAAATTCGTCCACTTACTGTAAAACGAGCTCGTAGGGACATCGCAGAGGAGCTACTAATTGAGGAAAGCGAACTATCACCAACAAAAAGTCATAACAACACTGACTTTGGTGTAGCAATTGGTGAATACTCACCATCTTTAGGAGAACCATCGACAAGTATTCCAGAATATAGCCAGCTGAACTTTTCTGTAGAACAACATTGTCCTACAACAAGTGCAGTTACAGAGAAGGAAAATTGGCCATTTCATAAAAATGTAGCAATACAAGTAAGACCACATTACCGAAGTAAATATGTAACGTGTAAACTTGATAAGACTACCTACCAAAGTGGATACAGCTTCATCTCCAATCAAATATTCGACAAGAGATTTGACCACATCACCCATAAAGAATGTGAAATCGCCCAAAAAGCAGGTTGTTGTGAGCAGTGAAGGAGAAATGGGAGAATCGAGTACCTTTACTGCAACTGCAAGTTCAACCGACTTAGAAACTCGAGAAGAAATATTAATAGCTGAAAGAAGTTTTGAGAAGGAAAGGGCTTTGAAAATAATTAGCTTAATTATTGAGAAGAAGCCAAAATGGGTGTACCAAATGTCTGGTTTCCACATGTTATATCGCTGTTGCAGTCCCAGTCCCTAATTAAAAAAGAGCATATTTTGCTTACCCTTATGAAAATAAAACTGAATGATTCATTCTCCAGATTAGGAGATCAGTTTGGCATGTCGTTATCTAATACCTCAAAAGTGTTTAAGAAATCTTTAATTGTAATCGATGGTTTTATGAAAACATTAATATATTGGCCAGATAAAAAGAGAATAAAAAAGTTATTGCCGATACCATTTAGAGTAAGATATAATAGCGTGCAATCAATAATTGATTGTTTCGAAATCCAAATTGAAAAACCTTCCGATCCTGTTAAACAGTCTCTAACATGGTCAGAATATAAGAAGTGTAACACATTAAAATATCTTATATCATCAACGCCAGATGGATTTATTAATTATGTGTCAAGTGGATATGGAGGTAGAATAAGTGATGTTTTGTTACTGGAAAGTTGTGGATTTTTAGACATTATTCCTTCTGGATGCACAGTTATGGCCGATCGTGGTTTTAAACATATAGACAAACTATTGAGTGAAAGACAATGTAAATTAGTGAAACCTCCTAGTGTGTCCAGTACCACAACACCAACAAGATTGGAAGTTTTGGAAACGAAACGTATAGCTAGTTTACCAGAGCCATGCCTGTCACTCATGCTCTAGCCCGCTACGCTACCATGTCAGTATTTTTATTCTGTATTATGAACTTGATTGTTGTATTTTTGTACGTATATTATTTTAGGCGCAGTTTGATCATGGAAATAAGCAAGTCTAATATGAATTTCTTGTCCACCGAAGAGTGTGTTCATTTTATATATGTATAAGTAATTAATCTTCAAAAATAAAAGTTAAACTATAATTTTTTGGGAGAACCCTCGGGAAAACCCTTCAATTCGACCCATACTGTATAAGACTTTTTTATTCCTAATTCTTATTTTTAGTCCGATATATTTACCTGTTAAAATAATGGCACTTCTAACATTTTGTATATATTTTAAATGATGATTTTGCATTCATAAAAAATAAAAAAGAAATTTATATTAGAATGAGTTGTTTATTTTAAAATTGTTTCAGTATCTACTAATTTGCAAGCTTTTTCAATGTTTTATGAGTATCTATTTACAGTTTGCGGAGATTAATATCTACTAAGGGCCGGTTTTTTCACCTTCAATTAACTTTATTCGGCAGTTATTTACCTAGGATACAATTGTTACAACAATAAAAATCAACAACTTTAACTGCCGGATAAACTTAATGGGAGGATGAAAAAACCGGGCCTAAATGAATCAAAACCCAAACTATAACTTAAAAAATATATATATTTTATATCTTCTGAGAAAAAGCTTTACATATTTTGATCAGATATCAACATTCAGTCATATTTAAAAACAATAATTTTAAAAATGTAAATATAATGTAACGTACAATATATAATACAGGGTGACATTGAAATACACTGAATAATTTTAATCCGTTAAGCTCTATGGTCCGTAAAAATTATTAAAAATAGTCATTTGTAAAATAAATGAAATACAGTCATGAAAAATGTTTTTGAAAATTTATTAAATAGTCACGACGCTCCTGAGCAGAACAGCTGATGTGTGTACCCCCACTCTTAGCTACGGTGTTGTTGGCGTAGTCAGCCTGTGCATCCATGATATCAAGTGCGAATTTTTCCTAGTGTTTTAGATTTCAGTTTTGGTTTTACTTGGTAAACACTGCGAATACTGCGTAGAGGTATTTGTTCGTAACCAAGACAATGTCAATCAAGTTCACCGGTCAGTGTATCCCCAGTGGGACGAGTTTAGGGTTTTCTTGTTGAAACATTAACTACGGAATTTTAAAATTAAAACACTGCGAATTCATTAATTATGCTATAAGAAATTACAGATTAAAATTATTCAGTGTATTTCAAATTCACTTTGTATAATAATATACATAATAATAAAATATAAAAAATATAATAAACATCGAACACTCTTCTGGAATATAAAATGGAACATTATTTATTATAGAGTACCCACAGACTCAAATAGTTTTTAAAAACACATTTTTTCCAAAACTCGACAGATTTTGAAATTAGGTCTTCAGTGAAGTGTTCATCATAAAGTACTTCTAAAATTTCTACATTTTGTGTGGTCTTGAAATCTGGGCTTGCAACGCAAAAAAACCTTTACGTATATTAGCAGCTCTCATTTGCAAATTTATTTGGGTTTTAAATTTATTGGTAATCTGTCCCTCTTTCACATAATTCATCACTGTTTATTTACTTGACGGACACTTTATTTCCACCACAAAATTGTCAGAAATACCATCTGGAGTTGCACCTAAAATTGGACAGTTCGGTAACACCATTAGGCCACTATTTTTAAATTTCATATTTAGTTTTTTCTGCACCACATCCAATACATTTTTCTCCAAGTCCCTGCCTCGTTTCATAGCCATGGTATCCTTCAATTTATAGGCACCAATCACTGTTTCCACTAATGTGCCATGGTCAGACTTACAATGAGCTGCTTCATAAAATTTTGAAGCAGTAATTCGTCCAAACCTTAGTTCATGCCACAACGGAGAGTGACTCTGTTCTTTGGTGGCCGCCTCTGCCTCTTTATATAAGTTATGTGGAATCTTCTCTATAATAAACTGTATAAAATCAGTTGCCTCTTTACCTCCTTCTGAATGGAATTGCAGCAACATTTGGTAAATGGAAAGAGGTGCAAATTTTTCTAAATTAAAATGGTATCTTGTTAGTTGACTATCAATCATATACCGCTTCCCGATGGAAATTAATTCTTGTTTGAATGTAGAAACATCTGGGATATGCACGTGTATTTTTTGGGGGGAAAGTTTCTCCACTGTTATAAATTTTGTAGTGGACCCTACTGTGGATAAATGTGGTTTTGCCCAGTATGATGTCACCTCTGTAGGAGCAGGATCTTCACTCCTACGATGAACCCACATTAGGAAAGCCAAAGCATGCTTACATCCTCCTGAAAAGAAATAAGATTTAGCTACTAAATAATAAATTCATTGTCGTCAGCAATCAAAGTAGATTTTGTCCTAGTGCTTTGCCTAATATCAATTTTTTACGCAATTAAAATGCATAAAGCATGAGGAAAAAAGTCCAATTTTATAGTTTTATAAATAAGGTGGTACGAACAACAAAAAAAAATAACATGCATGAAATAAGTTTTATAGTTTTGGTGTATGTACTGAAATAAAAGAGTTTCACTTAGGTACCTGCAGCTGCGGGACAATCATTACAGTAAAATTTCTTCTTTATCTTCATCGACAATCAAAACCGCAGAATAAGATTTACTCCTTATTTTATGTTCAGGACATATTCGGCATTTAACTGTACATATGGAGCCTTCTCTTTTTAATTCCACATAACCTATGGCACTGTCTCCATAACTCTCCCTTGAAGCTCTAAAATTATAAATACATATATTTAAACTATTTATTTAAAAAATAAATACTATATTTTGGAGGCTATATTTACCTCATGTATCGACCTTGTATTAATAAGTTATAACATACACTTTTAATACTTTAAAATGATAATTAATACTATTATTACCTATATTGTCGTTAAAATAGCATATCATGCATGTAATATGGTACTTAAAACATAGTAATACTTACGTTGCAGCTTTAGAGCCCCTCACTTCTGCTATGTTGAAACGTTCGTCCTTCTTCATAAATTCTGCAATCATTAAAACGTCCACTGCCGGTAAATTTCCAGAACTAGCTTTTACAAATCCGGTATTAGCCATATCTCGCTTTAATCACAAGTAAATACAAATTTAGGAACCGAATAAACGGAAATAAAAGCTCCGTCAACTACACTACAACCAGGAATCTGTGACAGGATGTCACCCATTAATCATTAATGTACTATCGTTGACGTCACCGGCCGTTTAGCCAATCGCAGCGCGTTTCGCGAACCCGTTCAAATATTCATATTTTAGGTTTTTAATTTATTTAAATATTAATTAAATAGACCACAGAATGCTGTTTAGATGTTAGCAGGTGCATTAATATATCAAATACTTTATTTTAACAATGTCAAAGAAACCAACATGCATGTAGTGAAAACACCGAATTCCATGAATGTAATTTTTCGTACACTTTTGACAAATTTTTAGAATCAGAAGAATTTCGTCTTTCAGAAAATTCCAAAAACTATACCTATTGCCTTTTAAAAAAAGACCCTAACTTCATAATTTTTAAAATAATAGTGAAAATAAGACCAAAAAGACTTAAGACCATAAAATGTTTAGATATACCCAATTTACATTCACCAATTTTGATATTATTTAAACGTTTACTTTGAATTTTTCAAGGGCTAGCCTGTATCTACATTTTTGCCGTTCACTGTATACCTACGTGAAAAATTTTTTTCGGTATATAATTAACTTATTTAATGCAGATGAGAATTATTATAAGTTATAAAAAGTTTAAAAATCTTAAAACTGGAGACATCTTTAGAAACCTATCTTATCATTCTAGAATATTAAAAGATTTACATCTTAAAAATAATATTGTGCATACGATTATTTTCGAAATTAGCGTATTTATTTTCAAACAACAATGGCACTCTGTTCTTTGTAATACAATATACCTATATTATAGTTCGACTCAAAGTTAAATTTGGTATTCTATGGACTTGTGACACTGGCGGTATATCATCAGGAATTATAGTAGATAGGTATAGCTTCTGGAGATATAACCACAGGAAAGAGTGAGAATCGTGTAACAGCAACAAACCTTTAGCTTTAAGTCTTTGAGTCTAAATGTAGCATTCTATAATTGTCATTGTAGTACTTATTTATAAATTAAATAAGTACTTAGTGCATCCACATCTTGACATCTATTTAAACAGTTAATTTTTTATTTGAACGTACTTAATCCCATGACATACAATTGAAAAAACTTGTGACACACACTCAACTATATCAGAAGTTCTAAAATAAATACAGATTATATTAATTGAGTACAATAATTCAATAGCTCCTTAAGTAATTGTCAAAAATGTGATCGATACCTAATACCGATATAATTATTTTTTAATTTAAATTTGTTTCAATTACAAATACTATCAATATTTACTTAAGGATAATTTTGTGATTTAATATCTGAAGAATGCGATTGACAAAATGTTCTTTCAAAATATAAAAATGAAGTAAAATGTACAAGGTGGACCAAATTCGATGGGATTTGGGGTTTTCTCTGAAAATATGAGATAGAAAAAACCGATACAGGTGTCCTGGGCTTGATTTTCGAGAAACACATAATGGCGCAAACCGCGATCGTCTGTCTAATTCGACTATCGAGCTACAGAATATTTTTGAAAAATTGGCATTTTTGGATGAACTCTGTATCTCAGTGTACCATGTGTTGAATCGAAAAACAAGTAAAATTATGCATGCATGAGTTTTCGAGATAAAGGCACAACTTGTGTTTTTTTTTAATGTAAATTATTTCATTATTCGATTCCAAATTAAATTAGCTTTCCAACGATATATAGTATGTTATATTTATCTCTAGAGAAAAAGTGGTTAATTTTCGAAGAAATAAATATATTTGTGAGTACGCCATGAAAAACTATTAACAAACAACAGATCTTATAATATAAATATAAAATATAAAATGAATTTGTCAAAAATAGGAGAAAACAAACTAGAATGAATGTTCGAATTGTCTTTCATTGATATACGTATATTAAACTGGTCAACAAAAAGTTCGGCAAAGGCAATTTTTAGCACCATTTTCAATTAGCAGTAACTTTTTTAAAAGTTCCCTTTTTTGTGCGGTTTGCACCGTGCAAAATATCATTTGTTCCAGATTACATAAAAGAATAAATAAATAAAACAAAGTAGTGCAAAAATTGTAAAATTTTGAAAGTCTGCCATTTTGCTAAAACAACATTTTTCAACAAATGATTTAATATCGATATCATCAGACGTTTTCGAAAGTTTTTGTATTAAGGCTCTTTGGCATGTTATACAGAGCGAAACAAGGTAAGAGTCAAAATCTTGGTGACGATATTTTAAAAGCATCGCAATTTGGAAACACATGTTGATGGATGAAAAAGATTAAAAGATTTTAATCTGTGCATCTCCACGGCCTCCTCAGACGATATTGCTAATATGAGACAACAGTATAAACGATAAACCTATTGAATTCTTGGCCTGGTTATACAAAGTGAAAAGCTCACTTGTAGAAAAAATGATCTGATGAAGAAAAATCTACAGAAAATAAGGTTTTAATCTACGCAAAATTAAAATCTTTTTTATCCATCAACACGTGTTTCCAAATTGCGATGCTTTTAAAATATCGCCACCAAGATTTTGACATTTACCTTGTTTCGCTCTGTATAACATGCCAAAGGGCCTTAATAAAAAAAACTGGCGAATACGTCTGGAGATATTGATATTAACTAATTTGCCATCCTTAATGGGGCATGTAAAATGTTGTTTTAACAAAATGGCAGACCATCAAAATTTTACAATTTTTGCACTTCTTTCTTTTACACCCTATATAATAAGAGTATATAAACTTAAAAAAAAAAAAAATTATTCTTTTATGTAATCTGGTACAAATGATATTTTGCACGGTGCAAACCGCACGAAAAAATGTCAACTTTTAAAAAAGTTACAGCTAATTGAAAATGGTTCTAAAAATTGCCTTTGCAGAACTTTTTGTTGACCAGTTTATTTATCGCATTTCTAATATTTATTGAGAAAGCCGTGGATAAAAAATCGAAACAATCGTAAATGTCTAAATTAAAGTGTGATATTTTTCTTTATATCAGCAATGGATTCTAAAGTGATTTAAGAATGTGTTACTCATTTTTCGATTCGACACTTGGTAATTGAGATGAGTTCACCTAAAAATGTCAATTTTCCAAAAACGCTCTGTAGCTCGGTAGTCGAATTATATAGACGTTCGCGGTTTGCACCATTATTTGTTTCTCGAAAATCTCTCATATTTTCAGAGAAACCCCTAAATCCCACCGAATTTGGTCCACCATGTACCTGTACTAGTTCTTTATAGTACAGGGTTATTGATTATAAATGAAACCCCCTCTTAAGTTTGTTATTTTTTGAGATAAAAGAAATTTTCAAACAAAGGTTGTAGGGATTTTTTATAAATTATTTTACAATTATATACAATAATATACAGGGTGCCTCATAAAAGTGGCACAAAGCAAACTTTTTTTTTAATGGAACACCCTGTGTATTTTTGCATATTATGAAAGTCCTCGTTTTTCTGATTTCAAAAATGTATAATATGTTGACGTTTACTCTTATATCTATGCATAATTATTATTAGTTAGGTCAATATTTCAGTTTTGCAATAAACGAAAACAGTATGAAATATTTATTAATAACAAAATTCTATACATACTAAAGATTAAAAAATTATTGTAATATATTTTCAACATTTTCATCCATACATTTTCCATAACCTTTTGTTTCTGAAAATCATGGCATCTGTTTTTCATTCGATTTTTATAAAAATAGAAGTCGCTGTTTAATGACCACAGTAAATGTCAACAAATGCATTCTTTAAATTAGAAAAACGAGGGCTAGAAAAATATAGAGGGTGTTCCGAGGGGTGTTCTCGAGGGGGCATCCACTAGCCACATTACGGGTACAAATTAGCTCTCATTACGACGCATTATGACGAATTACGCTGCATTATGCTGTATTACACTGCATTATGTTGCATTACTCTGAATTATGTCGCATTACTCTGTATTACTCTGCATTATGTCCACATTACCTTGCATTACGCATGCATTAACTTGCATTACGCCAATCTTCATTATTTTTTCCTATGCACGGGGAGCGAAAACAACTCCTGAAACCACAGTTCGATTTAGTGCTGTAACATCGTATATTGTTTGATGGAAAAATAGTTTGTGCATACATTGTTACCATTATATAATCTTTATAAATTTATATTTAATACATTAGCACATTATAAGTTGCATAAGCCCAAAAAAGAAAAAATAAAAAAAAAAAATTGTTTATAATTAATAATTATTTATTTATTATTTGGATATTGCAAATGTGCCCATTATTATTATTTTCGTGAGCTACCCCAAATTAAAAAAAAAAACGTCGAAATTGGCCGGAAAATAACGGAGATATGACGAATTTTTCTCGCTACCCCAATTTGAAACTCGTTTGATCAAAAATTCACCTGTCCCTTGAGCCAAACAAATTGAAGACGCTCTAAAATCACTAATTATTAAAAATTATATTTTGACCTCAAAAAGGGCCCGTTTTCAATAGGACTTGATGAATTCACAAAATTCTAGATCTTATTAACAACCAGTTTCAATTTTGGCCATAAATATTAATAAATAAACGTTTGGCGCATTAAACAATTTAAAAAATTATCTCGGCTCCTACATGTCCCAGAGCAGCAATTTTTTTTTTATAAATTTGTAGAAAAATACCAGCAACTCAAATATGAAAGATTTGTGCAGATACGTTCATTTGTTGTAAAGTTAGTTGCAAAAAACGCTGCTCCGAAAAGTAGCAATGTTGTTAACGCCATTTTGACGGTCAAAATTATTGAAAATCGATACGCCCATAACAGATTCGTAAAATTGACATCTTGACGAAAAAGATGAGCTGTGGTTGAATTTTTTTTGATAACGTTAATAGGTCAATTTTTCATTAAACATTTGGGACCCTTTTTATAAACAAATAGAATTTCTCGAAAACTAATAAACATTTTGAAACGAAATTTTTTTTGTAAGTTGAGGGCAATGAGACACATATTCCACCAAAGTTTCAAGAGTCTAGAATTTTTTCTTTCAGAGTAAAAAATGCTTGAAATTTTCGAAAATTTCGATGGTTTTCGGCAATTATTTAAATAAATAATCAATGAAATGAAATCAACCGGGGCTTAAATTAACCGGTTTGGAATACCTAGTAAACAGAAACATTCAAAAAAATTACTCTACTGCAGTCTTACTGTAATTTTTAAAAAACTCCAAATTTCATGAATTTTTCACATAAAAGTGACTTTTAAACAATGTTCTGTTTATTTGATTTGGGAGGTATCGCAGAGGTATATTCCTTATAACTAAATACACCTGTTTTTACCTACGGCTATCTGAAACGAATTAGTTACAGATTCCCGTTCACATCGTCTAATTCTACAGGTACTTCGAATTTCAGGAATGCAGCAATGAGATATAAGTACACAAACTGAACAGTATCGAGAGTGGATGAGCAAATAAATATACGAGTGCAAGTTCTAACCAAGAAAGCTGGAACACCGTCGGCTCCAGTGGTTAATTTGGGTTTCTTTAGCGCGTTGAATACCTCATTCTAATCAAAACTCCTAATATTAATCGCCAAAATATTCTTTACCATATCATCCAATTATGGATTCTTTGTGGGGGTAGGTAAGAGTTACTAAAAAAATTATATGACACCTGAGTGGAGATGCTTCAATCTTTATTTTTACTGTTAACAGTCAATCGAAAGTTACCAGGTTTAGCTGCAATATTGATTTCAACGTCTTTGGCGTAATTGGCGTAGGTAGATAATATCGATATCCGACTTGTTATTTTTTAGTCGCCTGAAATCATTTAGGGCTGCTGATCATCATTTCATTTATGCAAGTGCCAATGTTCTATTTTAAATTTAATGTTTTTTTATATTTAATATATATTTCTACGTGAAAAATTTACTTTAGGTACACACATATAAAACATTTGATAGAGTCGATCATAAAAGTCTTGCAAGCAGGTATTACATGGGAAAAGTAACAGCGAGAAGCCTACATGTCTTCATTCTGAAGTATATCATCTGAAAATTAGCTTTTCCGAAATTATAGTCATTATTAGCACTTTTCCTAAATATTTTTAGTGTTAGTGTTATCTATTATCTAATAAGATACTTAACGTAGGGTGGTAGTGATCTATACGTGTTAGAGTATCAGATTTTTTAACATTACATTCCTTAAAACAAAGAGGTGAACTGTCAAGGTTTCGAGATATTAGTGATGCATTTTTTTGCCAATAACTGCAGAATTATCTACAATATTTAGGGCTATGCTGCCGAATAACAAATACCTTTCCGTAGCACTAAAATTTGTGACAATCCAGACAATCCTGAAGCTATTGGCAAAAAAAAACAGTACTAAAATCTCGAAACCTTGACAGTTGCGCTTATTTATATTATTTACTTAATGTTAATACATATTAGTAAATTAAGAAGTTTGCCGTTAGAATTTTTTGCTGAAGATTACACGTATTTAAAAAGTTATTTAGTAGATATATGTTTGCGAAAATCGCACTTTTCCATGGGATTCATTTGATGCAGTTAGCTGCTAATAAACAGATCAGTTTACTTACATTATTTTCAACTGATTGAGGAATTTCTAAATAAAAATAGGTCTTTCAATAATGATTTATTGTATTCTATAATTTTATTATGCGCACTGCTTTTGTCGTATTAATTGATACGCACAATGTTTGTCAAAAGCAATATGCTCTGTTCTCTAGAAGGATAGAGGAAAAGGTTTATTCACTAGCATTACATATTACATATTTAATATACTTATAGTTATTAGTTATTAGGATCTTTGCGTATTTTGACGATTATATTGTTTGTAAGTTTTACGTAGGTTCTTAAAATGTATTAATGAGACTATAATTTTTATTGTTTTGTGGTGGTATTAGAATGACCAATATATTTTAATTCAATAAGCAGAATGTATGAACTCATTTTTCCACAAAGAGTGGTCAGTGGTTGATATAGGTATCTTTGTTATTATATAAGATTTCTAGTAGATGAAATTAATAAAATTGGTACCTTTGCGCACATAATACGACCAATCGTATATAATATAGTAATCCAAATTACTTGCTCATCGATTTTATTGTATGACCATTACTTTTATTATTAAAGACCTTATCTTCTTAATCAAAAAATTCTTTAGTTGCAAACCCTCCTCTATAAAAGTTTTCCGAGTTATGGAGGGCACATTACTTACATATAAGAGCAGCAAGACATAAAATTAATGAAAGTTATATCAAATGAGACTTAGCGAAGCAATATTGCTTGCGGATATAAAATTTTTAATACGCCATGTGTACATTTGCAATAAAAGTTTTATTAGAAATGGCATCATTTCATTGGATGTCCCAAGCATGAGGAAATAAAAAGAATAAATTGGGGAACTGAAATGGTTGCATGCCACCCTTATAAAGTACACACGTCTTCTCCCTTAGGAGATAAAATTTTGTGTCTGCGTCTATGAAATGGCGGATGGGAATTCTATGATCGGGATACGCGAGAAGGGTGACAGTATTATGTATTTAAAATACATTTTTAAAAATTATAATATTCCCACGGTTTTAGTGATGTACAGGTATAATATAAATAAATCATTCAACGATAAATTTTAGAAGTCAAATTAAAAAGTCTGTTTATGTATTCTTTTATTAACTAGATATACTAAACTATAATTTTCGAGTTACCAGTAAAAATTTGTTTATTTTAATTTTACGAACTAGTTAAAACATTTAATCTAACATATAATTCGCCAATGATTTCAAGAAATCAATGTTCAATGAGTGAAGTATGGTTTCAGCTTTGATTCAGTTTATGCAAAATATTTCAATATACGTCTCATTGATTTAACGTCGATCCCGTGACATTTATCTATTTTTCGTCCAAATAAAAATTGTTAAGTATAATGAATGAGAAATTATAATTCTATCGGTGACCGACATTTTTATATCTACAGAATAGTATGACATTTAGAATAATTTTACTAAATGAAGATAAATAAGTGTCAAACTATTCTGTAGATGTAGATGTACAATGTGACTACCGATGCTAAAAGAAGAATTTAACGAGGTGAACATCTAATCTGATCAACATTTCTGTGAACATAGTTAAGTATCTATGATTTTCACGAATTATACAAATAAAAAAAAATCTTAGCACTCATGAAAAAGGAAACATAACGAGTTTCTGAAATGACTGCGATATATCATTATTTTTATTTTTATTTTATATATTCTGTAAAAAAAAAACCAACCTTTAACTGTTTCTCTGACGTAGTCACACCAAATATTTTTTAAACTACAAAATATTCAAGAATGTGGTAATAAATCCCAAATAAGAAAACAAAGAAAAAAGAGATGGCACATAGTGCTTTTGTCGGTGAATTGTCTAAAATTGTTAATATCAATATACAGGCTGTCTATTTTACGAGGGCCACACCAAATATCTCGCTTAATATCTATTGTTGAGGAATAAAGTTCTATAAATAGTAATTCCATTTTTTGTGAGCTATATTTCAGTAAAAAGAAATTAGAAATCCATAGCCTACTTTGTGAGATATATTACAAAAACCTGAAAAGTAGGAAAATCACAAACGGTTATAGCTTCCTTATTTGAGGAGATACGAAAAAAGTTAAAGGGATGATAGTTGACGGCAGAGACAATAAGAATAATAATATGTATAAAAAAATTCGAAAAACGCAGTTGGCTTTGACATACGCTCTTGTGCAAAAATTAAAAGAACAAATCTCAAAGTAGGCCATGACACTATTAATTCCGTTTATTTTTTCTCTTTCCAACGATATAAAACATGTCACAAAAATTTTAACTGATAGTGCCAATATTTAATATTTTACGAAAACCACAATTCATATCGTTAAATCGTAAAAATCAGCTATGCCATGATAGTAAAAATTCACTTTATAATAATTATAATTCAGTAATTATTTATTACAATTTAATAGAAACTAACAAATGTCTCATAAATAAAAATAAAAGTACAAAATGAATATCCAAAAAAACGAAAAACTATGTACCTACAGGGTTTTCCACCGAAAGTGATCACCTCGATAACTTTTTAATTTGTAATTTTAGAAAAAAAAGTTTCAAGTAAAAGTTGTAGGGCATGTTAAGGGCTTAAAAATCCTATTTTTAGAAAAACAATTGAACATCGATTTACGATCTACCGATACAAGTTATGTTTTTTTAAGTGGAACACCCTGTATTTTTTTATATTTTTGGATTCTATACGTTTTTCTGATTTTAACCATATAAATATGTCATATTTTTGCTCCGGTAGTTATTAAAATATTAATTTTTTGGGAAAGCAAAACTAGCTTTCAGCATAGTTGCAGTTTGTTACAAGATGCCGAAGGAATAGCAAAATATTATTTAAAATAAACTACCGGAGCAAACATATTACATATTCATATGGTTGAAATCAGAAAAACGTATAGAATCCAAAAATATAAAAATATACAGGGTGTTCCATTTAAAAAAACATAACTTGT
Organism: Rhagium mordax; assembly: GCA_963680705.1. NCBI lineage: Eukaryota > Metazoa > Arthropoda > Insecta > Coleoptera > Cerambycidae > Rhagium > Rhagium mordax. The sequence goes on along the minus strand of OY796659.1, from coordinate 20,419,667 downwards.
ATCGGTAGGTCGTAAATACGATGTTCAATTGTTTTTCTAAAAATGGGATTTTTAAGCCCTTAACATGTCCTACAACTTTTACTTGAAACTTTTTTTTCTAAAATTACAAATTAAAAAGTTATCGGGGTGATCATTTTCGGTGGAAAATCTAATTTTTCGTTTTTTTGGATATTCATTTTGTACTTTTATTTTTATTTATGAGACATTTGTTAGTTTGTATTAAATTGTAATAAATAATTACTGAATTATAATTATTATAAAGTGAATTTTTACCATCATGGCATAGCTGATTTTTACGATTTAACGATATGAATTGTGGTTTTCGTAAAATATTAAATATTGGCACTATCAGTTAAAATTTTTGTGAAATGTTTTATATCGTTGGAAAGAGAAAGAATAAACGGAACTAATGGTGTCATGGCCTACTTTGAGATTTGTTCTTTTAATTTTTGCACAAGAGCGTATGTCAAAGCCAACTGCGTTTTTCGAATTTTTTGATACATTATCATTCTTATTGTCTTTGCCGTCAACTATCATCTCTTTAACTTTTTTCGTATCACCTCATATAAGGAAGCTATAACCGTTTGTAGTTTTCCTACTGTTCAGGTATTTGTAATATATCCCTCAAAGTAGGCTATGGATTTCTAATTTCTTTTTACTGAAATATAGCTCACAAAAAATGGAATTACTATTTCTAAAACTTTATTCCTCAACAATAGATATTAAGCGAGATATTTGGTGTGGCCCTCGTAAAATAGACAGCCTGTATATATCATAATGTTACTTATTTTAAACAGCATTCAAAATATTGTTTGTAGTTTATTTGTGGCGGATAGTTAATATTCATTGAACTTAATTCTGGGAATCACGCCAAATTCTAAAAAATAAATAGAAATAAGAAAATTGCCAAAATATGTCAAGATAAAAGTGTAGTATCAAAGGCAAACCTCAACAGTTTGCCCCAGAAAACCACTGTATATAGTTCTAAATGAATATAAATTTTAGATAGCAATATTGTATTTATATTCATTTAGAACTATATACAGTGGTTTTCTGGGGCAAACTGTTGAGGTTTGCCTTTGATACTACACTTTTATCTTGACATATTTTGGCAATTTTCTTATTTCTATTTATTTTTTAGAATTTGGCGTGATTCCCAGAATTAAGTTCAATGAATAGCATTCAAAATGTCCTATCACTCGCTCGCCTGTCTATTCGTTTATTCGTAGATTTGTCACATTCTTTGTAATCACGAAGAACAAAATATTTGATTGTATTGAAATTTGAACTGATGTACGTATTAACTAAAAAAATAATACTGTTTTTAAAAAACAGAAAGCTAAATAAAAAAGGCAGAGACCCTGTTAGTAGGTACACGCAAATTAGGAAAAAAAGGAGTTCCTTTTAAGATCTCTACAAAAACAGACATAAAAACGTACCCAATATTAATTATTATGTAATTTTTACCACACCTAAATTTTCTCTGACGATGGTTTAATAAAACCGAAACGTAAGAAAATAGTTTTTTATTTTATCACATGATCGAAAACCTAGGAATCTACACATCAATTTAATTGATATCAACGGTCAAGAAAAGAAAAGCACTATTCACTTTTTAGACGTATTTTTGGTGTATATTGTTGTTAACCTATATTTGTAAACTACGTACTCTTTCGTTCCAGACAATAAATTTATATATATTTAATTTAATTTAATAACTATACTACCTACTCGTTTAGAGAGATAAACACTACATTCTAATTATGATCAGAATAAATATGTTGATTGAACTTGTTATTGAAATTTATAATTATGATTTTAGTTGCCATTAGGGCAGATCATGTTTCTAATTCTGGCATTTAATTAATCTTTGTAACTAAAAAAATGTTGGGCATATTAGCGCCTCTGAAGAAAATATCATTCAAAAATGAGAATTGCATTGGGTATTTTTCGTGATATTTTTTTGTTTCGTTTTTAAGATCAGGTTCTATGGATATCTTTATAACTAGAGGAGTGGTTGCTCAAAACTAGAGAACCAAGTGAAAATCATGTAAAAGTTGTCGAAATGTGTACGAAGTGCTCAAAAGACCATCTGCCTTAAGTATCGTTATAATATTCGTTATAATTGTTTTATTTATCTGGAAGAACACAAAAAATCATTAAAATAATTTCCGCTAACAATATTTCTAAAAACACGTCAATTTTACTTTTTCACTGGCTACATTTCTGCGATTGTGTTCTTAGTTGAGAATATCATCTAGAGGGGTGCAATCGTCCCTAACTTTTGTTTTGTTTTTTGAAAACGTTAGAGTTTATTAAGTGTCATACAGTTGGAAAACTCATTTCAAGAGGAATACAACACAATCTTTTATTTTCCAAATATTCCAAGGGGTTAAGTGTCAAAATAAATAAAATCAAAACCAATAAAAGATTTGGATTCTTCTTTTAACCTCTCTTCATTACAAAATAAATGGTGATTTTTTTATCATGTTACAAATTGTTTATTATCTGCTTAAAAGAAACTGTTATTTGCGAGTTCACAAGCTCTTTAAAATTAGTTCAAAAATGCGTTATCTAACAAAACTACATACTTCATATCGAGATATTAATAATGATCGGATATAGTGCCGAAGACTGAAGTTTATATAAAGAGCAGCATCTAAATTTGTCTTCTCTTCGTCAAGATACAATAATTAGTATAATTACGAGGTACGATATCGAGAGTAGAGATATGTAAGGGATTGTACAGGGTAGTCCATCTAAGCGGAAACGTCGACATAGGGGCTTTACGGCTGTACTAGGAAAAAAATTTGAACTCTGAAAAGATGGTATTTTTTCCTGGCATTTCGAATCTGAGGTCAAAAAAACAATAGAACATCAAATGGTGTAAATTTTCACGAAAAACCTATTTCGAAAAAAAAATCACCTTGTATATTTCCACTGGAAATGAAATGTGATGTTATCAATGATAATAAGTATTCAAATTCAAAATTTGCGTTCGAATTGGTCGCAAAATCGCAATGAAGTTCGTATTTTCTAATCAACCCTGTATAATTTAAAAAAAATCAGATTAAAATTTTTTTTCTGATTTCAACGATACTATATTTGATATACTTGCTACAGATAGTTCCTGAGGTATACGAGAAAACGGTATCAAATATAGTATCGTTGAAATCAGAAAAAAAATTTAAATCTGATTTTTTTTAAATTATACAGGGTTGATTAGAAAATACGAACTTCATTGCGATTTTGAGACCAATTCGAACGCAAATTTTGAATTTGAATACTTATTATCATTGATAACATCACAACATTTCATTTCCAGTGGAAATATACAAGGTGATTTTTTCTTTCGAAGCAGGTTTTTCGCGAATATTTTCACAATTTGATGTTCTATTGTTTTTTTGACCTCAGATTCGGAAAGCCAGGAAAAAATACCATCTTTTCAGCGTTAAAATTTTTTTCCTAGTACAGCCGTAAAGCCCCTATGTCAGCGTTTCCGCTTAGATGGATGGCTTAGATAGACAAAGACAACCAATTGTTGGAAACAATATACTAAGTTAAATGTGTTGTCAATTATTCAAGACTCCAGTGCCTTCACTCGCGAACTGACTCGTGAGTGTCAGTCAAAATACTGCCCTGACAATACTTACTTATGAAAATATGCTTCCTTACAATATGCAAATGCATCAGGACAGCAGAATTTAGAGAACGAATTATTACATATCCCTGGAATGGATAATTCGTTCGGACTAAAGTACGTTTACTGTTCATGACGAAGTTAATTAGCAGAGCTGTCGTTATTGAGCAGACGATAAACCTCATTGGATGCGGGAAATCCATACTCGGCGCCCACAACAAGTAAATATGGTTGAGGTAATTGGAGAAATAAGAATAGCTAATTCTTTAACCATAATCTTAATGAAGCAACATATCTTATTTTATTTCAATATCATCCACTAGTTAGATGGAATTTTCCCAAATAGGTGGATCCAATTGAGTAACCGGCAAGATTTCCACTCGATTTCATTTTATGGGGATATCTTAAGTTTAAGGTTTATGTAATAAAACTGGACAACATAGATTTCCTGTAGAAATGTATTGGACATTAAATCAGGAAAATCTCGCCGAAAATGTTACAAAATATAAGGGATGGGTTTGATCATCGACTGACTTTTTGCTAAGAAAAAATATTTCAAACAACGTTTAACTTAAAAAGTATTTTTTGTCACCCTTGGAATATTCAGAAAATATAGTATTCTTCAAAATGAATTATTAAACGATGTATTACTTGATGTGCCTTTACTTTTGATAAAAAAAGCTAGGAGTCGTTGTACCTCTCGGGGTAAAGGTAAATTAAGAACATTACCGCGGAAATGTAGTCAGAGAAAAGCAAAATTTACTCGTTTTAGGATTTTTTTACAGAAATACTGTATATCCAGGATTTATTCCACATAGTATATTAATATATTCTTAATGTACCAAACAGAAATACCAAACATTATTTTCGTTACGATGGTTCACTAATGACCTAGACTAATTCGTTAAATCTGTGATTAATTTATTAATCACGTGTTAAATATGTTGTTAAATATGTTTATCATCATGAAGAACATAATAAAAATAGGTTTTAAATAGAATTTCAAGCACCTGTTCAAGTACAAGATCAATGACGTTATTTCATTTTAAAAGAACAGACACTTATATAAAATTGAATTCACACACACACGTGCAATTTGTAACGATAAATATTTATTTTTGTTTGTCAAATAGAACAAGATAAAAATATAAAACTCTAATATTACAAAATAGTACTGAAATACTTTGGGTGTATATTCCCCAAATCTGAAAAATATTCTGAGGATTATAATTTTTACTATATTAAACAATTATAGGTATATCTGGTGCGTGGAAGTTAATAAAAATTAAATAGTTCTATTTTTCTTACTCTGTCTAGCTTCTCAAAATATACAAAACCAAAATAATTCCGACTAGACAGGGTGTCATATTTCTTCGGGGCAGGTAGTAACTTTGTTTTTGTTAATGGCAATCTATATCTTTTATATTTTTTTCAAAATCTACACAAAAACTGAGGTATGTACAATATGAATATAAATGAAAATATTGACAGTTCTCGAAATATTCAGCTCAATGTCTTTTTCTCAATTTTCGTTACTCATAATGTCTGCAACTGTTGGACTATGCCATTCATCAGTAGAAATATTTTTCGGTTGATTGTTGGGCAATATTGCTCTTTAAAATGTTATATCAGAAATTAATCTGTAATAAGTATACAGAATCCGAATAATGATAAAAGAAAATTTAAAATATTTCTAAATTCAAATTATAATGATGATAAGGTATATTATTCAGAAGATGCACCATTGAAAAAATACTTTTAAAATAGGCCTAATATAAAATCAAAATCGACCTGTCCGAATGATTTTTACAAAACTTAAGGCGTTTTGAAGATACATATTGCGTTTTGAAGATATTGTTTGTCGGCCTTACTGTATATATTTCTACCTATACCGATTGTTTTTTTTTTGTTTTGAACCAACTGTTTAATTTGGAACATGTATATAAGACCTATTTACTGATTTACTTTTAACTGATATAAATTCGAATAAACCTATATTTAAGTATTACTCTTTAATATAAATGCAATTTGATTCGTACCCTGTCTATATTTTTATATTATTAATTTTGGCACACATGTATATTTATGACCAGTTATCTGTATACGTCCCTGAATTTATTGGTGTGTGATTTTGTCACGCATTGAATTCTGCCATACAGCGAACTTTTCTGGATACACTTTTTTATTACGTTCATTGTTGTTATTTTAATGGTTTTCTGCTATTCAAAGAACTGATTTATTTAGAGTTGTAGAAGGTTTATCCTTGGTGTTAGTGCACCAATAACCAAGCACTTAATACCATCCTATAATTTATGTTAGGAGAAACGTTTCACGTTGCTCGTAAACATAAAAAGACTATAAAAAGAAACCACACACAAAAAATGGCCTCATCGAATATGTAACCAACATGTAGTTATATTGCTCTGAGTTTGATGAAATAAATTTTACAGTAGCAAAACATATTCACTTTTAACAGAGTTTCTTATTTAAAGTTTCAGTAGATGCAAGTATTAGAATTAAAAATCTGAATATAGATCCAATAAAAAAAATGTATATGAATATAATTTTATTAATATAATAATAATAAAAAACAAACATATTATGTAAGTTTACATATCTGTATCAAAAGGCGAAGTAGCCACACAGCTGTTGTTACACCCAAACTTATATTTAAATTAAAAAAGAAAAGTTTTAGCAATGGCATTTAAACTAAGATTAAAAAAGAAAAGAGAAATGATAATAAATAACAATATTAGATACCAGTATGTTCTCAATTATTGAGTTGAAAGTAAGAGATCACCGAAATGTGGTTGTCCTGTGAAGAGGTATTGTACACATCTAATATCCGTGTATAATGGAAAAATCCCTCTCACAGTATTTTCCATTGCCACGACCGGGATTCGAACCCGGGACTTTTGGGTGAGAGGCAGGTACGCTACCATCTCGACCATCAGTCATATTTAGATCCACCCTTTCTGATTAAAAATATATATAATACTTATATATGTAAAAAAATACAGGGTATTCCATAAAAAAAACCATACTTTTTTCCACCCCTCGTATACCGTTGAAGGGAGAAAAAAAGTAATAGCATATATGAAATCTACGAAAAATTCTGTGTAGGTTTTGAAAATTTTGATCCGTAAATAATTGACCGAAATAATTGAAGGAAACGCCCTAAGTTTAAATTCAATTATTTACGCCATTTTTATAGCAAATATATAAGTGTCATATATATTTGTAATCAGAAGGACGAGGCGAATTCAAATATGTAAAAATATATAGGTTGTTCTATTTAAAAAAAACCATACTTTTTTCTGCCCCTCGTATACGGTTGAAGTGGGAAAAAAAATAATAGCATATTCAAAATCTACGGAAAATTCTGTGTTAGACCGGTTTTTGAAAAATTAAAATCGGTGGTAATTGACCGAAATAAGGGGGGTATAGTTTTATAGGAAACACCCTGTACCTATCCTACTGAATAGAAATTATGACTTTTTTATATTCCACAGTTTAGCACAAACATGTACCTACTTACTCCACTAGTGGCACTCTGTTTACTGGGAAATCTTGTACACTCGAGATTTGATTTATTTACTAGTCGGTCCAAATTTATTAAAAATATTAAATTTATCACCTTAAGGGTCTGTATCAGATGCAAGGCTCGATTCTACCACACCCCACACAGGTTAGTTTGATATGATACAATCAAATCGAAACTACCGCGACTACAGGTTGCAGCAGGTGCATATGTGTTTTCGCAAATTTGTGCGAGATGGCAGAACTTTTAAGGCATAGATTTGCACTTTTTATTTCTGGAATAAATTAATTTACAGCTCATACCAAGAGTTGGGGAAAATTAATTTAAAATTTAGAAGCAATGAATAATGTCGGAAAGTTAGTAAATTTGGCCAGAAAAAATATAAAATGCATGCAAAAAAAATGTTTTTTCTCTTGAAGAAAAAAATAACTTTCCGACATTTTATACATATTTTAGATTAATCTGCTAAAAATTGCATTCAAATCGGATAAGTTTTAAACGAGATATTCGAAAACTACGATTTAAGTGGGTATATAAGACTCTTTTTATTTCTATTCCTATACTCTTATTGTAGATATTACCATATTTCACTCAATGCTGTTTGTTTAACAGTCATTGTTTGTGTGTACTACACATGTTGTAGTTATGCTGAACTTCACCATTTGGTAAAAAATTATGTAATCATCTGTATATTAAACTTACCAATAAAGACCTTTATTATTGTTATTATATGAGTACTTATTATTGTTTGTCTCTTAAATTATTAAATTAGGTGTTTTATATTTACATTATTATTGGTAATACTTATCAATCAATACTGATCAAAACTCATTGTTTGTTATATACCTAGATAAGTATTTCCTATTGTTTATCTGTTACTTATATTATTAGATGTTTTTAAATCTTAACTTTCATACCTGTCTACAATTTTGTAACTGGGATTGGTCTGTGAAGTTGTTCATCAACAAATAAATAATAATAATAATAAATAAATAAATGTATATTCTATATTGTTGAATTTAAATAGGCTCGTTTATTAATTTTTTTTATTACAAATTCTGAAAGAGCACACTGAATTTAGGGGGTATGCAAAATGTTATAATTTTCTGATGCTTATTTACTCCGTAAAAAATTCCGAAAAGTTCAAATCGAGCTCGCCAGTTGTGACGTCACCGGCCCCATTAAGTCGGCTTTGGCCGCACGCCGAGTGACATTTCGTCGCCTGCACTGCCACAAACGGCGATACAAACGTAAACGTCTCAAGCTGTCGACGAATTAAAACAAATTTAAATCGCAACAACGGAACGCAGAACTATCGAAATATGCGTATGAGAACCGGTGACGTCACGTCTGCAGCACGAAGTCGGTCTTTTTATTCCCCAATATTTTAGTCAATTGTTGTCCGATTGAAATCTCTGTGCTGCTCCAAATACAAAGTTCTTTATCGAAATTAAATATAAAAAGTAATTTTGGAAATGCTACTAAATGAGCCTATTGCATTCCCATTTCTTCATTGTAGGATTACTTTAAACAAATTTATTTATAGTACCTATTCCCAAAACATTTCCAAGATGGTCGATTCGAATTTTTTGTTTAATTTAATTATAAACGATTTCTTAAATCGTAATAAATACATTAGTAAGATGTTTAAGTATAGACGACAATGTGTTCATATCTGATTAATATAAATATAAGATAAATTTGAAGTAGGTACGCATACCAATATTAATGATTAATTTTTATTCAAAATCACTTCAAATCTCATGTTTGTCTAGGTCAATAATTAAATTTTATTATCTGGCACAATTATTGATAATCAGTCGATTATTTCAATAATCAATAATTTGAACTTACCTACTACTAAAGATAATATATAATGTGAATGTATTAATAATAATAACAATGATAATCAAATACCTATTTTATCTTCTATACCAGGACGCGACGTTGTGATATACGAACAACGTAGTGCTAAGACAAGCTTGGCAGATTGTAAAAAGTACCTTCTAGTAGACCGCTGTATTACACAGGATCCTGTGTACTGCAGTCCAATCAGAATCTATCAATGTGCCTGCAACAATAAAATTATTGTAAGGCATTTTGTACATTACATGAACATTTGTTACACTTGCTCAGATGTCTTGCGATACCAATACCACTACTACTACAACTGTTGCCACTCTGATGGATTCGTTTCACCATAACATCCGGTTCTGAGTGATTTCTAACAGACTGGTGGAATTTAGAAGGGGAGTTTTTCAGGGTAACCTCACATCTCACTGCTGCTGCTATAGCTATTGGATTCCATCATATTCGCGGTGTGGGTCACCCAGCAACCGAAGGCATCAAGTCATCTATTTTATATAGACTTCAGAGAGCGAGAACTTCAAAATGCTCACAAATAAATTTTTAATTTACCCCAAAATGGATTCTAGTCATCAATCTTCGCAACCAAGTAAATAGGTGTTATTGTTAAAGGACCCAGTATAAGGAGCCAAGGTTATTTTGACAGAATAACCAAAAGACAAACTTATAGGTTTGTATGGTGTGCATGGAATATAAGATTTAGCTCAGTTCCAATTCCAAATCATCAAAATTTTATTTTTGCCTGATGTGTATGAAATATGAGATTTCACGCACATCAGGAGTTTTTATTTTAAATAAATATGTCGATTTTCAATACAGATACCAAATTCATTTTAACTTTGCGGCCATCCATATATAGATATAGGTACCCCAAGCACGATCCAGTAAGATAGAGATCCTCTCCTCGGATTTTAATAACCCATATCATTACTGTCACATCATGGGCATAATGAAATTTTAATACAGTTACGTTTTCGTTGACGAACGAAAACTATCCTCCTTTTGAAGGTATAGTCAAAACGGATCACGGGAGGAATCTCCAACAGTACGAAGATTGGACTTTGAAACATTTCGCATTCCAAGTGTCTCATGATCAAGTCTTATTAAGATCGATCCAGTCCTTAGTTGTTGCGTTGGAATGCGGAGGTTTAAAGTTATCTCTTCATTGCACGTGCTGAGGAATCCATGTCGAAAGGGGAAGGAGCTGGTTTCCCTTCGCCATAAAGACGGCGTCTTTATGGCTTTTGGAACTGATGAGAAAATTGTAGATACCCCACCCCGCTAGAGCCGTGTGTCCTGCTGGTGGCTTTCCAAATTAAGAGATTTGGAGAACCATGTTTCTAAAAAAATTGATAGAGTAGCTCAGTTGCTTAAAAAAATTTTTTCTTAACCACTTCACAAATTACTAATGTAACCCTACGGAAAATCCTAGGACTTTGTAAGCAAAAATAGACGAAACGCTTTCTGCAAAGTCTAACTACACTGTTTTGACACGTCTGCTCTGACAGCATTCTTAACGCAAGCTCTTCTTTGTAGAGACTATAGAGTACAACTACTATGGGATTTAAATATATGATACAGAACATTCCACGATTTCGACTGATGACATCGTGACTTGTCGAAATACTTTTAAAAAATTTGTCCCTAGGTCGTAAACTGTGGCGTAGGAGTACAAAACAAAATGTACGATTGGTGTCATATTATGTTTCCTCTAGTTTTGAGGTTATTGTTAATAGTTGTCAGTGTTAGTTTTGTGGTGTGTTGAATATTTTGTTGTAATCTACAGTCCTGGACAATTGAACTACATATTTGGATTTTTTCTTCAAATTTTGGAATAAGATATCTCTATAGGCAGGAATATTATGGAGTTGTGGTTTTCGGCATTTTGTTGCAAATATTATTGACAATAAGCGGTTTTGTCTGTTGGAATTAGTATTTGCAATAAATATTGTATACAGCGCCTAATGCAATATGGTGAAACGATTTGCAAAAAATTCGTAAATCTCAATATTCCATAATTTTAATATCTTTTAAACGTCCTGTAAGATTAAATGAATATTGACATATGGCTATAGTTTATAGTTAACAATACCTATGCGAAGAAAGTGATGACGAATAAATATATCTATATCCTGAGTGGAAAGTTACAGGTCAGTAATGAGAAAAATGTGATTTTTACAAAAAAATCGCTGTATTTTTTTAAATATTGCAGATTTTGAAAAAGTGACCAAGTTGGTTTTTGCAAATAGTCAGTAGATTACCCATATATAACAAAATCAAATTTAAAACCGCTATTGTAAATTCTCGATGTCAATGAAATTTTCCATTTTTTGACGGGTATTGCATTAGGCGCTGTATACAATATTTATTGCAAATGCTAATTCCAGCAAACAAAACCGCTTATTGTCAATAAAATTTGCAACAAAACGCCGAAAACCGCAACGTCCTAATATTCCTACCTGTAGAGATATCTTTTTACAAAATTTTAAGAAAAAATCCAAATATGCAGTTCAATTGTCCAGTAGTTTATTAAGTTTGGGTGAGCGTGTGTGAACGTGAACGTGTATAATGGTATAAAATAATAATAAAATCAATTGAATGTACAAAAACACTGCATTCTTAAACTGAGTTTTCTTACACATGCTACCATGAAATCGAAGTACCGTATTATTAGTTGCCTGCTATCATTAATGTAATTTGAAGGAACTATTTTATTAGGCGGATGCGTTCCGAGGTGGGTCAAGGTCAGTGATCATTGTGACCAATAATATTGAATATCATCTGTCGATATCGTGCAGCTTACGTGGAATTATGTTGTTTAATAAAAGTAATCATGTAATATGACTAATGGTCGAGATGGTAGCGTACCTGTCTCTCACCCAAAAGTTCCGGGTTCGATTACCGGTCGTGGCAGTGGAAAAATACTGTGAGAGGGATTTTTCCATTAAAAATATAATAATAATAATAATCTTTATTTATACTCAGCATATTACATTAAGTTAACAAGTTCAATATTTTTGTTTTAGACGAATATAAATAATAGAAAATAACCCACTGGAGGAAAGCCCCTTTATGGAAGCTTGAGTGCCATTATACACGGATATTAGATGTGTGTCCCTTGTCTTTAAATGTGTAGCCCCCTCCCGCACAAGGCTCTTCTAGGGCCTTCTGGGATAAAAGGGGTTGTAATTACATGTGGTTTATTTATTTATTATTTATTTAATTATAAACTACCCTTTCAATTATTTTCGATAATTTTGTTAATAATGAAATTTGTGGATAATTATCAATAATTAATTTTAAAACTGTAGAATATACCGTTCCTTTTAAAAAAATATGTTGGTATTGGGTGACTGAATAAAATTTAAAAAATTCTATAGCTGTTTTAAATTTAAATTCTATATAGCTGTTTTAAATTTAAATTGAAATATTTTTGGATAGTTTAATACAAAATGGGTCAAATATCAAGTATTAGAAAGGAATAAAGGTGCATTTGCGTTGGGGGCGAGTTTCACCCCAACTCAAGGATGCCAAAAAAAAAAAAACAAAGTGACTATTGAAACGTATAGATCGTCGAATTCTACCTCAAAAGAAAACCCTTTAACGTTATTTTTGTTTAATACTAACCGAGTTACAGAGGTTGAAAAACGTTGATTTTTAAACAAAAAACACTGATTTTCCAAAAGTTTTAAGCAAATTACTCAAAGAGGATCACATTTCCGAAAAAGTTTGTCAAAACAAAAAAGTTAGCTAATGAAATAACAAAAATAGTCCATGAAATAAAAATTTGTTTAGGCTCATCGTTGCCGAGATACAGTTCATAGGTGCATTTGAACGTAGCCTTGAAAACGTCACGAGCTTCAAACATAACTCGGGTTTAAAAAACCTTTTGACATAATATATCTTTAATCTAATTAAAGTTTATTAGTAACTTAAAATTGTCTCTCGGCAAATTTTGATGGGTATCTGCTAAATCAAAAATTATACAAGGAAAATAATGGCAAAATTTAAAAAAAGTGATCGTTTTTTCCCCCGTTTCATAAATTCCAAATTGAAAAATTTTTTCCAAATTGTGGTTTTTGTTAGTCATTATCTACTATTATGGATACATTATCTGAAAGATTTCACATTTAGGTGTATTTTGAAAATTTTTGAAATAATGAATTTTTTAGTTTGAGTACCAAAACCAAATAAATCATCATATAAGAGACACATTTCTTATATTGGTCCTAAATTCTATAACATCTTACCAATAGAAATAAAAAATTACAATAATTTTGGACTTTTTACAAGAAAAGCTAGAAATTATATAGAAACAAATTTTGAATTATTTTTAAATATGTTCTGAGAAATGATATAAGTGAAATAATTATTCCAAGTTTTAAATACAAAATACTCTGCGGGATAATATTATTAGTGCTTATTCAATTTAAAATTTAACTAACTGTTCAAATTGCTCCTTGCTTTTCGGATAAATCGGATATCAGTATTTGTTAATTCTATTCCATATTTTTTATTTCTTATTTCTTACCTCTTATTTTTTTCATTGTGTTTAGGCCTATAATAATTCTTATGTTGTAGAATCACATTTTTGTTGCGAAAAAACAAACAATAGAAATATTTAAAAGCGTTTTGGGATTTTTTTAAAATTACAATAATTATTCCTATCTATAGGATGAATTATTGAAGTTAGAAAAATTTTGAAACGTCTAGAATACGTAAATCAAATTTCTTTATGATATGAGTTGAGTTACTAACAACGACAGTCTGCTGCTGCTGCTGACTGCTGAGGCTGAGCAGTGAGTGGCCATAGCGCAGTGCCGCGTCCTTCTCCTAATGTACAAATTTCGAACTGAGGCGAGTTGTCGGCCACTCGTATATTCGTCCCAATCCCTGTCGTGTTCGAAGCATCCTGGACTTATCTGTATAAAGGGATGTATGTGCAGATTTTTAGCAGCATGCATATATTATATTATATTTAAAATAATAATAACTACGTACAGTTTAGTAAATTACATATACATATCTATCTATTATGCCCATACGACTGAATTATATCAGTCAGGTGGCCATTCGTTTCTTATTGTAATATCTGATAACGATATGACGGTAACCTCAGGAAGGCAAATAATACGTAAACTATGCAAACGACTACCTTAGAGCAGTTAGGCATGGTTTGCGGATTTTGTTTCCTTTTTTGTATATTTATATTCTATTACTTTAAGATAACTTTGAAGATAATAGGTTAGGAGATAGAAATGATAGAAGTCTTAACGTTTTTTTTTTTAATTGACGTATTTAAGATGAATATAGAAAAACTGACAATCTTTGTACTGTTTTGCCTGACCGTAAAAAGGATTAAAATGTTTTTTTGGATGATTTTTAGCGCTAATTGCAAAGGAGATATGAAATACGATATTGCTCATTTGGCGGTAATTTAGTGTCAGAACTTCGTAAATTATTGATTTTTTAACTTCTTATATTTCAGAAAACTGATCCCTACAATTTTGAACTAAGTATTCACTGTAATGGTAAAAATTTCATCTAAATTCGAACATTTTATATTTAAGGTTAATTCTAATTAAAAAAACATAAAATTTCATAAATTTCACATTCCAGTTTGGATATGGGGATATTTTATATTAATATACTTATTACCTACTCTGTGGATTCATTTTTGTCAGTTTAAAAACACGAGTATTAACATACTATATTATTTAGTTAGCAAAAGTAATAAAATTCGTTTGAATTTTATTTATTTCAACTCCATTTATCAAAATGAAACAGATTTTAATAGAATGTGGGAAGTATAGAGGTCTGAAAGTTAGTTTAGTATTTGCCTATAATAGAAATACCCTGTTTACGACCCATATAACTTTACTTCTACACTGTTGGTGGTTGGTGGTGTCCCAGCATCCATCATGAAAAGGGCGGTCCAGCTAAAAGCGCATGGCACTAAAATCACCCTACTTGGGGTAGTTAATGTTACAAGAATTTATATTCGGAATGGTACCATCCTTTATGGCAAAAATACATAAGAAGATTGAATTAAAATATTTGGAAACTGCCTTATATGTTTGAAGGACTCATCAATTAATGAAAATGAATTGCCTATTTAGTTATTAACAATATTTTGACAACAGCAGAATTTTTTTTTTCTGGTTATTGGCCTTACCAACTACAAAGCTGTTTTGGCCACGAACAAGCAGCGAAAGTTTTGTATAATAAAATATTCTAAAATTAAATATCTCCATGTTCTTATGTGTATATATCCGGGAAAAAAGTATTAATTTTTTTCCCGGGGAAAAAGTAATTTTATAAAAAGTGACATTTTGTTACCTGTCAAGAGAGATAAAACGTCAAACTTTTTCCCGTCACAGAAAAAAAAAATTAATATACCTACACCTCGGCATTAAAATTCCTTTTTATCACTCATGTGGTTTATTTGCCTCGGCCCTATATTGGCCTCGGCAACTAAACTCCACATTCATGATAAAAAGTTGAACTTTAATGCCTTGATACATAAATAACTATTATTTTTCGGTTTCGCTTAATGTACTACATCTTTTCGTACTTCACTAAACTTTTTACATTCACTATTTATACAAAAAATAAAAAAAACTTACGTTTTTTATCTTTCGGTTCTCTTGTTGAAACGGATAATTGTTTTCAGAAAACGATTGACAATTTGAAAATCCTAACCAGGATTTATTAGTGATGCAACGATCACGATTAAGATTAATCTTAATCGCCGATTATTGACATTTCATGATTAATCGTAATCGCCGATTATTGCAAACGTTTACTTAGGATTTTAATTGTTACCAACACAACTAGAAGTTGGCAGTTTACAGAGTTGAAGCAGTGAACATTAGTAAAAAGTAAACTATAATTTGATGGATAGATAATTTTCCGTAATTCCCCGCAACATTTTTTTCAAAAACACTGATTTTTCTTTTATTTTGTTTTATATTGTAATAATAATTAGTTTAGTTTTGTACTGAGCATTTAAAAATTTTGTATTTATATTAACGTCCTGGCGGAGTTTAGCTTAGAGCTATTCTACCACTTAACCAGGACACACCACATACACCCATTCCCTCCGACATTGCCATCTCTACATAACTGTGTATTTTTTTAAAACTTTTATTGGTTTCTCTTCTTTTTCTTTTTTGGGATTTATTACAACATTCCTTGAGATCCTCTGACATTACGTCAAAGGCGTAGAGGTTATTTCCCAGTTTTAAACTGGTTAATTTGAATATTTTTTAGATAAAACGAATTTTTTTGGATAGGAATCTCAAGGAATGTGGTAATAAATCCCAAAAAAGAAAAAGAAGAGAAATAATTTATGAAATGCCACAAATAACATTTAAACAATTTTTATTGGTTTATCAGCTACTTTCCATATCGATTAGATTATCCATCTGCAAATGACCCAGAACTGCCACTTCGACTGCTTTATTCCTATCTGTCGCTGAGGTTCATCCTTCTGGTTTCCTGTTACCATACATTTTTTCATCAATTATGAAGCATACTGAAAACTACCATTTCTATCCGGGTTATTGAAATGTGCGTCATAGCTCCAGCGCAATTATCATTTTAAAAATAAATGTTAACAATTTCTATACTCTCTTGAATGGTATAAACCGAGATATAAACCATTTTGAGAGTCACTCTGGTAAAATACATCTCGATTTAGAATTAGTTGTGAAAATAATTAATTAATTATTAATTTTCAAGGGCCATCAAATACCTATGAATTTTTTATTTATATTTAAAAAAGAGAAAAAAGGAATATTATTATTTAGTTTTTTAAAATAGGTGTTTGGTTTGTAAAATATTCCTCCACTATTTTTTTTTCAAGAATCAGAGGAACATGATTAATATGATGATGATGATAGATTAAGAAATATAGGGTATATTATTCTTATAAGTATTTAGATAATATGTATTGTATAATGTTATATCTTTTTTACAATTATTTTTTTTTTGTGATCTTGTTGATGTAATGTAATTAATTGATCACGAAACCGGTTGCATTATATTCCAGTTTTTTAGTTTTTAACTTCCACATAACATGCATAAAAAATCAGATAGGGACTTCACCAACGATATTATTTTCTTATGAATGAATGCTTTTTCCCGGCTCCTTCGCCGTTTTTGAGAATATGCGTCGGGCTTGAGGAAAATTGATTTTCTAACTTTACTTAGTTAATACATTTTAAAGTAAATAAAAAAAATATCCAAAGAATATTGATAACAAACAATTTAGATAACGAGTCAAATCATTATTATTTTCAAATTTCAGTTTTGATTGGTTAATTGTCAAAAAGTTAAACGAACTATATCTGCAATATTACATTTTTTACTTGTTTTCCCATATTTTATTAAAATGATTCTTCTTTAACAGTATGAATAAATATCCTGCTCTTCAACGTCTTACCCAAGCCAGATTAACTTCTATTATTTTTATATTCAAAATTTTCTGATATGTCATTTATAATTGAAATTTTTGAATAGTAGTACAATCATTGAGCGATGCATCAAATCAGGTATATTTTTGCTTTTTTGATATGTTGTTTATGATAGAAAGGCAATGTTAAATCCAAGTTTTCGACATCAGTCATTGTCAAAAATCAAGAAAATCTCGAAATTTTTGGCCTTTTTTCAGTTTTTGTCGATTTCGACTCGGAAGGATTGGTTTTTCATCAAAGACCGTTATAATAATTTTTGAAGTATATTAAATTTGAAATAATCTGAACGATTTTTATAGGACCAATAGTTTCGGAAATACAGTAGCTGTTCAAAATTTGGCCCATTTTTCATAATTTTCGGATATTTGTATTTCTATTTGCAGATGTGAGTATGTGAAAAAATCAAAGTACTGACAATTACTTACGATGTCTTTTAATTTTTTTGCGATGATCATTATCATTATTATTATATGTGTAATACATCGATGAAAAATATCTGAAAATCTGACATCAATTTTGAGGATATGTTTATTTTAATCAAATTTTGCCCTATTTGATGGACCTGGTTGGTCCAAGATGTCGTCTTCTGAGATGTCAGGAGGGTTTTCAAGAATATCCGAGACGGTCACCCACAATTCTTTGTTTAGTTTATCTTCATCTGGCAGGTCATCTGTGGGTGAGTAATCCAGGCTTACCTAATGCGAGCTCAGGGACGTTGTCACATGAGACTCCCTCGAAGGCGGAGGGCTATTGCCAAGCAACGTGCTTGAGATTGTCATAAAATATCTCGTACGTTATCAATGTCTTAGGGATATTATAGCTGAAAATTAAATAACTTCAAAAATGGGCCAAAAGATACAAGTTAAATGGTCAAAAATATTTAATTAATATTACTAGGATACGTTAAGTAGGCAATGCAAAATATGGTGGAAAACAAAACGTTTCCAATTAATTAATGTGACAGTTCGTTAGAAAATTGTGCGTCGTTGTTGAAGTATTTCAAGAGTTATATTATTTGCTGGTTTTGTTCTTATTTTGTGTTGTTACTTTGTTTATTGTTGTTGAGTTTCATTGTTAAGAGTTCCTTTTTGTTATTTTTTTGAGTTCACTAGTTTATTTAAGAGTAGGTATTAATAATTTTAAATAAGAATATGGCGATAAGGTTTTCTAATGAGGAGAAAACAGATATTATGAACAATTGCAAATTTTGTTCATAGCCTACCCATTAAAAAAACAGTTTTTCTATTACGTTGCTACCTCAGTATAGAATTTTTTCAGATTGTGATACATCGTTGAAAAGCGCATAAAAAATGCTATTTAATCAAATAAAAATCGAATATGGCGCCCATAAGAAACAAAAGTTAATGCGTTATTCTCGAAAACAAGTAACGGTAGAAAAATTTTGCTATCACTATTAAATGTGTTTTTAAAAAGTGTTCTAATAATGTGCAAGTTTCCAACCTGCATAAATAATGTTTAAAAAGTTATGGAGGAAACAAAAAAAAGCAAACTTTCAGTTTTCTGAAAATTATTCAAAAACTATGGGTGCTACATAGAATTTGAAAACAGATTCGAAATAAAAATCTGTAAAACTTTCCCCATTTAACCATCGTTCCATCTCCGTTAATAAGCGAGATAGCAATGCATCGGGCCCCAATCTGGGACACACTGTATATGAAGGTAAGATTGATCGTTATTGTTGAATAATAAATAAAAACGTAACGCAGCATTTTTTATTAGAAAGTATATAAATTTATGACAATTAAGTGACATTTTAGGCAGTTGTCATAAGTGCATTTTCCTTTTTCAGGTTGTGCTTATATTTGAAATTGCTGAGGCATGCGGTAGCGATGAATTAGTTAAAATGGTATATAGAGTCATATTATTATGAGAAGATGCCCGGGGCGGAGGTAACGTGTGCGAATAATTATATTTCTTGGTTCAACCAGCGACCGCCTGCGAACAAAACCATCTGTATACTGATGCTGGCACTGTGCACAACCCTGAATATGACGCAAGTTGCTCTCATTATACTCACAGTACTCTACTTGAGGATATCAGTGATAAAGGCGATATTTTGGCGATGCAAATACCCGACTCAAAAACTAATATCAAAAGGACATTTACAATAACAAATGAGATTTTAAACGGAGTATCTGTCTTGGATATGTATAGAAAATATCTGGACTGTTGGTCCCCTAAAACATGTCATTCTAGATTTTTTGTAACTTATGCTAAAGGGAAATGTACAAACCAGGTAATTGGCAAAAACACAATTGCCAAAATTCCATACAGAATAGCAATATTTTTAAATTTGGATGATTCGAAAGGCTATTCTGGACACAGTTTCCGCCGTACTTCAGCTACGTTATTAGTCAATGCTGGAAGTGACATAATCACTCTAAAAAGACATGGTGGATGGCGAACAAACGCAATAGCAGAAGGGTAAAAAATGTGAGGTAGCCAGCCAAATAATTACGGGAGAAAGTACTACTTCAAGTACCAAAAAACGTTGTCTTGTTTTTGAAAATTTTGTTTCTACAAGTACTTCATCAGCGACCAAGACTTTGGAAAACAACAAACAGGAACTGATCTCCACCAGCAGAGCCAATATTTCTTCAGGGGGAATCTCCATTAGTAATTTAACTAATTGTACCATAAATTTTAACAATATTTAGTTACTGATGTTAATTTAAACCTCGATTTAAACTGTTTTTAATTTTTATAAATAAAAATAAGTAATAAAAAGAAAAGCATTATTATGCATTTTCAGGAAGTTTGTGTATCAATAAAAGAAGTCTATTACAGCTATTTGAAGTTTTTACTTGTTTGCTTCCAGAGGGAGCCAAAGTATTTTCCTCCCTAGGGAGGCAAAGTATTTTCCTCCCAAGGTAGGAAAAGTACTACTTTGCTCCCTGAAATGAGGGAGCAAAATAGTATTTTCTATGTAGGGAGTAGAAAAAGGATTTTGGGTAGAATTTTTATGAACAAAGGAATAATTTTTTGTAGATAATCGACATTAATGCATGTTGAGAAGTTTTACTTTCTCCGAGATTGTCATGATTTCTAAATTAGAATGTATTATTTACATTGATTTTTAAATTAATTAAATTACCACAGCCAGTTAACGCCATGGTATCTTATTGTTTCTAACATGTTGGAAAATTAATACACGGCGTGTTTCTAAAGATTAGAAAATCGCACCTAAGTATTAAAAACAATGCGAAATGAATGATAGTTACTTATTTATAGTATATTTCTAACAAAATATTCTGTTAAATTTAAAAAAAATAAAAAAATTACGAATAGCGTTTTATAATATTATGGGATTCCCATATTAATTGCTTTCAACTTCAGGAGATATTACCCAATCGAAAATATAAAATAGAGTTAAGTTACGCTTTTTTTATATTTGATTATTTTTTCCATCAACATATTAATGATAAGCTTTATAAACTGAAACTCACACATAGACACGTATTACCTGAGATCATTCAACAGAGAATACGAAATTAAATAGTGAAAATTTAAGAATAGGTAATTAAGGCGTTAGATATGTTAAAGCTACGGAGAATTACAGTAAAATATAAATATAATCAAGCAAAGAAACAAAATTGTAAAAAAATTAATATGGAATACAATTTTAATTATATCAAAATTATAGTGTAACCAACAATGTACTTCTCATATGGATTGTTTAAGAACTGGTACATAACAAACAAATAATAAATATACCGGGTTGGGCAAAGGTATGGAATCATCGCGATAATTTTGTCCGTAGAAGTTTCACGAAAAAATGCTTGGGTATAGCGATTTTTATTGTTGCGCACATTTGGGTGCCCTCCAATTAATTTTTGTGTTAGCAGTGTTTTAGATATGACGTCATCGAATTTTTTTCCTCTGTTTTAACCGGGATATTTATTCATCGGATCAAAGGCTTTTTTCGCCACCTATCCGAACCGCCGAAACTGTACAAAACTAGGCATTTTGGTGTCGGGAAAATTGCTTAGGCTATATTTCGTAGCGATCCGTTCGTTATTAAGGGAGTTATTGTATTGTTTTGTCGGAGGATTCCGTAAAATTTGTAAATTAATTTATTTTTATTTTTTTCAATATTAAAGAAGAAACCCAACTCATCGAAGTGGACAGCCCTGCAGGGGCTGTCAGCTTTATTTCTTTTTATTTTTTCAATTTTAAAGAAAAAAACCTTACATTTTCTTTCTCTCTCTTACCCCGAAACTTTGTCGGGCTTTCTGCCTGATATCTAGAAAAATAAAATTTTCAAAAAAATTACGATAGCAAAATATAACTTATATAGGGTGTTCCAAAACAACAACTAGATATTTTAAGAGGTGGTTGCTGAGGCGATTTTATAAAGAAAACTAGCCAATATCAATGTACAGAATGTTAAAAGTTTTCTTTTAATATTTTTGGACAGTTTAAAGATACGTAAATGAAAATTTGCACATGTACTAAACATTTTATGTCTTACAATGTATAATTAAACTTAATAACAAAAAATGATCAAAGGCGTGTAAAAACGGGGGCGGTGCGGGTAAATAGTAAATACTGACATATTTTTTATGTTAAAAAAAATGGTGCATCTGAGAGCCATGATACTAAAATCCATTTTTGTGTAAAAAAAATTGACATTTTAAATTATTTTATGAAATTTTGAGTAATATTGTCACACAAAAAATATGGCAGTATTTACCCGACAGCCCTCTTATCCATCTGTGATAATTTTTAGTCTTTAATTCATAGCTTAATTTTTAACATCCTGTATTTACATTGAAAACAAGGCATTTTAGGCCACATATGAAGTTTTCTTCATAAAATCGTCTCAGCAACCACCTCTTAAAATATCTACATGTTGTTTTGGAACACCCTGTATAGAGCCTGTGGTAAGCCTCCCAGAGTTAACTTAACCGAACCTTAAAATACATAGCCCCGCAGGGGCTGTTTAAACCTATTACAAAAAATACAGCCCAGTAGGAGCTTTATTCGTCCCCAGAGGGAACTTTCGTAAAATACAGCCCCGCAGGGGCTGTCCGCCTTTTTTTTTTAATTCTTTTAATTTTAATGTAGAAACCCAAAATTCTTTTCACTTTCTTAACCCCGAAACCATGTCTGACTCTACGTTTTTCTCGAAATCTTTAACTTTTTTCAACTAAAAACCCCGGCATAAAACTACTTAGTAAAAATAAATTATTTTAGCCGAACATATCTTAGTACCATTTTGCTTCCCAAATTTGGTATATGGGGGTTTTTTGGGCCACTGAGAAAAGTCGTGTTGACAATTGAGGCGAATAACGTAGAGGGCGCTGCGACGCCTAATTTTTTTCTTTTGTTGTATTCATTAATTTTTTGAGTTTCAGCTTAAAAAAGCAATATTTGTTAAATGCAGCATTAAATTGTACGTAAAAAAGAAATACTTATTTTATGTCGGTGAAACGTATCGTTTTCACAATGAAGAGAATTATGTAAAATTTAAATTATTTTATTCTAGTAGGTACATACATGACTAACACTGTCAGTAAGATAATTCAGTATGTTAGATAAAACGCAGTTTTTAAGAAGAGATATTTTATTAATTATTTAGCAAATTAATCAACTTAAAAAAATTTAAATAAAAATTGCTTTTGAAGGTCCATAACTTTTTAAGGAAGCAAAATAGTACTGTTTCAATTTGGTCCATTTTCTAATACACACTATGTAGACTTGTAGACAGATAATGATTAGGTTTGAATTTTGTAATGTCAAAAACAATTCAGTTAAAATCTTAATGCCGACTTCTTTCACGAACACAATAGGTACCTCCCTCATATAATTTAATTTTATAAGTAAAAGGTAATAATAAATTACACAAATATTATTTTTAAAAACTAAAACACAGTGTCTACTTAAATGTATATTGGTACATACCTTTTCTGTTATCGATAAAAATTTTATATGCTTATTGAATTTTTCCACTTATAATTTAAGTTTGCGATGCAAATGTATTATACTTAAATTTACCAATTTCACATAAATATAAATTGAGGTAGACACTCATCGAATTAGAACTTTATCATTTGACGACACGAATCTTACTAAAATAATCGTGTTTAACGCAATTGTTAAAGTAGAAACAGGAACAAGGAACTGCAATAACATAGGATGCACAATAAAATTTTAAAGCCGGTCATATAAATCACATAAAATCAGAACAGTTACAAATTACAAAACAGTTCTTGGTTTGGTTTAAAAAAAGTGGAGGTCATTTTGATCATAAACCAGAACACATGAATGTGCTCAACTCTTTTGAAAACAGCTTTCAGTGAATGTAGCAAAGGTGTGCCATTATTTTTTAACCTTGCAGCATAAAGAAATTCAGTCAAGTTGGAGTCGAAGTACTGATATACGTTTTTAAGCTCTATACCTAATACCTGTTTTAAAACTGACTCTATATTCTAAACGAGTTTGTTTTTGGATTCCTGATTTTGTTGAACGTCAAAAATACCATAATTTGCATAATATGTATATTAGACACATGACTTACGCAGAAAGGATAACATAATATTAAATATAGTAATAAGCATGCGCAAGAAATAATTAATACAAAATTAGTTGTAATAGACGAAATAACTTTAAAATGTATGGCGTGATCTTGATCAAATAATAATTGAATAAAGAATAATTTATTTTTTTAGAACACACTGCTGATAAACTAAGCGATATCTGTTTAATACTTTAATAGGTAATTAATTATATTTTTACTTCAGCAGTATTAGCTACTAAACAGTAGTATGTGTTTTGACTACTTTGTCGAGATACATATTGGGCTTCGTGACACTAGGGTTCTCTGAAGAAAAAACTAATCCGTGTCTGTCTATTACACAGTATTTAGCAAATGTGTAGCCCACTTGCACCACTTCCGTGCAAGTAAGCTCTCCTCGGGGATAAAGCAGGTTGTCGTGTATATGTAAAGAATTTATGCGTAGAGGTTACTTCCCAGTTTTAAACTGGTTAATTTGAACATTTTTTAGATAAATCTACTTTTTTTGGATATATAGGAATCTCAAGAAATGTGGTAATAAATCCCAAAAAAGAAAAGGATGAGAAATAATTTAGTTTACCTATGACAGAAATAGCTGGACCATTTTTTCATTGAAGCAATTTCTTTTTGTAATATTATTCTGATGATGTTTGGAAAATTAGGAATTAGGACAACTGGTTACGCCACTGCCTCATTAGGTTTTGTAGTAACAGATCGTGTGGGTGTGTGGCAGAAGAGTGTAGATGAAAAAACACCTTTTTTTTTATTATTTTTTAAAAACCGGTGTGAGACGGACACTCTTTTAAAGACAGTATACCAGTTAAGTCGATTAGCGCTAGTAATTAATCATATATAGATACCGTTTATTATTTTGTGCCTTGTGGATATATTGAGTAAGTTCTGTTCATATCTTTCCCAATTCCCTATCCCCAGAACTGTGTTAAAACAACGTACAGGAATAAAATCGGTAAGTCAAATTTCTTATACAGTCCACTTTGTAGCTTTATTGCGGCTTGTCTGGGTTAATATTTTAAATTACTAAAATATCCCCGGCAATAACAACAACATATGAATTTTCAAGGATATAACAATGGGGTTACTAAAAATATTACATTTGAAGGTACTACGAATTTCAGAGAAAAATATTGCATTGGCCGAATGTTTGGAATAACAACCAAAAAAACCAAATTTTTAATTATACATTTAGTTGTTCCTAAATCTACCAAATTAAGTTCCTTCTTAAGAAGTGCATACATACCACAAGGAAAACTACTAATGTCGTTGTTGTGTTCAAAGATGAATTTAATAACTTGAAAATATAAAAATATAAAATTGTGTAATGTAGGGGAAGGGGGAGCGGAACGGGCACCTTAAGGTTTTAGGTCGATTTAAAAATACAAAGAGTTTAAAATTTCAACATGTTTCAATTGAAATCAATTCTTTGGAGTATTAGTTAAATGCCTTTGTTCCATTTAGTTGCAAAATTTGGATTTTAAAAAAACCTAAAACTATTTATTTAAAAAAAATGCATTTTGCCCCATTTCGCCCCAGGGGCGGGGCAGAACGGGGAACTAATAATTTATATTAAATAATTTGGTTTTTTTGCAACAAACATACTATTAATAATAAATAATATTTTTTTGTTTAACAAACTTAAAAGTTATTCTTATAAACAAGTTAAATCTAAATAAACAAAACAGTTACTGCCAATATTCACATATGAGGACTGAGGGACAGCTTCGTCATCGTCACGTACGACAACCCGAGCATGTAATCCATCCGTCAACTGATTTGGACCTTGTCTGTCCGTTTTGCGCCTAATTGCGAACCATCTAAAATAAAAAAATGTTTACTTCAAAATTTGAAAGAAGGCAGCCGTAGATTGATGCACAATGGAGTACCCCATTCTGCCCCAACCCATTCTGCCCCATGGGCAGTTTTTCAGTTAAAACTAATTTTTTTAATTAAAATAACATATAGAGTAAAACTATATATACATAAAATTAAAGCCAAATAGTGATTACCTTCAATGACAAATCATATTTAACTTAGTACCCAAAAAGCCTACTTACCGTACTGATCTAAATGGTTAAAAGTTATATTTGCGACAAAAAATTCCATACATCAACGACACAACTAACTTAACGCACGTATTTTGACCAAATGTCGGTACAGCTAGTGAAATAGTGTAGAGAAAACCAGTTCGTCAAAGTTTTAGATATTCCTGGTGGCGCGTTCAGTTTTCAGAATGGTTACCCCGTTCTGCCCTCTGCCCCGTTCCACCCCGCCTTCCCCTACTATAGATAAAAATAATAACAAGTGATATTACTTGAGGAAAAAGTGTTCCTTAAGGTATCTCTATCATTTGCAGGTATGCAGGGAATGGTGATAATTCCTTGTAGAAAAAAACATTTAAAGGTTTGGATTCGGCAAAAAAACTATCGTAGTGAAAAAAACTTGTTAAAAGGAGAAACCAAAAAGGAAATTATTTCCCTATTGGTAGAAAAATTACAAATTATTTGAACTTAAATTTAATATATTAACAAATAATTGTTTACCTCGCTCTGGAGGGTTCCCAAATAAATATCCAGTGCGTTTTGTGTTTGCTATTATTATTTTTTCTTTTTGTTTTTGCTTTTGAAGATGAAACATGCGCTTTGCATTACGGCAGGCTGTAACAAATATCGTTTCGTCCTTTTCTGAAGTTATGGTGAAAACATTTTAAAACCCTTTTATTGCTAATCCTTGTGTTGAAATATTTTTCACTTACAAGTTGGTTTCGTCAACGTTAAAGATGTTTGTCGGCTTATTGTGAGGGTTATTTGCAGTCAGAATTGTTCTAAGAACTTTAAAATAATGTTTAACATTTTTTCTAGACATCTTTGTAGCTCTAGTAATAGAAACACCTTCAGTAGCTCTAATGAAGATGTAAAGGTAAAAATAACTTTAGCCAGTCATATTTTAATTTTGCTAGTTATTTATTAAACTTATGATTTTTATAAGTTCTCTGCTAACTCGTATACTCAAGTTCTAGAGCAACTTTTTAATATGGTTTGGTAACTATACTTCTTCTCTCTATGATCTACAAATGGCGGTGGATCAAGTTAGGGAGTTTCTATTACATTG
This sequence comes from Rhagium mordax, assembly GCA_963680705.1. Classification (NCBI taxonomy): domain Eukaryota; kingdom Metazoa; phylum Arthropoda; class Insecta; order Coleoptera; family Cerambycidae; genus Rhagium; species Rhagium mordax. The sequence continues at coordinate 20,392,479 of OY796659.1, read as the reverse complement.
TTTATTTTCATATATTTCAGGGTTGATATATTCTTTACCACCAGGTAACTATGGCACAAATAAAATGCTTTGTGAAACATTAGTACTCAGTCAGTTTAATTATTGTGCCCCTGTTTATGGGCCTTGTTTAAATCAAAATTTATGTACCAGAATTCAACAACTCATGCATACATTTTATTTATGGTATAAAGAAATTTTTTCCCATAAGCTGCATGATCTGCACTGGTTAAACATGTCAATTCGAAGGCATTTTTATTCACTTTCTTTCACAAAATTTAAATAACAAAAACACCACCTTATCTATAAAATAAAATTTCTTTCCGTAGTGATGTCCACAATTTGAATATCAGTTTTAAGGGGCTATTTACCCCACCACGGCAAAGAACAAACTCTAGGTATAACAAAGTTTCCTCTGACGTACACAAGCTTAATATTAATAGATTTAGATCAGCCATGAAAAATGTTTGTTAGTATCTTTTCCTTTTTTTCTTCCTTTTTCTATAGTTTTAATTTACATTATTTGTTATTTGAAATTATTAGTAATATACATACAATATAATAAAAATGTGTTAGAAATAATTTTAGTTTCCGCTTACTTGTGCGCTTTACAATTTTATTATCATTCTGCAAGAGTTATCAAGAGGTAGAGCACACTTCCCCTTGGAATTTCCAAAATTTAATTTATATTTTTTGGTGTTTTGTTTATTTATGCATTGTATGATGTATATACATATATTTTTTTGTTTATTATCTTTAGTTAGTTAAAATTGTTTATTATACCTACTGAATTTAAATGATTGGAAATAAAGGCATTATTATTATTATTATATTGGATGCCAAAGGTTCTAGCGGCTACAATCGCTCTGTTTCCTCTTATCTGTGTTACCCTTCCTTTTGTAAATAGTCGATAATGTTGGTCTGTAATAATATTCTATATTATAAGTAATTCCCAACCTAACAAATTCTAATATAAGTATGTATTTTTTTTCAGATGTGGTCCAACTATTTCAAAATCAAGAGGGAGATCGCCCTTTACAAAATGTTATGTAAACAAAGGCCACACGGTGTTTTTTGAAGTTAAGCTGAAATTACAAGTTATACGTTATCTAAACATTTTCACTTCACAAGAAAAAAAAGATAACTTCACATCTTATTGATAGATATGCTTCTATAGAAAACTTATTCACAATAAGGAACGTTATCGGGTAACGCAATGTACACACATCAACAAAGTCTAGGGATCCCAGTAAACACATGATTTGTGGCATTCTGTTGACCCAGTAGAGTTATTGATGATTTTGTGATGTTACTGGTTAATCATTAATGGTCCATTACGGCATTACAAGTTGTGTACAGTCTTACCAGCAGTATATGAGTAACATTTTGCCATTTTAGTACCAATAACGGTTTACTGATTTCTACCGAACCATTTCCGTGCCAATAATGGTTCGGTAATGGCCCAGTAGAGTTAAGCTGCTGGCAACATCTATGATGGCCGATGGGACATATTTCTTCCGGGCCAGAACTGCCAGTTATGGCAGTTTGTACTTTGCCATTACTGGGCCACGTATGTTGTGTTTATTGGGAAATTTCTAAATGTGTTAATTTTTTAACCAAGCTTGAAAATTTTTTTTCAAATTCAACTGTTTTTCAAACAACATAGATAACATAGGTAAACACATACGGCTGTAAATTGTCTTAATTTATTAGAACAAAAGTGGTGGGAACATTAATCTTAAAAACGACTTATTTTCTTAATTAACATAAACGATAAGATTAAACGTGAAACACCAGTCATTAAGCAAAAATTGAACTTCTAGTACAAAGTTGCACCTCCTCTTGCAGTTTAAATTGCTCTGCACCTCCTAGGCATTGACAGAATAAGGTTGTCTATATCCTTTTCTGGAAGGAGGTTCCAATGCTGGGAAAGAAACTATTGGTGCTGTTCGCGATTGTGGATACCAACCATATTATGCGGTAGACAGCTTCTCTGAAGCATGTCCCACACATGCTCTATGGGATTGAGATTCGGGGATTGTGCCGGCCATGGTAAAACATCAATACCTGTGTCTTCCAAAAAATCCTTAACAATCTTCGAGTATCTGGGCGCATTCATTCATGTTTATTCGGCACAAAAGTATCGTAAAGTACGTCACTATTAGATCAAAACTAAACTAAACGCAACATTTTTACAGCTTGTCAACCGCGAAAATCGTTTTTTTTCCGGAAAAATCACCTAGCAACCAAAACAAGAGATTGACGACTAGAAATCCGGAGAGAGAATTATAGCAAACATGTTCTTTCAACAAATAACCCACATAGTCTGATTGTTTTACGAAGAAATTTTGGGATATAGCCATTTCAAGAAAATATCCTTAGACTTTGTTGATGTGTGTAGTTTACATGTCGATTTACATTGCCACCTAATTATAAAATAATTGGACTGGTCGATCTAAGCCGCTGGCCCAGCTATACTGGACTTATTCTATAAAGTGATGTATTGCTATAATGTATTAAACACAGTATTGCGAACATCCAGATACTTGCACAAACAAAATTATGTATGCTTATTGTTACTGTTAAATGTAACTATCCATTGAAATTGATAATTTTGATTTTGCTATCTCAGTTTTAATATTAGCTTAACCACAGCATTCCAATGTACCGACTATAAAAATACTATCCTGACCCACCATTGATGTTTATGCAAAGATTTCAATATGCTTTTTTTTTTAATTTGGTAAATCAATCAACTAGTCGGTTCAGGTGATTATAAATTGAAGTAGGGTAATGTTTAATGTTTTTTTATAATAAGTATTGGAAATTATTAATTCAATCAAAAGAATGGGTCAAGTTTAATGATTTTCGAATTATACGTACTTTTTTTGCTTTTTAATATTTAATCACACCCATCGTGAGTTACTTTCTTTGACAGATTTTTTTATTACAACTTAGAACATTTTTCCACGTATAAATGAAAATCAATATTGATGAAGTTTGTGATTCTTTTACATTTACTTTATTTTAAAAAATGACACAATAATAATTATAGATTTTGTATTGCCTAAGGAATTTAATTTATATCGCACCTTATAATAATAAATAATACACCACATGTAATTACAACCCCCTTTATCCCAGAAGGCTGAGCCTTGTGCGGGAGGGGGCTACACATTTATAGACAAGGGACACACATCCAATATCCGTGTATAATGGAAAAATCCCTCTCACAGTATTTTCCATTGCCACGACCGGGATTCGAACCCGGGACTTTTGGGTGAGAGGCAGGTACTCTACCATCTCGACCATCTTATCGATATGAGAATTGAAGAACATGAAATTGATTTTAGTTTTCTACAGATTTTTGCATTAATATCAGAATAATGTACTAAAATGTATTCTACTATTTCATTTCTGTGAACAAAAACGATATTTGAATACAGTGTAATAAGAACTTAACCAATATTTCTCTATATTATGGCAGAGAAAATGTACAAAGTAAAAGAATGAAAATACGCGTTTGTGTATAAAATTTATTAAATAAAAGAATCAATTCATTTACAGGTGTCAAGAAACTAAAGTAATTAATGAGGGCGTGTAATGACGAAGAGTGAGTAATAGTACGCAGGACGATGATGTCAAAGTGTAAATTATCTGACACTAAAAGTAATGACTACGTATATAAAATGTTATGTATATTTTTATCGGCCATCATTTAATAAATTGTATCTATATATCATACAGTACAGTCCACAGAAATGCGAACCAGAACATCACTATAATATACACTAAATTTTGAAACTTTAAATGGTTGATATAATTCTTGAGCATACATAAGTAATTTTTGTTATTATTATTATTAATTATTTTATAAATATATTTGTTTTGTGTGTTTTTAACCAAATCCTCATGTCATCAGCTTGTTATACAGAATATTTCCAAATCAGGAGCAACTTTCTACTTAAATGTTTTCTGAAAAGTGTTTTCTCATCCAATTCTCAAGTAACCGAAGTAACCCATGGAAAATCCTAAATTTAATATACCTACTCAAATCATACATGTGCTTATTTTTTGAGAATTTCATACAAAGGCGTCAGTCTATCTTGTTTCACTTACATTTACGTTAGAAATATTGGATTGGAAATATTAAATATTCTAGCCCTCTTAAAATCCATGGGAAAAAATAACTCGTTGCCATAACGAACGTAACACCATATCATAACTCCTCTAATAAAAGTAATATGTTTTACCATACCAAAGATGGCCATACCGATATTCACGAACTCTTTATGTGACCATAAAAGCAGTGAGACTCATTGTAAACAAGATTTTAGACTATATATAGTCTAGAAAGTAAAGTGAAGTGATTAGAGTATTTTCGAAAAAATTTGCTATCTATAGTTAGCCCGCGATTTTGAAGGATGATGTCAAATGCCGGGTGTATGTTAAACGGGTATATATTTTGATATACTCGAGTAAAGTTTAACTTGGCGTGTGGATGAGTTGATATTGTGCGTATTATTGTATTTTCTATTGCACACAAAATTGAAGCAATGGCCCAAAACCATTGTTTGCGTATAAACATACGTGAACAATGTTTTTGGGTTATTGCTTTAACTTTGTGTGCAAGAAAAAATGAAATAGTATGCATAATAACAACTCATCCACACGCCAAGTTAAAGTTTACTCGACTATAGATACCTACATCCTTGAAAAATATCAAACCGTCCATACCAGGTGATTGTTTGCTTGTAAGATGAAAGAATAATGAAAAAAAACATCAAAATTATGTCATGTGTAAATATATGCACAAGTTGCCTACTATCCCCAAATTAATTTTTTTATTTTGGATTTATACATTTGCTTCACTATGATTTATAATATAATGGATTGGAAAATTGATACACAACTAATAAAAAATAAACTATAAAAAAACAGTAAATTTAATTGAAGTCAATAAAATTGCAACTTGTAATATGCTGAATGCCAAAAGAGTATTCTATTTTAATTTCTTGCAAGTTTACTAGAAATTAAAATAGATGTCGTACTGCACGGGTAAATGCATATATAATTATATGCAGTTACTTATCTCTAAGAAAGATGTTAAATTGGTTTAATAATACTAATAAGTCAAATCTCCTTACAAATATTATAAATAAATTTTACTTCTTTAAATTACATCCTCGATCCTCGATTACAGATTTGGATATATTTCAACTCCTATAACATCAGACCTCTCTTTTGCTAATGGCATATAGAGGGCACCGTTAGTAATTCGGTTCGCTTAGAAATAATTGCTAATGCGAATGCGTATTTCCTCCTACCTTGTACTTTTAAATATCAACTATAATATAATATAATGAAATAAGAGCAATTGTTTTTAGGTAGTTAAGGTTCTGCAAGTAAATTAAAATCATAATCATAATCGTTATGAAATTTTGTTTTTATTTGTGTTATTTAAATTGAATATCTTATGAAACTGAACTCTAAAGCGAAATTATTATTATTATTTGGTAATATTTTATTTTAAGCGCATTATGTTTAGAGTTATAATTTAAAGTTAAAAGAAAAAAAATATGAGATACTATACAGGGTGTCATGATTCTACATCGAAATTTAATATCAGTCTTATAAACATACCCTAACTTAAACTTAATAGTTTTTGAGATATTTCAACTTTTTCAAAAATTTTGGGAAAAATATAATTGAAATTAATCGGTTCTATCTCCTTTAGTTCTTAATCTAGAGGGCTCAAATTTTAAATGAGTACTACTAAAATGTATTTTAATATCTGCAATATGCGAAATTTGTGGAAAGCTATACAGGGCGTCGAAAAAAGACTGCCCAATTGGGTCCAGTTCAAAATCCAATAACTCGCTTATTTTAAATAGAACACCCTGTGATTTATAATCCGACACTTAGTAGCAGGTTGACTGTGGAAAATACATTAAATGTCTTCTAATGCCATAACTTATTTAACAAGCGTTATTAATGTTTCTCTTAAGTCACCGAAGTAACCCCGGAAAGTCCTAGGATATTGTGTTAGTAAAGTAAAGAGAGGAGAGGTCCTACAGTTTATTATGGAATTCGAACCACTTCTAGGGCTTCGATAATTTTCTCCCCATTTAAGTCCGAAGCAAATCAGAAATTAATTTTTAATTTGCCCCAGGATGGGTTCGAACCATCGAACTTTGCAAGTATGTATGTATACAATACTATTTAATATTATTTTATGGCTTTTGTATATTCTTGTTACTTTTCTGTGAATATTCATAATATGTAGTGTAATGTATTATTATAATACGAGTATATAAATTGTTTGTCACTTTAAATAGTATAAAATCGAATGTAAAAAATGGTCAATTCTATTTTGATTCACTGTTTTTGTTGTATCTCATAGAAATTATAAAAATTATAATTATAAAACATTATCGACAATAATGTTTTAAGTAAGTTATGACATTAGACGACATTTAATGTTTTTTTACAGGCACCTGCCGCTAAGTGTCAGATTATATTCGTCTCTGTAATAATTTTCAAATATCTCAAAATAGGAGGGATTGAGGTATAGGGAATGCTAATACCAATCAAAAGAGAATTAAAGGTGCATCGAATAGCATTATAAAACACAGGGTGTTCTATTTAAAATACGCGAGTTATTGGATTTTGAATATTTTCGACGCCCTGTACAACTTTCAATAAATTTCGCATAGGTATTGGAGATATTTAAATACATATTAAGTACTATTACTCATCTAAACTTTGAGCCCACTAGATTAAGAATTAAAGTAAGTATGTTTTTCCCTAAATTTTTGAAAAAGTCGAAATACCTCGATGCTGATGATACCACGACAGTACTATCCGATCATATTTTCTTTCACGAACAGCAAAGTTGGAAATGATTTCACTACCAAATATATACCTAGTCGGTTATTAAAGAAAATATTAGTAATCTTATTAATAATATTATTTTATAAATCAATTGTTAAGGTTCGGAAAGTATAACAGAGACTACGCTATAACATTGTAAACTATATCATTGATTTTCACTTATTTCCTGTTATGTTTCATTAAATACTGTATAATACGAACCGACTCATTTCAAAAGGAAAAACAATTCTGAAAGAAAACATGTAATAAAATTCTCAGAGGGTTGTCCAATTGTCATAAAACTTTGATGGAGAACGATAGTAATATCTAAATCTTTTACTACCCACTAGACCAACTACTATTTTCTGATGTATTTTATAGTAAATGTGGCGTGATTATTTTGTAATACTTGATGACTTCCTTGAAATTCTTAACTATCATGCATAGAATTTGGTTATTTAAATAAATTTTCTATTCAATGCAGTTCCATGAAAACCAATATTCTTAAAATGATAAAATTCCTACTTAAATGTTTCTCATAAAAGCTCTCGTTCACCATACGAAATAATGAGTTAAGATATATTTAGAGGTAATATTAGTAAATGCTAGCTATACCATAAAATAATTTTAAAGAAACGATTGGTTGTGGTAATTATATAAAAACACATTATTTAATTGTAGATTATACAGGGTGAACTCAAACTTATTTCATACCTTTTAAGGGAGGGGGGGGATTCTGCTGATATTTGTAACACGAATTACGAATAAAAAAATATGAAAAAGAAAGTTGAAAAATTGATCTACCTTACATAAAAGTGTCGATATTGAACTATTGAGAACCCCTGTATGTCCCCACCCATAGTCACTTATGATGTGAACAACATGTTTTGTATATCCAAGTTCTTTGAAATTGCAAAGGTTTAGGTCAGTTGCTAAAGTTCTCAAAATATTTCACGTTTTCATAAATTTTTTTCTCGAAAATCACACAGTAAATTTCTTTAATTTTCTGTATATGGACATAGACATACCTACCATTAAGGGACCTACCATCCCTTAAAAGGAATGAAATAAGTTGGGTTCACCCTATATAGGTTATCTATCTATTGCTATCTTTAAGAGTAACCTAAGACAGTTGGATAACTGAGGAGAAATATCCGTTAAATGTCAAAAAATGTTTGAGGAGTAAGGAGAATACCAACTCCAGGAAGATATAATTAGGTAACGAATTTAGTAACTTCTTTGTTCGAAGTAGATATCAGGCCATTATTATGTAGGAGCTCTCTAATGAATAGTTTTTTTTATATAGGGGTGTCAGGTTAGATTAGATTAGATTTATTTCTTAAAAAATATTGAAGACGCAACATGTCATGACTACGTTTTATGAACTAGTAAATAATTGCATCTTTTAGGTAAACATAATGTTTCTACAGTACTGATAGATTTAATTCGTAGAGCAGCTATTGAAACGTTAACAATTTTGAACGATTAACTGATATTTGCTTATTTCTTTGTAAACAAGTTTTATAACATTTCGCAGTCATAAAGAAAGTGAGAAATCTTTAAATGATGATATATTTAAAAAACTTGTGTCATTAATGAGATCAAAGGGATGAAATTTTAGAGAGTTTTTTTACAATTGTTTCCTGAGGTACGTACCTACCTCTAAAACAATTCATAATCGCCTCAGTTACCTTCGTCCTTCGTCATACATTATAAAATTGAATCGATTAGTAGAAGAGGGGCCCATATTAAGAAGGACAAAAGGATGGACAATGTGAATATCCAGAAAGGTTGACAAACAGAAGACTTACTGAAAAATTCAGAATTGTTAGTTAATACATATGTTACCGGCGCGGGCGGGCGGGTGCAGTATATTTTTATGTCATAGAAGGATCATATTCGTTAAATTTTTACTAGTTTGGCCTAGGTAATTCTAGTTTATCCTAATATCGGGTTCTGCCGCGGTAACACATAATATATTCTTTCAGCTGTATTATTCTAAGTTATACATTTACAATTAATTAAAATGTTTTTTTTGTTTAATTCTGCTCTTGAATAATGCAGTTTCTTGCTTGGTTACAAAACTCAAAACCTTTTGTTTTGTTCGCTCAAGTTATTTATATGGCAACGGGTGGGCAAAAGTAGTGAGTAAAAATACTTTTGTCCACTCTACTGTCACTTTCGCCCACTCTGCTGTCATATAATCAATTGTCAAACTACTATAAAATTTAAACGAATTATTTTTATTTCATTTAAATACCTTCCTAGATTTCTCCGGCAACATATGAAACGTAGCGGTATTAGCTTCTTTTGGAATGTCTATTGGCACAATTGTGAAATAATGGAAGTAAATGATGATATTATCATTTATTTCCATTATTTCACAATTTTATGAAAAATTTTCACTCCGGGTCAGGTGTATAATTTTCTTGACAATTACAAATGTTTATATTTACACGAACCATAGAAACGTAACCTGCCGTCTATGTTAATTTGCACTCCATACTTAACCACACCAAAGTAGTTTTTACAAAACATTTTTCTCGCATTTCAATGACAGGATTAAACAAAACGCTTCGTACTCCTAAATAAAAAACTAAAAACTAAATGAATCTTTAAAACGGAAATATTCATCAATAGAGAAATGGAACAATATATCAGAGACTACGATGATAGTGGTATTGAAACTTATGCCTTGGCAAGTGCTGTTGAGTGTAATGAACTTTATAAGGTAAATAGTAAAGCAAGCAATATCAAAATTATACACAATAACAACGGTGTAGCAAAGAAATTGGATCAATTTAAAATCTTCCTAGAACAAATTGAGTTTAATTTTGAATGCATTGTTTTTACAGAAACGTTTGATCTTACTGATAAAGATTTTAATATGTTTTTCTTCATTAAACTTCTTAAAAATAATGCAGAAGATTTGTCGATACCATGTTTAATTAGATCTAAAATAAAAGATCATTATATAATTACGATATATCTAATATTTGGTAACAAAATAATAAATTCAGTTAATAATACGCAAAAATGTATTATAGTTATTAATTATATAAGGGGATTAACAAGCCATTAATCTATGAGAAAAAATGTGTACTCGAGGCACAGCCGAGAGTCATATTTTTTCGAGTGGCTTGAAGGATGTTAATCCCCGAATCTAATTCAACGTTTTATCCACGACCACGCCCAAATTAGGAGCGCGAAAGCCATATGAGAGAGCAGCTGAAAAATTCTGATTTTGAAAAACGTCTGATTTGACAAGTTTATTTTGACTAAGAATCTTTTGATTTTGAGCAACAAAATAGAAGCGTGGTAACTCATACAAGTGCCTTAAACGCATTTTCACACGAGTATCATACAAGATTTTTTCTCTACGAACGTACAAATATTAAAAAAAAGTTATTGAAAAATATTAAATATCATGACGTTTCTTTGAATAATCAATTCTATGATATTATGTCACAGTACGATATTTTGTTGTTGTTAATGTTAATGTTCTTAATGTAAAATTTCAATAAATTTTTACAAAATCATAATAGATTTTGGTTTGATTGTTCGTTATTAATTTCTCTTTATATTAGTGCAAAAAGTGACAGTTCTTTTCGCATTGAGTGTGAAAAGTGACAGTTGTTTAAAAATGACAGTTCTTTTCGCACTGAGTGTGAAAAGTGACAGTTGTTTTCGCACTGGTCCACTGGTGCGTTAAAGTGAAGTTTTTCACACTAAAATGACATTTCGATTGTGAGTTAGAAAAAGTATATTAATTAATATAATAGGCTAAGAAAAACACTTAGACACATTACTTGGGAACAATTATTGGAAAATGAAATTTGTTAATATTATTAAATGTCTAGTTTTAATTATTTCAGTTAATTTAGTTAAAATTCTCGTCGGGTTAAGCATTTAGTGATTTAGCTTAAGAGAAAACTACGTTAGCCAATACCGGTGACATAGGTACAGTACCTACTAATAATTAATATGATGACTTTCAGTTTTTAATATATTTTTTAGGTTGTGAAAATAAATTTGAAGGTATAGATTTTATTTTTTTTTGTATTTTTTAATATGCAAAATATTATTATTAATAGCTGATTTTTATTTCCTTTTATCGAATTTGCCACGAATATTTATTTATTTATTTATTTATTTTACAATACCCAACAGATAACCAATTACAGGGTAAGGTACAGGATGCCAACAACATATAAAATTACAACGTAACTTACAAACTAAAATATTACAAAAATTATAATATTTACAAGACAAATACTACAGATTATATGTATTAATTTTACCTTAAATTGATATTTCTGATTAGTCTAAATTCAAATTTTCTAATTTAGAGATAAATGTATTTAAAGTACAATTGAAAATGTCTATTTCCTTGCATAATTGATTTCCAAAAGAACAGAATTGATTTATAGGTGATAAGTGAAACATATTTGTTCTAGACCTTGGCAGATAAAACATATCTCCACTGCGACTATTTAATCTCGGTACCTTAAATGGTAATAAAGAAAGCAAGTACATATTGTCAACAAGGTTGTTTAACATTTTAAATAGAAATATAGCACTTGATCGAAATCTTCTATTATCTAGGGTTTTGTATGAATAAAAACTTAATAAATACGTATACTGGGCAAAATTATCATATATACCAGTTTCCTTGAATTTCAAATATTTTAAAAATTTTTTCTGAACTCTCTCCACACTATCGATGTGTGCACTGTAATAAGGTGCCCAGACTATACTGCAATATTCAAGATTAGATCTGACCATACTATTATATAATATCTTAATGGCAGTAATGTCAACAAATTCTTGGGTATTTCTGACTAGAAATCCAAATTTCTTTAAACTATTTTTTATCATCACATCAATATGGTAAGTAAATGATAAGTGACCGTCAATATAGACGCCCAAATCCTTAATTTTTTCTACTCTATTTATGATATTGCCATTCATATTATAATCAAAGTTTATACGATTTTTTTTCTGTGATATGGTTAAGATTGCACATTTAGAAAAATTAAGCTGCAATTTGTTTTCACTACACCATTTCACTACACTATCAATATCAGCCTGTAAACTGACACAATCTTGAAGACAAGTAATTTCCATAAAGAATTTTAAGTCATCCGCAAAAAGCAATTTTTTGGCATGTTCGATAACTTCAGATAAGTCATTCACAAATAGCAAAAACAACAGAGGACCCAGATTAGATCCTTGTGGTACTCCAGATGTTGGTATGAAGGTATCCGAACAAAAACCGTTTATTTTAACGATCATTTTCCTATTGGTTAAATATGAGATGAGTAGGTTCACTATTGTATCACTGATATCAAAAGATTTTAATTTGGAAACGAGTAGGTAATGATCCAATTTGTCAAAGGCCTTTGACATATCAGTATAGATCGCATCTAACTGACTATTTCTGTTTATCACTTCTCTACCATCTTGGACTAAATTCAATAAATTCGTTACTGTCGATCGGCGAGGCAAAAAGCCATGTTGTGCTTCAGTAATTGTTAGTTTGACATCTTCAAAAATAAACTCATGTAGAATAATTTCGAACACCTTAGATACCGCATTTAGAACTGCCACTGGTCTATAGTTATTAATTAAGTTTCTCTGACCAGATTTAAATATAGGTGTCAGTCTACATTCTTTCCATGAATCTGGATACACGCCACTTTTCAGACTTAAATTAAATAAAAATGCAAGCGGTGCAGCGAGGGCATCTGCACAGCCCTTTATTACATAAGGAGGTATGTCGTCGGTACCAGCTGATTTGCTTGATTTTAATTTTTTTATAGCATGTTTTACATTTTCTGTTGTTATTATGATGTCAATATTCGTATTACTATTAGATAAGAACTTATTTTCTAATGTTTCAGGTTGGTATACCGATTGAAAATGATCAGCAAATGCATTCACAATCTCGTTGCCTGTTTTAAATTCAAGAGTGTCTAATTTCATCTTTTGAGGAATATTGCTATTCTCTTTTTTAGATTTGATAAAATTCCAGAAATTTTTAGGATCGTCAATGATTGTCTGCTGTACATGTAGGATATAGTTGTTATATGCACACTTAATTTCCGACTTAACAATATTTCTTATTTTTTCAAATTCATTTTTATAATATGTGTTATTTGTACGTTTAAATTTTTTCCTAAATTTTTCTTTCTCCTTAACTTTTTTAATTATGCTTCTGTTATACCAGCTTGGATATTTATTAGTAACTTTTAACTGCTTAGGCACACATAAGTCCAATATTTCGTAAAACTTATCATTAAAATTATGCACCGCACTATCAATATCCTCAGATTCATATATAAATTTCCAGTCAGTTACCATGAACACATGATATAGTGTGAGAAAATCTGCTTTTTTGAAGTTGTAGATATATTCCTTGGCAACAGGACATAGTTTAGGAATAGTCGCGTTATTAATTTCTATATTTAGTGAAGGGTGGTAACCGTCTTCTCTTGTAAAAGGCGTTTGACACCTATTTACAGTGGTGTCGATATTGGATATAACAAGGTCTAAAACTGCCTGATTCTGATTTAATACGTTGTTATATTGAAAAAAATGTCCGTATTCCATAAACAAATGAGTAGCTTTTTTTATAGAACTCTCAGAATCATCGTTTATGAAATCAGGAATGTTAAAGTCGCCTAATAAAATAATTTTAGCATTGTTAACGATCAATGATTCCAATGACTGAAATATTGAATCGTAAATTGTTAAATTGCTTCCCGGTGGTATATATACACAACAGATGTAGAAATGGTTTACTGCGTTTATTTTTAAACAGACACCCTCGATGATATCATCGAAAATAGGTAACGTTTCACAGTTTATCGAATTTAACACCCCTATAAGGACGCCTCCCCCTCTCTCTTTCTTGGCTAAAACTGTATCCCTATCCTTTCTATAGACATTATAATTTAAACTAAAAAATTCCGAGCTATTGACTGACTCATTTAACCATGTTTCAGTTAACGCTATAAATTCATATTCTTCTAACAGAGTACTTTCAAAGAATTCCTTACGTTTCGATCTCAATCCTCTTATATTTTGATAATATAAACTTAAATTGTTTAGCGCGCAAGACTTGTTTTCGTTACCAATATCAATTAGCTATTCACCATAGTCGGTTTTAGCTTTCAGGTCTTCAATGATTTTTACGTAACATGGACAATTTTTACTGTTTGATGCATGTTTTATATCCAAATTAAACTTACTAGACTTATTATACCTAATACAGTTAGCACATTTTTCAGCATCTGAAGTGCATACCCTTGAATCGTGCCCTTCAGCACATATTATACATACTGGATTATTTTTACAATCATTCTGTAAATGCCCATAAGAAGCACACTTCTTACACCTTTTAACATGAAAAGAATCTCTAACATTACATTTTAACCAACCTACAAATAACCCATTTTGTTCTAATATATATTTCCTAGTACAGCAATCCACCATGATTACCACATTCGTGCTATGATCATCGTCAAATTTTCTGACTATTCTAAGCATGAAGTTATCGATTTTATCATTTATTTTATTGTGTTTAATTATATCATCTACAAGTTTCTTATTATCTTCTGGTATGTCTTTTTTATCTACTCCGTAAATAACAATTTTAGGATACATTTTCTTTGATATTGACAAATCATAATTATCAGCTGGTAACGAGTTTTCAAGATTTTGCTTTAACAAATTTAATGATTCACCTGACTCACAATTAACTACTACACCGCCATTGATTTTTATAGTTTTATTTATATTGATAGATAGATCAGCTGGATTAACTGATCTTCTTAAGTCTGTGAAAATAGTATCCGCGCTTTTTGAGGAATTACGTGCTTTAATAACTAAGCAGTTCTTATAAGAATGTTTAGGCTTACCGAATAATGACATTTTATCTTTGTTACTCGCACCTAGACCGAACTGATGAGGTCCTTCTTTTGCATTATTATTAGCCATTTTGTCCTTGTGAATATTCTTATTATTTGTACCACTTGAACTAATCACTGTTGACACAGACGCGTAGGTTTTTGCAATGTTTATATTTTCTGATTTGTCTGAACTACTGTTTTTACTGCTCACCGGGTCGTCTGTTATCTCTACACTTCTTTGGTGGTTACTGTTTTTACTGCAACATAGTTTAAACCCTGTGGACGAACTGGATAAATTTTTAATTATTGCATTTGCCTTGTCTTCTAAATTTGTGATTACACTGTTAATTCTTTTCCCAAGAGCATTGTTAAAGAACGTTTCAAATTTTGCCATAATAATATTGACCTTTAGGTCGTTACAGGCATCACATAACCATTTTATATTTTCTATGGAACTTATTGATTTATATAACGTTTTCTTGATATTAACACATTCAATATGAAAAGCTTTCTCACATAAACCACTACACACAATATAATTCTCTTCGGAATTCAGATTTTCACTACATTTTTCACAGCACATACTATCTGGTGTGTCTACGTCGCTCGCCATGTTAACATATTAACATAATATGTTTAGAATCAATTATTATGTGATATCAAGTTGTGGAAAATGTGTTATAAATATTACTTTTCTATCTTACTTAACCGGAATAAAAATGGTACTTAAAACAAAACAGAAACTCTTCTAAGCTATAAAGCACACTTCAATATATTTAACACTATATAGAAGATAATAATAGTTACTATATACAGTCCAGTTATGATTGTCAATATTTTTAATATATTGTTTACGGATCTTTTATCGCGAAACTGTGTAAAGATACATAAAATTAGCATGAGAATACATATTCCAGAAGCAGGCTAGCCATATTTACTGCTCTTTTATACCTCGGTTACGATTACGACCTCATCATATCATATAACGTCCCATGAATACGATATCACCACAATATATACATGCTTTTCCACTTTTTACCGTCATATTTCACACCTCATTTCAGTAATCTTTATTTCATAAATAACGCTAAATGTGTTATGTAACCAGACCAAAATTTAGGTACACATATTTTGCATTATTTAATAATAAACTTTATGATTGCTTTATTAGTAATAAATACACTCGAAGGCCTCGAATCTTGCTCCGTCGATTTCATTAATGTACAACAGTTGCTACTTACATTAGCAGTCGTTTATTCACTACGTTTATTTGAGTTTTTGATATGAATTTATAGTATTTCAACAAGTTATAGTAATTTTATAAAAAAAACTAAATTTCTTGACGAAATTTTAAATCTGTCGAGTATCTGTTCTAAAGATGGTTTACAATTTTTTTCTGTAAAACTTCTTTTAATATGACTTGAGTCCCAGCATTGGAATTCGAAAAACCTAAATTTCACCAGCGGCTATTATTAATGACAGTATAGTCAAAAATTAAGAAAAATTTTGTATTCATGAAAACATTATTCGTAATTGAATACATGTACTCAAATATAAAATTTAAACGCTTTTCAAATATTACTTTTCTTTTATTTTAGAAATTATTATTCAATGGAGTGAAGAAATTGAATAACAAACAAATGTAATCCAGAAGTAAATTTGTCTAAAAGTTATTTGTGGCATCTTTCTGTATTTTCTTTCTGTTCTTATTTGGGATTTACGGCCTCACTTCTGAACATTAATCTGATAATCTGAAAAATATCTGGAATATTTAAAAAAATAACCTTTACGCCTGTGACTTTACGTCAAAGGAACAGTTAAAGGTTGGTTTTTTGACATAAAATATAATTAAAATAAAATAAAAACAATTATGTTTTGCAGACCGATGCTAAAAGAAGAACTTAGCAACTTGAATATCTAATCTAATCAACTTTTCTGTGAGCGTAGTAAGTATCTATGGTTATAATATTATAAACATTAAAATTGTGTAATTTCACGAATTACACAAGAGAAAGACTATTTAGCATTGAGAAAGGAAACAGACTAAGTTTCCGAAACGTCTGCAAAACATAATTGTTTTTATTTTATTTTAATTATATTTTATGTCAAAAAACCAACCTTTAACTGTTCCTTTGACGTAAAGTCACAGGCGTAAAGGTTATTTTTTTAAATAATCCAGATATTTTTCAGATTATCAGATTAATGTTCAGAAGTGTGGCCGTAAATCCCAAATAAGAACAGAAAGAAAAAATGAAGTAAATTTATTAACTATGTCAATCAGTGGAATGATGGCAATACATTTATCTTATTTTGTTAGTTTCAGTTGTTTCTCACTTGAGAAACAACTGATTAAATTTGCTTTGGTTACTGAAAAATTAATTACCTATATTATGACGATGCCAAAATATTTCTTAATATAATATTTTCATTGTATCTGCTATTCATTTGTAAGAGACTATACCAAAATATTATTAATATGAGATGTTTCAGTAAAACGGTCAATTTTAGTATCACCTAACATTTACAGCATTTAGATTATACATAATTCTAATGTAATTTTGTTGTTTTTAGTTGAAACACAGCGAAACGTTCTTTCAATTTCCACATTTTACGACATACATCCCCAGTGTCGTTTGCGTTTCGAATAACTTCTTTCCTGCTTTCTTCGACAGTCGTGATACAGTATGGCAGTTAGACTGTGAACTACCTAAAAATCAATAAAACAAAATTAGTTAATCTGTTTTTACATTTTAAGTTAGAGTGGTATCCACTCTAACTTTTTAGATTAATCTCTAACAAATAATATCATGTAAGTACATTTAATACTATCTCAAATATTAAGAGGTAGATATTAAAAAACTTCATGTATATGTGTTTGAGGTCGCTGATTACTAATTTCAAGTTACAATTTTAGAATTCGCGATTGCACCCCTAATATGGCCGATTTAATAGGGGTATAATGGAAACACATATTTTGTTTGTTTTGAGCAAGTAGAACTTTTTTCTGCAAATTCTTATATTTTAGGACATAAAACGTATATCTTAATGAGAACAATTATTGCTCTTATCCCTAACAGGGTAAAAACTACCCATAAAATAAAAAAATCAATAATTAACGAAGTACTGAGGATAATAAATTATTGAAACTTGTGATCATGATCACAAATATAAACTCAGAAATTAAAAATTTTATGTTGCACCTTCAATATGGCCTATACAAATGGGGTAGAATGAATGAACTAATAATTTTTTGTTTATTTTGAAAGATTACGACTTTTTTAACAGATTGTTACATTGTGAGACATAAAATTCATCCTCTATAATAAGAAAAATAATTGATCTTACCCCTAAGAGGATGAACCCCACACCTATAGTTAAAAAATAAATAATTAACGAAGTTCTGAGACTAAATTACCGCGAACCGAGTAATATCGTAATTTGCTAAAACGAGGCGTGCTCATTATTTCGGTCATATCTCCTTTGCAGTTAACGATAAAAATCATCCAAAAAAGCACTTTGAAGGTCTTTTAATCCTCTTTAAGGACAGGTAGGTCAACACATTACAAAGGTTGTCAGTTTTTCTATATTCATCTTGAATTCGCCAATTAAAAAAGAAAATGTTAAAAGTTAACTTCAAACACTTCTATCTCCTAAGCTATTATCTTTGTCAAAAAAATGAGAACAGTAGCACTTTCCTTAGTTTATTGTCAGCATTTTACGTTTCTGGTAACATTCAGCTAAGATTCTTCCCTGCTAAGTTATTTACTCTCTCGTTTAATCTTAAACAAAAAAAAATTCATTATTTAAAAAATTTTCAAAATACAAATCTTCTAAATAATGCATCCATCACAGTCAAAAAAATTTGAGCGTATGTATAATAGTAATGACTAACAAAAAACACATTTTGGAATCTTTTTTCAATTTGAAATTTACTTTTTTTGTAAAAAATAAAAATTTTGCTTTTATTTTCCTTGTATCATTTTTGATTTAGCAGATATAAAAATTTGCCAAAAAGAAAAATTTTAAGCTACTGTAATAAGCTTCAATATGATTCAAGATACGTGTCAAAAGGTTATGACTGTTTGAAGCACATGACCTTTTCAGGGCTATGTTTAATTGCACCAACTGTATCTCGGAAACGATGAGCCTAAACAAATTTTTATTCATGGATTATTTTTGTTATTTCATTAGCTAACTTTTTTGTTACGACGATTTTTTTCGAAAATGTGATCCTCTGAGTAATTTGCTTAAACCTTTGAAAAATCAGTGGTGTTTGCTTAAAATCATCGTTTTCAACCTCTGTAACTTAGAGGGTATTAAAGCATAAAGAACGTTATAGGGTGGTTCCCTTTTGCGGAAGAATTCGACGATCTACACGTTCCAATAGTAACTTTTTTTTTCGAAACACCTACGTTGGGGTGAAACTCACCCCCAACGAAAAAGCACTCTTATTCCTTTTTAATATTTAGTGTTTGACCCATTTGAATCAAACTATCCAAAAATATTTGAATTTAAAACAGCTTTAGATTTAGTTCGAAGTGAGATCACCAAGTAACTGTACTAACAGTACGGTTTTGTTTTATAAAGTTATTGCTGGTTTAATAATCCGTCAGACGATTGTTTATGACTCTAAGTATTAAGAATATGTGTATTAGAAGTAATAGTTGTCACAATAGTAAATATATATTATACTAAAATTAGGTAAGTATTTATTATTCATCATCTAATTTATTGAAAAAAGTAAACAGGAATTGTAATGACATTGATATACTCTCGGCTGATGATATTTCCCTCTTTAGTAAGGTGACAGATGTGTGAAACCCAAATGGAGTGCCGAGTGGTAGAATAAGGTTAGTTCAGCGAAAATTTCATTCTCCATTCTCTTAGAAGTGATTGAGGTTTTGGTAACATCACAAATTCCCCTTTATTATTAGAAATAAAAGGTAATTGGCAATGAAAGAGAATGAGTAAAATAACTGCAATAACAACAATGTATTCCCAGTTACATGTTTCTAGTGAGTAATGACGAATGAGAAATTTCCCATATCTTCAAATTCCTACGTATAAGCTCTAATGTTCGTTCTGTCATCTTTGAACATTTCTACACCGGGCATCGGACACTTAATTCGAAAACTGCATAATCGGGATGTAAATTGGAGATCTGGAAACCCTGTTCTAAATAAGTAACCATATCATGAATTTGTTTATTTTTTGATATACAGACATTTCTTACTATTCACATTCACAATCATAACTCTTTGCTTTTAAGTAACTATGAATTAATTTATTTGTATCTAAATTATGATTTTCAAAGTATTTTTTCTGTGAGAGCATTTAATGAAATAGATGGCAAAATCTTATTGTTACGTTGAAAATCGAGTATCTTAGGGTTCAATTTTAGGATCTCTTCTAATTTGATGACATACTTACAACTGAATTTTATAAATGCTTCAAGTGTTTCAATTTTCATTATTACAAGGATGAAATCGATTACTGTAGTCTTTTAAACAGAAGTTAATCTCGTTCAAAGATAAATGATTAATTCCTTTTAACTTTGTCAAGAATTTGTTGCCTTTCCATCAATTTCTCCAAATCGAATGTTATCCTTTACGCAGGACAATCGTATATAACCGTGTTCAAACCGCTTGTTTTGCTATAAATTTTTGTTAATGTTGATCTGTAAAAGATTAAAGATTTTATTTTTTACTCTAACAGTTATATTTTCTTCACATATTACTTATGGTATGTTGAAAAATTATTAGTAAGTGTCCTTTGAAATTAATTTTTAGCAAGATGTATGTTTCATTCTATTTCAATGTCTTCTGTAATTTTGTACAATAAAGCTCGTGTACAATACGCACCTCTTTTATTAATATATGAAGGTGACTGGAATAGAAAATTTGGCCAATAGATTATCCATATTGATAACTGTAATTGTAATTTGATGGTTAATAAGAGCATGTTTTTAGCTATACCAACGGACAGTCCTCTGAACGAGAATCATTACCAAGTTATTTACTGTCATGTAAATAATTCTGCCCGCCAACCACTTTTATAATTACTGTATTACGAAAACCTTACGTGTCAATTTTAGACGTTCACACTGTGGATAATTGTGTTGACACACAAAAACAAACTGCAAATATAAAATAATTTTATATTCCGAGTTTATCAGAGAATAAATGAAATGCATATAATATATGAAACATTTATGATGTATATTTTAGAAGGACCATAAAATAGCAATATTTCTTTGCTGTGTTATATGACTTAATCCCGTTCTATAGTGGATACATGTAATCCCCGTTGAAGTGGTCACATTCTACGAGATGGCAATCTAGGCGAGTACTGAAAGGGGATGAAACCGGAGCTTGGGTTTACTGCTTCCGCTAAAGCTGTTCACGATTGCAACTTTGCCTGCCCGTAGGATGCTTGCGTCATCACTGCTCGGTGCTCTGGCTATTAAATCTTTGCAATTCCAGATACACATAAAAATGCCTGCCACGTTTTCTTTTTTATTCTATCCGCGCTTTTAAAGTTTGTATTTGTGTTATTTATTTTCTGGTGAGAATTATGATCGTTTTAATATAAGAATAAATTTTATAGGCATAATGTATATATAGTATTATCACTATGTTCTGGCAGAATGAAACTGTCGAATATGAATATAACATAAATTAAGCTACCATCTAATAGAAGAAACAAAGCTTTAGGGAAACCATGTTAAAGTTGAAAAAAAAATCGAAGATACTCATCATTCCCTGCATAAATTAACATCTATGGGAAATAAGATTTAAACCCAGGAGGTGTAGATACTATGGGTTTGTATTACCTACCTATCACATAATGCTTTATTATACATTCTACAGTTTGGTCCAAGAAGGTATGAACATGAAAAGCAATCGACCACCAGAGTTTACTACAAGTTCAAGACTTGCTAAATGTCAAAAATTTCAAGATTACAGATATAGTCTTGTTTACTCTTTCGTGGACTCTACTACAGTATACACCATACTGCAATGTCAGGTTTTATTCGTCCTATATTTTATATAGCATGGCAAGAACGTCGTATTTAAGACAAAAATTGAAATCCCTAATATCGGCGTTTAGACGATAAGAGCAGTGTAAATAACAAACTGCTCTTGTTTCTATATATATATATGCCTGTCTTTTCCCAAACTGAAAATCTAGTGCAAAATAATAGTCATTGATGAATTTCAGAGAGGGTCATAGCGAGGATGCAGGCTCCTTTACAGGCGGTTCATAAGCGTCAACTGTAATTAGAGAAACGAAATAATCTTGATTTACTTCGTAAAAACTTTAACAATATCTATTAGCATTTTCGGACTAGACTACAATTTTTTCCCACGAGCGCAACAGCAGTGGAGTGGGAGTGAATGCTGCGAAAGACTAGTGATTCTTTTGTATTGTAATCATTTAATTGGCGCATATTGTATACAGTAAGGTCCAAAAGTCAGTTACCCCCCTACTAACTTTTGAATGGTTTAAAATATTTTTTGGAATTTTAGGGGTTATAATCCCAGATAGATTTGCGATTGTTTGACGCTAAATAAAAAATTTGATATTTCAAAATGGCGTCTGACCGCCATATGGATATTTCTCTATTGTCGAACCAAGGTGTGTGACACCTTAAATTAAAGGTCTATTCGTCCATAGTAACTTGCCCAAAATTCGAGGTAATCCGATGACGTATTACAAAATGGCAGCATTAAAACAAATTCGATGTTCACAAACCTTTCGCTATTGGCAGGGCAAAATGCAACACGACAAATATAACATGCTGACTAATGTCAATAAATACACCACATGTAATTACGACCCCCTTTGTCCCAGAAGGCTCTAGAAGAGCCTTGTGCGGGAGGGGGCTACACATTTAAAGACAAGAGACACACATCCAATATCCGTGTATAATGGAAAAATCCCTCTCACAGTATTTTCCATTGCCGCGACCGGGATTCGAACCCGGGACTTTTGGGTAAGAGGCAGGTACGCTACCATCTCGACCATCAGTCATATGTCAATAGGTTCAAAATTTACGAAATATCAATCAGGATCGGGTTTTTACATGATTCCTACCTAAGACTTATTGAAGAACTCCTTACACCAAACAGACTATCTGAAACTGGTTCCTCCTTAAATGTTGTTCCATTCTTTTAAACTAGCACTATGCTTGGTGGTACCTTTTGTAAACACGGGGGCAGTACTAAACGCAGCAGGATGCCATGGGTATGACTTAAATTTTTTATATCTATGTGTGGGTGACAATACAGCAGTAGTCAGGTCAGCAGGTATCCTACCTTGGTTGACTCTCACACCCAAGGGGTCCTACGATTTACTTTAAAAAAAATCGATATGCTATATGTCAATTCTAATGTAGCCTATCTCTGATCAATTATCCTTAATTAGCTTTATTTGTAAACTATTGTTAGCTACAATAGATTTCTGTAATGATTAGATTTGCCAATTATTTAAAGAAGTTCTCATTTATTATCTGAATTCTTGATATGATAAAATAAATTATAATTTAAAATTTTCTTATTTTGGCAACAAAAATGTTTATTTCATTGAAAATAAATCACATGTTGGCCAAATATTTTTGTTTTTATAATATCTATAATATTTGTTCCTTTCTTTTTTTTCGAATCTTCATTTTATTGAAATTTTACCTCTCCTGGTTTTTATATAACTAATTGTTTATTCATTACACTGAATTGACTGAATATAAGAAAATCTCATTTAAAGTGAAGACGCCCGGATATTTCCTTCATTTGTTAAAATCCAGATTTCAACTTTGGTACAATTGTAGTCCTATCTAAGACGTATTTTTGGAGGCAACCAACATAAATTTAAGTAACAAACTGAGACAACGGTAGCCCCCCCCCAAATGGGGCCCATTTTCAATATTTTGCTTCGCGTTGAAGATATCGAAAAAAGTTATTAGAAAAAGTTATTCAGAATCAATTTTTAAGCCCCAATACTAAATTAGGATATTGCGAAATTCTCATTTCTAGTTTTTTCAATATTCAAAGTCCACACACGGTTACAATTTTGGTTTTCAATTTAATAGGATGCCATGGAAAATGGAAAAAAATTATTGAACGGTCGATTTGACAAAAATACATTTTAAGAGAAAAGAAAACAAGTTGAATTTTGGTAATTGAAATAAGTAAAAAACCACACTTTAAAAAGTAACAATCAGTTTTTGAGATAATTACTCATTACACTTAAATAAAAATTTCTCTCAACAAATCCTTCTTCAACTTGAATACATTTCTCAATTATTATTATTCTTGTATGCTTAGACACTCTTCTTAGTTCTGGCACTGATTTCGCGACAGGCTCGTCTTATTTTAGCACACATTGAGGCTTAAAATTAGATTCTGAGCAACTTTTTCTAATAACTTTTTTCGATATCTTCAACGCGAAACATGATATCGAGAATGGGCCCCATTTGGGGGGCTGCCTTTGTCTCAGTTTGTTATGTAAATTTAAGTTGGTTGCGTCGAAATGTACGTCTTATAGAGGACTACAATTGTGCCAAAGTTCAAATCTGAATTTTAAAAAATGATGGAAATATCCGGGTGTCTTCATTTTAAATGAGACACTGTATAAATTTTTTTAAATTTAATTTCTATTTTTAAGCTTAAGTATGCCATGACTATATTACGATTTGTTTCAATTAAGACATTGTAATATTAGAAAAATCGAAATCATGTCAAAAATATTAAATTACGTCATTTACGAGTAAAAAATGGTTTATTGGACGGAACTCAATTTTTTTAAGTGGAATCATCTTGATACTAAGATATAATTCAATACTACCATTAATATGGAATTTTTCATGTGCCTACCTTGCATCTGAGATAAATACGACTGAAATAACAGTTAATCAAGAAGAAAAATATTTAATTTTGTTCTAATTGTTTGGTCAGAAGTTTAAATAAGGTGATTTTGAAACTAATGAAATATATAACTTGTCTAACTTTTTAGAAATCCTAATAATGATTCCGAAAAAGATTTTATTACATAGGATGAAATAGAAAATAATGTTTTGGCTTGAAAAGCAGGTAATTAATAAGACTATTTCTGCGAGGCAAACTGCTTTTGAATTAGAAATGTGATCAAAGGGTAAGCAGAATTTTTGTAAGCATAATGATTAGTATAAATGATTTAAATGTCAATTGCAATTGGTCCTTCGAAGTACCGTACGGTCAAATAAAAATTTTTTAGGAAAAATACATTTTGCGATGAGTTCAGGTTAACAAACATATATGTTTACTTAATCAAAAATACAAGATACTGATCGAAAGAAAATCAGCGTTTAATGAAAAAGAGTAATTTTCAAAACCGTTTCAGAAACAACGTTTGGCTGGGAATAATCTGTAGAATAAATTGTCCGATAATATTTGAAGAATCCTTGAATAGTGCCAGTTTCTTTAGTTTCATTTAACGTTCCTACGAGTTTTTAGAGGAAATACCTTTGAAATTAGAATAGAAAATGTATTTTCAGGAAAAAGGCATACTTTTCCTATATTTTTAGAATATTGACTAATTACCTTCAAGACAGACTCAAGGAAAATTGCAATGAATGATAGGTACTCTCTAAGGTCATCTGACTTAACTCTCCTTGTTTATTCCTTTTACATTATTTAAAATATATGTTTAAAATAATTATTATCTAAAAACTCGTTTTTAATTTTTTAATTACCACAGAGATCATCAGGGTAGCTTTAATATAGATAAATTGGAAAGTTCTCAACTTTTTATTTTTAAACGTGAACGTTAACCAGCACCAAAATATCCACTACAGTGGTATATAATTTAACTGGTTAGGCCTCATTAAAATAGTTAACATCGGTTAAATGACCAGTTTAAAATAATATATGCATTTGTGGTGTTCCATTTATGTTTTATTTTATGATCTTACAAGTACATAAAAAATAGGTTACGTGTACTTCAATACATTGTTGGTAATTTATATGCGTTGTGGTAGAATACAAGCTCGTACTTAAGAGTAAAATCATTTTATGTGTTTTTAATGTCCATAGTGTTTTCAATTTTATTCCTTTATAATACTTATTATACGAAAGAAAAATGCAGGTTTTTATTTAAAAAAATGTAAAATGAAAACTAAGTAAATCTTTCATTTGTTCGAATGGTATTTGTTGATTCAGTTTTTTTTTAATATTGACTCAAATGTGGGTACAAATTAAAAAAAAAGACTTTTTTTACAAAGTAAACTCAGTTAATGTAATGATTCAGTACTGAAGTTCTGGAATTTTAGATTGTTTAGGAATCGAATTTTGTTGATTTAACCCACAAACGAATCCTTATGACTTTACAATAATTTAATATCAAATTAAATGATTCCAGTTAGCTCTCTAACGCCGCTAGATTCCAAATGGTTTTGTGGTGGATACAGTGTTCGACTAAAGCTAGCCTTTTCTTCCTACCATTTGAACGAATTGAGTTAAATATATTTGATTTTAGTTTTTCAACAAACAGATCTACACGAATATACCTCTGCCCAATTTTCATTTTGTAACTCTTAATTTAATGGTTTGTTTGTTTTTTTATCAGATTCAATGAATTGCGAAATGATAGAAAAATGATTGGTAACAATGGTAACGCTGGCTGGCTGGATTCTAACACAACTGGTACATAACGAACACACTGTTTAACATCTTTATTAAATAAATGATCTATACAAGATCTCGATTCCCCTTCTACTTTGATAAATGTATTTATTGCTGATGTTAATCCATACTCACCCATAATATTTAGTTAATTATGTACAAAATCATTAGAAAGTAAGTTTATCACCTACAAACATGTATATTTACATTTGTTGGGCAATTCTCTAAGAATATATACTTATAAAGTGAATCTCTAGACGTAACCATATTTGATTTTAGTCAGAGGCGTCCGATTTTAGGGTGGAAAAAGAGGGGTCGATTTTCAAGAAAAAAGTATTTGCGATTTTTTTAGAAAAAAAACTAGTAATAAGTATATTTTTAATCAGCACCTTTGAAAACCCCTTTTTAACAAGATTACATAGTAGTGGATTCAAAGGTGTTTGAGATATCAGAAAGCCTGGTTCAATTTTTTCAACTAAAAATAATTTTTATTTGTAAAACGGATTCTGAAATCAAAAAAATGCATTCTTCATATTTTGTTCAGAATAACGTATTGTATGTAGCGTACCTCTGCCTCTCACCCAAATGTTCGTGGTTCGAATCCCGGTTATGTCAGTAGATTTTTCAACTATTCACAGATATTGGTTGTGTGTCTCTTGTCTGTAAATGTGTAGCCACCTCCCACACAAGGCTCTTCCAGATCCTTCCGGGATAAAGTGTCGGGGTAAAGGGGGTCGTAATTACATGTGGTGTTATTATTATTGTCATGTACAGAGTGTTCACAAAATTTAAATATCTGAAAATTATGTAAGAGTACACTACGTTCAATTTTATCGATATGAAAAACAGTCACTAAGAAAAGTTGTTTAGAATTAAAATTTATGTCAGAATTCCAATTTGTGGATAAATTTGCCTAATTCGACTTTCTTAAAAATTTTCCAGAAGTATCAAGTGGTATAAAAATTAAGAACTGTATAACTGAGTTGGCTTGTGGTTGATAATGACATTTATTTATCCTCGATTTGTTATTTTACTATACATTATTTTCCTCTTCATTATTAATAATTATTGTACAAGGTAGAATTAGGAAGATTTATCCCCAAATGGTAATTCCGATATAAATTTTAATTTTAAACAACTTTCCTTATTGCCAGTTTTTCATATCGTTAAAATTGAACGTAGTTTACTCATACATAATTTTCAGATTCTTTAATTTTCTTAACATCCTGCATTCTGTACACGATATATTAACTTACTCTGTACACGATATATTATTGTGTATTAATTTTAAGTTACTTTAAGTACAGGGTTATTGATTATAAATGGAACCCCCCTTAACTTCGTTATTTTTTGAGATAAGAAACAAAAGTTTTAAGGCATTCTATGAATTTTTTTACAACCATATACAATAGTACAATAATAGTATACAGGGTGCCTCATAAAAGCAGAACCTCAAGCGGCACAAAGCAACCTTATGGTTTTTTAAATGGAACACCCTGTGTATTTTCCTTTATATGACTATGCCTATACATGTATTGTCAAAAGAAAGGAAAATAAATTGCTATTATTATTATTATTATTATTTTTGCATATTATGAAAGTCCTCATTTTCCTGATTTCACAAATATATATTTTGACGTTTACTATTATATCTATGCATTGAGAATAAAAAATATAGCCACTTTATTTATTTATTTTAAAAAAAAGTAAAACAATGGATAACACAAACACTACGGTGTGTTTTTCATGACTTAGTAAATCAAAACATTAATGTTTAATTGATTTTGGATATAAAAACACTTGTTATGACACTCACCTAACTACGGAACAGGAAACTTATTTTGACATGTACCTGATTCAAGAAATATTATTTATATTGTTTCCACAGTTTGTTATCATATTTTCACGTTAGATTATGGTTCTTGTATACTTGTGTTAATATAAAAAAAAATTTTTGTTAAGATTTAAACTTATAAATTCATATACTTATATTCGCTTCATTTACTTTTAAATGTTACTCTCGCCCCCCTATCACGCACAGATATACATATACACTGTGGGCCAAATTAAAAGGGACCCTAATTCTTCTTGTAATAATTTCTTTATTACTCAACGATTTTTTTACCGTTTTTGGGTATGTTGTACTTAAAACTATCCGAAATGAAAGCCTGGTTCAAATGTAGCAATATTCGACTGGCGTACAAGAAAAGGGGCATTTATTTAAAACTGTGCATTTGAAGTCGTTGCAAATATTAGCAAATAGCATTCTATGCTGTTTTATACATTTTTTAATGTTAATGTTTTTTACATTTTTCGGTTGACGCATTTTAGAAAGTTAGATTATATGAAAAATGCTGTTCCACTTTCAAAAACACCTAGTGTTAACACCTAGTGTTATTTCGTAAAATATTCTTCAAAATAATGATAATTATTGTTCTGTTGGAATCGAGCGATGAAGTTAAAACACATTTTTATTTTACTCAAATTTTCTTAAAAATGTATTACGGTACTTTTTTTGTTAGTCAATTATTAAATTATTTAAATAAGACATTAATCAATATATCCCCTCTTGAATGAAACGAGTAAATTGATTTTGGATGGATATCAACATACGTGATCGAAGTCCAATAATTCTACTTATCCTATATTAAACTTCCAGAGGCAGCCCTCGCCCTGTGACGATAGAACCTACATAATATGCTGTTTTTATTGACAACTAACTAAATGTTAGTTAAGTTTTCCACTATGCTTGTTGGATGTTCTGGATAGTGCAAAAGATGTACAATTTACTAGCTAATTTTAAGTATAAATGTACACCAAGTGAATGTATGAAAACATCGTGACACGAAATAAGAACAAGTTTATTTGGATTCAATTTGGTTACTTAATAATGATTAGCGAAAAATATTATTAGTCAAATTGCTATGCCCAGTCGGCCACTTTCTACTGCAACTCTTACTCATTGATACTTACAACTACTCATACTTGTTTTCTAGAAAGTATCTACATATGCACAGATTATACGTATATTTAAATGCTTATTTTATGGCTCTCAATTACATGACGCTATTAAAACTCAAAATATACAGAATTTGTTAAGCGAATCGGTTCCGTTTATACATTCATCGAATTGAATTAGTACCACTTCGGTCTGTATTATTTCTAACATGTTTCTTGTTCAAAGTTTACAAGTGAACGTAAAAGCCAATTGTTTTTTCATTAGAAAGAAAAAGCACAGTTTATAGTTTATTTAAAAATTACTAACTTTTCGAATATAAGAATTGTGAATTGCAGTGTTCTACCTCAATTATGTTACAGTAGTGGTGGATTTAAAATTTTGATAATATATGAGAATCTACCAAAGGACTTTGTGGATAGTATTAATCATAATTCTAGTAACACCCGCGTGCTACGATAAAAAAATAAATATAATTTTTCTAACTATCATAGTGACTTTAGACGCGGATTCTTAGAATGTTCCCGTGTCCGGGAATTTAAATATTAGAAGTCATTCATTACGGAGAGATTCCAGAATTACTGCTTACCTACCGACTACTTTGACGATTTTTGGGAGGCCTGCATGATCTTCAATGCCGAAAGCAGAAAGCAGATGCTGAGAACTTGATGACATCACCTTGATCTGATGGTCGAGAAGGACTATGGTAGGCTTATTGGTTTAAATTAGCCTGATGATCGGGAACGATTGGATTCAGTACATTCGGCACTTCTCATTCTCGACAACAGACTATATCTCCGAGAATGTAAGGCAGCACTCGTATTTTGTCTAGCTCGTACGATGATTTCTCAGAGATTCATAATGACACCGAAAATACAAAGTTTGGATATAACATTGCCATACACCCTGTATATATTATATTTCCTTGAAATTTTCTTTGTTATGTTTAATTTGTTGTTGAAGCAGAAATTGTAATCCAATTATTTATGACACATCATAAAGATCTAGAAGGGATTTCAAGACTCCATATATGCAAATGACTGAACAATATTTTACGAGCTAATCGCTTGTTCAGAAAGCGAGATGTCAAGTTATAAAACTATCACCTGATATAACTGCCTGTCGAAAACGCCTTCTCGTAAAGCTCAACCGGTTTTTTAGTCATGCCATTTGTGGTATAAGAGACATCTTAGATTATAAATTAACGTGCTATCGAGAATTTCAAATAAATCCCTATCCTATGACATAAATTAGGTATTTTATCAGCGTGTGGAATATATATTTTTTTATATAATATACCTTTATATTTTACCTACATTATTATGTTATCCATTCCATGACATTTATTGGGTCCTTTTAGTTTATTTATATCTGATTACTTATTTTTTTATTTTGAAACTGAATTTGGATTGGTCTTATTTTAGTCTGGGAGATGGAATCGGATAAAAAGGTAAAGTAGGTGTGTCGTTTGCCTCTAATTAAATTTGTTGGCATGTAAATCAAAACAATTAAGATTAAGGTTTGCCATAAATTATATCCATATATGTAAATATGAAAAAAGGCTCTAGCCATATCTACTATGTGATATGAACTAGCCAATAAACTAAAATTATTTAAAGGGTGATATAAAGGGAACAACAATTTCGCCATGTTCATCGCAATTTCACATTCAGTGTACAGGGTAATCGTTTGAAAATTCTACTTTTTAATACCTTCTATTTTGCTTAAAAATATAGCTAGAAAAAAAAATGGATCTGTAGCATATTTTACCAAGTTTTAACATTGGAAATGTTTTTGTTTTCGTATAGGGGGTTGAAAATCAGTTTTATGTTGCATATTATGAAGCATAACTTATAGAAACAGTGGCGACAACAGAGTGACCAATTTTTGATTGGTTGTCTAAATCACGTGGTACCGGCAGTTATGTTATTATTTTTTTTATAGGCGTCTTCTTGTCGAGAAAATCCCAACGGCTATATCTCGTTGCGATTCTTTGAATATTTAAAAAGTTATTAGCGTTTCAATATCCCATGTCGAAGAGTTTTGTAAATTTTTCGAAATTAAAAAGGCCGAATGCGCTCGCAGATCCCTCCAAATTTCATGCGCGTGCAGTCTTGCCAAAACTTTAAAATTTTTCGTTAACGTCACAAATGTCACTTTTTAGTTAGGATCTGCTGACCTCAAAATCGCAGCTGGACCTCACAATTCACGATGTACTTTCAAGTTGGACTTTCGAGCTTGGATTTATTGCCAGAACGGCGGCCCGGCGGCCTGTTTTGGTTTGGAAATAAGGATTAAAATTTTCGTGTTTTCGCAAAATTCGCCAAAAAATCCATAGTGCGTCCGATAGATTACACCTTATAGTCGATCCAGCGAAATTTAATGATTTCTTAATATCGGTCCTAGGACGGAACCGAGTACAGTTTCGGACTCGGGACGACTTCAGGACCCCGAAACAATTTTCTGTTTCTCGATAGTGCTTTTCCTTCACTTTGACATTTAATTGTATCGAGTATTATATCCAAGTAAGAAACTGCATGTTTCAAGAGCAGGATTAAACAAATGTTTTTAGTTTCCTAGTAGGGGGTCGAAAATCAGTTTCATGGCAGAATGACGTAACGCGTGAGATTTCAGTGGTTTCAGAACGATAGACGTCAAAATTACACTTTTTCGTTCACTCCTATTAAGCCTAAAATCAGAGCGTGACCGTGCAATTCACGATGTAGTTCTAAGTTGGCTCTACCTTGGATTCCTTACCAAAACAGTCTCTCGGAAATTCGTTTGGAAATAGTATTTGAAGTTTTCGTGTTTTTACAATTTTTTCCATTTTGTCAATGACTTGCAATTTGACAAATCGTAGGGGTGGATTTAGGATCGGGGTTGCTCTAGTAGGTTGCCGATACCTGATTTGTACGTATTACGGAGTGTTAGAGGTTTGAGTGCCATTACTTTCAAATGAGGTAGATTAAGCAAAAGTAAACAAAAAATTATTACATGGAAATTTATTGCTGCGTTAGAAAAGTCACGTCCAACAATCTCCAAGACAACTTAACATCGAGAAGCACGTCGAACAGCTTATTTCCTTTTGTCTCGTCGAAATATTTATAGTCGAAAACCATATGTAACTTAAAATTTTGTCGTTTTTCGCAATTTACAAAGGTAGCGGTGATTTGAAGGAAAATAAAATATATGTTCAACTCCTCTCTCAATGCCTGATCCAATGATATGTCACACGATTACAGTACAGGCAAAATGTACCGAAATTAATCAAATAAGCAAGAAAATTGCGAAATCTTTGTAACTCTATACTTATTATTTATGTAATTTGAAGGTGGATTTTTATTGCATCCACATTTGTACGACGTATGTTAACTACCTACGTAAAAACCAAAGTTAGGCAAAATTCAGTAATCGTAGCCCTCCCCCAAGAAAAGTTTTTGTCAAATGAAATAAACGAAATCCGATTAATTTCAATGTTGCCAAAAATTCTTTAAAACAAAGGATTGTTTGTAAAACAAGCTGTAGATGATGTGGATTCACCTATTGTTAAAATAGCAATTGAAATTTGTACTTAGTTGATGAGGACGTTGATCTCCTTGTTCTATTAATCGCTTTAACTCCAGAAGAAAAAGATATACTTTTCATAAGGCCAGGAACAGGAAAAATTATATGAAAAATTCTTTCTTCGTCAGAAATCCAGAAATAACAAGAACGTATAAAAATAGTTATTTACATTACTAGATGCGAAAGGTTATTTTAAGGTATGAGGTGATTTTTGAATGGTCGAGGCGAAGCCGAGACCTTTTAAAAAACACCGAATACTTAAAAGGGTTTTCGCATCGTGAAATGTATTATATTTTTTCTACTATACCGAAAAAAATTATGGGATTTACTAATTTAAAACTAATTATTTCATGAAATTAATTGACGTTTTTAATAAATTTTATAGTTTAGGAGGCTGCTTGTGAAAATTGTTTCCATGGCAACGAAATATTACACATTTTAATTTCTGGCGGTTTCAAACTAAAATAAACAAATACATAATATATGTTTTGTGGCGATATAAATGGGAATATTGCTTGTGCCTTGTTTTACCCCAAGAAATCCAAAGCAAGGTATATGCAAACTTATGAATTTTTTTTAAAATGGAGTAGGTAGGTACTACGTGCCGACAAAAATATTGGCGTACTTCCTAGAAAGAACTTTCTTTATTAATACAAAATTGTTTAGTTTTATTAATTTGTTCAAATAGGACGAATTAATTTCGTTTAAAATTTGTTTTTCTACTTTTCTGACCTGGCCGCATAAGTTTTACTTTCGTAGATAGCAACGCCTTAGCAACCAGGTAACTCGAATGTTTACTTTCGTTATCGCGCGTGATGGTAGGGTTACAAAGTTCATTTATATAGACGGTAGTGGAAAAATACAATTTTACTGACTCATGCCTTCAGTGGTTATGATACCACGTCTGGAATATTTCAGAAAGAAAAATTAAAAGTTATCAAACTTCTTCAGAAAGAAATGCAGTTAGTTAATGTAGTAAGAACTTTCAATGGCAAGAATTCAACCCCCTCACAAGTAAAATAGGCTGGTGAAACTCTTTTCCTATTTGTATACGGTGCAAGGAAAATCACAAATGTCTCACTCAACTCATACAGATTTAATCATTTAAAAAAATCGCTGCACAAATAAGAATCCAAGTTGGAATTATTACCACCAACTTCAGAGGCAGTCGCTTAATATTCATTACGAGTATTCTACAAAATTCAGAAATGGCTTGGCAATGAAAAAAATCCACAACCGTGGGGATAGAACAAAATTAACGGCTCCTTACAAACTGTGACAACACTTTTTGTGCCAACAGCAGAATCAATATTGCAACCGCGACAGAAAAACAGGTTGAAGATGCTCACAAATTTACGGAAATTGTTAGGGAGTGCGATGTCTAAATTTATACATGGATAAAATTATCGAGGATCTAAACGACGCAGCAGATTTAGATGCTATCGATTCCGATCTTCTTTAGATACAAAGTGTGTTTCATTCAATATATATTATATAAAATTTTAAACAACTCGATAATCCTCACTTGTACAATGATTATGTACTTTTTCATTTTGCAGAATATACTCACAGATAAACAAGCAGAAAATAAAGGAAACAAACGTAAAATTGGTAAAAGAATTTAATAAAAAAAGTCGAAAATTAATATTTCTCTATAAATGAAAATATTCTTATTTTTTGAAAATTTCTCATGGTCCAATTGCCAATTTTTGTTATGCATGTGAAAAACCTAGTTCATCCCACGATTTTTCAAGTAGGCAGCTCCGACACACCCCTTGGTTCGGGACCCTTAAGTTTCTTGAAACATAGGTATATACACTTCGCACATAAATTATGGAATAGATAAAAAAATTAGTCAAGTTTATACATTCATATTTTTGTTAATATTGAAGCAATCTTAATAATTTTTTTATTGCGGATAGGTCATTTCTTCTGCAGTTTATTACCGTATGTTCGATTTAACTCCGAGTTTTGTTATACAGGGAAACGCGAAAAGTATGAGGGCACGTAAATTCCCTAAAATTTCAATTTGATCTGTGGCAATTAGGAGCCTATGAAAATTTATTTTTATAAGTGTTTCAGTTACGGCCTATCCTATTGTACTCACTACGCCAAGCAATTTGCCATACGGTTCTTGGTAAAAAAAAAAATTGGCAATTCTTTGAAAATTGTTCTGTTGCCAATAACTGTTAAAAAACAATAATTTTAGTGGATTTTCTTCCATTTTCCTCTCATTAAAGAGTTATGAAACCAATATCGAGGTTAATAATACAAGTTGGAATAAAAATAACTTGATAAATTTGTTTAACAGGAAAACGAACGATAACAATAACAAAAAACTAAGCAATAATGCAAACTAATAACGGGTATTACCTTCCCTGGCATTTACTACAGTTTGGCATCGATTGAACATACTTAAAATTAAATCTCGAATGAACATTTGATCCACATTTTGTCAGGCTTCCAAAAAAATAGTCTTAACAGGCAACAGAAAAATTTTCAAAGAATTGCCAATTTTTTATTTACCAAGAACCGTAGGGCAAATTGCTTGGTGCAGTGAGTACAATAGGAGAGGCCGTAACCGAAACACTTATAAAAATAAATTTTCATAGGCTCCTAATTGCCACAGATCAAATTGAAATTTTATGGAATTTACATGCCCTCATACTTTTCGCGTTTCCCTGTATAACAAAACTCGTAGTTAAATCGAACATACGGTATTAAACTGCAGAAGAAATGACCTATCCGCAATAAAAAAATTATTGAAATTGCTTCAATATTAACAAAAATATGAATGTATAAACTTGACTCATTTTTTTTACCTATTCCATAATTTATGTGCGAAGTGTATTTTTAAACGTATATGTCAAGTTTCAACGAATTCACTATGTTCTTGTTCAGTTTGGACACTTTTCCTGTACTATTAGCTGCGTTTAATAGTTTGCGATTAATCGATATCGGTATTTGTAATTGTTAGGAATCACTTTTCATCTTCCCGATATTATATTAAATTATTTCAGTTTTAACATTAAAAATGTTTGTTAGTGAAAAAAATTTGTATAATACCATTTTAGTTTTCATTATGAGAATGTTTTTGTTAATAAAATAACTTTTTATTTTAATTTCTAAATAAAACTACTGATAATAAGATTTTACTTTTTGAAAATGTTTGTAACGAAGTGATTTTTTCCGATCAAGGAATGTTCAATTTTGCTTTAAATATTACCGTCACTTGGGTACACCCTGCCGCTGTTTTAGTAAGTAAGTCCTGTTTTAATTAAGTTATTAATGAGTTGTTAAAAAGTCCGCTGGTAAACAAGCAATCAAGTAATTAATTGATTAATTTTCGACAATACCTCGTATAAGTAAAATCCGAGAAATATTATAAATAATGGCCGAGTCGGAAATAAAAATCATTCGTTACTAAAAATGTTAATCCTTGCCCGTTTTAATCCGTTTCTTTTTGCAACATAGTATAGAAATTGCAAGTAATGCATTTCCGGTTATCGACGCTTTGAATGAATACTTCTAATTGCATAATCCGCTTGCACTTTGCAACGAACGTCGTGTTGAGCACACGATCCCATCGTGTAAAGTCGGTGACCACCTCTCTTTTAACACGACAGATACGTCATAAAAGTTTACAAAAAGGGGAAGCACAGTCACTTCGCTCTCATTCCAGCAGTAGATTCATTCCGAAATAGTCCGCATCAGATCAGATCCGATCCACCTTCAGAAGTGCCAGATCGAACCAGCCGTCTACAGTTTCGCGCCGCCGCTCCGAATTAAATAGCAAATCCTATCAGAACGTGACTCCGAAAATTATTTTGGTAAGAATACATCGTCGTGCACTGTATTTTGCAGGTACTGCTTTCAGTTAAGTATAGATATTCAAAGGTTCTTGTGTCCGCACGTATTGTTGTATTATACTACTCAATCAAACCAGAGCTAATTAGTAATACCTCCGTTGGTCTTTTGTTTGTTAATATATGCAGCAGCCGCTGAGGTCTATTCGCTAGGGTCACCTCAAAAGTTCCACTGCATAATAGGTTACCGGAAAACCTACGATAAATCTAATAGCCATTATATGCATCAACTGAGAGGAATTGTTCGCTAGGGCCTTCCAAACGGGTGATCTGCATAGAACTGGCTCGCGAAACTTATGTAATAATATAATAATAATATAAGCATTAGCAAATCGCTCTACGTTTGTGGCAGTAGTTTGCCGTGTATGTAAAAATTCCGTATAGCCTAGAATATCTATAGCTAATAGATTGCCCGCCGTGCATAATACATCCGAGTGGAAAGGTCCGTTTGCTTGTCGTACATCAGAATTCATTAATCTCACGTATCCGAAAATTCAGACGTAAAATCACGTAAACATTCTTGATTGCCAGCACGACTTATTTTTATCATTTTTGAAATAATTTTATACACACTCGACTGTTTGTACAGTCGTGGAGGTTTAGAGTAAATTAATTTGTTCATTATTATCCTTGAATAAATCCGTTATTTTAAAAAGGTAAAATTCACGAGTTATTATTTCTGTCATTTTAATTTCTGATTAATCCGTTTGAGTAGGGGTTGAAGTCCTTTAGACAGACCCCCAACTTGCGACCTCTGGCTATCTGTATCTCCATCTGTTAGCTACCCCGGATTGTTTTCCCAAATAGGAAAGCCAAAAAGTGCTGTCCTTTGCACTCAAAAGTTAAAGGGCTGGCGCCCGAGATTTCCGTATAAAACATTACGTAAGTATCTGGAAAAGAGCGGAAGCCATTACATGTTTTGTGTTAATGAAATAACTATTTAGGTACTACTTTGCAACAAATTTTCATTTTTATCACATCCGAAATATCACAAGATTTGCGTTCTACTTCGTCATTTCCAATGTCTCCTCCGGTTGCATCTTTGCGAAGGACTGTGAATTTTTGTATATGTTATCTACCTTAATGAATATACAGGGAGTGCCACATAGTCACATTTTTTAAACGGAACACCATGTCTATTTTTAGATATTTGGATAGCCCTTTTCATTCCCTTTATAAATACTTAGATATAATTGTTACAAGATATTTCATCTTCAAATAACTTAGTTATTCAAATAAATAATATTAAAGTTTGGGATACAACTAAATAATTTTTTTAGACAAAATTTTTTTACACCAAATTACATAAAAAAATTAAACCTTTGTTTAGAAAATAATGGTGGAATTTTTGAAAACATGTTATATTTTTACCCATTTTGTATGTTGTTATATTTAGATATCAAAAAATTGTTTAAAATGTACCTAAACTTGTTTTTCTCGAATATATCTCGTTAAATTTATATAATAATAATAATAATATCTATCTTTTATTTTTGTTTTCTTTAACTCAGCTTAGATAGACGTGCATTACAAATTTTAAATAACACATTATCCACACAGATTACCTCAATATATATCATGTTTACCCTGATATCGGAATAAATATAACATTCTATTATAACGCGAAGATCAGGTAGAAATTTCAGGATTTTCATGATAATTTAAAGAACGAATATTTGTAAAATGTTAAATGATATTTCAAAACTCAGTACCTTCTTTAATGTAATGTTTACCTTTGCTTCATTGTTAGTTTTTTTTTATATTATTATATTATATATTTTTTTATATTATTATATGTATACATATTATATTATATGCCTCATTGGTTTTGTTTTGTGTCCAGCTATTCATGAAATTTTCTGTGTTTATCAGTAGGTACCTTATTTTTTTAAATCTGCAAGAACCCTTACCGTAATCCATTCATTAGTATTCTTACAGTTCTTCTACAACTATTAGTTGCATCTGTTAAAGTAAGCACTTGAAAAATTACATAATAATAATAATTATTATTTTAATCATAATTATTATAAGTACTTCAATCAGATAATCGTGTGTCGTGCAGTTGCCTTAAATTGGAGAAATTCATATAAAAATCAATAATCGTAAAGTTGGTTCCATCCTATCAAAAACGTGCCAGACACTTCGTGAGTAATCAACTGATAAGTCGACTAATGCAATGTTTAATCAAGTTACCCCGAACAAGAATGGCTATAACTTAGCTTCAAGCATCGAGATGGCTGGGTTTAATTGAATCTAACCTCCTTTATTTAGTTTACTCAGAAGCTAATATCCATAAAGAGGGGCTAAATCTTTAGGAATTGCCAACGTACTTACTTTACTGTAGGGTGGTAATGCTGGCAATAACAGATATTTCCATTTTGAATGCTGCTCTGAAATATTTTATGATTACTATGTTTGCTTAGTAGGAAAATTCTTTATATAACTGGGAAAACTGTTTGCATTTAGGGTGGGTAGATATATCGTTGCAGTAATGTGACTAAATAAATTGAAAATGGTTGTAAATAGCCATAAGGATGCGTATATAAAAAATGGCGTATATAAAAAATGCTCGTTTTTCAATTTTACATTACATACTATAGTCGAAAAGTATACAGGATGTTCCTCTTCAAAATTCATTTCATATAGTTATGAATTTAAAAATAATTTTTGGTCTTTCAGTGAAAGCAAATGTGAAACTGATATTAACATCGTAGAACTCGAGATATCGAAGATTGTTGTTGTTCCGCATTACACATTTTCTTAGTATGACAATAAACAATATTTTATATATTAACTCTATTTTCAAAATTGTAACCAGTGGTTAAATATTTTCCTATGCTGACGATGCAGTCAGTATTTTAAAAAAACAGCAGCGCCTGTATCTCACTAAAAAATAAAGTGGAACACGATCTATATTTATCCGCACAAGGCTCTTCTAGAGCCTTCTGGGATAAAGGGGGTCGTAATTACATGTAGTGTTATTGTTTAAGAACTGGTGTGCTACTATATTGCTAACGACCAATATTTAAAAAAAAAACAAAACCGTTTGCTTTATATGTAAATGTATTACCTGAATTTAATTCGTGAAAATTAGTAAAACGCAACATATTCAAATGACAAAAAACGTAAAGTACCTAGGTGTTATTTTAGATTTACACCCTCTTAACATTCATATACGTAATCTAGAAATCAGAATAAGGTTTTAAAAATAATGCTAGGTAAAAGTTATCTTTATTCACTAATTCTATTTTTGACGAGAACAAGGCTCCTGATTTATTTAATGCACAATGTATTTTGGAATCATATTTTAAAAATAAAATAAATAAAATCGCCTATCTACACTACCAGACAATCTGTCAAATTTAATCTGCATGTGCCAAAAATGAATACCACAACAGCGCAAAGGAGCTGAATTTTCTTAGGCCCTAGATGCTTTAATAAACTCCCTGATAATTTTAAATTTCTACAAAAATGGAAATTTAAGGTAGAATTAAAAAAAATTTTAATGTTACATACAGAAATAATAAACTCTCGGATTGACTTTTTGTTTTGTTTTGGTTATTAATTTTTTGGGCATAAATTTTTTTTTAAAAGTAATATTTGTTTTTAATCCAGCATTAAATTCTATGTAAAAAAATGTTTTATGTCGGTAAAATACACCATTTTTCAGAAACATGCATTTTAACTTCCTGTAGCATAATGTACCGAATTATGTAAAATTAAAACTATTTTAATCTAATAGCGGCTTCTTTTCATTCTAGACTTTACCATGGACGTCATGTAGTTCATACTACCCATCATGAAGAAGCAGTATTAAATCTTGTTGAAGACGATCACAAAATAAATATTCGCCGACTGTCTGCAGATGTGGTACAATATCAAATATTCTACGTAACACTAACAACAATTACATCCATCATTATACATCAGTAGAAAACAGCAAGCCAAATGATTTTCCTGGTCGAATACGAATTTATGTTATGGCAGTAAAGAAGTCTTTTAAATAAGGTTCTTTTTTTGGTTGAGGCAACGTTTACTCGAAACGGGCTTATGGGCTGAAAAAAATCCAAGAGCCGCAAGAGTGACACATTTCCAACATGAATTCAAAATTAATGTTTGGTGTGAAATAGTTGGAGATCATCTTGTGGGTCCTTTTGAATTTCCACCGCTACTAAATGAACAAAACTATCGAAACTTCCTTCTAAATGATTTGCACAATATGTTGGATGAGGTCCCTTTGATATTCCAGATAATATGTGGTTTTTACACGATGGAGTACCTGCTATACCCTAGAGGTTGGATAGGACTTGGAAGTAAACATCCATAACCACCACGGAGTCCACGCCCAACTCCAATGGATTTCTTCCTTTTCTAAAACAAATAATACAAGACATGAACTCTGGCAGTAGTCCAAGAAAAATCGACAAAAATATTGCAAGTTGGAAGAAAATTGTAACGGGCTAAATTTTTGCATGCATCTTAGTATAGGGTTCTTAATAATGTGTGAGAGTTCCTCATCGATTTGACCGCTGCGTTGTCAATTACGAGGGTCCCATTCTTTAATAGATATCCTGTATATGAGTGGAAAAGATATTTTTTAATAGAATACCATGTACATATATTTAACATTTTAAAAAATATGTTCTTTTTTAAGTTTAAAAACGTGATTTGATTAAAGATTTATTTAATAAAATTTTAAATCATAAGAATTTTGAATATGTTAAAAATATGCAATGTTGCATCTAGGTTGATTGTGTTCAATTTGAAATAAAATAGAATATTACGGCATTCAAGTACTGGCGTGATGTTTCATACTATGTATAGTTTCGTTTTTTTTTTAATTAATCACCGCTAATCCAGATATACCTAATATTAAGAACTCCGTTTCCAAGTTTCCGATATGTTAATATTTACTATTTTTGCACATAACTTTTTTTTTAATAGATATACCTACTTATTGCCAAAAATTAAAGTTTTATTTAAAAATGTCAATTGTTTTTATAATTACCATAAATATGAAGGGTAGTACATTCATATTAATATTTTAATGCGAATCAATTTTCCGCACTCACAAAAATTCATAAGTAATCTTTTGCTTACAGTTTAGCTTAGGTATTGTTACGGTTCTCTTGGTGATACATCCATTGAGTACTAATATAATATATACAAAAAAATAGTAAGTATTTTCCTATCTCTTTCTATGAGACTTGTAGTGGGTCTCTTAACCTAAACAATTCATGTGACGAGCACCATTTTTGCAGTTGTAAAAACAAATTAATTCTAAGTTAAAATAAACTACTAGAATCGAGCGTACATTTTGCAAAAATAAAGGTGTAAATTGTACCAAGTGATGCTTTAAATGTTGAATGCATTGAAAGAATATTTTGGAAAAGGTTAATGTCACAGGGACTCTATACAGTAAACACCGAGGAGGTTCGAACATGGGTATTAGGTTGCGCGATTTACTTGTGCCCGTTGTAGGCAAGCGGACACAATGGTGGGAATCGTGGATCTCCGCGCTGTAGCCGATGGCTCTCGCGTCTAATGTTCCTTGTTTGAATTCTTTTATAATAATTTTTATTAAGGCCTAAATACAATGAAAAAAATAAGAGATAAGAAATAAGAAATAAAACATATGGAATAGAATTACCAAATAATGATATCCGAAAAATAAGGAGCAATAATTTAAACAGTTGAATTTTAAATCGAATCAGCACTAATATCCTATTATCACGCAGAGTATTGTGTATTTAAAACTTGGAATAATTATTTCTCTTATTTCTATTCCCCATTTTCTTATCTCTAATTTTTTTCATTGTGTTTAAGTCTTTACACGTGCAACACTCGAGGTGCAGCGACAATTAATTATATGTTGTAGAATCACATTTTTGTTGCGAAAAAACAAACAATGGAAATCTTGACAATGTTTCTATTCTTTTTGGAAATTGGAAAAAAAAAAAAAAAAAAAAAAAAAAAAAAAAAAAAAAAAAAACCAATTTCCAAAAAGAATAGAAACATTGTCAAGCGATTGCGAGAGAAAGATTGAGTTTTAATCATCTCCCGATGATGCCAACTTGGTTGGCGAAACGCGCGTCGAGTGTCTGCAAAAGTGTTTTGGTGTGTGTGGAAAACTACTCCAAGTGTAAGTTCTACACCAAAGGTTCCAACCCCTCTTCAGGAATGGAAATCTTGTCACGACTACCCTTTTGGGTAGGTAGGACATTGCTCACTTGCTTGCGAGAGGGTTATTAAACAATAATAAAAATGAGTTATACCAAGAACATCCCGTTTTATTAAATAACTTGTACAAAATAAATACAAAATAATTGGTTTTTGGACTTACATTAACAGAAACATCTTCACCCTCGGGGGTTGTGCTAACACAGTCAACTTTACCCGTCACTCGCCCAGAACTAACTAACTTTTTCTGTAAATGTTTTAATCCACCTTACCTTGACTTTATTTTATACTAATTATGAATGGTGAAATTGGAAGCCTCACTTCCTTTATTTATTTTACAGATTATATTTTATTGGAATTTGGAATTAGATTTTACTTACTGGGTGTTATAATTTATTTGATAATTGATTTAATAAATTTATATCTCTAATAAAT
Source organism: Rhagium mordax (assembly GCA_963680705.1). Classification (NCBI taxonomy): domain Eukaryota; kingdom Metazoa; phylum Arthropoda; class Insecta; order Coleoptera; family Cerambycidae; genus Rhagium; species Rhagium mordax. Next base: position 20,349,038 of record OY796659.1, on the reverse strand, counting down.
GCTGAACTAGGTGGATATATTTATTGAATTGGTCTTTACATAATAAGAGAAATATAAATTAGGTTTAAATAAATTCACTGTGTTGACAATATTCTCGGAAATATTTAAATGTGTTTTGAGATTTTTTTAAAATTACAATAATTAATCCTATCTAGGATGAATTATTGAAGTTAGAAAAATTTCGAAACGTTGGTCCAGAATACGTAAATCAAATTTCTTTCAGACATGAGTTCTACAACCCAACGGTTAATGAGATATTAACAACAGACAGTCTAGCCGAGCCGACTGCTGAGCAGTGAGTGGCCAGTGGCCACAGCCGCCCTTCTCCTAATGTACAAATTTCGAACTGAAGCGAGTTGTCGGTCACTCGTATATTCGTCCCAATCCCTGTCGTGTTCGAAGCATCCTGGACTTATCTGTATAAATAATAAAAAATTTATAAATATTAAATTGCAGCGAACATTATTTAGTATTTTAAGACGGTTCTTGTTGAGAATGTATTTTTATTTCGTGCTGTATCCTTAAAGCACAAAAAATGATTTGTTTTCTGTTTAGCAAAAAAAATAAATGAACAAGAAATAGTTTTTTGCTTAATAACAAATACCCGGATAGACACATAAACCAATCAACAGTTAGCAAAATCGAAAGAAAATTGAACGTATTATTGGCTGTAGAGCACCCCTACCCTACCCCACATTATGCAGCTTATGTTAGAAGAGGTCTTGACCAAGTTTTTCCCAACAGATGGATAGGCAGACGTGGAACTATTGAATGGCCATCAAGGTCTCCAAACAGTACCCCATTAGATTTCTTTTGTAGGGTTACCTTAAAAACGTAGTAGGTATACAGAACGAGACCTGAAAATATGGACGAATTAAAAACTAGAATTAGAACAGAATGAAATAATATTTTCCAACAAACCTATATCAAGGTTTGCCAATAAATCAATTAACCGTCTAAGTAAATAAACAACAGTATACTTTACAATTGATTTGTTATGATTTATTTAAAACATTAAATATCTCATTATTAATTTTGTAAGAAGTGTCCAGTTATTAGTTTACATAAAATAATATAAAAAATTATAATGGGAACGATTTTTTTCCGTAAAAATTTTGTTTGAGTTTCTTCTGTTCCTTCCTGAATTAAGCATCATTTTGAGATTTTGTGCAATCATAACAACAGTATGTCATAACTGTGTTTAAAAGACTGCTGAATTATTGGTAAACTTACTAAAAACATATTTTTTGTGACAAAATAATGTGGTGACATAAACTTTGCGTTGATGGATATTGGTGAATAAGATAATGTTTTAGAATAATTTTTCTATTAAAAATACTTAAATTGAATTGAAAATTGAATTTATTAAAAGAGGTAACTTGACAAAAGGGGAGGAAAATTTCTTTATTAATACAACTTACGTAGTTATTTGGCGAGAAAAATAGCAGTTTTCGGTTCTTTATTTCAATTTATGATTTTCTATCTTAAAGCCTATTGAAACATATTACTGTTTTAAATTATACACGTCTGGCCACTCAGTTGTTTCGGATACAGTTGTATCCGAAACAACTGAGTGGCCAGACGTGTATATACGCATATTCACATGTACAGAAGAAAGTTGTAAAGACAAGAGTTTTCTTAGTTTATGAGCTATATTTTTGTATTATTACAAAAAAAAAATTAATTTATTTATATTATTTTTTGTAAGAAATATAACGGAGATAAATATTTGATAATTCGGTATAATTCGGATAAGAAACATTTAGTTTGCAAATTCTCTAAAGATGAGAATAATGTATCCATATATAATTACATTTGTACAGGGTTGAAGGTGATGAGAAAAGTTCAGTTTTGTAAACAAATAATGAGGCGATCTCAATGGCACAACCGATAAGCGAAATTCTCATTACTGTGTAGTAAAAAATCCGCAATGTATATTTTTACTACAGTCAAGTCTCACAATCTATATGTTCAGCAAGTGAATTTGTGGATGGGTTTAATTTGACAAATGGCAGCTGCATGGTTTTCAATTCAATTCAATTCAATTCAATTCAATTCTAGCAAAATGAAGCACTAACTTATTTATAATTAATATTTAAGATTATTTAACCCACAGTTTTCCTATCTGCTGAATCAGATGAAGAGATTCTTTTAGTGTTTCTTTAACATATTTGTGTAAATACTTCAAAAAACTATTGTGAAGACCTTATTCTACTCTTATTAGGTTATATATTAATTAATAAACTGCTTTTGAATAATTAATAGTATACATAAATAAATAGAGTGAGTGATACATATTCGTAAAAAGTCACGCGCCTGGCTTGCCAAAAATGATGACTTCGGACTTGCAAAGGTTAGTATTTATTGTTATAGCCGGAGAAAGTATAGTATTCAACTCATGGTAATTGTAATGGCTCGCGCTTCATCGGCGTGAGTTATTTACTACATTATCACTCGTCAAATTTTATATACTATTATATATAAGTGCGCGGGTTTTTCCGGTAAGGAATTAAAAAGTCAATAATATATCCCATATTTAACTTCTCAATGACACAACTGACGGTTTAGATTCATCTTGAAATTATTTAAATTAGGTATGACTCGTCAAATCGTTCCATTTTAAAAATTAACTATTCTGTTATTACTTTTACATTGATGTCATAATCAAAATATGCGCGTACAAGAACCAAAATCGAACTGTTCGGGATTTTTTTGTTCCAACTTCTTTGTTTCAGTATGAACTCTATTCTTTACTTCTGCAGCATATTATTACTTTAACTTTCAACTAGACCATACCAATAACATCTCTTAATCAACAATTCAGCATTACGTGATTTTTGATGCAAACAATGTTGCAGAGGGTTCATGAATTCACAAAATTTCAATAAAAATTTAACTGGAAATATACCTAATTAAAATTCGTCAGAAGAAAATATATTATATCAACACAAAAAACAGAGGTATAAAAATCTATGTTTTTAATTGCCGATTCTTTATCAATAAAATTCAGGCTGTTTATATTGCTGTTGTCTCGTGGGTGTAGAAAAATTAAACGTGATATTTATATAAGACTCAGGGATGACGAATTTCATAATTTTGTTATTTCAGATAGGCAAATGGACTACACTTTGTATATTAGCCGAGCACTTTGTTATAATATGGAGAGCGTATTATTCAACTTCTACTGATAAATTCCATAAACATTTTAATAGAATTGATATCGACATTTTACGCTTTTGAAAAATAATCATAGAACTCGCAAGAGCTGGATCTTGAACTGAATCACAAATTTAAGTTTTTGATGCAGATTTCACATATTATGGGAACAATATTTCCAAGCAGAACGTATTTAGCTCTATTATATGTATAGTAATGTAATAAGTGACGTACTCAACCCAAGCATAAATAGCGAGTGGATAGTAATTATTATAGTTCAAAATTAATCAGTTTATATAATTAGATCTTGATGTATAAATTGTTTATTGCTTATTTTTTAATGTTCAATTTTAATTGGCATGTAGCGATATATTTGTCTGTGATATACACGTCATTATTCAATCATATTTTTTAATAAATCAGGTAAAAATCACTTACAAGTGTTTATGGTTTTATTTATGCAATTTTGACCTTTGAATTTAGTTTGCAAGTTCGTACTGAATAATGTAATTAAAAGCAATCGACTTACTTCTTAAATTATGGATATCTTAATTTGTCTAATTAAAAATCATTTTCATGATGCACCATATTAATATATATCTAAAATACACATTGCAAAGTACCTACTACTAGAACTCTTCAACTTCATTACTTTGATATCATAATTTCTGGAAGAGAAAATCTAAAAATAAGTAGGTACTTTTAATGCCAAATATTATAATTCAGTATTATTTTATATATTATAAATTTCCGGTAAGTATAAATGTGGATTTTTCAAAGTAAAGTAGACATTTTTAAAAAATTTATAAATGACTTTATTTAGGTTTTATACAAGCATAATATGAAATAACTAACATATCCAATTTGACACACTTATATTGATGTTTCCTCTCTAAATATACAATTATAAAATATATTGGACTTTTTTAATAACTGATAAAAATTGGATTAAAAATTACAGAATACAAAACGTCTAAAAATAAATTATTGAAATAAAAATTTTTTAACTCACAAATTCATTCATTATGGTTACCAATCAAAAAACGAGGTCCTCAAGAAGATGTACCTACATGTTCTATTATACTCAAGCTTATCAGGAGGGCGAAAAAAATCTATCTATAACTAGAAAAATTATTTAAAATTTGCATTTGACATTAATAAGTAAACTGTAATTTTGTAATTTTTAATCCAATTTTTATCAGGTATTAAAAAAGTCCAGTAGATTTTATAATTGTATGTTTAGAGATGAAACATCAATATAAGTGTGTCAAATGTTATTATTATGCTTGTATAAAACCTAAATAAAGTCATTTATAAACAATGCGTATCAAGCAAAGAAAGAGAATTGTAAACATTTTTTTTAAATGTTGTAAAACAACTTCTACACAATTATTGCAATGCATGATTCACTTTAATTATGCATATATGAATAAATTTAACAGCCGCAATAATATTTCATGTATATGTACATTAAAATATTTAAAATATATCAAACTGACATGTTAATTGGCAGAAACTGTTACAATGTAAAACCAAATTAAACGTTGAATAATCAAAATATATGCAAGAAAAAGTATCTAAAATTTGTTAGCCGATTGTATCGTTAATAATTACACTAACAAAATGACATATTAAAAGTGATTTATATTGTATAGCATTACATTCAGTATGTTTAATGATGTGCTAAAAATATTAAGTAAGACATACATATCATGATGGTAAGTTATGAGTAAGCTCTTTCAGCGATGTTGCTCCCATTTTAAAAGATCCATACTGTTCTCAGGCATAATGCCGTTTTTCAAAAGGTTTCCGTCTGGCGTTCTTTAACAGCTGTCACATATTTTATCCGGCCCCTCCTGAGTTGCTTAGAAACATCCGACGCGGGACGAGATTAACCTCCATGATTCCAGTCTTGGATAAAAGGATCTGCCTTAGGAACATTCTTACATGTAATGGCCGCAAGGGCTCTATCTTACGAAAACGGGATAGATTCTTAGACGTTTAAGGTACTGCAAATCGTAAAACAAGTTTAATTAAATGAAATGGAAGTCACTGTATAGTTACTTGTTCAATTAATTATAGTAGAAATTGTTCACTTAATAGCCTATCAACTCAAGTCATTAACTTAATCTTAGGTAATTGATTAGAAAATTAAAATTTTCCTAATATGTATAGGTGTCTTCACGGTGATTGCGCACGGATAATAGATATTTCCTATTATAGTGGACCTAATAATTATTTACAAGTATAAATTTTCAAATAAAAATTTACTCAATAACGGTGTTTTTGTTCTATTTAAGAAGTTGGTGAAGTAGTAGAATGCATAAGAAATATAAATTTAGTTTTTGGCTAGTAAGGTTTAAATATGCAGTGCAGTTATATCGTCTCTACGATCTCCTCCTCATAGTTAAAATTAATTCAATTCGTAAAGAAAATACTTTATGCAAAACTGTTAAGATGCAGTTTCTTACATCGATTGTTTGTATTATGGAGGCAATTGTATCAAGAAATAATAATTATATAATTATTTAATTTATTTGTGGCATATTATTTTAGTTTTCGTTTTTAAGCTGATTTCATATTTGCACAGTTAAGTTTTGTTTATTTACCATCTCTGTTTTTATGACAGTAAGTTGCTTTATCAATCTAAAACGATAACTTTTTTATAGGTAATTATAATTTGGATTTTAGGCCAAATAAATAAATAGAAAAACCAATTTTTGTTGTAGTCGACGTTTCGATTTTAATTAAATCATCCTCAGGACTCTATAAAACAATACATAATATAAACATTTAAGGTCTAAAATGAACAATGAAATGAACAAACCAAAAAAAAACACAAATTAGTTAATATCCATTATTACTATTAACAGCAATCCAACAATTATAAATTTAATAACTTATTTACACTTTAAAATTTATTAAAACTTACAATGTAAATTTGTTCATCAATAATTAAAAGGGTAAAATACTTATATTTAAAACAAATTAAAATACCTACATTAAAAACAATAAGATACTCACATTCAAAAGAGGTTTTCCTTGTTAACTTAAAAACTATGTAATAAATAATTCGGACAAACCTTAGATAAATCAACAAAATTTGAGGCTTAAGGTGAATTTTTATTTAATATTTTTAGATTTGCAAATGCCAACCACACAGTATATTCGTTATTCGTTCAATTAATAATAAAACATTTGGAATGCGTGCTTGTCTACAAATGTTTCTTATTACAACAATATGAAAAACTTCAAACACAGTGAAGTACTTATAGTTCTTAAAAACGGTTTGTCAATATTTTATTTTATCAATTAAGTTGAAATATGCTGTGTTCAGGCCCTGAATATCCGATCTTTTATTCACGCAATTCTTTTCTTTTTTATGCAGAGCATTTTTTAAAATTTGTTGTTTACCTACAATTTCAGCCTCATCAAAATTAAATTGGTGGAAATTATTAAAGCTATGTTCTGCTAATGCTGTGGGGTTACTTTTTTTGCAAGGGTTATGTATATTAATTTCATCATTTCGATGTTCTTTAACCCTTGTTGTGAAATATCTACCTGTCTGACCTATATATACCTTTTTACAGATTCCACACGGAATTTTGTAAACTATGTTAGACTCCAGTTCTTTTGGTGTTTTGGCTTTAACTTTAGTAAAAAACTTCTTATTTGTATTTTCACTTTTTAATGCTATTTGTATGGTGTCATTATTAAGGACTTTTCCTATTTTCTCCGAAAGATTCCTTATATATGGTAATTTATAATATTTTTTTTGTTGGTCTATTTCTTTTCTGTTTAAAAGCGGTGTTGTTTCTTTATTTAAAATTTTATTAATTAAGTTTGTAGGATAATTATTTTTTGTTAAAAGTTTATCAATTTTATATTTTTTTCCCCAAAAATTCTTATGTGATAAGTGTGTTGCTCTGTATTTTAAGTTATGAATTATATTAATTTTTTGTGTTTTCGGATGTTGAGAATGATAATAAATTTTAAAGTGTAAATAAGTTATTAAATTTATAATTGTTTGATTACTGTTAATAGTAATAATGGATATTAACTAATTTGTGGGTTTTTTTTTGTTTGTTCATTTCATTGTTCATTTTAGACCTTAAATGTTTATATTATGTATTGTTTTATAGAGTCCTGAGGATGATTTAATTAAAATCGAAACGTCGACTACAACAAAAATTGGTTTTTCCATTTATTTATTTGGCCTAAAATCCCAATTATAATTACCTATAAACAAGAGTTAATTTACATATCAAGTAAAACGATAACTTCATTAAATAACGCAGCTTTTTGGAAACTAAACCATAGTAGCTACTTCGTAAATTCAATATTTTTAATATGTATACCGTACAGTACAACCTTATGCTATTGAAATAATATGCGGTATATTATGGACAAACTTCTGTATATTCCTTTGGTATAGAAGTTTAATTAATAATGTTTTGCAGATATTAAAAAAAAAAAAATGGAACAGTTAGTTAACAAAGCTGCTTAATACCTACTTGGAGCTTTAGTTTGTCGTGGCATATACTGGAAACGTTTTCTAAGCAATTTTTTGTTCGGAAAGTAAGACCAACTTCAACGCAGCGAAGTTAAGCACGGCTCAGCGATCTTTTTTGTTGAATCTAATGGGTTACGCCTTTAGGTGGGCTTTCAAAAACATAGCATTCCCGTCAGAATCACAGAAATTTTAAAATTGAACCAATAAACTCTAAACCGATAGACCCTAAACACATAAACCACAAAGTTATAAATCCTAAACCCATAATACTTTAACCCATAAACTCATGAACCTTAAATCCATAAACCCTAAACCCATGAACTTTAAGCAAATCAACCGCAAATATTAAAAACTAAATTGTTAAAACCTAAACCCATAAACCCTAAACCTACCCGCCCAAAGAGTAGTCATGAGAACCACTGACTTGGAGCACCGACCAAAATCCAAAGTGAGCAGTAATTTTGAGAAAAATCGGTTAGAAATGAATTTCCGCCAGAAAGATGTAGTACAATCCATTATTTTGGAGTGCTTAAATAGGATTAGGGACTGTCTACCGGACCGCCGCGGCGGTGCAGTATTGACTGACATGGTACCGCCTTTTTTCCCTCAACTGTGTTTTTATTGTTTTAGAGAAGGAACATCTTTCATCATGTTGTTACCTGAAATCTAACTGATACATTTAATAATAATAAAAAAAAAACAAGAATGTGTGGGGTTTGAATCCGGAACCTCCAGCTTGCCAATACTGCATAAGCTCCAATGAAATATATTTAACATATTTGGCTCCAATACACCATCGTACCGACTTGATCCACATGTACGGGCGAAGGATAACTTCAAGCCAATCGGTAAACAAAAGCGACACCGGTGCGGCGGTACCGCGTCGAACATTATTGCACCGCCTCGGTGGTTCAGTAGACAGTCCTTGAGATTAATTCTAGAAGTAGTCGTCAGAACCCAAAACCCATCAACTCATTCGTACCTTCAAGTTTATGAGCACCATGAGTTTAGGACTTACTGCTCATGAATTTTGCATTTTGGATTTAAGGGTTTCTAGTTTAATGGGCATCTCGCGAGCTCATGGGTTTAGTGTTTATGTTTATGTGTTTAGGGTTTAGGCTTTAACCTTGTAGGTTTAATTGATATAGTGTTGTGGGTTTAGGGATTATGAGTTTAGGTTTTGACTTTAGATTTTATAGATTTGCAGTTGACTGACTTAAAGTTTATGGGTTTAGGGTTTATGGATTAGATGCATGAGCTTATGGGTTAAAGTATTATTGGTTTAGGATTTATAAATTTACAGTTTAATCGGAGTAGGGGGGATAGTATATTAAAAGGCGGTACAGTGTTGAATTTGCTGCTCTATATTCTGAGCATTCAAAGAAAATATGATTCAGGTCACCTTTAGTATCGCATATTTCACAATTTTCAGAGGAAACTATATTTATTTTAAACAAATGTGCCGGATAACGGACATGACCAAATTTTAAATGAGTTATTGCTGTGGTATACTTCCTTGGATAATTATAATAGCCTTCATGCCAAATCTTAATCCAATATTATGTAATATAGAATCAATCATTATTATATATTGGAACATTTGACATACCTACATTCAACCGTAATGTACCTCATCGTACTTAAAAAGACTAAATCACTAAAATTGCACTAAAGTGTTAATATGTAATTAGGACAAATTTGGCCATCATCATAAGTGTCATTATTAATAGACGTGCGATAATAATAGGTTCGTACATACATGTAGGATTAATTTAGCTTAGGCAAAGATAACAAACATTGTTACAATGTGACTAGTTATATATAAAGGTATGAATGTATGTACGTATACATTATTACGATGCCATTGATCTATACGTCATAAAATGGACTTGTTGACTGTCGTCACCCCTACTTTTGTAATTAAGTTGCAATAATTCTTTAAGTGCCTTATGGAGTCATAAATTTGTGTTCTCATTCAAGGCCAATCTAAATTTACAATAAAATATATTTTTCAAATTACTTAGATATTATTTGCAATGATTTTCCATATCTAATATACAGGGTGTATTTTAAAATCACCGATAAACGGAAACTGGAGATTCCTTGATCCAAAATAAGATTAATATTGATGTAAACGTCGTGAATTTGATTCGACTGGCTCAATTCAGTGGCGTAAAATCATTTAAGTTATTCGCTTAAATCACAAAAAACAGCACGCCTCTGTATTTTTTTGAAAATATTTTTCTTAGATTCATTTTTCTATTCTGCAAGTGAAATCATACCTTATGTTTTTTCGATTAGGTATATTTGTATATTTGTGTTAATCAGAATGCGCCTCTTGCTCATTCTTATTGCATATCATAAAATATTAACACAAATATACAGGGTTGATCAAAATTTAATTGAAGTTAGATATCAATCATAAATTTATTAAGAAAAATCGTCATTCCTGCCGGTAACAATTACACATTACGGAACTTTTGGTACCGTTTAACCCCTACTAAATAGAGCTTTCTAAATATCCGGGTGGCCCATATCATAATGTTTTAAAAAAAAGAGTTATTTTGAAAAATGTGATATTAATGAGTTTAGAGCACCCTGTACTATGTATTATTGGACATATTGACGTTTTCGTATTTTTTATATGAATTACATTGGAACAAAAATAATTTTAACATATTCGCAGCCATCTAGATTGATAACTAAAATTCGAATTATTTTTCGTGCAACCCTGTATAAATTGTTCAAAATAGTATAAATGTATCCAACATGTGATCTTTATTTCAAAAATGTAAAAACATACAGGGTGGTCCATTTAGAAAAGACTATTGGGGCCATTTCCGGTGAAACCAAAAGTGACAAATATGGCGGATAGGTCTCAAAAAGTTGTAAATCTTACCTAATTTCACGATGCAAAATTTTATCCCGATATCTTTAAAAACGAGGAAGTTACAGAGGTGGCCCACTATTCGTATGGTCACCTCGGTTTCTTAACATTTTCGAAAAATTACGGTCGGATTACACTACCTGCCTAAAAAACATACCAAAGAGTCACCTTTTAGGGTGCTTTTGTTTTTTATGAATCATATGAGGATTTTCAGTTCCCCAAATCTGGGAGTTTTGCTTCTTTACAAAACTGTCGAGATGAAAATAAGCCTCGTCACTTCTAATGATTTTATTGAAAAAAAGGGGGTCAACTGTTCTCTGCTCCAGCATCTACTAGGAAAGTGTACGAATGGATGTATCAAAAGTAAGTCTATGCTGATAACCCTGCAACTATTCTTCTCTTAAACATTAACATACGACGCATCATCGGCGAAATACACAGCCAGATTTATGTGGAAAATATGACCAAACGAATGACCTCCTCTCAGAGAAGCCGAGGTAACCATATTATGAATGATGTTATATTTCATGTACAGTAACTTGGTGATCTCACTTCGAATTAATTCTATAGCTGTTTGTCGAACCAAAAAACCCCCTATAATGTTCTTTTTTGTTTTAATACCTGCTGAGTTACAGGAATTCAAAACGTTGATTTTTAAGCAAAGAACACTGATTTTTCAAAGGTTTTTCATAACAGATAAGTTAGCTGATGAAACAAAAATAATCCAGGAACTAAAAGCTTGTTTAGGCTCATCGTTTCCGAGATGTTAGGTGCATTTGAACGTAACCCTGAAAAGGTCACTTGGTTCAAACAGTCATAACTCTGTTTTAAAAAAACCTTTAGATATGTACCTTGAATCAAATTAAAGCTTGTTACCAGTAGTTTAGAACTGTCTTTTGGTAAATTTTAATATTTGCTAAATCAAAAATGATACAAGGAAAATAAAGGAAAATAAAATTTTGATTCCTTACAAAAAAGTGCGTGTTTTTTTGTTTCAGTAAATTCCCAATGTGACAAAAAATAGAAATTGTGTTTTTTGTTAGTCGTTACTATTAGATATACGCTCAAAATTTTTTTGAGCATTATGGATGCATTATCTAAAAGATTTTACACTTAACGTATTTTGAAAATTCTTGAAATAATGAATTTTTTTGGCTTTGAGGTTAAATAACTTAGCAGGAAAGAATCTTAGCTGAATGTTACCAGAGACAAGAAATAATGGCAATAGACTAAGAAAAATGCTACTTTTTTTTATTTTTTTGATGAAGAAAATAGGTTAGGAGATAGAAGTGTTTGGAGTTAACTCTTAACATTTTTTTTTTAATTGGCGCATTTAAGATGAATGGAAAAAGTGCCAACCTTTGCACTGTTCTGACCTACAGAGGATTAGAACTTAGAAGACCTTCAAAATGCATTTTCTTCATGATTTTTAGCGTTAATTGTAAATTAGATATGACCGAAATAAGAAGCGCACCTCGTTTTAGCAAATTACGATATTACTAGTTTGGGGGTAATTTAGTCTCAGAACTTAATTGTTGATTTTTTAACTTTAGGGGTGCTTTTCATCCTCTTAGGGGGTAACAGTAATGATTTTTCTGATTAGGAGAGGAGTTTTATGTTTCAAAATGTAACAACCTGCTAAGAAAGTCCTAATTTCTCAAAATAAACAAAAGAACGATTATTCATTCATTTTACTCCTTTCATATCGGCCATATTGAGGGTACAACATAAAATTTTAAATTCTGATTTCACATTCGTGATCAGCGACCACAAAAACAGAAATAATATACGTTCCAATAATTTATTCTCAGTACTTCGTTAATAATTATTGTTTTTTGATTTTAGGGGTGGTTTTCACTCTCTGAGGGGTAAATGAAACAATTTTTCTTATTGAAATAAAAGTTTTATGTCCTAAAATATAAGAAAAGAAAACAAAAAACAAAATATGTTTTTCCATTTTACCCGTTTTATAACGGCCATATTAGGAGTGCAATCGCGAATTCTAAAATTCTAACTTGAGATTTGTAATCAGCGCCCTCAAACACATATATATGACATGCATTTTTTTAATAACTAACACTTAATAGTTGAGTCATTATTAAATTTTGAAATTCCAAGTTAGTTTTCCCCTCTTAAGGGTAAAAACACATCTATTCCTCTTTAACATTTGATGTTGAGACCCTAAAGTTTAAGAATGCGCAAAAAAAATACAAGCAGCTATAGAATTAGTTCGAAATACATATTTCCTATGTATTAATGTTACAATAAAAAAAAAAATCAGAAATCTTTTAGATAATGAATCAAAATAATTTGAGCGTATACATAATATAAATGACTAACAAAAAGCAAAATTTGAAATTTTTCTTTCCAATTTGGAATTTACTGAACAAAAAAAAACGGGCATTTTTTTGTAAAAAATAAAAATTTTGCCTTTATTTTCCTTGTATCATTTTTGATTTAGCAGATATCAAAGTTTGACAAAAGACAATTTTAAGCTACAATAATAAGCTTCAATTTGATTCAAGAAGTTTTTTTTAAACCTGAGTTAAAAACTTTATTTATTTTAGGGTCTTTATTAGAATTAAAATCTAATCAAATTATTCCACTCGTTTCACTGTCAGTGTTCCTATTTTATTTTTGGTTAATTTTCTTCAAAAAAAAAAATGGTATTAATCCTAGTGTCTTGCATATTGTGCTTACGCCTCGTCACTTTTTATTCTAATATTATACGTAACACTTATCCGTTTTTATAATAATTAAAATTTCCAGTAATTAGATATTTCATAAAAACTAATAATTCTATAAGTAGGGAAGTGTAATATTAATTTGAACGAGTAAGTATAGTTATAATTGTTAATTTTTTTTCTGAAAGGTAGACCTCAGTAATTATATCTGATTTCGGTTTATATGGTGAAATGTGGGTAACCATAAAGCTGATGATAACAAAAGATTTGACTACTAAACCTTAAATTAAAATACAGAAATTTACCATTTGTCTAACAAAAAATATTAGCAAAAACCGGGCTATTTTAGAAAACGAAAGTGTGTTTGTTATGTTTGTGTTAAATCGGAGGGATATAAAGGGGTTATTTATATATTTACAATAGCAACCCTGTTGTAAAAATAAATGACTTGGGTAGCTCCGTATAAAATAAAGGGTTATATTTGCCGCAAAAGGAGTCTACTACTGTATGGTTTCTAAGAAGAATGCTTAACACATTTTTTTCTATAGGTTCTGTTTATTTTTGTAGTACGTTTGCAAATATTTAGAAAGTGAGTTGAGTAGCAAATGAATGAATTTCAGTACAATGCCACGGTGTCAAATATAACAATTTAGGAATTACGGGTATTCTTTTTCATTTTTAAATATTCTGTGTTGACTTGCTAAATTGTTTATTTAAAGTTTTTCTGAAATGGGTGTTTTAAGGAGATAAAAATAATTATTCTTATTAGAAGTTTTATTTGGCTGCTAAATACCATATCTAGTGTAATGGATATTTATAAATACAAGTCGAATATCTAATTTTATTTATAAAAAACTAAATTCGTTGTAACTTAAGATGAGAAATTTATTGGAGAATTAGTTATTTTATCATAGAGACTTCACTTATCGCCTATGATCTTCATTACCATATTATTTGTATTATTTATAAGTATTTTTGTTCTAGAGAAACAAATTATTTTACGCACCTAGTAGGTACATACTACACATCAATAGAAGGAGGAGAAAAATATTTAGCCAAAAGTATCAACCCTACTTATAACTTATAACCAAAATATGACACCAACTTTGTTCCTATATATTTTTGTACTTTCTTGTTCATCACAAAATTCTGATTTCTGCAAAATGTCACAAGTTCGTATTTACATGGTCGTTTTTGTCACTTCATGTACGCAAAATTCTTCTTAGGTAAACAAACTTTTTATCCCCGTAGATTTTGCATTTTTTAAATTCATCGAGAACAATAATTGAGTTTTGTAAATGACTTTTTATTATAATAAAATGTTTCCTTTGCATCGTAACAACGGAAATATTTGAAGTGATACACTTAAAATAGCCACCCTATATATGTATATTTATTACATTATTAGTATTAATTCATATTGAACGTTAAATGGGTTAATTAAATGGAACGAGAAGATATGTTTAATGACACCCTTATCCCTTTATTTCATAACTCAAGCCAATAGAGAGGGTACAAAAATCACATACTTCCAAATCCTATAAATGTCATTTAGAGAACGTTAAATGGTTGAAATGAGATATTTCTATTAGCACAGACTAAAACTATGCGGGTCTACCCGACATGCTCTATTCATTTTCGATAAATAATCTTGAAACTGTCTTAAATTACCAAGTCGTAAAAGTCCATACCTGCAATAAATCTCGCTTTTTATATTTACCGAAATAGCAAATAAAATGTTGAAAAATATGGTGAAGAGAAAGAATTACTTCTCAAGATATTTAATTAGCGTAACTAATTTAGAATTCTAATATTTTTAATTTACATAAATTTACTTCCCTAATTTTCGACAAAAGATGCTAAATCTCGTCGAATAAATGAAGAACCAAAAACTAACTAAAGTTTCCATTGTTTTCTACATTTGAAAATTGTATTGGTTCTATTAGTAATTTCTATATCTTTTTTTTACGCCGGATTATGGTATTACATTTATAATTTATGATTATGAAATACTTAAATTCTTTTTTTAAAAATAATCATTCAAAAGATAATCATTATAGACATTTGATAATTTAAATTGAAAGTAATTCATGATTCCATCAGTATCATTTTTCTCTATGTGAGTATGCGACTATATTTAAATATCTAAATGGATAATGAATTTAATTTAATAAAGTTGATCCTTATGGCTAGATAACTGATACCGGACACATTTCAGATAAATTAAATTTTTATAGAATGCAAAGATCTATCACTGTGCTGCCGAAATCCAAGGTAATTATGTTACACTAAATGCATTAAAAGCCTGTATCAGGTGCAAGTCTCGATTCTACCACACCCTGGCACAGGTCAGTTTGACATGATGCAATCAAACCGAAACTACCACGACTGCAGGTTGCAGCAGGTGCATTTGTATTTTCGCAAATTCGTTCAAGATGGCAGCAATTTTAGGACATAGACAAACACTTTTTGTGAGAGTTGGAGAAAATTAATTTAAATGTTAGAAGCAATGAATAATGTCGGAATGTAAATTTGGCCAGTTTTTAAGTTTTAAAGAGATATTCGGAAAATACAATTTAAGTGGGTATATAAGACTCTTAATGGACAATACGAATTATATGATAAGGAAACGAAAATATGTAATAATATATTTCGGATATATCACAAAAACTAAATAATTAGCTATACGTGTTGTTATTTCAAGTTTACAAATAAACCGACTTTTGAGGCTTTTCCTTCTCGAAAACTAAACAAGGTCCAAGGTACTTAATAATAATAACACTTAATAAATTATCTGTATTAATTGAAAAAATGGATTAAGTATACCTATACTAAAGTTTGTCCACATGGCTATTCGTAGAGTTAACTCATTCTTTGATAAATTACACGTACCCTTTTTCATAGAACATTTATCTATAGAAGTGATCTCAGCAACTGTTTGTTACTATCGTCATTCGTTTATCTTTCCACGTGCAGTGAAATTCCAATTCATAGATCCCGAAAACGCTGAATATTTTAAGTCTTTTCTGTTTATTTTGTAGCAACGTAAACAAAAGAAATTTGATGTTAGTTTTATGGTATTTTAAATTCTTGTTTTAGACATCTCAAAATATGCGGCTTATCTGTAACGAAATTCGCAAAACATAAGATTCATTGTATTTTTTTCATACGTCGAACGCTGATTTTATTAGCTTGCGATTCTTGCGAAGTTATAAAATACTTATTGTACGAATAATGCTTGTTTTACTTGAACATTTTCGATGACCGGACATCGGATTTTAAGGCACTAGCTAGGTAAAGGACTGACTTGACCGAGAAAAAATAATAATAACATTAACTCAGTCTCGTATTCAGTCAAGGAGACCGCCGAAGTGCTGTTGCAGAATCAGTAAATGAGCAAATAAATCTGATTAGGCAACACGTTGATAAACCCATGCTCGGTGTGTTTGATAAAAACATATAGAACCGCAGGGTAAATCGACAAAGCCGCGTGTTCCGGTCAACAGATTCGGAGACCGACGGACTCATTGTGGTCTGCCAAGATGGTGTTATACATTGGTCTATTGGAATCAAGTAATGGATGTAGAAGTACCATGCATACATTTTCTGTACAAGTGCTATACTAAAGTTTGCGACACATGTACGATGTCCACCAAGCATCAGTACTGCCTTATATCCCCGGAGATGTCTAGAAAGAGATGTGCTGAATTTACCAAAACCACTCATTCCTGACCATCTGGTTAATTCAAGCAAATAAGCTTTGCATCAGATCAAAATGATGTGGGAAAAAACGGACTAAATATCGAGATCTCCGGTACGAGTTTCAAGTTCTGTACCAAAGCTAGTTCGTCAAGATGGTCATCCGATAATCGGTAAACTAGGAAGTATGTCACGTTATCGTACCCACAGAAGATGGCAAACCGTACTATCTGTCATAACCAGGTTTCTATCAAGGCTGGTAAACTCTAAAGGTTACCCAATCTGAACCTGACCTATCTCAATATATCATACGTCACTAGGCGACCGTCGGTATATCCATCTCTGTTCTACAACAGCAGAGAAGTGTTTAGTGTCTCTTTTTAGTATGTAAGATAAATGACAGACCGCGGTCGCCAGCCCTGCCGCAACCCGCATTTTCCTCGCCCTAATGTTGCTCATTGAGGCAAGCTGTACAAAGTCTATAAGCCTTGGGTTTCTATAACAAAGTGATCTGAATGTTCCACAAAATGACTTGAGCTTAATCAGGCAAATATGTGTGGTATCTCAATGGTAGCTCAACTTTGAGACATGTAGTCTCAAAATAAAATTTTTACTATTATTTAATGATTAATTCAGTTAAAAATATCCATGTGTTCTCCAAACCACTAAATATTTTGGGTTTAAGTAGTTGCAACTATAAAATGATTTATGAACTTTATGAACATACCTTCAGTTTTTTATTTGAATATAGACACATTAAATCATAGAGTGTAATAAAATTTTCAAAACTTCAATATTTATAGCTTAATTTTTGTTATATCTATAAACAGAAATATCACGAACTATTGTATGCATGAGCTACAATATAACATCGTAGCAAAAGTATAAATCATAATAAAATACGTTCTTCTACATTTATTTTTATTTCGGTTTACATATCAATAAATTATTAAAATTTATCACTATTAAAATATGAATTAGCAGTTGACACGAGCAATTGACGATTAAATAACACTATTAACATATTAAGAACATCATACATGTTTTCGTATAATTAACACCTAAGTGATTCAAAAAGTTTTGTCGCTATTTAAAGTAGAGTTGTTAATCTAGGTGACCCACTACACCACAAAATTGCTTCAAAAGATACTTTACCTTGGTTCAAATTTATTTTAGTTTAATAAATTTGTTTTTTTTTTCAAGGCATTCCCGATTAATTTCATATCAAATGTTTAACTTGCTTACTAAAATAAATTTAAACTAAGGTCATAGAGTATATTTTGTAAGTTATTTATGAACTAATGGTGAAATGTTTGGTATCGAAATTTAGGTAAAGAAAATCTCTATTAATATAGCATAATGAAGTATAATGATGCCATTTAAAAAAATGCTTATATCGAAAAACCTTTTCCAAGATGTTTAAATGGCTATAAAAGCAAAGTTAGCTCACTTAATATCCTGATTTTATTTTTCCAATACTCAATGACTCAGAAAGAAAAGTTTTTCAGCAGTCATGGCTCCCTAGATGCCAACTTAAATAATTATCCTAAAAAAATGTTTGAGGCTATGTGTCTTCGTCGAAGTTGATACCATCGTAAGCAGAATGAATCCCTGAATCCAAAAATGTAAAAATATACAGGGTGTTCCATTTAAAAAATAGATGTTACGGTAATTTCCGGTGAAACCGGAAGTGCTAGAATAATTTTATTAATACCCATCAATTCAAATTTACTTGTTATTGCAACTGCCAAAATTTCAAAATTATATTATCTGAAAAAACAAAAAAGTTATAGGGGTGACCCTAATTTCATTTACACCCGGTATACAAGGTGATTCCGAATTGAGCATTCAAAATGTAAGGGCTGATAGAGGAAGTCAAAATATTATGAAAACCTTAGTATAGTTTATCTCTAAAGTCCTTTCTAAGGGAGCGGCAGCCCTTAGAAGGGGTTGTTCAGAAGACGGTTTTTATTAAATAACTTCAAAACAATCTGATATGAAAATGATAAAATTTTTAGTGTGACATGAGAAAACACTTTCCTTTGTGTATACTTGACGTGTCTGTTAAACGTCACGAATTTGCATTCTTCTCATGGCACACTAAAAATATTGCTTAGTAGGTACACTTGATTTCAAAAAAAAGTAGTACAGCTCTTAGATAAGGAAATGGGAAATGGCCTATTTCTAGTTGTCTAAATTGTTCTTTTGACAGTAAATGATTGAAATTAACTTAATAATGAAAATATAGATGGTAGTCACTTGTAATTACGTAAGTTTATACTGGTAAATAAATAAATAATCCTATTTTTAGTAGAAATATATTTTAAATATAACATTTTGAATAAAAATTTAAAACACAAATAAACAAATTACAACATAAATAACAGTAATTAATATTGAGTGATTGCTCCATCCCCATCTAAAATTGCTTGTAGCCTCCTAGGCATTGATAAAACTAAATCTTCTGCAATTTGGGTATTACATAAACTTTCCCATTCATCTTCAATTATGGCACGAAGTTGTTCCGCATTTTGATGACGATAGATAATAAGATAATAATAGTTATATGTCCATCATTACACGACTGGAAAACTTTTGCGTCAGAAAATATGACTTTTGACCAAAAGTCTTCATTGTTCAACAATAATATTATGGTTGAGTGCAAAAATGATCAGTCCTTGTTTTTTTCCTCCGTTAATTTGTATTTTCTAGCAGCACACTTCAGAATGCTATTTTTAATTCTTCTACAGGCAGTAGATCTTGATGCGGGAAAATTTGTTTCCAAAATTCCATTCACTAATTTATAAGGGTTTCATCTTGTTGCTCATTACTTCGTTTAGGCCTACCAGATCCATGCTTGGGGGATATAGTTTCTTTCATTTTCCCATATTTTTTTAACTTTCATCAGAGTGGATTTATTTATGTTTATTCAGAAGCAATTCAGCACCATCTATTTTCCAATTTGGAAACAATACCTAATCTTCTGAATTTCTGTTAGTTGTAAATATTTAAAATTTTCAAGAATGGTTCCCTAATTAAACTTGAATATTAATAAACTTCAACTTGAAAAAAAATGTGACAGTTGACTTTTAGATGACATAAATATTTTTGCAAAAGTCATGTTTACATTGCTAAAATAAAGTGTACTACTTTTTTTTGAAATCAAGTGTACTTTGCTGTCTAACAAAAACCGTATTTTAGAGTATGTAATGAAATTTTCAAATCGATTTTACTCGAATTTACGGCCCTATCGAAGTTGAACAAGAGTAGATACCTTTTTTACGCGGAAAATTTCTTATTTTGATAATTTCCTATCAAAAATTATAAAAAATTACACACAGAAAAGTTAAGGTTAAAACTACCCCCAACTACCCCATTCTCTTACACCCCTGTAAAATTTATAAACGTATTCTATTGCGTACTATTAGACAAAAAAAGTTTAGCGACTGCCGACTGGCCAAAATTTCATACTTTCATATCAGATCGTTTTGAAGTTATTTAATAAAAACCGTCTTCGGAACAACCCCTTCTAAGGGCTGCCGCTCCCTTAGAAATGACTTTAGAGATAAACCATACTAAGGTTTTCATAATATTTTTACTTGCTCTATCAGCCCTGCCATTTTGAATACTTAATTCGGAATCACCTTGTATACTTAGTTGCAGGATATCTACTTACACATAATATGCAATGTTATAGAAAATCTTTCCACCCATTTTAGTTGCAAAAACTACAAATAAGGGGTTACCAGTATAATATATATATCTACTGTAATGTTTCATATTATCTTTTCTTCAGTAAAATATGGGTGGAATCCTGTTTTCATAATATTTTTAAACTTTATAACAATTTATTTATAAATGTGACAGTAAACGTCAAATATGATCATCATTTATTTGACAGAAGAATTTCAACTTATTAATTTCGCTCAGTGTACTCTGGAGGATGAAAAATCTCCGGATATTTTTTAGGTTGCCATGGTAACGAAACCAAAGACAAACTTCTGATTCGGTAAAAAATGGAGGTTTCAAATTTTCACTGGTAATCTCCCTAGTGCTTGAATTATTACCAGAAATATTTCGAGTGCACAAATTTTCTTTAAAAATTTGTTTAAAAATTTGTGCACCAGAAATATTTCCGGTTATTAGTTCAAGCACGTAGGGGATTCGGTAAGAAAATTTACACACATAAATAAAATGAAAAAGTAAATGAGGTTAAAAAATTTGATACGGCCAATTTTATGCTAGACGTCAAAATCACCACTTTTCGTTCGCTCCTAATGGTCCGAAAATCGCAGCGAGGCTGTGCGATTCGCGATGTAGTTCCAAGTTGGACCCTTTACCTTGGATTTCTTGCAGGACGACGATCCGGCGGCGGTTTTTTGTTCGGAAATAGCGTTTGAAAAGCAAGTATCAAATATGATCATATTTCAATAATTTTAAATTTCCAGTTTAATCACATCTAGGGTACCCAGGACGAAAAAAATTTCCGGAAATCTTCCAGATGCCAATGGTAGCGATACAAAATTAGAGCCTCTGATTGGCTGTAAAATATAGGTGTGGAATTTTCACTATTACTTTCTTCAAAATCAAAATCCAATAATCGCAGGCGCCGTTGGAATTATTTGTAAACATTTGATAATAATTGATGTATTTAGAGATTCAATTTCAAATGTCATCTGTTGTGGATGTAACAAACCTAGACAAATTAAATATGATTTTAATTTACAGAGAATGCCTCAAAAATGGTTCTACAGCTGTGGGCTTGCATGGAAGACGATCCTGATCGCAAAACAATTTTATTGTAAGTTTATGTGATAATTTAGTTATTAATGGAAGTTTTAAGAAAACGAAAACCTTAAGGAGAAAAAGAACTACAAATGAAGAAAACACAGCAACAGTATTAGAAACAATCCATACGTCATTACGCCAGTTAAATTGATAGTTGATTCATAGTTGGACCATATCTCTATGAAGGAAATCTAAATGGATTACTACTTTACAATTTTTGCAAAATGGATTTACCTTTGCTATTAGATGATTTACCATTTCAAATAAACAGAATGTGGTTTCATCAAAATGGTACAGGTCCACATAATAGCAACAATTATCTTCACCGTGCTTATACAGGAAGATGGACAGGTATCAGACCATGTCTTCAAAAGTTTCAAATACCGCAGTCGTAAATAATTAACGGTTTATTTTTCGAAAAATAGTTAAATATTGAATTATTATCGCATACGATCATTTTTTATCACTTAATGCCCAAATAATACAGAACCGGTTAAAATATTTTTTTATCGTCCAATAAAAATCTTTGATCGCAGCATTCAAAACTTTTGAAGGCATGAGGTGATAGAGTAAATCAATTTAAATTGAAAATGATGAATTACTATTTTTCGAAACGCAAACCGTTTTCAAGTTATCAATTATTATCAACAACTGAAAAAAATTATTTTTGCTGGACCCATTATTCGGAAACCCTTAGTCAAATTATTGTGAAATTTTGGACATGGGGGCTCCAAAGCATGCTGATTAATAATATTGCGATAGTTATTCTGTAAAAAATGCATAATATGACTTAAGAAATAGCGATCCCTTTTTTCTTAATAAAAATGCACGCCGCTGACAAAAATAAGTTTTATTTAAATCAAAAAGATCACACCAAGGGTCATTGATACTGATCCAAATTTGGTTGAAATCAGATAACTAAAAAACTTGTGAAGAGGGGGAGAGTTTTTATTGGTTCACATGTACAGGGTGATCATTTATATTTTTACACCCCTTACCTTTGTTATGTTAGAAAAAAAGTGTAAAGACAGAAGTTTTAGTTATTTTTGCGTAGATTTTAAATACGATATCAGAAAAACAATTGAGTAACGCTAAAAACACTTAAAATACAAACTTGAGCTTTATGTATAGTAACACGCTGTATGAAAAAGTAAATAGGTCAAAAACCGCAAAAGACACAGTGTTATATATTTTTGAAAAGCTATTTTCATGCTCTTTCATATTCCGCAAAAACATACAGCATGTTGTCAAAAAAAAGCACAAGTTTGCATGGTAACTTCTTTTGGCGTTACTCAATTGTTTTTCCTTTTTAAAATCTACTTAAAAATAAGTAAAATGTTTATCTTTACACTCTCTTTCTTTTTCCAAAAATAACAAAGTTAAGGGGGGGAGGGTGTGTCAAAATATAAATCATCACCCTGTACTGATCTCAATTCTAGACAAAATTAATGTCGATTAGATGTAAGTAAGTAACTGCTTTTAAATACCAAAAAAATATCTCTTCACACTCTTCACAATTATCATGATATTATTCCAAGTTCGCATTGTTTTGTTTTTTTTATCAAAACGTCCTATGACTGAAGAATATAAATTATATGCTCATAAAATTCAAATGATATAATAACAGTTGCTTCAAGATCAAAAGTAACTCTATGCAATATTCAATACAAATTTTGTTGCACCCTACTGCCATCATGATGAGTAAAATATTTTAATTTAATAAATTTTGTTGGGTTGTCAGATAATCCGACATTGTTATTAATTTTTATTTAATTTAGTCTATCATTAATTGAAAGTATAAATAAGTTAGTGTATGCAAACTCATGTAGAAAGTGTTATTGTCCTTTAATTTTAACTTTAACACCTACAGTGCGCAATTTTTTGCATAAGCACGAAAAAATTATTTATGCATTGAAAATGTGTATTAGAAACTAGAAAAAATATTGAAAAAAATCAGGGTTAACTTAATTTTTTTAAATTGAATAAAAAAGTGATGTATCAAATTTAAGACAAATCGCTTTTTATGATTGATATTTATTGTTACAATATTGCAATATTACATGAATGAAATATTAATTCGTGTGAAATTTCATGAAGCAGTTATTGTTTTTATTTAGACATAAATACACACCACACTTGGCACATTTGATTTGAGAACAATATTTGCATGTGGGAAACTTGCATCGTTGTCTGGTTTTGGTATAAAGAGGCCAGTGGCTTTGTCCATCCATCCTAACATCCTTAGGTGGAATGTAAGAAGTTGTTGTGGATCGTTGTTTCTTTTGGGCAATTTTTGTTTCTACATCAGACGGCCTTCCTCTTTTTGATGTCCGTTCAGTACCAATCCTACAGAGGCAGTCAGCAATTTCTGCTCTAAACTCGGCTAACTTCAGAATTTTCGTTTGATTCTTTTGGACAGCAACTCTTCTATAGAGAAGCCAAGCATGGACTAAAGTCACATCTAGCAAATGATAGAAAAGTCTCATATACCATTTTCTGGTCCGCATAATAATTTTGTAGCGACCTATAAGACCATCAAGAAGATCAACACCTCCCATGTGTTTATTATACTCAAGAACCAGATTTGGACATTGAATTTCTACACTTTTTTTCTCTTTCTTGTCAAAACGTTTTACACTTCCTTTAGGCAGTTCTCCCGCGAACGTAGACAGTAAACAAACATTTTTGTTATCTTTCCAAACAACGGAAGTTACTTCAACACCATCAAAACTGCATACGTACTCCCAAGAAGTCCCTCGATTTTCTTTTTTTATTTGGTCATCAGATGGTAGCTTACAATTTGGAATTCGATTTCTTCTGACTGTACCTAAGGCAAATATACCTCTTGCGGCCAAGAATGACATCAGTGGAAGCGATGTATAGTAATTGTCGAAGTAAACCACATGACCCAAGTTACTTGGAACAGCTCTGCATAAACGTACAACAGTATTTGAACTTGCCCCTAAATCTGGCTCATCAACTGATCTAAATTTTGGCTGATTCTCCGAACCGCTATAAACTTCAAAATTATAAGAGAAACCACTAGCTCCACAAAGAACGAAAAGTTTATATCCCCACTTGTGGGGCTTAGCAGGCATATATTGTTTCATGTGATGTCGGGCCTTTGTCGCACATAACTGTTCATCAACTAACTTCTGTTCCAATGGGACACTCTGAAATTTTGAACAAAGGGCGGTAATTATAGGGCGCAATTTATGGAGTCTGTCGTGATTGTCATTCTCTCTGGGTAGCATATTTAGATTATCATTGAAATGAATTGCTTTTCGGATTGCTTCAAAACATTTCTGGCTCATAGTTTCTTTTATTTTTGTAAATCCTAATCGATTACTCCAAAAAGACCTTGCGTTAGGCATATGTACGATAGACATATATATACATATGCCTAAATATTTCTGCAAATCTGCTATCGTGATTGTTGATGTCGAATTTACATCCTTTTGGACCATGTAAATATTTGATTCGGTAACTATTTTTTGTAATAATTCGTCGTCAAAAAAATACCTGAAAAATGCGAACGGCGTTTCCAGGTCCATGAAATTATTATCAAGTTTTTCATCCCCTTTGAATGATTTCGCATCTTCATCTAAAACTAAATTTTTTTTTCTCCATATAAGTTTTTTTCCTATTATTTTTGGTATTATCTTTCTGAATATCGGGTTCAGCTTCAACTCTAGTTACCATTTGTCCATCAGTTTCAGTATCCCCATTAGTTTGATCCTCAACCTCACCTAATATAAATCCGTCCTCAAATTCAATAGGAAGACTTTCTAGTTCAAATTCCTCTAAGGCTGTTTGGACGGAAATTTCCTCATCTTTCTCGGTATCGGAGAGATCAAAATCATCGTCACTATCAGATAAATGAGCAATACATTCCTCCAGTTCGGCTTGAGAAAGATATTTGTTGGTACAAGCCATGTGTAACGAAAAGCGCTATGTCTCAAATTTGATACAACCAAATTTATGGATGATTCTACAATCAAATAATAAAAATGAACATAAAATTATTATGTTATTATAATCTACTTACATTCAATAACGAAATGGAAACAATTTTCTTTCTATTTTCACACGAATAGACACGAAAATACTGTGTATCTGGAAGCACGCGCTTACCTAACAGCGTAGTAGGCAGTACTAACGAAATATGAATGTCAAACGAAAATTCAAGCCTCGTTCGTTGAATATTGAACCTTATTCAAAGTATACATAGAGGAGTCTTAAATTTAATACAAAAGGTTTTTCATACTAGCTCGACATATACTACATGTTTAACAGAGAAAATAATGTGATGTCTCAAATTTGATACATTGCGCACTGTAGGGTTAATAAAATCTACATCCAGTATCCAGTGTCTTAAATTAAGAGGCCGTGATTTATCATGACCACATAGTGCGATAATTGCATATTGTACTGAACATTAATAAAGAATGGCCTACTTTTGCGTGATCGTAGAGAAATTACTATTTAACCCTATCTTATTAGAAGCTAAAGTCATTGGCAAGTTGACAACTGCTAATTAGATAGAAATGCTGGCACCTTGTACTATTGTGTGGAACACATTTCGAAAATTTAATATTATTTTGAAATAGCGGAAAGTAAGTGGGTCCTTTCATTTAAAAAAAAATGGTAAACTGAAATATTTGCCTTTATTCAATTATTTTGTTTTAATGAGTAAAAAAAAACTGCACTGATATATAAAAAAATTTAACTACTATTTGAGAAACAGAATTTAATAAAATCAATAATAATAATTACAGGATAAATAACACGTGCATAAATAAACATATTATAAACGGGACATTTTACTTCATGTCATGAAATTATTTAGTGGATAAAAATTTATTTTTAAATCTCCTCTAGTCAGTTTAATAATAATTATATTATTTTTGTTTATAATTCTGTAGTAAAGTTAGCGTCATTGAACTATTTCTAAGATATTTATATTTTAATATTAATCGTTCTTAAGTTGCACAGAAAACGTTTCATTCAAAACATTTTAGTTGGTCAACAGAGGTTTATTCCACGTTGACCTTTCCAAAGGGACGCGGCGGACGCGATGAGCAATATAAGACAACACAAAACATTTCGCCGAAAGAGGCAAAGCGGCTTACACAAGTAATTAGCATGTCTATACGAAATTCCTAACCATCCGTGTTAAAGTTTAACGCAACACAGGGTTATTATCCAGTTTCAGCTGTTATTTGAGAACAAGTCAGTTAAAAGCGAAAGAGTTATTCTTCGCAATATGCGCTATCACTAAGTCTTGATAAGGCTAATAGAGAAGTCTTGTTATATTTAGAGTAATGTTTTTTTAAGATTGTGTATCCTTAATAGAATTTTAACGTGGTGATCGGAGTTGTTTAGATTATTTGTCTTAGAAGAAAAGACATTATATTTTAGTGTATAAGTGTTCTATAATAATATTGTGTTGATAAAGTTTGTTTAGATGCTTGTCATTAGCAGTTTACAGAATAACAATAAAATAAATAGATTACAAAATGGAGATTCTTTGTAAACTAAGCCAACATGTGTTTCAATAAACTGTGAACGAAATATGTCGTGTCAGCTTTAAAGAAGATTCCATTTATATGTAGTGAAAAGTTCCACACAAAATGGTATGTCTATTCAAATTACAATGTTTTATTGTCCTTTATGTGTATTAACAGGATAAAATGAAACTTTTATGTGTATCATGTTTTTTTATGAAACGAATATAATTTTTGGAATATTTTAGATAACTTTCAACATTTAGAAAAATATTGTATTAGGTAGGTACCTATATAATTGGAAGCGTCACTACGTGATGCAATTCCGGAACTCCACTTAACATCAATTAATATTGAAACAGCATTACCGATATGAATAAAATTTTCATATTTCACCAGTATAATACTACGTGCTTAAAATTAGAAGTAACTATTTAGTATATATATAAAACGTACATTCTGTAAAATGAAAACATTTACATTCTTTAAATAAGCAGTAGGTATGTACTATTGAAAATGTTTCGGGTCAAGCAAAATTAATATATAATCATATAGGTAAGAATGAAAAATTTATTTATTAAATTCTGTAAAAAATTTCACAAACATTTCTTTGAGCATTGATAGACTAGATAATGCTGAAACAAATAAATAAATAAAATATATTTTTATTTCTCAACTCTCAATTTCTCTCAATTTCGCATCATAGTGACCCAAAATGAGATAGATTTGAAAACCTAAAGAGTAACACCTAGGTCTTTTATGAAATTCTAACAAATTAGACGCAAACATCTGTCATCAAGTGTGTAGGAATACTTGAACCTGAATATTTCCATGAAGATCCGTCATTGTGGGAACTTAAAGCTAGTACCAATATAATGGGACTTTGATTATTATTGTATGTAAAAAGGCAAAATAAATTAAAATAACAGTATCTATAAGTGTCCATATTTTGATTATTATACGCCGTGGGCCAAATTTATTTGGAACCCTTTTTGATCCTTTATGAATTTTTGGTTTTAGTCCGTTTTTAATGAAATTTGAAACACGGCATACCTATCTGAGTTTTCAAAAAAAAAATAATAAAGGCAAAAATTAACGAGAGTTGAATGGGTGTCATTTTTATAAAGCCTTGCAAAAATTACCCTGTTAATATTAAAATTTAAAAGGTAATGAAAAATATTTAAAAGTATCCGGATAACATACCCCTAAAATATTTTTTTTAAATATTTAACGGATAATATTAAAAACAACGGTAATTATTAATTTTTATTTTTAATTTCAAAAGGTAAGAAAACATTTTTAACTGAGCGTTTAAAACAACCTAAAATTATGTATAAAAATGCATTATGAATATGTCTTCTCGGTTATTTACTACAGCTTGCAGTTTCCAACGCCACTGGTCAGGTTAATGGTTTTTTGGTTGAACTAGTTTCAGCAAAAAACTATCCAATGATTTAAAACTAATTCAGCAATAGTGTTAGTGATGGTGTTCTCATGGACCATTTACTCCAAATATTGTAACCAACAGGGTTGAGATCAGGGCTAAATGGTGGCGATAGTTGAGTTCGATAAAATCTGCAACGTGTTTTTTGCAAATAAGTTTTCGTATTTCTGAAGGTATGGTATGGTGCGCTATCCTGTTGGAAAGTAAAGTCGTTATTAATACTTTCGATTTCAGGAAGCATATTGCCTAAAATAAAATATCTCTTTGATAAACTTTATTATTATTATTATTTATTTATTATTATTTATTTTAGCACCATCTTCCACAAAATAAATCTCTCTTTTCCCATCATTGATTCCTCTAGTGAAATCATCACCGAAGCGGAAAAACGATTCCTTGAAATCAAAAGTCCAACGGTATTTCAGATTTAATTCATGCATCGAAATTAATACTATTATTTTGAGAATTTCTTGGCTCGCACAATGAAAAAACTTTTTCATCCCTTACCATCCGAATGTTTTCGCCAGTTTTCTTTCTTCCGCATCCAGGAGAGGACGATTGTTTTCTCTCAAATATTTTAGAAAAATAACTTACTGACCTTACAATGCTTACTTTCCAGCGCAACGCAGTAAACATTTGTACATGCCTTTTAGCGCAGTAATTTTTTAGATTTAGAGCCTTTATTAAAATTTTATCTTCAATTGATAGATAATTCATTTTTTTAAATAAAGATACTAGCACAAAACCAAGACAAATTATATGGGTTGACAACGTCAGAATTTAGTTTAAAAGCCTACTTAAAAAATGCATTAGTCTGTCTAGTAAACATTAATTTCTATTATTTAAATTTAAATATTTAATTTAATTTAGTCTAAAACTAAATGTTTAAATATTCTTTAAAAATATTTTAAGGATATCAGATCCAGATATCATATCCAAACACATTCTAAGTACCTAATACTTTTTACCATTTTAAAAATTTAAATATTAAGAGGGAAATTTTTGCAACGACCTTAAAAGTAAGGCTTCATAAAAATGACAGCCTTAATTTTTTCCTTTATTATATATTTTTTTGAATACCTACTCAGATATGCTTTATTCTTCTGTATTTCAAATTTCATTAAAATCGGACTAAAACCAAAAAAAAATATAAAATATCTGAGAAGGTTCCAAATAAATTTGGCCCACGGTAGATATACAGTGTGTTACAATTTGATCCGGAACACCCCTGAAATATCTGACTCAGCAGCGCGATTTTGGTGATTTTTTTTTTTCATATAGGACCGTCCTAGATGTACGTGAAAAATATATTACGGTGTCCAGATTACAAAGCCATGGCTTGCTATGATTTTTTTTCGACGCCATTTTTTCAAAAATCATATTAGCGATTTTTTATTCAAAATCTGACGTGGGCGAAGTTATTTTGTAGTGCGGCCAATTTGTTCATAAACTTTAAAAATATTTTAATGATTTTTATTTAGAGTATTTTTATGAAGTGTAAATGAAATGAAAAGTAAATAAAAATGTAGACATCAGCTTTGCCTGTGATTCTGTATTATTCTCAAATGAGACATTTGTTTATAATGAATAAAAACATTATTTAAAAAGCTTGTTTTCTACCACCTATGGAACAAGGTCATTGAACTTTAAATATTATTACAGTTGATTTTCCTCGCCATTGACCAGTTGGTCGAATTTGTACTATTCTGATTGAAAACGTTTGCATTATTCATAGAGAAAAATCTTCATATTAGAGACAAATGTCATATAACTTTTTTGATTGTTGGACCACCCATTCACATTTGCCTAAAACGTTTCCTAACAACCAGTACTATTGAGATAGATATACTTACATAGCATTTGATAACTTTAATACCTCACCAAGGTATCTAACGTAAGTAAGCTACCTTTAATGAATTGCATACTTTTGCCTTGGTAGAGATAGTATTCCACAAGGTTCATTAAATTCATTTCTTATTCATAATAATATCAGTATTTTTATCCATACCTTCACAACATCTGAGGCAGAGATGATAATATAATAGGAAATTTACGTCTGGCAATATAATTGTCATATAACATCCTGCACCTCTAAACTCTTACCTACTTTACAATAACGTTGGATACATTATATAATTCATATAGATATTTTAGTGAGGAATTAGACAAATATTACCAAATAAACTGTACCTATATCCACAAATTGCAACGAGGCATGTTTTAAATAATCTTGGTGATATAATATATAATGTTCATTAATGATATTGCGAATGAGTTAGAGGTCTGCTGCTTGTTATATGCCGATGATGTGAAAATTTTTAGTGTTATATCTTCATTAGATGACTGCATCTTTCTGCAAAATAGCCTTTCAAACATATTTGGCTGGTGTGTTCGAAATAACTTGAACCTAAATATTTCCAAATGTAATGCTATGACTTATAAGTACAACTAAAACCAATCCTATTATATTCGATTATAGCTTGGACAATGCAATACTTCTAAGACCCCCCACTCTTACAGATCTTGGCGTCACGTTTGACAGAGAACTCTCGTTTACTCCGCATATAAATAAAGTAGTGTCTGAATCTCTCAAAACTCTTGGCTTTCTTATCAGAAGCAGCAAAGAGTTTTCTAATGTTAACACTTTAAAGACTCTATATTTTGCTTTTGTCCGGTCCAAACTTGAGTATGCATCTATCGTATGGAATCCTTATTACAGAAATCATATTGATCACCTGGAAAGAGTGCAAAGACGGTTTATTAAATTGTTATGGTTCAAATCAGATCGAGTGTGCCCAACAGTTGGTTTTCCACAGCAAGAGCTTTTGATTAGATTCTCGATGACCACTCTTGAAATTAGGCGTGAGTGTTATTCTCAAGTATTTCTATACAAAATCATACACAACAAAATTGACTGTCAAGAATTTTTAAGTAAATTAAATTTTCATGTTCCTAGTTTGATTTCCCGAAGATCTCAAACTGTCTACCTATCTATTCCACATTCGAATACCCTTAAATTCTCGCCTCTCTTTAGAATATGTGGAAACTATAATCAAAATTGCGAGAAGTTTGATATATTTCATTGCTCGCTTAAGTCCATAAAAAAACGTGTTATACCTAGTGATTAAATCTTTGTTTTTTTTTCGTTGTTGGACCATTTATTTAATTAATTATTTAATAATTCATTGCTTGTATTATTATTTATATTGTTTATATTATCATCATGTCTTATTTATACCTAATATGTACCTATATATTGTTGTTATATTTTTGTACTACAGTCATATACTCTTGTGTCCTGCTCTCTAAATGGGTTTACCTGTTGAGCAGTGTATGTAAAATAAAATAAAATAAATAAAAAATAATAGATTGATGAAGCTGTGGTTTCTCATAATAACACTATTCTTTGTTCTGTGGAATACTCCATTCAGTTCAAAACGAAAAATAGCTCTCTCTATAACATTCCATGAAGCTGAAAAAAGGTGATTAAAATTTAAAAAGCAAAACAATAGTAATTAGTAGATTTTTAGCATTTTAGCATATTATTAATCTTGTTTGTTTACAGGTTTTATACTATATGTGCATATTTTATTTATAAAGTGTATTGTGATTGAATGAACAATGTGGAGATTTTAAATATCGTATACCTACTTGTTGTTTTATCTCACATTTTACATGTTACATTTTTTGTATAACTTACATTTTTTTGTAAAACTTACATTTTTTGTAAAACTGACTTATTCTATCCAATACTTTGTAATTGGCATTAAGAATTAATAAAGAATCTAATCTAATCTAATCTAATCTCCGAATAATTGCTTATATAATTTTCATTTTACTTACCTATCGAATTGGTAAGCGTTATATATAGTATATGAAAGTTAAATAAACATGCAATAGGTACCTGTGAATAGAAACCACTTTATTGATTCTAAATCACCCACTGAGATACGTTTTATTAATTTTGGACAAATTTATTGTTGAATATAACTTTTGAACCAGTTTGTTTTACATGGCTTTATAAGTAAACCAAAATTAACGCCATATTCGTCTGTATAAAAGACTGATAATTTTTTGCATACATAGCAAAATCTTATAAATCTGCTTATTTGAACAGAGGGAACAGGCTTGGGCATGGGCAAATATTTCGAACCGAAGTCCCATAATTTTTGTATTATGACATCATCGGCATTTTTTAAATAGGTGACTCTGTCTTTTATTTTTAGACAGATCCTTTTTTAACAATAATTGCAATTATAACGAGTTTGAAGACGGTTTTATTTGCGGTTTTAAAAATATCCAAAAAAACATTATTTATTGATTCAAAATATTTAACACACGTAAATATTAAAGGAAGAGTAATCATAATAAATATTTTTAATTCCAAAAGTAGTCAATTTCTTGATTTCACAAATATATATCACATGTTCATTATCTTTAGTAGTTTTCAAAACATTGACAACAAAATGCGATAAAGTAATAAAATAAACTAATTCTAATAACTGAAACTTGCGAAACTAAAGAAAGAGAAAATTACTAAAGATAATAATAGACATGTGTTGTATATTTTATTTTAATATAGATTTTGGTTTTTCATTTTAGCCGAATAATAAAGGCAGGAGATCGAGTGAGCCACTTACGTGGGACACCTTGTATAATAGCAAATTACTTTAATTACTCTATGTTAGCTAATTTCCGTGGGTAAAATTGGACAAAAAATATTTAAATTACTTTAATTACTCTAGTGATATTTTTGTTGTTAGCGGGAATCATGAATTATTTAGTTTGATTGTACATATAATTTTTGGAGTAGATATAGGTATAGAACCCCACGGAGGTCTTGAAACATGAAAAATATGAAAACATGAAAAAATATGAGAACAATACTAATACTTCTATTTATTTCGCAGTACCTATAATTTTGGACATGTCATCTAATAACTTATTTTATATCTTGCAGTTGACGTACTTTGATTATTTTAAGAAGGTATTTATTGTAGCAAAAACTTATATTTATTTCTGTTGGTCAATTGTTTGATGCCAATTGGTTGCCGACGCGGTGTACAAAAATAAATACCTATTACTACTGCTTATGTTCGTGCTTCTTTGGTTTTCACTGTACCTACATGTGCATCAAAACATAATGTACTTTTAAGGTAAATTTAAATTAATCATCGTAATCTTTCAGAGAATGATAATACGATAATCCCGCACATTAACTTATATCGAGATAATAACTTTGGTTTGCGTAAATATTAAAAATACTATGAACAAAATGCCGTACATTAATTTGCTGTCAATAAATAAAACACATGACAGTATTACTCATTACTAGAATCAGGTGGATACTGAGTCATAATAGTGAAATAGGTAATAAATATTTTTAGATCGCCAACTATAAAACGAAAGCTGTATTTTAGTAATGTCGGAAAATCAAAAGAGTTTCAACTACAATAAATATTTATCAACATAAACACATTGCTATTAAAACAATAATTAATCTTAGTATGCTACTTGTCAGCACTTTACAGCATATTGATATACTATAAATCAAGTTTACTGATGGTATCTGACAAACAAAACAATTATATAAACATTTTTTGAAATATTTTTAAAACATGTGCCGCTTTAATGGGTTGGTGATGAGTTGCGAAAATATTTCGGGTCTCAAAAAATGCTACACATAAATATTTTTCAAATAAAATTCTTGTTCGGATACTCGCTTCACTTTACTATTACACAAGGTATGGAAACATTGTATGCCTATATGAAAAATTATTAAACCCTTACCTCTAAAGTATGCCAAATATTGCAGAAGGAATTGAATTTATACCGTGAATTTTTGAAATTTCCTGTAATTATTTTGCTAGAGATGTTAACAAATATATACCTACGTAACAAAAAAAATTGGGATTTGCTATTAGTTCGGCGATTGATAATAATCGATTGTAAAATTTTTAGACTTGATATGACGAAAACCAATCGAGATCGCGCAAAATCTTCTACCACGTTGGATTAATTTTTAACAACAACCAATCTATGGAATAATAAGACATTTATGTCATACCATTGATTAGATTAATAGATAGGTAATAATTAATTCGATGATTGATGATATTTCATAGTAATGGAATATCAAACGCATATTTTTCTGACGTTAATAGAATTTCCAAGAAATCTCATTAAAATATGTTCTCTAATTTGTTGAAATTGTAATCACAGATTAGCATATTTCGAATACTCTACCGGGTATGAAGTATATACAGTAATATACACATATACAGGGTACTGCAGCTATAGCATCAGGAATTTTCCTCATAAAGTACTGGATGTATAAAACCAACACCCAGGAGTACCTATATTTAGCTTTTATATAGAGTTTTTTTGAAACACCACTTTATCATTTTTTTAATGAATAGTTATTTTTTTGCTGGTTTTGTTACTCCGTTTTTGAGACATTAACGGTTTTGTGGATTCTTGAGTACCTACCTATAGAAAAAGTAGGTACTTCATGCAATACCATTTTCTCATAATTATTGACATTCATAAAATGAACTTAAAACTGCCTTTGAAAAATGAGGAATAATAAATGTAATTGGAGAAATTTCAGATATACCTAACTCATAACATAACATAAGTTTTACTTTTTGCAGGAAACACGAAATAAATTTTTTAAACAAATAAAAAGATAAGTAAAAAAATCTCTAAAACAGACTATTGAACCTGCTCAAATATACCTTCATTGTTAGCAAGACAATGCAGCTCTTGTTAAAAACATCTCTCCAGTGGCAGCAGCAATTGATTCTCTATTTATTTATCTACAAGTATAAATTTTCTTTTACATTTCTTTGGTGAAGATATATAATTGGTACTAGTGTTTCTGTACAGTGTCTCATAAGCTCTTGTCCTTAAATTATTAGATGTATATAAAAACATAAGCCTAATCAGGAAATTAAAGTAAGACCCGGAAAAAAATTAAAATTTCTAAAAGAACGAATAGTGAATCAATTAATTGGTGCTACGATTGAAGAGCAACATTATGATGGCGATAGATTTGAACAGCTTGCGTGAGATATATTTTTAATTGAAGCACTTTTTGTTTAAAACAAAAAATACACAATAAAACGCTTTTTGATAGATAAAGTGAAATAGCGATTTCTATAGTTTAACTAAAAATATCAATAACGAGATGAGACCATAAAATGTACCTACTTACTTAGTCCTTTTTATTTATTTCTGCAAATTATGCCAGGGACTTAATTACATACTTGTGTATAGAAATTAAAATAGTTACAATTTATATCTAGTCTCGTTTCATTTTTGAAATGTATCCTTTCAATACCTATACTAATAGTTTTCGTCAAATAATTGAAACTAAGCGATCACATTCCTGGCCAACTGAAAGTCATGCATACCAAATTTTATTGAAATTGGTCCAATACTTTCCGAATTATTGAATAAATAAAAAAATAGAACTGCAAACTTTTAAAAGAGAGTTTTTAGTTGATAATAACTTTTAGACAATATTTTTAGTTGAGAAGTAGGTATACTTTGACTTATTTTTATTTGTCCTAATTAGTATTAAAAATTAATAACGAAATAAAACATACATACAATATAAATATATTGTTTCAGTGTATACAAAGTAGGGAGACGGGTTTTGTAAAGTTTATAGAAACCCAAAGCAAGATTAAGCGTTGCCGGGGTGATGGCTTTGCCTGGCTCTGTATTCATGGGTCGATACTAAATATCTGGTCCTCATTGGTCCGTTCGTGGAGTCCCTGTCACGGCTGATGTACGACTGTGGATGGCTTATGGCTGGGATACATAAATTCCACGTTCCAAACCCGGTTTCCTGGCGTCTGTAACATAGAGACGAAGTCTTCACGCCGCATGTGTAAAATCTTTGAAAAGGTGGACAAGGACATGGCGCGGGTCTTTTTTAAGTACCTGAGATATGGATGTTTACGATCAAGTATCTGTTTTAATATGATTATTCGGATGGAATAAATTTAGTGGAATTTAATCTTGATAACACTTTTCCGTTGGTATGTGCATGGGCGTGTTTTTATTTTTATATAAGTATAAAGTTCGTATTAACTTTTTATTTGATTTGTATTAAAAAATGTGAATAACACCATTATGTCCATGTCAGTATCATATTACATTCTCTCATCTTGTGACCAGTGATTTAGAATCCACTTCATGTATAGAGGATCCGATCAGTGCCAGTAGTATTTAATAACATAAATTAGACAACTATTTAAATTTATATTTCAGATGATAAATATGTCGTTTTACCAAATGTTGAATTTGAAAATCAATTAAATTGAATATTTCCTACAAAGTATTAGGTAGGGTAAGGTTGCCTAATTTGGAACACTTTTCAATTTCAATTTTTTTTATTTAAAAACGAAAAGAAATGATAATATCTGTTGTATTTATGTTATAGTAACACTCTCGCTTATTTCTTAAAAAAATATTAAAAACTGCTATAAATAAATACAAATAATTTATTTAAGAAAAACAAAACAATGTGCAAAAGTCCAATTTAGGACACCAGTTTCTCAAATTGGACCATGAGTTTCCTTATTTGGACCTCTTAGAAAATAGAACAACAAACAGTAAAATTAACAAAATAAAACTCAACAGTCCTATATAAAAATAAATACATGAAATATGTAACAAAAGTATCAGTCTTCTGTTAATCTACAGTCATTGCAAAAATATTTCTTTAAACCTCTAGAAACGTTTGCACACTTAACGTGGCGCCAAGTTTTACATCCCATACACTGGATCATTTCTTCAACAATCTCTTCTTCACATATTGCACAGTACCAGCTTTCATTTTCTGTTTCCATAACTTTAGGTAGCGGTTCCTTTTCAGACATGACTTTCTGCGTATGACATTCAGATGGCTCCACATTCTCCTTACCTATTTTGACCTTAGAAGAAGATGGCTTTGAATGCAACTGTTTTTTAACTACGTTTGCTCTAGAAGTTGATGCCTTTGATGTTTCCAGTTCATTTTTGTAGGGAGAACTAGTTAATTCGACTGCTTTCTGGGTACGAGATTTCGATGCTTCTTGGAGTTTTTTTCTGACAGGTAAAGGTGATATTTCTTGAATGGAAACGTTAAGAATATCTACTGAAGGTTTTCTTTTGCGATTGATTAACTGAGCTAGTGGGACTTCTTCATCTGAAGATGATTGATCATTGTTGTTATTAGCCTCAGTTTCAGGTAGTCCATTCAACATTTCTGAAGCTGCAAAGTCACTATCGTTGAAAATATTTCTGTCAACTGGCCACACTCCACAGGCACGGAAAGCATTCGTGGCATTTCTAACAGTTGCTGAAAGTCCGTATGCTTCCCCAACTAAGGCACATATCTGGAACATCGATACGGTACGTCCTGGATTGCTTCTCAACCACTTTTGAATGGCTTGACCGAAGAAATTTTGGAATGACCGAAAAAAACCAACGTCTAATGGTTGGAGACGATGAGTGGTATGGCTGGGCAATTGTAACAGTTTTATCCCATTAGCACGGGCGAATTCTAATGCTTGAAGGTTTTTGCTATGTGTTGAATGGCCATCTAATAAGACTAAAACAGGGTTTTCAGGACTTGGTTTAACGTTTTTTTGGAAGTGTTTAAGCCATGTGACAAATAAGTCAGTGTTGATGTATCCTGAGTCGCTAATAGTAACTATGCTTCCAGGTGGAGCACCTGTTGCAAGTTCATCTTGATAACGCTTCCTTTTGAAGATTATCATTGGAGGTACAAACTGTCCAGCAGCACTTGCACAGCAAACGACAGTTGTGTTTACGCCTCGTTCACCACTAGCAAGGCTGCCAACTTGATGTTTACCTTTCAACGCTACCACCTTTTGGCATTTTCTTTGGACAGTTGAGCAACCAGTCTCATCCACGTTGAAGATCTGCGCAGCTGTGAATTTATTCGCGTCGCATATTTTCTCCAAAATAGCAAAAAACTCATTAACCCTAGTCCTAGTAAATGCCTTTGCCCTGCCCATAGAAGTTGATTCTGGCTGGCGAAGTGAGAGCTGTTTATGCCTAGCCATAAAAGCATAGTACCACTTTTTGCCCGCCATATGTTTTTCCGAATTAAAGTTATGTTTAATATTGTTTCTACAGGCAATTTCGAAGGCTAGTTTGCGAATGTCTGTAATTGTCATTCCAAACATATGTTCCTCAAATGTTAGGATGTGTTTCACTAACTCTCTTTCAATTTCTTCTGAGAATACAGTGGACCTTCCCATAATTTTTATTGAATCGTTTGCACGCTTGTTTTGGTTTTCAATGTGTCTTTTTAGAGTCGCTTTGGGAATTCCAAATTCACGGCAACAGTTATTTAATCCAGAATTTCCACTGCGAAAAGCTGCCAGGGCATGCTCCAAATTTTCTTTGCTCCACATACCATATTTTCCACGTTGAGACATCCTACAAAAATAATACAAAATTAGACCGTTTCCTAAATTGGACCGGTTCAATTTAAGCGACTGATATAAGTCCAATTTAGGCAACTCCGCTCCATACAGACATACTGTAGTAATACACTTACAACATGTGACAATTATTTAAAGGTTATGGTATAAGAAACAACTTAAAACATACTAAAATCGACTACATATTAATAATATAGCATTTACCCACCTGTTATCTTCTTAGTCCTTATGGTAAGTATGGTAAATTTAGTATCAGTTCACTTAAATAATAAAAGAACTTGAGAACGCCGTCGCTATGTGCACAAATCTATGAACGACTGAGACTTTGTAATGTTGGAAGGAGTAGTTTGCGCCACAACCATGAGATGACGCTTAGTGTACTCTACCAGTAAAATAATCAAGCGGTCCAATTTAGGAGCTGGTCCAATTTATGCTACCTTACCCTATATAGTATGTGTATATGATTTATTAATAGTTTCGTTTAGCTATGATTTCAATTTTTTTTGCTTCTTGCAGTTGTCAATATTTTTAATTATTGTTCTCTCTTTTATTTTTTTTATTTTTTTATTAATTGCTACTTTTAATTGGTCTCCTTTACATACGTATGTACCATTTCTTCTGAATTCCTGAATAATGTATTCCATACACTTTTTAATTCCGGAGTTACCTAATTTTAATCCGTAATTATTTGTACCTCCCTCCAACTTAAATTATCTTCTTGATTGTTATCTCTATATAATTCTGATATTATGAAACAGACTCTTGATGTTGTCGTGTTCGGCATGACATAGATTTATTTGCGCATGCAATGCAATATATCGTTTAGACGTAGACTATCAAACATGTGCTAATGAAATTCTTTATTTTTGATATTTTCAAGCATTACAAAGTCATTATGATAAAAGAAGAGAAATAGAAACATGTTATATTGCAGTCAAATCGAATTGCAATTTTAAGGTGGTGAATATATAAAGTGTGGTTTTAAATCTCAATACCAAAATAATCCATGAATCTTTTATTTGTTTAACTTTGTAGACATTTATGAATATTAATTACTTATCTAATAATATTAGTAGAAGATTTTATTAATAATGGTCAATAAAATTACAAAGGAATATTTTCCATTGGTTGTCATAAATTTTCAACCAATAAAATTGTCATTAATATAATAATTAGCGCTCTACATATTATTGGCATCATTCGCCTAAATAGGTTAAATTTATTTTCTACAAAACATAAATATAACGAATTTACGAAAAGTAAGTATACATATATCGTTTCTCATTGAGGATTACGTTACCATCTGCATATATTTAAATAGAAAAATAAACAAGTGGACGGAACAAAAAAGAAAAACTATAGTGTAAACAAGATGTCTAAAACGTGTTGGGATATTATTTACATTGGCATGAGATCGTTTAAACATAGCCGAGAAAATCAACAGAAAAAGTGAAAACTAAACAAATATATATTCGAAGAGAGTTTGGTGTAGCTTTTGACAGTAATATTACAGTAATTGTAAACCATTTATTCTATAGAATAAAAGGTGATATTATTAACACATTTTGTTCTTAGTAAAGAAATATGTAATACTTTAAAGTTAACAATAGCAATTGTGTTATTTGATTTAGCGCAACTAATTTTAAGAAAAATATCTACAGGTACATAAATGCACTAAATTTAAATATTACTATGTATGTAAATAGTGGTATTTTATGCTGGTTTTCAAGGTTTTTGGAAATATTTCCACCCAATATAAATAAGTTAACCAGATTTGCAACATAATTATTTTGAAAAATAAGTTATTATTCGTCTCGAATTTGAATGAAAAGACAAATTATTTTATACACGCTACTAGTCATCGCAAGGATTATTATAGATATCTGGTAGCAGATTTAAAGGAGTGAAATTTTGTCTATGATATGTGAATGTTAAAATTTCTACACCTATGAGTACAAATATATTAAAAATGCGCATGGGTAGGTATAACATGAGCCAGAAAATGTATTCGTCTCGATATTCTTAATACCTATACCTAAGTACCTATTTGGAATTGAAATATTCAAATTTTGCATTACCTATTTGTTACTTTAATTTTTTTAACAAATTGTCAAATTTGGTGCACATTAGGTTTAACCCGAAATAATCAGAACTTTTGAAATCTAGAGAAAGTTTTGAAGATGATACACTTTTCGGCAAACGTTTAAAACTCTATTTAAAAATGTGGCTTTCAAACTAGAGTAGGTACTGTGTAACCCGAAAATTATTTTAATAATTTTTAATTTCGTAGAGAGTCTTTGAAATAGAAGTCCAAAACGCATTATTACTAACAATGAAAATTATACTCTTCGCATACTATCGCTTTATTTCATTTTTTATCACTCCAATTTGGTTTGGTAAGGTGCTTCAGTATTCCTGTGGCTGTAGAAACTTACTTCATTATAATCTCACTGAACTTTTTTATTTACATTTAATTTGTTTTTTCTTCTATATCTAACACCTACCTACAGTACAAATTTTAATACAATCAAACTCTTTGATCTAGATTTATTATGCTTACAAGACATGTGACGAACGAACTGACAGATGGACACAA
This sequence comes from Rhagium mordax, assembly GCA_963680705.1. Taxonomy (NCBI): domain Eukaryota; kingdom Metazoa; phylum Arthropoda; class Insecta; order Coleoptera; family Cerambycidae; genus Rhagium; species Rhagium mordax. Next base: position 20,307,298 of record OY796659.1, on the reverse strand, counting down.
GGACAGATGAACAAACGGGTAGATGGACAGACAATATGAAAGTTTATAAGTCAAGAATGTGTATCCATGTAGATTCAGATGCTAATCAGGAAACTTAGTGAGTATATCGGATAAAAAATGAAAGATGATTCATCTTCACTAGTCAACGTTTCGATTAAATTTTTAATCTTCTTCAGGACTACAATAGAAAATAAACGTAAAATAAAAAATATAAAAAACAAAAAACAAAATAAAATAGTGCGTAAAAACACACACAACAGTTAAAATAATCATCTCCTTACCTTTAGTGTAATAAAAATGATCAAAAACCGGGGTTTTAATCACCAATGTACTTAACATAACACACTAATTAATTATATTTTAGGAACAATTGTATTAAAAATGTATGTCACCATGTGAAAGCCGAGTATTACCGAATTCATAATATGAACCTGAGGTATCGGTCAAAAACCAATAAAAACTAATAATTAATTTAAAAAGACACTTAAAAACATTTAAAAAATATAAAAAAAAATATAATGAATACATGAAGAAAATTAAAATAAACATGCATAATGTTGTCAGCTATGAGATAGGACTTTTGTATATTGTTTAATTACGTTCTTGTAAATAATACCTACTTATATTGTCAGTGTCAGTCTTTTTATTGACAACGTTATGATGAAAGTTAATAAATATCAACTCGCTAATAATTAATCTCTTCTGATAAGTACCTTTATGTTCTAATATAATGACGTTATCAAAGTTAAATTTGTGATCCATTTGTGAATAATGATGGTAAGCATACGTAGTTGTATCTGTCTTATATCTAAGTATATTTTTCTTCCCATAATTGTTATGTTTGCTAGTTCTAGACTGAATGTGCTGTTTGGTTTGACCAATATAACTATTTTACAGTTAAGACAAAGAATCTTATATGTATACAGCATTAGATTGGAAACAAATAGGAAGTTTATCTATCATTGAAGAAAATAAGTTGACCACTTTTTTAGTATTATAGGAAACTAAATTAATATTTTCAAGTCTAATAAGCATTTTAAATTTTCGAAAAAACCTTTTACATATGAAATTTTAATAGAAATTTTATTTAAGTTACTATTAACTTCTTGAATAGAAGTACGAGAATCATTGCAAAACGACAAAGTTTTTAAGATGGCCGTTACTTAACTTATTTTTAAAGGAAGTCAAGTTGCGTTCATGGAATATATTATCACTTAATTTTAAAATGCTATTTTTCATTGAGTTTACGATAGATAAATATTGTTTCAATAGATGTGAAGAAAAAGTTTAAAATTCTACGAGGTCTTATTTTTTTAAACAATTACTACTAATTTTTGGTTCTTGAGTTCTAATAAGAGCGAAATCTAAGAACGGGATCATATTGTTTTGTTTAATTTCAAGAGTAAATTGAATATTCTCATGATAACTAAGTATTAGAAAAAAACCTGGTCACAATTGGGAAAACTAAAGTTGGACAATTCAAGCGGATCAAGCGAATTTTTAGGTTAACTTTGAAGTCAGATATTTTGCGAACTGATAAATAAAGTCATTTATAAACAATTAATATCAAGCAAAGAAAGAGAATTGTAAAAACTGATAAAGATATCGAAGCGCGGTTTGCAGAATTTAATTTTTAATAAGCCTGTTTATTCCCATCTTTTTGGTTTCAAACATCTTACTGCCTACAGGGGGTGAAAGAAAAGTATGTTTTTTTAACCAAAGTTTCGAAGTACCGGGTTTCTACAAAAAAATTATATTACTTATAGGTATTAAAATTTTTGGTTAGTATTTTTTTGGTCTCTTGTTTATAAGGTCCATTTTGTTTTTAAGAAACCCCGTACAATAAAAAAACTAATCTTGTTACTATTAATGGAACAATTATCAAAGAGAAATTTTTAAATAATGTTCATTACAGATATGTTTACATGCTTTGTGTGCCTGAACTCTCTACTGTTTAAAAGGAAAACTTTGGGCTAACGGGTAAACGACACTTTCCAGAAGGTTGGTAACCTCCCGACCCATACTTTTGAGCGAGGTTATTAATAATTTGTTGTGGTATGTTTTCCCATTCCTCCCGTATTGCTACAGCAAGTTCCTCCAATGTTTGAGGTGCATTTTCTCTTGATCGTACACGCAACTTAAAGAAGACCACACATGCTCAATGATGTTTAAGTCAGGAGATTTAAAGGCAAGTTTAATTATTGGTTGATATTATTTCCTCAAAAAACTCCTGAACAATTTGATGACATTTTTATAATTTAATAACAGTGTTATCATGGTAATCTACTGCAATGCAACAAATGATCGTTAAAAGATACGATTTGCAGATAATGGGGGCATCCAAAATTTACCTGAGATTTACAGGGTTTTAGGACAAAATCGAAATTTCATGAATAAAGCATCAAAAATTTGAGAAATTGGTTTTTTCCTTATAAACAAGATACCAGCAAAATGTCAATAAAAAAATGTTTAAAATGATTGTGGAAACCCTGTACTTAGAAACTTTGGTTAAAAAAACATACTTTTTTTTTAACCCCCGTAAGCAGTGAAATGTTTGCAACTAATAAATTCGGACAGGCTTGTTTGGAATTAAATTTTCTTTCAAATTCCGTAAACCGCGCATCAAAATATTTAACTTCAAAATTCACCTAAAAATTCGCTTTGTCCGCTTCAATTGTCCAGCAGTTTAAAAGATGACAGTAAAAACAGCGACATTTTAAAAATTAAGGGTCAAATGAAGTGACTTGAAGTGAAAAACGTTATTCGACAAAATATTCTTAAACTTCAGATTTCTGTCATCTACGTATGTGTGAACAGTACAGGCACGGTAGCCGAGTGGGTAAATGATTTGATACGTAGGTACGTACTTGCAAATCCATCTTAGGGCAAATAAATTTTTTTTTTCTGATTTGCTTCAGACTTAGATGGAGAGAGAATTATGGAAGCTCTAGATGTGGTTCAGACTCCACAATAAACTGTAGGGCTTCGTCTCCCTTTACCTAACATAAAATCCTAGGATTTTCCAGGCGTTACTTCGGTGCCTTGCGAGAGGCGGTTAAGAAAACATTTTAAGAATATTTTTTTAAGAAACAATGATTGGAACAATGTGGAGATAATTATTACTTAAGAGTATGGAGGAGTAAAATCACAAATGAAAAGTTCTGACACATTTTTCTTAAAATTTTAATAATTGGAAACACCTTTAAATTAGGTACTTTAATTCATAAAGAAATTTTCTATGGGGGCAATATTCGCCAATATTTATACCTATATTTATGAACTTGCAACAAAAAAATATGTATCTCTTTCTAATCGTACAGTATCCATGTTGCACTGGCTAAAAGGGCGCTGAGACCGTTTAACTTTTTCTGCTTCGTGAGTTTCTGGTGGAGGCGCCGTTGAAAAGGTAAGAATTTTTTCGATAACTAGGTAAATATTTATATAAAATTAATAAAATATGATTCATTTCTTTTGGCATTTACCAAAGGAACTATAAATAAAATAATTCGGTGAGTGCTAAATACTAGCTGATCTGACCTATCATATACCTAAAATACGTGACATGTGTAAACAGTCCATAATTGCTGCAACCTTTTAATCCCCAGCTATTCACAGACTCTTTTTCCGTGTTAAGGAACAATTAATTACACAGGGCGAGTATATTCACCAGCGAGTAAAGTCATTGGCGAGTAACGTAAATAAAGCAGCATGACTTCTAACTTCTAACTATGAGGTAAAACAAAAAGCGAGGTAACTAGCCTGCTTAATTACACAAAAATAGTTTAATAGCAACAAGTATAATCAATCACTGACGAGTGATATACTCGCCCTGTATGTAATAATCACTTCTTTATCTTTTATGTTCTGGTACCAAATTCACAACTAAGCCACACCAGGATTTTTCATCCAGTTTATTTAATGTCATTTAAATAATTTCACAGTTTTTACATTCATTGTTTGGTGACACAATAAAAATAAACTAATATGAATAATATAACGGATATCTTGTTACAACCAACGAACACAATGTTTGATTAACATAAATTTGTGAAAGAATACAAAAATCTTGTCAAACGTATTATTTCGACTTCTATATTTAGAACTTAATCATTGTATACACAAAATGAAAGTATCCACGAGTATACCTACTTTACCCATTTATTTGCCAAACACTTTAGCGAAATTCGAATTTAACTCTTCAGTTTTAATTTTTGTTTAGGCGTGCACTAATTGAGGGTGAATAGAAACAAATTATTCTTTCATAAGAATGCGTCGTGCAAAAGATTTAAAAATTTTTAAATTAGTTCATTAGGGAAAGTTGTTTTAATGTGTTATAATTCACTTAAATATCAATTTTATAACTCATTTCCTAAAAGCAGTTTGCTATAATTTTGGTGTCGACTTTTTGTGAAAAATTTAAAAATTTTATGTTTTCTTGTAAAATCGTGTAAAATCTTTAGAAAGTGCTCTTGTGTCTTCTTAGTAGAAAGCACTCAAGGTATTCATAAAATATTGATGTGAATGTGTTTTTGTGCCTCCATGTTTCTTCCACGGAAAACTATATGGGACCTGCTTTTATAGGTTATTGTGCTTTATCCCATAACCTCTAGGAAGAGACTGTCTTCTCTTCCAAACCTGAACATCTATATTTCTTGTGGTCAACTATAAATTTTTTTTATTTTTTATTTTATTTTTAATCACTTATTTAACGTCGGCCTATTTCCGCTACCAGGGCCAATCACCGACGCCAGTAGACGAGCAACCCCCAACTTGGAAATTTTGCCGGACCTCTTATCTTACTAAGAGTAGGGATCTTTTACTTGCCTAACATTTAATAGACGGGACCGACTGCTTTACATCCCTTCCGAAGGATGGTATATCCTTAATACACCTCTCGCCTACAGTTGTATTGCATCTGCGAATTTTTTATCGTGACCACAAAATCAAATTACGATTCAGTACTGAAAACTTGCTAATTCTATTTTTGGATGTGTGGACTGTGGATATGTCCCTGGCACTTACCTTTTGGTGCTCTAGATCAGCAAAAAATTCTTATTATTTTGTCTTAAGTTTCATATAGATAGTAACCCAAAATTTTTATTTTCTCCTTTAGGTACAATAAAAATTTAAATATATATTTATCAAAATACAATGTTATATGTCATGTAAACTTCCACTTGGAACTGTCACTTCTACCATAGACGTTATAAAAATCATTTGGGATCACATTCCTCTTGGTTTAGTTGACAGTATTAAATAGTATTTTAAATAACAAGTTTTGAAAACGAATCTTTTCACACGAGTGAGAGAGTTTGGAGGGACGAGCCGAAGGCGAGGCCCACAAGTCAAATGAGTGTGAAAAGATGTTTTCAAACGTGTTGTTTACAATATATTTTCTACGATTGGAAAAAAAATTAACAATTTGACAGATTTTTATTTAACAAAACCAATTACATTAAAAATTTAAATTACAAGTCGGTTACTATGAAACTGAATAAGCCTAGTCTACCTAAAAAATACAAATAACAGATGTCCGTTCTGTTTTTGACAAGACTGTGTGATAAACATGACAGTACTGTGTTTTCGGATTTTTGCACACATCATTCAAAAAATGAAAGTTTCGGGTCGTGGTTGCTGTGGTTTTTTCGTCATTTTCGAGGGCAGTTGTAGAAAAACATATTTGTAGAAAATATTTTGAATATTTTCAATTGGCTTCTTTCAGAATATTGAGGTCTAATGCGCCATCAATACAATAAAAGCAATGTGCATTGTGCAATATTTGGCCTACCTGTCATAATCTTTCAATGACAGTAAACAACAGTCTGCGTGACCATGCTGATATTTTTGTGTTGTGTTGATTAATCTTTATATCCATGCATGACCACTTTGATGATATTTACCAGGAAAAGGAAACTCAAGAACTTCAAGAAACTTTATTTACTGGGAAAGGAATCACAGATGAACAATGACGACAATTATTAAGTAGACTGTAAACTGTAGACTGACGAGATAACAAATTGAATATTAAAGATTATTTAGATGAAGAAAGTCGCCATAGGCCTGCAGAAGCATTGTGGCAACTGCAACCGGGAATGACGCACTAGTTGCATTAAACTTGACCCTACACCTGCTTGATGGCATAAAAATGGAAGGATAAAGGCGATGAGAGGCAGGCGTAGATATCATAGAAACCTGTGAATGATGCAGCCATGGGACAGTGGAACATCGTGAATTTAATCAGGAGCAAGCCACAAAAATGTAAAAGTTAATATTTTTGTGAATTTGTACATATTATTTCGACATTTTTAAATACTGTCTTTTTTATTATTATTGTCCTTGATATGTTCACAAATATACTTAATTCCTTAATATAATAATATTTCCTCAACTGGGAACACAATACACCACCACATGTAATTAAGTATTACGACCCCCTTTATCCCAGAAGGCTCTAGGAGCCTTGTGCGAGAGAGGGCTACACATTTAAAGACACACATCCAATATACGTGTATAATGGAAAAATCCTTCTCACAGTATTTTCCATTGCCACGACCAGGAACCGAACCCAGGACTTTTGGGTGAGAGGCAGGTACGCTACCATCTCGACCAGGTGTCATATATTTTATTTAATTAGATATACAGCCCATCTTTTGAAAAAATAAAAAAATAAATCGTAAATGTAAATGTACTTTGTAGGTAGGTACCTACCTACTACATTTTCTAGAATTTGGAGATACAATTTGTTTAATAGAATTTAAAAAAATTCTAGTTTATATTTGAAATCTGCACCGAAATATACCAGAATCAAGTACATAAATTTTGACAAAGTTGTGCCCACTTTTTCTTTCTAACAAAAGCGATTCGATGCTATTTTTTGAAATAAAACGATTTTTATAAATATCGTACTAAACTAAACCTAAACTAAAATAACAAGGGAAATGTAAGGATTCATGACAAACGAAGTGCAAAAATTCATACAGAAGTCTGCGAAATGTCCCCCTCAGCAGTCCTTTAGATAATTAACTCAATAGAATGTAATAGAATGGAAAAGCAAGGAGAGGAGGTACCAGTAAAAAAAGTGCGTTTATCATTTATTGATTGATTAATAACAATTGTTTTTCAATACAGGTCGAAAATGCACTGAGGAAAGCCCCAGCAATAAATTCTTTGCTAAGATTTTTTTAACTAGAGTATAAGCAATAATTTTATTTAGGTTCAAAATATCTGTTCACTACATCAGAAAAAATCTCTTTACTGCGTCTTTGTATCTGCCCTTAAAAAGCACTTTACTAGAGCATTTAGCTACCATTAAAAATAAATGTTTTACTAAATTATGAAAGCAAATATGCTGCAATAAAAAAGAAATTAAGTGGGGTAGTAGAAAAACTTTGCAATCATAGTGAAACTTTTTGCTGTAACCATAAGTACTGCATGTTGTGACTTCATATATCAGACGCAGTCACAGACGAGCCCTATCTTCAGATTCGATGATCTTATTAGCGGCAATATTTTTTCGATTACTTAGGGGAAGAATAATATTTTAATTTTGTGCATTTATTCACTTTCATACTAATCCAGAGGACGAAAAATATATTATAATAGTAATATCCTGCGATAATAGGTACGTGATTTAAAACTATTTTTTAGGAAAACCAGATTATCTTAATTAAGAAGCTAATTAAATACCTCATCGATTAATTTCTAAATATAAGGAAATATTTTTGAGGCGCGCGGACTCTGAAGAGGTATCTCATCCACATTTCACGAAAAAGTGACAGCGGCACATAATTTTAGCACCCAGCAGTGGTTCCATGATGCAAATTAAAAGAAGTACAGATAAAATTTACGTATAGACATATTATGTATTTCTAATATAGATATAGACCATCCTATAGTAGTAAAAAAGCTAATAAATGGTAGTAAAAATCTTTGCCAGGAATGATATGTCACTTTGCTACAATAATATTACCTACTTTACTAACAGTAAAGCTTATTTTCGGTGGCTAGATGAAAAACATTTTATAAAGTAACTTTACTATTTTTATAAAGTAACTTTACTATTGCAATAAGGTAAGTTTAGCAAAGCGAATTTTACTGCCCTAGCAAAGTTCTTGGCTGGCGTCTATTCAAATAGAGTTTTTTGCTGCTGTAGTTTGATTTTTGGCTATCACTGCAAGAATCTTTTCTCATTATATTTATATGCCTCTTTGAGGCAAGGCATTTTTTAAGTAGTATAATGTATTTTAACCAAAATATGCTAATTTTACTTTGTTTTTAATGTGAATATCAAATTAATTATTAAGAATGTTACCCAGATTTTTTGCTTCAGTAACTAATGAAATTTGAAACGTAAACAGAAAATAACAATGATCCTAAAATGTACTCTTGCGGTACACCTGCCTTTAAAGTTTTAAATTGCGATTGATCTATATTTTATTTATTTATTTATTTATTTATTTATAAATACAATATCCAACGGGAAAAAAAATCCCAATTACAGGATAAGGTTGGAAGCAACCTACAAACATATGAAAAATACAACATAAAAAAAAGAAGAAAACAGAACTAACTGAAATCTAAATATTCAAAAAAAAAAAAGAAAATTTATATAATAGTACAATAAATACGGATAGTAAATTAAGAGAACAATATAATAACAGATAAGTGTAAAAGTAAATAACAAATGCACAAAACAAATAATTTACGCAGGTGAGACAAACAATTGTTTGATACATGAAACAGAACAGAAAAATATATCAAGTCTAACTTCGTACATATGGTAATTCTGGATCATTTGAAAGAAAGGTGAGGCGGTAAGTAAATTAGTACGAGCTGTTGGTAAACGAAATGCCGTATTGGACCTGGAATTTACTCTTGGCACATGATAAGAGATCCTTGATATAATAGATACGGAATTGATTTTATTGCAAATGACTTTGTAAAGAAATATAATTGAATACAATATGCGCCTATAATATAAACTATTTACTTCAAAATTGGCTAAAAGTGCTTCCTGAGGTATACCTCGAGGAGGATAAACTCCATATGTAACGAATATTTTGGTTTATAACTACGGATTGATTACGTTCCTTAAGGTATAGGTAGGTATTAATAACTTCGTCGACTATAACTATACCTATGTATTAGTGCCGTAGTAGTATACTATGATATTTTTTAAAACACTACTGGAAGACAGATAATAATTTGTTTTTTTTGTAAAAACTCATAGATTTGGTCATAAATATGTCTCTCAATTATTTTCTATATATAGCACAGAGAAAACTAATTGGTCTTAAGTGCTTAAAATTTACTGGGGTATTTTTGCATATGGGTTTCACTAAAGCCTATTTCCATAGCGTAGGATAATGTCCATGCAATAGTAGATAAATAATTTATAATATATATATGTTATTGTTGGGATACAAAATGGCATAAATAGCTTAATATTATATTTAACTAATTTTAAGGTTAAATATGTTATTAATTTTTAATTGTTGGATTACTGTCATAGTAATAATGGTGTTTAACTAATTTTTGTTTTTTTTTTTGTTCATATAATTTTAGACGTAAAATGTTTATGTTATGTATCGTTTCCTAGAGTCCTGAGGATGTTTTAATTAAAATTGAAACGTTGACTGCAACAAAAATTGGTTTTTTCATTTATTTATTTAGTCTAAAATCCCAATTGTCATTACCTATAAATTAATATCAGGTACCATCCATACCTGATACTCGAGTTTTTATACTTAGTAATGTAGTATTTATTTCAGAAATATAATAATCAATTATTAATTCGGAATTTTGTAAACGCAGAGGTAGGTATCTCTCCATTCTCTCCTTCAGGTGTTTTAGTTATATACTTATTTAATTTATTTTCAACAGCCCAAAACATTTCTGAGACTTTTTTATTGAATTAAAATAAACTCCTTTTCACATAGCGTGTAGGTATGAATGATTTTGTATACTTAATTGTATAATTCTTTATAATAATTATTATTGCCTTCTGTTTTATTTATCAAATATTTCTCACGAGCCTTGTCCCTAAGTCTCATCATAATTCTGATAGTGTCAGTAATCAACGGAGTAAAAGGTCTTTCATTGATTTTTTTACAAATACATAATAGGTGCATAATTATGTAACAGATCAAGTAACATACATGCGACTAAAATGAAATACCTACTTTCTCATCCATATCATCAGAATCATAAATACAACTCCTAGCAATGTTGGAGCAATCTAAATTGAATTGTTGAAAATTAATACTTTTGTAATTTCTGTACCAAACATATTTCCGTACAGAATTCTATTTTGTTTAAGGAGCCTTTAATATAATAAATATTAGTTTAGGATTAGTAGATAACATCTTCTGGTAAATCTGATACACCAATTTCTACTACAATTAAAACCGAATTTATGGCAATAACATCAATCAGGCTTTTATTGTTATTTTCTTTAAGTTGGTAAAGTTATTAATTGCATCATATTGTAGGATTCAATAATTCTATTAAAGCCTAACTTTTCTCTGGATTCTTCTAACATGGAATAGATTATGTAGGTACTACACAGCAGTTTTGATATTAATTTTTTAACAAATTGGGATATAGGTACCAATTTTGTTGGGCAAAAATGATTGAAAAATAAGTATTTTATAAATACCTAGGTCGAGTAAAAAAATTGGCACTGCTGTTATAGCTTTTATGATATCTGGTATACCTAGTTTAGAGACATTTTATAAAAATAAGAAACATACAATTAACCCCTACAGTTATCGATTAGGCCTAAAAAATATAAAACACATAAGTAGTTACTCTTTTGACCCCACAGCACCTAATGCAATTAAATATAGTTTTTAACTTTTATTTTAAAAGAAAATAACTGTGTTGTCAAACCGGAAATTTAAGAAAATGTTTGTTTGTCCTAAAAGAGATTAATTACGCAATATATTTACAACTTTTTTAAATTTCATAATTTCTTATTCTTCCCTTTAAATTACCATATTACAGTATAGGTACATGTTTCCTGTGTCACCCGGTATATATTGAAATATATACACATAAAGTTATAAGCATGAATTTTACTACTCACTTATCATTAATTATTTCGAAAATATTTTATAAATTAGTCTAATAAATGGTAGCCATTCATTAGTGTGAAATAACCACTTATTCATTGTGCTATTAGCATTTAATTAACAATAAATTATTTATTGGCTCTAAGGTGTTTAATTTTATATTTAAGTATACAATACCAGTAGTAAGTTTTATTAACTGTTATACGATTAGATTTCTCATAAAGTTTTTTTATTGCAAAAAAATAACTAACTCAAATATTGTCCAAGGAAATTAGGATAAGTTTATAACCGACGAATACAAAAGAGGAGAAATAACACATCAACACAATCATTGGAAAGACTTTTTAAAACAGGTGTCATGTCTGAAAGTCATAAATTATATATAACTAATGAATCCAAAAATACCCCATAACCATTCCTTAAAACATATATCAATCGGAATGTCAAGCCTAAAATCCTCTGAAACTTTCTGTGATAATGGCCGAGAACCCAGAAATAAAAATAAGATAGGAAATGGTATTGGCCACGGATAAAACAAAGATGAAGTAGCTGAAAGGCGCATGCTCTTGGAGCGTTTCAGTATTTGCTTGTATTGCAGCATAGATTATAATGTCTTCCAGCAGTCGGCGCAAGCGCTGTTACGTACACGTATGAACCTCTTTTGGCGGGTGTAACCATTCTATCAGCAGAGCTTTGATATACATGAATTCTAAACCTGCAAAACAAGTGTATTATAGTGAGTGATTATAGTTCTGTAATAGTGAATATAAAATTTTTATTCAACTTTTTATGGATTCTATTTTTGCTGATCTGCCACAATAGAGTGGCGAGTGTGGGTTTCGCTGAATGCGCCGGCTATTGTAAGTGTCAATGTATTTATTACTATACTGAAGTATTAATAAAATTAATTTTATTTATGTTAATTTAATAGGTGCTTAAAGTGCAGTTTAAAATTTTATCTATAAGGTTTAATTGGATGTTTGTTTGATGGTACATTGTACGTCAATTTTCTCAACAGTTGTTGTCATTTGCATTATGATATAAGTATAACTAGTACCCATATAAGTACGTCATTTTATATCGACTGTAAATCGCTTACGTTTTTTAAGTTGTTGGGAGTTTTCTGATGTCAAGTTATAGGTGATTAAATTTTTGAAAAATATAAGGATAAACTCATGCATTTATAATAAATAAAAAATAAACTTTTTTCTACAAGTTAAACCTTACCAGTATCCCAAACAATTGAATTTGCCTACAAATAGGAAAAATAAGCCTAGCCGGAAAAATGAAAATTATTTAATACCTACTTATCTACCTACTATAAAAATACAAGTAAAAATTCGTCAGTCTATTTCGTTGTTACAATTTATTAAAATTATAAATCAGAAAATATAAGAAAATGCATGTAAGTTACGATAATAAAATAAGTATAAGTGGGCAGGGTAATAATTTAATTTATGACGTGCTTTTCGCTCGAAGCTTATGCAGGAAAATTTTAAATGAATAAAATTTTGTGTAATGTTAAATGATATCACTAAAATATAAAAATACGTTTCAAATTCAATGTATCCTAAACTGTCTTAATAAATAGTTACTATTAATATATGGCTATAATTTTACTGAGATCTAATTACATCATATACTTACATTTTCATGTGTTATAATAATATACGTCTTTTACTTAGTAGCAATACAATGACATAATAATTATTGTACTTCATGCTTTGGCGACGGATATGTTTCTCCTTAGTATTTTAAATATTGTATTATTATTTTAATTATTATTTACATATATATTTACATTAATAGATTAGTAGCATTTTGCGTCTTGAAATACTTTAATTAGTTCAGGTTTTTAGACAATTATTTGGTTTTTACAATTCTCTTTCTTTGCTTGATATGCATTATTTATAAATTACTTTGTTTAGGATTAGGATTTTTATGAAAATCAATGCCAAAATGCAAATACTACTACTACTACTAGAGATGAAACATAAATAATAAATAATAAAATAAATAAATACACCACATGTAATTACGAGAAATATGAGTAATATATCAATTTGGATATGTTATTATGCTTGTATAAATCCTAAACAAAGTCATTTACCTATAAATAATTATTTCGTTGTTACTGCGTTAACATGTTCAAAATCATGGCAGCACGTATAGGTACCATGCCGTTATTTTATGTTTTATCTAGCCCTTTCAGGGTTGTAATTTTATTTCTTGTCATCATTTTGAGGTAAGCACATAATGTTCTATACCCTATTAAAACATTTAACTATTTTACATTTCCATAAGAGCGACGCCAGCAGGATCTCGGCACATAATATGTGCTGAGATCTTATCAGACACATATTATGTTAAAAGTACGCATAAGTATACCTAATTCACAAATTAGTGAATATTTAAATATCTATATGAAGGAAATGTAATACTGAATTATTGTATTTAATTGCAGCCATGGATAAAAAACAAACTCTAATGAATATTGCACAGAATAGTATTATATGCATCCTCTTCATTACTCATTGTAGGTATAAGTATAGGTACAAAAATATCAGAAAGAAAACTTATTCGCATTTCTTTGATTGAATCACATTATTAGTAAATAGTGACATTTTGTCATACCGAGTATAATAATAACGAATTAATGACTATAGTTTCGGGTTCATAGCTAACTGTGATACATTTTTTTCAATATCTTTCGTATACCTATAAAAAGATTTGTTGGTGTCTGGAAGAGGGCAATTTTCGGATTTAAGTTTTAATTTTAGGGCTGTAGAAAGTTTTCAAATTCACTTCCGTGTTGAATATGTATTTGTATTTTTTGATGTTTCAATCTTCTTCACGTGATTCTATTCTGAATCGATGCAAAAACGACAAGATGATTGGGAACTAAAAATATTTAACGGAAAGAAGAACTCGAAGACTCTATTAAAAATTTCTGATTTAAAGTCCCTGAGAAATTCAATCATTCTAAATAAAAATTAATAAAACATTGAACATTATTTAAAAGACGTGCAACTTTCCAATTTGTTCGAATATAATATATACAGTGTGTCTCACTTTTCACCACTACACCCCAATATCTAGGCCATTTGTTGATCGATTTAGATCAAATTTGGTATACCTACTTACTTCTTTTCTTTCAGATTGTGTTTAAAAAGTTATTAATAAAAAATTTTTTCAAACTTAAATACGCCTACTATGATCAAAAGAAATTGGCAAAAATTAGGAATTTATATTAGCGATTGATTGATAGGGTTTTTGTTTTTACAGATTCTTCTTCAGCATGACCTAAAACGCCTGTATACCAAATTTCGTTAAAAATATTCATTCCTTCAAAAAAAAAGTAATAAAAATCTAAGATTTTAATAATAATCACCCTACTATTCCAGTTATTTATGTGGGATATTTGATCTAAATCGATCAACAAATGGCCCAGATATTGGGGTGTAGTGGTGAAAAGTGAGACACACTGTATATAATATATATTAAAATAAATGTTATGTTGGTTGTAATTCTTTAAGTTTAAGTTTCATCTTGAGGTACACTCAAACAAAGACAAACGCAAATCTCTTTGTTTCAAAAATATTGTTTCTCATCTCATTGAAATACATGCCCTTGCGATCGCATACTCTTTCATAAAAAACATACCATTTTGATTATAATAAAAAATTTGCTGAGCCTTTCTAGAATAACAAGAATTTTTAGAGCTTCTGGATATTATAATTGGACCATAATTGACTAGGTACATTATTTTTAGAATTTTACTGTTTATATGTTTTTTGTAAGCGATTTCAATTCACTAGTGAAGATGTATATTCAGCACAAAAATCTATATTAAATAATTCTTATTCTATTCTATTTTATTATGTTCTGTTATGGCTAATGATCTGAAGAAATCTCAACTATCTGTAGAACTTAGAAGATTTAGAAAAAGGTCATTTTGTTACAATTATATCCAGGTAGTGTTTTGACAATGCAGCAATTGTTAATACCAATAAGAATTTTAATGGCTATGAAAGCAAATCATTTGTGTAAATGGCAAGATTATTAGATTGTCAGTTTATTCAATATTTTTTCGAAATAGAAAATTTTTCTATCGGCTATATGTGGCTACATGGTATTGCCACATAGCAAACAGTATAAAAAAGATTGTTAGTTTAGAATAAATGTCAAACAACAAAGAAAATTATTTCTCTTTTATCTAGACTTTACCTTCATTTAAATCTGAAAATGCCACTTAGGTATATCAGTTTACGAAAGCGTTTAATACGCATCTTCTTTTTCGATGAACTAGAGAATATTATCTGTTCAAAAATCCTTAAGTCGATAAGAAAATAAGACAGTTAAACTTCAAATGAGGTATATTGTGGTATACTATTACCTATGGTACATTCTAAATTAGACCATACCATATAAATGTAGAAGTTCGAAAGCAGAAACATTACTGAAATGAAGAGCATTCCAGAATAAATTCAAAACACCACTTAATTGATGTGACTTATGACGAATCCACTAATCAGAAAATGTTACGGGTCCCTAGTAGTTTTCGCGGGTTATTGAATCTGAAACAGAAGATAAATATTACAATATGGTGTCAAAGTAAACAATATCTAATAATTGTTGTTACAAAAGTTACAAACCATTTGCAAATGGTTAGAAACACTTGTCTAGTTCGATAATATAACTTCCAATTGAGCAAAGAGAATTACTATCTAAAGTGTACATTTATTTACTACAACAGAGGTTTGAGATGCCACCCAATGTATTCATGACAACAGCAAACCCTAAAAATTCTTCGCGAATTCCTTTACGTATTACGAGTATACTATTTTACCTAGTACTTCTGGACGTGTCAACCGTTACTTCAGTCAATTCTATGAGGTGGCCCCAGTAAATCTTAGTTTATGAATTATCAGCAAAGAAACTATTAAAGAATTTAAAAAAAGGTATTTTCTCTAAGGTAAATTTAGACTGAACTTTTGGCTCAGCTTCTGAATATTTAAATAATTTCTTTATTACAGTTAATGATTTAATTGAAAGATACCCAAACTTATACAAAGAATATTTGCCCCCATAGTGATAATTTTAGATAGGTACCTATATATTGAAGTGGAAGTAAATTGGAAACAGTCAATAATTAAAAAACAACTCATTATTAAATTCTATCAAATTAAAATATGAAATTATTTATCAAAACGGGACAAAACATGTTAAATAATTACTTATCTGCATTCCAAATGTATCAAATTAGGTAGTAAATATATAAATATAAGGTTACAATTTGGATTCAATTAAATTTGATTTTTGTCATAGGCGTTCGGTTAAAAGACGAAAAAAGAAATTTCTTGGGACGTTTTAAAAAGTTTTCTTAATTTCCTCTCAAATCATTGAAGTAGCCCTCGAAAAATCTTACAGTTTCGTGTTAGATAAGAAGGCGAGGTCCTACATATTATTTTGCAGTTCAAACCACATTTTGGGCATTGACTGTTTCTTATCCATCTACGTCTGAAGCAACTCACAACTAAAATTCTAATTTGCCTCAGGATGGACTCGAATCATCAATCGTCGCAACTGAGTAAGTACGTCTCAAAGCATATTTACACGGCTACCGTGCCCGTCAAGAAATATAAGACATAAGATAATATTGATTGCACGTTAAAAATCGCTAATATATTTATGTATTTCTTTTAAAATCCATCCGTCTTTTTATCGTTTTAAACGGTCTGCTGTGACCAAAATTGAATTTCGTTATATTGAAATATCCATCTAGTAGGTACATATACAGGCGTTATTACGAATTTGCTTCTCACTACAGGGATCTCGTAAACGGAAAGAGATAGAGCATAGAGGGAAAGTTGCAGAATTTGCGATCCGGAGTATGCCGTTGAGAAATCGAAAATATCTCTTGTTCTCGAGATTTCTGAAAAAAAAAGTAAAATTTTGAATTTTCATTTTTAATTTTTCCCGGTGTTATTTGACGAGATATCGAAACACTAAAAACTTTCTCATTGGCGTTCTTTATCCTTTACAAGATAGCGTAAAAAGGTTTTTTATACGTCGTTTCATCTATTCGTGACCATCGTCAAGTACATAATTTTAAATACGGACCTGTATTTTTTATTGAATTTTTTTGTAGCATTTGTACCTCAGACTTCACTGATGTAGTAAAATTTTATGTTGCTAAACGTTCCGTAGCTCTAAACCATCAAGGAAAAAAAATCATTTTTTTCAAATTAACGTTACTTTATTATTTTTCATAATTAAAATTAATAATTATTAACGATGAAACTATAAAAATGAAATTATAAGTAGGAACACAATAATTGTATTTAACAAAGAACAACAACGAAAATGATAAATAACTAACAACTAAAGAATAAAAATAACTACGAACGTCGAACAAGGTTTGAAAATTCTAAAATTCATAACAATTCACTCGTTAACTGTCACATTTCGCTTGTACCTATACAAGTTATTTTCAATACATTCTGTTTAACTACGTAAGAGATTTTCTTCATCAGCAATTTCCTGCCAAATGGATTGGTAATCTTGGAGTGATCGAGTGGCCAGCGAGGTCACCGCGGACTTTTGTCCTTTGGATTATTACCTGTGGGGTCATTTAAAAAATAAGATCTACAAAACGATGCCATAAATGATGTCGTGGAATTAAGAACAAATATGTAATATGTAAATGTCGAGCTAAATGTTAATGGATTTAATTCCTGACGAAGGCGCGAGGGCAGTGAAAATATTTGTCGAAGAATAGATTTATGTAGGAATGATAATGGAAATATGTTCCAGCACTTGTTATAAATTGTATATTATAATAATTTATACCATTTTCATCATTCTGTTTGTGGTTATTAGTTATTTTTATTCTTTGGTTGTTAGTTATTTTTCATTATTATTGTTATTATTATTTGTCAAAATTCGTTGACTGTGCTTGTGTTCCTACTTGTAATATAATTTTCCTAGTTTCATTGTTAATAAATTAATTATGAAAAATAATAAAGTAACGTTATATAATTTAAAAGAAAATGTGATTTTTTCCTTGATGGTTTACAGCTACGGAACGTTTAGCAACGTAAAATTTTACTACATCACTGTAGTCTGAGGTATAAATGCTACAAAAAACGCCAATGTGAAAGTGTTTTTAGTTTTTATCTCGTCAAATAACACCGGAAAAAATTAAAAATGAAAATTCTAAATTTTACTTTTTTCAGAAATCTCGAGAACAGCAAGAGATATTTCTTAACGGCACGTTCCTGATCGCCAAATTCTGCAACTTTGTCCCAATTTAACCGATGCTGTATCTCTTACCGTTTACGAGATCCGCATGTAATGAAAAGAGATTTAGTAACAGCCTGTATACCTATTACCTACCAAAATTTTAAAACAATTTAATTTTTAGATCACCGAGATATAAGGGCCTCGAAAAGCGAAACATTGTTTCACTTAACTCAAAAAAGCTGATTACCAAGCCAAAACAGACCACCTAAGAATATTCTTAAACTAAGCGGTGTTATCAAACAATTTTCAATAGTAAAATAGTCTATCCATAATAATGTTATGGTATAAATACACATTAGGTGTGTGTTTCTGAAAATACACTATATTTTAAACCTTCCATTTGTATACATAAAAATCGATAATGATCTAACTATTGCCTAAACAGAAAATTCAAACAAGTTAAAAGCACTTAATAGCCATCCACATATGTCTAACATTCCTGTTGTGTAAAGAATATATTTCTCAGAAAGAAACCAAGCTGTTAGATAATGGTACTGATCTGTTTTTAAAGCTGCGTTAACTAAAATGAACACGCGTAGCGTGATATGCATAGGAAAGTAATTATTATTTTGTTAATGAATACAACCATTTAAAAAGTTGAAAATTATACGTATCCAATTTAAAAACATTAGATTTATGAATTTTATTTTTAATTATTTTTTAAATAGAATAACCCTGCTTGGTCAGATTTATTGTGTAACGATTTGGTTTGCAAAAACTATCATGAATATAATTTTTCTTTAATGAAGGCCCATTGGATATTTAAAAAATTTAGAAATATCATTTCATACCCTCAATTTAAATTTTAAATCTATAATGAGTATGTAGGTTAGGAACAAATTATTAGAACAAAAAAGTAATAGGTATGTAAAAGATTGTACAGTTTGAAGAAACAATTTAAACTGATTTATTGGTTAACAAATGGACTATCTAATAATAAAAATAATAAAAAAATATCTGTGTTATTTTGGGAAGAGTTCTAACTAAATCGACAAAGATGCATCAAATAACATAAATTAATATGCTATAGTGTACCAACTTGACGTGAAGACTCATTGAATACAATGATCAATTTTTTGAGCACCTCTAAGATCAATTATATAACATTATTTAACTGTTCTTCCAAAATTATGTTAAACAAATATGGTTCTTGTTTCAGATTTATTTTCCTTTTGTTCGTTCAAATTAATTTCAATGAAGCATTTATCTCAATTATTTTTTTCATTCTATAGCGAATTTGAATAACAAATAAAGAATACATTATAGCCTACATATTTCAGTATTTAAAAATGATTGGCTGTTTTGATAAATTTTATATCAACAAACGATATAATCACAAACTTATTATTAGGTACATCATTAAAGAACAAATAAAATGACCTAACAATAATGTGTAAATTTAATATAGCGCTCATAAGAAAAGAACATGATGATTCTTAAAATAAAATAAAGTGAAACGACCTATAACCTACATCAAAAGTTTCTGTAGTGTTTTTGCAACCTTTAAAGATAATAAAAAATAAGAAAGTTTAGAGAAAATTTTGTGGTTTGTGGTTTGGTCTTATCAAATTCTTCAAAACTATTTTCTGGAATTTTGAGAATGTATCTAGATATCTATACTCAAATTATATTTATATTGACCTTTGCTATTTTAAAAATAATTCCATGATAGTTTTTAAAATCCACTGCGTGAAATTTTGCTATATTTCAAAAGATCCCTATTTAATTTCATCAAAATATTTCAAAGGTTTTTAAAATTTCCACGATCATATACAGGTCAATAGAATCAGTAAGTTTTAACATAACGTGTATGTAATTTTGTTAAAATATCGCCCTTCCCTAATTTCTTGACCAATCAATAGATAGCGTAGATGATATACCTACATGTGCTATATAGGTACCTATACAATTATATTTAAAAAAATGTACAGAGGAACTTTGAATTATTGTGATTACAGACGGACATTTTTTTCATTGCATTTTTATTTTGTAAGAAAGTCAGAATTTAATATGTGAGGATATAAATACTTACATAGAAATCGAGAAATATATGCTCAATGTAATGTGTGTATGAATATGCCAAAACAGTTTTTATTTACAATTTCTCTTATATTAAACACTGTATCTAAAATTATAAATACATAATACAATTCACCATACAGCATCTTCGCTGGAGGCGTGCAAATGTATGTCATTAAGTAAATGAGTTATTAATTGTTAAAGTCGGGCTCACCAATGTTTGCGGCTGACTTATTACTTACAGAAGATGTTACAGACATGCACGCTGTAATACTAAATATCTTCTTTGCACGTTTAGTGCAGTTGATCAAACTGTATTAAATGTGCATATGAGATATTTAGTATTACAGCGTGCATGTCCGTAATATCTTCTGTAAGTAATAAGTCAGCCGCAAACATTGGTGAGCCCGACTTTAGTAAAGTATCTTCTTGTTTATGTTGGGTATTAAGCCACATCTGCAAAATATCGAGAATTACAGTGAAATAATCTTCAGTCCCAAAGAAACGGACAATGTTTTAAGTTATAGACAATATTGGTAAATTAGAATGAAATGTAAAATAGGTAATTTCTTCCTATTTTTTGCGATCTACCCAATGGAGATTTGGCATTTTAGTAAATTGTTTTGTATCTTGTTCAATTTTTGTATTTTTTTTAAATCTTATTCCAATTGTCTTGTGTTCTTTAAAGTTATAATGGGAAATGTTTCCTTTTTTAAAATTACTTCTACGGGTATATTTTGTAAAAAACATAAATTGTCATAAATAATACCTACTTAGCTGTTTTAGTCGTAACATAATTCTTAAACTGCAGTTACATTATTTATAACTGATACGTCATCAAATTATAAATTCGATTAATTCTAATCAGTCTCGAAATGAAATATTGATCATGACACTGAGATTTTTGTTGTACTTATCCCTTGTCCCCAAACGGGTACAGCGTTCACACAAAAGTTCACTTTATCACTTTAGTAATATTGGAAGTTGTAATTGTAGTGTTTTCATTATATTCTTTCATTGTAAATGCTATTATGTAACTGCCATTCATTTAAATATATGAAAATTTCTTCACGTCGCATATTATCTGAAACTCCCAGTTTCAAGTTTCAACTGATTTAGTCCATAGTACCTTAACAATTACAATGCCATTATTTCTCGTAGGTCAATACCGTCAGACTAACGCTTGCCAATAATAGGTCTGATAGTACGCATAGGAATTTTCGTGGAAATTAAATGATTAAAGCTGGGCAAGATATTTTTTATTTTACAATTCTCTTTCTTTGCTTGATATGCATTGTTTATAAATGACTTTGTTTAGGCTTTATACAAGCATAAAAACAACAAACATATCCAAACTGATATACTTATATTGATGTTTCATCTCTAAACATGCTATTATTAAATTCATTGGACTTTCTTTAATACATGATGAATACTGGATTAAACATAATAAAATTCAAAACGTCTAAAAACAAATTATTAAAAAATTTTTTCAACTCACCACAAATTCATTCATTATGGTCAACAATTAAAAAACGAAGTCCACAAGAAGATGTACATATTCTTTCGCTCTTACAAGCTCTTCAGGTGAACGATTAATCTCGCAAAATAAAGTGATTTACTTGAATTTACATTTTATAATTAATAAACTGTCATATGTAACCATAAAAAACAAATTTCTATAATTAATGCCGCCTACATTTTCATGATTTCTTATAAAATACTCTACCTCTCTTTATTCGAAACTTGTTGTCTATAAACAACCTTATTCAAGCCTTATATGGCCTAATAATAACAAAATTATCTAATATATTTATTGATGTTCTATTTCTGAACATGCAAATAAAAATTATGTTAAATCCAAAAAAAATTGTTGAAAATACTTTAGAACGTTGTTATTGTCGAATAATGCAAAAACAAAATACTCTGAAGGACTATATGTCATACAGCATTGAATTATATTGCAGAATCCATAACATTCAAAGCAAAACACAAAACATTTAAATAAAAATTATTTATCTTCATAAAAATTAATATAATCTAGTTTTAGTTTAATTGTGATAATTCCCTATTTTTAATTTTATTCTGACATTGACATTCAAAACATATAACCTCATTCTAGTGTCAAATATAATTCAATGCTGTATGACATATAGTCCTTCAGAGTATTTTGTGTTTGCATTATTCGACAATAACAACGTTCTAAAGTATTTTCAACAATTTTTTTTGGATTCAACATAATTTATATTTCCATGTTCAGAAATAGAACATCAATAAATATATTAGATAATTAAAAACTAACTTGCTATCTTTAAGGGTTCAAGAGATATAGCCTATTAAAGATTTTACCCCTTAAGGAGCGTCAAGGGTGAGGGACGCGTAATTGGGGGTGGCAAGAAAAGTTTTTCTATTGACATATGCATATACTAACATATATAAAATGGATGCCATTCTTTAATCATTTAATTCCCACGAACCCCCTATTTGTGGCCCTATGCGGTCCTACTATGAGGTTTTCATATCATAAGAATTTGGAAACAAAATCAATATAATATCAAAACTTGAGAAAAATGGAATTCGTGATTTAAATTCATTTTATCAATGGCAGATTGGAACTACAGATTATGCTCGTAGTAGTATCAGGTAAAACAACTTCCTGCTGTAATTGCCATGAAATATAAGAGAAAATTACAAAAATCTTATACAACAGTTAGATCATTTTTAATTGAGGTCAAAATTTTCTATAGTATAGTTTTTGTTGTAAATCTCGATGTAATATAGTATACGAAAAGTGAAAAATACTCGTGGGGGTAATTTTTTTTTAATATTCATCTTTTGATGTTGACAAGACGATAACATCATTAGGGCGTAATGACTGAAGAAAATATGAGCGCGTCAAAAATATAATGAGGTGTATAATAGAAGTATTTTAAATAATATGACCATTTTTACTCACAATAATATAATGTCGTAACGTAATATGTATTTAAATCCATTGAAATTGGTAACGTTCAGGAATAAAAAACTGTTAAAGTATTCTGAGTACCTAATACTTACATACACGTTCATTGGTAATTATGAACAGTTTGAGTAAAAATACATTTCTTATTCATAGTAAATGAATAAATTCCTGTGTTTTTCACTAAATATCAAAATGTATAATTCAGCGTCTACCAACCTAAATGCCGAATATTTGAAGTAATTAAGTATTAAATTTAAATTCCAAATCCGTAATTCATTTCATGTAAGTTATATGTAGGTATAAGTATTAATTTTGAGAATAATTTATATTCTGATTTATTTATTTTATTACAGAAACCATTAAGTTCCTTCTAATCTATATTGACTAAATATATTTCAAAATTTTAAATTATGTCAATAGACGATAATACACTAGATAGTTTAAATTCATTGTTTAAAAAACCCATAGAACGGTCTAAATTATCGAGTTTCGTTTGGTTTATATCAGCGCAGTTAACAAATGTAAACACTGCAAGCCCAAGCAACACATTTTATGATTTTCCAATCAAATATGTTTCTAACATCTGATTTGCGATTCCGTGAAAGTATTTTTTTAGCGCTGATACAGATAAATTAAGCCGAAATTTTCGACCGCTCTTGATCTATTGTATCTATGGAAGGAACGAAATCAAAGTTTTTCTAATCGGTATTGGATTGGCCAAAGAGGTTCGGTTAAGTTACTAATAACGTGTTAAAATATTTTCTTAACCACCTCTCAAGGCACTGAAGTAATTTCTGGTAAATTCTAGGATTTTGTATTAGGTAATAGCGAGGGTAATAGAGACGAGGCCCTATAGTTTATTGTGAGGTCTGGGCCACATCTAGGATATTAACAGGTCCCTCTGCCATTTAAGTAAAGAGAAGATCACAAATAAATTGTTAATTTGCATCACGTTGGAATCGCACCATGTTCACAACGAAGTGAGTACGTATTAACGCATTCGGCAACTCTGCCCGTAATAAGGTCTCCTAACCTTAGTAAAACAGGATAACAATAGAAGTCATAAACATACCCGCAGATAATTTTCGAGTACCTATATATATATATATATACCATTTCTATACCACACCTGTCTTGGATTGCATGTACGACAATATTAAGAAACTATTGTGAAGCTTTGAAAATTATATTCTTTAATTTCATGTGTCTATGCATTACATACATGGCACTGTGCTAATGGTCCACAAACCAAAGCCACCAGTCGACGGCTGAAATTGTCATGAGGAGAGTTTTGAAATGTTTCAAATCACTTACCATACCATTCTAATCAGAAGTTACGTGTGTTTTCTATACTAGTAAAACAGAATTATACTAGCCATCTATCCATACATTTAAATGTCTTTGTGGATAATGTAACTGCTTTATTATTATGTTTGTGCCTACAGTGAAGAGTGATCACAAGTTCCAGTTAACTGGTAGATTGACCACATCATTTTATGTTTTGAGACAGTTAAATATATTATATACTTATATATTATAATAATTATCAGAAAACCAATAAACTGCACAATAATTTGAAATGATTATTATGCATTACTTTATTTAAATCGAAACGTAATTAAATTAAATTAAATTAAATCTCTATAGCGCTGCATAACGTGTATACAGGGTGTTCCAGTTTTTTGTAGCAGGACGATGGACATTTGAAAAATATTAAAAAAAGTTCATATAAACATAGGTTGAGAAATGCTTAGTTTTCGAGATACAGGGTGTTAAAGTTTGAAAATAAATATGGATTTATATTTATATTTCCAGAATGTTAAGAAGTATCTAATCCAAACTTACCAATTCTTTACATACAATTTAGAGGCCTATTTTAGAATAACAAACTACTACTTTACTTAACCATGGGCGTAGATATATGGATTTACTAAGGTTCTTTTTTACAAAAAAGTAGTACGCCACTGATATTTTCCCATGTTTCCAGTTTAATTCAATAAAGCAAGAAAAAACAAAAATTTAATGTCTCTTGGCACTTTTTGATATGACAAGCCGTTGTTCAGAAAATTTACATTTAATCTTTTGATGCACGCCTCTGGACGAATTTTAAACAAACTTGAAGTCGCTCGGAATTTCACCAAATTTGATGGTGCGAAAAGTCTCTTAAAAAGAAAGAAAGAAACATTTAAAATATTTATTGTAAAAGTTTACTATCATGTAAATCAATATTTTTATAACACAAATGTATTAAAACGCAACGGTCGAACTAAAATAAATTATTAGAAACACAAACACAAAAGCTAGCAACATGTAAAAGTGTCTTACTTCATTACAAACATCATTAGCGACGTTTCATTCTTCCTTTTTAAAAGACTTTTCATACCATCAAATTTGGTGAAATTCTGAGCGACTTCAAGTTTGTCTAAAATTCGTCCAGATGCGTGCATCAAAAGATTAAATGTAAATTTTCTGAACAACGGCTTGTCATATCAAAAAGTGCGAAGAGACATTAAATTTTTGTTTTGTCTTGCTTTATTGAATTAAACTGAAAACATGGAAAAATATCAGTGGCGTATTACTTTTTTGTAAAAAAGAACCTTAGTAAATCCATATATCTACGCCCATGGTTAAGTAAAGTAGTAGTTTGTTATTCTAAAATAGGCCTCTAAATTGTATGTAAAGAATTGGTAAGTTTGGATTAGATACTTCTTAACATTCTGGAAATATAAATATAAATCCATATTTATTTTCAAACTTTAACACCCTGTATCTCGAAAACTAAGCATTTCTCAACCTATGTTTATATGAACTTTTTTAAACATTTTTCAAATGTTAATCGACTGTTAAAGTCCTGCTACAAAAAACTGGAACACCCTGTATGTATAGGTACCGACTTAATATTATGTAAATAGATACTAAAAATCACTTAATATTGTCCTTATCAATTATCAACATAGTAGAAGTATTTGTATCGTTACCATAATAAATGTTTTCTATATTGGTGTATATTTTTTGCATTAACTAAAACAATATTATGAGATATAATTTACAAAAGCTTTTATTCATTCTTAAATATAGAATTTTATTGCTGGTCCGTTCTAATATTAGAAGGTTTTGTATAAATATGTTTCGTATACTAAAACCATATGGTCTTCTATTCTCAGACATAAAATCAACTATAGATAGTTTAGGTACCAATTTATAAACACCTGATGAAATAACAGAAATATTTCCTAAATAGCCTACACATAATTATTAATCGTTAAAAATAGCAGAAATATGTTTAGAAACTCCAAAAAAATTGTCTATTTTCAATACGAAAACGAAATCAATGAAACCCAAAATTTAGCCAGTAGCAGTTAACTTACTGCCTACCGAATAGTAAAAGGTAAAAGTATTTTTTATAGCCTTCTTTATTAGTTTTTGTTTTTTTGTTCTACAATATTACAAATATTAATGCTTCAAGGCAAAAATATGTAGGTATTTGAAGTAGGTACCTTTGGATTGAAACATACATACATGAAATCCATTTTGTTGATGAAAGTATTGCAAATACCTGTGAGATAGTAGACTAGTAGGTACCTTATTATAATAATTATATTTACTATGACCGCTATTTATGACATATCAAAGTAATTCACTTCACTTGACCAGCAAGGACATACTCAATATGTCAGTATTTATGAGGTAGGTAGGTATATATATTTTTTCAATAATCAGGAAATTTTTATTTTTATTATTTGTGGAATACAAAGAAGTGGTTTACTTTTTTATTAAAAATTATATTTGAAATGTAATAATGTATGCATGATATAAATGTATGGATTTATAGCATATTTGAAATTTATACATAGATACACTTCACACAAAAATTTGAAATACTTATGTAAAAAAATAGGCCAACTTTATGTACTTATATTCTCGTCAATATTTAAGCAATTTCGGTAAATTTTTGTATTTGGATTATTAGATAATTTCCTCTGCAAGTTACTACCATATATTTGGTTAAAGCGCAAACAGGGAAATTCAAAAGAATAGGACATATAAAATCACTAAAATTTTAATTTCATCTGTAGCAATTGGGTTTTATCTAAATTTTCAAAAATACTACAAACTATTCTCTTTGATATTTGTGATCAAATAAGTAGTTGTAGATTTTTTTTTTGTATTAGAAGTCATAATCCAAGATTAAAATTCTTATGCTAAAATTCCCGCCAAAATAAAATTTTTGGAGTATGTCGGGTAGGTACCGCTAATTACCCGGTAGTAATTTTATTCTGAATGGTATTGAATATACCATTCAGAATTACTACTATGGGAGTAAGAATAGGGCTTTTTGATTCATGTAGTATCAGCAACCGCTCGGTTTTTATTGGATGTAAAATGGTCATAAGTTTGAATAGCTTATGACCATTTTACATCCAATAAAAATCGAGCGGTTACTGATAGGTACTACATGAATCAAAAAGCCCTATTCTTACTTCCATTTGATTTTGTTTAAATTTTTGTAAAGTAGGTATCTAGTGATAAAACAAAGTTAATAACAGGTACCTACTAACCACCCCTTGCATTTATCACAGTTTGATACCGGTTTGGCATAGGTACTTAAAATTAAATTGCAAATTAACATTTGATCAATATTTTGCCAGACCTCCAGTAAAACTATTCTTAGTCGAGCCAAAGTTTGTGGTCAACTAAGTGCCGAGCGAACCTCTATTCTCAAATTATCCCTTAAATGCTCTATGGGGTTAGGGTGTGGGTTTCTGGCTGGCCAGTTCATTACGGTAATCCCAGTTTCTGCCAAATACTCCGTAACTATTCGAATAAAAAATGATAATGATTTGGGGTGGGATATTTTTTTAGGCAAATAACTGACCTGGTCTTTATAAAACATTTACTGACCGATACATCACAAAAATCCTGGAGCCTCACTGTAGCTTTTGCTCCAGCTATTGGTGATAATTTTATTTCACTGTAGGACAATGCACGTCCTCATACTGTTCGAGTATAGTTAGGGAATATTTGTCAGAAAATGGAATTACCGTAATGAACTTAGCCATCCAGAAATCTAGTCTTTAATCCCATAGAGCATTTATGGGACCATATGAGAAAAAAGATTCGCTCGGCACTTAATCCATCACTTAATCCACTTTTTGGCTCGGCTAAAATTAGTTTTATCGGAGGTCTGACAAAATATTGCTCAAATGGTAATTTGCAATTTAATTTTAAGTATGCCAAACCGGTGTCAAACTGTGATAAATGGGAGATGTAATACCCGTTATTAATCTTACATTAGTTTAATTTATTTAATGTAATTATTCTTGTTTTTGTTAGATACTGATTGTATTTTGCTGTTGAATAAAATTTTTAGGATACGAGTTATTGAAATTTGGAATTGGAATTTTTATGCACAGTGAGTACTACAGTAGAAAAGACCGTCATTGTTAAAAGATATTTTCATGGCGCCCTAATTGCTACAGATGGAATTTAAATTTTAATGACTTTACATGTCCTAATACCTTTGAGTTTGCCTGTATAACAATGCTTGCGGCTTAACCGAATATGCGGTACTAAATTGTAGAAGAAATGAATAATTCGTAAATAAAAATTTATTTAAATTGCTTAAATATTGACGAAAATATGAGTACGTAAATTTGATCTACTTTTTACATATTCCATAATTTTGCGAAGTGTATGTGATGGATTTATGTCAAATTATGATTAAGTAGATATATTTATGCGTTATGAATTTACAAAATGCATCTATTTTTAATAAAACTAACGATCTTCTGTGCGTAAATTAAAGAATATAATAGCAAGCAAAATGTTATAGGTATTCATGAAAATACTCCGTTTGTTTAAAATTTAAACAATTTAGTTGCTAATATAATTTACAAAATATTTGACTGAAGTATTTATCACACCAGATTTACGACGAGTTGTGAATTATAATAAATATTGGACCCTTCATTTTACTTATTAGTGGGTAGAAACTTAATAGTATCCGCCTACACTGTAGCACTTATACCAATAATCCCTTTGATTTCTCAAATTTACCTGATGAATTAGATATAGTCTATAGTCCAATGAAGTAGAGCTCGTTTGTATGCTATGAAATGTTACATCCGAAGGTTGAAGGTTGAAGGTTTAAAACGCAAATCCTACCTACTTGAAATTTAAAATGGGCGTTGTATTATATGTTTTGTATATTAATGATTATTAACGAAATAAGTAATTACTTAACAATCGATCCATATAGATAATCTATAATAAAGTATGAAAATTTTGATTACTTATTATTAAAATTATAAAATCTGTCGCTAAATATTGAAAAAAACAATGTACCTAAGAGTGCATAAAAATATTATCAATAATAAACATATTGGTTAACGAATTACGAATTGGTTTTAAATACATATTATTATATATATCTAATAGATTTATGGCTTATTTAAAAGTTTCTACTTATATAGTTCACAAATGACTATAATAATACATTTCGTCGGCAATTTCTAAAATTAAAATTTTCATTTATGATATAGACTCCGACTATCTTTTACTTCTTTATAGAATAGAGTTTAGGCATTATTTTTCATGTAGATAAAGATAACACAGGTACAGGCATAAAGAAAGTGGCCTCTTCTTTTGACTAGACCAATTTATCTTTATGTATTTTGACTCGCTGAATTCGAATCCGGAGTCACCTTTCAGTTTTCAATCAATCCCGTAATGTTCGTGCGTCAAAAATTAAACAACGAACAAAAAATCCATTTTTATTAATACACTCATGGACAAAATTATCGAATATTTTTTGTTATTACTATTACTTGAATATGGTTTCAAATCGTCGTTGTAAATTTTTTTAGCATTTTCTGCTAATGAAAACTTAATATTCTTTACTTAAAATGTGTGAAATAAACTATTTCTTTCTTGTGTAATGCGTTCTTTCATTAAAATTTATAAATACAAAAGAATTATGAAAATTTAAAATATTCGACAATTTTGTTCATGGGTGTATAATTGTTATTATCCAACTTTAATTGCAATAATTGTTTAAATGTTAATTTTGGCATTTCATAAATTATTTCTCTTCCTTTTCTTTTTTGGGAATCTCAAGGAATGTGGTAATAAATCCCAAAAAAGAAAAGGAGGAGAAATAATTTAATTGCAATAACTTTCAGTGGATGGATACGCTTATAAGTCACTTATTTATCTGTTTGACATTAACTTAAAGAACATGAAATGTCAGTGTAGGTGTTCCATGCTGATGATAGCAAATAGCCAGAAAACAGTCAATGAATGGTATAGCTTGCTCGTGACTTGGGGGTTTTACAAATTAAAAATAAATTATTCCCTGCGGGCTTGCTGTAATAAACAATTATTTGCTAATTGATGCAATTATCAAAATTAACAGTGAAAAATTACCTG
Organism: Rhagium mordax; assembly: GCA_963680705.1. NCBI lineage: Eukaryota > Metazoa > Arthropoda > Insecta > Coleoptera > Cerambycidae > Rhagium > Rhagium mordax. The sequence continues at coordinate 20,276,512 of OY796659.1, read as the reverse complement.
GTACATGACTATCTTTTGTTCAGGAATGTTGTTGTCGCAAAGCTAGTATGATAATATCTACTTTTATGGTAATTTATCTCTATTCACAATTTATTCGTAACACAGGGAAGATCAAGAAAAAAGATTATCATATGTATTTTGATTTTCTTACTGTGACTTCTTTAGTCCTAGTAGCAATTTGAAGAGAAACTAGTTTGAGGTAAATATTTATCATGAATGTCCGTCGGCTCTTCAAACACATAATGCGACGGAATAATACTTAACCCACACGGATACAGTTGTAAACTTTCCTCTACCTGCTTTCACTACATGTCTATGAATAAATTTGTGGTATGGTTCTAAAATTACGATTAATATACATACTTATTGTTCCAAAATATATTAAAATGAGAATCTGATTTGTAATAGAAATGTTTTTAATACAAATAGGTACATACCTATAACAAATTAAAATTTTAATGCATAAATAATTTGACAATTATAATATGGAACATTTCAAATTGTGGTGCATGCGCCAGTAATTTAAATAAAACTAGGTAAGGTACCTATTTTTAGATTATATTTAAGTAAAAAGAGAAAAAATGCATTATTATGTCCCGCAACCGAAGTGAGGAATTCCAATTTCACTCCCTATATAGTTATATATAAGTATAATTTTGTCTACGACTATTTCAATTATTACAAAAATATAATAATTAAGTAAATGCGTAAACTAAGATGTCTTTAAAAAATTGTAATAACCTTACACACAGTCATCATTAGCAGCGAAATATTCGTTTAGACATCATAGTCTACCGTCGGAAGGGATTAACAGACTTTCAATACTACTTTCTGTACAGGTTGTAAAAAAATATATATTTTTAATTGATTTCCTCAAAAGTGGAAGATTCTTAATTCGGTCTGTACTTATGTGTATTTCATTTAATATACCTACAGGGTGTATCACCACGACCTTAAACTAAGTATTAGTATATATTTCCGAAACTGCTTATGGTATCTACAGCTATGAAATTTCTTATACCTACATCGGTTTTCCATGGTTCTCTATTCAACTAAAATATTGCTATTTTTCTGTCACTTTCGGTTATACCGGTAAGTAAGTAAGTAGCAACCACCTACGTTATTTTAAATACTTAGAACACCCTATATGTTTTTGCATTTATAGATGCTACACTAAATTTTAGTGATGTTATGTGTAACATACCTATACCGAGAACTTATACGGTTTAGTCGATATTCACTTATTTTTAATTTTTTTGACAGATGCAGACCTTTCAAAATCGAATAATCATAAATATTAGGCGGAATTTCATGAGTCAAACTACAAAGAGATGCATTTTGATAGAATATTATAGATTAATGTAAATATAAATATAAACAAAAATAATTATAAGGGGAGGTAAAAAATAGCGCTAAATTTACGTTTAAAAAATTTGACAAAACTCTTCTTTTTTAAATGGCAACTTCCAAATTTTATTTGAAATCATGATTCTTCATTAAAAATAATGCAAAACTGTGTCTACTTCCCTATGTTAAAAATGTACCATTTTCGAGATATTTATGTGAAATTACCTAACTAATTAATATTCCAAATTTCTTTTAAAAATGTTTCCATGTTAATTTTTGTTGTAATCATTTATATTTAAAATAATTTGATTAAGAAATGTTTTTGAAACTTTATAATTTCCATGACAAATATGGAATTTTTGGAAAGGGGAAACAATGGGCTTTCCAACTGTGAAAAAAATATACCTACAGAGAGTTCCATTTGAAATAACAAAGTTGCCCTATCCCCGAAAATACGCTATGTCATTTCCGGTTAAACCGGAAGTGAGCAAATAAGATGGATACTCAGAAAAAGACTTATCAAAAATAGAAGAAGACTGCGTGGCGAAAACCGCATTTCATTATCTCAACTAAGTAGTTCAAAAGTTATAGGTATAGGTTTAAAAAGGGTCACTCGGTACCCATCAGGCATTCATTAACAGGGCATGGGAAATTCATAAGAAAAGAAAGAAAATTTGGTTTTATTTTATAAGTTTAGGTATTTAAATTCCTCTTATAAGTATAATATGTGGCTGAACTATACTGAAACTTTAATTTGGTGTAAGGTTTTGTCTTGTGTTGCTTCACTTTCTTTGGAACTCTCAACTAAAAATTATTGTAACCGTTGACGCAGATGTGGCGTTATTCCTATACCTACAAATAAAAAAGAAAATCCTGCTGCCACTGATTTTTTGCTAATTTGATAGTGCTCTCAAATCTACTATTTAATTCTGAAATCAAAATAATTCTTACTTTTTCATCGATTACCTAATGAACTGTTAGGATATTTGCGAGGATATTTGTCGCATTATAACTATGAATAATTACAGTCGAGGAAACAAAAATAAGCCATGTTTTGAAGCTGCCTTAACGATTAGTTGTGGAATATGGTCTTATATTATGTTGCATTGCTCAAACTAGTGGGCTCGCATACCGGAGCAATAAGCAATGAGCAACCAGCAATAGGCAATAAGCAACAGGCAATGCATTTTATGCTATCTCGCACACCAAAATAATAAAATATCACTAGTTCAAAATGTCGTCTGATGAGGACGAAGTGGTAATGTGGCAGTATTTAAGGCGAAGAAATAGGAAACGAAGACGATATTGGATTCATTCATCATTTCAAGTGCTCAAGAATCATGGAGCAAGTATATGTTGTATGTTATGTAATTAAAGGCTCATCCCACCCAGTTTCAGAACTGCTATCGGAGAATGCTGGATCGTCCGACATGTCAAATAAATAAAACAACACTCAAAAAACATATACTTCTTGTGTTCTTGTAGACAAATCTTCCTACACATTGCTAAACTACCAGCAACATTATTGTATTTCAACACGCAAGTCATGTCGCTAGCAACACAAGATTGCTCTACACAGGCGATAACAATATCACGTTGCGTCGGTGTACGAGTTGCGATAGAAATGTATGTGAAATACATATGGACAATAATATTGCTTATTGCTTGTTGCCCGTTGCTAGTTGCGTATTGCTCCGGTATGCGAGCCCACTAGGTGGACTATTTTATATTGCCAAGAGTAAATGTTTGTTTAAAAGTCGACTGACTCAGTTGATCCATTTTCTTAGCTACCACAATTGTATCTATTTAATGTAGTTACTAACATCTTTATTTCCAGTGTCATAATACCTATACCTACAATATAGGTACAATTATTTTGATAAATATCGTAATTTTGTTGGATACCATAAAAAGTAAATCGGTAGCTATAAAACAAATCCTTACATTAAATATTAAGAATTTTACAGCCAGCGATTTTGAAGTAGGTATGGGAACAAATAAATACCTACTTATAACTTTTTAAAAAATTTTAACGCTACGTATTTCACAAACGAAGCATTTTGGGACACACTTTTAATAGGATTTTTCTTAAATAGAAGTCAAGGATTTATATTTTGCAGTACAGTGCGATCATTTTAAGTGTGAACTATTTTAAATGGTTATTACGAGGTAATTATTAAAGATAGAATGATGTGACAAACGTTGTGTGAGAGGATTAGAAAAAAAATTTCTTATGCATTAAAGAAAAAAAAAACAAATGAAGCCTGCTTTAGAAAATATATTATTTAACTACCATATTATACCTACACATCATTGTATTCAGAAAAAATTATATATAATTAGTCTATTAAAAGGTGCAAAAATATATATCTAGGGCGTTTCATTAAAAAAAACACGCCTAACCCTAATATTTTCCAAAACGGGCATCATTTGTTTTTTCCCTTTAATGCATAAAACACTTATTTTCTAATCCTCTTACACGACGTTTGTCCCATCATTCTATCTTTTTAATAATAACCTCGTAATAACCATTTAAAACCGTTCACGCTTAAAATGAACGCACTGTAGGTACTTAGGAATCACCTTCATATAGGTATAAACAATTTGTTGCAGCTAACAATAAACCGTGATTTATGACTGTTTTCTTCTGAGCCGCGACACGACTATACCTGCCTGCTTCAAGGCTACTTGATAAAATGATAAATAATCATAGGTAAATATAAATATAAAAAATATGATTAGCTCCAACTAAACGCATTTTGCTATTTTCTTCCAAAAAGTTTGTTATCATAATGTTATCATAAGATTGCACTTCACGTCAAAATCTGTACCTATTTGGTGTAGTGTCGCGTGAAATATGTGGAAATAAAAAGATTTATTTAACAGGGTAATTTTATGTTTTATTATTTGCTTAATAATAACCATAAAACTAACCCTGACCCAGGGCACTTAAACGCAAACATGGAACTAAACGTCCAAAAGCAGTAGCATGTAAAGTTTTATTGCATAATTTTATTACAATAATTGGTGGTATTCAAAACGGAAATACCACATTTGAATACTGTAACATCAAATATAAACATGCAATAAAATGACTATATCATTGTTTTATGGCAGGTATAACAATTAACAACTCACCAAACGCTAATTATTCTTATTATACCTTACCTGGTGTCTGGCGTTTGTCTACCGTTCATCTTTAACAGTCGCTTATATATCTAGTATTTTTATGGAGGCCATTTCGGGTTTTTATTTGTTTACAAGTTTATTTAACTTAATTATATTGCTGCCTATTAAGTATTTACACAGTATGAAAGTAAAAGTACTAAAACTGACCTACAGTGTCTTTAAATTATGTCATAAACAATGTTTGTAGCTCTGGTTAGTAACTACTTTAAAACAGAGTAAAATATTAACTTTGTTTGCTTATATGTTTATAGGCTTTTATATTTTATTTATCTTTACCATTACATCAATCACTGTGTGTAAATAATATTTATCTGTCACGCCAACAACTCATATAAATTTATCTTGACATTGGGTATTTCGTATAAATCTCCATGTATTAATTGAATTTCCCTCTAGTTGTACGTACCAACAAATGAGTCCCTGTTTTATCAAATAATGGTTTTCAGTGAATTATTTTCATACCACGCAATAATCAGCCTCTGTGAGCAAGTTACGATTTGGAACTTTCCTTTACTAAATAAATTCAAATAAACAATTTAAAACCTACTAAGTATAGTGTCTGTTAATTATTTATTAAAAATACATTTTATAAATTGTACACATATATAGAATTGAGGATACTTAGGTATATAATAATTATGCATTAAATGATGTTAAAAAATTGTATTTGGATAAGATCAATTATTTAAAATAATGTAAAGCATCCCATCTTCTCGTCATTAATTGGTTATTGGTGTTCCTCTTACGATGAAGCTAAACTTGTTCAGATCTGTTAATGGTTTCCTGATGGGCGTGGTCCAAAGCAGTTTAGACCCGGTAATTTTGTAATGGCTTCTGTGACGTCACCAAACTGTAACCAATAGGTTTTCAGCGCGCTCCCTCCTACGTTTTCGCCGGCAGCCCTCTCTAAACGAAATTCGAATGCGATTGGTGGGAAAACTATTTAATGGCTTCACTACTATCATAAATTTTCTAACTGTCATTGGCGCACTGTCATAAATCATGCCGGGAAGAACGAGTTCTCCACTTTGCGGATGACAATAAAACTTGAATGCCGTCGGGTTTGAAAATAAGATGAAAATGAAGATATCTGTAATTTATACAAGTCAACTTTGGTGACAGAAATCTGTAAAGAATTTCAAGCCTCAAACGGAACATTTCCAATTAGATTTAATGATGGAAGCACGTGATGAAATGGTCAAATCAAGAATAAAAACAACATAGATATAAATTATTTTAGTTTTAGATTAATTAAATTCATTTCTTTAGGAATCAATAATTCTCACAAAATATAAATAAGTGTAACTACATGATTGAATCATGACAGAAAAATTAAATTTAACTTAGGTGAATTTAATATTTATTAATTTATTTATTTATTTACATAAATGCCCAATTACATGAGATTTTTAAACTATTCACGCTTGACCGTTGATATCAATTAATTTGATCAGGTTTCTCTGTCATATAATTAAATAGAAAACTGTTTTTTATTTTCTAAAGTTTCGGTTTTAATAACCATCTTCAGAAAGCTATTTTAACAAAAAGAACATTATAGTGCAAGTACAGACTGTGCAATTGCAATATAATTATGACATATAGGTACCATTAGTTTTAAAAACTACATACCTAAGTACTTAGTTGTTTTTATAGGATTGGATATTAATTGCGTTCTAAAGTGGTTTCAATAATTTTCATGTCCAACGGATTTTATATTTATAGGTAGGTATGTTAGAAATATCTAGAGTATCAATATAAATAAGTATGTCAAATTGAATATTTTTGTTATTATTATGCTTGTATAAAACCTAAATAGTTATTATGACTGGGAAACTTGCCAAGTCTCAACCATAATTATCTAAATTATCGTAATACCTATTTGAAACTAAAATCAAAATCATATAAGTATACAGAGTGTCCGGAGAGCGATCATAAATGATCTACTACGCGTGATTGCAAAAATTATAAGTACCTAGGTAACATATTTTATAAAAAAAGTAAGAACAGGCTTTTGATTTTAGCTTTTAGCATTATACGAAATCTGATTTGAGTTACCTAAATTGATCATTAGGTTGTTTATATGGATCTGGCACACTTATCATTGGTGATTTTAATATATTAGGTATTAGGTATAATATATATCTAAATACGCAACTTATTTGGAAAACTCTTAATGTGATCATCAAATTGCTTCCTTAATCAGTTTGTTAAATATCTTCAATATCTCTCAACTTATATTTAATAATAATGGCAAATTACTCGACTTAGTTCCATATAATAGAAATTGAACTGTTGAACGATTTATCTATCCATTTATAAACGATGATATTCATCATCCTAGCGTATTTCCCTTCAGTGAAACGTTGGTACTAGTTTTAAAAATCATTTTCCTGATAGACCAATTTTAGCGCAAAATGTTGTAGCACCAAAGTTGTACAGCATCAAATTATGTTTTCAGAAAGTCCAAGAAGGTGACAAAAGACCTATCCAGTATGTAGATCTTAGCCTTTTTCAATTTTCTGGCAATAACATGCACTGGCCAACATCAATGTTTGGTTTCGATGGTTTTTTCCAACATTCAATTTTGTTTTTCAGGTTTTTAACAGCTCACACCTACACGTTGTTACGGAAATAATAGTTTTGAAGACAATGAGCAGATTAATGTGTTATTTATTCCTACATTAAGATTATTATGATAAAACCGAGGATAAAACAAAGTACATTCACTAAGGGTAAAACAACTTCATATTGAGTTATGTACAGTGTTTATGGGTGGTGTTTTTTTGTAATTTACAGTGTTATTTTTGACACGTTTGGGGATGATTGGCCCAATAATATGAACTCTAGTTCTTAGATTCCTTCCTTATTCAAATCATCGTCGAAGTCTTCTCTTCCTTCTTCCATGATGGCATCATAATCTATATCGCAGTCATCACTACCGAGAATCAAGATTTCAGTTTGAGCATTGGTGCAGGACTAGCCTTTGCATAGTTTAGAAATGGTGGTACATTTCATGCTATTCTTCATGCAGGAATAACCTCCATGGCAGGCTTTGGAATATGTGTAACATACGATTTTCAAGAGTTCCTCAGGTGCTGCGCTTTTAGTAGTAAGAACTGGCCAGGAGGCCGGGTTTTGAGGTCTTCCAGTCCTGTTGTAATAGGTCCAGTAGGTTGTTCTACTTCTGTCTCGCTCCATCAATCTTATCAACTATAGCATTGAATTTGCGGAATACCTCTTCTGCAGGTTGTTGTTAGTCTCCAATGCCTTGAGGCATTTCAGTAATCCTTTAGCGAGAAACGATGAAGTCGTATAGAAGCCACTGAATGCATATAGAAATAATAGATGTCTTTTTTTACTACTTAGTACTTACTTACTTTTACTTGAGAAAACTTGAAATTGTAGACAACATAGTCTTGTCTGCCTTTGCCTGGCTTCATTAGAAAGATGTTGGGGGACATTGAAGCAGGAAAAATCACAAGAAGACCGGTGTGCTCCCCAATGACAACCACGAAGTTAGAGTGCTGAGCAACGACAACAACACTGGCCGCAATTAAAGTACCGGCGTCCTTAGCAGTTTGTTTACCGTTGAAGTACTCAGCTTCAAGTCATGGATAATCAATAAAGAGATGAGAAGCTGTTTAAATTGTTTATTCGCAAGAAACAATTCTTTTGATATGGTTACTAACATTGTTTCATCAAACGTGATATTTGATGCAGTTTTTTTGGTGGCCCTGCACAACCGCTCAGCTGATTTAAGTATTATCTTCTTATTTGCAACAGCAGGTTATAAATCAAACACAATCGTGACCTTTTGGCCATACCATTGCTTGATGTACTGCATATAATTATGGAAGAAATTAGTTCTCTTGCCTCCCGTGCCACTCTATGCAAGAGCAGTCCTCTATTTACGACGCAACGAACTGTGCCTTTTCAAAATCAATTGGGTCATTAAGGATATCAAACAACTTTTAAAGTATAGATTTTTGTGTTTTTCGAATATCTATGTTATCAAATCAGTATAGATAGGTAAAGCATAGGGGGTCAACTCATACTGAAAATATTGCTGAGGTTCTTCATTGGACTTCTTGTGGAACGCAAGTTTGTTGTGGATTTTGATTTGAGATGTCATACTTTTTAGAGGTAAGACTCGATTTTTTTCTTTGAAACTTTACACTACCAGAGTTGCCACCTAAGTATGATCTTTGAAATGCATAAGTATATCTACCTATAACCAATTTCATCAGCTTTGTGGCAATTAATCTTTTCATCGCCTATTATCCCAGTGCTAATAGATATTACGAGTACATCCTCACTAACAGCAAAATGATCATGTAATGAAAAAAGTGTTTTTCGAAAAGTGTGACAAATTGCCGTTTTTTGACGTAGCTTTTCTACAAGACACTTGATCAAATTCCAAAGTATTAATACTCGGCGCAGAATTTAATGCTCCACGTTTTTGGTAATACCTAATGAACTTTTCGATTAAACGCTTAGTTTCGGAGGAATTCGAGAAAAACCGGAAAAAATCCTAAAATTTCGATGATTCTTTAACAGCACGGCTGAAGCTCCACTCGGAAATTGAGACAAACTCAGATTATTCATATCAGACACCAGACACCACTTGAGTAATTAAAACAGTTTCCACAACTCCACCCGTTTTTGCAAGGCAGAACTGGGCTATATACGTACCATGGTGTAAGATAATTAGGTGATGAAACGCCTCAATTAGAATGTCTCCAAACTGTTAACGCTAGAGACGCGAAATCGTAAGACAAAGAGAGAGAGTGTGTGGCCACCAGGGCCGCGCGGGCTGCGGCCCATATCGTCCCTAGTTAATTTCCACTTCATTTTACCAGGTCGAAAAATATACCATTCGATGCAGAAAAATAATATGTAGAACACGATTGTTGAAAAATTATGAGTCTACATTGTCGGCTACTGTGCAAAAAAAAAATAAAAACCAAAAATTAAATTGGACGCCGGCACGTTTAACTCGAAACGCTGCTAAAACCGTTCGAGTTATGAAAAAAATTAACATAAACAATTTTATAGAGAACTAAATTTCCTATAAAAAAGTCAGTGACGGCATATGTCTATCTTAAATATTTTAGGCGTGAGCACGGTGTAAGACAATTCTTACACCGTGGGCCTGAAAGTTGTGCGCTGGAAAACGATAAGTTTAATTTAACAAAAGATCAGCGCGCGAATTTGAGGCGCCCTCACACCAAAACTATTAAAGATAGACTAATGCCACCACTGACTTTTTTATAGGAAATTTAGTTCTCTATAAAATTGTTTATGTTAATTTTTTTCATAACTCGAACGGTTTTAGCAGCGTTTCGAGTTAAACGTGCCTGCGTCACTTGGGATATCCCTGATATACCCATACCAAACCTGTACAACACTGATGAGACCTAACAGGTCGAAACAATTGTCTGTTGTTGGTAAAAGTGTAAGAAATGCACAGTGATAGCTAAATATCGAATATATCTTTTTAGATATATACTTTTGCCAAATTTGTTTGGCTGGGGCAATGTAATCCTCACGAAATACCTATATATATTTAAAGAATTCATTATATAGCTACATAGGTTCTTAGGTATATTCATTAGTATTTATGGGTATAAGCCAAGTAGCCAATTGAGAATTAAATAGCTTATTGACGGTATTAGTCATAATTAGTCCTACATGAGGTATTAGTATAATATAACTTCATTTTCAAGTGCATTGTAATATGGCTTTTCATATAAATTGAATTGCTTATGGTATATTTCTTGGGCATATCGGTCATATATATTAAAACAAATTTATTTTTTTCCAACGTTTCGGTTTATTGAAACCATCATCAGGGACTACAAGGTGAAATGTTTAGTGAACAAGGTATATATAAATTTTACACATAACTTATGGTGAACCAACTTACAATTTTTTTTTTTTTTTTTGTTTGTTTGAAATTAAAATGTATTACACATATTGTATAAAGTAGATGTTATTCTTTGAGAGTCTTAAAAGCAACTGAAAATATTTTTGTCAGTTTCACATTTAAAATAATGCGTAAGTGAGGGTTTATTTATGTTATGGACAAGATAAGGGCTAGCAGGTATACATTATAAGTGGATGTTTTTTGTGACATGAGCTGCTAGCCCTTATCTTGTCCATAACATAAATAAACCCTCACTTACGCATTATTTTAAATGTGAAACTGACAAAAATATTTTCAGTTGCTTTTAAGACTCTCAAAGAATAACATCTACTTTATACAATATGTGTAATACATTTTAATTTCAAACAAACAAAAAAAAAAAAAAAAAAATTGTAAGTTGGTTCACCATAAGTTATGTGTAAAATTTATATATACCTTGTTCACTAAACATTTCACCTTGTAGTCCCTGATGATGGTTTTAATAAACCGAAACGTTGGAAAAAAATAAATTTGTTTTAATATATATGACCGATATGCCCAAGAAATATACCATAAGCAATTGAATTTCAACGGTCAAGAAATAAACAACTAAAACTATATATAAATTGAATATTATTTGTCATATGTACTTTTTATAAATACTTACTTAAATTTCAAATTATTGAAACTCTACCTAAGCAACAATATGTAATATTATGTTAAAATGTTGATTGAACTATGTAATAGCGTCTTTGGTAATAGTATTCAATCAACGATTAAAATGATAGAATTAGTTAAAATTATAAGAAAATAGTGCACTACAAAATAAAATGAAGGATTCTTTAAAACATTAATAAAATATGTATGTAAACTGATCCCTAGATGTCACTAGCCGCTCAATACAGAATACTTTGCCGTCGCAGGGGTGCATACTAATAGTATAGAAACCTTAACTTCTGCATTACAGAAAGATAGAGCTTTCGAGTTTAATCACTAGATGCGTTAATTTATTATTTCGTGCATTTCTGTTTTATTTTGCAATGCCTAACTTATACATATAAATCACATTCCAATTATTCCCTTCGAATTTAAAGACATAGGATTATTTTATGGTAATGATTGCATGTGTATGTGTATATACATATTTATTAATTTATTCCCGAATCGTCATTATTATAAGTTTAATGAACAATTAAATTTTGTAAATTGTCTCTATTGTACCTATCTATTTGTTTGAAATGCCTAGTTAAATGCATATTTTAAGGGTAAAAAGTAGGGTAACAAAGAAAAGTTACAAATAAATTCTTTTTACAGCTCAGAACTCTAATAACTGGAAATGTTATATGTGTGCGTACTTGTATATGCCATAAAACATGAGTTTATTTATTCTTGTATTTATCATTCTTACATTATTTTAGCGACATATTTCAAATAGTATTCAAGTTATCCAGTATACTGACCGAATGACATTTTTGAATTCATTCGAATACAAATAGTACCTAATTCCGTTGAAATCTTGAGTATTATGAAATCATTTTTATTCGGAGCGAGATTTGAAATATGTGTAAAAATATCTACCTTTTATCTTAAAACTAAATAGAAAATTTAAGGGCAATACCTATTAAATTTATAAAATAAGTTGTAGGGAGATTTTTGGTTTTTATAGGTCCGCCCTTAATTACAATAATTTACCTTATGAATTCCAGACAGTGAAGTAGCACAAACATATATATTTTACCAAATAACAAAATAAGATTCTTTTTGAGTAATGAAGAGAAATCTGATTTAAAAAAAAAATTAAGTATCTCGAAAAAGAGACCTTTTGAACATACGCATGGTTTTAATAACTTTTTTTTAAATAATTAAAGGAATCAGCTAATATTCGATACATATTTTATTGAAACTAATACAAGTGAACTGAAATATTTAGGTTATGTATAAAGTTTTAATACTTATTGAATAATAATAATTTTTGTAATAGTGTTAATAAAGCTAATTATTGAACGACTTGAAGTAATAAATCAAAATATGTTCTTATACACGTGTGTTTGTAGTTTGACATTTCTTTCTCCAATGGTTATGAATTTGATGCAAACTATTAGGTGAGTCTAATATTCTTCGTATCATTCCAGTGCACTTCTGTTATAGAAATGAAGGTATTCGCAATTAAAATTTAAGACCTATTATGTAGTTGATCCATTATTAACTCATTGTTGTTGATCATCAGACAAGAAAATTAAAATGAATGTAGCTTTAATATATCTAATCATATATCTTGGTTGCAGTTGAGATATAAAATAATGCATTATTTGCATCATTGATTAATTATTATAATCACACTTTGATTACTCTACTCTGTCATACCTACATTTAAAGCGTATGCATGATTATTTCAATTATGCATCTTTATGAGTGTTTATTCTATTGATAACGTCATCATAGTTTTGGATATGAATGATACGATGTTACCGATATTTTTTAGGAGTTTTCTTTTTTATTATCTCCTAGTTTCATTCTGATTAAAACCATATCAAATTTCATGGGTACCTACCTATATTTAAAATTTTTAATAGGATGTTCAATATCACATAAAAGAATTGTTAATAATAATAATTTTCTTTTTTTTTTTTCAATAACTATGCCTCTATCATTATAAACTTGTTTCAAATGTGTATACAGAGTGTCTGGAAATTCCGTTGCAATATATTTACAGAACTGCAACAACAGTGTAATAAATAATTTGAAAAAATACTACAAGCTACAGTAAATGCTAAAAATTACCCTATTCATAATACAGCCAGATAAACGATTTCTCATCGATCATCGCACTCTCTCGAAAATTCCAGTTGTGTCCTTAATTACTTCACATTGAATCATTATTCGTAATTGAAATTGAAATTCACTTTTAATTGGTACTAAATACACTAATGTTTTCAAATATCCCATTGGGAAATAATCAACGGGGTTTAGATCTGGCGAATGGAGAGGCCAAGCAACAGGTTCATCCCATTCTATTCACCGTTCTCCATACACTCGATTCAAGCGTTCCCGGACCAAAATATTGGAACGGGGATGAGCTCCATCGGGATTTAGTATCATATTCTAATTCTATGGGGCACATCATCGAGTAAATTCGGCACGGAATTTTGTAAAAAATAGGTACAAACATGTAGCACTATTAAGACGGTTATATGAATACATTTATTCTGAAATCGAGCTTCAAAAATAGCATGGGAATTTTCTTCCGCCCACATATGATGGTTGTGGAAATTTACGATACATTTACGATTAACACCAGCTTCATTCGTAAATGAAACATTCTCAAGAAAATGGAGATCTTGCATGAGCATCTATTGGCAATATTGAAGTCCTGCAGTTTTAGTGTAATAAACTAACTTTTGGTATTAGTAAATAAATACCTAAGAGTCAAAATGTCCTTTTTTATTTGCTAAAAGTGGTTCTGAAGGAATTTACTTCTTGGACGCTATTTTCTAAGAGCTCTAGCGCCCTTATTTGCGAACCTTATGTTCATATGAACTTTTTTTTTAATTTTTTTGTACCCAATCGCCCAATAGCCTGTTAAGATAGCAACGAAATTTCTGGACACCCTGCATATATGCACCATAATAACTATCGTATCACCAGAAATTTTCTATAGGTACTTAAGTTTAACGTTATTTTTTTCCTAGTTGTTTATACGAGACGGGAATGCTACTATTCTATTAAGTTTTTAAGTAAATATTCATTTTTGATCGTATACCAAGTTTACGATGATTTTGAACTTTGCTCCGAAAATTCATAACACCCTGTGGTCTGTGGTGCACCAGCTACAACAGTAAATACAAAAAATAAATAAAAATTTTCGTGAAAAAATATCTCAATTAAGTTATAAGTAGGTACCTGTATACCTATGTCGGGGTGTTCAACGTAACTTGCTACCCCCATAATTTCCTTATTTATAAGGTAATAAAAAAATTAAAAATTTCATGTTATTGCATTTTTCACATACTTTTTAAATATGTTATCAGATCATATCTCGTCTTTTTCAAATAATAATTGTTGGAAAGATAAAACAAATATAATTTATCTGTTATTTCAAACGGTTTTTTATTAATAACTTCCTTAAATATTACTCGAAATATGCAAGTATTATATATTTTTGAAATCAGAAAAAATAGGCAAATCCAAATATGTAAAAATATATAGGGTGTTCCATTAAAGAAAAACACGTTTTTTCGCACCCACTGTATATTTTCTGACATGGATATGATTTGATAACATATTTAAAAAGTACGTGAAAAATGCAATAGGATGAAATTTTCAATTTTTTTATTACCTTGTAAAATAAGAAAATTATGGGGGGTAGCAAGTTACGTTGAACACCCTGTACAGGGTTATCCAACGAAAAGGCCCACCCCTATATTTTGTTTATTTTTCGAGTTAGGAAAAAATGTTTCAAATAAAAGTTGTAGTGAATCAAATGAACTCATTTAAAACCCCTGCGAAGAATATACAGGGTGTTCCATAAAAGCGGGACAAACCTAACTTAAATTTTTTTAAATGGAACACCCTATATTTTTTACATTTTTCAAATCTGTGTTTTTTGTGATTTCAAATTGTATATATATGTTGTATCTTATCTTTTACTGTTTTTTATTTATTGCAAATTTCGTGAACAATATTATTTATACCAGCAGCATCTGCACTCTGCATGGTTATCAATCAGGTTAGCCATGAATGAAAAACAATTAATTTGACACTTATGCCTTATAGAATAATTGAATAAATTCAAAAAGCAAACTTTTCATCCATGGCTAACCTGATTGATACGCATGCGGATGCTGGTGGTATAAATAATATTGTTCACGAAATTTGCAATAAATAAAAAACAGTAAAAGATAAGATACAACATATATATATACAATTTGAAATCACAAAAAAACACATATTTGAAACATGTAAAAAAATATAGGGTGTTCCATTTAAAAAAATGTAAGTTACGTTTGTCCCGCTTTTATGGAACACCCTGTATATTCTTTGCAGGGGTTCTAAATTAGTTCATTTGATTCACTACAACTTTTATTTGAAACATTTTTTCCTAACTCGAAAAATAAACAAAATATAGGGGTGGGCCTTTTCGTTGGATAACCCTGTATATGGATTCGAGAATTTCCTGTACTTTACGATAGTAAAATAATAAATTTTTGTTTCATTCTATGCTGTCTGTATAGTCGCACCACAATTTACAATAGTTGAGGCTTATTAGCTATAACAAATTTTCAGAGATTTCTATAATTCTATATGCCCTTTGTAATTGCGGCTATGCAGTTATCTTCTTTTGATTTGCCCCTGTTTCACAGAAGTCTAGTTAGAGGGCGCTAAACTCCAGAACAACTTAATTGCATTCACTAACCCTTGACGAGATCAATGGAGATGAAAGTTTTCTGGACAAAATTATTCAAACACTTATTGTTAATTGAAGAAGAAAAACACAAAGGTCTTGTTCCCACAAAATTCTTTTTTATTGCCTCGTTAAAGGGTTTAGAGTGTACTCATTCCGATTACGGGGCCTCGGATGAGTCCCGTATCGTTATTTTTTTCTTTTTTTTTTCTTTTCTGTTACGAGGCAATAAAAAAGAATTTTGTGGGAACAAGACCTTTGTGTTTTTCTTCTTCAATATGAACAACCCACATGAGATTAATACTACGTTACTTATTGTTAATTTACAAATTAATTAAAGGTAACCCGTAATTTTTTTAATAAATAATAAAATAATAAATACACCACATGTAATTACGACCTCCTTCCCCCCCCCCCCCCCCCCGGGGCGAACACTTTATTATAAATTAGTTCAAATATTCTTTACAAAATTAGTATGTAGTTATTTTTATAACCCCAAGTGGTTGATGAGACATCCCTTCTTAAATAAAAAAAAAAAAAAAAAAAATTGTGAGTATTAGTCTGCAGGATTAGACTTCAGGGCTTATGGATAAATTAAATATAGATATTTAGAAAATAATAATCTGGTCTAGGAACACGTCTAACACTCGAACACTCGAAGTAATAGATGCAATATCATCAGAGAAGCTCTACCAACTCTGGTATTCCACATGGCCCGCTTTGTCTTTTACTAATATCATCGACCTTCTCTTTACAACAACCAAGACATATATACAGTTCTGCAGATGATAGTGAAACTCGTATAAGCTGGTTCTATCAGAGATCAATTAACCTCTGATACTTGATACTTATTAATTTATTTATATTAACTGCTGATATTTACATCTCCAGATGTCAAGATTATAGAATAAGATACACCAGAAGTGTTACACCATTAGTAAGTATAACCACCAGCAATATAGAAAATCATATCTAAGACGAGATTGCTTAATTCAATTCTGAATATGATTTTCTTCAGGATTTCATACATTAATTTTTCAATAAGGACTTGTGACTTGTGTTAGTTTCATCAATTAATGTTAAAAAAAGATGTATGTATGTGTATAATTAAATTTTTCAGTATTACTTGTGTTGTCACTATAAATATTACCTTAGTTTCATTTAATTAGACACAATATCTAAAACATGGTATTCATTTCTATTATTATCAAATGTCTGTTTGATTTCAAGTGAATCGTTATTAATAATATCATGTCTACAGTAATATCTTTTTTTAATTATCAATTTTCCTGCTTATAATACCTCAATGGGTTGCACAAAATAATAATTCATTGACAAATTTTATTTCTTCATAATATGTAGAATGAAATGAAACTTTTGACGTAGGTTTTATAACTCAATCATAAAATTCGTGCATGATTTTGCTTTTACTATTATGTCATAACTGCTGTATTTATAGGCAGCCGAAAGGTATTAAATAAAAAAATATAAAATTGCTACAGTAATCAGTTAATGAGATTTAAAATCGAATTATGAAAATAGAGAATAATAAATTAAAAAATATTACATCTAATAGCACTAACTGTAAAATAGACTTTGCTACGTAATAGATAAGCAATGGTAATCGATGCCACAGTTGAAAAACAAAATGCATTTAAAATAACCAAAAATATGAAACAGTTTTGTATTTTATGATATAACCCAAGAAAATTAGAAATCTAGATTTGTGAAAAAAAGCCATGAAAATATAGAATTTGCGTTGATATCCAATTCACTCTGCTGTATTGACTTTTGTAAAATAAATTTGAATTTACATGCTGACCTAAGAACATAAGTAAGTATTACATGCAATATCGATTTAAAAACAACTGAAACCTATTAATTTTATTCTGAATATTTTATATAAATGCATTTTAATGCATTAATTTTTTATGAAATAAAAATAATGATTACAAATTACAAAAATACTAATTTCAAAGCTGTATTTTCATTTCGTTTGTTATCAATTAAGTAATATGAGTCGGATATTAAGTATGTGTCTGTTGTTTTGAAATATGTAACCTCCTGTCAAAGAAGATTTTTTTCAGAAAAAAGTACTTAGTTTCTTCTGTGCTTAATTTATTCAAATGAATGATAATATGTTTATTGTTTAATATTTCGTTTAAACGTCGACGATTATGACTACGGGTTTGTATCACTTTAACAAAATATTAGGTACATAAGTAAAGAGAAGCTAAAGGTAAAAGTCTTTGTATCACTTTAACAAAATATTAGGTACATAAGTAAAGAGAAGCTAAAGGTAAAAGTCATATAACACAATGCCAATTATTATTAAGTCCCTCTGAATCTGAACCATTTTTTCCTACATACACAATTTACATACACAAAATCACCATGGTACACCAGACAAACCCTCTGATTATTTTCATATAAGTGGAGATTAAACTCACCAGAATCCTGGCATCAACGAAAGTACTATATGCATATGCAATAAATAATAATACCAATGACAAATGTAAACTATAAAGACATGGAACGACAATGTTGTAATTGAAGCAAGAAAATGTATAAAATGCGGTTGGACACTGCCAGAGGGCGATACTGTTCTTTCTCTGTTTCTTTACTGATACTACTGGTTTTAAATATTTAATACGTTGGAATAACTTTGAGCAATATTGTAATATATGTTTTAAGGATACTATTAACAGAGTAAGAAGAAAAATTTAATGTCGCCCTGTGGCAGTGTCCAACCGCATTTTATACATTTTCTTGCTTCAATTACAACAATGTCGTTCCATGTCTTTATAGTTTACAATTGTCATTGATAATACTTAAGTAGGATAGCGAAATATTCCTGCAAACTGAAATATTCAAAATATCGTCCATAATTTTGCCACAGAGTATTGTTATAATTTTCTGTGGTAGTGTAAATAAATAAATAAATATAAATAACACCACATGTAATTACGACCCCTTTATCCCAGAATGCTCTAGAAGAGCCTTGTGCGGGAGGGGGCTACACATTTAAAGACAGGGGACACATCCAATACCCGTGTATAATGGAAAAATCCCTCTCACAGTATTTTCCATTGCCACGACCGGGAATCGAACCCGGGACTTTTGGTTGAGAGGCAGATACGCTACCATCTCGACCATCAGTGTGCACATGTATTGCCGAATTCGACTCTCGTTGTATTTCCATTCACACCAGGTACAATAGATAAATACCTATTGGGAAAATTATACTATATTATATCATATCGTATATCGTACATTGTATATCGTATATCGTATATCGTATATCGTATATCGTATATCGTGTATCGTGTATCGTGTATCGTGTATCGTGTATCGTGTATCGTGTATCGTATATCGTATATCGTATATCGTATATCGTATATCGTATATCGTATATCGTATATCGTATATCGTATATCGTATATCGTATATCGTATATCGTATATCGTATATCGTATATCGTATATCGTATATCGTATATCGTATATCGTATATCGTATATCGTATATCGTATATCGTATATCGTATATCGTATATCGTATATCGTATATCGTATATCGTATATCGTATATCGTATATCGTATATCGTATATCGTATATCGTATATCGTATATCGTATATCGTATATCGTATATCGTATATCGTATATCGTATATCGTATATCGTATATCGTATATCGTATATCGTATATCGTATATCGTATATCGTATATCGTATATCGTATATCGTATATCGTATATCGTATATCGTATATCGTATATCGTATATCGTATATCGTATATCGTATATCGTATATCGTATATCGTATATCGTATATCGTATATCGTATATCGTATATCGTATATCGTATATCGTATATCGTATATCGTATATCGTATATCGTATATCGTATATCTTATATCGTATTTTATTTTATTTTATTTTATTTTATTTTATTTCGTACATTGTATATCGTATATCGTATATCGTATATCGTATATCGTATATCGTATATCGTATATCGTATATCGTATATCTTATATCGTATTTTATTTTATTTTATTTTATTTTATTTTATTTTATTTTATTTTATTTTATTTTATTTTATTTTATTTTATTTTATTTTATTTTATTTTATTTTATTTTATTTTATTTTATTTTATTTTATTTTGTTTTATTTTATTTTATTTTATTTTGTTTTATTTTATTTTATTTTATTTTATTTTATTTTATTTTATTTTATTCATACACTGCCCAACAGGCGAACCCATTTATAGGACAGGAAAAAAAGTACAATAATAATTAATTACATTTGATCAGTGAAAAATACGACAAAAGTTAGCTATATTACATTAAGAATCTTATTTCTAATATCACTAACGTTACATTGAAAAATATCTATTTCTTTATTTATAGTTTGGTAATTAGAACACATTACATGTAGAGGTGAGAATCTGAGTATATTTGTTCTAGGTGTTGGTAAATAGAATAGAGAAATGTTGCGTGTGAAAGTGTGTGGTACGTGAAAATTGATCATACCGAGAATTTCAGGGCAATCAGTCTTATTACAAAGAATTTCATGTAGGAAAACTACTGAATGGTACTTACGTCTAGTACCTAAATCATTAACATGAAATCTCTTAAGCAGACCATCATGAGAAGTCCCTATTTCAGGATATACTCCATCGTTTTTATAGACCAAATACTTTAAAAATTTGCGTTGAATATTTTCAATATTACTAATATGAACATCATATCCAGGAGTCCATATAATAGCAGAATATTCTAATTTTGAGCGTACAAATGCATTAAAGAGGAGAAATAAAGTAGTATTATCTCTAAAATCTTTTGTTTCTAAGTAGGAAACCTAAATTTTTATAAGCCGCACTGATAGTAGAGGAAATATGATCTACAAAAGTTAACTTGCAGTCAAATATTACACCAAGGTCTTTGAATTGTTCACATCTTTTGACGATGTGATCATTGAGTATATAATTGTTAATTATTGGAACACTTTTTTTAGTAAAAGATATAACATTGCATTTTCTGACATTTAGAGGCAACTTGTTTTTTTCACACCATAATTCTAATGTAATCAAATCATTTTGTAAGCAGATACACCGAGAAAAAAGGTGACTAGCTACAATTAAAATTTTAATATTGGCAAGTAAAAAGTTCATCAGTATATGGGACTACTCCACCACTTCTTTGGTACAAGTAAACTAGCAATCCTGACACAAACTACTAATACGAATTAAACCATTTTAGAGTAAAAACTACTACTTTCCATTAGTAAACCAGTGTACTTATGACAAATGTAGGAATGTATTTATGCTTAATAAAGTATAGTCCCCGTCATTAGAGAACAGTATATTTACCATCATTAGCTTGGCATGTTTTAACAAAGAAACTGATTACTTGTGTCGAATAAATATCTTAGTAATGCCTAACCAAAAAGAAATAAAAATATATACGTTCATTATAAGTTTTGTATCCTTAATTTTGGAAACAACTTGCATAAATGGTGAAAATATAGAATTACTAAAACATTTTTTAAATTAAAGCTTTTCGTACAAATAACATGCCTTGAATAATTTATTTCAGCATTCAATACATTTTTTTTTTTTGTTATTATAGGCCTATTAACAAAACATATTTCTTTGTTATTGTTAGTCAAAATGATATATACAGTGTGTCCCCGGATGGAGTTGTCAAGAGGAAAAAAATCTTTATTATTGATTGTACGACGAAAAGTCACTCTTTATAAAAAATTCTGCTTATCGAAAAAATGAGTTTACCATATAAAAATCTTAGATAAGATGTACCGGGTGTTAATAAATTAAGAAAACATGAAAATGCCTCAAGAGAGAAGTACCATTATTTATTATTTTAGACAAAATGTTTATAAAACAAAGTTGTTTATAATCCAAAATAAAGCCTAAATACAAATTTTGAAGTCTAAATTTTGAATTGAATGTTCTTATTGTGTTTATCTTTTTAAGTAGAATTTGTGAAAATTCAAATTAAAAAACATTGTAAGTTCCACAAGTGATGCACAACACCTTACCGGGTACGCACACTGGAACAAATGAACCGCGAGAACCGCATCATCGGGCAAAGAGAAAGTCCCGAAGCGATTGTTATCTCGCGAAAATAGCCGAAGACGTTTTTTTTCTCTTTCAAGTTTAATTATTTTTAGTCACTGAATGCTTAATGCTAGGAAATTGTCTACTAACAGAAAAGATTTGCCTGCTTACTGCTAGTAAAAAAAGTCATATGCACTATTTAATTACCACAAAGACATCAATGTCCGTGCATAAAACAACTGATGATTACTGAGAAGTAAACTATTAATGCAAGTGTTCATTGTATATCGGGGTTATTTAACTACTTATTAAGGATTATTTGCTTCATGTCAAAACTTCTGTTTTATTTATTACAAGTACTATGCAATATTATTAGAGAACAAACTAGGCATTTGTCTTAATGAAAATTGTGTCAGGATCACTGTTTACTTGGAACGTTTTTCTCGGTATGTACAGTCATCTATTATTTATTAATCTATATATTTTTAAGTCATCTGCATACAAGAGAGACATGCATCGGAGGTCAGATACTATATCGTTAATAAACATTATAAATAATAAGGGTCCAAGATTTGAGCCTTGGGGAACACCAGACTTGGCAAATATTTCTCTAGACTTATAACCACGGTACACTACATACTGTTTTCTATTGTGCAGATAGGAAGAAAAAAACATAATGAGGGATTCAACAAAGCCGAATGAGCTTAGCTTGTTAAGTAGTATACCATGATCTAGGCTGTCAAAGGCTTTCGAGAAGTCTGTATATACAACATCAATCTGACCTCCAATATCAATGCCTTCTGTTAAATATTGTGTAATACAAAATAAGTTGCTGGTGGTAGATCTACCAGCCATAAATCCATGCTGATTTGGGCAAATGAGAGAACTAACATGAGGAAAAATAATGTCATATAGTACAATTTCAAAAGCTTTACAAAAATTGTTAAGTATCACTATGGGTCTATAATTTTCTATTTCATGTCTGTTATTATTTTTGAATATAGGGCATATTCTTGATTGCTTCCATATGCCAGGAAACTTTTTAGTACGTAACGATAAATTAAAAATAATTGTTAGTGGGATTGCAAATATTATTGCGCAGTCTTTTACAAGAAAAGATGGTATACCATCAAAGCCAGCAGTACATTTGGGCTTAAATTTTTTTAAAGCTTTTATAACATCGTCTTCTGAAATTTGGTTTATTCGCAAATGAGGAATATCATGACAATCATTACATAATGGCGTATTTGCATTTGAAGATGTGGAGTAGGACGCTTCGAACAGATCAGCAAACTTGTCAATAATTATGGTGGGGTCATCAAAAGACTCATTCTTAAACGTCATATTATTGGGAATACTAGATGCGTTCTTTTTCTCATGAATATAGGACCAGAAACGGTTAGGATTAGATTTCATCTGATTTTTAATGCCAGTAATATAATTTCTATGTATATCGTATATCATATACCGTATATCGTATATCGTATGTCCTACATCGTTTACCGTTTACCATTTACCGTATATCGTATATCGAATATAGTTTATCATATATCTTATATCGTATATCGTATATCGTATATCGTATATCGTATATCGTATATCGTATATCGTATATCGTATATCGTATATCGTATATCGTATATCGTATATCGTATATCGTATATCGTATATCGTATATCGTATATCGTATATCGTATATCGTATATCGTATATCCTATATCGTATATCCTATATCGTATGTCGAATATCATGCATCGTATATCGTATATTGTATACCGTATACCGTATACCATATGCCGTACTTCGTACATCGTACACTCACATCACACATCACACATCATATATCACATATTCACATATTCGCATATTCACATATTCACATATTCACATATTCACATATTCACATATTCACATATTCACATATTCACATATTCACATATTCACATATTCACATATTCACATATTCACATATTCACATATTCACATATTCACATATTCACATATTCACATATTCACATATTCACATATTCACATATTCACATATTCACATATTCACATATTCACATATTCACATATTCACATATTCACATATTCACACATATTCACATATTCACATATTCACATATTCACATATTCACATATTCACATATTCACATATTCACATATTCACATATTCACATATTCACATATTCACATATTCACATATTCACATATTCACATATTCACATATTCACATATTCACATATTCACATATTCACATATTCACATATTCACATATTCACATATTCACATATTCACATATTCACATATTCACATATTCACATATTCACATATTCACATATCACATGTTCACATATCACGTATTCACATATCGGATATCGTAAATCGGATATACTTACTCCTCGCCAAATATTAATTCCCATAAAGGATTAAGGAACTATCTTGATTTATTTTAAATGCATTGGATTATGTTTCGATTTAATGAATGTAATTGAATGAATACGTGCATAAATTTTACTAATTACTAATTCATTTTAATGATAACCAAACAGATACTATAAATACAGTGACGTTATCAAGGGTAAAAGCACGAACCACCTAAATCCAGGTCGTCCCTCCCTATCCCACTCTAAGTAAAATTAATTTAAAATTACCACAGAGCCTCAAATGGTAGATATTTACTGAGGGAAATATATCAGAAATACATAGGTTTTGTTACTTAATTTATATTGTCATCAAGTACCATAATAATTTAATTAGGTATTCCTGCAATTTGCTCATGGTATTGTTTAAAAACGAGATACAGGTAAATCATCTAGAAAATTTCATAAAAATATGTATTTTTCATTGTAGTGGAAGTGGGGCTAAATTATTATTATGATTGACATTAAGTAACATTATTTTTTTACTCAATGCTATTTATTAATGTTATTCAAACGATATTCTCTTCGCAAAACAGAAACATGAATAATAACCTCCAAAACTAAAAAAAACCGAATGTTGAATTTGAGAAACGATTTCAGATCTATTATGGTTAGAGGAATGTTTTTATTTATTAATTTACAGAGGGTCAGTTCTTCGTAGGACGATCGGAAATGAAGCCTCATGAAATCTGACAAATGAGTATTTTGTGATATTATTTTGGATTAAAATTGCAATAAAATTACGTTGAGCTAGAATATTATTGTATAGCTGTAAAAGGGTTTAATTGAAGTTGAAAATGCTTGTTGTAAAGTCTTTATTTTGATGTCATACAAAAAACAGTCATTATTAAATTGTTTCCACGTCCACTAACTATAAGTTTTGCAATGTATTATAATAACTGACTTAATCTCGAAGTGCTTTGTTTTAAATTAGGAATTATTTCTAGCATATTTAGACAATGTCGTCGAATTAATCGATTTGAGTTACGCGAAATTGGTTGTCTCAACTGATCTTTATTTTTTGAATTGCATGAAGATCAATTCCTCCTGGTTGATATTTCTTGTTAAGTTACTCACTACTTCGCCACTTCTCACCTAGTACGAAATATCACCCCGAGCTGGAGCATCACGAACATTAAAATGGAGACGCAGTTAACAATGAATTTGATTTTCAACACAAAATTAAATTGCTGTATATTCCAACGCACCAATTTGGTAAACTAACAAAATTTCTTCAAAATTTAATTTTTTTACCATTATCAAAATTAGCGTTTATGTAAAGTCGGGCTCACCAATGTTTGCGGTTGACTTATAACTTACAGAAGATATTACGGACATGCACGCTGTAATACTAAATATCTCATATGCACATTTAGTACAGTTTGATCAACTGCACTAAACGTGCAAAGAAGATATTTAGTATTACAGCGTGCATGTCTGTAATATCTTCTGTAAGTAATAAGTCAGCCGCAAACATTGGTGAGCCCGACTTTACCTACCTATAGAAGTACGTTTGAACAGTATCGCAAGATAACTTATGAAAATTTTAATGATGAGTATGAGTATACATTGAATTGTAGATTAATCATAATTTACATGTCATTTGCTTCAATCAATTGTTGATGAAGCAGATAGATGGATGAAGCAACGTTTAATAAATAAAATCTCTAGATGAGTACACTTCCAAAACAAGTTAATAATAATAAGACTGAATAACCAACATGAATATCAAGGACAACTTTAACTTAGAACTACTACATCAATTTTAAGTAACCATTAATAAGAAACTATTTAATATTCAATTGATAATTTGATTATTATACCGTCATTTATAGCGCGACTTGTGTTTAATTGGTTTACAGAACGCCCGTATGCATTTCACGTACCATCTAACCCTTTATGTGTCCGCGGTTTCA
The DNA here is from genome assembly GCA_963680705.1 of Rhagium mordax. NCBI lineage: Eukaryota > Metazoa > Arthropoda > Insecta > Coleoptera > Cerambycidae > Rhagium > Rhagium mordax. Next base: position 20,250,248 of record OY796659.1, on the reverse strand, counting down.
ACCATGTTGGCATCAGATGTACACGAGATAAGGGTACCTATTTATAAACAGAACAGGGGAGTCACACTGGGATTAAAGCAGGGTTTTAATTGCCGGCAGTGTCAGGCCACGTTCAGTTAATGGCTGCCATGAGTGCAGGGTCCCGTCGGTAAAAGAGCTATTCCCATGCGACGTTTGAATTTATACTGATCCGGCCTGGCTTGTGTTCGTTTCTACCATAATTTATCTCCGAAGCCTGAGTTAAGCCCCTCATTCCACAATGTCCCAGTTTAAACTTGTATTTTATGTTGTACTGGACGATGCTAAATATCCAAGTAAATATCACCAGTAATTCCTGAAATAATGCTAGTATAAAATAAAATTTGTGGAGTTGAAAGTAATGTACCGTATATGAGAAATTTACTGATGGCATGAAAGGGGTCAATGTGTTTTATTACTGAATTTAAAAACATAAGCGGGTATAAATTATAACGGAATTGATTTTATTACATAATCCTGATTATCTAGTTATTTATAAATAGGTATACCACATTGTGTTGACTATACTTTGTATTAACAAAAAAATTATAATGGAGTGTGTCTAATGTTTAATATTTTTTAATTTTTGCAGTATAAGACACATAATTTAAAAAGCTTTTCGGTATTTACGTAAAAATGTGTAGAGCCATCGCACCAAAGGAATATATATGAAAAGTTATATTGCTGAAATCAGAAGAAAATCTCTATCGAATGGTATAATACACAGGGTGTTCCATTTAATAAAAATGATTTTATGTTCGCTTTTTGCTCATTAAGCAATAAATTTTAATTTTTCAGTCTCAGCAAAGAACTTTCTGAAAAACCCTACAACTTTCTCCAAGGCTGTTCTACAACGATTTATAATATGGACACGTTAAATTGATCACACATTAGATTTTATTTGAGATTTGATATTTATTACCTACTTTTTAAAGACAAATTTGATAATCAATTTGAAAATCTGATATCTTTTGTTTTTTAGTTATAGAATCTCACTCCAATTTCATTTAAAACATTTACAGACTCTATGTAGATTTCAGTGGGGTAAGTATTCCATTTTGTAGTCTTCGAGAATAAACCACAAATACTTAGGAATATCATTTTGTGGAATAAACTAACATTTTTCTGAGTAAAGTCATAGTTGCTTGGACAGTATTGAATAGAGCATTGTTTCAGCTTTTCAAAAATATAATTTTGAATACTTTATTTCTTGAAATTAACAAAAATTATAATTTTTTAGTTTATTAATACCTATAAAGTTATTCTTAATACATTAATAACGTAGGTATACAAATAATTAAGTGTAGATATTTTATCATACATTTTAATTTATAAATCACGAATGAATATTAATTACATAAATTAAAGATAACATTTTTTTCTCTGACAGCTCTGTGAAGTCGACGAAGATAATCTGATAAAATGTTACCATGGGACTTCGGAAGGTCTCTATCCTATAAACCTTTAGACTACTTTAAGGAATAACGTCAGCTCGTATTAAAATATCCTTAATTTATTACCTGAAAAGGATACGCCTTTAAAATGTGTATGCTTTTGTATTTTATTGTGTGAAAAGTCTGCCTTAAAAGAGATGTTATAAAAAATAAATTGCCAGCAAAATTTTAAGCTCATGTTATTGGTTGAAATGTTTCCTACAATAAATGGCACCGCAATTATCCTATGTCTAGTATTAAATATAGCTCTGGTTATTTCTTGAAACTATTTAAAGATACATTTGCAACATTGTTGTTTTCCTATAAATAATTTTATAAAATCAATACAAATGCATTTTTGTATTCAATGGAAATATCCCACCAATATTAAATAAGTCGGGTGTTGTCGGTTGCTGGTTAAAAATAGGTTGTAATATGTAGATAATATTATTTCATATACATTATTATACTAGTTTATCAATAAATTAGTATAACGTGTAATTTGATATTTTTTAATACCAAGAACTAGTAACAACATTTTCGCATCAGACTTATTGCATTTTTTATACAATTGTTGCACATTGAAATAAAAAAAAAATCTTAACTCTTAAACTTAAACTTTTTAAATCATTTTCGTAAGGAAGTTGTTTCACGGCTATTTATATGCGTTTTTATATACTAATTTTATAGTTCTGTAACTTAAATGCGGAATAAAAATAAATAAAATCATTATACCTACCTATCTTAGGTATATCTTATACTACAGGTTCTATATTTTGCAGGAAATTTTTTTCTAAAACCGATTGTCTAGCTTGATATATGGGTTGAGAAATTAAAATTAATTTAAGAAATTCTTTTGAACCTGTATATTGATGAATTTATGCTTATTTTTTATTCGTACTGTGTAAAAATATAAATTTAAATTGACTTTATATGTATTCAAACAATTTGCTGTCGTTAAAGTAATAAAAATAAATCTCATGGTCAATCACATAAAAAGACGATAAAATATTCCATACATTTTGATAAAACATTTTACCATTTTTTTAGTTACACCAGTAATGAATTATTTTTTCCACACGCAATAAGAGGAAAAATATTCTTGTTAGTTATTTATATTCGTGTATATTTTAGATTTATTAAAGCTATATACAATTTTCCTGGAATTCAAACACACTGTGGTTATTCAAGTATTACTTTCCTCTTGAAAATGTAAATGTCCATTTTACGAACCTTGCAAAAATGACGAATAAAATATGGAAGTACCATCACATATAGTTATTATTGATTTATTAAAATTTGCTGCATTTTAAATGTATAATCATTTTAAATTATAAACAAAAAGTTGGGTGTAATATAAAATTTTAAAAGTCTGAAACAAACTTTCTAAGAATAACGTAAAAAGAAAAGAAGCTTCTTTAATAAAAAGTAATTTTATGGCGCAACTTTAATTAAATTTGTAATTATGTTAGAAACCATAAAAGAGATGTAAGAAAAGTCTACTGAAAAAGGAAGAATATTATTTCTCCGGGGAAGAAGTGAAAATGATATGAAAACTTGTTTAAAGCTCATGAATATTTCGATTATAAAGTCATGAATAGATATTCAATTTTGGTTACAAAGGCAAAAGAGTACCTCAATTAAGATTTTACCATTTATAGTATCTATCCCAGAATGAGTTTTTAGAAAATATGTTGCTCATATTTTGCAAATTCTTAATCAACAATTTGCAAAATATAAACTATATACTTAATTTAAGCCGTTTATGTGAGTTCTGTAAGAAAATAAGTTATTCCTAATTAAATTGTATGAGGATGAAATTTGAAATAAATTACTCACAATATTACAAAACATTTTTTACAAAATTGGTAGGTAGGCATAATAATTAATAATGAAAGAGATATAATTACAGGTTTTTACTGGGTGCTTATGATGTTGCACTAATTTTCTACCAAATAAATTATAAGTGATGTATATAGGATGTAAACATATTTATTATGGATAATAAAAGTTTAGGCCACATTTTCCCATGGTAATTCAAGGGTTCTAACTTGACATGTTTATCAACATAGATTCCAATATAACCTGAGGAAGACATAATACACAAACCCTTCATTTTCAAGAACGGTTTGGCGAGAGTTTTATTGCACAAGAACCTTGGTATACGGATCTTGCATTCATAATATATATCTAGCAGATGCAAGCTGCATCTGCATAGTAAAATTCAAATAAAGTTTTTATCCAGGATTACAATGATATTTTTATTCGATGGGATTTATTCCTCTGTTTCGGCATATCTAAGTTCTAGTATTGAATAATAAAAAATATCAGTCTAATAATTTTTATGTCGATAATCCGGATTAAAATACTTACAATGTTCAGCGTGAATTGTATAGCAAAGAATAAAGTTTAATTATTTACTGAATATTGCCGTACTATATAATATAATCGCCTCATTTGAGATTGTTTTCACCGCACACCAAATAACACCAGGTTTTTGTAACTCATAACAGTTACATATTTATATTACTTCCCTTAAATTTTAGTGTAAAAAGTAATTAAATATGAATTAAAATTCAAAATATATTTTAACGAGATTTTTTGGAAATTTTATTAAAGTTGTGAGATATTTGTTTTCCTTGATACCCATATAGAGATAATATAAGTAATTATTATTATCTTCAATCCAAAACATAATATTATCATATTGCAAATATATTGCGGATACGTTAGAAATAATCAATATTGCATCTAGGTTGCCGGTGATTAATTTTTAACAAAATCCAATAATACAATGAAATATGACATTCGCATGTTATGTCGTTATATTTCATAGTACTATTTTATATCTATTGTTAATAATAAGGTATATACCAACCAACCTATTTACAATTTTATTAAATAAATAATTTTTTTTTTATTAAACATAGGTATCAGTGATATAAGTACATATATTGTGTTGATTCAAAGTTTAAACTACACGAATAAAAACATATAATTTCCCTCTATATAATTGAAAACAAAAATATCTTAACTTTAACAGAACCTGCAAAAACATTTGATTAAAAGATGTATCCCGTTCCAAATATTAAAAATATTTGTTCATATTATGTGAAAACCGGATTATGAGTATTTTATTGGATAATTAAAACCTATGACAGTAAACATAATATGGCAATTTTAAATTCATAATATATGCTACTCAACAATTACAAATGAATTTTAAATTCATATAATAATATGCTACTCAACAATTACAATTTATTTGCAGGAATAATTGTTACTTACTAATAAACTAAATCAGAAAGAGTTCAGATAAATGAACGTATTTAATAATATAAAAAAATGACTAAAATAGCCAGTGAAAGTAAAAATTCGATGGTTGATTAGGCAGGAATAATATAATTTATAAGAAATGCGGAGAAAAATTGTGTTACACTATTTCCTATAGATAATTTAACAGGAGCCAGATTACTTTAAATTCTTATTAAATAGAAATTACCACCATTCTGCAAATGGTTTGGTTTTAATATTATTATGCTTCTTCATACTATATGGAGTAAAGGAGTATTTATGTGAATGAAGTGTTCTAGAATATTAAACAAAACAATATTCTAATGGCCAGTTAAGTTTCCTGATTCGACATCTCTTGATTTTCTGTAATGGAACCATGTAGAAAATATTGTTTATAGGAATAGGTAGAAGAATTCTGATAACAAAAGATAGTATAAAATCGATAGAGAAAATGAACCAATTTCAGACTGGTTAACAGCACACGGTTAGAGTTTAATTTTTGTTTTATTAGAGAAAATTTGGAATAAAGATTTATTTTTTTCTGTTCTTTCGAGTACTTTGAAATTTATCAAATACTTACCCGTAGATTAAATTTTATTGATTGCGAAATATGATTAAAACATTTCGATACCCTTATCAAACTTTGTGTAGGAGCATATGAAAAAAATTACTGAAATCGTTTTGATTGAACTTGTAGATAAATTGTATACCATCTTGTAATCCAGTATAAACTCAGTTTTATATATTTGTTGACGACCTCAGTTTTTATAAGCTGGAAGTAAATAGGCCAACAATTTTCACAAAATTAAATTCCGCAAGCAGGAAAATGGTAGAGAGATGTTTTCTATGATCCAGAAGTTCTGTTTTATGTCTTACAGTAAATTAAGTTAGTTATGTTTATGGGGATGTTTGGAACTTTAGAGTTATGTCTACTGATATACAGTTACTACTAAAGTTTTGTCCATGTCACATTATTTTTATCGTTCGAGTTGGCTCGGAATTAGGAAAGATTATTTAAAGCGATAAGGAAGGGAGAAGTTAGTACATTCAAATTGAATGCAGACGAGAGCTGATAATCAAGTATAAAATACATCGAAAGGGTTACTCTGCATAAATGTAATTGCTCTATATAACCATTATCTCTGGGGGCGCGCGTTTAATTACGATTTCATTTAAAATAACTTTCTCCCCATTTCCATTTTCATTTTGACGCATTTATATGGTAAATATAATGGAGGACGTGCTCTGTAATGTATATATTAAAATTTGAGTAAGAGAATATATTTTTTAAATTATCCAACTGCAAGAAAAATAAGCGGGATTACACTGGCACATTCAATATAAATTTTTAAAAACTTGAAATTTTGACTTTACTCTAAAAATTTCGAATTTAATCTCAAGATTATCAGCTTGAAATTGAGATACATAGGTACTACCTAGTGGAAAGAAGGAAAATTGTCAAATAATGACTTCCTTAAATATTGCAGATCTAACATTGCCAACATTAATCTTCTGAGAGTATTGTCTATTACAGTTTATTAATTAAGCTTATTTTGTAACCATCAACTGCATCTGCATCTGCATATACTTATATATAAAAGTCTAATTATACTAAACTTAATGATTCAAGGATTTAAATTACAAGGCAAAACGTAGTGAGTGGATATTTATTCGTTTTCTTTTGCATCTCAGTTTCGTATCCTTGGATATTAAATGAGCTTTTCGTAAATTACTTTTGAAAGCACAACCCCAGAACCCACGAGAATGCTATAAAATATCTCTTACTTTGATATTGCGTTAATAAATTTAGATTGAATTTTGCATAAGCTCAAGTTAAAATTTCACTCGCTAGGTAATGATGTTGGCCAACCGCTTGTAAGAGAATAATAATAACTGAGATGTATTATATGTAAATAAATATACTGCAACTGGCTAATGGATTCCTTATCCAATGCCATTAAAAAAAAAATATATATATACTGCAGGTATACTGAAAAATGCGACACTCAGCTATATTAAGAATATTTTATTTAAGCTTTGACAATATTGATGATTTTCAAAATTAGGAATATACTGATCTATTTGTATCTAAATAGGTAAGTCAATAGAGACGATATACTTACATATTATAAAAATTTGTAATCATGAAAATTTGATATAAGTAAGTATTGCAAAACAAATATAAACTATTAAAATATTTCGTAGCACCAAACAAAAATTTTAGCAATGAAACACAACGTCTTCACGGTTGCTGATGCTCTCCAGTTAGAATACTTGCAGTAATCACGTTCAAATGATTTTTGCTGATGAATCATTTTTTGTACTGAAATGGAGATAGTAAATAAAATTTAATGCCAGCATGAGTACCTACCTATATCTAGAAAAATATCGACAAAAATAGTTGTGAGAACCACCATTTTCTAATTTAATAAAATTGTGACTTTCTTTTGCGTCAAATACTGCTCAATAATATAGTGTCTTTGCATAGTTTTTATAAGGGTATTCAGTATTTTTCGTGGAATTTTCAGCTAAGGAAGAAGTAATAGCTATATTATCTAGCCATCTCGGCGGCGTCTCAGTATTTGGTTCATGATTGTGCAAAATCTGCCTCTGTTGATCAGGAGACTCCCATGTTCATTATACAGAGGGTATCTCAGCCTCGCGGCGTCCAAATGTCCTGACTCTCATAGAAGATATCGAAAATTTTCAAAAACATGATAGGAGGGTGCATAGTTTAGAAGTATTTTGAAATATACAGAATGATTTATTTAGACGTGACGACATGAACTTAGTTTTTTTTTTAAATGAAACACTAGGTATATTATGACATACTTGAATTCTCCATTTAAAGATGATTCAAACGATATCTGGGTTGGTACCCTAATATGGGCGAGATTAGACTAAGAACGTGTCAACTATGTGAGCTCACTGTATCCTAATGGAAGAGCATTTTTAGATTTTGTTTGAGCTAAAAATTGACAAAATACCTGTAAAATACTGTTATCAGATCTAACGAAATCGAGCATTTCATACAGGGTGAGTCAGGAAACACTAAATAGACCTTTTTTCATTTTTCTCCTATAGAGAACACCCTATATATTATCGTACTGAAGGAAAGTCTTTTACAAGAGTTTTCTACTGATGTAATCAAGGGTCCATATGTGATAGGTGTCAAAATATTTGATGACAAAATAACCCAATTATTGATTTATTTTAAAAATATGCTAAACCTTCAATTGTTTTATGTATTTTACCTGAAATCGGTTCTCTTTTGTGATAAAATTTCTAAAACAGAAAAAATTATATTTATCTGGACTATAGTAGTTCTTCTGTGCAGACAAAAAAAAATTAAGATTTATTTTGTTTAGCATGATATTGCAGCAATTAGCAATTAATACATTTTTGAAAATCTTCGTGTTCTCCATTATTTACCACCGTGTTCCCCAATTTTCTTTTGGTATAACACTCACATTACCACTGTCCTCAAATATTTTTTTCAGAATGAGTTGGGATCAGGAGCTCGTCTGTCAGTGTATTTTGTTCCATAAATTCTTGATGCCAATAAGCAATTCCTGTCAGGTTCTCCCAAACAACACAAATATATCATATCAATTAACTCCTGTTATAATCGTTCGTTGATACCTACTAAGAAAGATTTCAACAGTGAAAATTTTACAATAAAGCTAACTATCGACAACACAGTACTTTTACGATAGGTAGCTATTTGATTCGTTTAAACTTATTTCGATAGATTGAAAATTGGAAGCAATATGAAATTCTCTACAATTCCTTTTTATTTATTCCTTTGAGAAAACAATGACATGGTGTTTCTGAGAAAAATACGTATTTTACTACAGGAAAGTATCTAAGCATAAAATAGTCAACGCCTGAAAATTTTAGTTTTTTCTGAAACAAACTTTTCGTTTCCTAATTTTATTGATATTTTTGTCTTTGCGGAAGAACTATCTTGTTGCAGATAAGGATAATTTAATTGTTTTCAAAATTATTTCACTAAATAAAATCGATTTTAGTAAAAATACGTAAAACAATGGTGTTCTATTTGAAAAAAAAAAATGAAAAAAAGTAGATTTGGCGTTTCCTGACTCTGACCCTGTATGACATGTCCGATTTCGTTAGATTTGATAACAGTACGTAGTCTACAGGTAATTTGTCAATTTTTAAATCAAACAAAATCTCAAAATGCTCTTCCATTATGACACAGTGAGCTCATAGGTATATAGTTAACATGTCTAATCTCAACCATATTAGGGTGGCAATACATCGCAGACCCATCAAGTGGCATATCGTTTGAATCGTCTTTAAATGGAGAATTTAAGAATGTCATAATATACCTAGTGTTTCATTTAAAAATTCTAAGTTCATGTCGTCATGTCTAAATAGATCATCCTGTATATTTCAAAATATTTCTAAACTATGTACCTAAGCACCTTCTATCACCCCGTTTTTGAAAATTATGGATGTCTTTCATAAGATAGACATTTGAACGACGCGAGGCAGAGACACTCTACCCTGTATGATTGATTGATTGTTAAGAAGCAGGCGCACTTTAACTCTCAAAAAATTTCAGGTTTGAATCCCGATTGATGCAATGGAATTAATTGTGAAAGAGGTTACTTTCTCTAAACATAGATATTGAGTGTATGTTATTGTTATTAATCTTATCTTCCGCATGTTCCATAAACCATTCCAACCAAACATGTACTATACCCTGTATTCCATAACACTTAAATAGCAGGCCATAATGGCATTTAATTGTATACTATTTATAGAAATGAACATTGTATACCTACATAGAGTTAATATGTACAGGGATATCCAACGAAAATGACCACCCCTAATAACTTCTTTATTTTTGATGCTATAAAAAATATTTTTCTATAAAAGTTATAGGGTTTATTGAAAGCATTTAGAATATTTATTCAGAAAAACAAATGAAAGTCGTTTAGAGGAGATACGGTTTTAACTTGCATTTTTTCAAATGGAGCACCCCATTTTTTTGCATTTTTGAAATCAAGGTACTTTTCTCATTTCGAATATATAGATATATATCATATTATCTTTTAGGGTTTTCTAATTATTGCAATTTTTGTGGCCCGAAAACAACAAGGAAATAAAATAACAGAACAAATTTTTGTTTTTAGAATGCATTAGTCTTGGCTAATTTAGATATTAATTACAACTATAAATAAAAGTAATTAAAACTATCCTACATAAACTGTTCAAAATGACGCCCTTCATGTTCGATACCTTTTTCGAAATGAGAAAAGTACCTTGATTTCATAAATGCAAAGAAAATGGGGTGCTTCATTTGAAAAAATGCAAGTTAAAACCATATCTCCTCTAAACGACTTTCATTTATTTTTCTGAATACATATTCTAAATGCTTTATAGCATCAAAAATAAAGAAGTTATAAGGGGTGGTCATTTTTGTTGGATATCCCTGTACATATAATATAATGTACATATACCTAATTAATTAAATGGATGGATAAATGACAATATAATAATTATTATATAGTATCTAATAAAAGGATTTAACTAAGATTTCCTGTATCTTTGAGATATCCCTGTCAGTTTTCCCTTAGAAAATTGAATTACGCACCACGTATAATGATAGATTTTATCATGTTTGCCTGACAAATATTATATCGGTTCAAGGATAAACATACAAACAAACTCTAGATAAACTTATTGCTAACGGATAATATCGTCACCACGCTGAAGTTTACAAAATGCTAGGTAATATGAGTTTGTTGGTAAATATATTTTTTATATAACAAAAATCCCTATAATCTCTGCATATTTATAAAATAGGAGTTTAATGAGTTTAATAATAATCCCGTATTTATTTTAAAATGATAAACATAATTTAAATTACGGAAATAGTTATCATCATTTAGTCTAGAATTTAAATAAATACTACTAGTTACAAAAGTAATTAACAAAAAGAGAAGTATATTAACAAATATTATACCGACGTTTATAACCAAAATGAAAGGGAAGGAAATATACAAGTAAATGTATTAAAATATAAACTTAATAGTAATAAAAAAATTAATACAAAATATATAATAAATGGATAATAAAAGTAAACACCGTTCTGTACCTATGTTAAATATAAATCAAGCAAGAGTGACATAAGATAAATTGTTTTATGTTTTAACACTACAATTAAAAATGTCAAGGTTTGACTGCAATCATTTAAACATATATTAAAAACACGTGAATAATTCAATAAATTTGTTCTTGGAGCTTGGATCAGCCAAATAGAATAAGGCGTATGAGCGAGTTTGAACAGATGAATATTAAATATATATAATATATAGGACTGAGAACATCTGATATGAAATAAACAACCTTTAATTATGTAGTTTACGAAATATAATAATATGTAATATGTAGGTATATTAATAATTATTTAAGCATATCAGATTAAGTTTCCGAAACATCTGTAAATATTATTATTTTGATTTGTATTTCATGTCCAAAAACTCAACTGTTCCTTTAACGCCAAAGACCAAGACCAAAAGCGTAGGACTCCTTTTTCAAAATATTCAAGAAAATGGGATACCTAGTAGGTAAATCCCAAATACTTAAACGAAAATAAAAAAATGCTACAAATAACTGCTTGACAGCTACATATTTGCTAAAAAAGATGTACAATGTATTTTAATACATTATATTATTATGGAAAATAGATAAGGTGTTTTCCTTAGGTTTAAATTCCAAACATATCTAAACGTTTATATCTCGAACTTTTGAAATTGTTTGTTTTAATTTATTTCAAGAAATCATTTGATTATCTACCATAGATTACGCACACGCAAGCGGTGTTTATAATAATTTGCACCCTAGTATTTTCTTATTTATACAGAAAACAATGACACTTAAGTACTACCTAATCTGTAATAAGTAGGTATTTATTTTTAGATATTGTTTAATATTTTAGAGCGCATTCATGTTTTGAGTTTAATGTAAGTTATTTCATGCATTTTTTTAATTAAGGAACGCCCATAACATAATATATTTTTCCGATCAAATGCATTCTGATTATATCTGTATCAATAGAATCATCAAACTTCTCACATAATATATCATGAGGTTACTTGAAATTATTATACATCCTTTTATAGCATTGCACTGATCATATTGGTGTAAGAAAATGGAAATATAATAATTAGTACAAACAAAAAACTACTTAAAAATAATAATAAAAATAACACGTGATCAGAGGACAATTAGTCTCCAATGTTCCCTAGTCACATAAAAAGGGTTATAAATTAAATTTATATTCAAACAGTACAGTGTTTCTTTTGTCATGCAAATTAATAATAAATATTAAAACAACATTGTATTATTATGATAATAAAATATATTTTTTATTTATTATACATTATTTATTAACAGGAGAGTTATGCTGACGCCGACTATGAATATTGATTATCAATTAATAAAATAAAAGACAGAAATGTAAATTAGTGTGATTATTGTGGAATGTAAAACTATGTCTATAGAATAAATGTGGCAATTGACGGGCACCCTTATGAGTTGAAGTAAGGTGCATTAAATTTATGTCCAATGAAAGACCGATTCATTTCATGTTGACAACTTTAAGCCCCATTAAATATACCATAAACTTATTTTATTTTTCTTTAACGCATCGACGTTAGCTTTATCGTAGTATACTTCTACCCGTTTAAAGTTTTACCGTTACTTATATATTCCCAAATACTAGTAATTCCATTCTCTGTTTTAATACTTTTTTTAAACAAACTTAGTATTACATTGCCGCTCATCTAAATGTACAACGTTATTAAAATTTATTTTAACCAATGTTTTTAATAAATTGGCGAAGTCGCCTGGCGAAAACGGATAAGTAGATATTTATGAAGTTTAAAAAAATTACCTATAGTAGTAGCACAAATTGAAGAGCCAAGGTTTAGTAAATAGATCACAAGCGTTAGATTTACTCTTGCCCTACCATCCCTACCATCTCTTAAAATGTTCTCTTCACTATTCTTTGGCTTTTCTTAGTCTTTTAATAAGGGTCAAAATATTTTTCCATTCCACAGAGCTTCTCGGTTTCTGGAAAATTATTTCACCTACGAAAATTCCATATTACTGTGGCACTAAATCTGCATATACTTGACCCACATTTTGGAAAACTAAGATCCCATCAAGAATCGTGTGGAAGAAACTTATCTTATGGTCACAGTTGCCTCTAATTAAATGATTTAGGCTCATCCTGTTCTGACCCAGTAGTCAAGCTGAGTTTCATTTATTCGGCTCTTTCAGAAAATTCCGATGTTATCTGCAGTTACTGCTGAGTTTCCAGTGCTCCTTAAATGTTTCATAGGCTCTTCGTTAAAAGTGGTCGAAATTTGTCTATTTTTAATACCCAACTTTTCTCCGAGCCCAACTTTTTTCTTAGTCGAGTGCTGACCTGGTTATCACGGAAAATAGGTAATTCTTTACTCCGACTGCACCACCTCACTCATTTTCTGCAGCTAACATCACAAGAGTAGTAGAGTAGTAGAAGCCTTTGCCTGGAAGATTGTGGTGTATGATTCTAAATTGAAGCCCTTCTCTATTCCATTACTTTCCAAATTTCTGCTTTCGACTATACCTATCTGTTGACTATCCGACACTTGTTTGTGTAGCTAGCATTAAAGATTATAAAAATAGTACTCTATTTGTGTTTCATGCTTCTCCGCTGAGTGATCGTATACTTGTCGTTTCTCCTATCACCTTGAAAGTTGTTATAGAAATTAACCTCCTTTTTCAATTTAATGATGGCGGTGTGCTCGTTCACTCTATTTCTATATCATATTCCATTCTAAGTTCAGCTACTAAGTCTTCTATACAAACTTTTAAGATGTGGTGATTGATTTATACTCGGCCACCAAACAGTGATTCATATTGAAGCCTCAAGCTGATACGGCATTGTTTTTCCCCAACACCAGAATTTCCCTATTTTTTCAGAAAAATGTTAGAGGCAAGACTCCTATTATTTTTATGTTCTATCGTTTACAAAAGTTATGAACGAAAAAACGGGAACACCTTGTATATCGATTTTGAAAAGTGCGATTTTAACGAAGTTAATTTATTCCAAACTATGCCAGTTAAGGGGCAATGCAAGTGGATAACTTCAAAAATAAGAAATACTTGGTGAAAATTTTCTCATTTCGATAATTAAAAATATACCAGATGACAACCAATCTTACAAGGCGCCATTTTATTGTCTTTGAGGTTACAGATTTGGCTTTCGTATCGAAGATATAAGTAGTTAATTAGGACCTGTAGGTATTTTCCGTGAAATTACTTTAAAAATTACCGGTTTTTCCGAAAGAGAATTTTAAATAGAACTTTATATATTGTTTGGACCATTCGATAGGGCTTAAAATTCCCTTTCACACATATTTTACATCACAAGTGGCAATTTGTTTTCAAAATGGCGGCCTAGGCGCAGGTATTTTGATTAGTTTTTGAAGGATATTGCAAAAATTTCATTTTATCACCACTTATATTTAATTTTTTTTTCAAGTTTCATCTTTTTCTTACATTTTCTTTAAGATCTTAAAGGAAATGGTACTTTTTAAATTTGAATATTAAAATATATCTTAATATTTAGGTACAGGAAAATGCTTGATAACTTATACACGTTTTATTTTTCTTAACAAGTAAAACAGAGAAACCTGAAATGGTGTTTTTTTTCATATAAATATATAATTAATTTATGTTGCCTAGGCCACCATTTTGAAAACAAATTGACACTTATGATATACTTATCATCGAAAAAGGAATATCAAGTTCTATCGAATTGTCAAAAAAGATAGACAGGGTTCTATTTAGAATTCTTCACATAGGATATATCTTCGACCCGAAAACCAAATCTTAACCTCAAAAACAATAAAATGGTGCCTTGTACAATGATTTCATTGCCACCCGATGAAGGAGAATCCTAACATCATATACAACATTTATTTAAAATAATTTTTATTTTCATCTACAAGCTAGAGACAGTTATCAAGATGCTTTTTTTGATTTTTAATTATAATTGGAAATCCTATGAACTTCAATGCAGACCTTCGATTTTAAATAACCCCACAGGAAAGAATCAAATCGGGACTTCTGGGCGGCCAATTTATAGACACAACACAGGCGAATAAGTGAATAACTGTTACATATGAGATAATTATCGGTCGCATTATATATAGCTTTTAATACACGTGGTATGTTGTTCACCAATATATCGAACGATGCAAGACTCGAAGGCGTTGTTACAACTTTGTAACACATTCAACAAACAAATGAGAAAAATATTCCAGAATCCTATCAATTTCTGAAAATCCTTTATACTGACTATTTAAAGGTGTATTAAACATTATTAAAGTTTCAGATAAAGGTCAGATGAATAAAACATTTATTTAAAACATTGTAATTATTTATGGTAAAATTAGAGCAAAGGTATTCTGTTTAAATTTCAAAGAAATGTATACATTCTGTCGTAAAAGCCAAGTCAAAGTAAAGCACAAAAGCTAGTATCAACCCGTATAAGCTAACGAAGCGTGGATCAAACGTAATGTCAAAAGAGAACAGCAACAGCGTTTCACGTTGCAGACATAACTCAAATACTTTGCTGTTCCGCTTAAAGCAGAAAAACACATTATACTTTCTTTCCTTTTCTTGTATGTAAAAATAAAACGAAGACCGTAAACGTCGACGAGAGAGAGCCCTGGTGGAAAATAATCGGCTAGCCACTATGCCAACGTTGGAGAAGAAAACCCCAGGAGCCAACCGGGCGACAAAGTCATAAAAGTCAAAAGAAAAACGAACAAAATACGGCTATGCTGCAGAAATAGATCAAGTCAGCAAAATATATTTTTTCATATACGGAGGATGACATATATATTTCACGTTTGAAAAGCAAATATATAAAGTAAGCAAATAATGATCGCAAAATACCAGGGAAATGTTAAATATTTTAGCCATTTTGTTAGTTTATAAGTTTTATAAAAGTATATAGGTAAGTACTTTTTTATATTTTTGGGAAAGATTCTTCACGTTAATATCTACACAATGTTCTTCAATTCACATTAAAAGAAAAATAAATGTCGATTATAGGAAAACTCGTTAATCTTTAATTTTATTAATAATTGTAATTGGTAAAGATTTAATAAATAGGTTTGATTTTCTGATTGCCTCGAATAACCCAAATATTACGAATATCTCAGTAATGGTTAATGAAATCGATGTAAATGTTTCAACATTATAGTCGCGGCATTACAGGGATAATAAAAGACATGTAACCGAATTGACCCAAGTGATTCAGATGTAAAAAATTTCCGTTCGCCTTCTCACAGTTTGTTGACCTATACCTACCATCCAATGATTTTACTCGATTTAGTGCAACATAAGTGTAATCTATCTCAATATATGGTTTCATAATCGCACGCAGTTGTCTAGACTATCAGAGGGTTGAGGTATTTACCTTTGACAAGAGTTAAGCAAGCTTACTTGGCCCCCCCCCCCCCCCCCCCCCCCAGTAAACTTTGAGGTTAAATGAAGTTCTGCAGAGTTCTATTTAAAAAATCTCTCTATATAAGAACAAGAGTTATTTTTATTCTTTTTATTAGTTTTTTTAATATTATCTATTATTTAATAGTACCGGATCTAGGAAATTATTATTATTTATTAAAGTGAAACGTATTTGCTTCAAAATTAATAATTTTTAAAACTTATCGTTAGTCAGATTTGTGTGATTAGCGCAGCTTATAAAACCTAGTACTTAAAACCGTATTACAGTAGACAATAAACTAGTTTAATATCTCATATAAGAGAGCATTTATATAATGTCCCAAATTGTCAACGCTATAATCATATAAGTGAGCTAGTTATCGGATAAACTTATCATCTGTCAAAATAAAAGTGAATCCTTAGATTACTATTAAATAAACAATAAATAATTTATCACCATTTTGTTTTAGTTAGGATAGTACCAGAGTGTATATTGAAGGCTAAAATAACATCTTAATGCCCTATAGGAGTTCCAAAGTTCACGTAACTGATGTGACATTACCCTGCGTCTTGGGAGTGTCCTGTTTTATGGCATCACGCAACGGGTTGATTGCTTTTCCTTTAGAAACTCTGGATCTGAGATCTCATATGGCTCGAGAGCCTCTCAGTCATTATTTGCTAGGAACTCATCAACTAAAACGGCGTTCTTATCACTGACTCTCATAACAAACTTACCCCTTAGTTTATATATTCACCCTCTTATTTTGGTTCAATTCGTTGCAATATAACCTCACCAAATTCTTTACAAACTTTATATGAAGGATAAAGGACGTTAAGAATATTTTGTAGCGTCTTCATCTTAAATTATCTCCATTCTTATGAATATTTTTAAATAATTTACAATTAACTGCTTCATTTTAAAACAGACGTTGCTGCACCAAAAAAAGTGATACAAATCAGAAAACTGGATTTAAATCCGCAATAACGCTGCTATTAATATACACACATTCAACAATACATATGATATTTTGCCTTGACGTGCAATGGTCGGTCAAATAAATGGAACTATAAAACACAAAAGATGTGAGTGGACTTTTAATGGAATGAAAACATTAATATCTCTAGCTTGATAACATATATCTTAGCATTTACGATGTCATGAACAATGAACATTCATATTCTGTTTTTAGACATCACTTAGCAGTCTGGTCTTTTTCCAATTATAGAAACATTAAACTACAAATGATTACATGATTATATGAAGTAAAGGTTAAAATGTGCTTGAATTATTATATATTCAAATACATATAAGTAAGTATTGAGATCGTGAAAAAATCAACTTTCCCATTTCTACGGATTTAAATTTTTGAGCTATAGATTTAAAAATATAATTTTTTAATTTTAATTTGTTTATCTTTCGATCAGCCTGCTATTGAACAACTTGAATTTTCAAATTATTTAGATAAAACTTTGTAGGTGTATGACCTAATTCATGCTAAGTTCGTAGTAGAAAAATATTGGTCACCAAAAAATAAAAAGAATTCACTGGAAAGAAAATAACGTACATAGGTACGGCTTAAAAAATCTGCGTCTTTGTTTTTTGTAATAACTTCGAGATAGTTTATTGTAATTTGATCTACCAAGTTCAATGTCATACTAAAATGGTTAATGAATATGTTGGCGGCGAGAACGCGATGACATTTTCTTAAATTCTTAAATTTGTAAAGACTGATTAATATTTCAAAGACAAAAACATATACCCATTAATTAATTTATTATTACTTAATTAATTTGGTTGTTTTGTGACAATTATTAAAATAATTCTTATATGGAAGTTAACAACATTGTATAACACCAGATTCTTTAATATTGGTTGCGCAAATTTACATGCTTAATTATTAGTTAATCTGTAATATATTATTATAAGTTAAAGATATCCTAAATATATTTGGTTGGCTGACGGTTTTAAAGCTCACCTTTAAATGTTCCATTAATTAATATTCTACTCTAATAGGTCATCTTAATAGACTTGAAATTTATAAAGGTAATCAAGTATTGATTACCAAATATATAATCATTAAAACTTTTAACTACCAATTAAAGAAAATTCGAGTTATTTACAAGTGAAATGATTATGTATTAGTTAGTATACTTACACAAACTGCTATTTATTTTTATGTGCAGATAATACAAAAAATGTTTCTAACTGACAAACGAGCGAGTTTAAAACCTTTTGATAGAGCCGAGGACGCGTTTTACGCTAGCATGGTTGGTCATATTGTTTATCGTGAATTGGGTTCGATCCCCAGCTTTGATGCTGGGATTTGTCTGCATCTGTTTACACATAGAACCTCTCTTCGGACAGCTCTCTGGATTTTGAGGGTTGTCTAAATTATGTGGTGTGTTTTATATTTTTATGTAAATACTGGGACTTATAATGTGTTTACCGAGGTGTTTACGTTTATTTACAATTCAATTTAAACAGATATGACTTTGAAAATTGCAAAATCAAGTATAATTAAAGGAATTTGAAAATTATTGTACTAGTCGAGGGAAATTAGTCAAAATAATTGAATAAAAGTAGATTTTTTTCTTTGTTTTCTATTATAGATGCAAATGAGTCGAAAACCGAAAAGATTAGCAAAATCGGGCTGGGGCTTCGCGAGAAATGCGCATAAAAGTGCATTTTTGATGCATTTCGAGTGCATCACTACACTATTTTTTAAATTTCTCCAGCTCTATTGGTCGTAGAAAAATAAATAAAAAAAAAAATACTCGTAAATGAATAGCCTAACCTCAAAAAATCCTAGTTTCTCAGTTTATTTTTTTTTTTACTAATACTGCAATAAGTGGGGTAAAATTTTTTTGATCTTTACGAAAATTGGGGAAAATATATATTTTCATGCTATAAATATGTGATTAAATTAAAAAAAAAAAAATATTTTTGCAATTGAACATTTTCGAAAAAAATTAAAACGCTTGCCATTTAATGCAAAATGGTCATGGGGTAAACTTTTTTTTTATGAGTAGATCTCTTTAAGTACTTTTTTGTAAATATATGCCAGAATCTGTTTATCAAGTTAAAATGTCGTTTATTTTAATTAAAAAAAAATTATAATAATTTCACTTTTCTCACATATTTTCATATCTTTTATGCCAGATTTTCATATAAGTTTTGTATAAAACGAAATTCAATTCATTAAAAGAGCTTTCGTAAAGTGTAAGTATTAGTTTATTTACCTACGTAAACCAAACTTACACATGACAGCCCAAATGCTTATAGGTTAGGTTTTCATTGAGCACATCTCAGTGAATCAGAAATATATAGGTACCTACTATTTATTTCCAATAAAGAAATAACGCTGCCTGTCCTAACAGCTTGCATTTTAAGACACAGTAGGTATAACATAATAAAACACTTAATATAATATAACTTTGCTAATTTTTTTGGTTTTCGACTCATTTGCATGTATAAAACAAAAAACAAAAAAAAAATTCAACTTCTCGATTAGGTACATCAATTTAAAATTCTAATTTCCCCCCACTCTACCAAAAGATACGTGAAGAGGTTTCAATAAACCTTAATATCATATTTCTATAGAACATGCTGTAGAAGTGTCAACATCATAACGTCATACAAAATAGTTACTTCTATATTATATTCCAAGAAATTTAATAGATAATTTAAATTTATCAAATACGGGAGCATTTTAAAATGCAGTTCCAAATTCAGTTTAAAATCTTCAGAACAAATGTTACAGGCATATTGTTAATATGCTTATTATTAATACTCGACTCCTGCCGGTAAAAATGGGCACTGTTAGTTAACAAAAAAAAAGATTTCTATTAAGAGTAGTTAATTTACTGTATTTCATCGACAATCAATTTCATACTAAAGTTTAAATTTTCTTAGTTTTTAAATATTTAGGTAAATAAATATAATTAATTTATTGCGAATAAAACGTTTTAAAATGTAGGTCGTGTGAAGCACGCGGTTGAATTTGTATATGGTATTTTATCGAGGTATATATTGATTTTTCAACTAAATCTTTAGAAACAAACTTATTACAGATTATAAAAGAATTAATAACAATATTCAAGTGTTACCTGATTCCTGAATCTATTCCTATTTTTTTTTTATATATATATTTAGGGTTGTTTGACTAACGCCATAGAAATAATCATGTCAACTTTAAATATTTTTCTTAGTTTTATCACCTATCAGTTGTAGCCATATATTTGACTTAGAACCATAGAGATAACATTACCTTAATTACCAAGCGCTTAAAATTTCGTAGATTTGGATATTTCTTCACATATCAAGAAACCCATATCGGGCAAACTGAGTGCTTTTGCTTACGTAGTTGATATGTAGTATACCTAGGCATAGCTCATATATTATTACATGTACATACATTTTAAATGAAGATAATCATCTTGTAAAGGACATGCCATATATTATAAAATAAATATTGCAGTTGATTGGTGCGTGAGCGAAACCCAATGTTCCCCCTAATGGAGTAGAAGCCAAGTCGCGTTATATTTCCGATAAAACTTATGTGTTCACAAATACAAACAGTTTCGCGCGAAATACCTTACCGAATGGTTGTTTTCTTTTAAGCCAATCGAAATCAAATAGCTTTGTGCCTAATTAATGTCTGGGATCCAGTGACTGAAGACTTGACTCAGTGCCTAAGCCTAATTAAAAAATCTTCGTGTGTGGTGGGTTATTTGAAGAATTTATCCAATTTAATAGTTAATAAGTTTTCAAAGTTATTCCAAAAAGGCGTACATTTTAGATCCTATAGTAAATTTACCAGTGAATTTAAAGGACTTTTTTAAATTATACAACAAGAAATTTAAAGTAAAAATATAACCCTTGATACAAATCAAACTTGTTTCACCTCCCGTCGCAGTAAACGAGTGGCATTGGCTCAGAGAAACAAAGATTAAACTTAGCCTATCTTCGTCCGTTTTGTGCAACTTAGTTATATTCTGTCTGCCTTGGACGCCATGTTCAGCTAAGATGACCACGCTGTCTTAAAATATGTAACCTACGCTAAGTTGGGTCGCACTCACGATGCTTATAAGTCTCCCAACAACTTAATAATGTATTTTAATGACGTAGCTGTGTTCTATTAACTCTAAAAGGGTACATTATTTAGTGATGTGTGCGCACAATAATTCCCATCGAGGCTATACACGAAACACTTACCACAAAACACAAGTAAGCTATTAGGTTTAATTTTATTTGCCATAAAAATTTCATAAAAAATATCCTTTCATTGCTTTATCAGTGGGTATACCCAATAGAACCAATAAAATATTTCACGAGCCAAAATGAAATAATTTTCGTAATCGTTTTCTCTAACAAAACGTGGCGCCATCTATGCAGGGGGTGACTGATATTATAAAGTTAGCGCAATTTTTATTTTAATTAGGTCTTGCGTGTTTAGGTGGCTAATTATTATCTATTTTTTTAAATAAACATTTTTTTGTCCATAATTTTTTTTTATAGATTACGGATTTAATTTTAAAATAAGATTGGAGTTTAGGTTTCATGTATCTCATTTTTATGTGGTTATTTATAAGTCGAAGCATCAACAATATACCATGAAACGCGGGTCTTTACACTTAAGTCCAGCATAATCTGTATCTACGTAAATCAGAGATTTATTATCCATATGAAAATTGTCTTAAAACGAGTAATGTATTATGTAGCCATGGACAAAGTATAAATTGGGACATACACTTTATATTTATTAAATTGGTTTTTATGTTTTTATATAATTAAATTATTTTCTTTGAATTAAGTGGGTTTGAATCCAATAAAATCCAATAAACTGTTTTTTAATATAGTCTACAACACGTTAATTAATTTTGTCTTTGTATAGCATTAAACTGCTAAAAATGACTATTGAATCTCAGATACCTACAAATAAGTATATCTGAGATTCAATAATGATATTAATGATGATGAAATAAATTATTTGAAACATTCATATTATCTATAATAGTTTATTTTAAATATTGACCTAAACCCTATTAAAAAGAATATTTGTATAATAGACAAAAATTATGTAGAACATTTTGCATCGTAAGAAAATCAACATGAGATTACAGAAGAATTATTTGTTTTGTATCCAAAACCTGTTTTTAGAAAAATTATACCTATTTATACTGAATCAGTTTTAACATATTTTGAATAAATTTGGTACATGCTTGTAGTTCTCGAGCTATTCCAGCAATATCCGGCAATTAAAAAGAAGTTCTAAAGACACAGGAATTGGGGAAAGAATGGAATTCAACGGAATTACATATTTTATGATTTCCTGAGATCAAAAGCTTTTGTTCGTCATAATAACTATCGAACGCTTGATACCCAAGTAACTTTTAAGTGCTAATATTTTTTGCGTGCCGTCGTTTCTGTAAAAAGCCTTTATTTTAATTAACACAGAACGTAAGCAGGTTCGAATAAGTAGTTTAAAATATAATATCTACCTTTTTTAAATTTCGAGTTGTATTCCAACATTTTTCATACCGATATCGTAATCCCAACAAATTAAAATTTTAAATAAAGAAAAATAAAATATTTGTTTTTGTACAACATAAACACCACCATATACTATAGACAACACTCAAATTTACAACCAAGGCTACCAGGGTGAAGGTTGCACATATTCATTATCTACCAACATTACCAGCGTCGAAGCTGGGAATCGAACTCAGTTTATCATAGATGATGTGACCAATCATGTTAGCCACAACGCACTCAAGCTACGTCGGTACCGCATGCAGAGCGTTAGTTCGATTCAACTTGTCGAGGAAGCTATTAAACATAGCGGTACCTTAGTATGTTCTCTTCGCATTTTTCAGTTTATCGCCTATAACTTGCTAATTCATAGTTATGCAGCATTGCAGCAATCAGAGCCCTAGCAATGTTTTTGCAAGTAATTAAAATGGCGCCCTTTTTTAACTTATTTTATTTTACTTAAATAGCAGAATTATGAAAGCTTAGCGCCCTTGACACTTGCCCAGTTGCCAATGCATTCCTGCAACTGCGAAAGAGATAATATTCTGCAGAGTAAATCATATAAAAATGAATAAAAGCGTTTTGCTAATTTGAATTTGCTTTTTTATAAAAACTTATACGATTCCTTCACTCAACGGTCGAAATTATCATTATTTTCCTGCAGTGTGCTAGTTTTCGAAGTAATTCTTATTAGGAAGTGTTTATGGAATTATCTAGATTCTTACTAAATATAATAACAGTTGCTTTTTTGGTACAAGAGCAGCAGACTTGAATTTATAGTGGTTGATTCATTAAGGTTCATTTCACACCTGTGAAACTTTCCTTTTGATCATAATAACCTAAATATTTCTCCAGTGCTTGCATGTTAACCTTTAATCTTTAATATACAGTAAAAATCAATGTGTAAACTAAGTAATTAGTGAACGGCATTTACTTTGTCCACTGTCTACCAACGGAGATGGATCGCCCATCGTTGATGGTTTGCTAAGGGTATTTTTTGTTGCTTGATTTCGCTCGAACAATAGGAGCAAGGTTGATTTGCGTCTGTACTGAACGTGGTACCTACTCTTGCAACGTGTATTAATAGTCGTTCCCTTATTTGAAATTGTTTAATTATACAATATTAATTACAACACACTTTTGTGCAATATAAGGTGAATAATTCATCGAAACTATTAAATTTATATTTTTTAGTAGGTATAAATCTCAAATAATTATGTTAAAAGATAAACGGAAAAAAAGTTTTTTCTTTGTATAATTTCCAATACGAACTTAAAATACAATAGCAGCCGAACAACGTAGACTATTTTTAAAAGTATTAAACGTATAACGGGTGTAAAAAGAGTTTAATAGTAAGGGCGTGTGTCTCCTCTCCAGTCTCTTTTAAAATTGTCTAAAAATTCCAGATCTATTAATAACTCTTAAAATAACCTCTAACATGCACTGTGAAGAATTTGACGGAATTAATTTTCTAATTCATTTAGACACAAGCTGTCAATACATTTTGTCAAAAGAGAATCTGCGAGAGATTACATAAACGAATATTGAATGTCTTTCTCACTATGTGATATTATTCTATATCTTATATAGATTAAAATTCGGCATTATTTGATTAGTGTTCACTGTTCAGGTGTTACAAACTTGATGCAAAACATGTGCGTTATTTGTTATTTGTTATACTTATGTAGTGCTGTTACACCAGTTTAGTGTCTAGTAATTGATGTATTTATATTTAGAATTAAAAGAAAAACTCTCTGCACCATCTTGCCTCGAAAATTCTTGAATTTATTTACCAACTAATTGCTATTTATAATTCTTATAACAAAGAAATATTTCTGTGCACTTTTGGATTGTTTTAATAACAAAAACTATGTACATGAAAAATACCTTGATTTTGTATATTATCTAAATTATCGCCTTATAATAATTTAGTTTAATATAAAATACTAATATTGACTTACCAAAGAACTGTGTATAATAATCAATGCCACGATTCACAGCGAAATTTAACATACAAAATGCACATGGAATAATTATTTTTAACATAAGTCAGCATAGCCAAAGATACCCACAGACTGAATAAAATCTGGTCCTATTTTGTGGTTTAGGATAAACCACAATAGACAATATTACCTGAAAAGTGAAATCGAAAGCGAGCTATTTTCAGTGGCTATTTTGAATAGAGAAGGCAAATAATCCAAAAGTTTATGGGTACTATAAAAATGTATCCTAATTGAGAGTGAACACTCCAGACGAAATTTGTGTAACTGAGTTGTATTTTATATGCAAATTGAAACGCATATAATATAAAGTTATTTATGACTGAAAACATTTTTTGCATGGTAGCAAAGGGGAAACTAGGGGTTTTGAGATTTAAAGTTAGATTTTATGGGTTTATTGGTATCTTCATCCTGCCCCTCTGTAATTACATAGAGCATGTCTGACTGGTTTTCTTCACAGACAAAGACTACCAATTACTCTGCTATGCAGACATTGAACACGTTTTATTTTATTTTTTATTTTTATATGTGTGAAATAAAAATGTATAATGTAAGTATTGCACCATTGCCATAATTAATAACATTAAGAATAATAATAGCATAGTACACAAATGTATTATATGCAGTAACTCGTAAATTGTATGGACTGGTCCTTGTTAAATTTAATGTAAACGTCTTTAAAAAGACAAAATTTGGAGGGTACTACATTTTTTATGCATATTACAAGACATTTTGGGGTTCTTTTCATTAGTATCTTAAAAATGATTTAGATCATATTTTTAAATAACAACAGCTATTAGGGATTGTTTTGGTATTTTCTGCTCTTTATCTGATTTCAATAATATATCAATAATAAGTGTATAACAAAAATAAAAAAAAATAATTATTGAAAATCTTATGTATTATAAACGGTTTGCCTTAATTTCCTATTCATAGAGGAATTAAATAATATGCAGATAGGTATATTTATTAATTTAAGAAATATATTTTTGCTATATTTGCTGTATTTTCCTATCCTCTTTATAAAACAATTTGGTGACGTTTCTTATAAAAAAGACACCATAATGTGCGTAAATAGGTATACCTACTTAATTTACACACTCTAAATTTGTTCTTTTTATTTATTTTTTTTTCACAAGACTGTCATTTGTCTCCCATTGTATTAATGATATAATGTATGTAAAATGAATAAACAAAAACAAAATTGTAAGGTTATGACATTATTTATTTTAGAACTTCCTTGAGATACTACACTGAAAGGTAAAATATCATCGAGGAATAAAAATGTAAGATTTGGAAAAGGCGTTGATTAAACTTTATAAAAACGTGAAGCCAAGATTTTTAAATTAAATTTGCCCAAACACGATGCATCTCAAATATTATGACTAAGAGTGATGTAATTTTGTTTTTTCTCTAACATAATATATTAACATTTTTTATTAAGTTGTAACTAGACGTTTGTATCAAAAAAAAAATTAAAGATAACAGTTGTCAAAACGCCTTTGTGTTTTACTTCAGCAAAAGTAGGTACGTTCTAATTAATCAATGTTATTTCGAAAACCCTATAAAACTGTATTAAAAATTAATTTTTTATTTGGGTGATCTCCCTAAAAAGACTTTCATCCTCCTAAATTATTATTAGAATAAGTAATTAATATTTTGGAATGCATTTAAATATCATAATACTAATTTTAATCTTAATTATCTAGCGAAAATACTGAGTTGTATAGCTAAATATTTAAAAAAATTTTTTAGTCAAAACTTTCTACTATCTAAATATATGATAAAGAATTTTGAAGTCCGTTGGATATATTACCGAATAACACAGACAAAAAATTTGTAGAAGAGTTTCCGGGTTCTCTTCCACTTGGATTATATTTTGAAAGCTTGTGACTCTGACCATCTTGTATTCTTCCTCGATTCGGAAGAAGATGGTTCGAAACGTCAATCATTTAAAATAATCAACTTGGAAGAGATCCCGAAAACTTTCCTTCGCCAAACGATTTTAACTTCGATCTATTTTCTGAAAAAATATATTTAATTTTCTTTAACGGACTCAGTTTTAAGGTTATTTTTACAATTACCAAAAGGTATTAGTCATCATCGTTATAATAATAAAATATCATTTTAAAATACCTTAAAGCTGCATGTGGTGCAATTATATTGTTTTCGGCGTTTTTTTAAAAGTTAGTTATTTATAGTCTTAAAAAATCTTAGAAAGTTCCTAAGTCAGTTAATACATTGTCACCAAAGACGTTCTTGTAAGAACTTTTTTGGTACTATGACAGTCTGATTTTTGTAGTCATGCAGAAAGGATTTTGTGAATTTCTGAAACGTACCTACTGCAAACGTTCTGCTTTATTTTTACGGTACTTCTTTGTTTAATTCAAGATTTTATGCATGATAAAATAAGAAAATCCGAATTTGTGGAACGTAGTGGCGTCCGGCTACCTTCTAGAAGAAAATTCTTAATTAATATACTTACTGAAATTTATTTCATTGAGAAACACCAGATGCGCTAACCACTCAGCTACTGTCCCAATATCCTCTACTGTTTGACATCTTTGACACATTTGATGAAGAATATTTGTTGAATTTCAATTATTTTTATACACACATTGCCGCAAATTATAAGAAAATAATAAAACTTCGAAAGTATTTAATTTGCAAGAAGAAAGTAATATTTTCTTACATTAAGGTTTTTTGCTTTCACTTAAAGAGTATTGAATAATTTAAATATATTAGTTTGATGAGAAAAAGTCCACAAATTCTTAAATATAATTGTTTTTGACTTGCATGAAGCCTCAAAACATGTAAAATCATTTTTAATATCATTTTAAAATAAACTAGATTTGATATACAATATGATACGTTTCCTTGTTTTTATTGCGGTTCCTTGTATCTTCATTTCAAAGTATGTTTATAGTAACTTTCTTGTAAGGAAAGTTCTACGCATTGTTAATACAGGTACATTTAAAGTGAGAGCACTCGGTATACATATAGGTACGATATACCTATAAAATTGTAGTTTCAAATTTTTGCAAAATAACTGATTTCTATTAATTTAAATATATATGTGTATAAATATAAAAAGTTCTGGAGACACCTTAATATCTTGAAAATTTCGTGTTGGCATTTTTTGTGTTTATATAGGGAATAAAATCTGGCCATGTCGCATGCATTCTTTAAACAGTTCAGCTCTAGAGGGGTCTGGGTGCTACCCCTAGCTAAGTCACTAGTTTACAGTTCTAAGTTCTGGTTGGTCGCCCATACCATGCTTCATTTGTGTCCCGATTTATAACGTGTAACGTGCATTGTTAATGTCCGACTCAAAGTTTTTGCACACACTCTTAAATTTAAAGGACAGTGAACTTTGAAAGGGTTGTCGTTCAATTGTTGGCGTGAAGTGAAAGTGAGGTGTTAGACCTTGAAAAATAAATCTGTTGACGGTTAGAAAATATTTGTGACATATTGTGCGTAAAAACCATTTTCATGAGGGTGATAAGAGTAAGATTAAAAGTGTAGACAAAGTATATTATAAAGACACTTTTAACTTATCTTAATACAGGAATTAAGGTTCAATATTCAAAGGTTGGTTTATTTTTCTATAAAAATATTTTCAAAATGCTGGTATTTCAAGATTTTTTTTTGTTATTTCTGGTCAGGTTGCCTAATCAGAAATCAAGGTGCTCTTGTACGTTAAATTAATCTACAAAATTGCTATGAAAATTTAGTAAAAAGAACCAGGAAAATGATTAATCACATCAATTCAACCTTCAAAATTAATAATTAATAAATAAATGAAATAAAGAAACGTTATATATATAAATACATATTTGCAAAATATTTATGTTGGTTTATAGTCATTAAAATCAGCAACAGGTACATTGTATTGTAAGTTTGCATTATAAATATATTTTTTGATTTTGTATTTGTCCCATCATTGGCAAATCTACTTACCTACATAATTAATTTAACATGAGTACGAAAATATTTAATTAAACCTACATTAAAAAATATATTTTCCGACCACATTGAGAATTATAGAGAATGTACTAGGTAGGTATATAAAATAAATAATTATACTTATACAATTAAAATGTTTTACTCAAATTTATTCGTCATTGTACTTTAATCAATTATTGATATAGGTAAATTAATTACAGAAATAAATATATCTGTTAACATCTGTTTAGTATAAATTTTTTTATTAGAAAGAAAATGTACCTACCTAAGTTACAAGTTTCCTTAAAAATCTGTAGTAATAGTCAATAAAACACTCGCCGAAGATCGGCCAATCAATTGATATAAACCGTTTGTATCTGCAGCTTTTACTAACCGTAAATGGCTATTAATCAACAAGAGTTTATTTGGTATAAGGTTCATAAAAACATATAGGATAATTATCTTATTAATTAATAGGGTAAATAGTAGTAGTTATTATAGTATAAATTTATAAATATCATATTAGGTATAATAATACTAACCAATGCTGATGCTTAGATACAACAAACATGAAATAATTGTTTAATTAATATTGGTGCAAGTAAGAATTGTGAACATTTCTTAATTTGGACTATCTTAAACAAAATAAACAATTATGTCACCTTAGGTCTCAGTACTTTATGCTTTTTAATTATATTATACTCTAGATACGCATATGATATAGAAAATGATAGAATTGGGTCTATGCAATTCATAATCACTGTAAAGACCTAGTCCAATAAAGAAAGTTAATCAAGTAAACATAAATTTAATGGCTTTCACACATTGAAAATATTTTATAGCATTTAATATTATTTATTTGTTGTTTATCGTAATTAAATATATCATCAAAGTTAATTAAAAATATGTTTACATTACAAATATCTTAAGTTTACTTTAATAGGAAAAAGTAATAATAATGCGCAAAGGAATAATCAACAGACAAATTAGTGGAAAATTTTTATTATAAATTAATTTTAGTTCATCAAACAAGACTATTAAAATGCCGACTGTTTTTTGAAAAAATAACATCATCGGTTGTGTATAATAACTATCACAGGATAACACTGCCAAAATTTGATAACCTATGCACATTAATGGAAAATTAAATCTGCAAAAAAAAAAAAATGTTTTGAATTTATCTGTGATTAAGTAAACCGACGCACTACGACGCCGACGGCCGGCGGCACTATAAGTCCTGATACATATTTTTGTAAAAGAATTTTGTACAGTAGTGCATATAGTTAATATCATTTCTTTGGTTTACTTATTAATAATTCCCAATTAAACTTGAAACTATATAGTTTCTAATGAATAAGCATAAATTGTCGATCTTTAAAAGTTTAGATCAACTTGATAAAATAATCCTAATTATTCTAATTTACAAATTGTTTGTAAAATTACGCGTTGTGAATAAATAAGATGACAATCCACAGAATAAATTAATTAATATTTGTAAATATTTTTATTGTCTCGTATATCAGACATTAAGTATAGCCATAGGCATAGCAAGTACATCATAACATATATAATTTTATTGTTTAAGATTAGTTTTACGCAAAAATTCTTAGAATCAATTCCTATAAATTGTGTAAGCATGTCATAAAACATGAATATGTTGCACTGTGCGCTATGTCGAGATGCTTTACAAAGCAGTAAATTTTAAATTGTCCTTCTAGCATTGTATCATTTTCCTGCCACACAAATTATTTCGTATTCAATTAAAATTAGTTAATCGTTAATTGAAGGAATTGTTTCACTTAACGCTTAAATTGAAAAGCAGCGTATAATTTCTGCATCAATATATGCATCTAAAAACAGTAAAAATCTTTATTATTTATTTTATATAAAAAAAAAAACACCACAGAAATTAGACATTATATTATTATTATTATATTTAGATATTATTTTAAATTCTGTACACATCCTTACGTAAAAAATAAATAGGTTTTGTGTGATTGATGTTAGCCTCTCAAATTAATATTAAGTTTTTGAAGCACTGGCATATTTTTTGTGAAGAAGGGAAAGATCTTCAGAAGACAAACTTTGACCCGTGCCAAAGAAGTGTCAGATTTTTACTGACTATAAGACGCTCGTCTTTCTTATTTTTCATTTATGTTAAGGAGTAAAAAATTTTTCGGAACCGCTTTCGTATATCTTCAAGAAGTCACACCTCCTCTCTTTATATTACTCTCCTCCTTTTCCTTTTCCTTTTCCTTCATAATCGACATTGTCTCCCAATCATTTGTCCTATTATATTTTCTGGCGTCAGTCTTGTTCTCACAGCTTGTTCCTCTGGGTCTCTTACGCTAGTCCATTTTTCATACTGGAAAACTGCATGCTCAGCATTTTCTGTCTCTTTGTGGCTTTTTTCCCTAATCATTTTCAAGTAGCTTTGAAAATTGCCGTGTCCTGTGGAGGTTTGGGTCATCCAGCATCCAGTAAGTATGTGACGTTTCCATGCTTTCATATTTGTCCAATTTTGATTCTTGTACAATTTTCCTAAGTCGCCTGTTCCTATTCCTTCTGCCATTTTTGTAATGCCTTTTCTCGTGATATTTGGGTTTTTATCCCCGGTATAGCATATCGTCCTCTTCTCCGCCATAGTATGTATAGACATCTCTCCCTCCGTCGGGGCCACGTACATCATTGCTGTGTGCTACGCTGCCTGCAGTACAGTCTGGCACAACTATTTTTATAGTTAGCATATCTACAGGGATGGGATTGTTAAATTTGTATGTTCAGCTCCTCCACCACTGAATCTTTTTAAGATTGAGAATTGGAATTCACAAAGTTAGCACAAGCTAGCAGTGCTAGCTAGCACAACATTGACTTATCAGTTAAAGTCATCCATAAGTCAGTTACGTCATCCGTGTCTGATGGATGACGTCTTCCGCAAATAGCTTCCTTTTATAGAGGTATATTTGGTACAGCTTCCAGTTCTAATTATATCTGTGTGAATCTCAAGCATTAAAATAAGGATTGCAATTTAAAAAAAAATGTACATAGCGTCACTCGTCAGACACAGATGAAGTCACTAATCACTAATTTATATTTCACAATTTAAAAGAAAATTACATCAATGGGAGAAGAAGGCCCAAGTTTAACCTTTGAAAATGGTTCAGTCGGGCTTGCTGGTTATGGATTGTTTAGTTGTGTTGGGGTATACTATTTATAAAACCGGTATGTTAATGAAATTGTGAGGGGGGGGGGGGGGAGCAAATTGATTAAGCTTTTATCCTAAAAATTTATCAATTCTTATTTCTTAATTAAGTGGTTCACTGCTCCTTTAAGTTTTCCCTCGAGCAGCTTAATTTGTTGCAATTAATGCAGAAACATTCTAAATATATTAACTCAAATGTTCCACAAGGCACTGTCTTATCACCCCTTGCTGAGTTTGGATGATGATACCTTCCACACAAGTTCCTCTTTTCAGAGAATGGAGAGTTCAACTAAAACTCATATCCCAAAATACACACAGATCAACTAAGTAGAATACCTACTTCTATTTTGGCAAAAATTGTGAAATCCCGTAGACCTTAATTCTTTTAAATCGCAGGCCTGCATGTTTGTCAAGAAATGTACCTAACAAAAATGAATTAAACATCGTGTCTGTGGATTTGGATTTACTAAATATAGATAAAATGTAATAATCCATCCATTATCCTGA
Source organism: Rhagium mordax (assembly GCA_963680705.1). Classification (NCBI taxonomy): domain Eukaryota; kingdom Metazoa; phylum Arthropoda; class Insecta; order Coleoptera; family Cerambycidae; genus Rhagium; species Rhagium mordax. Next base: position 20,217,779 of record OY796659.1, on the reverse strand, counting down.
AGCTCCACTCTCCAACCTTCCTTTACCAGTTGTCTTTTCTACCCCAGACTTATTGACTATGTCTTCGTTGAGTCCTATTCTTCTCAAACCTGTATTATCATAGTGCGTTGTCCTCCAAGAAGTGCAATTCAATAAAATACCATCATACCACACTTTTTCCTAATTCGATTATTTCCTATACCTAATTAAAACATCTTTATATCTCTAAATACCATAAGTTTCATTTCATCATAATATTTTCCAGCAAAATATTGGCATCACGTGTACATCGCATAAAACTAGTGTAAATCTTCTCCAAAGTTTTTATGTTAGTACTATCCGCCGTAAATGGTATTTTCAAATATATTTAGTGCCTACGCCATATAGTCTGTGAAAATATAATATCTGGATATTGTAAATGAGACTTTTGTTCTTTGTCGCAATCACCGCAACATAAAATATGTATATGTCATCATTACTTACTTGCTTCTTCTAAATTTAATTTACAGAAATAATTTGTTTTGTTAGAATTTTACATTTTTCACGTAGAAGATGAATAGATTAAAATCCCGTTATTGGGAAACGAATTTTTTTATTTCGAATAACTGTTGCAAAGTTTAGTTTTTATAATGCTCATACACTTTCGAAGTAGTTTTCAGATCAAAAAGCTTTGCATGAAATTTTGGTTTGATAAGAACGTCGCGTTAAGATTATTTTCATTTCCTTCTTTGGAACATGCATCAACTCTATATCTAAAAATATGTTTTTTTTTTAAATCTGTTCGAGCTACTACTTAGTATCTAATATTGTCTTTAGCGAAGTAAAATTTTGCTGATGAATTTTGTTGTTTTATTTCAGAAAGACTCTGACAGTTACCTGTGTCGACCATACTTTTCTAGAAGTGGTAAGTTAACTAAAATTCATTTAAATTTAATATACAACTACGCTTATATCCACATGTACACATACCATTTTGGTAAATAATAATACAGCGAACGGTTTCGTGGACAAAATTTGCTCCATATCTTCAGGCCGCAGAGAATTTTATTAACACTGATACAAGAGTTGTCGACAAAAAACATTTATTAAAACCTCATTTCAAAAAACACAGTAATTATTTAGAATCTCGAAATTTTGCCAACGTTTCACTTCTAGTGATCTTTCATGTTTACATCTCAAAATCTCAGAGTCGCAGAACTAACATTCATCATTTGGAAATATGACGAGGTATAGTTTTTTACCCCATTAATTTGCCTAACATTTTAATTTTTTTAAGTTAAACTTAATCATATCTGGATGATTCATGGTTGGAAAAACATGATACGAAAATAGGATTCATCGATTGATTATACTTTAGAGTAGCCAGCTGAATTATGCTTCTTTATGGAAAATAGAATTGACTACAATGTTCTATTAAAATTTTGATTGTAAAGTCCATGGTTGTTATTTAATATTAAGTGTAAATTGTGAATATAGTGTTGGAAATTAATATATTTCCAGTTATATAAATTAATATATAAACTAAGCATTGCATTATTTGACTCATTTATAAAAAGATAAACGCGACAGATTTATTTATTAAAAAAAACCTTATCGCATATCATTTCAAAAATGATATCAGCTATTAAACTCAGTTGTAAAAGTAACGGCTTCTTTATATTTAGTAAACAGTTGATTCATATTTTTATCCTAGCACTATCAAATTTTGTTATAATAATCATAAATATAAATAATAAATTAAAAGTATATAAGATTCTGTACTAAATATAATAGTGATAAACGCCCTTAGATTATACAGTATGGACAGGAAACCGAAAGATTTTGGTTGTAACTCTATTATTAATACTTAGTCATTTCTATGGCGCATGTCATTGAGAATAACTAAAATTATATGGTAATTCATTTTCATGGTATATTTTTAATATAAGAAGATATTAACAAAATGCTGTTATTTAAAGGTAGGATTTTGCATTTATATTCTTTTGCTCAGAATAATTGCGAATAAAATGTGTTCAAGTTTGCTACATTTTAATATTTAATTTAGAAGATATAAAGTACTGGCATTTTAACAAACTTAATGCAAATTAATAACTCCGTTCTTCCGATTCAAAATATTTTTGAGGGTAAAATAAGTATAAAGGCCAATTACCGCCTTAAACACGGCATTATTTTTAATCTGTTCGCCATTTTGATTTTATCCATACAAAGAAAACATAAGTAAATATTTAGAACAATGATCTCATTAACTCCTTAAGAATTATTGATTTACTTGAACTTCAGGATTTTAAATTAAAATAATAATGATACAAAAATATTGATTAATTTCTTTCACAAAAATAACTATTCATAATTTTCTAAGCAATCGCTTCTATCAAATTAATCTTGTAAGTTACTTCTTTCATTTAATTGAACTTTTATTTTTCTCGTCATGTAGAAATTCGCATAAATACTGAAAGCTGTTTGTAGTATTTATTTGCATGACGCAAGCAGCAATATGAAATAAGTAATAATTATTAAATATAAATTCCATTATTAAGTGTATGCAAATATTTATGCTATTGACCAGCATATTATGTGGATTTTTTTTAATATTCATCATCACGATACTTTTCAAAAACGCCTTGTATATCACATGGAAGAATGTCTCTCTCAATACGACTGCAGAGTCATAATATATGGTATTTTCATACACCTGCCTTAACATATCTTCTCCATCCAATTAATGAAATTAGTTTGCTTGAGGGAAGAAAAATTTGACTCCGCCTATAGTGTGACAGAGGATAGTCTTTAATGAAAATACAAAGTAATAATAAACGCCCTTTTGTGAGTCAACGAATACAAGTTGCAATGTGCAATTTCACTCGTGATAATCTTGGTCGGAATATTATTTAGATATATCAGGTCCGCAATGGCATGGGCTATAAATATTATTGAATATAATTTACGACCAACTCTACCTGTATATAAAACGCCGACCTTCTCGCAGTAATATATTACAAAAGCTACTTCACGCTTTTCGTTTTCTGTTTCTTTTTAACATTAACGAACATGCCACACTGTGACTGAAATATGTGCATTGATGTAGCATTCATATTTGCCTGGTTGTATACTGCAACTTTGTTGCACCACTGATGCTATCAAGGTTTCTCTCGCAGGTTTGTGTTTAGATGAAGTTACAAGCAGTAAGTCATTTATTTTTTTGAATTATATATTTTCTCACATTAACATTTTAAAATGCATTTACTTTTTGACTTATAATTGCATGTAATGTATTGTCGATGAATACCTTCTATTTAACATTTTAAATTATTATGCAGTTTTATTTAAATTAATTTTAATCAATTAAAGTGATACAACATATATGCACGTGTACATTATATGCAAACAACTGACCTCAAGGATATTTATTTTTTAATTTTTACATGCATAGAACAACAACAAACTGATATTTATCAAATAGAAATGTTAGGTTAAAAAATGGTAAAAGCAAAATGTTGGCTGTTAATTGTTTTACTAATGTTATATTCAATGCCGAGGGGGTTCCAGGACGACCCTTATTTTAGCTCCTAATGCCCTTCGTTACTGATATACAGCATGTTTTCTATTTTTTTCCAAAATTTCCATCGGCCATATTTTTTTAATTTCTTCACCGGATTGAACCAAATTTGGCAGATATGTTTCACTAATGGATTTCCATATTATCCAGTAAACAAAAGAAAAAAAATAACATTCAGGTCTTTTCCACTATCTAGAATGTAGAAAGTTCCTTTACTGTATAACCCGATTTAGATCCATTGGATTTAGATGACCTGGCATGTAATTCTACTAAACATTTTTAGTTATATAAAAGTAACAGTTTTACTGATTTGATTGCTATCATAAAACCTTTCATAAAACAAAAATGTTTGTTCTATTGCCAAGTAGTTCAGTCACTAAGAGAAGTCTATCCATTACAAATTTTGTCAAAACTACAATTAATGCGGTTAACAGCTTTGATGGCAAAGTACCCATACCATTCCTGTGCACTAATCATATAAAAAATATCAAATTAAAATGTACTTTTATAATCCTATTCTAAATTTGACGCCCATGATCTCTCGTAGCAAAATTTTAAATATAATGCTGTAGAATGGCAAACTCTTATAAGAGAATTAATTACTGCCAAAAATATTTTATTGTGAAATCAATAATTGCCGATAAAAACCGTATTTTCACTTTTGGGAAAACTTCCACAAATCTCCACCAAACTTCCCCATAAGCATATGAACTGAAATTCCAATAGATGTAGACTTATCTAGTTGTGGTAGACTCTCAAACTCCAGGTATATGTACTATATATCTTAATACATCTTCGAGATAAGCATTTTTTTCGAACAACAATGCGCATTATCCAGAAGGTCAATGAAAATTAATATAAAAAAATCTATATTTTTCTATGACTGTCGTGTAAAGTAGTTGCTATTGACAGTGCAAAATAATAGTTATTTATGTACCAAGGGCGTAAAGTAAGCGTGTATGGCCCGCGGCGGGCGTGATTATTACACACCAAGGGCCGTAAACACTTATTACGCCCTTGATACATACAAAATTTTATGCACGGACGGTTTATAGGGTCAATTACAAATTTAGGTTCATTTTGATTTACATATAGATAACTGTTGCTGGAATAAAATTACTTTATTTTTCACTTGTATATTATTTGTTTATTTTACTTTGGGTACGGTTACCATAAACACACTCATTATACCCTAGGGTATAATGGGCGGGCGTTATGGCCTATAACGCCCTGTTGTACGGGAAAAAGAGAAGCAAATGTTATAGAACGAAATTATTTATTTGTAACAATTTTCAAAGAAGTTATACCACTAACCCTTAGCCTTAACAATCATTAAGTAAATTAAAATTACAATTTTCGAACTTCCCTGAAAAATTGTGAAATTATCCGAGTTTTTCGAAATTTTCGAAGAGAAAACTTGACCACTAGTGCTTTGACATGCTTCTAAAAAGGATTCACCTAGGAATATAAATATAAAAGAAACACTGGTCAGTCTATAATCAACAAACGTCAAAATATAAACAACTAAGTGATAGATTAGTCGAAAAAAGTAAAAAGAAAAAGCAAGCAGCAATGAACTAGGTTACTAAATTTGAGAGAACACATATTGATAAATAATATAATCAATAAACGTCGACAAACGGTATAGACGACTAGAAAAAATAAAATATAAAGACGAAAATCAGTTTTTCATTCAAAAAAATATATTTTTCGTGAAAAATAAAATCTTGTGTGCACCACGAGTGTTATTAGATCATAACGCCCATTGGGCAACATTCATCCTTCGGACCAAATGCCCTCGGGTTGAATCATGTCACCCTCCGGGCGTTATGATCTATATAACGCACTTGGTGCATAAAGTTGTATTTAATGCCCGCAAAACCGGGCGTTAAAGTACACATTAATGCCTGGTTTTGCCATACTCGCTTACATTACGCCCTTATAAATAACTATTATTTCACACTTTTACAATTGTTAATAAATAATTACAAACAAATTAAACTGTCATTCAAGTATATCTCTTGTATCTTTGCTGTCGCAGGAAAAATAGTGTCCGTAACATTGATGGAAAGTGATTTTATCATATATAGGCCACTTCTCTTGCTACCCCTTTTAATACCTATTGGTCCAAAGTTATAATTATAAGGGTGTATATAAGGAAGAAAGGGGAATATATAGAAGTAATGTGTAAGGGTGGCAATAGATTGGCGAGTTACCCAACCAAGTCTGGAAAAACCATCGAAATCAAAAAAGCAATTAACACCCGCAAACCCGGGCGTTAAAGTACTACACTTCATGGGACCCAGAATAAAAAAATTAACAGTCATTATATTTTAGGAAAGCAGGTACAACATTAATATCCTCACCAGGTTGACATTGCATTGAACTGTTTATAGCAATAGCAATTTATGAATTTTGGTGCAATACAAAAAACGACGCGAGTGACTACTCGAGTACTGCAGTCTGAACCTATTTGCATTAGTAATGCAAATATACTTGTCTAGAGTAGTTTTAAGTATTTTTTAAATCATGATCAGTAAAAGGGTTAATATTGGACTAAACTTTTTCAGTATTGATTTATGTCAATCAATACTATCAATTTTATTATGAACTAAAATTATTCCGTCCTTAAAGTGGGAGCCTTAAAAAGACGCTGTTATAAAAACAAAGAAAATTTTTGTTTTTCCATGTTGGGTCTTTTACTTTAAATATACTTGTAGCTCCGCTAGTCTAAACTTTGATAGTGTCTTTAATCTTCAGTAGATGGATGCCATAGACAGCACTGTAAGCCACTGATATATGCGTGTTCCAATTTTTTCCAGACATGGTGAAATCTCAGCAAGAAACGACGCTAGACTCAAAATTCAAAATATATATCCAATCTGATGTGGAAATTTGTCTCGTATATAAAACTTTATTTAGGCCGATTCTCAGTTTAATATGATAAGAACCATTTAATGTTAAACGGAAAATATTACTTCTGAGATCCCTCGTACATGCACATACACTGTATGTATAAATAATTGTTAAAATTATTTAAAAATAATTAGAGTATCTAGTTTCACTTCACAGTAATATCATTCATGACAATTATGAAGGATGGCTACTGAAAATTGCATTAGTTTATTACACTAGGCCTCTCATAAATCAGAATGAGCCATTTACTTGTCTATAAATGAGGATGCAGAGACGAGCAATATTATTAATTTAATGGCAACATATTATATAGGTAATGTTTTTATGATCGTATTAGACTATTGTGCTATGGGGGAAATTATTATGGTTTCACCACGCTTATAATAAGCTTGAAATAAGTGGTTTCCGAAATATTATGTTGGGTATAATATCGGCAGAGTATAGAGCGGTATGTAAGACCCAAAAATGAAATTTGAATAAAATTGGAAGGCATGTACCTATTTTTTTTTATACATGATTAAAGCATTCAACAGAAACGGAATCATAAATTACAATATGGCAAAGATGGAATTCTATTATTATACGTATATACGTATTATTTTTATTACATAGTGACATCAGTAACTATTATTATTGATGGTTATTTCTTATTTTATTTGTGATGAATGATGATACAGAGATTGTATAATATAGTCTGTCATGGCTGTAGATGAACATTAGAGAACGTGCCTAAGATGTTCATTTTTATTTAGACTATTTTATTTTATTTATTTTAGATTACTTACTTATTTATTTAGACGAATTTTTTTCAGTGTAGATTCAAAATGAAATAAAATTTTTTTTTAGGGTTTAACCTAATTTTAATTAGGTTTTATCAAATGCAATTAATCGGAAACATTAAGTGAAAGATGTAACAATAGGTACAACCGAGAAGGATCCACCTTTTTAGTATTGTATTTCTTTGCCAATAGGTTGAGGCCTGTCTTGAATTCTTAGAGCTACGTAACCAAATCAAATTCCTTTTCCTTCATTTATGGCAATACTGAAGCTATTAGAAAAGAAATACAAAACGAAAATCCACTAACTATTTCCTACACGGAGTAAGGGAGTAAGGGATGTAATTACTTCCCACTAAGGGCAAAATATTTAGTTAAATTATAATCTGCTATCACACACTTGTGTGATTAACAAAGTCGAAAAATTTTACTTCCCAATGATGTTTATCCGACGAATTAGCACTGTTGGGATGTTTTTTATTTGACATTTCTTCCGCTGGCTGTTACGCTCAAATCAGTTTAAGAACGAACAGAATATTTTACCTGAGAACATCCAATAACTAGAATACTAGTAGCTGACGTCACAATATGATGGCAATAGCTGATCAAAAAGTTCTACCACTTGTTTTTAACGTATTCATATTGTTATATTTAAAAAAGTACTGACTTACCTATATTATGAGTTAAATAGGTATATTTCTCCACGCACGTTGTGGATCATAAAACTGTAAAGTAAACCTTGGCTTCATGAAACAGGTAGATAACGTCATTAATAAACAATTTTTGTGAGAAGAGGACCTATTTTTTTCATTTCCAATAATTATCATTGACTTTTCTAAATTATGACACCATCGGTAGATACTTTTAACATATTATTTGCACCTACCTCTCGCGTTGACATACAGATTTATTGGCGTATGTAGGTATATTGTGTAATGTGTATGTGCCCTAAGTTAGAAAAATTTTCATATATCCATTTAAAGTAAGTACAGTAGGTGTATGATTTTTCCCCAAAAATTTATAAAATTTTTGTTAGATATTGTGTATACTTAGGTACAACAAATAACAATGCAAAAAAGTAAATAAATACATTTTATTATTGGCCATACTAACCCATTAACATTATCATTTCGATTGTTCATTGTTACTGCATTTTTAAAGGTCAACAATAAATTGCAATTAACGATTATTTAAAAAATATTGATAACAACGAATTTTTATCATAAGTGCAGTGTGTTGTAAGCTATTAATGTACAAAAATAGAATAATAGAAACAATTAGGTATGCCACACAAAATGGCTTTGCAGGCAGTATTTTTCCTTATTTTAGGAAATTATCGAACCATCACATATTTGTAACTAGTATAGAATCTATAATAAATTTAGTTGTTTTCCTCGAAGCTAATGGCATGGAAGATATTGCCGGTTCGTGGACCGACGTTTAAAGATATTCACAGATCATGAATTTTATTTCAGAATATATATCTTAAAACTTTGAACTTTTGCAAATGAATTTTCTTATTTTGGTTTATGATGCATGATATTTATTCATAAAATTGAATATGTTTTATTTTATTTTATGAATCTCATGTTCATCCTTGGCAAATGCGATTATTCCTTAGAAATATCTTAAAGTTTAACGTTTGAATTAATTTTGGCAGATTTATATCATCAATAATCCGTAGAAACTGTCAACTCCATCCAATCCCTTCAAAATACCATGTTATTAGATTTCAACACCATCTAAAACAAATCAAAAATAAAAATTATTTTTCCAGTTATTTTAAAACTGAAAAATGTTATATTTAGATTTAGTTTATCAATAAATTTATTTAACTAAGCATCATAATTAATTGATATCTAAATATAGGTATGTACTTATATTTATCAAAAAGTGATTATTTTTATCGTGACTTGTCGGACACCCAAAGACCAAAATTTAAGTAAGATTACTTTTATTAAAAGTACCGTGTGGCTTTCTTTGGTTCCCAGTGAGAACACGTCGGTTGTTTTAACGTGTATATAACGTTGTCATCGTTGAAAAGACGTTTTCCGTTGAATATTTCAACGTTATTTAATCATCTAAATTCAACTAAACGTTAATATGACGTTTATTCCACCATTGTTATCAACGCAAGGGTTCATTTATACGTTAAATAAACATAAATTTATTCATATAAATTTACGGGTAAATACACGTTATAAAAACGTAAAATTCTAATTCAGTAAGTTGGTGGCCAAAGTTATCTAAACGTGAAGATTAACGTAATATTTTTTCACGTCGCTGAAACGTTTTTAAGTGATAATATTTTCAACGGTTTGTTTTATATTGGTGGTATATTAATGCGAAATTTGGGTGGTTTAAACACGTTAATTTAAGTTCTATTCTATACGTTATAAAAACATAACATTTCAAATTTAATTCCACGAAGTAAATAATCGTTAGAAAAGTGTTAAAAATTACTTGAAAAATAACTATTGTGATCCTCGTCAACGTTTTAGGCACGTCAAAATCAAATTGCTTATAACGTGATTTGTTTATGGCGCTTAAACGTTGAATATTATAATACTTTCAATGGTTTGTGTATTATTAGGGGTATATTAACGTGAAATTTACGTAGTGTAAAGACGTTATTTCAAATAAGTATTGCATATGTTACTAAAACGTAACAATTACGATATAACTCCACGAAAAAAATAAACATTAGAAATACGTCTTAATTTAACTGAAAAATTACTTCTGGGATACTCGTCAACGTTTTATTTACTACAAAAGAAACTTGATTTTTACGTGAAGTTGTTTGCAGTAGATGGCAGCTGCGAATGAATTTGTATGTCACTTGCTTACAGCGGGCTCAAGGCTACGAGAGCAGTCCAGTACAAGGATAGGGTGTGCTCTGACAAGACATTAGGTCTGTTCCAACACCGCCGAAAACCGTTCAAGGAACGGTCCCGGTCATGCGCATATGAACAAAAACGGTCCAATTGAACCGTTTTTGGTCATATGCGCATGACCGGGACCGTTCCTTGAACGGTTTTCGGCGGTGTTGGAACAGACCTAATGTTTCTAGAGAAAATGGACTAAATATTTATATAGTATATAGATATATAAATATACAGATATATGTAACTATGTATACAGGGTGAATTTAAAATACACTGAATATTTTTAATCTGTAATTTCTTATAGCATAATTAATGAATTCTCAGTGTTTTAATTTCAAAATTTCATAGTTAATGTTTCAACACAAAAACCCTAAACTCGTCCACTGGGGATACACTGACCGATGAACTTGACATTGACTTGGTTACGAACAAATACCTCTACGCAGTATTCGCAGTGTTTACCAAGTAAAACCAAAACTGAAATATATGACACTAGAAAAAACTCACACTTGACATCATGGATGCACAGGCTGAACTACGCGGGCAACGTGGTAGCTACGAACACAAAACTGAAATCTAAAACACTAGGAAAAATTCACACTCGACATCCTCGATGCACAGGCTGAACTACGCCAACACAACAACACGATAGCTAAGAAGAGTGGGGGTACAGGCATTTATGTCGCTACACACATCAGCTGTTCTGCTCAGGCAGGAGCGTCGTGAATATTTAATAAATATTCAAAAATTGTTTTCTTGACTGTGTTCCATTTATTTTACAAATGACTATTTTTAAGAATTTTTACGGACCATAGAGCTTAACGGATTAAAATTATCCAGTGTATTTCAAATTCACCCTGTATATGTATATGAGAAGACGTTTTTGAAACGTTTTCTATAAATGTTTAATGGACGTTTAATACCGGATATATATATTTTAAAAACGTTTGAAGAAGGCATTTTTGAAAGGTTTCCTATAAATGTTTAATGGACGTTTAATAGCGGTGGAATAATTCTGAATTTTGCTAAATATTTAACGTTACGGTTACGTCTTAAACACGTCGCGTCATTACATTATCTAGCGGTCTAATTCAACAATTAAATATCGTCAATAATTATTTCCAAAGAAATATTTATTTAAAGTTGATTTTGGAGTCGATTTGTACCATACGCTAAACGTTATAAAAACGTTGTAATATGCGTTGAAATATACGTTGAACAGCGGGATATTCTTCCGTTGAATCAACGTTGTAATACAATGGTTACTCAATTGTCGGTTATCGTTAAATTTAACGTTTTTTAAACGTTTGTGTTCTCATTGGGTTGGAGATGGTTGTCTTCCAATGTCTTTGGTTAATGGCATTTCTCAATGTTTCTTTTACTTAACATCACCGGTAATACAATCTCGTCCATCCCTGATGGCTCTGAAAGAGTGTGGGTGGAAGCTACACGTGTAGAGTCAATATCCATACTAAGAATGATTTCTTCGTCTGAAAAAATCTCAGTACCACGAGCTGGAATTTAACTCGAGATTCCTGTGTGCAAGTTGAGAGTGTGCTTGCTTCTTCACCAGGCAGTCATAATTTGTGTGTTAGAAGTTCTTATACCAAATATAAAAAAGCAAAATTACAATTCTTTCAATCCAAATTGACTCTTCACTTCATCTTTCGAAAAACTAAGAACGTATTTGAGGAGAACCTTTAGTATCTTTTTGGCAGGTACCTATAAGACTTTCTAAAAATTTTTCTGTTACCTTACTTGCCTTTCTACCTTAATTATTTGTAGTGGGTGTACGATTATATATATTATTATGCATATTATTGCATTTTCATCGAAAATATTTTCTTTCGTGATGAATCAGAGGCATACCCTGTAATTCAAGTAGATTTTCTTAATATGTAAAGTAAGAAAATGTAACTTGAGCAATGCATTTCTAGTAAAGTGACACACTAGCTGCTGTGATGTCAAATAACAGTTAGTTTTAGACAAGAAACACATTTTGTTAGCTATACTTATTATTACCATGTGTGTACCAAGACACAACTTCTCTTATTATAATGTTTAGTCCATTTGGATATACCTACCTATGTCTTTAATGTTTCTAACTGTATGTGTAATGCTAGTTATGGGTACTAATTGATCGCGTTGATTTCTAAATATCTAGAGGTGTAGTAACCAGCCTTATTTTTATCGTATTGAATCTTAAAAATCGGGCATACCGTCATCATTAAGAACTGCAGAGAATAAGTGATTGATGTGAACGTGAAAGATAATGAACCAAGACAATTCTTGTAGAATACTAGAGCTGAGTAGAGATATCTCTGACGATATACCTCATCAATCTAAAGAAAATTTGGTATCCACAAACACAGTAATTTAACAGGTCTAGAAGGTGACTTGTTTAAAAGACCGTGGTGTCCTATTGAACGTTTTTGATAGAAGCTGTGTCAGCAATGGATCAACATACCAGCTACTTTGAAATACCGCAACAATATTTGAAGTATATAATTATAAGTTCATATTGCTATAGATGTTAACTGGAGTATAACATTCTACCGTAACTCATTGGAAAGCAAAATAGCAATCAATATCTTGTGAAATGTCTTTATTTATACCACAAGTCCTGTCATGTTTAAGATTAAATCAATATTAAAAATATACTTAGGTATGCATTTTTATACAAAAGAAACCGATGTCATTGAAAGTGCTTTTATATGCCCGTTTAAAAGTATGACATTTCATAAAATAAATTACAGTTGAAAAAGTATACCTATAAGAGTATTCGATAAATCACAACAGCTCTCGACAGATGATTAAATATACTGACCCAGCTTAACCAAGAACATATTAAAACAAACCTAAAACTAATGATCTAACAGGTTCGTCAATCATATTCGAAATTAAATTTTTATTGACATATAAAAGTTGTGTCAAATGTTTAGATGTAGAAGATAGGTTTATTGATGTAACAATATCATTATGGGTCGTTCAGCCACGTGCGAACTACCGCACTAACGTGACAATAAAACTTTTTAATGACGGACGTCACTTAGCTTACACCATTTAAACCTCTAAAATCATGGTGCTGAAAAGACTATGCAACATTTACAGTAGCCTTTCAAAATATCGTAAAACTCCTACAACATTATTTATATATTTAATTTACTACACATCATTTCTCTTTTTATTGTCTCAACAAATCTATCCATGGGGGGATTAGCCGAATTAATATAAAAAAAATGAGCCTCGTTTTTTTACGTGACAATAACTACTAAGTAATGATACATTTAATATACCATTTTAAAAACCATGTACGCCTGCCGTGGATTTTGGAATGTGTACTTATATTTATATCACAGAAACGTATAAAATTTAGACATATAAATAAGGCGGTAACTTCAAAGAACATAATTGGGTGTTTATTTATGCATGCGTGCGTAATTACTATATTTGTTTCATAAATATTTATAAAGCATTAACACATTTTTGAATGAAAATCATCAGGAGTCCGTTTTATATGTTTACTTAAAATATTATGGATAATTTACGATCGATATTTACTGTATGTATATACGAGTAATATATACTTTGAATTAGCATGTGTAACTGATTAAACTATGCCCCTTATATTATTTAAAATATCCTATAGGTACTACATACCTATAAGTATGTATTCAAAATAAAATCAAGAGAATACGTGATTCCTTTTGCCGTAATTAATGACTGTATGTATTAATGCATATTTATAATAAATACTTGATACCTTACACATCGATGGCATCTGCACCAAAGAATAGCTATTTTCTCAATCATTTATTATTCCTGCGACAAAACAAATTTTATTCCTATACAAAATATCTTGTGGGAATAAAATGATTTGATTGCAGTCGATGCGATGGTCCAATTAATCCAGGAGGTTTTCTATAACTCGTGCACTTTAATCTAAGTTTCAACTTGCTATTCTAGCAGAAAAGCATGTAGCGTCGGTGAGAGTTTTGAGGCTAAAATAAAATACCTTTGAGTCGTGAGATTATTTTTCCACACTCCTTTTAACAATTAGGTAGGTTTATTTATCATGTAAATACCTACCTAATTTTCTTAAATAGATTTAATTTAATAAGCAAGCTTACCTAATCGGATACCTAAATGAAAAATGTCTCATGGTTTTCCAGGATTCAAAATTCCAAAGTATAACCATGAGGTGGTGTTTCTACTAAAAACTAGATTATTATTTTCATTTTATCTTATTTTCAGTTAATAGCAACAATTGTATAAGCATTATCTATCAGTTTTAATATTTTGTTCTGGTTTCAATAAATTTAAATTGAAATGATGATTTAAAGCAACTTTCCAAATTTTTTAGGATAGTTTTCAGAAGAGGCTCAAAGAAAAGAAAATGCCACGTTTAATTTATTTTATTTACTATACAAACTTCTTTAAACCTTGGATACCTATATTGTAAGTAAAAGAGAGACATTTACTGTTTTGCAGTTTAGCTTACTCAGGTGTATTATTATTATTGTCCTTCAATTTTCTGTTTCCATTCTAAAATTAATAATCCAGTAATATCTCCAAGGAATTCTATACCTACCATATTAACTTTGGAAAAATTATCTATATTTAGGTATTGAAGTCCAAAGTAGATATATTGAAAAAATCAGGACCAAGGAAAAGAAAATGCTTCCTTGCCTACGTTTCGACTATTTGGCTTTTTGTAAGAAGAAACAGTTTTTTGAACGCCACAAATTTAAAAGCTTTATTCCTCTTTCGGCATTAGCATTTTCTTATCCTTCGTCCTGTTTCAACAACTGTTCTTATTGGTGGAAATAGTTTCATTTTATTTTTAGAAAAATCTATACTTATATCGTATATTTAGATACCTATACTGTAGGTATTATTGATAGTATAATTTTTGCAACATGTATCTTTTTTTTAACAACATACCTATAGGTAGGTACTTTCTATACATTTCTCCAGAACGATTTTATTTTATGTCTACTTAAAAGGAGCAAAGATTACCTATGATTGCTAAGGTATATGCAGTTTTAAAAGTTATTTATCAAAACTTACCCGCAAAGTTTATAATTTTCTATGGTATAACAACGTAAGTATACCTAATACTAGTGTACATCAGTAAAAGCAAATATAAGGAGATGCTAGATATATTATATCGAATAAAAAAAGTATAACTTGATAAAATAACATTTCCAGAAAACCAAGTTAGCTCTCTTGGGTGTTATACTGCTACTGCGCATGGGATATAGAAATAATGTCGGGCTGTATCGAGCTGCGTTCCCTGGCCGTTATTGATCCGAAACTAACCAAGATGGCCTCCGTCTCGCAGGCAGTGCGAGCACATTGGTGCACCAACCAGTCCCCTGACGTTTACGCTAGACTTGCACGGCATGAACCCCGTTTGTCCCTTCCTATACCGCCTAGCTGACTTGATCTACGATCCTATAGAAGGATATCATACTTCTACAGGAAAATCGTCCTTATGGCCTTTATTCTTGGGAGTCTTCTTCTGTTGAGGTCTTAACTACGTGCTTAGAGTCTGGAATGGATTCCGGGAATAAAATAAATTGCAAGACATGCTTGCTATCTCAGGAGTTTTTAGAAAAACTGCTTGGTATATCTAAACTTAAGCGAATTTCTGTGCAGTTGTTGTTGGATAATTTTATTTTAAAGCAAACGGAGCACATATGCACATATTGGGCAGTGGGCACACAGACACGAACACACACATACGGTGTGGCTAGGTTATTATACGTATTGCACGCAATATATAAGTCGAAGAGTTTTCCTTTTTTTTTGATTATCTATTTACAATTAATACTAGGTACTCAAAGAAAAATTTTGATATAAATATCGTATAGCAATATAGGTACCTACCTAGTAAGAGTATTATAAAAATTGTATGTTTTATCAGAAATATATTTTAAATACAACCAAAGATATTTTTTTAATGTTGGAACCATGAGCAGCCTATTTATTTTGTCGGAACAAGAAAAATCATACTTACCTACTTCTATAAATTGAAATCTAAGTATTACCTACTGCAAAAACGTATTTTGGACATGATTGCATCTTGTTAGATATACAAGGTTAGTCGTCAACCTTACTTTTTTTCATATGAATAAAAAATCTGAAAAAGGTGTTTTTAGGTAGGTATTCTAGGCATAGGTAGGCATAGGAGCTAGCAATTTGTAAAATGGTTTTTCTGAGCTCTCCTCTGCGTTGATTGTTAAGTATAATTTTAAATGCTTGATGTTCGACCACGGGTTACAATCAGTTATGTGGAACGTCAAACATGTAATATACTTGGAAGAGAACCTGGAAACTATTCTACAAATCTGAATAAGAATTGTTAACATTTTCGGAATGGTTTACAAGTGAAGGGGGTATCGTATCAACTATCTTAAATTTGAAGGTCGTATTATACTTAGTAGATAAGTATACTTCAAATTTGAAAAAGCACCCTGTGTAACCAATTTACTCGCATTATAAGTACCTAACAGAAACAAATTTATTTAAAGTTGGTTTTGGTTTTAAAAAAATATTATCCCTTTCAGATACCTACTGGGTTCACGAAATATATGAATCACGTGTTTTTCAAAGTATGTGGTAGTGGGTGATTCATGGAATGGACTAGATCGTCCTTTGTAACGCCCCACGATTGCTTTTTACTGGGTCATTTTAATAGTAAATGGTCTGTTGAAGACCAGGAGAGTTTGAGGTTATGAAAGTTTTTTCAAAATTAACTGACATATTATTATTGCCAAACTGTAAATGCGGCCAATTTTAAACATTATAAAATTATATAAACAGTTTTAAGTTATTCTAATTTTATGCGATACTCGTATACTTATACCTACTTATATAAGTAGATATAGGTACCGATTAAATCTAGGTACCTATATACCTATATAAACTTGTGCACATTTTAAGTGAATATTGAAAAAATATAGGCAATAAGTACTTGAACCTCATTATTTTTGGAATTAAATCATGGTACGACTTTTTATAATCGTTAGCAAAATTCATTGATCTTCGTCCACCGTAAATACATTTTTACATTGTGAGTATTTCTTTTATCTACAGGGTGATTAGCCAGGCCATTGCATTTATGTTAAAGTTAATCGTTCTTCCAAATCCCTAAAAAAAATTTGGGGCTTTTTAAAACGTTTGTTATGATTTATAAATCATTCTAAAGAACCGATTTGTCGATTTTTTTAAAACTCTGTTATTTTTAGAGATACCTATCATTTGTTATAGGTATCTATAAGTTGAATTTTTTACGTTTTAGGTTACAGCATTTTTATATACAGGGTGGTCCGAATTTAAGTCGGGAAACTTCGCCAGCGGACACTACGCCTAAAAATAATAACATTTTGTCATATAAACAAAAGTAGGTGTATCGAAAAACAAATGGATTTCAAAATACAAGATGTTGAAGTTGGCGGAAAAATTTTTTTTTTTTTTCAATATCTCAATAACGAATAAAGATTTTTTATTCAAATTTGACAGGTATAATTAGGGCTGCAAGGCAGCACACCAGTTAAAATAAATTTTGTCCAAAATATATTACACTGGGTGATTATTATTTTTTGATCGATTACCCCTTAAACCACAAGAACTTTTTGTTTATACGCCACTGGTCAAATTTAATAGAAAAATTTTATTCTACGTTCCTTTTAGAACAAAAAAGTATTTTTGGCTTTTTTCGAAATTCTTATGGTTTTTGATAAAATTGACATTTTCTACAACCCATAAACGACGGGACGAAGCAATAATTTTGTATGGAGACCGACTAAAGTAAACCTCGCGAGTCCGAAAAAAATACTAAAAAAATTCCAAGTCAGTGGCGTCGAAGAAAAGGGGCGTGCAGAGAAAACGGGAAAAAAATTCGAAAATGTTGTTCGCTATTTATCTTCATTTTTCGACGTTTACACTTAGGGGGTCGAACAATTTTTTGGGCGCCTTTCAATAATTTTACAACAAAAAAAGTTAATATCTTGTCTCTCTTTAGGTCCCCCTTTGGCAATTATAACTGCAAGACATCTTCTAGGCATACTTTCAATAAAACTGTTGAGGTATGATGGCTTCCCACTCTTCCCATAAATAATCACGACAAATTCCCCTAATATCTACATTGGATTCTTTCGACAACGAATTTTTAACATTAAAAGAGACCACACGTGCTAAATCGGGTTCAAATCTATCATGGCAACTCCATTCTCGTAATTTAAAGTTGCTCTATGGCTTAATTTGCTATCCATGCTCTATGAGGCCTAGTCTACAAGAAGAAAACCATCATCATATGCCTCTTGAGCAGCCATATTTTCTTCAAGATATCGTTCGCCCTGTCTTCGCCATACTAAGATTCGCCCATCAAATTTGTAGAGGTTTATGCGTGTTTCATTCGTAAACTATAACGTCTTTACCAGTTTGCATGAGTCCAATGTACATACGTGATTCTCGGCCCATTGCAGACGGATGCAGCAGCCGTCAAACGTGATGGCGAGAGCCCGCTCAGGTTTGACCACGCCCTAGTTTTAAACAAATCCAGGCAGTGGCGTGCGGTTGCTTTCACTATGGATGTTAATCGTACGCCGCTAACTATTGAGTGCGTCTATCGACAACCTTTCTCGGTCGAGAGAGTAGTGGGAGATTAGTGAGAATTATTTATTTTTTTGTCAACTGCGCATCTCCTTCTCTCACCAACATGTCTGATGACTGCTACAGTTTTACAGGCGTAGGTAAACGAAGATAGTTAATTGACCGAGTAGCTAAAACCGAGTACCTATACAAGAATTTAGTTACTTGCTTCGTGTAGCCGATATCTAAAGTAACAATCTTTAGTACTCGGTTTTAGCTATTCGGCCGAGTACTGTCCTCTTGTACCTGCACCTTATAGCAAGGGAGAAGCCTGGGGAATGACACCGACTGCGTCGCGTCTTGCTCTAAAAATAAATACTTAGTAATGAATGTATTTTTGTGTTATAAAAGTAAATTACAAATATAACATTGTATAAATATTTTTATTTATACTTAAATTTAACAACTTGTTTTTTTACAATTTCCTACTACGCCTATTAGTGGAGGCTAAATCTTTAGGAGTATATCGCAACTTAAAGATAACATCTAAGTACGAGTAGTTGGTGCCATCACAAAAATTGTAAAAAACGTGTTTTTGACTCCCTAGAAAACATTTTTAGTACGCCAATGGTCAAAAATGATTGACCCGTCTTATTCATACCGATATATCAACTCAGAATACGACAGTTTCAAACAAATTTATGAGTCGTGGTTCTCTCAATTACAAATTATAAGTACTTAGATACGTTATTTTACAAAAAAATGTAAAATTTCTGAAACTATTTCGGAAATATCCATAATTCTGAAATATCCTATGAAAATGGATAAAAATATTATTTTCAGATTTTTGACAAAGTGCTAAGAAGATTTGTGAAAATATAAAAACTTTTAATTCAATTTTGTCAATTAATTATCTATCTATAATTCGCTTAATTTGCATTGAATATCGAAGGAAAAATTGTTATAAATTGGCAATGCTGTAACCTTAAATGCATAATATTTGCCATTTTTTGTATAACAAATAATATCTCTAAAATTAACAAAACTACAAACATATCATCAAATTGTTTCTTTAGAATTATTTATAAATCATAAAAAACGTGTTTAAAAAAATCTTGGAGCCTGGACAATCACCATGTAGATAAAAGAAACACTCACATCAATTTAAAAATCTATTTGCGGTGAACGAAGGTCAAAGAATTTTGCTAACGGTCACAAAGGCCATATTTATCACGATTAATCATTTAATTCCAAAAATATTGAGGTCCAAGTATTGCCCATATTTTTTTTATATCCACTTCCTTCTTTCTTTGTGTACCAGTTTAATAAGTTTTATTTTATTTTAATTAGTTATGGTCAGACCATGAAAATACTAAGTAATTTCAATGTTTCAAGTATGTTACGGAGCAATAATTTTATAGTAGATAACGCATTATTTATTTGCATGCTATAGGAATCTGGTCATACCAGTATTTTTCCTGGCGGCTATTATGATGTACCATAAATTATAATCAATTTAATTTTCTTGGCCACTAAGCCATAATTTACAGATTTAATAATTATAGATAGTAAACTACACTGATGCATACATTTATATTTTTCATTTAACGCTACACTGGAGGCAGAATAAAAAAATATAAATTCCTTTTACTTGGCATTCATTTATTTACCAGTCATACCGGTGCAATTTTTTCCATCTAAACTCGAATACCCACCAACCAGAAGTATAAAAAGAAAATAACACGAAGTGCGACCGTAAAAGTCAGAAATTTGAGTAAAATAAGACCTGTCGTCTACATTTACATTCGCGAAATAGGTAGGTACAGTAAAACGGAAAATCTAATCCTGTAAACTTGGAGAATTTCCATTTGTGCTTAATTTATTTAGGTATCTACATAAAATATAATTAAGGAAATTCTAAGACTACGGTGAAGTTAATAAATATACTTAGGTAGGTAAAAACAATCTCTATAAATATTTTTTCAAGAAACTAATTAAAGAATGTGGTTATGAAACGAAACAATTTTTAAGTTTAATGCCTTTACATTTAGTTTATTTTTAACTCAATAGCAAATTAAAAAATACAAGTAAACTCATGAGCCAAGTTTATTTAGTAATGCTTGCAATAAACAAATCAATTCAATCAAGTCATTTTAGTAAACTGGGCCTTACAAGATATATTTTTTTTAAATACAAACGAATCAAATTACCTAGATATATGTATTTTTGACTACCCGTGTCAATAAAAATTAGTACTTATGGTATTACAATGACAACTGCCCTCACATTATAAAAACCAATGAAATAGCATAATATTTTGAAAATTTGGACGAATAACTTACAGCCATAATTGCATTGTACCTATCTAAGTGACAATTGTGCAATGTGCAGGTTGTCCAGCCGAGAATTCCCCTATCATAACTCGCTTAATTATATACATATTTGAACATTTATAAAACTGGATCAGAGTACATCCCTTTTTTATCCTCAGACGCTAGCCGAAATCTTTTTGACTTTTATGATAAAAACAATATGGCAGCGACTGATTTTTTTTTAAATAACAGCCTGTAAGTATACATAACGGATTATTTGAATTATGCTAAGATTTCTGTTTTAAAAGATGTAGGGTTTCATAGGTCTATTGCTCTTAGTTTTCATGTTATTGAAAGGAGAAGATTTGAGATATCATATAAATTTTTACTATTTTGTATTTATTAGTTATTGAAAAAAAATTTTGTGGTGAGTTATTTATTTTTAGACGTTTTGAATTTTGTAATTTTTAATCCAATTTTTATCATGCATTAAAGATGGTCTAATAAACTTAATAATTGTATCTTTAGAGATGAAACATCAATGTGAGTAGATATATCAAATTGGATATGTTTTTTGTTATATGCTTGTATAAAGCCTAAATAAAGTCATTTATAAACAATGCATATCAAGCAAAGAAAGAGAATTGTAAAAAAAATTTATTTGGATAGAATTAAAAAAAAAAATCTGGCCGAAAGTCTTTCCAGTGATGATAAATAACTCACAATTATAGGTATCATAACTCCTCATGCACGTTTCTTTTAGATAACAGCAAAAGATTAATATATATTAATACCAATTCCTTCTTTTTGTAATTTACCTGTTTTATATTATTATCTTGTTTTGGTTCATACTGCCCCGAAGATGGTAGTAATCAGTTACCAAAACGTTGGCCTGCTTTAAATTAAATGTTCAGCCATTAAACAAAGTTAAAAGTCCTAATTGCTTGTTAATTTCTACATCCAATCATTTTAATATATTTTATAGAGTGTTGGAAACGCCCCGTAACTCAAAAATCAAATAATTATCTGCTTATTATATTTAACAATAAATGTAATAATTGGTAAGGATTGATTTAGTCGTAAGACCTAGTCCAGACGGCGCCGGCGGCAGGTCGAAACAATCCACAAAAAATTAAAAATTTATAATCATTAGATTTTTTTAATAATCTAGCTTTAAGGGGCAGAAAAAACATATCAAAAGTGTGATTACCCCCGAGATCGACAACTACCCTTTATTTTGCAATTTATGTCCCAAAATCTGTTTTTAGCGATAGTTTGTATCCTACGCCTACGTGAGAAATAGTTACAAAATCGAAGATATTAAAATTCTCTATAAAAATGTCCTATACATATTTCTGCTCAAACGAAATTGGCCTTTCCTGTATGTTAGATGTCGTAGTAAGTAATTTTAAAGACGTGAAATTGAAACAAAAAAAGAGAGTTCAACCCCTACAGGTTACCAATTCATCAAGATTAATTCGATCGTTAATTATCCAGCCAATAGCAATTACCAAGAAATCAGAAGATTTATATTATCACTTTTTGATAAAATGGGGATGCGTAAAAATGCTAAATCATCACTGTACAAACCAATATCTAAAGATGATATTTACTTCAACAACGTAGTGCATCTCATAGGTACCTAGATGGTGGATTTCTTCAATTCTCCGAAGTCCTGCCAAAATATGTAACTTTTATTAAGAAGTACCTACTATCCATCGAACAATGTACACATCTTTATGAAAAACACAAAATCTGCCGAACGAAAGTAAATCGATGAAACAAACTGCAGTCAATGTGACGTTTGACGAGACAATTACAGCGGCCACAATGCACAATGCAAGAAAAGTTACTTTCCAACGAGAAGAATGAAAGCCGACTCATCTCCATGTTAAATGAGAAATTTCAGAATGCTGATGGATTCACCGTAAGGCAAACTGTTGAAGAAGCTGACTCTATGATAAATTAATACCGCAATTGAGCTGTCCCAAGATTATGGATCAGTGATAGTAGTCGATGTGGACCTACTTGTAGCTACTACTGACAGGGCTGGCATGTTCGGTGTCTAGGTGTCTAAGGTTTTCTTCATGAAGAAAAGAAACGGCTCCAGAAAAATGTTACTCCTCAAAAAGCTTCAATTGCCAAGAACTTTCGGAATATGTATTCTTCCTTCATGTCTTCAGCGGATGCGACACAACCTAGATATTTTTCAAGCGCGGAAAGACGACGCTTATTATTGTACTAAAAAATAATTCATTTTTGGAGAATAGTGAAAATATTCCTAGACCCAGATGAAGCTAGATTTAATTGAAACAGCAGAAATATCTGTCATCAATGCTCTCTACGGCGTGACTTCTTATGAAGTATCATTGAATAAACTGTAGATCTAGGCTTGCGACATCCATCTCTAAGGGTGCTTGCAATCTCACATCCTTTCCACCAATAGAGGCAACAGCACGTTAATAATCCAGGAGAGTTTACCATCATCAGATTCAAGAATTCGTTAGATTTGGATTGGAAAGGTACAACAAACAACAAATGGCCTGACAACAATTACTATCTTGTGTGAGACGCTGCTCCGCTAGAGATTCTTATGATGAATGATATCCTGTAAATATACAAAAGGTTGCAAATCAACCTGTGGCTGTCGGAAATTAGGATTGCGCGATGTTCATCGATTTGTGGAAACTATCGAGGCCAATCCTGTACTGACGTTGACATTGAAGAAGATAATCTGAACAATGATGAGTCACTCGATGTGCAATTAGAGCGTTTTGAAATGCGATATGGAAACGACGAAGATACTTCCGACAATCAACAAGGCAATGATGATTGTGTGGCTAAGATAAATACTCAACATCTGTGGTTGGATCATGATAGATCCCCCTCTTCAGAGCAACGTATCATACGAAAAAAGCAACGATTGAATTGTACCCTTTATATTGGACAAACAATAATTAATTTTCAGTGTTGTGTTATTCATTGTTACTCATACGTTATTAATAATTTTTCTTTTAGGGATCACTTTCATAATTAAACGAGCTATCATACATACAACCACCCTTTTCCCTGGACACTACATAAGATATGGACTAAAAATTGAAGTGAAAAGTAAAGACCGAAATGCCTTTACGCCTTCTTCTACGATAAAGAGCTAACGCCCATGAAGTCAGGCGGCTGGTGCTCGAAAAGCGTTGGTCTGAGCAAAAATATGAATGTATGTATTTAATATCTTCAATTTTATATACCACCATTTCTCTGAAATTTCTCACGTAGGGTGAATAGGAGATACAAGTTATCACAAGGAACCAGATTTGGTAATTAAATTGCAAAATTAAGGGTAGTTGCCGACCTCGGGAATAATCAGAGTTTTGATATGATTTTTCTGTCCCTAAAGCAAGACTATTAAGAAAAATCTTATGATTATTAAATTTTGGTGAAAAAATTACAAGACGACTGGAGTATAAGGGACAAACTGAATAAGTAAATTATATATTGGGTAGGTAGTAATATGTTCATTGTAAAAAATTTGAATAATAACATTAAGAAAACCACTTATTTTATTATGATTAATATATTGAAATGATACTCCTGATTTGTATTTGAAAATAATAATGTGTCGCTCCTCTTCTTTAATGCAATATAAAACATAAATAAATATAAGAAGAAAATTTCATTTGAAAAGACGGAGTCGGTTTTATCAGGCAAGTAATTTCTTGAAATAGATATGACACCGAGTTTGAGACGTTCTAAAAAATACTCGATCCCAATTGAATAAAGTTGTCTATTAAGTATTACATATCCTCTGTAAAGTGCGACCCATTAGTGGAATCTTTAAATACCTAAAGAAAATTTATCGACAAAATGTTGAGAGTGTATCTTAAAAATAGCTTAGTTTATTTTCAAGAGAAAAAGGTTTTATACTTACATTAGAAAATATGTTTAACTGTTACTTCATTTGCGTTTTTTTCCCTGAAATAATTTATATTAAATGATCGCTTCATCCTGGAATCCTACACAAAACCGTTTTTTTAATGAAATTAAGTTTGAATGGATGACAATTATTGGATTGATGATAATTTAAAAATTGAACTTTACATGTAGTAAAAACAAAAATGTAAAAACCCCTCACTGGTGCGCAGGAGTAATTTTTGCCCTACTAAAATATTCGGGAAGATGAAAATAAATAAAACACAGAAAAAATTATTTAAAGTCCTACGTCAATAAACTAAGGCAATTTATAGGTTGGTAGGTGTGCGCAATTGGTGCATAAAATACTAGGGAAACTATAGTTAATGAAACTCGGATAAAAACTATTCATTACCACAATTTCTTTGTGAAAGTAATTCATCAACATATAGGTAAATTTAATTAAACAAAAACATTGAATATTTCAAAATTAAGATGATTATTAAATAAGCCATCTCATACAATAAACGGAAATCACTTAGTACACAAAAACTACATAGGTAGGTATAGTAAAACTGCAGCACTACCTGGAAGCGTTAATAGCAAAACTATAAACATTGATCTTCCAACTTACTTCAAAGGAAGTGAAAGTATGACTGAAAATATTATGACATATTTAGCCACACTTTATTAAAATATTGAGATATATTTTGACCTCGAATCCAATTTACACCCTTATTTATTCAGTTCTGGTCGACTTTCACTAAAAGTGCATATTCTAAATATTTAACACTTTCATGCCCATTTATTTTTTGTTGAGCAATAGTATTACCCTGACCTAGAAATAGTTATTCCTTTTAGTCCAAGTTTATATCAACCGTAACGAGATACAATGTTACAAGTTACACCTTTTACTATTGGTTATTAAAATTTTACGAATGGTAATGAAACTTAAAGTTATAATAACGATAATTATTATTAAATGTATTTAATTCAGGCTAAGCTGTTATGGTACGCGCGTTACATGCAGCACATAATGAAAATTATTATTAACAAACATTTAAGGAAGTATGATAAATAATTTATATTTTCAAGAAAGCAACATTTTTTTGTTTAACACAATAAGGTGTAAAACACCAACAAATATATTTTTGTTGATATTAGCTATTCCATTTTCCTTTCGTCAAAGGGAGGAGAGTTGGACCACCTTGTGAAAAATGAAATATAACGTTTTTATTCAATGTAACAAAATTATAAAAAATTGCACAATGTGAATGAAGTAAGTCCTCTTTCCTTTGGCATCATTAAAATATACAAGAAGGTAAAGGTAATCAGAAAGATATAAAAAATAAAAAACGTTTTTCTGAAAATGGTCCGTCTCTCCTCCTATTATATGGGAGAGATGGACCTTTGCAATTCCTCTTCTTCTTTCGTGTTAGGTTGTTGCCGCAGGCTTAGCATATACTCTGGAATGAAGTGCAATCTTCATGCAACCAATGGTTGCATGCCTCACACTGTATCCAGTCGTCTGTTTTTTTTTGTTAGGCGATAGTCTTCATTACAGCCTACGCACTCATTCTCATAGTCACTGATATGGTCTTCTTCGGATGATGAATCTTTTAGCGATATCTCGCCAGAGTTTAATTACCCTGAAGATTCCATGCGAATTTTCATTTGTTGCGTTTTTGGTTGTTTTTTAGTATTTCTTGTTTTGTTCGTTTTTTTAACTATGTTTGTTTTCTATATTTTATGTATTCGCGAGTTGTTAGCACCCCTACTATCTGCCTTCTAGCTCTTTTTACTGCTGGTTTGAGAGCGGGAACCGGAGAAATTTCATCTAAAGCCCTTCCAGGTAATGTCTTCAACTGGAATGATTTTTGATAGTGTATATAGAGACGTTCATTTGAAACCCAGATGATCCTGGTTGTGTACTTATGTCTCTTGGCTGGGATGAAATCATTGCACTAATGTCTTCAATTGAAGCTGTTTTTGATAGTATAGAGATGTTCAAGTAAAATCCAGATAGCCCTGGCTGTGGACATATGTCTCTTGGCTGGGATGAAACCGTTTGCATTGTTATGGGGTGATGAGGTTGATTTAAATTTCCATTCATTGACTGTGAATCCTCCACTCTTTGCTGAACATGAAGAAGTTCTCTTTGGGTAGTTGATTGTTCTTGAGTCTACGTTTTAGGGTAGTTTTTGGAATATCAAAATAGTTTGCTTCTTCATTCACGCTCATTTCTTGAGATGCCACGCACTTATGGACTGCTCTAGGTCATCTGAGGTCTATTGGCCTCTAGTGTTTACATTTCTTTTACGCAGTTAAACATTCGGCATGATTCTAAAGTTTTAAGAAAAATTAACCTTGGACCATCTCTCCTCCCAGTCGCTGGTCCATCTATCCTCAAAGTGGAGGAGAGACGGACCAGGATATAGCCGCCAATAGATGCAACTAGACGCGTAAATTCAGGTCACGAAATCACTCAATGCAATTAACCATATCTTCCACAAAAACATTTTTAAACTCACCTTAACAGTCCCAAACTCGTTTCACAAAACACCAAAACAAAATTTTAGCCACTAAACACAACAAAAATCGCCACTAACTTAAAAAATAACTGACGTAACCAGATTCCAATCATAACACGAGAGTCACAGAATGTAAACGATTTCACTAGGCATCGTTGTCATATTTAGGTTAATAATTGCAGTGGTCCGATTCTCCTCCTGGTCCAACTCTCCTCCTGGTCCAACTCTCCACCCCTTATACCCTAGTATGACGATCATCATTTTTCTTCAGTTTGCATATTCCGATTGCAAATGTGTTTCACATGAATGTCTGTTCAAATCCTAATTGGCCAATCTAAAAAAATGTTTTTCAGATTTCAAATTTGTTTTATCTATAATTGCTACTAAATTTCTTTGGTTTCTATTCACTTTTGCTCAAAGTGAATTTTGAATTGTTGAAACTGGCATATATTAATACTTAATTTTAATTCCATTTGCTCTATTTCAATAATGTCTTTTTAAAGTGCTCAAAATTTCATTGCCAGTAGATTTTTCGTTAAACCGAATATTTGAGCAATTTAATTGTTATTGCGGTATAGTATAATTAGTTTCTACACGATTCACTCATTCAGTACTAAAGTACCGTCCTGAATTTTGTTAAAATTTTCATCTACCCTACCACATCTCCATGCAAGTATTAATTACATTATTCTTTGGTGTCTAGTTTTCTAAAACTGTCTTTTAATACAATTGATAAAACTTGGTATTCTGTATACCTATGTTACGTCCTTTCGGAGTCCACTAATCCTATATTTAATGCATTTCATATTTTAGCTACGAGTATTTAGTCATTCATCTGCAAAATATTGAAAGTTGTTAGTAAATAAACTATTGCAAAATTATTTTTCAATTTTCTTGTTACTCAAAAAAGATATCTACATCTAAAAATATGTTACAAATTAGTAGCTTAATACGATATTATCGATATTATCATGCCACAAATAAATAATTATAGACAATAATAATAATTAATATTACTTTGTATACAAATAATTTCATATTTAACCTTCTGCCGCTTACTGGATATTGAAATGATACACTAATCATTAAATTTCTAATTTAAATGAAATAAACCGACACATTATTGTGAATTATTTGTTAATATTACTTCTGTTATTTAATGTTTTCAATTATATTTAAAGTATAATAATACATAATTTATAAAACTCATTATCCATATCAAATAATTTAACTCAAAAAAATTACCTTATTATAATATACGACTTTATGGATAGTTTTGAAAGCTTCAAAAGCAGTTTAAGTTATCTTTCGTCCAGTTTAAAAACAATTTGTGTTATCTATAATTTGAAAACCCATGTGCAATAAAATTATAGATATTGCTATAGCTACTGCTGATATCGAGGAAAATAACAAAACTTTTAAAGAGTTCTGTTTTAGCCTTTTTATTGTAGCTTTATCGAGAAATGCCTTACATGCAGTCACGCCTAAGTGACATAAAACGGTATTTATTTTAAGCGAGGTTATCTGTATACGTGTCGACCATTTCACGTTTCTCGGTCCACAGCCAATATACAGGGAGATATTAGTTGTCAGGCAGTGCAATAATATCGTTAAGTTTATGTATGTAACGCCGCACCTTTATACTGAACTGAAATTCATAAAAGACTTTGATTCTTTCTCGGTATCGGTAGATGATTTTAAATAAAAGGCTTAAGGCCTTAAAATATTTTCAACTAAGTATACCATAGTATAATAAAATAATTTCCATGCAACAATATCCTCCTTTTATTCAAACTTTTTGTTTATTTGGTGTAAACATAAGATTGTTTTAAGACTACTTTAGGACCTATTGTTTTACCTAAGTAGGTATATATTTTATTTTATTGGATTTATAAATAGAGCTCGAAATAGAGCGAATACAGGAAAATATTATTTTTTCTGTATATCTTTTGCACTTTAATTCTATTATATAGTTTATATTATGCTTTATTAAATTATTCGTTTCTACCTTCTTTATTTTTGTGAATTAAATTTTAAAAAAATATTTACTTCATCCTATACCTACTGATACTATAGTATTAACTGCATAGCAACGAATTGTGTAAAGATACTCTTAACGCCACTAGTTGTGTAAAAAAAAATCAACGATTATAAAAATCATATAACAACGAAATTTATAAATAAACAATTTCTGAGATACCAGTTATCTTGGATACTAGCGTAACCATAGTTTTTTTTATAGACTTTTGACTTCTCTTATTCTTATGAAGGGATGTCATTGGAACTTTGTACCTATGTATTTTTTGAAAAATAAAAAATTAATAAGATAAAGTAAAACGTGTTACGGTAACGTAAAAAGCATATTAACGTTACTAATATCGTAAATTACTATTACCTCATTCTTGATATCAAACGAATTTACTTGTTTTTGTGTGAATTTTTACTCTTGTCTTCGAAGTAGGGTATGCCAAAACTCTAGTAGTACAAATTTTTTACATTTCCTTTTTCTATGGGTGTCCCAAATCTCGACTTTTTGGTTCTTTGTAAGTATTGCAATGTGTACACCCTCATTTCCCATCTCCAGACCAATAATTGGTAAGTTTTGAATGTAGGGGAGACCGGGGATGGTTGGGACAAAATTTACATTTGAATTTTTTGCATCTCATCTATAGATATAATTAAAAATTTGGTGTAGGGCAATGGCAGCTACTTTATTTGACTAGCCAAAAAAAAATCAATTGTCAGGTCATGTCATGTGTACCAACATGCCCCTTAGCCGGCGTATGTTGGTACACACTACGGAGTTGGTTGGTGCAGTCTATATTTTTGGGTTTTTTTGGTTCAACAAAAAAAATAATAACGTTAAAAAGTAATTTAGATTAGGCTAGGTTAGTGTAATAATGTTAAAAGGTAGATTTTATTCTAATAAAATGAAATACTATTCATCTCTTTTTCGCTGCTCATTTTCGCACTTTTCTCCTTTTCAAGTTCATCTTTCATAGGAGTGTCCGTTAGACAGGAAGATTTTGTCTTGCGTCTGTTTTGTTTAAGTTTTTTTGGTGCAACCAGTACCAGTACCAACCGAGCTGGACCAAAATGTACCAACCAACCCCTTCGCCATAAATTTCACAGCTCTTGATTCAATAGGTACGTTATATGTTTGTTTCAATATACAGAAATGAAGCAAACTAAATATATATTCGTCACTGAGCAAAATAGAAACTAAAACCTACTCATTGACTATGTTTTATAATGTTATATATAAATGAAAATATTTACTCACAAGTAGGTAATTAAAACAAAAAACATTTTATAACTCGGTAACAAATAAACTGCAGATGTAACTACCGCTTTCTACCGTCTGCTTTGATCATCTGAGGAATACACTTACACAGTCATGGTTGCCGTCTGTTGCACAGTTAAGGAAATATTAAGCTTGTACCAACCTACCCCTGTGCTCAACCATCCCCGGTCTCCCCTACATATTCCTTTGTTTTAAGATTTTTGCATGTGAATGAGGATTCTCTCTGTCTAGCCTTAATGAAGGTTAACACAAAGTTTCCAGCTGTATTTTTTATCTCTGCGCAAAATTTGTTGAGTTTTGGATACCCATTTTTTTTGCTTCAAAAGAAAGCTTTAAAACGGCAAGAATTAAAATAATCAACGCAGAAGAGAAACTCTATCTACACATTAGCAGCTCAGTGAAGGTGAAGGCCTTAGAATCAAAATTGCTTAAGGATTATTAACAGTAAGAGCTATACAATTCAACAAGTTGAAAATAAATAACTTAAGTATATACGTCACAAAAATTTTGTTTTCAATAGTTTTGAACCCATATGCTGAAATAGATAAGAACTATTCTATATTACTGAAAAGAGAAACCAAATATCTATTAGATGGTGCTATAGCCGCATTTAATTTCAATTGTTTTTTCGAGGTCACCTCGAAAACTATTCCATGTAGAATAATTACGGAAACTATTATTATTAATAATCTATTTTTCTTTGTCATCAACTTTTATGAAGAAAATTTACTACTAACTCCTGTCGTGAAAGGGTTATGACTCGTTGAAATTTTTTATATAAGTCTGCAAATTGACTTCCACCAACGCTCCAATAAATTTCTTTTATAAACACCCTTTTTCTCTAACATTGAGCATTATATTTTGATTCACCCCGGTAATATAGAAAACTTGGATAAAGCTTAAATTACTTAGTATTTTAAATATCTGATGACTTAGGAAACTCTAAAGTTCAATATCTCAGTTATAAAAGAAGACATGCCTAGTTATTCTGAAAAATGAAAAATAGGTAAAATATGTTAACAAAAAACTCGTTTAATATTCTGCCAATACTTGTTCTTTTTGCCTCGCAACAGATCAAAGTTCTTTTTTATACATTTTTTCCTCTGCCATAAAATTTGCCTCTCATAAATTATTATAATTATTATTATAGTTCTAACAATAAAATCTTCGCGATTTAAGCATTAATGTATATTAACTGTAAGAAATCATTGCCAGATTCGTATCTTTTACAATAAATGAGAGGTTAATAGTAAAAATATCGATTTTACGACATTCAACTCTTTCAATGGTCTTCAAACTTGTTCTTAGACTATTTGATGGCCTTCAGTTTAAGTTATTACCTGTGGTTCCACACCAAAGGTCACTGAGATCATTAAAATTGATATAGTATAAAATTTGATATCTTCATAATATGTTTGTATAATTTACGATGCATAAATTGGATGTATAACAGCAGGAAATAAATTGTGCAAAAAAACTTTTATGGTTGATACTTATGGCAAAAAATTAAATTCACTATTAATAATAAACCAACGATTTGGAGATATTAATTCAGTTCAATTAGAAAGAAATATTTACAAAATACAAAGGAAATTAGTAAATAAATAATATAAGTATAAAAGTCTTTTTCAATAATATAATATTTATTTTTAATAATTTTAATATCTAAACAATATTATATCATAAAGCTTTGTTGAATAAATGACCTACTTACCTGTTTAGAAAAATTAGATATCCCTATGATTTTCGTAATAATAACACGCCTTAGAGGTACCTCGTCCCCTCCATGTTTGCCCACAAAGTTGTTTAGGTATACTTATAATATCTCAAACTGCATTACTAAGTCTAAAACTTAAACTCAATGTCTTTAAAAAATGACTTCCAGCGATTATTATGAATATAAAAGCAAATTAGCACGAGGAAGTTGTTAATGGTACCATTTAATAATTAATAATATTCTTATTATATTATGGTGGTCAATTTTTCGATGCCTATTGGTATACCTTGGAAACTATAAGAGATAGAGGATCGGTCAAGTAAGACAAAATTACTCTTATTTTATGTAACATAATTTTCAAAAAATATTGGCTATTGTTGATCAAAATTTAGAAGGCTTAAAAAATTTCTGCCAAGGCCATTCAATTACCAGTAGTCAAAAATATAGAAATGCCAAGTTTCAATAAATTGGCATGAGCTGAACAGCTGTAGGAATGTTTAAAAAAAAATAATACTGGCGGTAATATATATTTTTGTTTTAAAATGTGTGTACGTTGCAAGTTCCCTTGCACACCAAAGTTTTTAAAAAATTCACGGTTTTCAGTTTTTTCAGGATAAATCAGGAATGAATCAAGGTATCCGGAATTTTTTGTCAGGAAACTGTAGAGCATAAAATAGTGTAACTTTTATGTTATTAGACTGATTTTCTATCTCTTATAATTTCCGAGATACCAATGGTGGATTTCGAATAATTCACCTGCCTGTATATGTTTACATTTTTTGTATATTTCCCTTATTTTTAATACAAGTTATATTACGACATAGGAGGGTCTAGATGGTAAATTTATATTTAATGAAAGCCTTTATTGTTTATTTTTTTCCCGGTTGATGCTGGACCGTTTAAGGGCATTTTCCGTTATCAGCACAAAACAGGCAGATTGCACAATACATCAATCTTGGATGTAAACTACCGATTTACAAGACAAAATATTAGATCACTCTACTGGAAACTTATTGCTATTGTTACGCATTTACAACCCTTAGTAAACACCACAAGCGTAGATTCAATAATTTGAACAATGCTAAACTAAACAACTGATTTATTAACTCGCTAGTTATACCTACAATAATTATTAGTCACTTAAAATATAACACTATATAATAACTAGTTTTATCCACTATTGTTCCCTACTAGTCACTGCTCCTTTTCTGTTATTTTCGGTTCACTTTTCAATATTGCACTGCCTGCTGTGGGCCATCTTGGTCCTTATATACCTGAAAACATACCTTCTAGTATAATCCAGATGCTCCTCAAGATTATTCCACAATCTAGTTTTCCTTATTCGTTTTCATACCATTGATGCCAGCTCTGGGACGACTGCTGACTGTATCACTTGGAAACCGATAAAAAAATCATATTAAAGATAAATATCCAAACAAAAATATTCTTTTTTCAATCGCAATCGTAAGAACTCATTCAAATGATATTTTCGTATTTCTTTCGATATCTTAAATACACTTTTAATATATCAAATCTGAATCAAACTAGAGATTAAAGCTCTTTGAGCAATTCTGAGTAACTAATTGGTAAAATGTTCAGAATAGAAAAATTCCAAATATGATTTTTCTCTTTAAGTAAAATTCTAAATTAGGATGTTATACTGTTAGGTGAGATACGTACTCTAAATATGCAATATTTTTTATTCTGCAGGAACAATAAAACATGAGTAGAGTTCCAGTTATCGAGTCCTCTCGATTATCCAAGTTTCATTTTATCCAAGCCTAAGTTAATTTAAAAATTTCTTGTATTATCAGGTTATTTCAAAAAGTTGTCCTCATTATCGAAGCATATTCATTATTCAAACTGCTGTTTTTGTACGTTTGGAACTGCATTATATTTTGAGTACCTACATTGTACAGTGTTATCATTTTATTTGGTATAAGTACATTTTAATCAGAATTTGTGAGTTTATTGTGGAAATTAATTAAAACAAAAATATTGTAGGTAAGTAGGTATTCCTACTAGAGTTTAAACTTTTTGCGTCAGCAAAGAGGGCTGTGGATGAAAACAATAGAAATTGTTCTATTATTCACATTTTAATGT
Source organism: Rhagium mordax (assembly GCA_963680705.1). Classification (NCBI taxonomy): domain Eukaryota; kingdom Metazoa; phylum Arthropoda; class Insecta; order Coleoptera; family Cerambycidae; genus Rhagium; species Rhagium mordax. The sequence goes on along the minus strand of OY796659.1, from coordinate 20,183,193 downwards.
GAGTTTGAGTTTATTTTAGAAAATACAAATAAATGCTTTATAAAGGTTGTAGAATATATTATGAACTTGTCGCACTAATATAAAAACAACTGGATAACAATTGTATATAATTTAATAAATTAACATAATTTAACTAAAAGGCTTCCTCTCTCACGTATTTGTTTCGTCAGTCTTTCAAACAATCATTTCAGTGGAACTGTACGCTATGGATATTTCCTTCTATATTTTCTAATAGTAACCGTTGCACTTTTAATGTTCATTAAATATAATTCAAGCATATCATATTTATCTTCTAAATTGAATTTCAGTTTGACGTAAGAATTCACCAATTTCATTGTTGATGGATAAATGATGTCATTAGTCAAAACAATAATAGTTTCTATTGTTTTCATCCACGACCGTCTTTGCTAACGCAAAATGTTAAAACTCTAATAGAAATACATATACAATCTATTTGTTTTTGATTAATGATTTTAAACATCCTAAATAAAACTATCAGGTATGCTATATCAGTGTAACCCAGAAAAAAAACAAATCTAACTGGACAAAAACATATAGGGTGGTCCATTTAAAAAAACATAGGTTATGTCCATATCTGAAAAAATCGACATTCAAATAAAAATGATAACACTGTACCTACATTGTCAAAATTCTGCTGCGTAAATGAATGAAACAGGCAAAAGAGTATTGTTCTATCTACCTATCGACTTGTTTTAAAAAATATTTTTAGATGAATCCAGAATATCCGAAGCTGAGACTCTGTAGTGTTAAAAACGTTTTTCTGATTCTTTCAATAGCCTTTGATTAACAAAAAAAAAATCAATAAAATCATGTCCATAGTCCACAGAAAAATTTTCTCAAATAAATGATATAATTTTTAAATACCTACATAGATATCTAGTGATTTTTTTTTTTTGATCGTTGGGTTGGTACAATTAATTTGATGTGTAATTTCTTAGGTTTCTCGACCATGTAATTAAATAAAAAACTATTTTTTATTTTCTGACATTTCGGTTTTAATAACCAACCTCAGAGAAAATCTGTAGATATAATTTAACATATTTTTCCTGAAGATGGTTATTAAAATTCAAATGTCTGGAAATAAAAAATAGTTTTTTACTTTACCATATGACCGAGATATACCTATATCGATATAAAGATATCCGAAAATTATCTGAGAAAGAAATCATAATGAAGTTAGTCGATAATTTCATTATGATTCCTTTTAACTAGAAAAGATTTTAATTATAATCACTGTAGTTGTTGAAATGATAGGTGCATAATGAATTTGTTATTAATGTATAGACATGAATTTTTATATTCCTTTTTCCCTGTAGGTATAACTTTTAACATAAGCATAATCATAATTTAAATTTATGAGACTAATTAGGGAAAACTAATTAACTTTTAAAAATTCCAGATCCGTTAGCTAACAAGCATGGAGTAAAGAAGACGTCGTCTTATAAGTTATCTCACATCTGCTGTGCCAGCCATTTTAGGTAAGTAGGCATTTTGTTCCTTTTGCGGGTACATCTCGGTAATTGGAAAAGCAAAGGCGGAGTTCTGGTTGACATGTTTATCTGATACAGGCCGGTTTTATCAGTCGCGGTTCTGGTTTCAGAACTCGTTTACGTCAACTGCCTTTATTAACTATCTATCTAATGTGTTTACTGGGGATTATTTTTTATTTTTCCTCAAACCTATCCACAACGGATGAGCGTCACCGAATTTTACCTCTCATTAATGTTGGACCTTTGAAAATGGTGTTTTCACCTATCCATTAATATTAACTCATTATATCATACGATCTAAACATGTTTATTCACTAAAGGATTAGCATTTTAATTACTATTGATATAGATTACTAAAGACGAGGTTTTAATTCGACTAATTTAAATTTTGCCCCTTCGTTTAATTTACATATTTTGTCATTTTTAATTAGTTTTATATATCTGCATTTAACAAAACTATGTAATTCAAGGAGTTCCCCCATTAAGGTCAGTCTTAAGTCTTAATTCATTATAAGAAATAACATACATATTACTTACATACCTATAAGTGCATTTTTATTAGTGTGAGATAGAATACATTGAAAACTAAATTTTAATACATATATTTTCACAAACAAATTGAAATACTTCATATCACATTATCACTATGTTTTACACAATGAGTTTTTTCTCATATACCACTAAAGATCAACCACAAGCAGTTGCATACATGTGTTTCAGAATTATGTTTCTCATGCCTGTTCTTTGTTTATTTTTAGGGGTATATTATGACAAAAACTAATAATTATTGAAGGTATTATAATTTAACTCCAAAAAATTATTTTCTACTATTTTTGATAATGATTATAAAACTATGCACTATCCAATAGGTAAGGAGGTTTTTATAGCATGTAAGTTACAGTTCACTTGGGTTACTGACAAATAAATTTGTGTACCTACAAGGTGTACCCATTTCCTTGATTATGGTTGTTTCGTCTACTTCTAGACCAGTTAGAGAAAAACCGACCAAGGTGTCTCTAGACCTCTGTGAAACGTCGATATGTAACAACCGTATTTCGATATATCGGAGAAAATTGATATTCAGCAGATTCCGGAAAACTATCAACTTTTTTGTTTGTGGCTATTATTTTTTATTTGTGACTTTCATGCACTGGAAACTTTCACTTTTCCACATGGAAATAAGATATTTTTCAAAAACATTTTAACATTACTAAATCTTAAAATATCAAATCCAACTTTCTTATTTCAAATTATTAGATACTTGAATAATGCGCATCTATTGTGGAATCCCTTAAAACAACTACCTTTCCTAACTGACATGTTTTATATAAAATGTTAAATTAAATTACATAATTCATTTCATCTAATGATCCTAAAGTAAAATACATTGAATTTAAAAATATTCGACCTTCCACAAAATGTATTTATTATGGGTGCTGATCAAAGAAACAGTGAGATATTTACAGGTAAATATTATTTCATTCTTAGTTAGAAATCATTAGGAAGATAGTGTGAATTAGCGATTCGTCCATTTAAAGGCATAAACTGTATTTATTTATTGATAAGTAGCCAACAACGCATTGATAAACTGATAAACTAACAAAATCATTTTATTCTTGCCTTAAACTTTTTTCATTGTCATTTTCTCAAAGCAATCTTCAAGAAAAAAAAAACGAAAAAATACCAAATAACACCAAACTAATTTACCTGCTCGATTATGAAATTGTCAAAAGTAATGAAACTAAGATATGTATAAATACTTAAGAAATATAACTTCAATAATCCAATTCAATTCCTGATAGAGGGCAAGTATATTTATGTGTTAGGTATTTATAAATATTGGTCTGCATTCCCCTCATACATATCGCACACTAAAATGATTCAATTAACTTCATGTTGCTCCAGGAGATACTTATTTCCACAATATACCGTTCTGCAACCAATAATAATCCGAGCATCGTCAGGGGAAGGCAATTTTCTTTTATAGATTACTTTTTACGTCCATTTATATGCTAAAATCTATTTGACAAACACGTACCAAACTAATATTACCTGCAGATGTAAAATGTTTCAAGAATATAATAATCTGATTATTTTCAAGCTTAAGTGTGCCCATTACAATTAAAGATTATAGAATTCAGAATCCACACTATTACCTATATATGTGGTGTTTCTACCATGAGCAAATACAGAACTTATTCAATTATTCAATACAAGTATCAAAAAAGATTATGAATCAAAAGCAAAGAAAGACATTGCACAATATAATCAGTAGGTACTTTTCTAAAAGTTTCCTCAGGTCAATAAATTGAATATCCTTCCCTATACACAAAAATAGTCAAGACGGGTAATTTTTTTTTTACAAATTACTTTCTTTGCTTGATACGTACCTAAGGGTGCGATCTAGTAAGAATAAATCGAAACATTTATTCAATTGAAATTTTTATGGTTTCTTATTTTCTTCGTCAACGTAGGTGGTAACACACGATTTACATTTTATTAAATAGGTACCCTTAAATACCTATAACACCACCACATGTAATTTAATTACGACCTCCTTTATCCCAGAAGGCTCTAGAAGAGCCTTGTGTGGGAGGCGGCTACACATTTAAAGACATAGGACACACATCCAATATCCGTGTATAATGGAAAAATCCTTCTCACAGTATTTTCCATTGCCACGACCTGGAATCGAAACCGGGACTTTTGGGTGAGATATCATAAAATAATAATACAAGTTTATAAAAGCGAAATTGGAAAATGAATCAACTGTATGAACTTATGTATTTATCTTTAAATTTATCTAACAATAAAAGTATATTATGCTTGTACAATACAATATAAAAAACATTTATTAGTGTATCTCAACAGGTATTAATAATTGTTATTTATAGTTTTCGTATATGAATAATTATTTGTTATGGCGATTAATTTAACACTAATTAGAAAATATAATTAATTACAATGTTGTTTTGCCTGTACGTGACTAAAGGACACATGGATGGATAACTAAAATAAAATAATTGTCTGGCGCTTATAAATTATAGTAAATGAACATGAAAATGTTAAGAAATTAAGGAGCGGCGTTACAAAAGATAAAAGCTATATAAGTAGTATTTTTTGTTTCCTTTAACGCCAAGGAAAACCGTCTTTATTGTTTTACTGATGTCGATGTGTTAAATTGTAAATGCACTTTCATTAACTATTGTGTAATTTATATTCTTCTTTATACTTAAAATATACACAAATTCAGAAAAATTAATTTTTAAATTACAATTGTTTGAAATTATTATTGCACTGTAACCTGTCCTAAAATAACCCATTTTATATTTTGACTCGCAGTATTCACTTTTAAACTTGTAGATAACATATTTTTTGTACTGGTAAATATTTCTAAATTTCTCGGTATTTTATTGAATGGGCATATGCAAAAACTCACAAAAACAGATAAGATTTAGGTTCTAAAAGTAAAAGGGTATTTTGCGAAAAGCAAAAGCGTATCTAAAATGGAGTATTGTTATGCTGAGCACAACGTCGGTCTCACCCTTATTTTACGACAAGGGTTTTCATTTCCGAAGGTTATATTTTTTGATATCACCCTTTGAATATGCTAAGATTATGCAAGGGACTGTGCGGCCTTTATTTAAATGACCTAAGTGTTGTAAACTTGTCTTGTAACTTGGTCGTTGGAATAGGCACTATAATTTCTTGTTTGTTAAAGTAAACACAAGGACTATGTAGAAAATTCCTTATATTTCATACATTTTAATTATATAGTTAAATTAAAGTGTTGTGAAACGTTGCATATTGTTTAAATATGTGGTAGTAAATCCCAAATAAGAAAAGAAAGAAACATTGCATAGATATACAAAAATATTTTCAAAAATATATATCAGAACTTTTTATTCCTTTCAGGCAAAAATGTACAAATCAAGTATGTCATACATTTGGATAAGAAGTTTATTTAATAATAATTCCATCGTTTTGTAGATTAGCGTTTAATACTGATAGTAAACTAGAAAATAACATCAATTTACAAAAAATTATTTTAGCCAATGTGACAATATGTAGATATGTACAGGGTGTTTCCTATAAAACTATACCCCTCCTTATTTCGGTCAATTACCACCGATTTTAATTTTTCAAAAACCGGTCTAACACAGAATTTTCCGTAGATTTTGAATATGCTATTACTTTTTTTTCCTACTTCAACCGTATACGAGGGGCAGAAAAAAGTATGGTTTTTTTAAATGGAACACCCTATATATTTTTACATATTTGGATTCGCCTCGTCCTTCTGATTACAAATATATATAATACTTATATATATTTGCTATAAAAATGACGCAAATATTGAATTAGGGCGTTTCCTTCAAAACTATACCACCCCTTATTTCGGTCAATTATTAACGATTCAAAATTTTCAAAACCTACACATAGAATTTTTCGTAGATTTCATATATGCTATTACTTTTTTTCTCCCTTCAACGGTATACGAAGGGTGGAAAAAAGTATGTTTTTTTTTATGGAATGCCCTGTATTTCTTTACATATATAAGTATTATATGTATTTATAATCAGAAATGTAGGGCGGATCTAAATATGTAAAAAAATACAGGGCATTCCATAAAAAAAAAACATACTTTTTTCCACCCTTCGTATACCGTTGAAGGGAGAAAAAAAATAATAGCATATATGAAATCTACGAAAAATTCTATGTGTAGGTTTTGAAAATTTTGAATCGTTAATAATTGACCGAAATAAGGGGTGGTATAGTTTTGAAGGAAACGCCCTAAGTTTAAATTCAATATTTGCGTCATTTTTATAGCAAATATATAAGTATTATATATATTTGTAATCAGAAGGACGAGGCGAATCCAAATATGTAAAAATATATAGGGTGTTCCATTTAAAAAAACCATACTTTTTTCTGCCCCTCGTATACGGTTGAAGTAGGAAAAAAAGTAATAGCATATTCAAAATCTACGGAAAATTCTGTGTTAGACCGGTTTTTGAAAAATTAAAATCGGTGGTAATTGACCGAAATAAGTGGGGGTATAAATAGTTTTATAGGAAACACCCTGTACCTATGTAGCGCGTTATTTATGGAGTTGGCCATTTATCTCGGTTGAACAAAACTTTTTGATGGATCCATCCTCTAACGTGACAATTTAATTACAAAGAAAAAAAATATTTAAAAAAATTTTATATCGAAAACATTCATATTAACTAACAGAAGGAACATGGTCATTTCTTCTTGCGAGGAAAAAATACTGCTTTAATTAGGATAATTTTTTTTAATAGAAAATTCAAGCATCCAGTTATCAAGGGCGTACCCAGGATCTGAACTAGGGGGGGGGGGCAGACGCAGGGGTGGCGGGTTTTTAATATGTCGTGGGGTGCAAGACCTGTGGACGCGCCTTCCGGGGGGGGTGTGTCCGGGGCAGAAGCCTCTCCAATAGCGCCGCAGGCGAAAATTTTGAAAATTTTCAAGGTCACGCATTCGCCTGACACTTTCGAATTTTTATGAAAAATCCATTTATACAAAAATATAGACTTTCACAAGGATAATTTTCGGAATAATGACCACGATACTCGGAGAGAGGACTTAAATAAATAAATTTATTATTATTTTATTTTTATTATTTTAATAAAAATTATTTGCGAAATGAAAAATGTATTCTTTTTTCCTCAAAAATTAACGGAATAATAAAATGCCGCGCCGTGCCGTATCGCCGGTACTTGTCCAAACTACAAACGGTAGGTGCGTGTATGCACAGGGCCGCAATAAGGAATTCTGGTTATTCTGGAATTTTATGTTAAATGTATGCAAATCTAGCAAATATAGAAAATGTGATTTACATATTTTTTAAATTTTGTTTTAGTGTAGTGTAGTCTGTAAATTTGTAGAACAGAAGTGGTTTATTTTTATTTTTTTTATAATCATTTTATTTACTTTAGGTGTATGATTTCTATGTTTTTAGGGTCTATGGGGGGCAGCAGCCCCCCCCTGCCCCTCGCTGGGTACGCCCTTGCCAGTTATTATAGTTTTAATAAAGTTTTAATAATAAAGTTTCTTTCATTTTAATAAGTATTCCTTAAAATATCTTCATTCGGAAGCTAAGGCGGTAAAAAGAGAAGTGGACACGATTTTTGACGAATTTTTATATTCTGAAAACGGATATTAAGAATCTCCTAAAATATACAGGGTGGAAAATAAAGCAAGATTTTTTTTAAACAGAACCCCCAATATATTTTCATACCAAAAAATGTCCTTATTTCTCTGAGCCAAAAAATGTATAATTGTTATATTATCACTCCCTGTTCGTGAGATATTACTAAAAACTAATCACGTCACGGGTGTCAAGTATAAAACAAAAAACATATCAATATACTCTGGAAACAATGCATATCTGCATTGTTTATTTATGGACAGATGTCATCCAGTTTTTTGTAAGATAGTCGTTGACTCTGTTAGATATTAGCATAAAAAAAATACCTAGTGTTCGTAAAGAAGCAAGTTATTTTGAAAATGGGAAATTCATTGGAATTAAGAGCGAAAAGAGTTACTTGAAATTTATATTTAGCGCAACAAGAATAAGTCTCTTGCTCAGAGGGAGTATGTTAGGTTATTTCCAGAAATATGACCTCCTCCCCAAAATACTTTTAAAAACATACTTATATTATGCAAAGTTTAGGAGTACCGAAAGAAAAGGAAAAAAGTCTTTTTTCGCTCTTCCAATGAATATCCCATTTTCAAAACAACTTGCTGTTTACGAACACTAGGTATTATTTTACGCTAATTTCTAACAGAGTTAACAACTCTGTCACAAAAAACTGGATGACATCTGTCCATAAATAAACAATGCAGATAGGTACGCACACACCCGCGATGTGATTAGTTTTTAGTAATATCTCACGACCAGGAGTGATTATATACTTACTAACAATTATATATTTTTGGATTTAGAAAATTAAGGATATTTTTTTAGTATGAATATATACGGGGTGTTCCGTTTAAAAAAAATCTTGTTTTATTTTCCACTCTGTATATTTTAGGAGATTTTTAATATCCGTTTTCAGAATATAAAAATTCATCACAAATCGTGTCCGCTACTTTTTTAATTGAATTGGCAGAGGATAAGAGAGATAAAGGGGGTGTCGATTTTAAGAGACCTACCCGTACAACTCAAAATATATATATTTCAATAAAATTGAAAATGTAGGTAAACAATCTAACGAAAAAAGTGCAGCGTACCATAAGTGCCACAAAAAGCAATCAAATGAGAACAAGCAACTGTTTATTAAGGCAAAATTATGATTGATGAGGCAATGACTACCTGCAACAAAACTTTAAATGAAATTAACTTCATCCCAGAATGGAAACTGAAATATATGGTCTTATGACCAAAGCCATTGGATTTTCACAAACAATACTTTTCTTACTCTAGAAAAAGAAATAGTCTCAATAACGATGTCATCAAGAGGTAATTAAGGTTAATCATTTTGCGAATATATTTTCCCCGACCTCAATATTAGCTATCAAAGAAGAGATCTACAAAAAATAGAGCTCCTCCACAGTTTTTAATGCCAAGAATAGTATTAACAGTAGGTATGCAATAAAGCAGCCGCATTTAAAGGAAAATTGATTACTAAGTAATAAATCAATGGAAACCTATGATACTCAAGCCCATGATCTTTTGGGTCTTAAAGCTAACTTCAGTACTTTGCCGACTATTAAGTTCTTATATAAACAAGGTCTTCCAGTAGAACTGGAAGATCTCTCGAGTACAGCTTATAACCAGAAAAAGAAAGAAAACGGATTCAAATAACTATCATCCCATTCTACTGCGCTACATGTTTTTTGAAATGATGAGTGATGGAGGGCGCTATTAACATTGGATTCGAGACATTTGGACAGTGTTAGATATTATTTCCAAACCTTTTAATCCCGCTTTTAATGGAGTATGGCATAAAGGTCTCCTAAATAATTTCCATGAGCTAAGTTGTACCTATCAGATTTTCTTTCTAACCAATTAATTTATATTGTAATTCGGAAACCTTCGGAATCAACTTAGACGTTCCGTAAGGGTCTATTACCAGCTTTGTTCCTTGTTTCATGGAAACATCGAATCCTGTGCACAATGTTGCTTGTAACAGTACTCCCCACACATGTTCTTGATATCAGAGATAGAGAGTGCAGCTGAAATCTCTACCTTATGATGCAGACAGATTAACTTGATTAATTGTGATTTGGCTAAAATTGTGGAAGGGAATTCAAACAATCTTATAGACACCAGTGCTTCTAAAACATAAGTATTCAAATATATTCTTTAAAATATCTAACAAAAATTTACAACAAAATATCCCATGTTACACCAAGAAGCCCAGTCTTTTGCAAAGAACTTTAATTGATTATGTAGAGCTACGTGTTAGAGTAGGTATTCCACGTCTCCTAAATCGACTACAAATATGTATGACCGGTGATACAGTTTTTATAAACTGAATTGCTGTAAAACATACTAGGTCATGTAATCTTTGTCGATATTTTCATGGAATTTGTTTTATAGAAATTGCAACAGTAATATCACCACGAACGACTTTATTTTCTACTACCAAATAAAACGCAATTTTTTCTCAACCCCTTACCCTAAGGTGTTACTCCGCCCCTCTGATATTAATAGACCGTTGAAGCATTTAGCTGATGAGTGATTTTGTTAAAGTAGCTCTCCCATATTATTCCATAAATATTTAATAATTTATAAAAAGATTAAATTGTTCTATAGTTTGTAGCCAATGTCATGGTCAATCATATTTGAATATAGTTATACTCTATATTAATAACGAGAAGATCAACGGTGACATGGATCCATCATCTTTCCTCATCCAATGTTTGGAGACCGAAAAATCAGACCCAGAAAATGAAGATAGAATAAAACTACCAATTATGTAATTCATTAGGTAAATAAATAATTAAATTGTAAATTTAAGACAATATAATTAGACATCAAAATATCGCAGATTAGGCCTACTGATAATACCACATAATAATAAAAAAGATATCTGTTACTTAGCCTCTACTACGCTATCGATCGCTATAGTATCTAGTGAACGATTTCTCCTACAAAAAAAAAACTGATGAATTCTTTTTCGTAGCAAAGGGGAATTGTAGTTCGAAAGTAAAACGAAAAAGAAGCGGAAAGTAAAGAAAATGGGCTCCAAGAATTTTAGGTCCCTTTATTTAAATTTATAATGAGCAGCACAGGCAAATGATTACACTTATAATAATTATTGCGTCACGTACAAATCCCAAATTAAAATAATAAAAATTACAATTTGGTCTTAGCTTGCTTGAGAACAATTTATATATTCATATAAGTATGAAGTTATGCTTATATTTTTTCAACGAGAATATTAGCCCAGTTTTGGGAAACGCCTTATACATACACATACTTTAAAACACTGAAAATTTTATGACAGCACAAACTGCTTAGGAAATTAAATGGCAATATAGTATTAAATTATTTGAAGACAGAGTTATTATGACATAAAAACAATTTATAGCTAGTTAACATCATAATTAATACAAATTATGGAGCAATTAAATTATATAATATTCAAATTAATTATCGTATTTAGTTTTCATTAAAATAGGAGTAAGTAGGTATTTATATATTATACATAGTCTCTTAAACCTAGCTCTTTACGGAATAAGTATATTTTTGTCTTACGAAATAAGCTATTTAAATTTGTTTTATTCTCATAATTTATCATCTACTTGATATCACCCGCAGCCATGTTTTAGATTTTCGACAAATTTCTTCCATACGTTTATCATTTAATATAATACAGTTTTCAAAATGTTGCATTAGAACTTGCAAACATATAATTTAGAGCAAAGGAAATTAGTATAGTAGCACCACAGATGACTCTGTAGCACTTTAAAGGACATATTTTTGAATAAATAAATTAAAACAACTTCTGATTTAGCTAGTGCAGTCAATTTATTGAACCTACATGTGTACATTTTTAGCATCTTAAGTTAGAAGATTGAAAGAAATCATGCATGTTTAGGATATTATTGTACCTATATATGTCTGAGTATATGGTAAAAAAACAGGACACATACACAGGCAAGAATAAATACAAGTCTATGATGTTTATTTTTATTTTAAAAATGTTTTTGATTTTGATGCTGAATAGCATTCAAGGTCTGTCACAAAGACATCGTTTATGTCTTGAGAGATAGTAGCCCTGACACTGTAGGGATACACTTATGCCTCACCACTTCTGTCTGTCAAAATTTCTTTCTCTCAATTTTGATAGAAACTTGCAAATATTTTAGAAAAGTTCTATTGCAATATTTTTCCTGCCAATTAGGTAACTTTATTGAGTTATCCCTCAAAATGTGGTCTATGAGTCAATATTATAATACGAATAATTTAAAATTCACCGACTGCCCCTAGAAAATTACTAGGTAATTTTTATTATCTTAGTTATTTTTAAGCTCTGTATTATTTCTAAATATTTTTTTCGAATTTTGATTATTTTCCTTTAAACTCAAATTTGGGAATGATGACGACTAAGACGGCTAAACACTACCTACTAACAACATATTATATGTATTACATAAAAATTTATGAAACTATTTCATATAACCATATAATTTTTTGGAGTGTCCTGTATAGTCAGACATTTATATTTTGTGTGTAACAAAGGTACAAGAAGTAGTTATCGACAAATGTATTTAAGGTATTCTCTATTGATATGTTTGTTTACTTAGTCATAAACTCGGTCATAAATAAAGCATAAAGAGTGTCGACCACCGATCTTACCAGTGGACTTAGTACTGCAGTAATGAAAATTTATTTTTAATTTGCATCTTGGTTTCGTCTTACATCCATAAATAGTAGTTGCTAAGAATATGATTCAGGAAAGAATATTCCAGTAAAGTTGTTTACTTCCAGATTTTTTGGTAGAAACCGATTATTCTTAATTAAGCAAATTTTTTAAATCATTTGAGCTAAATAATAATTATTTGGAACTTTTGAAATCATATTGTGTTACTCAAATGCCTGAGCAAACGGTTCAGATACTCTCTTCGTAGAATTAGCACTAATTCTGTAAACAAATGTCATATCGATGATCAGTTTATGCCTCAGTGACTTGCGCAGATATATCAATTTCGATTTTATTTCGCAGGTCTCTAAGAAAAATTTCTCAACGTTTTGTATCATTCCATTGTGTTTACTCTCCCCTTTTAAAATTTGCTTTCTATACTTATCAATCTCCTTCTCCCCTATATAAGAAAATTCGTCTGTCATAGAGATCTACAATCTAGTTTACGTCCCAGCCATTTCCTAGCCTGTAAGATTTAACATGAATATTGTGAGAAAACCCAACCAAAATTGATTGATTTTGTATTTTTGTTGAAATTATTATCTTCTTCACCATTAGTGTTTAAGTATTTAAACAATGTACCTAGATGGAATTTGAGAAATTTTCTTTCTTTAATACGGAATAATTCTGGAAGTGATTTATTCACTTTAGTATAGCATGAATTTTGACCCACAACATAAGGTGTGACGTCTGACACTAATTTAACGAACACATTTCTCAAATGATTTTACCATGAAAAATTCTGGTAGAATGTCCGCGATAACTAGATATATTTATTTATTTGTTTATTTATTTATCATATATTACTATGTAGTCAAGTGAATTACAAACTATCAAACGGTCAGAAAGTCTCATAGGCTATTAATTGTAAAACCATCGAGAATGTATTGTTATCACTGTATTACTTTTATAAGAATGTGTATATTATTATCTTATTTAACAACAGTAACGCCTGTATCGTTTTAATGGTTCTGATTGGGTACTTAATTTAAAATTGTTATCATACCACGAAACTTTTTATGGTTGTTTAGATTTAATAATTGCCAGTAAGATGAAAATTTTATTGTTCATAACATGCCATTATTATTACGATTTTACGTCTTAATTTAGTGGGATTTTATGTCAATTTGTGTTACTGCTGGGAAAGTGAACATAAATTAGTTTTATGTTTAATTGTTTATAATTATACTAAATGTATAAGTATCCTATTCAATGTATCTACTACTACAGTAAAACAAAAACTATTATACCAGCCCTTCATATATTTAATAAAATCTGAAGTTGTTAGCTCCTGCAGTTTTCGTAATTATATTCTCTCCTTATGTAATTAGTTTGGACACCCTCTTCTAGATGGCGCCAAAGTAGGTAACCTTTGTAAATCTTTAAATCAAATTAAATCTCACCGTAAAACATAATATTACGGTATTACTGCTGTTAAATCATAATGTATTTTTAATTTTGTCATAGTGAAGTTACTGGAGCATTATTTAAGATTGTATTTATTTATTGCTATTTAATTGTTAAAATAAGTAAGACATAACTTTGTTCGGTCCGGAACAGGTGTGTTTATAATTTTAACCAAGCTTATGCAAGAATTGTTCATATAGATACTTACCTATTAAAATGCTATTCTAATCGTTAAGTGAACTAAACATCTAAATAAATGTTACTTCCAACCATCACCATAGGCTAATTTGACCCTTACGGTTTTACCATTATTATAATATCATTAAGAAAAAAGTGATACATTTTTTTACTACAATATACAGAGTGATCTACCGCGAGTGTGCCAAACTTCAGTGGTCGCTAATTTATTAAAAAATAAATTAATTTTCATTAATAAAAATAAAATATCAATTTTCGATTTTAAGTCCAAGTGGTGACAAAAAATGAAACTATCATGCATAACGACCTCGATATAGACGCATAAAATTACAAATTTCATATTTATCAGCTTGCTTTATTAGGGTAGTTTTTAGGGGTGAGGGGTAGTTTTGCACTCCAAAATTTTTTTGACGTCACTTTCGAAACAAAAGTTTTAAATAAAATTTTTTCCCGCATGCAATGTAGAATATCTTTCAAAATTTTTGCCACACCAGCCGTTTTTGAATAATTTGCATTGAACGGCAATAGAGTTTTCCAGCAGATTATTGCCTTGCAACATCAATTATTCAAAAACAGCTGATGTGATAAAAAAACATACTTTGTCATTGCATGGGATATAATTTTTAAAACTTTTACTTCGAAAGTGTAGTCAAAAAAAGTTTGGGGTAAAAAGCTACCCCTCACTCATTAAAACTACCCCAATAAAGCAAGCTGTTAATTATGAAATTTGTAATATTACAAGCCTACATCGAGGTCGTACTTAATGTATGAAACTTGCATTCACCACTATATTGGTATTACAATCGATTAATTGATAATCATCATCCCCCTCAAGTGGTTGTACCTCCCTTATTATGCATTCATTTATTTTTTGATAAATTAGCGACATCTAAGGATTGGCACACTTGTGGTAGATCACCCTGTATACCTAACTAGAAATTTTACATGTTCAAGTTTGTGCGCATTTCGACGAAACACGAGCAACAAAATAAATAATAAATAATATGAACGTTTGTGTTTCTACTAAAAATACTATTTATATATGATAAATTAATAAATAAGAAGTATTTATTAAAAGAAA
The DNA here is from genome assembly GCA_963680705.1 of Rhagium mordax. NCBI lineage: Eukaryota > Metazoa > Arthropoda > Insecta > Coleoptera > Cerambycidae > Rhagium > Rhagium mordax. The sequence goes on along the minus strand of OY796659.1, from coordinate 20,168,098 downwards.
TGGCACATGGCAAAATTATAATATTTTATAAAAGTGACATTTGTTTTATGATGGGGGAGAGTGCAGCTTTGCTTCGACAGTACCTACTCGTTTTTGATACGAAAGGTTAAGCAACAGACTTTGTTCCATCTTCTAGCGGCTTGCATAATTTGTCTAACTTTAGATGAGAGTAATATAATTGATATACTATCTTTAAGGCAATCGGTTTCTTGTTTATTACATGTAAGGCATAAAAAATGAAAAATACTACTCTTTGACAAAGAAGAGAAAAATTTCACATTGGAGGTAGCTCGTCTTCTAACGCTGCGGAAATAAGACGAAGGTAAATAAGTAAGAGAAACGAATGGAAGAAGAACTAATCGGCCAACATACCAAGTTAACATAAATCCTTGACTTTACATCACAGCCGAGACAAAATCTTGAAGGGAAAACAGACACAATATATCTGGAGTTTCGTTATAAGCTCCAAGTGATGTACCCAAGGCTACTCGACCTAGGTGATCTAATAATTGGTGTAATCGGGAGTAAAATTCCGAAAGCAGTTATCCTGTCGGGAATTCCTTGTTGAACAGTATACTTTTATTATTATAATAACGTGTATAAATGTAATGCACCATTTTCTTTTAATAATATAATGTTTCTATGAGAAGAAGATCTAAACAATTAAGATGAGTATGAAGATGAAGTTAATATTGTACATACCCTGTTATTCTTAAAAGAGTAATATCCGAATGGAATATCTGAAACTATAAACTATAAAGTTTTAATTTTACTAAAAAATATCTATCGAAAAATATAAGAATAGATACTTATGTATTCTAAGGGAGTGATCTATTTTAAACTAATATCGGTTCTTCCAATATCTGATCAATATTTGGAAATTGGAATCTACAAAAACTGAAAAATTAAAGAAATGGGCAAAAATTTACGTGTAAACCTGTACTTTCCATGCTAAATGTGAGGAGCTATTATTTTCATTGTCATTTATATAAAAACTTATTGGGTTAAAGTCTGGTAGATTACTATAAAACAACGGGCATATAAACAGTTTCCTCATAGTTTATGGTTAGCAATAGATGGTTCAACCATTTTGGTATTTCTAGGGAACCTTTTTTAACTCAGTTATCCACTGTATATTATGAAATAACACCATCGTTAGCAAAGTTGATCATTTATTTAAATATTAAAAAGTACTTAAGAAAGTTTCCTGTGGTACTGCATATTCCACTGTGCGCTGGCGAAAACTGTTAAACACAAAAGTTTTAGGATTCTTAAAATCTGTCACAATAAAGAAAAATTAAGTGTACAGGATCAGTCAAAAAGTTAGGACAAAACAAAGTTGTATTTTCTTAATCGTATAGGTAGCACACCATATATCGTTTTCGAGTCCATGTAATTATCCTTACCCTGAAATTAAACAATCCGTCAACTTTTTCAGATATCAAAGGCAAATTTACTAAAACAAAATTTTATAGTCCATCAAGTTACCTTAAAAATTTTCTAGCTCCATAAAAACGTCATGGCGTTCTTTTGTTTTAAATTATGATGACTTTGACAACATATGCCAAAAATACATTTGGTGTGGATAATTTTAGCACAAAAATGCTTAAGTGAAATCGAGCGTAATGAAATTTTAATACCTATTAGGTTATAGAGCAGTATGTAGTAAATTTTTTAAATGAATTACATCTCTAAATCGACCGTTTCAAATACATTACAACGTTCTAATGATACTGGTGGTGTCAAAGGTCAACCAAAAAGTGGAAGACTGGTAAATGTTACGAAGAAAATTCTTTGAATGTCGTGTATTAGATGTGGTGGAAAATCCAATAAATTCGACACAACTGAGGGCTTTAAATCAAAACATGAGTCGTAGAAGAAATGATCAAATAGGAAAAATTTCATCCATATAAAATTTACTTGTCACAAGAATTGGGTGAAGACGATTTTGATCGAAGTTAATATCGATGAATTTAACCAAAACGTCAACTTTGTTAACGACATTGTGTTCTCTGACGAATCTACATTTATTTGAACTAACACGTAAACTGACACAATTGTAGGTCAAACCAAAATCCACATTGGATGGGGCAAGTTCACATCCAACGACTACAAAAAGTCAATGTTTGTTGTGGAGTTATTGGCGGACACGTCATAGGTCCCTATTTTATAAATGGAAATTTGTCCTGTGAACTATATTTACCACTATTGCAAGAGCGTATTATTCCAGAGCTTAAGTGATTATTCCCGAACAATAACAATCCCAATTTACCGAATATGGTCTCAACAAGATGAGGCTCCTCCACATTTTGGACTTGCGGTACGTGCATATCTAGAGGAGACTTTTCCTGGTTCCTGATTTTACGATGAGGCGCAATGAATGGTCTGCTAGGTATCCCAATATAACCCGGTTTGACGTTTTTCTGTTTTCATTTATAGTTTACAAAAATAGACCGCAAAATATCGAAGAATTGCAAGAAAGGATAAGGCAAGACATTTCTTACAAAATTTTGTTCAGCGAATTGATTATCAACTGGATTCTGGATTGTTTGTGGGAGGGTAAACTAATGCTCATATGCACTTAGGCCTCTAAATTGGGCCCATTGTGCTGTCCCTGCAGGTAGCGTGCCACCGCTGTTCTGCTCATTTCTCAAGCCAACCAACACTTCTGATGAACCTGAGGATTTGCCCCAGCGGAGTGCCACTTATACTGGCCATACTGAGCCAGTAGACTCCCAGCATGGATCCTATCTTTGTTGAGAGTGCAGGGCAGTCACATAGCACATGCTCAGCAGTCTCGTCTTCTAGATCACAATCTCTACATTTGGGGTTGTCCACAACACCCAGCATGTAGAAGCACCTCTACTATTTAGTCTGCAGTGCCCTGTTAGTAGTCCTACGATAATTCGTAGACTATCTCTGGACAACTGGAGACTATGTTTGCCTAATTTACGACTAGGTGCAGCGACAGCCATTCAACAGTCCAGAATCCAGATTATCAACTGTCAGGAGGCAAAAAGTAAATAGGTAGGTACTTATAAAATACCATTTCAAAGAAAATATTTTTGTTGTTTATTAAAACTTGTTTTCTATCTTCTTTTCCTGTCATAACTACTCTTTTCATAAAATTTAAAATATTCAGTAATAATAAAATATTCATAAAAAAATAATTTTTTTTGTTTCATGCCTATTTGTCAAACCTGTACAATAATTATTCTTTTTTATTTTCTGCAAAAAAACTAATAAAATTTAATTATATACATTAACCTACACCTTGTGTAATTTTTATAATAAATATCCATTTCGGGCTCTTTTGCTTTAATAAATTTGAAGAGTAGTAAAAAGTTATTTTCGAAACTCGATATCTTGAAAACGGTTAAGTTTAGGTATATAGTGTGCTATACGACTTTTATTTATTATTTCGTGCTATGAACTTTTTTTCATAGGCGCGTACTTTCTGAGATACAGGGCATTGAAATTTTTATTGTACTTAATAATGTTGTGTAAGTAACATTTTCGTGGAGTAACTTTTGCATCAATATACTTATGTATTCCACATTTGGCAGTCGTTTATGTTAACTGGAACCTGCGAGGAAATGGTAAAAGATATGTGTTAAAAATATCACCAGTGGCGTAAATAGAGGCTTTATTTCTTTACAACTTCTACGCCAATGGTCGATACAACAAATCAAAGTATTTTTAAAATATTTACAATTCTCTACGGAAAAAACATCTCTTGTAATTTTTTTATATTTTAAATGGTTTTCCAGTAAATTGAGTTCATATTTTGTTCCATGTCTCTGTTCTGCTTATGTACATTTTTTAATAGGCGACTTTAAATAGATTTGTAAAAATAGTTGTTAGAACTGTCAAACCACCATCACAAGTCACGTTGCACATAGTATTTTCATTCATTTGAATCTAAAAAAATTGCGCAAATTAAAAAAAATAAAATAAAAAAATTAAACAAGCCACCTATTAAATAAGTAATGTACTTAAGCAGAACAGAGATATAGAAGAAAATATGAACTCAATTTACCGGAAGACTACTAAATATATCAAAATATTGCAAGAGACGTTTTTTTCGTAGAGGACTGTGGATAATTCAAAAATACTACTTCAATCGACCATTGAAGTAGAAGTTATAAGGAAATAAAGAGGTCATGTTGCCTCTTTTTTTTGGTTCTAAATCTAGTTTTAAGTCTATTCTTTTGTACCTCTGACTATTCCTACACAATTCTCACGTTAATTGTCTTAAAGGAAAATAAAGATTCTATTCTTTTCTATTCTATTCTACGCCACTGGTGAAATTTGTAACACATATCTTTTACCATTTAATCAGGTTCCAGTTAACATAAACGATTGCCAAATGTGGAATAAATATATTGAAAAATACAAAAAATATATGCCACGAAAACTTTACTCAAATAAAAATTTCAACGCCCTGTATCTCAGAAACTATGCGCCTATGAAAAAAAGTTCATAGCACAAAAACCAGTTTTTTCAAAAGTCTATCGAATCCTTAATTTTCTGTATTTAAAACGGTTACACCCTGTATACAGAGTGTTCCATTAAATAAAAAGCAACTTTGTTTTGTTGACTGATTCTGTATACTTAATTTTTCTTTATTGTAATAGACTTTGGAAAACCCTAAAACTTTTGTGTTTACATTTTTCGCCAGCTATCTTACTTTAGGAAATAATCGACCGTTTCCTTACATATTAGCCACTCTGCATATGTATATGTATACATAATAGAAAAAAAAAAAAACAAAATAATATATTATTATGATCGCTCATACTTCTTCGTATCATTGTTTTTGGCGTTTGACGTCATCAAAAGTATAAAACAAAACAGACGTAGTAAGTAATACGGAACAGGAGAGTAAAATATCGTGAGTATCTATTGGTTAAGTAACTACACATAATATGATAATCGTTATTTAAGTATAGCAATAATAAAACAAAATTATATTTATAATTAATATACTTAGTGCTGAGACTGACACTTCTTTTCAGATGCAAGAATGAAATATGTATCTAGGTATTTTATCGAAATTAATTTCTGTAAATGAAAATGAATCATAACAAAGAAAAATAAATAAAATAGTACGAAAAAAAAAACACTTATGGGATTACCTATCATTTATAAATATTAGTAAGTACCTATACACATTTTCTTGCTGATTTATTTTTCAAATAAATAATAAGTATTTTATATGATGAATACAGAATAATAATATATTACAATTACATAATTACATCAACAAGCAGATCCCAACAAATTTACAACACGTTAAAAAAGCAGCGCTTACGCCTATATATAGTTTTTATCGTATTAAAATATGAATTAATTACGCAGTAAATATGAAATGCTGGTTTCAAATATCAGGCGCATCCGCCATTTTAGGTCAACCAATTAATTTAATGTAATTTATAAAATTGGAATTATCGTTATTTTTACGTATGTATTATAATAACCCGTTGTGTAACAATAAAAAAATAACAATTTTAAGCAATGGGCGTGAAGTTTAACAAGGGAAGCAGTCAAATTTAACAACAAACACATCGTGTGCCGAAAATTTACTTTTTGCACATATCGTACATTCAGAAAGTTATAAAAATATGAAAAAATTGCTTTCGAAATAGTCTCTGTCACCATGTGTGTGCTAATTTATACGTTTATGTTATCAGATAGTAAATTTCTACTTGTTTATTCTTCAAATATTAATGTATACTTATTTTAAATTATTTAGTAGTGAAAACATTGCAGAAAATAAACTACCTGCCAACTACCTATCATTATTGGCACAGGCATTATTATTTATTTTTATTTTATAAAATGTAACTAGTATAGATATAATTTGATACTACAAAAAATACCTACACGATATAATGAGTTCGAGGGACATATATAATTCTTCTTATTATTTATTAGGAAATTTACATTCATAAATGTTAGTTACATTATTTTCTTAAAATGAACCTTTCGTTTTCAAGTATGCATATAACTCAAGGATACATATCTAAGAAATTTCTATATTAAAATCACAAATTACAAAGGGTAGATAATAAATATCAAACACACGGCAGACAATGTGCTTAACTTATGTAGCTTATTAACATTCTTGACATCTTATATTTCGTGACAAATTTTCATAAACGTGTCTTCTGAACATGGGAAAACTAAAGTCATTTACTTGCACAAGTCGGAATATATTATAGAACAGACAATGGCTGCTGAGGACGTTTAGCCATTGAAATGCAAAACAGTTTTCCTCTTCTTAATTAAATTACACCGAGTCAGGGAGCGTTCCAGTTAATTTTCCCTGTTAAAACTTCAATCTTCTCTGTGGCACCATCTCATGTCAGGTGAATGATCTGGAATTACAAAATAATATAATAGTATTTCTAAGTGAAGCTTTGCATATTTGCATTTTAATATTTGAGGCAAATAATAATTCTACGTCTCTTTTACTCTCTCTGTAAAATAAAGGGGATATAAATAAGAGACTTGTAAATATTTTATTAATAACATTACTAGTAGTAGAGCATTGAGATTTTTTAAATTTTTTTGTGGAGGACTTAATATTCTTTCGAAATACACGGTCCTCCACTTGAAAAATCGATGATTTCGTGATTAACTTGAATATGCTATATTAATTTGATATGTGTATATATACAGGGTGTTCCAGATAATTTGTGACACTCTGTATATTTTGCTTTATAAAAGTACTTTAACGTTCTATTTTGGTCATGCACGGTAGTAGAACGGCTACTTTTAAAAAATAAAAACTCTTTTCAACAACTTCGTATACATTTTCTATATGTAGAACAGTGTGAGTATGTGCATCTAGAACCTTTAACTGTTCCTTTGACGTAAACTCACAGGCGTAAAGATTATATTTTAAAAATCCAGATATTTTTTAGATTGTCTGGGAAATGTTCAGAAATATGGTAGTAAATCCCAAACAAAAAAAAAAGAAAATTGAACGATGCTAAAAATATCTTTTAGACAACAATAAATTTAGGGTTTGAACATTTTAAATAATAGAAGTCAACTTTTATTCCGCGTTTTTTATTCTGACCACTAATCAACTTTGCTGAATTAAATGGGATATAGGTAGGTACACTATATTATGTCATATACAATTAGATAATTACAAGAGCTCTATAATGAACTACCATATTGCATTGTTTTCAGTAGTTTATAAGATGCTTAAATATTTTTCTAAATTTTGTCATATAATTATGTGGTTGATATTAATTGTTGAGTACTGAACAATTTCTAATACCTTATTCTAGCAAAAAAGTTATAAAACAAAAACGAATTATGTGTATGGTATGTTTGGGATATAATACACGTAAGTATATTAAAGTTTAAAATATTTAAAATACTTAAACGATAAAAACGATATAATAAAATAATAAAAGTCAACCTTCTAATTATTGAAATTTTGTTTCCGTTGATTTAAAAGTTTCAATGAAGTTTGACACATTAACCAGTGCATGGTGTTTCTAATGATACAAAAGCGAAAAGATTTACAATTTTAATATAAGATTGTACTTTTGTATTACTTTAGATATAAATTAAAATAAATGTCATGTTTAATTTCGGAAATTACTTAATACATAATATATTTTTTTCCTAAATATTATTCATTCATTTTTTGCATAGTGTGTGTCCAAATACAATAAAGGCTTACGGTACTAGGCACATAGGAATAGGACGCAATAATTACATTTGACATTTGATTACTATCTACTAACATCGAAGTATATTCATGTTTTAAGTCTTGAGCTATAATAAAGACTATCTGCGTCCATATACCAAGCTCGACAAAGCTTATTAATGTTATGTGTGTAAATTCCTACATAATACTGATGTCTATGTTCGCACCTGTTCGCACCATGGCTTTTACTCTATATTTAGGTATAGTTTTACATGTAAATGTAGTAAATTTTTCTGTTTACTAAATGAATATGAGAAGATATTTCATAGTATTCACACCAATATTCAACTACTAATTCAAGGTTCAGAGAAAATTTAATATGAGTCGTGTTTCACCAAAATTTGAAGTTTTATCAAGTTTTGTTAAAAAATATACAAACGTAGGATGGTTTTAAAAGAACTCCCTGTGTATCATTCCTTTGCAAATCTGTAAAAGGTGTTCCCGCAAAATAAAGAAACTTAATTTTTAACAAAATGTGATGATTAATATACTGGGTGTCTCAAAACTAATGGACCAAAAAGCAACTGGAGATACTAGATATCAAAACAGACCGTTTGGGCCAAATATGCCTTATAGCAAAATGTTACTCGCTACAGAGATACAGGGTGTTTAAGAATTTTTTTATGTCCTTTTTACTTTTTTTTTCATAATTTTTTGGCAAAATGTCATAAATATTGCAGGTAAAACAAAAATTCGTGGATTTATTCAACCTGGTGTGTAACTAGCGCCCTCTAGGAGGGGTCTTAAAACTATTGACAAATTCTCTTTTCTCATCATCAAAGACATAATTCTGTTACTTTTGAATCTAATACTCGTATGTTCAACCGTTTTCAAATTAGTGCTATTTAAAAAAAAGTTCTAAACATGTTGATGCCTAGTATTTCCAATTGCTTTTTGACTCATTAGTTTTGGGACAATATGGTCTTCTCAGAGAATTGCAATTGCATTATTAAATCAATTAAGTACATACAATAGTTATAGGTATTATAATTATTATTATATTTATAAAGTACCTACAGGTTATAGGTGGGTATAAAAGAAATATTGAAAAACGCAAAAACCATATTTACAAAATTCTTTCATTGATACAAACTAATTTTAATACATAAGTTTTTTCTTTTCAAGTTGTTTATACTTTCTCTTCCTTCAGCATCCACAATAGGTACCTAATTGTGTATTGTAATAGGCCTATTCCTTGTACAGGGCCAAACAAATTCAAAAAAATAAAAACTGCAATGTACAGGGTGATTCCTATAACGTTCTCATCTCAATTTTTTGGTTTGTCTTTGGAAATAAAATAAAAATATTTAACGTAAATTATAGTATTTTTAAGGAATTGTTCAAAATGTCTCACAAATAGTCAGGGCGTTCCATGATATGACGGCCCCATAGCTTGAGGGTATATTGCCAAAGACATTTCAAGTCAAAAATGTCTAATGAACAGGTGCCCTCAACTGATTCTTTTATCACTTATTAAATAACATTCTAAATCTGTTTTTTCTCCTGCCTAGTAAGGCATTTTTAACAATCAACGTAAAGAGTTACTACAAACTATTTATTTATTTTATCTAAGCCAACTCGGTGTTAGGTATATTATTTCAATTATTATCTGCATTTTATTAAATATGGAGTTAAATATATCGTCGGTTCAGTATTGGTTTGTTTTATCTCCTAAAATTGTAAATGTCAAAAAATTAAGGTTAAAGATATTTATACGTACTTTTTTTTATTTTAGTGTAAAAATGAAAAAAAAGTACATATTGATATTTCATACAAATTACAGATAGTATTTTAAAACTAATATCTAATCGATCTTTGGTAAATTCCTCTAAAAAAACTAAAATTAGTTGGAGATAGAACAAATGTTCTACTTTTAGAACATTAAGCAATAATTTTGCAGGAGATAGAATATATTCATTCTGGTAGGTGGAGTTAGAGCAAAACGATGGTATGGAGATAGCGCAAAGATTAGGTTTTTAAATACATTTAATACTGCACATAGACTAAAAATTTAATCAAAGTATATTTTTTTGTGAGATAGGACAAAACAATATTTAGACCCAAACAGTTAATCAAGGAGGTAGAATAACTCAACTTAGCTAAATATAGGAAACTTTAATTTTTTCAATTGGAGATAAGACAAAACAATATTAAACGACTCAAACATGTAAAAACCCTAAAAATTAATAAAAATGGAGATAGAACAAACCAATACTGGATCGACGATATGTTATGTTGTATCTACCTATTTTTGGATAAAGATAATTTAAATCTTTTTTCAAAATTGTAAAGATGTAGAGGCCATTTAAAAAACATTTCTTTGTTTTTTCTCACTTTTATTTAATTTTCAATTGTTTTTGTGTTGATATTTTTTAAATCTTTGGAAAAAATACTATAACTTAGGTCCGTTAAATATTTTTATTTTATCTCCAAACATAAACCAAAAAATTGGGGTGAGAACATTATAGGAATCACCCTGTACATACTGCAACAAAAAATTGCTATCCTGCAGAAAAACTGCCTATAAATATACCTTTAATAAAATTTTAATTTTTAATTCTAAACTTATAAACAGAATAATGTTTTCTACAAAATCAATACCAAATTAATAATAATACCTTTTAATGAACAATATATATTTAAGTAGGAAATGGAAAACGCCTATGTGTCTCATCACTAAGGAATGAAACTACTTGTAGGATTTAATATAAATTTTTTTTTAAATAATTTAAATTTATCTGTTTTTTATCAAATTATACAATAATAATGCAAAATATACATTTTATACATATTTCGTTGTTAATTTTTGTATTTACTTTATTCTGGTTTTTGTTAATTTTTATTATTTGGTTTATACTATAACTTCATGCAGGCAAATTTTATTTAATTATTCGGTTAAATGCTGCCTCTTGGCTCCTGTATTTAGCATTAATTACTGGAATCTACATTACACTCCAGTACAGTGTATTTACTTTATAGAGTTACATCATTTAGAAAATGGGAATATCCTCTGCAAAAGGTGGAAGCGTAAAATGTTCATTAAGTTTAAATGGTCCCGAATGCCTCACTCTTGTTGTGTCTCCATACGCACATATACACTGAAATAGAACAGTCACCTCGTTAACTGAATTAATGCTTAAATACCAACCTACCTAAAATAAAACTTATAATCGCATTAAACTGACCAAACAAGATACAGTGGGGTTTTAACATTTTTGTATGTATGGCAATGACAGGAAGAATTATAATTTAATATGATTTTCTTTTACAACTGCGCGGCATGTTGTGTGGTCGATTACATCAGAAATATTTTTAAATGATTTCACTGCGAATTAATTAATAATTAACCAGTGTCAACCGCAATTAACTTTTTAATTAAATCAGCCAACAATTTTCATTACATAATTATAATTACCTCGGCGCATGCATTTAAAATAGATATCGGTAACTACTTTTACTGAAATCATAATTATGAAAATTATATGCGCGTCTTTAAAGTTAATGTTAATTTCAGAATTAAATTATTTTGTATCTTATATGTTCTCTCTGTTCACTATTTAAATTATCCCTATCTGTTTAATCTTACTGCAGTTCAAGCTGCAGTTGCTGCATTTAATCAGCATTTCTAATTTTAGTTTTAATATGACGTCATTTGTAATGTACATGCAAAAGTGCAACTTGTACTGTCAATTGTACGACCCATAATTTATGCGTCCTGCAACAATGTTGCAAAGACTCACTGTATTTATAATGATTGTGTAGGCATGATGTGTGACGGCATTATGCAATTATGTCAGCATAGGTTAAGTAGGAGTTACAAGTTACAATACCAAGCCTGTGTGTTCTATATAAATGCATGCAAAAAACTATTTAGTTTAAAATATCGTAGTTACGATTTTATTTCTCCTAGATTTCTTCGAGGTAGGGTTTTCTCCCCACCACCTTTTTCTCTGGTTATTTGTGTCACTCTTACATATTTCATTTTCTTTGTTTGAAATTTCAACAACATACATTTAAAAAACCGCTGCCAATTTGGAAACCCAAGCTTCCCCGTCATATTGCAATACTTACGGTCATTAATTTTATAACACAAAAAAATTTATATAAACAAGAATATTCTTTTACAAATTACTCTACTTTCTTTGCTTGATACGTACCTATTATTTACAACTTTATTTAGGTTGCTTACAAGCATAATAAGAACAAAAATACCTAATTTGATATATTTATATCGATGTTCTATTTTATAACATACAAAATATAAAATCTGTTGAACGTAAAAATCGTCTTTATTGATTTCCCAAAAACATGTACCTACATGTAGGTACATCTTCTTGGAAATATTGTTTTTTGATTAGTATAGTCAGAATAAATGAATTTTGTGATAAATTAAATAATGTTTGCTTTGGCTATAGATTCTGTTATGTAATATAATATTTTATAACATGTAGTTATGAAAAGTAGTAGTTTTTAGCACATTTGACAATAATTGCGTTCTAAATACTTCTAAAGTGGTTTCAATGATTTTTACGTAAAACAGAATTTATATGTATTTGTATGATGTGCAGAAGTAGAACATCAAAATCAAACTGGATACTAAATACAGTTGTAAAGAATATTTTTTTACAAAAAAATAAGTAAAAGTTTTTTTATCGAATTATTTGACGAATATGGGTGAATTAAGCAAAAAACATGTCTAAAAAATTTGTCTGTGTATTTCTGCCTACCTATCTGTCTGTCTATTTGTAAATTTTTAAATTTGGTGATTTTAAACAGTGGAATACCATTTCTGGTATAAAAAGACTTTTTCGCAACATCGCATTTCCGATCACGTGCGATCAACTTCAAATTTTTAAATGGCACACTAGGTGTATTACTACATTTCTGTGAAGGCCCTTTTAATACAAATTCAACGACACCATATTTATCAGCGTTTTTTCGGCACTACAGTAAGGATAAAGAGGTGTTTATGAATATCTCTTTATTTTTACTTCGATAGCTTAAAAACAAAAAAGTACCCTAGCAACAGAAAAACATCCCACTTGTCAATTGTATCAACTGTATAATGATTTTTCAACTTTTTTGTTTTGTTTTTTTATTATTGACGTTTTTTAATAACGTCTTTTAAAATCATTTAACAACTTATATTGTCACTGTTTCCCACAAAAATGGTGACAAATATGGTATCGTTGAATTTGTAATAAAAGAACCTTCACATAAATGTATACAGGGTGTCCTATTTGATAATTCACGTGATCGTAAATGCGATTTTGCACCAAAGTCCTTTTATACTAGGTACATAATATATATGGAAATGAATACTGCATTCCATTGTTTAAAATTACCAAATTTCAAAATTGCAATGCAAATAGTTTTCGAGATATCCACTGACCAAAACCTCGTGGGCCACCCTGTATATAAATGACAATAAAATAATACGTTTCAAAATCTGGATCTGTATTCTCTCTAAAAATACACATATTTTTCAATTTTAATTATGTAAACTAATGTCTTGTTTAGCTTTGTGTTGTACTTACTTGAATATTATTTCTAATATCAATATTTACGAGTCCTTATCAATTAAACTTTTGTGGTATTGATTATTTATTAAAATTCCTCTGTTGAAAATTTTATCATTATGAGTGATTTCTGTGAGAAGTTTAAGAAGTTGTTTAAATGTTTGTACAAAAAGAACTAATTTCTATATAAATATCCATATTTTTGCGCAGGTAGTGTTTGTGCAGTAGCCACTTATGTATTATATTACTTAATATAAAACATTTATAACATAAATAATATGTCAGAATTAGAAAGGGGTTATTTATCATTTTAATTACTTATGTTAAAGTTAAAATTGATATGTATTTCATTTAATTAGTCTGTAACTTTTGTATTTTTTATAATAATAATAACAATTTTTTTTAAGAGTGTTAATCTTATTAGCAATTCTTTAAAAAAATGTATTACCGGTGTATTCAGTATCTCTTAAAAAATATAGCTTTTTTTACCAACGATGTTTTAGTGCAAAACAAAATGAATGTCTCCTACATTTCAAAAAAATAAATACCTAAGTATGTATTCAAATCGAAAAAAATATAAAAAAAGTTACAAACCTGTTTTCTATTTTAACGAGACATGCTGTACTTATGTAATTTGGAATTTGGAGTAAATTAATGTAAGTGTTTAATATGATTCGGTAGTGTGATGGCTCAAATTAAAAATCGAGCTGGGTCTAGCTGATGAAATATAGTGAAATACCAAATCTGCTATTATCAACACTGTCGGAAAGTTTGGGAAATTATTAGTTCCATATTTGCAATGTAGGAGATTCCTGCCTCTAAGACAAAGGTAAAATTTAAGACACGTTGAGCTCATCTTCTGAAATCATTGATAACCATGGTTAAAAAAGGTGACTTGAAATTCTAAAAAATTAGTCCCACCTTAAAGGACTTCAAAAATAATATAATATTCAGGTAATATATTGAATTTTGAATTGATATTCATTTTTGTATTGAAACAGAAATGTTTAATGATTTTTATTAAATATAATCCTGTACACTGGCTTCATTATATTTTGACTCAATCTGATTTTTTTATAAGATACTATTTTTATAAAGTTTATAAAGTTTAATAAAGGAAAAAATTCCATATGAAGTCTCGTGGAATTAATAAAATAACATATGGTTAAATTCCGAATAAAAGTATATTTTCATATTTTCAAGATAAATGTTACACGCTATTTAAAAAAACGTTAGTTGTTGATAATTCCGAGGGGATGGGTGATAAGGGTGTGCTTTTGGATGCATAATTCAAATACTTTGAACCCCATTTAACATAATGTTACCCAAATATCTCCAAAGATGAAGACGATATTGTCAAAAATTATTCTACAAATAGTGACAGTTAGGTACTAACTTGCAAGAAATATACCTAAGATTTCCATAAGATGAAACTCGGTCGACCACAACGTGGTTATGATAGTTTCATAAATACTGGTGTCCCTTATCTTTCATATCTACGCTTACTTTGACATATCAATTATTAAATGTTTTATTTAATATTTTCATTAAGTAGAAAGACGTTGAAAATTTGAACTTAGGTTGAAGTGTGCCATTTTTAACGAATTTTCTTATTCGATATTTTGAATTGTTATATATACATAAGTATAATATAAACTTAAAAATAGGTGGCTGCCAGGATTATCAATAGGTTCATTTGTGCTGGAGTTTAACAACTTCAAGCAAGTAAAGAGTGCAATAGAGAGTAATATAAATATGTGTTAGAACGAGAAACTTCTGCTCAAGACAATAAACGCACCTTATTATTGCAGATCTTATCATTTCCAAAATCTTACAAGAGATCTGATTAATTGTTTGACGCCATTCCTAAAACTGAATATTAAATTGCGTACGTAGTAGTTACAGGTCGATGTGGTGGTATTTTTATTAAACTAGTTTAAAATAATTTAGAGAAAACATAAAACCATTAAAGATAAAAAAACATATCATAATATAATTATATAGTAGATACCTCTGATCTGGCATCATTAATTAATTTATTGAAAAATTAATTTGGCATCATTATTACTTCTTATTCTCTCTTGTACCTACCGAGCTCTTCTCGTAAATTAAATATCGTCAGCGATTTCAGTATTTTATATGCAGTTTTTCTAAATATTTTTGTTGTACTATCACGGATGAAGGTTCTTCAATTGGGATGTTCTTCCTACAAAGAATATTTTACAATATTAAAATGATCTTAAGCAATATTCATTTAATGGAATCCCAACCTCCTTGACATTGATTCATTATCCTAAAACAAAACGGCACAGTTTACTAGAATAGATAAAATTCAAATAGAAATTTTCTGGCCATTCTGTGTAAAACAGTAAAAAAATATACCTACCCTACCCTAATATACCCTAATATAGGTACACAAATTTACTATTTACAAGTCATGAAATATATGTACAGGGTGGTCCGAATTTAAGTCCGGTAACTTCGCCAACGGATACTACGTCTAAAAATAATAACTTTATATCATATAAAAATACATATATCGAAAAACGAATGGATTTCAAAATACAAGGTGATGAAGTTAGCGGAGTTTTTTTTTTAATATCATAACGAGTAAAGATTTTTTATTGAAATTTGATATACAGGTATAATTAAGGCAAGCACTTCCGTATCCTCTTTACTAATTTTCTGATCAATTTTAAATTTTTGTCAATTATACTATACTACATTATAAATTTCACTTAAACACGTAGACTACGACCACCGCGTGTATGAAGATAAATGTAAAACTTAAAAAATTATAATGAGCCTAGTTTTATCAAAAACAGTTATTAAGAAAAGTTATTCAGAATTACAAAATTTGTGGAAATCCAAAAATTGAATGATTCACTTCTTTGCTTTACCCCCCCCCCCCGGCTTGACCCACCCTTGGTAAAAATTTTGAGATGATATTTACCTCATTTTGTTAGGAACGTTGACTACCTACATGAAGAAACAGTTTGTTATTTCAATTATTGGCTATACATCCCTCCTAAACATAGAACAATCATTTTGTTATCCAGTTAGCACCTTACTGATAATAGACTATATGTTAAAATTTTACGGCAAAATGATTTAAATAGCACACTTTTAATATTATATTTATTTTCTCACGTCCATTAAATAATAAACCACAATAAAAAATCGTTTGAGGCGTAATGTATTGTGTACGGAGGAAATCATTACTTAATTTATGACATTCGAAAACAATGACAAATTGGAAACATGCGTAGTTATTATTAAATACCTACCTAAAACAAATTTTTATTACTTAGAAACTATAGAATGTGATTAATTTTTTTTTCTGTCCAACCAAGTCGATTTTTTATAAACACTTTTAATTAGCATTTGAAATTTAATTAAACTCTTCGAATCAGATTGGAATCCAAAAATCAAATATTGATATAAACTAGCGAATTCGCCATTTATTTGAATTAAGTATATTTTAAAATTCGAATATACGGATATTTACAATACATTTAGTTCAATGTTAAAACTGAATAATTGTTAAGATAAGATGTAAGTTTAGCAAATTTCTAAGGTTACGGGTATCAATCGATGTTTATATATTTACTGGAATAATTTTATGACGTCAACGATTAGCTTTGGTGGACGAAGTAAGACTATTAAAAATTAGTGCCTAGTTATAATGTGTTGAACACGTGATTTAGTATACAGCAGAAACTTAAATCATTTTGTGAAAAAGATTATATTCAGAATTTATCACACCAGTGCGCGCGTTTCAAAAGTGGAAAATGTTTCTTGTTGTAAACGACATAACCGATTCTACAATGAACTTCTCTGCTAAGCAACAATTCTGATTTGAATTTTGCTGAATCCGAAAGAATTGTTTTCATGAATTATTTTCTAAAATGTTAATTTTAAAACTAAAATTTCGAAATTGTCCCAGTAAAACTAATATTAACCAGACTAAAATATCGATGTAGGGGAAGGTTATCTAATATGGGATACTTATTTAAAATGGGATACCTCAATTATTTCCTAATCCCTGTAACACTATATGTCGTAAAATTAGCTTAATACTTCCCACATGATATATGGCAACCTGCAGTAGTTTGTGTAATGTAAAAGTTTTAGGTACATTTTTTTAGTCTTAACAGTTTTGTTATAACAATTTTGGCACAGAAACGTAAGGCTAATGCCTGATTAAGTGATGCGATTAGGGCGGTGTTTTTTTTTATATACCTATTTTAGTTTTATAAACAATCACTTTGCCTACAAAATTGCCAATCACTTTGTCTACAAAATTGCTAAGTTCGGTTCGTAGGTTATGTTTTGTTAGTCGCTTCTGAAACGGTGGTGTTATGTTGATAAAATGGGATATTGAGTACACTGCGAAAATTGCCTAGAGGAGAAGTAGGAAGAAAAAGAGAAGTGGAAAGAAAAGGACAAGTAAAGAAAACGAACTTAAATATAGATTAAAAAAAGACCAATGAGAGGACTACCGTGGAAAAGTAAAACTCCAGAGGAAGAACAAAATGTCGAAAATGAAGAGAATCCGATATTCTATTTTTTTAAATAAAGCAGGAGGATTTAGTGTACCGTTTGTCAAAGCGAATAATGCAAAAGCTGATGGTAACGTAAAGCAGTTCGAGTGTGATTTAGCTCATACATGTGGAATCCCATTTTAGAGTCACTGCTAGTCCCATTTTAGATACATAGTATTCCTAAAATGGGAAATAAAATTGGTTCAAAAAATATTTTTTTTTGTTAAAAGTTTAGAAATTTTACTTCAGTTATGTTATTATTTGAACAAAGTTGAGTTTGAGTTGTCACATATTTAAATTGCAATGATGTCCTAAGCACAATACGTTTTTAAGAGCTCGTCATACCTTAAGTATCCCATTTTAGCCAACCTTCTCTACCTATATTATTGTAGGTATATGAAGTAAGTCTCTTAATTCTTCAAACCGCCTAAGTTTTGGGAAAATCGCTCGGACAAATTGATTTTGATTTTATATTAGGCCTATTTTAAAAATATTTTTTATTTTACAAGGTGTCCCAAAAAAGCCGGGCTGTGATCAACTTTGATTTTTCAAATGGCAACCCCCAATTTCCTCTGCAATTTCGAATTCCTTGTAAAATTCTAAACATTTTCTATGTATTACATATCTAAATTACTAGGTAAGTATATCTAAAATAAATCGTTTCTGAGTTATTAACATTTATTTGCATTTAACAGGCTAATTACATCAGACATGATTAGAAAAAAATCTAGAAGAATTTATCAATCGTTTAGATTATTGTCAAGTAGCCAATGGGAGACATTTTAAACATGTTGAAATAATTTTAATTTTGTTGCTAACCTAAAAATAAAATACTTAACATTTAATAAGTATTAAAAATATTCTATTTTTCAAAAAATTTTATTTTAAATATCAATAACTCAGAAACGATTGATTTTATGTAACACATAGTAAATAAATGTTTAGAATTTTACAAGGAATTCGAAATTGCAAAAAATGGCGGTTGCTATTTGAAAAATCAAAGTTGATCACAGCCCTGCTTTTTTGGAACAGCTGTAAAAAAAAAATTTTTACATATGCGTAATAAGATCAATTTCACCTGTCCGAGGGATTTTTCCAAAACTTAGGCGTTTTGAAGTTATTGAATTTGTTCCTTACTTTTTAACCACCCTGTAACTAGGTACCTATATACTGATCGCGAAAGTGCGTGACATTTACGTAAATATTGCCGCTTAGTTTAAAGTTCGGTTAGATTGCGTGCGCAGATGATGCACTTAACCTATGCATAGGCCGTCACTTAAAACTTACGTTAGGTATTCTGGTTTTTTAACACGTCATTCTTGCAAAAAATTTTCTCGCAATTTCTTTTTTTACAAGTACTACCCTGCAATGTATTTAAATATTTATTGCTCGTAACCTATGCGCATGCTTTGCTATCATAATTGAAGTTGCAATGAGAAATTTCTGTTACGACTGTTACGAGTAGCATTGTTTTGCTTATTTCCGTCTACCATGTATAAAATTTTATCTATAAAATAACTGTAATGTAAAAGTACTATTTTCAAATATTGACAATTGTATAGACGCAAAAGCAATTGGGTATCTTTAAAAAAATTCTGAATTCTAATAATTATACCATTTTAATAATAGGTAATGGAACTTAATTAAAAAATATGATAGTAATAGCGTCTTTGGTAATAGATAACACACAAATAATTTTGTTCTAAATTCAAACTGCCGAAAATATCATACAGGGTGGAACAAAAGTATCAAATAATGGCTTTAACTTTGTTATTTGCAAAGTTACAAAAAAATGTTTAATATGAAAGTGGTTTGGTTTTTTACCGTGCATGTTTTGAGTTTTTTAGTTTGTGGATATCTTCTTCTAGTTTGTTCCTATGGCAACCAACTTTTTCTTTTTAAATGGCACCCATAATTTTTTTTTGTTAATTTGAAACAAGCATATTTTTCTTTATTCAGTCACAAAATTTTGCAATTTTTCGAAAAAAAAATAAGCGAGAAAAAAAACTTTTATTACGACTCACTCGTCTCCTCTTAATAAAGGATGCCATGGAAAAAGTCATACAGTTATAAAACACAAATATTACTTTTGGTAAAAAATGCCATGGAAGTTTGACAATTAAATTTTTACAAACAAACAACTAAATTTTAGTGTTGTGATGTGAAATTAATTAATTTAGTTCCGATTGAGTCGTAATAAATATTTTTTTTCACGCTTATTTTTTTTCCAAAAATTGCAAAATTTTATGACTGAATAGAGAAAAATATGCTTGTTTAAAATGGACAAAAAAAAATTATGGGTGCCATTTAAAAGGAAAAAGTTGGTTGCCATAGAAACAAACCAGAAGAAGATACCAACAAGCTAAAAAACTCAAAACATGCACGGTAAAGAACCAAACAACTTTTATATTGAAGACTTATTTGTAACTTTGCAAATAATAAAATTAAAGCCATAATTTGATACTTTTGTTCCACCCTGTATATAGGTAAGTGTGTAAAAATCAGATAATCGTAATTTGTCACAATCCATTGAAGCTAAATAAGCAGCATGTGGCCACGAACATATGAAGTTTGCCGTGTGGCAAACCTCGTTAAGAATACTACCTTTTAATAACTCATAAAATTACTTTAATTTCCAGAAGTCATTGTTAGGGAATTTACCGAGTATAAAGTGTATAAGATTGACGCGATATGTTAATTAAATTATTTCGGAAATATTTTGTTTTGTATAAAATATTTACTACCATTTTAGTACAATCAACCTCTCCAACTCATTTTCCATCTTCCTTTCTCATT
Source organism: Rhagium mordax (assembly GCA_963680705.1). Lineage (NCBI taxonomy): Eukaryota > Metazoa > Arthropoda > Insecta > Coleoptera > Cerambycidae > Rhagium > Rhagium mordax. Next base: position 20,147,507 of record OY796659.1, on the reverse strand, counting down.
TCCTCTTATCATACCATTTCGTATCAAGAGATGCCTGGAGATCGAAGAGACGCTTCCAAGTTATATACTTGCAATTTGTTCCTCCCCTTTCGTCCCATGAATATTCTCAACTTCTACGTACCCATTCCACCATTGAATGCGACCACCCAAGTGGCTGACGTCACTTTTCCAACTGCTGATCTTCCTAATTACTTCGCTTCGAGCCAATTTGGTTAAACTCAACTAAAAATTTATTGCAAATTAATTTGAGCAACTTAAAAGTCTTAGTTCAAGTTATAAAACATGCATTCACTCAATCGCTGTAAAATTACTACCGCCGGTCTCAGTTATTAAGATAAATCTTTCTTCAAAAGGTATTAATAATAGCGGTAGAAATTTTACTTCGCTGACATTGCAATATTGTTGCACCTGCTTTCCATATGAAGTTTCAAGAGCCGTGGGTTAAATTTACCATATGAGCATATTTAAATTATCGGATTCCTCCATAGCCATTTTGAAATGCAATCAGATGCTTAAAAAGAGACACTTTTAAACCTAAAATATGTTTCTTATGAGAGCAGAAGAGAGGTTTTTGAATTGAAGTAAGAAGGCATAAAAAATTTAATATCACAATATACACGATACGTAAGAGTGTATAGGGAAATTTTATTATTAATATGAAAAATATTTTTTAGATCTATTATTTACTCATTACAGGTAAATTTACGTAGTCATACCCCATTAAAGATTGAGTAATTAAGTGTAAATAAATCAATAATTATACTTATTCAAAATACGCAAAGTACACTTTGTTCGGTATCAATAAGAGGATTGGGTATAATTTAATAAAATTCAATACAACTCCAAATTGCGTTGAAGAAGTATTTTATACAGGTGGAATTAATGGTTTAAATATTATGAATACTGATGGCTTTTGGCGGAATTGTGCGACATGTTTAGGTTCTATTCTAACTATGGTGTTTTCAAATTTCAGACCGATCTTGTTTATGTAGTTTCTTTAGCACTTGTCTGACATAAATATCGGAAACATTTAGTCCTGGAACTCACTGAAGAGAGCAGCTGTGTGCAATGTACACCGTTGTTGTTCGGCTAAATTAATACTATTTTTTATTGTCTTCTTGTGTGTGTTATTTTGAATAAAGACAAATTTCAAATAACAACCGTAGCTATTTCCATTCAGGAAACACAAAAAAATACATAAAGCTGCATTTTTTTAGATAAATAAAAGTGTATTTACTTAAACGTCACTAACTACAGGTCACTTTAAATATCTGTAAAAATTTTATTTTTTTAAACAGAAGCTTAAATACTTTTAGATTTAGATGAATTTCGATGGTACATATTGTAGGGTGGGATGAACAAATTTTTAAATGTCGGAAAATTTAATTTAAATGGGCATTTTCTCAATAATACTTATTACTTATTTCTTACATTTTAGTCTGATAAACAGTTTTACGTAAATTCTAAAAATAAAAAGTATATGTTGCCATTCCAAATTTTTAATCAGAAGTACCAACTAAAAAAATCATTCCATAGCATAATTGATGGTTTCCCCTGTATTTTAAATGTAAATTACAAATTTAAAAAAATTAAGCGAGAAGGTTTCTAGGTACACGAAATCTTTACATCTGAAGATATTTAAAAGTATGTAGCATCTATAGGTGGGTACTAATTCAATATTTTAGATTTTAATTAATATGGCGTTTGCATTTGATTTTATTCTGTATATTATTTTGATTATTACATAATAGCAAACATTGTTACTCAAATAGTATTAGTGGTCATACAATACAGTTAAACATACACTTATATTTTAATGTTTATAATACCTCGTTACAAAATGATCGTAAAATTAAACTTAGCTTTTAATTTACATCTGCACGCCAAATTAACAACATTTCTTCATTAGGTTTTGTCCATCTTTCATATATACCTACCTATGTTCAATTGCACATTTGTTAAATATATAGCACACGATTATAATTTTTAAAACTATATTTATTGTTTACTTTTAATTGCATAAATAAATGTCACTTTTGAATAAAATTGAGACAAGAAATAAATACTGTAGATGCATTTTGCAAAATATATTAAAATTATGATTATTATTACTACTTAGTACCTACACAATGGGAAGTTTCCATCTTTTAATATTTTAAAACATTGTTAAACTTTAACAGAGTGTAAACGATTATAATGCCGCAAAATTTTTACTATCACAAGACGGGATTTACGGACATTAATCTGAAATAAGAACGATTTTTTATTATTGTTGTATTATTATATTATTTTAAAGAGGCATTTCTGTTAAAGTTACCTCAAAGAATAGCTAAATATCCCTTAAAATTCCAGGTATCATTGACTTGTTTGCTACAGCATACAAATAAATGAGTGTTACCACAGAGAAAAATTAGTTAATTTTTTCATGCATATAAATATTAAAAATATTTCGTGGCATCACTATCACTCATGATTTGCAATCACTTGTTTTTGAACTATTATTTTAAGATAGAAAACAACTCTAACGTTTAAAATAATTTTTTTTTAATGTTTTCTTAGCCGCCTTTCAAGTCACCGAAGAAACTCGCGGAAAATCTTAGAACATTGTGTTTAGGTAAAGACTGACGAGGTCCTACAGTATATTGTGGAGTCCGAACCACAGCTAGAGTATCGTGAGTTATTTCTCCATCTAAGCCCGCCGTCACCGGGTCGAAATACATAAGATATCACGGTTTCATTAATTTTCAGTTACCAGACCAAGTATCACTGTGTAAAATTGAATTTAGAGACATTTACGTGTGTGCCTGTATTTATTGAGGTACTGTCTATCAATATGTGGTATGAATTAGAGATATCTCAAATTTACCAGAAATATTATATACCTAGCTATAAGTATTTTTAAATTAATTAAAAATGTACATATTTTAATTTCCATTAAATTAAAATAATTAAAAATATCCTCTAGATATATTTAATTGGAATAAGAACATCTGGTAAATATTTTTTATTCTATCGATATTTTATAATATGGCGCCATATACAGAGTGTTTCGTAATAACGTGCAAAAAATTTAACTGCCGATTCCTTGTCGAAAATTAAGGGGAGTATTTTATATTTAATTCTTCAAATAAGCCTTCCCTGTCCAGCTATAACCCCCTTAAAAGGGGTGCCAAAAAACGGTTTTTAATTTCTATATCAAAATAACATAAACGGAAAAAGACGAAATTTGGCACATCTCGATAAAGGCCACTTAACTTACAATATCCAAGTAATTCTTCTTAGACTTATGGTTTTCTAAAAATAGCAATGAGTACTTAATATAATTAATTTTTTATGAATTCACAATATGCAACTATTTCTCACACATGTACCTAGCTTGTCGTACAAATATGTGGAAAATATTTTATCAGCGTTGTTGTGTATGATTGATTACGCAATTATTAAAATTACTAATTGTTTTCAACTTAACTACTTATTTATTTGATTTTCTTTGTTCTATACTCTTTATCAAACAGTAGTAAAACCCTATTATAATAAAGACCATAGAAGTACGAACGTAGGCATTAGTTTAAAGAATTTATACACGGTCATTACTATGCTCTTGAGCAATACCATTGGCTTGAGACTTGTCGAGGATAGAGCAAAGTTACTGTTTCACAATACGGCGCAGTTATTTTATTTGGCTTATTGCTCAGTTGCCAAGAAAATTGAAATACAACCTGGCAAGATATCAGTGATCTAACTCCGTTAGTACACAGCGGATAAACGGTAAATGTAAATACCTACGACTAATTCCTATGTTCATCTCTTCGTGATCTTTGCTGATTAATTCATTAAGTTGATACTACATAATAATATACTTAATACTTAAGGCGAACGAATATAACTCGTTAATGAAAACAAAATTAACATATAAGTTTCTAAATAAAAAATTGAAACAATCAAAATATGCAAAAATGTGTCACGCTCCAAAGTTTTAAAGAAAGAATTTAGCATTTATTTAAATGTTTCAGGAAAATTACAAAGGTAACCGATTTTAAGAGAAAAAAATCATAATCCATCATTCAGAATTCTTTCTGAAACATCTCCAACTAAGTACCATATAGATGAGCGTGACAGGTGACAGTATCAGATGATGGTTATGTTTATTCACTCTAATCTAAAGAGCCTCTGGAGAATGACAAATAGTTTTGGCAGGGAATGAATTTCATTATTGTACAAAACTTTACGCAATAATTTTAACAGATTCTTTATACATTCAATGTTCAACAATAACCTCTTAAAATTGTAATTATGATTTAGCTATTTTTGTCTGACATGGCTTTTTACAATATATTGAAGTTTCTCCAGTGGAATGAAGACGATGGGAACTATGAATGTAACGACAATAGTTCAAGATATTCATCATAAGGGGAAAAAAAAAATCGAAAAATCATCAGCTCCCTGAAAGTCTTTGAACCAATTAAAAGTTTTTAAAACGACGAAGATAGCGCAATTTTTTTTAAAAAACACACTAGTTTCTCAAAGTTTTGAAATCTATACCTAGGAAGATATCTCATGACTACGACTATCTATTAGTTTAAAAATAATTGTTTATCATTATTCTCTATAATAGCCCAATTAAATAAAACTGGTGATTTATAACTAAACCTCAATGGAAAATATTGCACAAATGAAGTTTATAATTATATTTACATTATATACAAACCGTAATTAAATAAATGGCAAAATTAATTACACTGCATACTTTGTAGCTCTAGGTAGGCCAGTTGTATGAAATTTAAATAATTATATTTAATTTACTTTATTTACGCGAGTAGATATGTAATTATAATGACGTTAATTAAAGTGCAACAATGTATTACATTTTATTTATTTTCTGCTGATAATTAATCATTTGATACAAGACTGTAAGTTTTTTGATTTTATATAATTTGCCATAATTTCTCAAGTTATAACGATAGACAAACAAATGGACCGACGGATAGATGTTCTTTGAAAATATATTTTTGTATGGTTTGTACTTCTGTTGAAATATGTTTTACAATGGCGTTCCCGCCACCCCTTCATTAATTAATATTGAAGATATAAGTACACAATGTCTTTAAAAATTGCAAATGCAGATCGACCGACAGATTAACAAACAGACAGAAATTTCTTAGAAACTGTTCAAAACATAATTTCGATGAAATCATAATATCGATATTTTTCAGTGTCACATTACTTTCTTCTGATGTCGATTTATTAAATATACTTAATATACTATTATTATTTATTATTATATTGTACATTAATAAAATCATTAATATATTAGGAGAACAACCTATGTGAATTTTATCCCATCCACAGTATCAAATAGTAGTATTATTTGATATACTTATGTTATTGTATATATTACCTCAACTTTTATTTACATACAATGTATGGAATATATTTATAATGCAGCTTTATATAGCAAAAATGAAAGAAAAATGTTTGTTTGCGAAACGTGATATTCATATTAATGTCTTAACCTTAACGTGTATGAAATATACATATATAGGTACTAAAGATAAAATTTATACTTATGAAGAACCCTGTACTTTAAGGTAATCATATAAAATACAGAAAACATGGACACTTATCTCAATTACTTCGTAGTTAATGCTGGGATGCCTGAAATTTAATATCAAGTTTAATATATATCTTATACATTTTCTAATTAACGTCGTATGTAAATTTCGATTAATGTTTACTTGCTGCTTTTCAAGATATGCTGCATTGCTTATTTATAAATATCATACGCAACAAGCTTTTATATTCAAATTTTACCAAATGAACCAGACTTGCATACATTATCGTTGGTATCTTCATCGCCCTTTCACTGTAGATACTTTTCAAATAATTATTGAGTAAAGCACACATTGTTGATGTTGTGTTGGGTAAAAAGAGTATGCGTCTAAAATAACAAACATAAACCAGGAATTCATGCGACAATTTAGGGCTTTTCTTGCCTAACACTTTCCTTGTTTATTCGCAGAGTGAGTAAATGCATTTACACGTACTTGCTTGGTTGCGAGAATCGATGGTTCGAATCCATCCTGAGGCAAATTAAAAATTTACTTTCGATTCGCTTCGGACGTGTGGATGCTGTAGATGTGGTTAGGACCCCATAATAAATTGTAGGTCCTCATCTTTTTTTACTTAATACAAAATTCTAAGATTTTTCGGGGGTTATTTCTGTGACGTGAGACACGGTTGAGAAAACAAACATTTTAAGAAAGCGTATTTTGCAACTAAAACACCTATGTATCGGTTTCTTCGGTAACTGACATAAAAAGGAAGTGAATTCAGTAGAAACACTCGCGTATAGAGACATATTTATTTCTGAATTGACTTAATTTTTAGTTTTATGGTCATTTCTAATAACTTACAAATTATTTAGTAAATAAATATACCGCGGTAAAAATATATTCCAATCAGTATTTGTCGGCATAACTAATGGAACCTCAAACTGGCGTCATATTACAGAACTCTAAGGATTTTGATAAAATCAATCACAACAAATTACCTCACAAGCTGATGTTCGCCTTTATCGATAGATCTAACCATTTTTCTTAAATAGTTTCTTATAATATGTACAAGATTTGTATTAATCGTTTTAGCCTTTAAAAGCTGTGGCAAATCATGCAAAACGTTATTTTATTAAATTAAGTGTCAGTGTTGCGCTTGCTGCAACTCTACAACACTGGTTGACAAAACTGCCACTGAATTCTAATTTTGATGCGAAATTCTTATAAAAACACTTTCATTCGTAAAGTAGTTACTTTGTTAGTACAGTATAATATTAGCATACATTAAATCTCTCAACTCTTTTAACAGTTTATAGTATCTAGTATTAGTATAAAAAACATTTTTAGTTTTGAAAAATAAGGTACCTTTCTATATTACGGCGGCATATACTTAAAATATATTATTAGTTTACGCTAGAAAAAATCTTACCAATCCAAAACCACTTGTAGCTCACACACCTGGTTTGCTCATAAAACATTAAAGTTACGACTTTATGATCGATTTAGCAGTAAAAGTAGTAGAGGTGTTTATATTCTTAACAAATTACAGCTACTTCATAAAATATATTTTCCTTGTTTATCTTGCTAACAAAATTATTCAAAATGTTTTTATCTTTAAATTAAAACGAACATATTAATCCCAATAAATTTCGAGGAAAAAATTACATATTTTTATACAGTCGGAATATTAACATTGTCTATACCTAAATTACAAAGTGTATGAACCCATTATTGCACATTCTCTAAAATTAAAAAAAAATTATCCAAAATATACCTATTTAAAACATATTTTGTTTTTGGGAGTTAGAATTTACTTGTTGAACATATTTTTAAATTAGTATTTAGGTATATTTTTCCATATATTTTATTATAATACATAAACAGTTTTATCGAATACTACCAGGGGATTGTAACCTACGTTCGTTTGATCACACTTCTTATCTATATCCAACAATAAGGTCAGATAAATTAAAACTATTAATAGTAGCTTAATTTTTGTTGTTTAGAGGCTACAGCCATTGACTTTTATGCGTTTTCATGCTGGCTTTCCTGTTCTGGTTAACTCAAAAATATGGTTTTGTTTAGAAATATTTTATCCAAGCATAGTCTGGTTAATATTACGTTAGTTTATAAGAGTGTACATTTGTTTACTTACCAAAAACTTTTGTTTATTTCATTCAACACACCAGGCGGACAAATTGATTTGTTTACGTGATGGCGTCGAGAATGAGAAGCCATACTGACGAAGGCGTTTCACATCCACATAGTCCGAATAATGTGGGTCCCCCTGACAGCTGGTTTTCTATACGCCACAGTTACGACATGGGTCCTTAAAAAAGGAGGGAAAATTAAATATAATTTTCTGGATTCATATATAAAAATTATTCATGATAATTCTTTGAATTTCTTATGGGGTAACAAACTTTGTATATTTTATCTAGAACATAAAATAGAAATAATTAATTGGTTTGTGTTATCATTTAATATAACTAATGAAGTACTAATTAGCCAACATATTGATAATCTGTTAATATTATTAAACACTACTTACAGTAAACTGGCATATTATTTATATCATTACTGAGTTTTAAAAAAGTGAAAATATACATTTTGTGAATACATACCTAAATGATTAAACGTATAATCTCAATTACCAGTGTTTTAAGTGTTCACCGCGTTAATTGTTAAAATTATTTAACACCCTATATATTATTGATTTTAGTAGGTACAGAAAAAGGAGAATGTTCTTATTTACTTTTCTATATTTGGACAATTAATGCCAATGCCAGATTTATGTAAGTAGAGAATTATTAGTAACCATGGAGTAACGGAAAGAAAATGCATAATGTTGAACAGCAATATTTTATGTGTGTGGTTTGTGTTTTGGCAACTAATTTTCACTAATTTTAAAAAATGAGTCATAGTGTGCAAGAGAATACGAAAAATACCCACCAGAATTATATTAGCTCGAGATGCATTATTATTTTTATTATTCAGAGTAATGCACACTGCAGCAGGAACGGTGTTCAAATTTAGGAAATAATAAGTACCGACTATGAGGATTATTTGAAACCAGAAACTTGTTTTTTTTTCTCTAAAAACTTTCTAATATCTAGGTATAGGTATTAAGTATTTAAGAAAAATAATAATAAGAAACATTGCATTTATGATGCTCATTTGTTTTATTTTTATGTAGGTAGGTACCTACTTAATAAATTCCGACAATTCCTGAAAAACAATGAGCTGCGATTTAAGACAAAATCCATGATGAGGCAAAACCCTGTAATATATTGATTGTTGATTTAAAATTGGTCAATAGGTAGAAAATTTATAATAGCTAAAATTGACGATATTATATGTTTATTGGTCCTTATAAAATAAATAACTCAAAATGTGGGACTGTGAAAAACGAACCTAAGCTATAAAATGATTGGTGAGGGAAATGTATACTTGTAGATATATACATATTTACCTTCTGCTGGTAACGGTTATCATAAATATTCAATCTTTTAAAACACAACCTTGCCTTTGCTAATGTTGTGAATTATTAAAAATTTTAAGTGGCAAATCACTTATTAGATGATTATTCATGTTGCGTTGAAATACATAAAACAGCCTTAAACATTTTTTCACCAATCTTGAAATTTTGTAAACAGAACTGCTAAGGGATGAATACAGTCACAGCAAAATACAAACATTTTTCTTAATTATGTTTAAAGAACATTTTTTGTGTACCTAAGTGATATCCACTTACATAAAATATTTAAGTTTGACTCGGAATATAAAAAAGGTAAAAATTTAATCCTGAAAAATAATGTAGTTTGCTCTGTAGCTATATTTAATACCAGCGCTCAACATTCATGCTGTGTATCTAATAAATAAGAGATGAGCTTAAGTATTTGTTAGCTACTTCGCTTTTTCTCTTGACTGTCTGTCTAATCCGATTTCGTTCATTAACCGGGCGTAAGCGTTTTAGTTTTATTTTATAAAATGCAATAACCCGCAACTAAATCCCTGTAGTGAAATACAAGCAAAGCAACAAAATGCAGACATTTTATTTAAATTTTAATTTAAAACCTTGTCTTTTCCCCATTCCGTATACATAATAAAACTGGCGGCCATTCTGCCATTCGTGTCTCGGCAAACTGAATGCAATCGTTGTAAATTAGCATTAGCGTCTACTAACTTCATGCTATTTGTGTCAAAATAAACCCACGAATCTTCTGCTTCGCCAAGGCTCTTGCCATTTAAGTTGATATTAGCAACATAACTGGACGATATAACTGCATATTCATTTACTTGAATAAAAATACATTTTACATGCACTTCACGACTCCTACAACATGCGGAGCAATAACATTATAACAGGATCACTCCGATCAGCATTTCTTGTTATATGCACTTGCCAGGTAATATATAGGGTCAGAGAAAATGAAGCCAAGAATCTGACATTTTACGCGATTTTATTTTGAATATTTGAATAAACTGCGCACGGTGCAACTGAAATTTTAATTTGTGACGAAAATTGGCTTTGATATATTTTTTTTAAATAAATTGCCACTTACTTTGAATTATGGTATAATACGCTTAAGTTATATTAGGTTAGCTGTTAACAAGATTTGTTGTTAAATTCTACATAGCTTTTAAAAAAAGTTTAGATATACAAATCAATAATTTAAAAATACCTACATTAATTAAAATCTTATGATTACATTTATTAGCATATTTTGTTTTCTTGAATTTCTTTCACTCAATGTATACAAGTGGTAACAGTAGTTTATGATTCGCTTTAAAACCTCAAAAATGAACGCAATTTGAATGAACAAAAAGTACATTTTTTCTTAACATTTGTAAAGTCAACCAGACAATTTTCTGTTCTATTCTATTAACTTTGCTGCAATATCGATAATATATTAAAATAATTCAAAAGGCTGTTACAGAAAAGTCAAATCTTATTATACAAAAAAAAGCAGAACAATTTTTAAATATATTAGGTGTTCTATTTTTAAGATGGTACAAATTGTAGGTACCTATTTTTTGAAAATAAATTATAGGTCGGAAAGACCTACTTTTCGTTATACTTATAGGCTGTTAAAATGTCTGAAAAGGAAATCGTTTTTATTTTTTCTAGCCCACGCGGATGGAATTATTGGGCAGGCTTTTAATAGAAAATCGGATAAAATTTATTTCCTTTGTCAGGGCAGTGTCTTTGGGGAAGTTTAACAATTTTTGAGGAAAATATGATACACAAATGCCTGGTTCGACAAAATTATATTTTTTAAATTTATCAATGAATTTTAAACAAGAAATAGTTCTTTAGCGAATTTCGCCATTCCGGATGAGGTAACACAATTTTTTCGAACAGTCCTTTGACGAACTCTCTTTTAAAAAATAAAGAGACTCAGCTTTCCCAAAGACACGCCCGTGGTATAAGATGCGATCTATTTCATTAAATTATCTATAAAACTTAATGCTGTAACTGACAATACACCAAATTTAAGAGCACGATCATCACACTTGACCTAAAAAATTAAAATTCTTATTTCCTTTTTGACGTTTTAATACTTAGTGATATGTATTATTGCTAATTAAATAAATATGTCTCTTGCGCCGTTTTGATATACTTACTTAGTTTATTTGAGAAATTATTATTTTGTGTTGTTCTACTTGTACTGAATTCCTCTTAATTTGGGTTACCCTGTATATCTTGTAAAAAATGCTACAAACATACAAAGGGGTAAGGCAGATCTAAACGCATATGAGATTAAAACTGATATTTCAAAACAGATTTGCGAATATAATTCAATTCATAAAATTAGTTTTTACGATTATTTTATGATCGACTTGCCATGTCTACAATGGACAAACCCTTTCCAGGCATTTAATAGAAGATAAGAGATAAAGCATATATTTAACCACTTATTTAAAACTCACTCAATATGTCTTATACTTAGTGATTATCTGTTGGTGTTGGTTTGCTATATTACGTTTTATTGCTAAGTTAAACGAGTAATTCGTATGCAAACACTCAGACCTCGAAATGCAACTTTGCAATTGATATAGTCATCAGTGCTTAGTAACAGTTCTTTCTATACAATATTATATTATTTGTATTCACATTATTAACATATGAAAATATAATAATTAATACGTCCTTATATTTCTGGTTTTCTTCATTTTTGTTTCTTTATTTTTATTAACATTTATTAACATCTTAGTTTCATAAGGTATGTAAGGAAATTATAGAATGCAATAATACAAGTGTATATTCTCAGCATCCTTAATATGCCTTGTATCTTTTTGAAAATCACTGGACAACTGAAAAGAAAAAATTGCAAAAATTGGTTAACTCGCTAAAAAGAGTTGATTATCTACATTTGATGGATTCAAAGTGATCAACACCGACATGGCAACATCAAATAATTGTGAGCAGGCGCGGTTGGTTTAATATTGTCGTGTCGGCCGCGCTGTTCGCTTACACGTAAAGGCTAACGCACATTTATGCGTTTGGTCAGTAATGAAAAGCCTAAGCCCCCTGAAGCGATATAAAAAAATCTGTGACAGGTGACCAGCCGACGGCGATGCTGTTAATATGTACTAGCAGAGCATCTTATGTCATTTGTAGCGAGCGTTGCCATTGTTTACATGAATTTGACCGCTTAATCCGCTCTAAACATCTGACGTGCCACGTACAGCATATGCCAGCATCTACCATATAAGTTTCTTTATCTACGCTCGTTATATAATGACAGTAATATGACACTCATTTCAATGTCATAATGACGTTATTTATAGCACTAGCGCGATATATAATTTAATTAAAATAAATAAAAATTTTGAAAAGTCGAGCGTAGATAAAATCTTGTATATTATCTATTATTTCGATGTAGCTAATTGTCGTCGCTCACGTCGAAAACCGCGTACAGTCAAATAAATAATAAATTTCTTCATTTGAAAATCAGAATATGATTCTTGTTTATTTTTAGAAGACTAAATTATTATTAGGACACTTTTATTGTTAACCATATAAGGGCATATAAACAATAAAAAAATGTATAATAATGATGCCGAGTGAGGCTTAGCTAATTTGTTTATTAATTATTTTTCTGTATTAAGCTCACGTATAATAAAATTATACTTAATGGTTTTAATAACAAAGTAATAACGAATTCGATGTTTTATAAACTAGCTACGAGATTTTGTTGTGTTGAATTAGTATCTAATAAATTATTATTAATTTTGATAGCTGACTTACGGTAATTAGTAATTATTCATAAACGTTGTATTATCAGATTATAATAAAATTATTTAATTTGACCACCACAAATTTGGAAAATTTTATTGTTTTTTTTCTTTGTAAGTATTATTTAATTCTCTCCTTAAACTTTCGCAGTATTTAATTTAGATAAAGGTAATACGACAAAATTTTTGCGTTAAAGGTAGGTTAACATTTTAATTAGGTTAGTTGTGTAGTATAATATACGCCGTGATTGTCAGTTTGTATCACAAAAATTTTTGGTAATTTTTGGCGTAATATTTTTCCACTTCGTACAAATGAACGACACAATGGATAAAATTGTTTTTGTAGTAGTATAGGTAGCATTATTTATCATAAAAAATAGAAATTGATTACTCTTAGACCAATCTCAACAGATTTGATTTTTTTGGCATAAAAATCCGGACTAATAGAAATAATGTTCTGACACCAACTTTTCTCGATAACAAAATTTTCTGATAAACTATGAAGTAGGTACCTCAATTGTTTCAAATTCATTGTACCTATCATAGTTAGTATACGTATTATTATAAGTAAAAGTTTTATATAATTTTCAAAAGTATTTTTAAATATCTAAGATTGTTAATCTTACGAAATATATAATTCGTTCAATCAAAACGATAGTGAACGGTAAAGAAATCTACCGCTAAAAATGTCTTCCTGTTCTGTTATTTCTTTAAATATTCATCAAATAAATTAACCCCAGACTAGATTTAAAAGTTCTTACCAAAGTATATAGGCTTTGTTTAATCGTGAAATTTAATTAAGAAGGAATGTTAATTGCAAACTTAGCCTATATAAGTACAAATTTTTGGGAGAAACCAATTAAGTTGTTTCTGTAAAATGTTTAATTTTCTGTACTAGTAATATTACTGTATTTGCAAAAAATGACTACTTAATATTTTAACCACTTGAATAACTAAAATAATAAAATTTAATATGTTCTTCCCAAAAATTTACATACACCTACCTATGCTAAGTTTGCAATTCCAAACATTTTTTCGTTATGAAATTTTCCGATTCAACAAAATTAACTTGAAGAATCCCGAGAAAGAGACACACTGTATATATAATTATAAATAGCACAGCTAAGAAATTATGAATAATAATTTATATTTGATATTTTAAGAATCATAAAAGCAGTTTGATACAGATTTGAAATGATGCCAAATACCAAGTAAAATATTCCTTCCGCCGATAAATAAACAACCATTACACTTTTGCTTTCTTTACAAATAAAATTGTTAATGTACTTAAATTTTACAAAATTATGAAATCAATTTAACGTACTTACATGTTGACAGAGAAGTATAGTAACTGCGCGAAACGTTAATATCAATATTTTTAACATATTTTGAGGAAAATTTATATACGCGTACTTAATGCTTTGATGTCATAACTGTTCCTATGTAGGAAACACACTGAAATCAAGTTAACCAACTTCTTAGATACTTTCATATAAAACCACTAGAACTTTCTAAATTTTTTGCGTTCAAAGTGTAAAATCTTTCCAGGGAACTGTAAAATTCTCCTATGCATTTAAATGCTTCATTTTGTTTATGCATTGCCTACTTAAAAGAGCTACAAAAAATTTGAATAATTTCTGCCTTCAGGAAAGAAACTCGAGGGAGCTGTATAATACAATGTAATACACAAAGGGTTGTCACAAAAAATTAGGTCAAAATCTGAAAAGACTCAAGCGGCAGGTACATGAAAGGGTTCGGTTTTATGGTTGTTAAAGAAATTTGATTTTATGACCACAAAATTTATGAAGACCCAAGACATCGAATTTGATATCTTTTGCAAAATAAGGGACATTACTGTTACACCGACACGGGAACTTAAAACCCAATGAATCTGTTTGTTAAATATGAAATGAAATGTTATATCGTGGTTGTGTGTATCTGTGAAACTTTGACAATAAATGCAATATGGTACATATTATGCTGAACAAATAAAATCAATCAATTTGGATTGCCTGAAATAAATCACAGTATGGGGAAGGATATGGTCATTAAGAAACTTTTCTATTGTTTGTTACAACACAAATATCATTAATTTTATTTATGGCATTCTTTGAGTAACATTAAAACTTGTGAATACCGATAAGATATGTGTAGAAAACGAGAAATTTATATACCTTTGTAATAATATTTTAATTGTTAAAAATTCACTTTTGGCTTAAATTTATTTTTGTTTTAATAAAATTGGTTTAACTAAGTATATTTATTTAAAAATGTCCAGCTGTTGGAATTAACATACCTACCTAATAACACAATCAAACTTTTCAAATGTTTCACTAGAATATTAAATAAATTATATATTGCTTTATCTTTGTTAGTATTCAACAAAATAGTAGAACGTTTTAAATTAACCTTTTTGGTTTGCTAATCCTAACAGTCCAGTTTGTTCATCTCAACCTCGGAAAGTAAAGGAAATTAATGGATGTAGTGAGATAATTATAAAAATCGCAATGTCTGGTTGCGAAATATGGGTGGCGCTTCTGCGGAATCGATTCAGAGATTGCCAGTGTAATTGAAATCGTATAGACAAGAGTGTTGATTGCCCAGATTTATTAATTTTCTAAAATTTTCTAACAAAACGTGTTTATTCTGATGTTTGAAATATGCTTATTTTTACTTACCAATCAGCCACTGCCTGTTTATATTATGGAAGTGAAAATAAAAATATCCAGTTCACCGATTTGGATAGGTATATAATATTCATTTGAATGAAGATAGCGAAGATTGTAGGATTACCTAATATTAAATATTTTTCATTTAATTATTTAATTGCATATACCTACCGGGTGTAAATGAAATTAGGCTCACCCCTATAACTTTTTTGTTTTTTCAGATATCATTTTGAAATTTTGGTAGTTGCATAACAAGTAAATTTGAATTAATGCATTAAGGTTAATTAAATAATTCTAGCACTTCCGGTTTCACCGGAAATGACTGTAACATCTGTTTTTTAAATGGAACACCTTGTATATTTTTACAATTTTGGATTCAGGAATTTATTCTGCATACGATGGTATCAACTATGAGGAAGAAACATAACCTCAAACGTTTTTTTTTGGTATCTAGGGAGCCATGACTGCTGAAAAACTTTTCTTTCTGAGCCTTTGAGTATTGGAAAAATAAATTCGTGATATTAAGTGAGCTAACGTTGCTTTTATAGCCATTTAAATATCTCGGAAATGGTTTTTTCGATTTAAGAATTTTTTTTTAAATGGAACCATTATACCTCATTATGCTATTTTAATAGAGATTTTCTTTACCTACATTTCGATAACAAATACTTCACCATTAGTTCATAAATAACTTATAAAAGATATTTTATTTTGGTCCAAATTTATTTTAGTTTAATAAATTTGTTTTTTTTTTCAAGGCATTCCCGATTAATCTCATATCAAATGTTTAACTTGGTCAGAGCTTACTAAAATAAATTTGAACTAAGGTCATAAAGTATTTTTTGTAAGTTATTTATGAACTAATGGTGAAAAGTGCTTGGTATCGAAATTTAGGTAAAAAATATCTCTATTAAAATAGCATAATGAGGTATTAATGATGCCATTTAAAAAAAATAATTGGGTATATCGAAAAAAACATTTCCGATTTAAATGGCTATAAACGCAAAGTTAGCTCACTTAATATCCTGATTTTATTTTTCCAATACTCAATGTCTCAGAAAGAAAAGTTTTTCAGCAATCATGGCACTTATGGCTCCCTAGATGCCAACTTAAATTATCCTAAAAAAATGTTTGAGGTTATGTTTCTTCCTCGAAGTTGATACCATCGTATGCAGAATGAATCCCTGAATCAAAAAATGTAAAAATGTACAGGGTGTTCCATTTAAAAAATAGATGTTACGGTCATTTCCGGTGAAAACGGAAGTGCTAGAATCATTTGATTAACATGCATTAATTTAAATTTACTTGTTATTGCAACTGCCAAAATTTCAAAATGATATCTGAAAAAAACAAAAAGTTATAGGGGTGAGCCTAATTTTATTTACACCCGGTATATGTATTCTTCTACAATTTTAATTTTAGAAGGAAGTTCATCATGTGTCATTCATGATAATCATTTGGGATTGGAGCAATTAGTGGAGTGTATATCCCAGTGAACAAATGAAGACGAATATTTTGCTTAATTTTATTATAGGTTTTGAGCTTCTTATCGAAATTTGTATACATTTCTATGCATATACAGACAGGACCAAATTCAACCCGCATAATTAAGATTTGTAATTCGTAACAAGGTTAAATTAGGGCAAAGTTGTTGAATTTATACTAAAAGTAGTTATTGTTTTTTAGTTTTAAGTACACAATCGATAACGGTTGTAAAATCTTTATGAGATATATAGAAACATAATATTATTATATGATTTAGGATAACTTTCATATCACTTTTATTACTAGGTGGCAGCGAACATGTTAGTTTTATATAAACTTAAGTAATAATTACACTAAATGTAATTATTCCAAGTCTTGGAAATTAGCATTTCTTAATCTATATTTATTATACAGAGATATTTTACTGGAGTGTCTGAAGAACAAGTTTTAAATTTTATTGTAAGCACCTGCACTTGCAAATTGTTTTCATTAAATTGAAAAAATATACTCCACAAAAAACTTCAATAAGGCAGAAGGACTCACGAACATGTTATTAAATTACTACTTTATTAGGCTTATTAACATATGTAATGGACTAATTATAATAAAGTTGAAAGCTATTCTTGAAACATAAGGCAAGTTTGAGTTGCAAGCGGAATTTTGCAAAAGTTGATTTGCAGATTATTATCAACTCACCAATCAGGTTTATGCAGTTTGCAGTTGTTACACGCACACTTGATACTCTGTACGTATAGGTCACATGAACGTACATGTCATGTGTTCCATAACAACATTAATGGTTAACGCTACTTCTGTGTGCTCTGATCTCCTGTTAGTGAGTATGTAGTTGTAGATCATACTTTTAATACCTGGTCAAGAAAAATATGCTTTTCTTGGCAAATTGACTTGCTACGGGATTTTCTTAAGCGCTCAAAAATTGTTAGACGCATAAAGAAGATTTTCTTCAATGTTGACAGAAATAAAAACTTTTTGAAAGGAACAATATTTCGAAGAAACTAAAATGTACTATTTATAATATAAAGTGATTAGGTGTATTCATACTAATTTTATTAAATTATTCATTATACTTAACTTACATAGTTTAAAGAACAGTCTAAATATATTTTCGAAAATGTGATAGGTACAGACAGATACTGAAATGACACAAATATTGCAAAGGTTATATTCATATTATTCCCCCACCACATTACCAAATTCCATAATTGAATTCATCCTCTTCTAGTAGAAGAGGAAAATAAAATAAAATGTTTATAAATAAACAATTTGTTTTGTGTTATTTAAACTAATATACATGCATTCTGAATATATTTCGGATAAGGAGCACATAAAAGTGGGCGGGTATGGAAAAAGTTTCTCTGGTCTAGGTCTAGCCTAGACCCATGCTGTCGAGTGGGAAGTGACTGAAGTTGAACCCCCAACACCAATAATATGCACCTCTGGTATAAAGCAATAGCCACTAACTACTATCAGTGTTTGCCTCTAGCATCAATTTAAAAACTGATTTTATCTGATTATTAGTGACACTGATTGTTAAAATTATTGCTTGTACAACAAAACGATTAATAATCGAAATGTGACTCGTTGTATAGATGCATACAGGTTGATGCACATAAAAGTATCTTATTTAATTACTCCAAATCTAAAAGAAATATTTTTGGGGAAAACATTATTATACATAGTTTCGTTTTATAAATAAACAAAACTAATATCGAAACCGTACCGTACCATAATTTTTTGATGACTCGCTGACTAGTTGATTGATGAAATCGAGTAATAAAACAATAAACGTGTCTATTAATTTTCATTTGAAAACAATAATAAAGCCAATAATTAAGGTATTTTACAAAAAATTTAATAAAAGTAGATTATTAATCGTAGCCAATAAAGGAAAACATGAGAACGAGTTGAACAGTTTTAACCGTCTCCTGATGATGCCAACTTCTTGAACGAAACGCATGTCGAGTGGAGTGGTATTGTGACTCTTTCGTGCCTGTTTATAAATAGTAACACACAGTTCACATAATATCGTTTAACGTCAAATAGGCCAATAAAATGCAGTCTTCACCCTGTCCCCACTTCATGGTAATAGATGTCAGAAGTCATGGATACAACAACATAATGAGCATGGACATAATTTAGAGGTTTTTAAATATAGCTTGCCGTGAACGATGGATAGACACCAATGGGATCTTAAAGTGGCCTCCACGTGCATCAGATATCGCACCACTTGATTTTTCTCTATAGGATTATTCAAAAACTATGAAACGCAACAGAAATGGAGGATATTGATGACATTATTATACTATAATACTTCAATACCTACCTATTAATATTCTATGCAATCAACAAATTTTGAATTAGACGAAAAGTATATAATGTTTTTGTTGTGTAAGTGTTGCTTCCGGTTAGTGTGATTGTATGAATTATTATTTTTTGTTAGTGTATTTCGTAAATCTTGTAATTTTATATTTATTCATATAATGGTGCAGATATTCTTATATTTAAAATGTCTATGCTACTTTAGTACAGCATTGGTAGCAAAGAATGAGGGAAGTGTTTTTTCTCCCCACAAGCCATATTTATTCTGAACTAACAAACAAGGACCCTTTTGTTCGCTGATCGAGGCGTTTTTATTACACGCTGTGTAAAACATACAAATCGAGTCTTTTCTGGTTTATTTAGTGATTTAAAATTTTATAGTCTATAAATCATAATTTGTTCACAATTTAATATAGCTATTCCAAATGTATCTCCCCATTTAACTTTAATTACATTAAAATTAAGTATTTACTCTAAAAAAAAAACGATATTTTACGAAGGAAAATCATTTTATTATATTTTACTTATAATGAATTGTCTTTTCCTTCGTAGTTCGTTAAGTATATGAATTATTTTAAAAATGGCTGCAGCACAATCAAATTAATATCATTATGTTTAGCGATATTATATTAATGGAAGTTGACAATCATCATTATTACCATTCATTCATAACTCAACTATCATTGTTTAGAACACCCATATTTTGAAAATAAGGTTTTGGAGTCGATTTTCTTTGATTTTCGATTTTTTACACCCCTGTTTCTCCCTTATTTAATCATCGATATTGCTTAACTAGAAATTTAGCTCGAAATGGATTACGAAATCTATGCATCTGTGAAATTCTTCACGTTATTTAGTATGGGAACAGACGACATAAATAAAAAGAAGGAAAACGTTGTTTTAAATTCGGTAAAGTTTATTTGTCTTCAAACTGCAACATTATTTTTATATGATCAGATTTCTCCTTTATAAAATTGGTTTATAAATGCAAGTAAAGATATATTCTTTTGTATCAAGTTTTTTCATCTTTATTGTTATCATCTTAAACTAAGATACAGAGCATCCACCCACTGTGTATGGATTCCATAAATATGTAGCTGTTATTGATGAAAAAAAAAGATCTTAGTTATACCTACCAGATGTTTTAGCTAAGTAATAACTAAATTTATTGACTTAAATTGGACCCCTTGGACTTAATTTCTTATTTAACTAGAAAACATCAAGAGCTTTTCAATGAACTTCCATAACATGTAGATAATTTTTTCAAAATTTTCTGATGACCGATTCCGATTTGAAGATGAAGATACCATTTCTGTAAACATTTTAAGAAAACATTTTTTAAATAATTTTAAAACTTAATATATGTTGAGTAAAATCGACCTTAAATATAGTCACTGAATAACCTCATCAACTCATCTGTTATTTGTTGTAAAAAAATTGAAAAATTAAGAGAAACGAGAAATTAAACTGAACCTTAAAAATGGAAACAATTCTGTCAATATAATCAATCAATATAACAAATGTAGGAAAACTTTTCCGTTTTATTGACTATGATTAAAAATAACTTATTGTTGTAACATATTATGTGTTAACAATTAGTGTTAATTATTATACCTATTCTAGTAAGAGTTCTTAACTGAGTAGGAATAATTACACAAAAAAAATATTTTCACGAATAATTGCATGATTTCACAACATCCCGTTAATGCATGTGTTAAAATAGACTGTTGCGGAATCCAAATAGTTCAGTGGGGAATGATAGGTTTGTTATGTTTTTTTAAAATTTAAAAATTTTCAAAACCCTATATATCAAAATTAAATGTGGCACTTCATCATCGGAAACTAAAAATTAAAAGCATTCTGTATGAATTAGATTTATTTTCTATCTATAATAGTCTATAATAGTTATGAATCAAATAGGCACTAGGTGAACACTGTAAATTTTTATGCTTAATTTACTGATTTTTTATTCAAATTTAACCCTTTCCTATACCCTCCACATTAACAAATTAAATGAAATAAATTAAAAAAATATTTAATTAAACATACATAATCCGGTTTTATGGGATTCCATAAAATAAAAATAAGTCAGAAATAGTTTTAAATTAAGATTTTATAAATTATTCAAAACTATAATATTATTAATATTAGTGTCCCTTAGTGAAGTTTTCATATCACATAATCCCTGAATTATGAAATTTTAAGTTATGTCGCTTTAAGAGATGAATAAGCAACATTGTTAAGTGTTGACAAAAATATATATAATTCGTTAACAAAATTACTGTAGTTCAAAGAGTGAGACCGCCAGACGAAGACATTATACTACGGTTGGTTCCCTCGAAGGGGTTATAGGCTGGAGTTCGAACACGGTAATATCATAAATAATCACGGATACCACATATGCTTTTAATTATTTCTGTTCTATGTAGAACCAGATTGAAACAACAAAGGCGGTTTTGTTAACAAATAAGCTGACAAATTTACAGCCGCTTGCCTCGTAATGATTATTTTCGGGTTCCTAACATTATACTCAAGGGATAAAGTGTATATTAATATTACACAAAAGGCGGGGCATACGTTCACGATGGAGAATTTGACATTATAATTAATATTACACATTTTAAAATATGACTGTACTAGAGTGGTATCATTAAAAAATTATAAACCTTATTAAATATACAGTGTAAATTAATTTAAATATCATTAGGTAACTACATATAGACTTAATGTTAATATTGATTTTAAACAGGAAATCAAAGTACCTATATTAATAATTATATATTAGAATATTTTATTCGACTTAATTAATTATTTTTTTATTATTGATTGGTTTTATTGGGTTAAGTTTCTAGTTTAAAGAAAACTAAGTACATACCTACTTTAAATAAAAAGTCAACCTAAAAAAAAAATTATTATTATTACCAGGTAATATTTATTCCATAATGTAAATTTTTAAATTGTTTGTGTACTATATTCTAAAGATTTCAATTTTTATATTCGGAATTACCTCAATGTTATGGTTATCAACTTCATTTTGTCAAATAGCCCCCTATACCTTTCTTTGCTTTTTTTTCAATTGGGCATATTATTTTCATGCGACGACAGGATAGATAGATAGATAGAGACTTTATTTCACAATATTATGCACGTTTGTATACATTTGAAGCAGGTCATTTACTAAATCTACAAGACAAATTATATAAACATAATAATTAAAACATACATATTTAAAACAGTCGTTTGCTAACTAAAACTTATACATGAATAAAATATACAGGTAGGTAATATATTAAAATTACAAATTTTTAAGGACAATTTGAAACACAAAACACAACAAAAGGCACCGTGACCATACCACATAATATATAATGTAGGTACTATAGATTGTAAAAAATCATGTAGAAGGTGTATTTAAATATTCATCAACGGCGTAAAAACAATGGCTTAAAAGAAACGCTTTAACAGTATATTTAAATTTATTTTCATTTAGTTGTTTTATATGAGGAGGTAAAATGTTAACATTGAACGAAATAAAACTTAACTGTTTTATGATTTCCACAAATCTTTTATATTTATATATTTCACAAATTATATAAACTACATAACAATTGTTTCGCCACACAGTGGCTTCGTCAGATGTTGAGTACTAGACTAGTTTATATTATATAATTTGTGAAATATATAAATATAAAAGATTTGTGGAAATCATAAAACAGTTAAGTTTTATTTCGTTCAATGTTAACATGGATTTCCATCAAGTAAAGATCGACTCAATCAACTAGGTAAAATGTTATATAAAGCTAAATCAAGTGAATTCTTTACTGATTTTGCCAGTCTGTAACGTTGAGGTTTAAGTAGACTGGAGCCTCTAGTGCTATGATCATGATAATTGGAATAAGTATTATAATTTTCTCTGGTCTTGTGTATTTCTAATAAACTAAAATAAACGAAGAGGGTAGGCAAAGGCATATTCCCAGTTTTTTAAATAAAGGTTGACAAGGCTCGAAAGGATCTGCATTAGCTAAAATTCTAACTACCTTTTTTTGAAGTCGAAAAATTTTTATAGAGTGTGATGAGTTGCCCCATAATATAATAGCATAAATCAAATGTGAGTGGAACAAAGAATAATAAGCAGATTTTAAAGTATTAAGGTTCAATACAAATTATAATTGTCTAATTAGAAAAATAACACTAGATAATTTTTTACTTAGTTAGATGATCTATATGACCTGACCAGTTTAAGTTATTATCTAAGACAACACCTAACAATTTAACGGTTCCCACTTCAGATAAATTGTTATTATTAGTAAATAAAAGTTTTTGAGTTTTAGTCTCATTTAATTTTTAATTTATTAGCAGTGAACCAGAGTTCTGCCTCTTTTTGAGCTGTATTAGATCCATTCATCAGATTATTATAGTTTTTATCAGACAAAATTAAAGTTGTGTCATCAGCAAATAAAACACTTTTTGTAGGCGACATAAAATTAATAAAATCATTAATATAAATATTAAACAGCAGCGGCCCCAGTACGGAACCCTGGGGCACACCATGTTTAATAACATTAGTTGTAGACAATATATCATTATAAGAGACACATTGTTTTCTGTCCGACAAATAGGACTTAATTAGGGACAAAGGTAAACCTCTTATTCCATATTTTTCAAATTTTTCTGCTAATTTGCTATGAGAAACACAGTCAAAAGCCTTGGACAGGTCACATAACATTATTAATGTATGTTCCCTATCCTCCAGGCCAGAGACTATATCACTCACAACAATTTGAACAGCCTGAGTTGTTGATTTGTTACTCCTAAAACCAAATTGAAATTTATTTAAAAAATGATTAGTTTCAAAGTAGAAAGAAATTCTTGTTTTTAAAATTAATTCAATAATTTTTCTAAAAATAGGTACAATTGATATTGGGCAATAATTATCAACAGAGGATAAATCTCCTTTTTTAAATGATGGTAGTGTATTTAAGATTGCTATAAAATCACACCGAATATACTAAAAGCGCAATACTCTTAATATTGCTATTCATTTTAATTAAAAAAAAAACGCTAAGGCTTCAAAAGTCTGGAAGTTGCTGATTTTTTAAAAAATCAGGCGTTTTTAAAAAAGAGTTATAAGAATTTTATAGTAGACCACACGACTAAGATCTTTGTGGATGGAGAAACTAATTATTTTTATTGAAAGGCATTTCACCAGCTTATTACACTACAGAGGAGTATTGAGTGCCGCAAGGTTTTCCTCAAACTTACCTATTTATTCTGACCTTAAAGGGTTTGAGGAGAATAACAGTCAGAGGTATGAAGTTCCTTAATTTTGTTGCTCGAAGTAATATCTAAAATTGCGGCTTGAGATTCCCTAAATCTCTCGATTTTCTCTTTTCATATAAATATGGGGTAACGCTTGCGAAACCACATAGCTGATCCCTCCCGATGGAAGATATTTCAACAGCTGCATATGACACTCTCTATTATGTTAGAAAACATAGAGAACACAGTGATGAGACGTTAGTTATTTGGATCTGTTTTATTTTTTCCTTTGTTATTGGTTGCATTTGAGCAATCTTTAAGTTTAAATTTAAGAAAAAATTCCTTATTTATAAGACCAAAGAGCCAACAAAGTACTGAAGTTAGCTCTGAGGCATACATTTTGAGGAAAATGATTGGGATATCAGGTACCGTTGATTTATTAGTATTCAGGTTCTTCAGAATACATCTAATTGCGGTGCCTGAATATTTCTTACATTAAACCATCACCGGGCGATATATCCAGTGGAACCTTTCCTTGAGAGTGTAGTGTTGAGTTCGAGGGAAATCTGCAAAGTAATGAATCTTATGTGTTGATGACGTCGATGTTGAGCCATCTTCTTTTCTTAATGGAGGAGAAGTGCTGTTTGTGACATTATGTACAATTGCTTTGGTCATAGGCCAGACGTTTCAGCTTTCATGCGGAAATGTGGGTATAGTTTATTTTGCACTCTGTTGCTAAAGTTGATTTTTGCCTCATTGATTATAGTTTTCCTCAATAAATTGTTGCTTGTTCTCATTTGATTTGTTCTTACCCCACTTATGCATTCTTTTTAGGTGCAGTTTAAGCACACGCCCATTTAAAATAAGGAACTTTTCATACCTTACTGTACTTTTACACAAAAGAAGATTTCATATACCTATTGGGTTGGTTGTTTGAAAAAAATCTAATATACTTCCAAAGTATCAATGTCAGGAAACCTAGTGGGATCCCAAATCAGTTGAGTTAAATTATTACAAATTGCGAACCCTTCGACTTCTCTTCCTGTATTGTCAGTTTTATTGGAATGCATCAACCTATTTGAATTATGACAAATGAAGTCTCTTAAGATTGCTATTCGGCTTACGGGTGATTCTCTTAAAGAAAATCAATTTGTGTTGAAAGATGGTTCAATAGTTCGGTGTATGAGTGATCATTAAGAGATCAATAGATGCAATACAGCAACACCAATACTTATTACAATTTAAGCTAAAGAATATTATAGTCTCTTGTTCTTAAACTAGCCTTTTGATGACAAGAGAGGTCATTGCATACACCGCGTGGAGGTTTCCAGTATAAATTTTGAACCCCCCTTAAGATCATTTGAAGGTCAACTGGTGTCATTTTTAAATAGAGTAATATAATTTTTATTCTAGGATTTCAAAAACCATCAAATTTTTCACGTAAAGCTCTAAAGTGAATAATTAAAAGATCCAGTAAGCTTGATTGTCTTGAATACATCGAATTTATTATTTTTAGCCATATCTAGTTTAGTACCTTTTACGTTGAATTTAATGTTTGGAAATCCGAAATAAATTTGTTACTTGATGCTAAAAATACACAACGTGACCTTTAAATGGCATTGACACGACTTTAATTTATGAAAATGTTGAGTCACCCTTATGTCTCAACATACTCTAATTATTTTGCATTTATATGGTAGGTAATATTCGAAGATTTGTGTTTTCAAAATATTCAAAATATAAGATCTTTTAGATAATTTTGAATATCCCCGTGTTTATACATTTTATAAGTTCAATGTTCGAATATGCAGAATTTCATGGTCATTCAAATTTTGAGATTTAATATAGGTTGACACACTATCCATAAAGAGAATGATCCTTAAATTACTTTGAAGCTCTTCAGCGAATGTCTGATAGATTTCTAAAAGCCATAAAACTTCTATAAGAATTTTTTTCTTGGCGTCTAAGTTTCGAGATAATTAGCAATTTTTAGACTTTCCCTTGGAATATTCTAAATTTGTTACAAAAAACTTTCTTAAAAGTAGTTTTTAAATGCAGTAATTATAAAATCATGCTAGGTATGATCTTCGGTAATTAGCAATGGCCAATGGTAGATACTTAATTTGTATCTGGTGATTGTACGTATATGTATTTTCTTCTATCCGACTTCTATTTATATGCCATATGCCAGCTATTTTGTCATATAAGTATTCCATATAACGTCATGATTATTTAAAAATAATGAACCACCTTAATCAATATATTTTGTTTTAATGCGAAATAGCCAAATACGATAAATACAAACAATATATCGATATTTGTATTTGTATATGTGTGATACTCAATCAGGTATTAATTTTGCAATTTCGACCATTAAATTTACTTTTCCTAAAGTTTTATATGTATACCATTTAGATTGTTTTTAGGCATATATGAATGTATTTGCTTGCCAGTTTTATTACACATTGTGAAAGGGCGTGCCTTAATAAGGCCTAATGAATTGTAAAACGTTTGTAGCAGCAAGCGCGTGTATTTTACGAGAGAAAGGATTGGAAGAATGAAAGGAGAAATTGTCCTTTAGGGAACAGGCACAATGAAATCTTCCTGGTGTTTTATGTCATTGTCCTCGAAAAGGGTTATATGAATATCAGGCCGAGCTAACTAACCAAACTTAATATGTTCTTGTCAGATTGACCTTAGAGATAATTTAATATCGGTCGAAATGAATGTGTTAACTGAGCAAAGATCTGCCATGTTCAGCTTAATGCTCGACTATTATATTCTCTCACATTCGACCCTGAGTAACGGCGAAAATTTATTTCTTTCTTTATTTTATACGTAGCATTTTTGTGAAATTTTATAAATACATGCTTACTTTTAGATTTTAAATTTATTATGATTTTATTCCAAAGATTTAAACTGCTTTATGATATTATAAGAAACAAACCTAAATATTTGCATAATCTTATATCAAATGCGTAATCCTCTGGTATATTTCATTTATTCTATTAAAATATTAAATTAATACCAAATACCACAAAAAAAATATGATGCAACTACAGAAACGTGTAATGTTATTGCTCCTCATTATCGTAGTAAAGGATCTGTGTGAGATAGATATAGATAGCCACTTCAAGTTTCAATACATTTTTTAAATTATCTATGTATAAAGTTGACAACTTATTTCCTAAAATTAAATTAAATTGCGCTTTTTAATATTTTTATCGCATCGATTCTTACAAGCTAAATAATTATTTACAGTAGGTACTAATAATTCCACAAGGTGTACGTATTCCATTTGACTGCATTAAATACATTACCATCAAGAAGAATCGAGCCCGATGATAAGTCAAGGAAAACGAGAAAACTTTTTTTAAACTTTGATTACTTGTGCGTTTGCGCGTTAAAAATTTGTGATTAAACGATGTATAAATAAAAATCAGTGATTACTGCTTTACAGAGTATTTCAGTACATAATTAGTCCAGTGGGACCTCTTAATTAAGTTTTGTGTAGAACTAATTTACAAGTTTAAATATAATCCGCTAAGTCGAAAGGATTTCGGTAGTATGGAAACTTCCAAATCCAATTTAAATTCTTATCTTGAATTGTACGCCCTTCGTCTTGTTTCCAAAGTAGAAGTAAATATCTAAGATTGGATGAGAATACCTGCGCTTTAGATGCGAAGCAGAAAGGGCTCTATTTCCGGAGGAGTTATCGCGTGCGCAGGAAGTTACCTTCCATAAACTGAAAACGTTCAGATCCTACGAAATCCTTGATGCTTTTCTAAATCCCCGCTTTGCATTCACCAAACGTATACAACTTTGCAGAGGCGTTTCTTGTAGGCTAAGACGGTATATTCCATTCTCGTTTAATGCTGTAATTTAGACAGCAATCATCACCTAAAATAGTATACATATTTAATTTTATATAATAAGGAATGAATACTTAAAAATTTTAAAAATGAAATCTATAGCTAATTAAATGCATATTTAATAATTCAAATTGAAATTGAAAACTATAATATTTAAAACTAAACTAAAATTTGATTCAGAAGATATTTTAATACCTATATAAGTTTGACATAATAATTAATAGCTTTAATTTTATGCCCTCCGAACGCTATACTATCTGTCAGTTAGGTATAGTGCGAAGCTGCTCGAGCCACTATCTACCTAAAGCGATACTTATAAAACTTTAAATTAATGTCTATGTTTTACGAAAAGTTTCCTTCTATTTCCACAAAATATTCAGATTTATTGTAACAATATTTACATAAGCCTATCGACTCATTGACTTTGGTAATGGAAGCTTCAAAATATTTTTGTATAACTGGTCTAAATATTTACAAACATGTTGCATATTTCATAGAATAATGGAAATATATCTTCAGTTGAAACAGCATATTGATGGATGATGATACTATTAGTATTATGAATGGATTGAGAATTGTTAAATATATAAATATTTTTAATTATAGGTATATATGAAGAAATTCGATAAGTATAATTGTATACATATATTGAAGTCAATCATATTCTTTACATCAAAAGGTGACTGATATAAATAACAGGAGATCTGTCAGGCTAGTTCAGTTTATTGTTATATAGATGTGAGGCTAACATGAGAAAGCTTTCGACCGCTGGGGAGCAAGAAAACGGAAATTAAACTCGAAACCCTAATCCGCAAGGGTCCTCGTACTAGTGCGACTTCCAAATTTTATCATATGTCTAAAACTTATAACCGTACATTAAGTTAGAAATTAATGTTTTGTAATAAACGAGTTATTTATAGAAAAACATATGTTTAAATCCCTGCTACAAAAGATATACAATTATTATATATCAATTGGTAATCCTAAGCATTTCCTCAAATGATAGTGATCAGTTTGCAAATTATGTAAATAGTGAAAATGCTGAAATACTGAAAGAATAGAGATCTGTTCTAATTGCTTTCGTACAATAATAAATAATACGTATATAAATAGACGCAGATCATTTGAACTAAATTCTGTTTAATTCGATAGAAAACAATGTAAGTAGTTGTGAGCAGTTCCAGATGGCAACAACATACGATTTCTGGAAGATCCACAAATACCTAAAGTGAAGAAACCTAGGACGCTAAACGTAACATGTACACTGGTGTTTTTTTATGTTTGCTGCTTGCTAATCTCTACAAACTAGTGAAAGTAGATGCAACTGAATAGAGATGCATAATTAATATGTCCAACTAAGGGAATTAATTCTAGATTGTCACTTTCTCGTATGCATCAAAGTAATATTAAGTAACTATGACAAGCATACATTCTCAGAGTCTACGGTTAGTAGAAAACCATAAAAACCACGAAATCGCAGTTGAACTAGGATTGTAAGGCATCAAAATGAACCGTCTTGTAATCGTCTTTAGATGGGAGACTAATGAAGTGCTAATGAATAGTTTCATGCTTTAAGTCATCGGAAATATCAAGATAAAGACCATAAGCAGAGGCACAAAAAGCAATAAAAGTTTAATATTTTTAAAAACGAGGTTACAATTCGTCCGCTGAAATAAATTGCGTTTAAGAGCACTGTCGTTCTTGCATTCCAAGAGGACGCTATTGCCCTTTAATTTACTATCAAATTTCTTACTTATGTCAAACATGAACGTTATGGAATTCATTATCCAGTTTAGGATAAATTAAAAAAATAAAATAAATAAACGTATGGTTTAATGTGATGGCTGATTACTTACATTTTTAAAATCAGTCAACCCGGTGATGGAGAGTAATGGGTTTGGGTTTTGCCATCCACATAGTCCGAGTTCATCGATTCAACTGCAGCCTGCAGGTCAGGTTTAGTTTATGAGAAATATTGAGGTTAGGGATGACAGTGTTTACAAAATTTTTCTCCTAGCGTTAATAATCGACTTGGGTAGCGGAAATATTTTGAAAAAGATTAGTTAGTATATGATCAATTTTTACTTTGTCTGAGACAGCTATGCTGTTTTAAAGCAACATGGCCAGCTTTCCTAGACTATTAAATTAATAAGTAGATAATAAATCAGAGGATAGGTGCACATAGCTAAGGCTAAGCGTTGTAAAAGAGTGACATTTAATATGCAAACTAGAAAACTATTTAATGATTAAAAAAGTTAACCTTATATAGTAGTGCATGTTTTCCTTTTTCCATTGATGTTGGGTCTTAAATGTATAGAAAGCTTTAGAACGAGTGTGAATGGTATAAAATCCAAGTGGAGTAGATTGAAGTCAAGCAAGCAAAGGCACTTAGTGGAGATCTGCACAAGAGCCACCATTTTACGATTAAATCTTATTCCGGGCCAGACTTGGCATAACAAGCCCGAGTGCTTCTGGGAATATTAAAGCCTGTGCAATTCTTCGATAAAACAGTACGGCAGTTTTTTATATTTATTATTATATTTTTATTTAGGCAACAGATGCTCTTAAGGGGATTGTGCGGAGTAATCTGCATATATAATTATAGGTCTGAACGTTACTTGCATATTTACTGTCTGTTATTTTACGTAAAATACAAAGGAAATGATAATAAATTCATAAAATTTTTCTTATTTGTTCTTCGGATAAAAGCTGTAGCCGCGGTCTTAAAAAAAATATTTTTCTTTTATTCAAATTCTGTTATTTTATCTTTATACGGAGTCGTTAAAAAATAAATGTCTTTCTTTGTATAATTCCGTTAATTAAAGTCATCAGCACCCTTCAGTCTGTAAATAATTGCGCCTCCAACAAAAATGAACTCAAGTGTTTTAAGGGCAAACGTTACGTATTCAAATTATAAGAGATAAATTTAACATTTTATGATAAAGATGTTCAAAATTTTTTTAAATATAAGTACACAGAAATTAGTAGGTATCTATGTATTAAATAAAGTAAAAATAAAAAATTTAAAAAAATCGAAAAGTGAAATTGTTGCCAACAAAAAGAATAGATAGTCAAAGCCACTGTTTATTTCATCGCCCCATCTTCTCTCTCTAACACATGCAAAATTGGATGCCAAATAACAGAGAAGTATTGCCAGTATCATGAGTTAAAGTGAGATGAAGCTTAAGTTGAGGTCCATTTATGAGCGATAAAATTAAACAATAGGTCTGACTATCTAGTGTATACATGATCTTTGCTTAAACTAAACTATAGAGAAAGATTTTAATTGAAGAGATATTACAGGAAATAATTTTTTAATATTAGTTCGGTTATTAGGCAAATAGGATACATTTGACTGTAATACCTACTCCAGGTCTCGGAATGTGAAAATTTAACATATCTACCTATTTGACCACATGTTACGTTATTATGAATTACTTTAAGTAAATAAGTATGTTTTTCTACGTCTGCTCTCATGTGAGTCAAGACCAAATGCCTCAAAAAGTTCAGATTGAGGGAAACCAATAGCAGGATATTCTCCATCGTCTATAAACTTTGCATATTTTAAGAATCTGCGTTGAATTCCTTCTATATCCAGCAGTTTTTGGAAAAGTCTGCTTGTCAAATAATTCGTTAAAAAAAATGAGATGCAAATTTTCTGAGTAAAAATATTTACGCTTACACTGACGATATCAACTGGGTTGTAAACACACCTAACACTGTTTTCATGATTATATACAAACTTATTTCAGTGATTTTACTTTAAAGATTGCTACTTTCTACCTGGATCATCTTTGGTTAAAATACATAGATATAGTTAGAGGACTGGATAGAAAAGCTGAGATTTTAATTTTTGTCTAAAACTATAGGATTCAAATTACCACACTTCAGACTTTACAAAAACTTTATGTTGTTGAGTGATCACGTTTACAATAAATTATAATGGCAGACGGGCAGATGAATAGATGAACAGATGAACAAACGGACACATATCTAACAAATTGCTAGATTTAGACAAAGGACACTAGAAACAAAAAAATATTCAGATAGGTTATTAGTAAATTGTAAATTTAAAATTCAATTTTCATTACAAGGATCGAAATAATTTGAGTCAGAAAGTCACTTTTCGTAGTACTTCCGGTTCAACCGGAAATGAAATTTTTATGGCTTTATCAAATATTACTCGCCAAAAAACTTAAATAGCCTTAACAGATTTGTTACTACATTCATTTGTTTTATATAAAAATGGAATAATTTATGATCGATATAACATTTTCTACCGCCATTTTCTCGGAAAATGTCAAAAATAGATATAAAGTGTGCTACATATTTTGTACCTAGAATTTCTTGAGCAATCTAAATTTTGAATAATATACAGGGTGTTCCGTTAAAAACAACAAAATTTATATTGTTTCCGGTTAAACCGGAAATGAAAATTAGAAGCTATAATTTTCTTGTAAAAAAATAACGATTTTAAATTTAGAAAATTTGTATGGTTGAATACAGTGTTTTGATTGGTTCTAACTTCTAATTTTCATTCCGGTTTAACTGGAAACATTATAAACTTGGTTATTTTTAATGGAATACCCTGTATAATATTCAAAATTTAGATTGCGCAAGAAATCCTAGCTAAAAAACATGTAGGCACACCCTATATCTATTTTAGAGAAAATGGCGGTTGAAAATGTTATATCGATCATAAATTATGTAGGTATTCCATTTTCATATAAAACAATTGAATGAAGGAATAAATCCGTTATGGTCTTTTAAGTCTTTTAAATCATACAAATTTCATTTCCGGTTGAACCGGAAGTACTACTAAAAGGGGGTCTATCTGAGTCAAATTACTGCAATACTTTTAATGAATTTTAAATTTACACTTTACTAACCTTTCTGGATATTTTTTGCTTCTAGTGTCCTTTGTTTAAATCTTGTAATTTTGGAGATATCAGCAACTGCTACGCACTGTACCTACATATCACAATAATCAGTTCAAAACAAAAAAACCTTCAGTTCCCAATATCTCAAGAATTATTAGGTAATATATAGACAAAGGACACTAGAAACAAAAATATATCGATGTAATTTGAGTCTGAAAGACATTTTTCGTAGTACTTCCGGCTCAACCGGAAATGAAAATGTATGGTTATCAATTTTTACTCACCAAGAAAACTTAAATAGCCAAACACATTTGTTCCTACAGTTATTTGTTTGATGCGAAAATGGAATAATTTATTACATTATAATTATAGATATAAAAATTAAATTATGGAAGTGGTACCCGTGTGAGTCCATAATACTATAAGGGTGAAACAATAGGTCCTTTTCTCACAAACTCACTAGAGTTTGTGAGAAAAGTACATATTGTTTCACCCTTAATCTTATTAATTATATAATATATAATATTCAACCGCCATTTTCTTGAAAACTGTCAAAGATAGATATAGGCTGTGCTACATGTTTTGTACCTAGAATTTAGTGACCAATCAAAATTTTCCATAATATACAGGGTGTTCTATTAAAAATAACAAAGTTTATCCTATTTCCCGTTAAACTGGAAACAAAAATCAGAAGAAGAAATCAAAATGTGTATATATCTTTTTTACAAGAAAGTTATAGGCTGGCTAGTAATATCGTAGGCACCCGGTATAGTAAAAATTATTATTACTATGAAGTAGTTTAGTTCAATTCAAAATTTTAATCATCAAAATAAGAAAAAGTTTTGAGTAACGTATAATTCACAATTGAATTGTGAAACTTTGTGGTTAGGTTAAAACATATAAAAAACAGGACCGGATCTAAAATTAGAAATACTTTCAAACGTAATATCTTCCTTTTCAGTAGGGTGATTCTCAGGAAAATAGAACCATTTTGTGCCTTTAACAATGTACAGGGTTTTCCACCGAAAATGATCACCCCGATAACTCTTTAATTTGTAATTTTAGAAAAAAAAGTTTCAAGTAAAAGTTGTAGGACATATTAAGGGCATAAAAATCCCATTTTTAGAAAAACAATTGAACATCGTATTTACGATCTACCGATACAAGTTATGTTTTTTTAAATGGAACACACTGTATTTTTTATATTTTTGGATTCTACACGTTTTTCTGATTTCAATCATATAAATAGGTATGTCATATGTTTGCTCCGGTAGTTATTAAAATATTAATTTTTTGGGAAAGCAAAACTAGCTTTCAGCGTAGTTGCAGTTTGTTATATTCAAGATGCCGAAGGGATAGTAAAATATTATTTAAAATAAACTACCGGAGCAAACATATGACATATTTATATGCTCGTTTATATGGTTGAAATCAGAAAAACGTATAGAATCCAAAAATATAAAAAATGCAGGGTGTTCCATTTAAAAAAACATAACTTGTATCGGTAGATCGTAAATACGATGTTCAATTGTTTTTCTAAAAATGGGATTTTTAAGCCCTTAACATGTCCTACAACTTTTACTTGAAACTTTTTTTTCTAAAATTACAAATTAAGTTATCGGGGAGATCATTTTCGGTGGAAAACCCTGTACCTAAATAGGGTATAGTAGGAATATTGATTTAGAAAAATATTACATTATTCTTCTCATTTTTAATGGTAAAAAAAAAAATGTGCTTTGAATGACATGTAAGTCTGTTACTTATTTTATAATGCGGATATATATTTTGCTTTCCAGAGACATTTACAATTTGTATGTATATGACGAAGTTATATCGGCCCCAACTGTATTGAAATCCATATTCTATTGAGTTTAAAGCTTATAAAATACACATGTTGCTTCATAAATACGTAGCCATAAATTTCATAAAATATGTATATCTATAGTTATATTACCCGTTATTACATATCCGATTTCACTCTTTTTTCTGCTTACACAGTTAGTACTCGTTAATAAACTACCATTCAATAAATAAGGATATAGGAACTCATAAATCTTGCAACAAGGATAACGTATTAAATAATGTTAATTTTACTACATACTTTAAAGTAGTACAGTTTTGCTTTGTAAGTAGTTATGGCAATTATAAATTGCAGATACGTGTAACTTAAAGAATATATGTTTATCAAAAATATATTCATTTGATTAATTTATTTGCGAGATATTGAAAGAATATATTAATAAGAGAAACACAAATTTACGCGTACGTAATAAAAACTGAAAAAAGTTTATATAAAATTTTTAATAAAATCGCAGAACTAAACTCGTTTAACATAATCGATTTGCGTTACTACTAGATATAGGAAGAATCCATTTTCATACTTATATAGCCTTGGGAGGCAGGGAAAAGGGCTTTAACTTTGAACCCATACATATAGTTTTATGTTTTATTACCATCCTCTATAGTTCTTGATGAAAGTACTAAATTTAATCTCGTTAGAAGAACCAAGGCTCGTCTGAAAGTTTTTCAACCACTACTATAAAAAAATCAATTTAGCGAATGAAAATATTTCCATATACAATTCCAGAAAAAACAATTCCATAATAATCGTATAGTAGAGTCGTAAAAATGATTCATTCAATTGACAACATAAGAGATGAAGATGTTTTCCTATACAGTATCAATGTTACGTATATATATATATATATATATATATATATATATATATGTCTTCCTGTTCTTTCTAAATACATTAAATCGTTATTTCTATTTTTCGCTTTTTGTTAATATTTTAATTGATTTCATAAAAGAGTTTAACGATAAAAAAACATTCCTAGTGGTCATACTATCCATCATGGACTGGATTCAATACCCAGCTCCGATATTAGCAATATCGGTGGATAATGAAATGTAGGTACTTACCTATTTGCGTTTCTCTTTAAACCTTCCAGGAAAGACTTAGTTTTAGATTTAGGAGCTGCCGAATTTGTGTGGTCTGTTTTATTTTATGTTTATTGCAGAAAATATCTATAATATTTTAATTGCCTATGTTTAAAGTTTCTTAATAATATACCTACCTATGTACTTATATTAAATCACAAGAACCTCATAACTAATTTATGTAAATTTAATTGTAATTCAGCTTTAGATGTAGTGGCCAGCCAAAACACACCTCTTGTAAGGCGAAAAACCAGAATAAAATATAAATTTTAATATACTGTAATATGTATAAAAAATTAGTAGTAGTAAATGTCTTGTGTATTTTTTATGTAACAAAGTCGTCCAGCGTCAAATGCGTCACCAATTAAAAATACATAAATATAGGTACCTAGGTGTTGAACTCGTGTAATTTTTTTTTAAATATAACATAATCATGTTATTGATGAATACATTTTTAGTAATTATAAGTTATACATAGTTTTCATACTATAGATTGTTTAAAATAAACTTGATAAATGTGACATATTTCTACAAACGAAATTACTAATTTAAACTTTATACCGCAAATTGCATACTGAAAGTTTTTTGATGTGACATTTTTGCGACTGAAAGTAACAACTTTCCTAATATAAAGGGGATGTTCAGTCCCTCGGTGTAGGTATTATCGGGGTAGGCTTATAATTGATATTTGTGGTAAAGGTCCCCAACGAAATGAAATAGTTCCGGTTGAGTTAGTCTTTATCTTTGCTAAGATGTCTCCATAAACTCTGATTACTCGCAAAGTCAACGCCAGCTTGGGAATAATAATAGCAAAAGTTTGTATCCCTTATTCCATCCTTTATCTTTATTTTAAAAAATATCTGCTGATGTAAATAAAACTTTTTCTTTTAAAACTTTTAATTATCCTGTTTAATGAAACTTGTTTTATGATAATGATTTAGTATTCAGTCCTTAGTAGATATTTATTGTTTATTCATCAACTATTTCATAAGAAAGTTGGTTGTAAATGGGTTATTTCAATTATGCCAATAACTGATTTTTTTTACTGAATTGTATTTCATAATAGTATTTTAAATAATAAGTTTTGAAAACGAATCTTTTTACACGAGTGAGATAGTTTGGTGGGACGAGCCGAAGGCGAGGCCCACAAGTCGAATGAGTGTGAAAAGATGTTTTCAACCGTGTTGTTTACAATATTTTTTCTACGATTGGGAAAAAACAAACAATTTGATAGATATTTTTATTTAACAAAACCAATTACATTAAAAATTAAAATTACAAGTCGGTTACTATAAAACTGAATAAGCCTAGCCTATATACCTAAAAAAATACAAATAACATGTTCATTCTGCTTTTGACAGGACTGTGTGAAAAACATGACAGTAGGTACTGTGTTTTCGGATTTTTGTACAAATCGGGTCGTGGTTGCTGTGGGTTTTTTGTAATTTTCGAGGGCAGTCGTTGAAAAAAGACTTATTACACCACATGGGTGCCCTGAATGTGAAAAAATGGAAAAGGTACCGATTCTCTTTGACCTTAAAGAAGAAGATCAGGGAAGACGCGACTGAATTCCATGACTCTGTTGTTCGTGTTAGAAAGTATGTTTGATACAGACCGACAGCTGCTGAGATTCAGAAAATAAAATAACGATAGAAAAAACCGAGATTTTAAACACATGATGATGCCCGAGGTGGATTAAGCAGCAAGCAAAAGAAGCTAGTGCTTTAGGCGTCAAAATTTGAAAGGCGCAAAATTTGCTGCATTTTTTTAAAAAATTATTTAGTTTTAAATTATTTGTTTTTTAGACTCAGGTTATATATATTTTGATTGTTTTAATTCATTTTGTTTAATTGTTTAAATTTCAAATTTCCGATTTTTGATTCATGGAATGGAATAAAAATTTGAAAACTTTTAATTTTTCGCTTAATTGTTTTGATTTTCCATTTCATGTTCTTCATGTAAAAAAAGACAAATGTTCGTCAGGGGAAGCAGGGGGCGTCAGAAGATCTATTGTTGATCAATGCCTTAAAGAAATTTTTGATATAAGTGGGTGGTATAATTTGTATTTTTAAATATATATTAACTTAGTAAAAAGAAAAATACTGCAACTGCTATAAAAATATTCCTGCATACTTAAGAAATCGCAATTCTTTTATTCACAAATAAATTTTCTAATTTAAATTTTGGATGGCGATCTAATTTTGTTTCCGTTCGTAATTAAATTAAAAAATTAAATTTTTATTTAAATTTACTTAGGTAGGTATACCCAAATGTAGATACTACGTATAATAATCAAACATAGCGATATTAAGCAATCACAAAGTTAAAGATACCGTAAAGGAAAAACGAATCAAGGAAGAGAAATGCACAGACACAATTAAATCTAATTGCCGGCAATTTTTTATGGATCTTTATCTTTATGGAAACCCACAAATATCACAAATTCATTGAGGAACAATTCGTTTCAGTATAAAATGTTCATTTCGTTTAATTAATATCTATGTTTAACTTCATTTTAAAAGCATACGTATTTAACCATAATATTGAAGATTGGGCACTAGAGGTTTTGGCAACTTTTAACACCAACCAAATTTATAGGCTTATTTGCCGTCATCAGTGCAGAAGAGGTAATTTGTTTGCTAGATCTAGATGTTTGATTTACAATATATATATAGTAAGCGATTACCTATTTTTAATTTTGTTTTTAAAACAGTTGTTAATAGGTCAACTGTATACACATCAATAAGAACTATTGCTTTATTTATATTTTTCTATAATACCTACTTATAAAAAAGTGATTAAAAAAAGTGAAAATTAAGTTGCTTTCATAGTAAAACTACTATCCTATATGTTTAATATATTTCGATTTAAAATTAAACCACCTTGCTCTTCAAAAATATTATTTATTGATTCCCATATGTTTTTCCAGGCTCTGTATTTTCCTATTGCCGGTGTTAAATCCAATGCGTCAAGCTGTTCGGGGACGTGGAAAGAGTTCTCCATCCCTTCGAGTTGTCTAATAGGTAAAGTATAAAAATATTTAGTATGTTAATAGGCGAAACGTGTTAGAAAAGTAATCTGATAGGAAACGTTTAATCTGCAC
Source organism: Rhagium mordax (assembly GCA_963680705.1). NCBI lineage: Eukaryota > Metazoa > Arthropoda > Insecta > Coleoptera > Cerambycidae > Rhagium > Rhagium mordax. Next base: position 20,108,165 of record OY796659.1, on the reverse strand, counting down.
TGGAGTAACTCCGCCTTTAGGTTTATTTTAAACGTGCCTGGGGGAAACAAACAAAGATTAGTGTCGATTCCCTAAATCACTCAAATTTATTTTTGTTTCCTTTAGATCCCACAATAAAATTTTATTTCTTGATAATGCATGCGCACATAATTTCCACAACTTCGAGGTTGGCAAATATGATATTTTCCAACACTCAAGAGTTTTTAAAATGAAATAAAACCAATGTTGTGGTGGCTGTTGGTATCAGTTTCTTTACCGGATGATATATTTATTTGAGTATGGCGTAGTGTAAACCGTTTTATTTTAGTCTGCAGATTGTAACCAACATGTTTTTTTACAGACTCTCGAGAGTGTTTCCCGGCTCCACACTTGCCAGTTTTCACCAAGGTATATTTATGGAATTTTTATACAAATATTTATATCGATATAAACAGTCTCCAAAACAAACCACTAATATAAAAATTTCTAACAGTGTGTTCAAATAGCATTTTATTTTACATACAATTAGCTACTAACATTTTTAACTGTAGTAGTTCCAACTCTTGAGGATACGTTCTTAATAATATATTAACAATATGACAAGAAATCGTGACGAATAGGTATATCAAATACTTTGATTTATTCGTTATTCTTATTGCTTAGTAATTTATCTACTGGAATCAATTCAGATTTAACGATTTTTTTTAAATATTAGTAAGCAGTAATTTAAAATTTGTATTTTTCTATATGATAAATTGTGGGGTTGACGGTAGAATAATTAACTTGGATACGTTTGCGTATGCGGTTAACGTACCTATATCTAGTACTATTGACAGAAAATCGAACGAATAGCGAATAATGTTGAACATAGTTGAGTTAACGAATTAAATGAATTTAAACCTTAAAGCAAACAAAATCAAAGTGTTATTGTGATCGTTATTGTCATCGAAATCGACTAGGTATATACAAAGATTTTACTGCTAGGTATCCCAACCATCGATAAAAGTAAAAAAAAAATACACAGTTATGTAGAAAATTCAAAGACCTTTCAAAAAATATATCACTGCGATCTCCACCTTTCCCATTTGAATTTTTTGAAGGGGTGCCTGTAAATTTTTACCTCCAAAGTTATTCAGGATGTCTACTTTTGATTTGGTTATAAAAATATGACTCTATGTAAATCAGGTAGCGAATGTTCTGAGGTTTATTTCGGAGTTTTCTTGTATTTTGATAACGATGATAACGCACTAGAAAATTCCTATTCGTTTGCAAATGAGGTTAGATAAAACACATTACCTAATTATAACCGAAAACGATCAATGAAACAACACGTGTTGCAAGCACACCAATAATTCAGAGAAGCACCACTGCGAGCGCTGGAGTCGCCTACCTTGCTCACCCTGCCTGCCTGCACATAGTCTGTGCTTCTGTCAGCCATATTCACAATTGATCATCTCGTCGTTTTGGGTCAACATCAGTAGGTGATGCACATCTACGCGTACAAATTCTTTTCCCTGAACAGAATTTGGCTGACAAGAGCCTTGCATTGTTGAATGATTCTGACATTTTCTTATTCATTTATAGAAAACAATATATTATCAAAAATCGGTCAGAAGAACTATTAAACATTTTACCAAAATTATAATTTTTTATATAAAAAAAATCTGTAAGTAAAACAATTCTGTACTTCACTATATAAGAATTATTTGAAACTTGTGCCTCAAGCTATCCAGATAAAATTCTTCGAGCAAATAATTTTAGCTGGAGCCGATAGCATTGTCTTGGGTGAGTGGGGCAAGGTATCAACCTAAAAATTAATTTTTATATTTCTTGTAAGAATTTTCTATGGCGATTGTAGTTTACTATCAGCCTTTTAGATAAGTGCGCTCTATATTTTAATTTGTTGCATTTACTGGAGCTATATGTTGTTCTTTCACTATTAAAGCTAAAATAACATCGAGTCCGCCCACTCCTATAAGACAAACAAAAGAACTGCATCCTCAGAATTGAGATCTAATTGCCTTAAAAATAATTAATTATTTTTTTTTTTGTTAAAGAAACTTATTGTCTGTCTGCCTGTCCGACGATGACTTTAGAATGGTTTGAGAAATGTGGCAGATATTTTGATCTGTCAAGTACAAAGTTTACAAATATCAAATATTGACAATATGGGAGAATAAAATTAGTGCAACCTACAACAGCGCATGTTGTTTTACCAATAATACCTACTATTTTTTATTCTCTTAATGTGTGCCAATTTTTAAATAATTATACAGTATTGCTTTATACCCGATTTGTAAAATCTCTAAGTTAATATACCTATCTTATAAATGATAGTGTCATGTAGTCTCTTTAATATATTCGAAAGGCAATAAATATCCACCCTGCGTTTGCTAGACAACACAAGTCGGAAATCGTTTGAGGTCGATGTACTCAAAGATAATTAACAAACAAAATTCTTTGGTTTAAAAGTCTTCAGGAAAAAAATTGACGTTTAAAATTTATCAAATTATAAAATGGAGAAAATATCTTGATAACTGCAATTTAAATTTTCAAGGAAATTTTTTTATTTTATCGCTTAAGTTAGCTCAGTTTTACGGTTTAAGTACTCTAACAAATTTTCTCCTTTAAAAAGCATATTTTTTAATAATACCTCTATATCTGTCCATAAAATATTGTTTCATAATCATATTCATATTTATTTGTTTCCCAAAACAAATATTCTCAGAAAAATTTAAATATAATTTTCATTCGTTATTTATTTCTATGGGACATTTATGGTTAGTAAATCACTCTATTATTTATTTAGTTGATAATACTGCGTTTTGCTTTAATATATTCGGACGAAGCCAGGAACTCGTCAGGTTCATTAATATATATCCTTTATCGTTAATTAAATTTCTGCAGTTTACACAATCCAATTTCAGTAAGTGAAGAGTACAATGCATGCATTGGGTGCAGACATAACTTTGCCCGATTTCCATGCAACTGGAGATCCATGGCTGCTAACGTAGCGCAACGAATAGGACTCCGTCCAATATGTAGTTAGTGACGGGCGCCGTTTGCAATGTAAGCTCACACCCCCGCTTGCAGGGCGGAGATACACACGCCATTCCCTGTTCCCACTCACCCGCCACCGCTGCTGTGTTTGGAACTCGCTAGCCCTATGCTGGCCCTTTGCCAATATTAGATTTAACCTAAGTCCGTTCACCTGTACACAATGAGAAATATTTCTAACTTTAACATGAAACTATTCTAGTCTCTACTGTAGTTTTCTCAAAAAGACATACCTACTTACTAATTCTTAAATTAAACAAATATCTAGGTATATTTTACCAAATAAGGTTATCGGTACCGGTACAGGTACTCGATTGTCGTTGCGCGCCGTTGGTATCTCGCTTATTTTCACACATACATAATGGGGCAAAACTGTTCAATAGTAGGTATTCATTCAAAAATTTTTTGATATTATTGTGGATGTTTTGGGGAATATTAAAAAAAAACAAAAAAAATTAAGTTTTTCAAATTTTCTTACCTACCTTAGGTACTGTAAATAAGTATTTTTCGTTTCCTTAACAACGTTCTGAAGAAAACGTTTTATGGCTCATTCATTGTTGTCAATCAATGGAAACCTCTTTCATTTTTCTTGAATAATAAAACAAGTGACAAAATTTAGTTGAAATCGAGATAAAACGCATGTGGTATAGGTACATTCTCGAATTCAGGAGAGAAGTTTTATTACAACAATAAAAAATACAATATGGCGTAGATAAGAAAAAACGAACCTGGCTTCAAGATAATTGAAACAGATTTTCAAATATTGGTTGACAATAATGAAAGGTATTTAAAAATAGTTGTCCTAAAAACGTCTGTACAGAAATGAGGAATATTTATAAACAAAGAAGTTATGAGAACATTTCCATAGTTCTATTTTTTAAATTTTTTAAAAATATTTTTCAAAATATTATTAAGTACAGAAATGTTTTCAATGGATATTTTCAACCTCCAGATTATGCAATTTTACTCTCTTTAAGCAATTCCTGTGTCTGTGAAGAAAAATGAGATACAAATGGTAGGCACCCTATAGGTAAACCATTTTTTTACAAACAAGGATTTTTCCAGAAAATTAATTAAGTCATTAAGCTCATTAGGTCTGTAAAACCCCTTTCTTACCATATGGTACCCAGTGGCGCAACCAGGGGGGGGGCGAGGGGGGGCTTGCTCCCCCCCTCAGCAAAAACGGGAAGAAATTTTTGGGTAAGATTTAACTTTAGGTGATTAAAATCTATCATCTTTCAGTTAGTTTTATCACTTGGCTTTGGCTCCCCCCTCAATTCAGTTCTGGTTACTCCACTGGGTACTACAGAGATAAAATCATCTGAAACGGTACGTAGAAAACGACAATAAGATGTCCGTAGAAAAATATTGTGTTTGGCAATTAGGTAAATAATATGAACCAAATTTGTCATATTTTATGAGAACTGATACCTATCTATCATCATAATGTAAGTGCCACAAGATTTTGTGGAAACAAAGTGTTTGTGTGGGCAAAGAAATAATATAGTGTCAGATAGGAGAATAATAATAAATTAATAAAAATAAGTTATCAATTATGTCTAAACATTATTTGATGAATTGATGATTGATATGATTACATGTTTTAAACGTTTTCTTAACCACCCCTCAAGTCACCGAACTAACCTCCGGAAAATCCTAAAATTTTGTGTTAGGTAAAGAGAGACGAGGTCCTACAGTTTATTGTGGAGTCCGAACCACATCTAGGGCTTCGATAATTCTCTCTTAATTTTAGGTAATCCTGATTGGAGACTAATTCTATATTACATCCAAGTATCTAAATTGGTTATTAGGTAACACATGATATTTAAAATTATCTATTTACGTTTTTAGTCAGGAAAGTAAAAGCTAAGAAAAAGTTCTAAGTGCAACTCTGTTTTAAGAAATAAAGGATCTATTCGATCTTACTCCCACCATGATTTATTGTCAGTTAAATGTGGAAATTTTTTACTCGCACTGTAGACTCAACAAAACACACCAGTTTTGGGGTTTGAACTCAGCCTAACAATAATACATGAGTTATGGTGCACTGAATTAAATGCATCCATTATATTATTGAAGTTCTCAAATTGCAAAATATTAATTAAGTATTTTTTTTGTAGAAACCAATATTTTCGAATTTGGAAAATATATAAATACGACAATAATTCCAATGGAATATTCAAAGAATTTATCGTTGTAGTATTTTTATTTTGGTGTTATACCTACAGAGTGGGACTTAATTTTTTACATTGGTTTTTTGCTTTATACAATTCATTATATAAAATATCTTACACACACCTGGAATGTTTCATAAAAATATTTTCGTTTGAAAATATTTTATATTTCGAGTTTTGTTTTCTATTAATATTTCATCCCCCCGGATTCTGTGATGGTTTGTTTATTTTGTGTAACATGCAAGAGTACATAAACTGACACAGAACCACACTATATTTTTAAGTATTTAAATAGGTAGGTACAGGGTAAGTCACGTAAAAGGTCCACCCCATTTATTTGGGTAATTTTGAATATATTTTTGGTTTTCGGGACTCTATCCTATATGAATTTTAACGTAGACTACGATTCTGATAAAAGATTTTTATTTCAACCAAACATATACAGGGATTTTAAAAATACGTGTTTTTTTTAAATGACACACCCTATATATTTCTACACATTTCTATGCAGCTATTCGAGGGGATTTCAAAAATATATAATACCTGTATGTTTGTATCATAAATAAATAATGTGTAGAAATATATAGGGCGTGCCATTTAAGATAAACACGTATTTTTAAACACCTTGTATATGTGTGGTTGAATAAAATTTTTTTGATCAGAATCGTAATCTACGTTAAAAATCATGTAGAATAATTTAACTGAAGCAGATTTTTAAATAAATTGACAAATTTTTTAATTAAGTAAAATCAAACATACCTAAGCATAAAACAAATACACCTACCAATAATTGTGACCCACAGAATTTAATATTATGACCTGCTTCGTGACAAATTGACATATACACACGACCGTTTTCACCATCTGTTTATAATGTCTCGAACATTCAAATTCAAGTAATCTGTCAAAACTGTCATATATTATACTGTTGCCATAGACTAGCTTCTAAAACCGTAGTAACCATATTAAATTAAATTGAAAATTTTTTGACAGTTCTAACAACTAATTAAATTTCGTTATTTCTTGTCATGTGACACATATCACCCAATCATTTTAACATTACACTGATAACACCATCCAGGGAAATTTTCAATCATTATGACAACAAAATTATTTAACTTTGACGACTTCAAAATAACTACCAAATAAATTTCAAAATGTCACGTTTTGGCAATGCCAATTCTTAATCTATAAACTTTTAAAAAATAAATAATTGTTTTGTTGTGTTGCGACATTTTGATTTTATTTTTTCAAAAAATTTTCTGACCGAATATCCCTCAGACATTGACAAATGCCTCATAATTTTATGACAACCTCAAGCAAGTTGCTTGAGCAACGTGCTTCATCCATTATCAATGTCTTAGGGATATTATAGCTGAAAATTTAATAAATTTCTCCTTAAGTTTTATGAAAATTTCTGCCCAAACATCAAAGTTATGGAATTCATTGTATAAGCATGTAATCGATCCCTCGTAGGCCGTATATCGTCTCGGGTTTTTATGGGTTCCTAGTGTGTGAATTAACTATTATTAACCCCTCATAAAAAAAAACATCAGTTCATAAAAGAAAATCTGGAATCGTGAATATTTCTAAATATAAATACCTACTGAGTATTTACCTATTTGCTGTTGCAACTTATTGTTGTATGTTCAGTACCTACATAAAATTTTAGATCATATTTATGATAGCTAACGACAATTGACACCATAAAAAACTTTGTGATGTTTTCAATTAATTAATATCAATTAAATTACGAGGTTTTTGTTCTCGACACAACTTGGTCAAATCATAAATTCGAGAAAAGTTTATTGCCAATTAAATAAGCATTAGGTTAAATTATGATCAACATAAAATATAATCGGCACGTGAATAAATGTAAACAATCCTGCCAATAAAGTCACACATATAGGATAATAATTATTTAAAATACCTACAAGAATAATTGGTTTTCGTACAGTAATTAATATTGACCAGAAGAAATCAATTGGTCACAGCAGAATTTCGTAATAATTATTATATGTGTACTAAATTAGATGGGAAATTATATAAATATTAATTATGTGGTAGGGTTCCCCCTCTATGTTCGTAATTTGTCATTGAACTTTTACATTTTACAGTTAATTTGCAAATATTCTTAATACAAGGGCTAAGGGTTGATAATGAATCACGTTTTCATGACTGCATAAAAATAAATATAAATCAATTGATTTTCCAAATTATCCAAATTCACTTCCAAATTCACTTTTCATCATTTACTCAGACATTCTTGAGTTATTAAATTATTAGGTTCACGTAATTCGGTAGTTTCGATCAAGATCTTATCAAATAAAAGGGACAAGAATATTATAACACATCCCTTTTACCTGTTTTTATAGCTCCTAGCGGTGACCATTTAACAATAATCATGGTTACCTAACGACTTTATCTACAAACATTTTTAATTATGACGTAGCCAAGGCAGGTGTTTTTTTAATAGAATTTTTTTTATAAAAGAAAAACAAAATTTTACACTTTAAATGACGGAAAGTGCCAGATAGCGTAACTTATTGGGAGTAAAATTTTGCATATAAAGTTTGTCGGAAATAGTTTGAGAAAATGCAGTATCAGATTCAGAGCTCAAGCGAAATTCAACTGGAATGGGGAAAGTCTAATAAGAAACGTATGAAACGATCAAGGAAAAGAGGGTAGTTTCTCCGCATTGCACTATAAGGCGAACGTCACATAACGTAAGTCTTAGCTTTACGGCAAGGTGGCATGAGACGTGTAGGACTACATCGCAGCGTTTCATATAAAGCCGCTAGATCGCACGCGCGTTCCCGATCCAAGCCGACAGAGTTAAACGCGAGTTCCACACGACTTCAGTATGTGTTAGCAACCTGTACGTAGCTGTCAGTCAGCATATACGAGCGTTTCATACTTTCGCGATCTATATCTTTGAAAATAAAAGCACAGAACTGTATCTTCCGGAGCTGCTGGTGGTGCAGTTTGATCGGAACCCGTGAAAAATTATTTATTGTGTTGATAATATCGCGTTTTTTATTACTTTGGTTCTAACTAAATAAAAGGTTTAGTTGGACACCTACTCCTGGTTTAAGACATAAGCTCCACTGTGAAACTAAAATAAATTTTCCAAAGTTACATAATTGTCATTTAAATAATACTTTATATTCTGTGATATTTGATGAAAATAAAAAACACACTTTAAAGTGTAGCTACTGAAAGTGACAATCAAGTGAAACAGACAGATCAGAGAAACAAAAAGTTTATTTTGGAGACTGTTTATAATCAAATGTGTTTAAAACATTGGATTGCTTTGCTTACTGTAGTGTTCTCTTTTTCATAATTCTTCGACGTCCTAATTGACATCTGTGTCAACGTGCCTGCTTTACGTCTGACATCTGACTGTAACCTGCTTTTTCTCCCCCGCCACCGAATCTCCCGATGCTGTGATCCCATCGCACGAACATCATCCTCACCATCGCGGACCCCGTGGCGTGCGCCGCGCCCACCCTGTACGACCATGTGCATCCCCCCGGATCCTCCCCAGCCACCGGAGCGGGGTCTTCCACCGGGGTGACGTGGTGGTCCATGATGAACGGTAGCCTCTACGAAGAAAGTCCCCCACCCGCCCCCCAGAGTGCCGCTACACCGATAAGTAATAGTGGGATGACTAGTCCGGCCACGGTGCCGCCACCCGCGGCCACCACATCTGCTACATCAAGCTCTTCGCCGGCGAGTGTCACGAGTAATAGTGGCTCAGCGGGTCCTCTTCACATTCCCGCCAAAAGATTAACATCGGGTGGCTATGGTGAATGTGCAGACGGTGTTATTAGACATGGCCATGGGCAACCATGGGCGTATTCACCTTCTGAAAATCACCATGCAGGGGCAACTGCGTTTGAACCAACAGTAGGTCTTAACCATCATCAGTACAATGCTCCTACATACTACAATTTAGCTGCTGATCCAACAGGAGGCAGAGATAGCCGTAAAGCGCCTATCTTTTGGTCACCGGCTGCAACAGCTGCTACAGGAACTCCCGAGTATAAATATAGCAGTGTGTCGGCAGGTCCGAGCGCTGATCCTTCAGTTTCTTCTTGCCATCAAAGTTTTTCTGGAAGTTCCTGGTGCAATTATTCACCATATACTTCAGCATCTAGGCACCATGTTGATACCCACCAAGCCGTCCCTTACCTTAACCCGGACGACCGGGGACGAGCGGCTGCTGCTGCGGCCATGGTCGAAAGTGCGAGTTTTGCCCATGCTCATGACAGAGGCTATGGATTAGGAAATTATGCACCAGAACCAGTTCCATCCACCCCATACCCCCCTCCTGGTGAGTAATTTAGAATTATAATACCATATAATTATTGATAATTACGTAGGTAATCATCAAAATTACGTTATATTCTGAAAATAATATATAATTACCTAGTAGGTATAGCGTTTCGCAATGTTTCTGAAACGAGTTTGCTTTTTATTTCCATTACATTGCGCGTAGAACTGCATGTCAAGTTGATGCTACAAGCGATGGTCGCTAGATGGCATCAGAATTCAATATACTCTGGTATTATTAGGGAAAGCGGGCTCCGAGGCCCGAGTTATTTACTTATTGATATCTACGCCAAATAAAATAACCCGATTACGGCCTGTAACTGCTTCAATAGTAATTTAATAAGCCGGTTTTTAATAACTAAGTAGGTATTTTTAAATTTTCCTAAGAATAATGAATTGGCTAATAGCCAATAGGTAATAAGTAGGTATGTCATAAATCAAATATGGAGCTAAATTTATAAATGCCGATAAACAAATATTCTTAAACACTGATGAAAATAAACCGATAACAATGATTAATTGAAAACAAGTTATATTTTAAGGAAAAAAGTAATTAATTAGCTATAAAATTTTACTTCAGCTCAGTTTTAATTATTATTTCTTCAATTATTGGGATGCCAAAACGGTGATCATAGAACAAAACATTTCATAAATGTGCAATAATAATTAAATTCTGTTCATTGAAGATTTTTAAAAGATTTTATGACTTAGGTCAGTTTTATTGCATAGTAAAAGTGCTATAACTCCGTACTACTACCGTTGAGTGACTCTCTTGCAACACATTTATTTCTGTGTTTACATAGTCAGCTGTTATTTTTTACAACTGTTATTTATTTAGCAGTTAATTATATGTGCATTCGTGTTCTCTATTAATTAATTATTTTTTATTTTGAGTCATATCTACATACGTATTATGAAAGAACTTATTTAATGTCTCTTAATTGGGAAAATTTGATGTAGATAGGTACGCGGAGATGAAGAGAATATAATCACATGAATAAAAACTTGATATTACAGTTTCGTCTTTAACAAGGCCGAATACGCGTCGTTCAGAGAATCGGATAACGACCCAATGTTACTATGACTGACGTCACAGCTCATCACGTGACTGCACAGCTGACTATCACTTGTCACGCACGATACGCTGCATTACGATGTATCGGCGAGTTAGCTGCGATTTTTGAACAATCCGCAAGGAGCGAGCATAACGGATAACCTGAAGAGCACATTCCCAATAAAAATGTTTGGTCTAAGCGCAGTTCTCTTTATCAAATTATAAAATACCTAGGTACCTATATAATAAACACATATAGTCTACCTACCTACTAAATGAATATTTTTTATTTTGTAATAAAATAATATTTAACCTACGTATGTACCTACTTATATGCATGTTTTTAATTTATTTGGGCAGTCGAATACTTAATTGTTCACAGTTATGTGGGGATCATCCCCATCTCTCTTTGCTTCAGGTTCCCTAGGCTCGATGGGAGTGAGTGTACCGTGTGGTACTGGAGCTAATCCTCTGGAATGGACCGGGCAAGTTACTGTTCGAAAAAAACGTAAACCGTACTCGAAATTTCAGACGCTAGAGTTAGAAAAAGAGTTTCTTTTTAACGCGTACGTCTCGAAACAAAAAAGATGGGAGTTGGCACGAAATTTGAACTTGACTGAAAGACAAGTAAAAATTTGGTTTCAAAATCGCCGAATGAAAAATAAAAAAAATTCTCAGCGGCAGCAGACCCAGCAACAAAATAATAATAATTCAGCCACAAATAATCAGAATCACCATGCGTCACATCATCATGCGAGCCATCATGTACATACGCAGCATCATGTTGTGAATCACCACGTTTCTGCTAATGGGACGTTAAAGCATCATCAGTGACCAATGGCATTTTCTGGGGTTGTATTAGGCCATCACCACCACGGGTTGGCTACTTAAGCACCCAATTTAGTTGTATTTGTTTATTAAGTGTTAAAAAGACTTAGTTCAATTAGGGTGTTACAAAACTGTAAGCAACCCTGGAGAACGTTCTTTGCAGTGCCAAAGAGTTAAATTAGATTTGTTAAATATGTGAATTTACAGAAGAAACTTTTGTTTTTTTCTTTGGAATTTAGGGCTTGTGCAAATTGTAAATGGTGCGAAGCACGAGAATAATAATTGCTACCTGTTCCGGGGTAGTTTAACTTTATTGTATTATTATACGTGATGAAAAATATTATAATAAAGCATGTAAGACTTATACTGTACATACGTCGACTGTCATTTGTCATTAGATTGTAATTCGTTGGTATGTTATAATGTAATCAATGTTGCCTGTAGTTCAATGTATAGTAAATTATTGCAGGTATAGAATACTAAAATATTATCAGCCATATTTTCCCTGTGTTAATTAAGTTTTCTATCTTCCAATTTGATGTACATAATGAATACTTTTAGGTACCTGTATATCTGTGCTTGTTGTATACGGTTGATGCAAAATTTTATTTTTCGTTAACATTTTTTTGTTTGATATAATGTTATACCTCTTGCTTGGTGTATTGTCACTAAAACTATTGTAATATACTTGAACAACTTCTCTAGAAATCCGAATTTTATTATAAATATAATATAAACATGTACTAATCGAACCTATGTAAAGTAGGTTTTTTGTCACGTGTCAGATGTATCAATTTAGAAACTTTAGTTATGATTTCATTTTCAAGTTAGGTAAACGAAATGTGTATATATACCTAATCTTTCGATTGGAAAAATGTTAATTTTAATAGAAAAATAATATGTATTTTATTTTTATCTACAAGGTGAAATTCATTTTTTAACGTCTTTTTAGATTAAGTAAATTATTGCAATTTTTATGAATTTCTTTTTGTAGCCAACGCTTGCAATTTTAATAAATGATCTCTAGTTGGCCAATTACGTTACTTAGTTAAATACTTATATTTTTATTACCGCCTTTCAAAATGAATTTTTACTATTTATTTATTATTGACTATACTGTTTGTGTTAGTACTAGAAATTTATGTAACTTTGAAAATAATTTTGTACCTACATATTTTATTATATCTTTGTATTTTACTTGTTGTGTTCAAAATACATATTGTTGTGTTTATGTATGTATATGTATACAGATAAATATTATTAAGTATTCCGTATATGTGTTTTATAAACATCCAATTTGAGTTTTATTTATTAATGTTTATAATGAGTAAACATTTGGTTAAGTACTATATAAGATATTGTACAGGTAAGTAAAACAGATGTACATAATTTTATCTTGATGCTTATGTAAATATAAAATATTTAAAAATATAACGCTAAAGAAATTATTTCTCTGTCAATTTTTGCCTTTTTATAACTGAATGCATGTCTTCATTGATTAACTTTTTTAATTAGCATTATGGGTCGAAAAGGAAAGCACACTAAATTACAAACACTCGTACAGACATTTTTTTAGTCCTTATACCTATTAATAAGCAAGATAATGGCAACACAACTGTAAATGTAAGAACAACGATTAGGTCAAAAAATAATAGTTAACAATGCAAAATTTTGTTCAACAACGAATTTGGATTTTAATATGTCCTTATTAAATTATAAAATTTGAATATTTTTTAAAAGCTTTCAAAATCGTCATATCGTCAGCATGACAATCTTTATATTGTAAATATTCAGTTTCGCTATATAAAGAGATTTTCTTCATGTGTCAGATATGTCAAACTAAATAAAATAGTATTGACAGTTATAAAGCCAGCAGTGGAAATTTATTAACTAAAAAATTCTTATCTATAAACCGGTTTCTGGTTATTAGTCGTTATCAGCACGGTACCGGTATCACAACAAAAGTTCATTTAGAATGACTTAAAGTTATAAGATACAATAGGTATAGATAGGATATCTCTACTTTAGGTATGTTCAAAGGTTGAATTCAGTGAATCAAATAAAATTAATAAAAAAATCGTAAATATTTGATCTGGATATGAATTCAAAAAAAACTTAGAGCATCTGATAAAGAAGATTTTAAAGTGTTTTATTCAAATTTGGAAGTTTCATAAAAGGACATTAACAAAATAATAATTTTCACTTGGAGCTAACTTTTTGTAGAATTAATTATGAAATTTCAGAGTACACTCTAGATATTAATAATGTATGGAACTTTCATGGTACCTATATAGAAAATTTTAACCTGAGTCTAATTTTTGAAAAATATACAGGGTGTTCTATTTAGAAACTAAAAGTTCAGGCCATTTCCAGTGGAAATATTTTTTCTTATGACTAATGTCCAAAAATACGTTATCAAAAGTGTTTCAAGAAAAACCAAAACCCAGATTTCTCCCACCCAACCAATGATTTTTTTACAAATTATGAGGTGTGAATTTTTTTATTGCAATATCGAATATCATCGAAATATATCTTCATGGTTTTAATTAAATAACAAAAATAAAATTATGATATATCGTAAAATTTCTGTTATAGGCACGTACTCAATATGTATCAGACATTTTTTCAGAAAAGTTTGTTTTTTTAATATAATTGACGTAGATTACTACCTATGTAAATAAAGCTTTTATTACTGAGAATTCAATATCAAACAATCACACATTTATTAATCAAATAAGAAATATTCATATAGGTATATGTATATAAAATGATAATTTGTAATAAAAGTGTGGAAAAATTAACTCAAAACATACAAGAAATTCTGCAATTGATAGTAAATGATAAAAATGAAATTCCAATTAATGTTTATAATAATGCAAATGAAAACAAATACGGGAATCCCCAAACAAATGAACATTAAAACATTTTACACCATTATGTTAATCATCTAATTCTGAACACCTTTCAAAATATATGTCTACCTGTTCGTCTGCCTGCCTCAGTCTATCTACTTGTATGCCTACCTACCCACCTGCGCCTGCTCCGTTCGTCCGTCGATCGCCCCAGACGAAATGAAAATTGAACTGTAAGTAAGTATCAACTACACAAAAACATCTATCGTGTTTTTGAAAAAAATCGAAATTTATAATTATATATAATTTATAAAAATATACTTATTGGAAGTAGGGTTTTCAATCCCGGGACGGGATTAGACTTTCGGTATTTTCGGGATTAGAAAGTCAAATCCCGGGATTTTCCGGGATCCCGGGATCTAAATACATTTGTCGAATATCAACATAAAATTAAATAAGAAACGATTTATTGAGCAAGAATAATAATAGTACATAAAAAAATAAATAATAAAACTCAAAAAAAATTCAAAAATTAACAGTCTATTGCTACTTTAATCTATTGATTATCTATTCTATAAAAATGAGTAGCCTAAAATTTACTTTGAAAAAATGACCTGAGAATGGCCAGTGTGTCTAGGGTGTCGTCCCCTAATCTGGACCGGATCTTTGTACACAGGATACATGTGAGATAAAAAGTAATATGTATTTTATGTAATTTGGTCATATTATAAATACTCGGGATTGATTTTTGAAATCCCGGGATTTCCGGGAGTGGAAACCTGCCCGGGATCCCGGGATTGGAAACCCTAATTGGAAGATACCTTAAATGTTATACCAACAATGAAATAGTTTTGCAGAAATATATCAATAATAGTGAACGGTGTAACTTACATGCGTTTCGCCAACTATGGTAGCTAGATTTTCATTTCTGTTTACCTTATTTTATCTTATATAAACTATATTTTCTGACAAGAATAAAGAGTGTAATTTTCAACACTAGTTTTTAAAGTTAAATAATATATCTTGCATTTGCTCAAGTTTCTTTAATCGTATTGCTAAGATGTTCTGGCATTATTGTTGTTCAATTTTATATTTTAAAATTTCAAGTGTTAATAATCGACACGTACGAATACTTAGAGCCACATTTTTTAATGTGCCCCCAAATATAAGAATCCAATGTATCATACACTCATACAGGCTCTGGATGATCCTATTCATTGATTTTCAAATATTTAGTACCTATCTAAGTAATGGTAAAACAAAGCATGAAAATAAAACAGAGGAAAGCTGGTACTGAAATAAATGCAAATATATTTAAATATTATTTGCGAAAATTAAAAGTTCTTGTCAATAGACTCGGAGAAAAACATTTCCTTGCATCGGAAATCTTGTTTTTCTTAGAATAAAAATTGTCTGCTCATATTATTTTATTACACTATTAGGTAATGCGTACTATAAATTGCAAGATTATTTCGGTTGTGTGAAAATAGTTCATTAAAATATAAAAATAAATAAAAATCTCTCAGATTTCAGAAACATGAACACTAAATTTATTTTTAAATCATACCTGCTTAGGTGCAAAAATATATGTATTAAAAAAAATTGTGAATAAACTATAGCCCAGGGTCGATCCAGTCAAACCATGAACAAATTAGAGACAAGCTGATATTTGGTATATAAGTTTATATTGGGGTCCTTAAAATACCACCAAACCCCACCGGTAATCCGCCGTGCCTGTCACCCCTAAACAACCCCCGAAAGGGGTGAAAATCGGCCTTTTTCTAGTTATTTGGCAATATCTTAAAAACAAAGCTATATACGAAAAAATTTGAAGATAGAAAAATTAAAGGGCATAAAATTTCCTATAAAATTGCGTTTAGCAGATATATTTTGCTTTACCAGTGGCGGAGTTATGATATTTTTAATAATTGGGTATTTTGTAAAAATATTCTCTAGCCTTTACTTATTGGATTTTGACATTAAATATACATAACAATATATATGGGTATTTTGGTAAATACATTTAATACATCCATACATCAATAAATTAGAAATAAAAAACATACCAGTGGAGTACTATATTCTAATTTCATGCATTATTTTGTATTAGCTAATAGAACTTTAACATTTTACGTGCCCATTAAATGTAACAAAATAATTATTTTAAATATCCTTGGAATTTCTGTTACGAATTGAGAAGAATTATTTTTATATTAATAATATTAAGGACATATACCGCATGTCAAGGCAGCTGAGTAGTTTTTCGCGTCGCCATTCGCCCCTGTATGTATGCTCTCTTCGTATATTCTCGATACGACTCCATTACGCTAAACAAAATTTGTATATGCTACGCCCAGGAAGAAGTTCAAAACCAACTAAAATTACTAATACTTCAAAGTTGCAGCATAAGTTGGGACCTTTAATAAATGTTAAATAAATAAATAAATAAATAAATAAAGTGTAAGAATAGTATTTTGTACTAAACTTCGCCCATCAATAAAGACGTTTATTATTATTATTATTATTGCCATGCACGCCATTTCCGGATGTGATACTACATCTGGCCTGTTTACCAGGGCAAAAATTAATTTGGTCAATACTGTAAAAAAGAAGAAGTTGGTTGACCTTCTTGAAGAATTTTACAATCCAAATATATCCAAAGACAGATTGAGGACCTTAATTTCGACATTTTTTATTTCCGTATACGTCAAAAATAGAACAAGTACCGATTTGAATAACGTCAGGTACATTCTCTACCAGCAGTATGTAGCAAAGCAAAGTTTAAATAAAGATTTTAATCTGGCTTCACTTCCCCCGATCATAAATGCAGCTCAGTACCATGCATATAGGACATTTCATCCAGCAACTCCACATACATATTTTATTTACATGTATGATTAACATTTAGGTTCAAGCATGGTTGAATAATAGCTTACCACTCCAGAACTGGGGATGGATTTCTAGTGATTCCGGAATCTCTCCAGTCCAGATGGATCAAGATATAGACCCCAAAGGGTTCCTTAAACAAATTTTTTGCCACTGTTCATCAGTTGGTTGCAAAAGTGCATGCTCATGTCGTAACCTGTTTTAATAGGGCAGTTGAGGATTTACAGGCGGAAGACGACATCTCAACATGCAGATAAAATATATTGGATAATAAGTATTTAAAAATATACATTACATTCATTTACTTAAACATAACCTGTAAGTATTTTAGTTTATTTAAGAAAAAGCAACTGTGCTACTTCCTACATAAAAAACTCATGTTTTATGTATTATTATAGTTTTAATCTGTTTTGGTGTAAAAGACGTAAAATATATTTGCAACATAATTATTTTGTGGGAAATGTGTATTTTGTTAAAATATACTGGAATTTACAATACGATAACACCACCACTGGTAAAGTAAAATATATCTGCTAAACGTAACTTTATAGGAAATTTTATGCTCTTTAATTTTTCTGTCTTCATATTTTTTCGTATATAGCTTTGTTTTTAAGATATTGCCAAAAAACTAAAAAAAGTCCGATTTTCACCCCTTTCGGGGGCTGTTTAGGGGTGACAGGCACGGCGGATTACCGGTGGGGTTTGGTGGTATTTTAAGGACCCCAATACAAACTTATATACCAAATTTCAGCTTGTCTCTAATTTGTTCAAGGTTTCCTATATAAATCTTCAGATCGACCCTGGGCTACTACTTAATTATCCCAATTTGGCAACGTTATGCGCAGAATTACTGTATTCAGATTTGAATGGTACCTATACCGGGTGACAACGATATCACTAGCCACTGCTTTGCCCCTTATTTTTCAAGTGATCAAAATGAAACTCAGTATAGTTAATATATACGTAGAATACCACATTTTATGAACCTATTTGAAAATTTTTTCGAACTTCCAGTTTAGCCGGAAATTACACTAATTATTGATTTTTAAATGGAACACCCTGTATATAACTTTTAGATCCTGGGAAAATTTTGAATGTGTTTGAACTATTTTGAGTGATGTCGTTGTCAACCGGTATAGTGTTTCATATCCTATAACTATCCAACAAATAGGTGCGTCACTTTCAGTGAAAAAAGAAAAAAACGTTCAATTGAGAAAGTGATGAGTCTTAATACAAGATAAATAAAAAAATTACCGTGAAGGATGGGGGAGTTCGTGATGACCAAATTCAGAGGCTGAGACGTCAAGTGAATATATTAAGGTCAGGCCGAATAATATTCAAGCTTTGTACCTATAATTATGAGAATTAGTACCTATAAGTGAATTATACTATATTTAAGTAAGGAGGAAACCAAACAGTTAATCGTAATGGAGATCGTCTGGTTGCAACTTCACTCATTTTACAAGGAAATATGAACAAATTTTCCCCTTGAATTAATGTAAATATTTTATTTACATTAATTATACAGAGTGCTGTATGTCATAAATCATATTTTAAAAACCTTTTTTATTATTCAACTAAAATATTTTATTTTAAATAATTTGAAATACTTACATTATCTATTAATTATTGTATCTGAACTAAATTCTACAAGAAGTACGTGATTTTATAGATATAGATAATTCGAAATAATTATATAAATAATTTTGATAAAAGATAACTTTTTTAATTAGAATTAACATTATAATTTCAAATGTTACTCTATGTCCCATTCTTTATGCCTCACCCTGTATAGCCAACGGATGGAGTCCCCAAAGAGGGAAATTCTTTTTAGAACTTTATAACAGAAACTCTTCTTGTTCCCAAACTCCCAATAAATACTAATGATTAATATTAATAGAATAAAACTTATTAATTCTCTTTTAATTGTCACAATTTTACCATAACAATAAATACAATAAGTATAGTTATTTTTTTGTTAAATTTTTCCGAAAGTACAGACATTTTTTTCGATGTTTGAGGAAGACAGAAAATTTTATTCATTTTTATAATGGTTATAATGATCACTAGGTGTATGCAAATTTGAATTTAAATACAGTTTTGGGAATTTTGGGGTAAGCGGAGCTTTTTGTAAAGTATGACTTTTCTATTACAAGTAAAAGTATCTTAACTTTGGAACCGTCTCCGTGGACACACTTTACTCTATGGATATTGTCGTCTAATTTTCCACTTTTTCATGGAATCAGATTCTTCACATTAAATATTACAAGATTAGATTTCCATTTTCCCATCAATGACGGTTGAAATTCAGTGATAAGCCTTCGTGTGCAACCCAGTATGAAAGTTGCTGATATTCATTTAACTGACAGAGATTACAGTATCATAGGTATTCATTTATTTACGTGAAAATAATAAATCACTTTCGCAAGTCTTATACCCAGTCATACAGCTTGAGAAATTTTATACCGGGTGTTATTTAAGTACGTAGACAAACTTTAAGGAATGACTCCTAGTGTGATTTTAAGACAAAACGTTTATATAAACATGTGTCCTAAACGTTTATGTTTTCGAGATACAGGGTGTTAAAATAATTTTATTTTTATTTTTTTAATGTTTCGTTGACAATTTTAGGAATAATTAATTCAAATTTAGCACAAATAATGCTTTTACCAATACATTTGAAACAACGTTATTAACATTTGAAATAATCTATAGGGTCCTCGTTTATTGTGGTCATGAACCGTTTAAGCCCCCCCAATTTTTTATTGCGACGCCACTGACCAAGTTTGAGAATAAAATCTAATGTATCACTCTGTTCCTCAACTTTTCACTTTCCTGAAGTTTTTCACTATCTCTTACGGTCTAGAAGTTATTTTGCAAAAAATAGAAGACTGCATTAAGGATAATTAAATTATATTGCTGTTGGCTGTGTCCATGATGCAAAAATCTACAAGGTGCTAATTAAAACCAAAATTATCATAATCTAAAAAAATATTAACAGAGGTATTTTTTTAGATCAACATAATTTTATGAATAAAATTATAACAACGCGTTCTTTTATTTTTTGCAAAATATCTTACGTAAGAAATAGTGAAAAATTTCAAGAGAGTGAAAGGCTGAAAAATACAATGGTAAATTAGATTTTATTCTCAAACTTAGTCAGTGGCGTCGTAATGAAAAAGTGCGAGGGCTTAAAGGACATGACCACAAAAAACGAGGACCCTGTAGATAATTTTAAGTGTTAATAACGTTGTTGTGCTAGATTTGAATTAATTATCTCTAAAACTGCCAGAGAAAAATTTAAAATACCAAAAAAAAACTAATTTGAATCTCGTATCTCGAAAACCTAAATGTTTAGGTTTAGGTCACAAGTTTATATGGATTTTTTGTCTTAAAATCACCAGTTACAGTTTGTCTATGTACTTAAATAACACCCTGTAAGTATACTAGGTTACGAACTTTTATACATTTTACAATGTTCTAAAATAAATAAATAAAATATAAATACAAAAAAAAAGATTATTTAAATAAGTTTTAAAATCAGTTATTGGTTTATTTGCAAAAACTAGTTAAGATAATTTATCATGAATTATTCAAAATAGGTACCTACTTTAAAGAAATTATTTAAATGAAATATTATTGGTATTTTTTTTTCGTCTTCATTGAAATAGTAATTTAACACTTTTGGCAAAGTATACGTATTGGACAGCTTTGTTATACATGCATCGTCAAACGTTTCATAAATACTCATGTGGTGTCGATATATTACGAAAACATAATCACCCAAAGTCGATTTATGGACCGCGGCATCGTGACAGTATCTAAGTTAAATCTCTTGCATTTTATGCACTATTTTCTTACCTATTCGCGATAATAGTGGGCAAATTACAAATTATTAATTTTATTGTAATGAATTGTTTTTGCACTCAAAAAAATCCAGGCAATTATATTATTTGCTACTTACATTTATAGTTTTCCTAATTTACTGCAACGCAAGACCTTTCATTTGCCTACTTAGTTCTTTATTCGTATCCTTTTATCGCCATTTGTTAAATAGTGGCTAATCTTTTTACTTTATTTGCAGACATGTTTCTTTTAAAAATTGTACAAAATGCCGGTTGCACCTGTTCTTGAATGTAGTAAGAATTTATGAGTATACCTATGCCATCAAGTTGTTCATCGATTTTATTTTCTATAGGTACTAAAAATCATATAAAGTAAGCATAATAAAGGAATGATGAAAATGCTAGAACATTCGAAGAAATATGATTTTTCCTAAATAAGATGCGTCACATTATAAACGAAATGAAACATTTTTCAATGGTATAATGAAAATTGTTTCGATTGCCATGAACAATTTTAAATCTAGAATACATTCCTCGAAATCGTTACAAAGCAAGTGACAAATATTCCTCTCAGATTTTTAAATGCATTTCTCAATTTCCTTATGCCCTTATAGTCTTCAGCGAGGTCATCAGCAATTTCTTTAAATATCCACATTTTGAAATACGTCGAAAGAGCATATTTTTAAGTCTTCAGCGTTGTTCGGTCTATTAAAATAAACATTGGATTTAAGGTAACCCCATAAAAAATTATCCAACGGGGTTAGGCCTGAGGATCTGGCTGGCCATTCTACTGATCCGCGTCTACTAATTCATCTATGTCGGAACATTTCATTTACCTAAATAATTACGCACATTACTAAATAATGCGGTGGTGCGCCATCCTGTTGAAACCATATGTGGAGTCTTCCGGTAATTTGAATATAGTGCGGCAAGTCCTGGAATTATGTTTTGTTGGACCAGCTCCAAATATTTTTCTCTATTTAATGAACCTTCAATAAAAAATGGACCCAAAATTGTAGGACCTACAATTCCAGCCCACACGTTAACTTTCTGTGGTAACTGAGTATGTGACTCCATCATCGAGTGTGGATTTCATGTGACCAATATCGACAATTTTGCCTATTTGCAGTGCCACTTAAACAGAAGGTGGACACAAATGGACTCGACTTAAGAAATGTGGATACATCCTCATGGTTTCGCAAAATTCTACTACGCAGTCGAAATCATCTTCAGTAAGCCCTTGAATTAAATTAATTTTATGTGGGTACCCTTTATTATTTTTCAAATATTTTGAAAAAGTCGGCTGACTAATTGACTGCTCTAATGCGACTTCGTGGCTTGGTTTGTGAGGATTGTTGTTCATTGTCACTAAACATCTAATTGTTTATTTTCTGGAATTATTGCAGGAAAACCTCTCGTGAAATCATTTCTTACGTGACCACAATTTCGGAACTTCTTTTCTATTTTACTAATAGTTGATTGAGTAATAGGTCGATCAGGGTACTTATCAATAAATAATTCACAAACCAGAGATTGTGTTCGAACCTGTCTCCATCAACCATGCTGTGACTTCGCGACTTGGTGTGTAAGGATTGTCTTACATTCTCATCAAAATTTCAATTCGTTCTCTCACTTAAACGTACCATTATCAGAACTTTAAGTACAATGTGATACGCAAAGACTTACGTATTATGCCACGTTGCTAAAGTTAAAAAGTTCCTCTACTAGGTCCTGGAGAGGGTTGAAACCTTTAGTGTACAGTAACCCCGACGTAGTTTCCACAAATACCAAAACAATATGTTTGCACTCGGCGTGCGTTTCGCCAACCAAGTTGACATCATCTGGAGATGATTAAAACTGAATTATTTAATCATTATTTAATCATCTACAGGTTTAATCATTCCCAGATGATGCCAACTTGGTTAGCGATACATGAGTCGAGTGCAAAAATATTGTTTTAGTGTTTGTGAAAATTATGTCGGGGTTTCTCTATTAAGGTCGGACCATAAATAATGCAAGTGTGTGCTATTCATGTTAAACAATGTTTTTTCTAGATAATTTCGTAATGCAACATGCCCCCATAGACTTTTTAACGTATCTACTGCATGCAGAAAAATGTGCTCTCTCAAATAACATTTTTCAACATAGGGGTTGCCATTTAAAATAATGCCGGTAACGTCACAACTTAAAAAAAAAATTGAAAAATGCGTTTGAAAATCGACGTGCCTGAGCGAATTTTTGTCATTTGTTTTGTATCGATTTCAAGGAATTTATTCCAACCTTATGTGCTCACTGTATAAAGCGGTGTAAAATAACTATGACTTTAACATTATCCCATTTTGTTTAATGGCATTAGGGAATAGTCCATGCAGCTTTTCCCATTTAATTAAAAATATTTTTTTCTCAGTTTCGCTATCGTGAAGTTTGATGTTTTACATCGAGCCTTTTTTTGATTTTCCAAATCGGAAATTTATTAACCAAGAAACAAATTTTTATTTTCAATAATGCGTTCAACTTTTGATGTTGACGAAATGTAATTTGGCATTAGGTTGTCCTTTAGGCAATTTTGGGCAAACTTTCCTGCAGCACACCTTGATTATTTCAGGTGGGATCAAAACAGGGTAAAATTGATGATCCCGTTTTTTATAAATGAACGTAAATAGATCTTTACGTGTGATAGATATTTTTATATAGGTACGTCTGATATCCTAAGCACTGCTCATAAATTTTGGTTTTAGATTAAATCAAATTTTGAAAAAATTCGACACATTTATGAAGAATAAAATACTTCTCACAAATAGAACCTTATAAAACTTTACTACAAGTTGAGAAACTTAACTAAAAATTGATGATCGAAAGTCTTGTTTCTATGAGCCCAAAACTGAATAGAGATATCATGTTTAGGAGAATTATAGAAGAAAATAATCAAATTTAATTTTAACAAATCAAAACCGCCATCTTGGCCAACTTTTGCCTCACTAAGAATAGATTTTTGCTTAAAATTTTCTGGAAAATAATGTGGCGATAGTGGCGTCCCATTAACATCAAGTGTGCAATTTTTTTTCTTAAGGTGGAAATACACAATTAAAATAAAAATGTACATTTCTGTCATTAGACTTTATTGTCAGAAATCAATAAAACAAACATTAATATCAAAAGTGCAATTTTTTCACACCACCGAAATACACCATCAAAATAGAAATTAATATTTTTGCTATTAGATTTCTGATCCGAGAAATTTTAAAAATGTTCCGAAGTAAAATATTGAATTTCACCATTTGTAGGCGAACTGAGAAAACAAAATTTTTTGCTAAATGAAATAATGTCGTCGCGATTCCACACTGCATTATAAATTACCCTGCAGAAACTTTGTTTGCAGTTTCTTAAGATTCATGTCAATTAAGTAGATTAATATTTTACTACAATACTATTTTTCCTCGGATTTTTCGTTTCAAAATCTAGCGAATTATTCCACCACGACTATTATTGTATTGCACAGTTGGAAAAGTAATAAATTTATTATTAATACCATCTTTAAATACGCTACAATAATATTAATAATATTTCTTTGTTGTTAATGACTTTATTTAGGCTTTACACAAGCATAATAACAAAAACCTATCCAATTTGATATACTCACATTGATGTTTCATCTCTAAACATACAATTATTAAGTTTATTGAATCTTCTTTAATACATGATAAAAATTGGATTAAAAATTACAAAATTCAAAACTTCTAAAAATAAAATATTGAAAAAAAAATTTTTTTAACTTACCACAAAATTCATTCATTATGGATACCAACCAAAAACGATGTCCCCAAGAAGATGTACATGTTCTTTCGCCATTATCTGGCTCTTCAGGGAGACCAAAATCACGTCAAATTCAAATTCTACCTTTATTGAAAACTTATACTTAAAATTGTATTCATTGATATTAATAAAAGCAAAGAAAGAGAATTATAAAAAAAAAAATTCTTTGTTGCCTTGTCACAAAAATATATGTATGTAAAGTAGTTAAATAAAGATATCTATCTATCGATCTATACATTCTCATTTATCATGTCTTATGGCGTTTCCGTGTCTACAGCTTTGGATAATAATAGTTCATGAAGCATGGCACTATATCCTATAAAATAAGGTACCAAAATGTATCATTTTAAATAATTCGGGGCTTAGTTTCTAAATCAGGTATAGTAACAAAAACATTGTTTTTCAGTGATATTTTAATCATTTAATGTACCTATAATATGTGAATGTTCATTATTAGATATTCTCTTTTCAAATTATAGGTGAAGGCCTTTGATACTTTTTTACTTCGATTGAAGGCTATATAAAAGAACAAGTATAAATTGTACTACAATATCTAGATGTTTAATAAATTGAGAAAGGGAGTCGGTACAGATCAGAAATTGTATTGAGTTTGAGAAGTGATTATCAGAATGCGTTGGGAAATAATTACTAAATGGTGTACATTTTTGGCAGTACCTCATACGGTCGCAACCCCAGATGTGTTCATCATCTGCAATACTAGTAACACTGGAATAACTTGTAGGTATATCTAAATGCATCTAGTATCAGTATCATCTTAAAGGGTTTAGTATTATTTTTCTTATTATTATTTTAATATTTTTGCACTTTTTCTGCAATACTTTTTCTTCAAGCCTAATCGAAATGTTTAAATGGTTTTCTATAACGGCATGCTAAGCAATCCATTTGATACCTATTACTTTGAAGAAAACATGTATCTCTAAAAATGTCTCTAACTCTCAGTGGATTGGTAGTTTTGCTAGATGTTTCCAAAAACTAGGCCAAAAAGTTACATTTTGAACTATGTGTTACGGTTTAAAGCATATACTTACCTAGATTTATGAATATGAATAATCTGGTATTATATTTGTCTCCTCATCTATATGTATAAAAGTTATTTAATATCTACAGTACAGATTTGTCACTAGAGACTTTGGTTGTTGTCGCTAGATTGATTTGTTCGTATCGAATCGTATCCAGCGTTTTTAAATTCAATTTTCTGGCTGAAGCATAGTCATGATAAGGTGTGAAATATCTAATGTAGCATTTCTATGTTAAAATTTTAATAATGAAACATCTATTTATTACCTGTTAACCACAATCAACTGGTGGATGCAGTAATTGCAGAGTGGGACAATATTCCCCAGGATATAATTGAAAATTTAATCTCTAGTATGCAAAGGTGAATGAATGCGGTAATTTAGAGTAGAGAATGGCATACACGATGTTAACATTACATTGAATCCATGAAATTTTGTGTGTTAAAGGGTTAAATTTATACAAACGAGCATAAAAAGAGTAATTTATTGATAAAAATATGTAAAGCTATAAAACGGTGTATCTCCTCTAATAACAGAGACACCAGTGGTGAAGTGAACCAAAAATGAGAATGTTAAGGAAAGATTAGTCTAAAATTTGATTTCAACTGCGATATGTTTCGGTTATTAGTATACCCCCAAAATATTATAAATATGAATATAATAAATAAGCATATTTAAAAAAAAAGATACAATTGGTGTTGCGTTAATTTTGCCCAGGCGTTTATATAGGTAAGTATAAAAAATTTTAATACTTTTAATAATGTTAAAGGCATATGAAAAGGAGTGTATGCGAAGCAGTTGGGTGTAATAGCAGTCACTTCTTGGGTAAATTTTCTTTATTGTTGGTTTTCCTTACTTTGTACTCAAATAAACTGTGGCCCCTCAACATTTTGTTAATTTGAAAGATGAGGATAATATTTCTCATATTTGATTAATTTGATCTTTAAAATATAAATTATTTTCCAACTTTCTTAATTGAATTGAATTGAAGTGGCTATGTCCAAAAACCGATCCCTTGGTTCAATTAGGCTTGCACTAAATACTTAATTGAAATTTTAAAGTCGCAATTAATTTGCGATCACAATGAATTTTACAAAACGAAATATTATTCCTAATTCAATTTCAGTTGCATTTTTGAAATAAAAATACCTACTACTTACACATAGGTATATTTCGTCGATAATCCTTAAAATTTATTGTAGAAGTTTAGAACAACCACTGGGTCTGTGACAGTATTATAAGCAGTCATAGATAGCCACTTTACTATGTATATGAAATTTAAATTGAAATCATTTTAAATAGTAAAAAGCTTTCAGTTGTATAAATTCTTGTCGAAAATTTCTTAGCTAATTTAATTAAGTCATCAGATACGATAGTGAACTGATGAATTTCAAATAGATACATAATATTGTTTATTAGACACTCTTGTTGATTTATCTACGACAGTAGTTGTAGTATAGTTATTTGCCAGATTCAGCTAATAAAGAATATTTCTTCGAGGCGACGTGACATGTATTATGCATAGAGCTCTAACTGACTATAACATCAATATATATTGTCTTCTTCTTGTCTGTTTTGTGCAGTCCTTATAACTGTTTTGCTACATCAGTAGACAAATCGTATACAAGCCGTATTTCCTAGAATAGCACGTTAATTCATAAGTATACTGTTAACTGTATAATCACAAATCACACAATTCAATGTATAGACTTTGTCGTTAAAATAAATTTATTGTTAGGAAATATAGAAACATACATTCAGAACAAATTAAAAGTAGCGTCTATTTTAGACAAGTATACAGAGTGAGTAATTGAAAATGAAATTGACGTGTTTTCAGTTAATTCCAATTATTTTTTTTTTAAACGGACACATGTCAACTTTATTTTTGATGGAAATATCTTTTGCAATAAAATATACGTAAAATTGGTGTATCAACTTATGATTGTATGAATAGCTGCTGATAGTAATTTTTTTTACATGTAATTCTTTACGTCTTTCTTAAAATCAGGTGTAAATCAGCGTAACTGGCGCTATTGATTTGACGTTAATCCAAGAGTCCATACTCAAATTTAAAAAAAATTGAATGTCTGGACCGGTATTTTTGCAGACCATCTCTTTTGACCCATTTCCGTTTATGGTAATCTCACACGTGAAACGTAGTAGGAATAACTGAAAGATTTTGTCCATCGCTTACTAATATTGATATTATTAATGTACAATAATTAGAATCATATTTAATGTTCCAATAAGACGGAAATTCTTCATTTTATGTAAGGTGCGTTCGGGTAATAAGGCCCACTTTCGCTTTAAAATAATAGAAAAAATATAAAAAAAACATATTTATTTCAAAACTTTCAACCGAGCTTTCAACGGATCGTTAAACATCAACATATATAAAGTTGAATTCTGCATAAAGAACAAAAAAACATAAACAATATTTACAGATATAAAGAAAAAACTAAGAGTTTGCAATCGGGCCATATTTCAGACCCTCGCTGAAATACGGCCCAGTTAAGTCTACACGAGTTCATTAATAGAAAAATTTGTTTTAAGAACAGTTTGGATACGCAAAGTCATCCGTATCCCTTATCCTCGACAATAAGTCCAGCGCAAGTTCTTTTTGCATAAAAAAAGAATACCAGCTATCCGTTGGGGCAATTTCATTTGCTAAGTGAGTTTTTTCTTTGCCAAAAACGTCTCTTTTTAAAAACTGTGCTTTATAATTTATTGCCTTTCTTCTGGAAGTTTTGCTCTGTAGTCGGGAATCAGGAGTCGCAAATTCGTTCATAGGGGGTGAACTCAAAGATATAGTTTTGAAAAAAATGGTACCTTATCTAGAATAATCTTGCGGATCTAAATGTGAAGGGCGCCATTCTGTCCGCGATTGCAAAAAAGCGTAAAAAAAAAAAAAATTCAAAATTTTTTGTATTACTGAAAATTGATTAATTTTATGTTTACACCTCGTTTCTGGGCTTATTTTTTAATATTTCTTAATGGTTTTCAAACCAATAAAAAGCTTGTTATTTCTAGATTCATATGCTACCAAACTATACTCGAAAATGTTGTTAACAAATGCTGCAGAATTTGTTTAAACAAAGCGTCCCCGAAAAGTGTAGTGCAAATTTCAGTATCGGGACATTTTTAAAACATTACAGATAGATGCATACATCTATCATATGAAATATGCAAAAAAGAATGGAGCAATTTTTAGTCAAAGAATTATCTACATTGTTTTAATGTTATAAAAGATACGAATTTTTTTGCACGGCGGCATTGCGTTGTTGCGCTTAATAATTGTAACATACCTATCTCGCGCACTCTAACCGAATGAGTAGGTACCTGCCTAGACACCAAGGCCACAGTATCTTAGAGATACCGCACTAAGGCGTTGATATATGAAATTTACCACCAACCGAGGATTCTTTTTATCAACAAATTTTAAGAGCCGCGTATCAAATAATTGTTTGGAAAAATGCGACTGAGGTAAATCCAGAAATTCCCAATCCAAATGATTTTGGTTGGGAGTTGAAGAATAATGTATATATCCCGAAATTAATAACTATAAATGTTCGTCCATAATAGGTTGCTATTGTGAGGGTAAATGTGTTTTTCGTATTTTGACCCATAATATGGTATTCTACTAAATTCAAAATCGTTTAATAAAGTGGCACTTTACCACATGAAAATGTCACTTTACTGTTATAGTAATGTCAGTGTTAATAAAAAACAGTTTGACAGAAAGTATTTCATATACCTTCTCGTATTTTTCCTTGGATTTTAAAGGAAGTATGCTCGAAGTTGCTTCTCGAACGGCATTTAAAATGTCTTCAGAATAATTTTCTAAATTGTGTTTCAGTAGCCAGATTCATTATTATAATTAATATACATATAACTTAAAATCAATTCGCTTCACAAAAATTATACTTAACTGTTATTATACAGGGTGATTCATAAGTAATGGTACACAGACCAACAGCAGATTTCGAACGTAAAAATATTGCGATTTAGCCAAACTTACCTTAGTCCAAAAGTTAATGGTAACCAAGATACAGGGTGTCAATAAAACTTATTTTTTAATTTTCTCTTGCAATTTAATGAATTTTTGTATTTTTCTTGTGAAAATCTATAAGTGGGGGTTATTTGGGGTGAGGAATCATAATACACCTTCAATTTTGGTATAACTCCTAGAGGGCGCTACGTACGCTGAGTTTAATGTGTAAAAAAGGTCGTAACTTTTTACCCGCACCCATACGGCAGATTTCGCTTAAAAATTATTCTCTTCTATCATTTCTTAATAAAAAAGGTATACTTGTTTTAAATCTCTAAATACAACAGCTTTTCAGAAAAGTGCAAATCAAAAATTCCATGCAAATTTATTATGAGATGTGAAAAATTATTTTTATTATTTTGGCGGCAAAATTCGACAATTTTTCGTTGAAAATGTTGTTTTCTGTTATGTAGTTAATCCCGTTTAAGTGGTTATTGGCGTTAAACAATTTCTCAAAATTTCAGACATTACAACAAAACAATTTTAACTGGTAGGCATAAATAATTTTATTCCATGGTAAACAATGCATCACAAATAATAACAACAACATATAACATCAAATACTACAATAAATATTCAACTTGATCACTTCTCTCTTTTCAGAATTCGAAAAAAATATGTGGCGATCAGTTTTTAGGTATTAAAAAAAATTTAGAAAGAAATAAAAAACACAACACTTCTACAACAATTAATTAATGTTTAAAAGATTGGTTGTTTGACAGGTACTTTTTATTTTTATGCATGCTTGATAAATATTTATCTTTATTTACTCTGATAATGCTGTATCTTAACGCCTACTTTTAAAAATATTTTTTTACAGTGCATAATGAATATGCACAGAATTTTTGATTTGCACTTTTCTCAAAAACTGTTGTATTTAGAGACTTGAAACAAGTATAAACTTTTTATTAGGAAATGATAGAAGAATGAAATTAATAAGTGAAAAAAGTTATGGTCATCTTTACACATTAAACGCAGCATACGTAGCGTCCTCTAGGAGTTATACCAAAATTGAAGGTGTATTATGATTTCACACACCAAATAATCCCCACTCATAAATTTTCACAAGAAAAATATGAAAATTCATTAATTTACAAAAGAAAATAAAAAAATAAATTTTAACTTTGACACCCTGTATCTTGGTTATTATTAACTTTTGGACTAAGGCAAGTTTGGCCAAATCGCAATATTTTTACGTTCGAAATCTGCTGCTGGTCTGTGTACCATTACTTATGAACCACCCTGTAAAAATAAACAAAGCCGTGTCAGTTACTATGGTTACGGAAACAAGTACCTACTATGACTTTTTTAAATTTAAAACTTTGTAATGCTTTTATATCGATCACTATTTGCTTATAATTAATTAACTAACACAACATGTGAAAAAATAGTATAAACAAACAAGAAAAGCAGTTGTACTAAACTCATATACCTAGTTTTTGAGTTACTCGCTCGCTGCGCTCGCTCGTATTCAAACACTATATTCGTTTAGTAAAACTTTGCTCTTCTAAACTTGTTTAATGTACTAATATTAGGTGTTAATTCAGATTATTAGGCACGCATAATGTATTGTATATTACTTCTATATTGTCATTTTTCTAAGCCCACCCAAGTAGTACATTTAAGTTCATTTAGTTGTTTTCTTACATACCTCTTACCTACCTAAATATTTTAAGTTGTTATAATAATTTTTGTTCCCAAGTAAATTAATCTTTAAATGTCTCTGTTTTATTGTCCATGTTAAAATGATAATATTTACGAAAAAGTAATAGGTACACTAAGAAAGCATTGTAAAGGTTTTGTAAACACAGTGTATATCGTCAATAGGCACTGATCGGCCAGAGCGCGCGCGATGTGCTGACGTGAGTGACTGGATATTGCACACACTTAAAACGGTAGCAAAAACAACGGAGCGCTGTACAAAAATAATCATATTTCTTATGAGGATAAAGCAAGGCAGATATTTCTTTGACTAAAAATTGCTCCATTCTTTTCTGCATATTTCGTATCATAGAAGTATGCATCTATCTGTAATAGTTTTCAAAATCACTCAATGCTGAAATTTACATTGCACTTTTCTGACACGCATTGTTTAAACAATTTATGTAGCATTTGTTAATGAAAATATCGAGAATTACTTATCAACACCTGAATCTAGAAAGAACATACTTTCAATTGCTTTGAAACTCATTAAGAAATATTAAAAAATAAGCCTGGGAATGCGGTATAAAGACAAAATTAATAAATTTTCAGTAATCTAAAAAATTTCGGAAATTTTTTTTTACGCCTTTTTGCAATTGCGAACAAAATGGCGCCCTCTATATTTAGATGCGCAAGGTCATTCCGGACAATGTACATATTTTTTCAAAACTATATCTTCGAGTGGTGGGTGTGACTTTTTAGGAGCGTCTTTCGAGATGCTAGATTCCTGACTATTGTTTTAGACTTGCAAAGTCAGGAATTTTACAGGATCTCCCACCAGTTATTTGTTGTGGGCCATATTTCTGACTGCACAGAAATTTGGTTTTGCGTTTAAGGCTTACAGTTGAATTGTTCCACACGAACAAAGTAATTAAAAATTAGATATAAATGAACCATAGATTCTACCAATATCATTGCCTTGTGTTTTAATTGCGTTTAAAACGACAAGTGTTTCAACGTAGGCAAAAATAATAACTTTAGCCTAGAAAATCGTGTTTTGGTCAACAACTAAGAAACTACTCAACGAACCAACTGAAATTGTATTACAGGTATTAGAGCATGTAAATACGAACCTAAGTTTGAAGTTTTGATGGATAGATAGCGCTTTAGAAGTATTTCATTTAATATGGGCCATATTTTCGACTGGGCCATATTACGTGGTGTTATAGGGTCGACTTTTTTATCTACGGCCACTTGAGGAGTATTCAACGGAATCCGAGTCTCTAGAAGGGTTTCGATGTCGTATTGTTGAAGAATGCCATGAATTGCCCACTAATTCTTCAAAATTTAAAGACTCGCTTCGATCAAAACATGTAGGTATTGTATGGAGTATATTGTATGAACATCGAACATTCATGTGACTGAAGTTATTTATTCCCAAGTTTGATAGCTAACCTATCTAATCTTTTTTTATCCGACTAAATTATGAGCGCTCTTGTAAATTGAATTATGAATAACTTGAAAATGAATTTGAAAATTTTTGTTGTTTGGCGATATGTAAATAACTTTTATTACAAAAAATGTCCCGCTTAAAAATAAAGTTGGCATGTTTTAAAAAAAATATATTTGAACTTCACGAAAACTTTCCTGATGTTTCGTTTACAATGACCTTTCCTGTATATCAAAATATGAATTCAAAATCTGTGTATGAACTCGAGGAAATTAAACAAATTCGAAACATTCAAAATGTTTCATTGTTAATGCATACCTACTTCTAGGTTAACTCAAGAATAAGCATGACATCATACTAAGTAGCATGGATTCCTGAAAGGTCGTTTAGTAAACTTGTATATCCATACTAAATTGATAAAGCTTTTATCGAGTTAAAACTGCTTTCTATTTACCTATACAGAAACATCTTAAAATCGATGCTGATCCTCATTTATCATGAGGATCCAATCGCATCCCTTTACGAGAACCTAGCGAGTTAGCTTTGATATAAATATACGGGATGGCATTATAGCCGAGAAATACAAATTTAATAAGAAAAGGGAAGCAATTGAACGCCAAATAAAATTTACACTGTAGCCGAATGCGTAAATGTGTTGTTACTTGGTTGCAAAGTTCATTGATTAGATTCTAATCTGAAGAAAATGGAAAATGTATTAACTAATTTAACTATCTATGTACAGGGTGCTCATTTGAAAATTCTACTTTCTAAACCTTTTTACTTTGATTAAAAATATAGCACAAAAAAAAATAAAAAATAGATCTGTAGCAGCAAATGTTTATATAAGTTACGAGTCATTATGGTATATGAATATACAAGGAGCGTCACATAGTCATATTTTTTTTTATGGCAGACCCTTTATATTTTTAGATATTTGGATATCCCTCTTCATCTCCTTTATAAATATATACCTACATATAATTGTTATATTTCATCTTCAAATAACTTAGTTATTCAAATTAATAATATTCATGAAAGTTTGGGATACAAATAAATTATTTTTTTAGACAAAATTACATAAAGAAATTAAACCTAGAAAATAATGGTGGAATTCTTGAAAACATGTTATAATTTTTACTCTTATTTTGTATGTTGTTAATTTTATTAAAAAATTGTTTAAAATGTAAACTTGTTTTTCTTATTGCATTTAGGTGTATTTATTTGAATAACCCAGTTATTTGAAGATAAATATATAACAATTATATATGTATGTACCACAGCTCTATTTTATATTGTTTTTCTAGCTGTGTTTTAAAGCAAAATAAAAGGGTTTAAAATACTTTAAAAAGTAGAATTTCCAAACGATCGAATGCATTGAATTTAGTTTCAATTGACATAGTTATGTAAAATTTAATGTAAGTTTTTATTTATCTTTACTATAACAAATTGTGAACTTCCTTCGTTATGCGGAGGTTCTGAGAAGGTTACTTTGAAGCCTGAGGGTGGCGGTCCTATTTAGGACAGTGTCTCGGGCGCCAGTTTCTGTTTTAGAGTTTAGAAATGTCACTTTACTCTATTAGCAGGATAATAGAGGTTAATGTAACTGCAGTGAAGAAACGGTTAAGTCGGGGGTCTATATTAACCTATAAAGAAAACTCAGTATTTCGGATTAAAAATTGAAACAAGTTTTATTTAGGATTTCTAACAATTCAATAAATCACTTATTACTACGATTAAGTAAAGCACAAATATTTAGAGCAAATTTAATGCAGGCAGGCGAGGCAATACTAAAAGCGGTAAACTACAGTTAAAAGGTGGAAAAATGGCAAGCACGTAAGGAACGAGCAACAAAATTTGGTTTAAAAGCGAAAAATTATGGGTAAGAAGCACACGGCAAGCAAAAGTACCTACTATATCCAAGCGGTTACCAGTAAAAGCTCTGGACTTATCTTATCAGAACAGTAAAAATGACAGTACACAAATGTTTGAATTGCAAATGCAAGCAAGTAGACAAAACTTATAACGTTAGCGAGCGTCAAGACAGCAAGCTACCACAACATCGATTTTACGCGATCATAGACTTGAATAAGATAAATCGAGCGGAACAATACAAAAGCGCCTATGCACTGATAACGTTGCTGCGAGCAATTAACATGTCAATACAGCAGGTTACCAAAACGTTATTCACGAGAGCAAAATTTGCTCTTAGCCGGAACGTTACCAGTGACATGGTACTGACTTATAATTAAGTCACTAAAACGTTAAGTGCGTATCTAAATACAGAAAACAAAACAAAAATCACCGGTCAAATATAATAGATTAACCCAACAATATAATAATAAATAAAATAAATACACCACATGTAATTACGACCCCCCTTATCTCAGAAGGCTCTAGAAGAGCCTTGTGCGGGAGGGGGCTACACATTTAAAGACAAGGGACGCACATCCAATATCTGTGTATAATGGAAAAATCCCTCTCACAGTATTTTCCATTGCCACGACCGGGAATCGAACCCGGCACTTCCAGTGCTTAATTTCGCGGTTTTATAGCCGCCAGAAGCGCTTAGTGTCACGTGAATATGATGAGAACGGCGCGAGTAGCTCTGTTTGATTAAAGGCGTTCATTAATCATGACATGAATAGTGAATTGGGATTCTGTGTAATTTTGTAATACTTATATGTAGTTACGAAAAGGAAACGGATTTTTAGCTCGATTATTAAATTAAATTAGATTTAATTAAATTTTTGCCTGCCTGATATTATAGGTACGTTTTAAAGTAATGATCTATTTATATTACAAATTACAGTGTTGAGGGGGCCGCCGTCTTAACTGCCTAGAAAAATTACTTCGTTACAAAATTAAAAATATTTCTATCGATATCTGTGTACCTATAGTGAAAGTAATCTTCCTCACAGTTATATCATTACCACAACCGGAAATTGAATTCAAACCATCAGACATACTTAATAATAATTAAGTATTATTTCTGGTAGGTAAAAGATATCAAGTAAAAAATATACTATTTCAAATGGCATTTTAAAAAAATGTTAGTTGAGGTATTTTAGTAAACTATAATATTTAAAAAAATGTCAATGATGATGACGATAGCATCATAACTCTTATAAAATGTTCATGTTTATGATATATGCATGCACATTTTATTTAAGAAAATATTTTATGCAGCGTATATTATGTATATTGTCATGTTGTTTTACAAGTAAGTATTTAATTACTTTGATCCAAACTTCATGCGTAAAGCAATAAGGGTTTACGTTTCATTTAATAATAGATGATGTGTATTGATGCTTAAATTAATTACTTAAAGTAATAGATTACTCCAGGTAATGTAACCAATACCCAGTCAGGAATCGTAGCTTGCGTGATTTCAAACTACCTACTAATAGTGAAATTTGTAACTTGTGCGTAGTTTGTGCATTATATTCATAGTGGGTATCACATTGAGAATTTAATAGTACGATTTTAAATTAATTGAATTTGACGCTTTCCACCGTCATTGTATTAGTAAACTATTGCGGATTTATGAATATTGCTCTGAATGTTACTAGTCATATTAATTATCTATGGAATATCGAACATCAAAGAACGGAATAACTTAGAGATTACTCAAAGAAATTTATTTAAATTTTTTACTTCTTTCTCTTAATATTTGGTAATAAATTAACAAATCTAAATAAACTGAATAGGTAGGTACTTTTAAAATATTTTTTAACAATGAATCAAACAAAATTTTCTATCTAAAATTAATCAAAATATGATTTGTTTTAAAAACTTTGATGATTATTTAACTCAGTGTCAATTAATAATACTTAATATTAATGAGCTTACGTCACAGATGCATGGAATGTAGATTTTCATAATTTTCAAAAAATGTTTTCTATAATACGAGCTTTCACTACCTACTTATTCCTCATCGATTTCCCGACTAGTATTAAACTGAGTTGCCAGGCGAAAGGGCGCAAAACTGTTCATCGCAAGGGTGATCTATATGCCATAGGTAATTTAACGATTAAGAGTTGCGTAAGTAACAGAATAGAATAAGTAATAAGTAAAAATATTATCCGTCTTGTATGTATACCTATTGTTGGACCACCGACTTGTCGAAAATCATTTTATGCTTCTTTTATGTACGTACAGCGTGATTCGAAACAGCAGTCAAGAAATTCTATTGCTGATTTTGTATGAAAAGATAAAAAAGTTTTAAGATAACGGAAAAGCTTTCTAATGATGCTATAGTAAGTAAAATATTTTTTAAACATTCTTTTAGTGTTTTTTACAGTAAAAGGCGGTGTAAAAACCGTTAAAGTTGACTTGGAAAAAATTTTAAGTTTTCCAAACGCGTCGATGTCCGGAAAACTATTTAAGTATCCATTTTATACTACTTACTAATTTTACTAGAAGAAAAATTAACCATATACTCGTAGGTAATAGCTTTAATTTTAATATTCTGTAATAAGTTTCACTCACCAAAACTTGCTATTGTCAATTGTTAGATTTTTAAAATCAAAATATTAATAGACTTTTTTTCTAAAAATGTGGCGTTTTCATACTTATAGAAAGCGTCGAATAAGATATTTAGTAAATTATTAAGCGGACACAAAAAAATTATTTAATTTAAAATCATCAACTACATTATTTTAATATCTGTTTCTCAAATCGGGAATGTTAGCATTATATTAGTATAAAAACTGAAATTTCACTTTAAAACCCATATCGGAATATTACATTGAAACGACTAAGCAGGTACTCTTCCAGTTAGTATTTTGTAGTGTTGAATTATTTTTAATATGTAATAATAGATATAATTATTATTGGATAAATAAACATAATAAAACTAGATATTTATTGAATTGTTAACTGTTTTATTATTAACTGATTAACTCTGATTAACATATAAAAATGGTCAAGAAAAAATAAAGAAATAAGCGGTTTTATAGAAAACATTGTAGTAAAGACGACTGTACCAGTTTTTAATGTGACACTGCGGTTCATCATCCGAAATGACCAAATGCGAAAATAAAAATATACAGTACAATTTAAGGCGATGTGAACATCGGCATTAGCATGAGGCTTTTGCCAACTCATAGATCATTCCGCTTGTCATACAGGTAATAGAATAATACTTAGAATAATGTTGAATTGCGCCCGTATTGTAATAATACCAACCCACGCCTCACGCCTGAGTTCTAAGCTCGGCAAGTTTCAGGCGAGTAGTATAATATTGTCTGTAGTGACCATGTATTCGCACATCTGTGATGGGCACTGTACTATCAGTACATACATATTAGTATTAGTGAGGTGCGAACATGAAATGAAATGAAAATAATTTATACACACAGCTATTACTATATGCTTGAAACCGATCGAATGTAGAAATAATGTGTAATCTCAGTATTACTAGATACTATTACTTACATCCATCATGGGTGGAATCAATTCTGGTTTGCTTGTAGTAAACGATGTTTAAAATATCATGAAATAGCGAGCGGCTGAATCATCGACAACCAGCGATCTCTCTTAGTTAAGATTTCACTTCTGTGCACCTGCGTGGTTTTTACACTTTTTACCGTATAAATAGGTACATAATCATTTACTTCCTTTTGTATCGCATAATTATTAATACCTATATATATAATATAAGAAACTTTTAAAAGTATTAAATTACATTATAATGGTATAGGAGACGGTACTCCGATAATTTAGTTTCACATTCACAATTACGACTACCTATGCTTGAGCTTCAAGCCTTACTTCAGCAAACTTTTTTTTTTCAATTCTTTCCATGGTTTGAACTACCCATAATATACCTAATGTATAGAGACTCGATTCCCTAACTCTGTGAAATTTAGATTTTAAAGGCGATTAAACTGTTTTCAGCCATATATGCATCATCATAATTATTCATATTAAATAATGCATTGTATACTCTAGACTCTAGAGTTCAGTTCAAACTTGTATCATTATTCATAAGAGGTATCTTAGAATTTCTTCTGTGTGCCTCACAGAATTGTCTCAAATATCTGGAATAATTTGGTCCACGTCTCCAAAATTTGCATGTCACCGAAATTACCTCGCTCATGTGCAGATCATAAATACTATTGGTGGTAAATAACTTTTACTAACTGTAATGAATTATTATATTGATAATTGTAGGTAGGCGATCCCAGTATTTGATGAATAGGTTCTTAATTTGTTCCATCTATGGCATACTTCGGTTTTTGTTTGTATTGTTCTGAATGTCTAAATAAGTATATCTATGATTTTCAAGGTATTTTGTTTTATTCCAGATAGAGAAAAAACTTGCCTACCAAAAGACTGTGACATGATACTTTATCCATCGCCACCATTGCGCACTGTTTAACGGATCTATTTATTTATTTATTTATTTAATTCCAAGATTCATTACCTGGAAAAGAAATTGGTCGATGGAATCGTTACCCTTCCATTTTGACTTCAGAAAATGGTAATTTGAACAAAATCATGCCTAGTTCTATGCAGCACAAAAAAACACTTTCCATCTGCTACTCGTATATAGCTTTTGTTCAATCTGTTTACACTGTTGACTGTTGTCTTGCCAAGATGATTTGAAATTTTCTTTGGTGTAGATCCATGTTTTGTCAAGATACATTGATTCGGATGTTCATATCTGATATTTTTCTTTCACTCTTATACAAACTCAATACTCTTGCTTACGATATGGGTTTGCAAACAAGCCTTTTTGATAAGAAGATACGCGGCGATACGCCACAAACGTTGCTCGACTATTTTATGTAGGTAGGTATCCCGGCATCCCTGTGATATTGTTCTCTTAGTTAGATTGTGTAGGTACGTATCGATACGAATTTCTAATTTAACTACTTACATCATTCATAAAAGTGAAGATTGACAATTTGCATCTGTTAGGTATGTGTTCACCAAATTTGCATAATCAGCAAGCATCCTTTACTTTCTTTTTCTTGATCTGCTCAAGAACTGTTGAATTCAATGTACAGGGTGTCTCAAATTGGTGAAGATTGAGGGGTTACACCCATTTCCAGAGTAGCTGAAAAAAAAAACTGATGACACATTCCCGAGGTCAATTTTCGAGACGAATCGAACGGTCAAGGACTCATTTCGATATCTTTTACCGTTTTCGAGATATAAGCCAAAATTAGTATTTCTGTAATTTTAAGAGGGTACCGTAACTTCCTTATTTATGAATATTTTTTCAAATTTTAAAAACTTTCTTAGGGCACTTTTTTACGTAGATTAAGAATCTGAAGACTAAAATTGCCTAACTCTTACAGATTTTTCGCTACGACCCAAACTTCAATTTTTTTAAATGGAAACCATAGTTGGCTGTGGCTTAAAAAAATTACATGTTTTTAAGCTTTTCAAAAATATATATATATAAAGTCATATTCGTTTTTAATAAGAGCCGGATAATTTCGATTTTCATTGAAAATTTGAAAAAATATTCATAAATAAGGAAGTTACGGTAGGTATCCTCTTAAAATGACAGAAATACTAATTTTGGCTTATATCTCGAAAACGGTAAAAGATATCGAAATGAGTCCTTGACCGTTCGATTCGTCTCGAGCTCCAGCTACTCTGGAAATGGGTGTAACCCCTCAATCCTCACCAATTTGAGACACCCTGTATAGTTGATGCTGAAAACAATAAATTGCATAAAACATGTTTCTAAAAATGAATTTTATTATATGCACCTAAGTAGGTACCCTCGTAGGTACCTATATATAATATATATATAATATAATATAACATTAACGATTCGTTATTAGAAAATATGACGGAACTAATAATATACATTTCTATATAAATAAATTATAATAATATGTTACTCTCATCATCTTGCCTTAGCAAAATAAAAACTGTAGGTACTGTGGAATGGCTTTTATATTGCGAAACAGATCTGAAGCTTATATTCCTAGTTGCACCTTAAGTATCAAGGATTCCCTACGGGCATACCATGAGTTTAATATTTAATAATATAAAACATTGACACTTTTTTATTTTATGCAGATACCTGTTTGCTATCAAATCACAAACAAAAACTTGTAAAACACTGTGTATTTTCTTAATAATTTATTTGAACATTGACATTTGGCAAGTAAACAATTAAAACCTATATCCACCTTATTTAAAAAAAGGTAGGGACAAAATATTTTTGATATTGATTGATTTTGAATGAATGAAAAGTTATTTGACCGAAATTTTGAACTTAAACCTAAGATAGCTCAAGAACACTACACATGAAATTTAAAAGGATTTACAGTAGGTATTCAAACAAACTGACACTTTTTAAAGCAACATACCTACCTACTTACATAAATTGCATTAGGTAGGTATACTTACACGGAAGTAAAATTTTGAGAAAACATAAAATATGAATGAAACTGGCTGATTCTAATATAATTTCAGGAATTAGAAAGTAAAATTTTATTACGAATAAATATAGGTTGATTGATAACAGAAAATTCAACCGAATGTTATACCTATCAGCGTACACGAAAAATTCGAAATATTCCTTTCAAAAGGAAAGTTTTCTTAAGAGTAATTAGTGTTAGTCCATTCATTTTATCTTGGAGATGTAACTCCCGTTATGTGATTTTTTTTAAAATCATCTGCATGAGTAACCGGATCCTCCGCCATTTCATTTAACAAAAATAAATACTCAGATTGTGTAACCTGTTCATGTTCATTGGTATAACTGATTTAGCATTTTTTCATCTTATTTACTTAACGATGAATTATTTTTGAAACAAAACATTCGCATTTAGTGAAAATTTTAATTGGGGATTTTTAATACAAATTGAATTTTTTTTGCCAGATAATAATATTTAATATGCATATCAAAGTAACTCCTATAAATTGGTTAGTTTTTATATAGCAATATAGTAGGTATTAGAACGATAAGCAAATTTGTTAAATAAATTGTACAAAATATTTTTTAGTAAGCATAGATTAATAAAATATAAATCACTTGTTGACACTACTACATCTGATAAAGGGTAACAAATTAAGAGGGACTCAGTTTTAATCAGCAATTAACAAAAAACAAAATAGGTTAGAAACCAAATTTTTATTGAGCATTACAAAGTAGATTGTTAAGTTTTATAACAAGTTAAAGCTTAAGACTAGTTTAAAAATTAAAACTTAAAAATGTTATCAGTAAGATGGCCTTTCGTTTCGTTCGACACACTCCTAATGAAATTTCTGCAGTTACTTGTCGAATGTTACGTTTTTAGTCTCTCAGAGTTTCAGGTCATTTCTGTACACTTTAGATTTACCAAAACTCCACAAGAAATAATCCAGAAATAATAAATCGACAAATCTGGAGAGCGCAGCCATAACTAACCTCCACGCAGAGATATCAGACGCGACACGAAAATAATTCTGTCAAAACTCCTACAGACAAGTTGGATACATAAGG
Source organism: Rhagium mordax (assembly GCA_963680705.1). Lineage (NCBI taxonomy): Eukaryota > Metazoa > Arthropoda > Insecta > Coleoptera > Cerambycidae > Rhagium > Rhagium mordax. Next base: position 20,065,712 of record OY796659.1, on the reverse strand, counting down.
CCTTGTACTGTCTTGCTGATACCATATATCGTCTAATGGTAACCGGAGTTGGCCGATGGCATCGTTTAAGAGCGTTTGTAACATTTTCACATAACGTTCACTATTAACAACTGCTGCAATTCCTATTTGATCTTCAAAAATTCACAGTCCTTCGCAAAGATGCAACCGGAGGAAACATTGGAAATGACGAAGTAGAACGCAAATCTTGTGATATTTCGGATGTGATAAAAATGAAAATTTGTTGCGAAGTAGTAAATAGTTATTTCATTAACACAAAACATTTTCAAAAATTAAAATCTTATTATCAATAGTTTTATTTAGAAATTAAAATATAAAGAGTTATTTTTTTTATTAACAAAAACATTCTCATAATGAAAACTAAAATGGTATTATACAAATTTTTTTCACTAACAAACATTTTTAATGTTAAAACTAAAATAATTTAAAATAATTTCGTGAAGATGAAAAGTGATTCCTAACAATTACAAATACCGATATTGATTAATCGCAAACTATTAAACGCAATAGTACAGGAAAAGTGTCCAAACTGAACAAGAACATAGTGAATTCGTTGAAACTTGACATATGCGTTTAAAAATACATATCTATGTTTCAAGAAACTTAAGAGTCCCGAACCGTAAGGGTTGTGTCGGAGCTGCCTACTTGAAAAATCGTGGGATGGACTAGGTTTTCACATGCATAATAAAAATTGGCAATTGAACCATGAGAAATTTTAAAAAAATAAGAATATTTTCATTTATAGAGAAATATTAATTTTTGACTTTTTTATTAAATTTTTTTACCAATTTTACGTTTGTTTCCTTCATTTTTTGCTTGTTTATCTGTGAGTATATTCTGCAAAATGAAAAAGTACATAATCATTGTACAAGTGAGGATTATCGAGTTGTTTAAAATTTTATATATATTGAATGAAACACACTTTGTATCTAAAGAAGATCGGAATCGATAGCATATAAATAAATAATTTTATCTATGTACGAATTTAGACATCGTACTCCCTGACAATTTCCGTAAATTTGTAAGCACCTTCAACCTGCTTTTCTGTTGCGGTTGCAGGAGATAAGCTGCAATATTGATTCTGCTGTTGGCACAAAAAGTGTTGTCACAGGTTGTAAGGAGCCGTAAATTTTCTTCTATCCCCACTGTTGTGGATTTCTTTCATTGCCAAGCCATTTCTGAATTTTGTAGAATACTCGTAATGAATATTAAGCGACTGCCTCTGAAGTTGGTGGTAATATTTTCAACTTTGATTTTTGTTCGTGCAGCGATTTTTTGAATTGATTAAATCTGTATGAGTTAAGTGAGACATTTTTGTGATTTTCCTTGCACCGTATACAAGTAGGAAAAGAGTTTCACCGCCCTGTTTTACTTGTGAGGGGGTTGAATTCTTGCCATTGAAAGTTCTTACTACATTAACCAACTGCATTTCTTTCTAAAGAAGTTTGATGCTTTTAATTTTTCTTTCTGAAATATTGTAGACGTGGTATCATAACCACTGAAGGCATGAGTCAGTAAAATTGTATTTTTCTACTACCGTCTATATAAATGAACTTTGTAACTCTAGCAATACGCGCGATAACGAAAGTAAACTTTCGAGTTACCTGGGTGCTAAGGCGTTGCTATCTACGAAAGTAAAACTAATGCGGCCAGGACAGAAAAGTAAAAAAACAAATTTTAAACGAAATTAATTCGTTCTATTTGAACAAATTAATACAATTAAACAATTTTGTATTAACAAAGAAATGTCTTTCTAGGAAGTACGCCAACATTTTTGTCGGCACGTAGTACCCAACGTAGTACCCAACGTAGTACCTACCTACTCCATTTTAAAAACGCTTCAAAGTTTGCATATACCTTGCTTTGGATTTCTTGGAGTAAAACAAGGCACAAGCAATATTCCCATTTATATCGCCACAAAACATTATTTGTTTATTTTAGTTTGAAACCACCAGAAATTAAAATGTGTAATATTTGGTTGCCATGGAAACAATTTTCACAGGCAGCCTCCTAAACTATAAAATTTATTAAATACGTCAATTAATTTCATTTCATTTAAATTAGTAAATCCCATAATTTTTTTCGGTATAGTAGAAAAAATATAAAACATTTCACGATGCGAAAGCCCTTTTAAGTATTCGGTGTTTTTTTAAAGGTCTCGGCTTTGCCTCGACCATTCAAAAATCACCTCACGCCTTAAAGTAACCTTTCGCATCTAGTAATGTAAATAGCTATTTTTATACGTTCTTGTCATTTCTGTATTTCTGACGAAGAAAGAATTTTCCATATAATTTTTCCTGTTCATGAAAAATATATATTTTTCTTCTGGAGTTAAAGCGATTAATAGAACAAGTAGATCAACGTCCTCATCAACTAAGTACAAATGTTCGTCTATTATTTAATATTTCAATTGCTATTTTAACAATAGGTGAATCTACATCATCTACAGCTTGTTTTACAAAGAATCCATTATTTTAAAGAATTTTTGGCAACATTGAAATTAATCGGGTTTCGTTTATATCATTTGACAAAAACTTTTCTTGAGGGAGGGCTACGATTACTGAATTTTGCCTAAATTTGGTTTTCACGTGTTAACATACGTCGTACAATGTGGATGCAATAAAAATCCACCTTCAAATTACATAAATAATAAGTATAGAGCTCGGTATAGAGTTTTCGCAATTTTCTTTCCTATTTGATTAATTTCTGTACATTTTGCATGTGCTGTAACCGTGTGATGTGCCATTGGATCAGGCATTGAGAGAGGAGTTGAACATATATTTTATTTTGCTTCAAATCACCGCTATCTTTGTAAATTGCGAAAAACGACAAAATTTTAAGTTACATATGGTTTTCGGCTATACATATTTCGACGGGACAAAAGGAAATAAGCTGTTCGACGTGCTTCTCGATGTTAAGTTGTCTTGGAGATTGTTGAGCGTGACTTTTCTAACGCAGCGATAAATTTTTTTGTTTAGTTTTGCTTAATCTACCTCATGTTAAAGTAATGGCACTCAAACCTAGTCTAACACTCGGTAATACGTACAAATCAGATATCGGCAACCCGCCAGAGCAACCCCGATCCTAAATCCACCCCTATGATTTGTCAAATTGCAAGTCATTGACAAAATTGAAAAAATTGCAAAAAAAGGAAAACCTCAAATACTATTTCCAAACGAATTTCCGAGAGGCTGTTTTGGTAAGAAATCCAAGGTAAAGGGTCGAACTTAGAACTACATCGTGAATTGCACGGTCACTCTCTGATTTTAGGCTCAATAGGAGTGAACGAAAAAGTGTACCGTTCTGAAACCGCTGAAATCTCACGCGTTACATCATTTTGCCATGAAACTGATTTTCGACACCCTACTAGGACTAAAAACATTTGTTTAATCCTGCTCTTGAAACATGCAGTTTCTTACTTGGATACAATACTCGATACAATTAAATTTCATAGTGAAGGAAAGGCACTATCGAGAAACAGAAAATTGTTTCGGGGTCCTGAAGTCGTCCCGAGTCCGAAACTGTAATCGGTTCCGTCTTAGGACAGATATTAAGAAATCATTAAATTTCGCTGGATCGACTATAAGTTGTAATCTATCGGACGCACTATGGATTTTTTGGCGAATTTTGCGAAAACACGAAAATTCTAAACCTTATTTCCAAACGAAAACAGGCCGCCGGGCCGCCGTTCTGGCAATAAATCGAAGCTCGAAAGTCCAACTTGAAAGTACATCGTGAATTGTGCGGTCCAGCTGCGATTTTGTGGTCAGCAGATCCTAACTAAAAAGTGACATTTGTGACGTTAACGAAAAATTTTAAAGTTTTGACAAGCCCTGCACGTGCATGAAATTTGGAAGGCTCTGCGCACGCATTCGGCCTTTTTAATTTCGCAAAATTTACAAAACTCTTCGACATGGGGTATTGGAACGCTAATAACTTTTTAAATATTCAAAGAATCGCAACGAGATATAGCCGTTGGGATTTTCTCGACAAGAAGACGCTCATACAAAAATAATAACATGACTGCCGGTACCACGCGATTTAGACAACCAATCAAAAATTGGTCACTATGTTGTCGCCACTGTTTCTATAAAGGCATGCTTCATAATATGCAACATGAAACTGATTTTCAACCCCCTATACGAAAACAAAAACATTTCCAATGTTAAAAATATGGGCCCAATATTCCAGTTGAGCATAGGTATATATAGGTACCTTTTGGGAATGCAGCTCTTTTTCGAATAGAAGTTGAAGGTGTTCGTCAGATCAATGACGCTAATTCTGTTTATTTCTTCCGCCCTTCAATTGGAAATGTGTTTCGTTGCTTATAATTATGTTGTTAACAAAATTATCCCCTCTATCAAAAATTCAACTGACTGAATTCCAAACGTGTGTTTCGATCATTTGGAAAAAACTTTTTGCCATTTGTATGACTGAAAGTGTATATCTTTCTTCAAAATTGTTCTTATATTGACTCACGTGATATTCCTGCTTGCTGAGATAAACGTCGCTTGGATTGATTAGAATATACCTACTTCAATCCCGTTGCTAACTTGCAAAATATTCTCTTTTTATCTTGCAGTTTTGTTCCTCTCCGCGATTTAATATCTTCAAGTGAACCTGTGCGGCGATATTTTTCGTTCCATCTTCCAATTGACTTACGATTTGGAGCCACGCGAACATTAAATTGTTGCCGAAACCTCTGAGTCTGAATAATTGAATTGGTTCTAATAAAATGCTACACAGACAATTCTTCGATAAGTCGGTCACCGTTAAAATTACTAACTAATTACTTTTTTGTTATTATTCATAAAAAATGGGTCACTCTTAATTTGTCACATTTTATACCTCTTAGTAAGTAGGTAGGTATTAGTTTTCTTCATACCATCGTTTTAAAATCAACTGTACATTGTAGCATGTAAAACTGTGTATTTGTTAAAAAACATATTGATCCCTATGAGTACAAAATACAATGCAGTTAGTTGCAACATTCCCTCTATGAAGCTCTTAAATAGAGAGAGAAGAATGCACCGCTATAAAAGAACGACGCCCTTGTGTAAAATTTACTGTAGAGAGAGCTTCAAAAGTAGACAAGCCTAACACAAACCGTGTTATAATCATTATTCATAACAGCTTCATTAAGTCCTCGTCAGTTCAAGCACACTGTCAAGGTAATATAGCAACGTTTGCTAAAATGTAAATATGTAACACCGGTCTAGCCGCGAGAAGGGTGCAACTGGAAAGGGGGTGGAGGGCATTGTGGGAATGTTTACGATTTATGAGCGAGACAGTGTGCATCTGTGATCACTAATGGACAAGAACGGGACGGAATGATCCATCCGGATATTAGAAGAGTTCGGATCCGATGTCAGCCGAGGGGGTTCGCAAAGTGTCCTAAAAGTTTTACAATCGCTAGCTGGCTGTGCGGTATACGGCATGCTTGATGGCCTATCTTCCAATGTGAGTAGCGGCCATAACACTAAGATGTATACGGCTGCGCTGGGGCCCCTCCTATATGCTATATGCAATCCGCATGCCACATACCTATAGGTATAACCCAACGAGTGCAGGGTGCTGTGACAGTCATTAGTCGTGTTCGACAGCCGCGGGCGAATCTTTAAGGTGAGCAACCTAACCTACTTACTGCTAATTATACCCTGCTTGAGATTCCCGCCCGGCATTGTCCGCAATTACGCCGGTAGACCTCGCCGAGCGCTTGTTGCTTCATCCTCTCCCAAGTCAACCTTGCATGCGTACCACAAACAACTTCGTACTTGGTCGTTTACATGCATGCATTTCATTGTGCATTCACGACAGCTTAGTAGTCCAATGGTCTCATTATTGTGAAGCAACTGCAAAAGTTCTGATTCGCCAAGACTGCGAGTTATCGTGCCTTGAAGACGAGAGATAACATCAAAATACGTGTTGCGCATTCAAAAGTTGTAGAATGCAAAATACAGGTTTTTTGCAAACTTTTGCATTAAGGTAATCTGGCTAACTGATCAAAATGCAGTTTTTATGTCGTCTCAACACTGGCATGCCTTTGTAGAATATAATAATATGTGTATGACTGATTCAGTGACGGGGAAAATTTCTGATTAAAAGTGAGGTTAGAATACTGGTCACATAACGGCCATTTGAAAAATAAACATTGATTAATTTATTATTATTAATGTTATTTAATCGATTGAGTAGGTACAATATATATTTCTATATTTCGTACTTTGTACACTGAATAAAATTAGGTATGGGACATACTTTAGTAATAATTCAGTCTTTGGCAAATGTTGATGGAACTTTTCATTTCATTTTTCAACATTTAAATTCTACACATGCTTATCATTCCTATTCTTCTTATGTATATCGATGTGTTTTTTATTATATGCACAGGATGTTTCAAAAACAAACCACCAGTACCTAAATTTTTTGACATGATACCTACTTCCAGAATTAGATTATTTTATTTATGACTTTCGTTTCTGACTTTCAAAAAGAGATAGATTTTACTCATTATTAGTACAGTGGTAGATAAAAAATCATTACGCTTAAAATGGCCAACTAACCGATGAAGTTGCAACCAGAAAATATAGAGGAGGGTAATTATGCACTGGATCTGAAGCGTACACCACCAAAAACCAAAAATAAAAACCAATTAAACAACAAAGCGGACACGTAAAAATATCTTTCAATATTTTTGTTTACTTTAGGTAATTCTGTAGACAAATCTATTTCACTTACCTCTTAATATTTCTCTAAATACGCATCTTTTTTTCATCCAAGCTTTAGAAATTTTAATATTTCTACTTCAGGAATTCTAAAAACATTAAAACTACAGTAGTAAGAATTATATAAAGTGAAAAGGTAAATTTTTTACTTTGTATGAATATTAGTAAGTATTGTAATTTTAATTTTTATAGATATCCTGAGGAAGAAACGATAAAGTTTCGAAAGCTTGGATATAAAAAAGAATAATCTTTTTTGGGGTACACAATTATAGGATCCCCGAAAATAAATTGTGTAATTTCAATTTTAACTTAGACAGTCGTTTAATCTATATCTTCTGTACTTTAGTAGGTATTAACGAGATGACTACCAAAAACATTAGATTAAACTTTTAGAGAAATTTATCCAGAAAGAAAGTGCAATGCTTTAAAAATTTTCCAAGTTTATTGAGGTTTACTAGAGGATCATGACGAGTAACATGTCACTGACAACAAATCATGATTATAAGGTTAAACAATCCCGAACATAATGGAACCCTCTTCCAAAAAAATTGTGTATTTTTTTTCGCAGAATTTGGACCGTAACCAAATAGCTAACAATAACATTCTGAATACGATATAGTTCACATATTAATACCTACTTAGATCCATTATACCTATAAGGTAAGTGTGGGTAATAAGGCCCACCTAAGGATTTATAATTTTTTGTTGTTATATTGTACATATTTCTCTTCCTTTTCCTTTTTATTATTTATTTATTACCACATTCCTTGAGATTCCTATCCAAAAAAATTCGATTTATCTAAAAAATATTCAAATTAACCAGTTTAAAACTGGGAAATAACCTCTACGCCTTTGACGTAATGTCAGAGGATCAGTTAGAGGGTGTTTTTTGACAACTAATAGGAATTAAATTAATACAAAAATACTGCGCTGACGTTCGGAAATTATATCCGTTTCGTTTTTCAAAGTTTAGGCTTTAGATTTTTATGTAACGTGTAGAATAACACGGCATAAAATAAAAATTGTTTATATCATTTCCATGGATACCTACTTACCATAGAAATATTGAAAAATATACTAAAAATATTAATTTTATTGAGTTCTTCTCTCAACATTGGTCCTAACCAAGTTGAACAAAATTCTACCGAACAATTTGATACGCATTTATCTTCTTTAAGTAAAATTATTGCAGATTCTTTGATTTTTCTTTTTTTGTTGTCTGCTTCTTTGGTCAAAATTTTTGCTAAATCCCATTTTAACCTGTGGTCGTTTTCCCAAATATGTTCACAAAGAAGCAGACAACAAAAAAAGAAAAATCAAAGAATCTGCAATAATTTTATTTAATGAAGATAAATGCGTATCAAATTGTTCGGTAGAATTTTGTTCAACTTTTTTTTTTTTCTGTTGCCTGATTCACAGTATTGCTCCTTAGCCTCAACAATTATTATTATTATTTTTCTGTGATATTTTCCAATAATTATTTATATCATCATAATACTGCTTAAAATCACTTTATTTTATTTGTACTTAAGTATTATAAATTTATATCCTTTTTCTATGGTATCGGCTTTTCATAGTAATGTTTGAAGATCCATTATTAAACGTGACAACGCTATAGGTCAAATTATGACTTCTTTTAAAACAGGTCCCGCTAAAATTCCTGAGATCAAGAATTGAATCTTATATGTCCGTTGATGAACCACTAATCGAGAGGCTTACTCGAATAACTGGTTTGACCATCTTGCGGTTCACCCACCTTTATTTCTCCATTACAGAAATATATGTAGAATGTTTAGATATAGATCAAGGAACGCACTTTAACGTATAACATATTTTAATACAGGCAAGCCAAAATTATTAGTTATTTATTATTATATTAATAATTAGGAATAAATTAAAGCTTACGCAGTTTGAACTGCGTGTTACTTATTTTTAGAAACAATAATATAACACCTGTGAACAAATCATGTAAAATATTTATATCCCACAGTCTCTAGGGTGTTGTTATTTTCAATAAATATCAGGTAAACTGTTATAAAGTTACATTAACGACTTGTTTATGTAAATATAACTCTGACGGCATAATTAATTGACGCATCGTGAATAAGTATCCTTTCTGACTATCATATCAGAAGAATATTTTTGTTTATAGAATTTGTACATATTTTGAAGTTTATTCCGTGTAGTTCATTAAGCACCAGCATCTTCAACATGTCGCTATCTAAGCATTATCTCAGCTTCTACTTGCAATTCAGATTTTTATATGAAATAAATGGAAGTAACATTATTTGCAATAAGCTAATTGTATTGGTAACTATAAGCTTCGATTACTGTTTTAGTTTAATTTTGCATTTTTGAAACAATTTCAAATTATTTAAAAAGTCGTCGGTAAACTAGAAGTTATAAACGTATAACGGTTTAACATAAAAGTGTGTATGAGTTACCAAAGGATACTTTAGTTCAGTTAAGTTGATGATAGATTGCGACAAATATAATGAAGAGTATACTGTAATGCTGTCAATCATCACCCACAGATGTCTAAGACACTTTTAATTATTTTACAAATTGACATACCAACATGTTTAACGTCAAATTCCAGTAGTTTGTCTGCTTAAGTGTGGTCACGTTTTTATAGCTCAATATTATATTTAGTTAAAGTTTAAAAATATTCCAATAGCGAATTAATTGTTCAAGAGTGTTAAATACATCAGTGTTGAAAAACCGATTATTAATAATGGGACCAAATAAAGACAGCAGTAATTTAAACAAAACTATTGCTGAAACAATTGAAACATTTTTTACTGCAAATAATGTACCTATATCTAAATATCTACTCTATAAAAAAGTTTCAAGATAAAATAGTCAGTCATAAATGAAAACAAGATATATCGCGATAAAGTAGTCTTTTTGAAAAGTCACAGAAAGAAAAAATATATGCAGGAAGATAATAAAAATATTAAATCAAAGTTTATTGAACTCTTCCAAGAAAAACAAAACGTAAACATAAATATGGAAAATATCAGCTTGTACAGAAATAACATTAAACTTAACCTCGTAAAATTAATTCAGTAACGTTAAAATTTGATAAACATTTTGTATTTGGGAATAATGGAGAAAATTACGTGAGGACCTCAATAAATACCATTTCATTAATTTGACTATTTTTTTCAGTCTTTAGTTTTACATCTACCTTATGGGTTAACAAATATTGTAAATTTTAATTTTTTTAAAGTAAATTCTCTAGTTTGCTGTCTGTCTGTTCATATGTTACAATTTATTTTGCCTGTGTTGGTGTGTTTTGCTTTTCTGTTGACGAATGTTTCATAGTTTTATTAAATTAATTATTTTTTACACAAATTTGGTAGTTAAAATTAGTAGGTATTATACCTACATATTATTAACTGGTTAATAATTTAAATTTTTCTTATTTATGTAAACATGTCGTCAAAAAATGTCCAATTTTTAAATTATTTGCTTGAATGTTAGGCTTTAAGTTGTTTTAATTCTACAAAAGATTATATATTTACACAGAAGAAACCTGATTAAACGAAAAAATTGACTCTAATTTATTTTTCATACCAAATTATGGATTTATTCGAAGGGATAGGGAAGACAGGTGGAATTGAATTGTTTATAAAGAATTCGTTAAAATATAATTTAGTTTAGTTAGTTTAGTTACCGACCGAATAGTACCTTTTTGGGGCAGTTATGGGCGTCAATAAATTTATTAGGTGAATTATATTTGTTCAGAGTATTAAACCGTCTTCTTAGCTCAAATATAAAAAACTCTGCGCTAGAGGCACTTGATACCATGTTGTCTCTGTAGTAAAACAACTAACTAACCTTAAAAAGTTAGGCCGATAAATCTACAGGATAAAATGTTGTTTAAAGTATTAGTACCTACGGCGACAATGAGAAAAAAAAATTGTGCCTGGACAAAAGTTGATGAATAAATTAAATTTTGGTGATATTTTAAGCTGTAATTGGTATTGTTTTGACGTAAAAAAATTGCACGGAAGTGGGGCTAGGAAAATTTATTCATCAAGTTCTTCGACAATTGTTTTTTCAACAACATTTTATCCTGTAGGTTTATCGGCTCAACTTTTAAGGTTCAACCCTACTAATCTAACTATCTAACTCTACTAATACTGTTATAACGGGAGGAGATTTGAAAATCAAACTTCTATGTTTAGATAACTCCTCAAGTTTTCTTCGTTTAATACGTTTGATATATCGGTATTAGATTTGGAATTGAATAATGTTGATTTTGTTTACATCTACTTACTGAGTGGTGTAGGTGATATGAAACATGAAATATCTTACAACCGTTTGATATTCACTCGCCGTCTTGGAAAAATACGTGTCTCAAAACTTTCTGCACCGTGGAAGACAACTACAATAAAAAACATGAATAAATTACGTAACAGTGCTTTTAGTAAAAATAAGAAAACCAAACTTCCAGCTGACTTTAATATTTATAGACATCTTCGGCATTGTACCATAGGGGCCGATAAGAAAGAAAGCGTGCCTATTTAAATTTTATGATAACAAATAAGGATAGCAAAAGGAAATGGCAAACATTATGTTCTATGAATATAATTAATAACAAAGACCCAGGAAATTAAATACCAGATGACTAATGTAACGTTAATATGCCAATGGTGTGCTTATACTACTACTACTACTACTACTGATGAAAGTAAAAGTAAAATGACATATGCATTTTATTAGATTTCATCAAGGTATTTAATACATTGAATCATATCATATATGAACAAAACTATCTTAACGATATGATTCAAAGAGTGCGCTTAACATCCGCAGTGGATCCATATTTGGTCCCTTGCTGTTTTCAATATAAATTTTAGATTTTAACACTGGGTAATGTTCATCACTATGCGAATGACACGTAATATTGACAAGTATTTGAACCTAAAAAGAAAAGGCTAACTGTTAACAACTTGCTGAATAGTTTATTAGGTGACACCAATTTATAAATAGTAAATTAATGTAAAAATTTGGGTACCTATATGGTTTGATACAGATATACAATTTACTAAACATATAAATTAACTGAACAAAAGAAGAAGTTCAACGGTGTTAAATTTTGGAAGCCAATTGATCGCCAAAACGAGAAATACCACGGCCTGAAAACAATGTTTGCAATAACGCCTTTGTATTGAGTGCAATGTGGCAGGTGTATTTAGTTGATTGTCAATATCACTTTAGTATATTATGTCCTACAAAATTATTACTTATACCTGTAGATTAAATTATGTTTCAATGCCAAAGTATACTGAAATTCAGTCGATGCATTGCAAATGATTCAGTTACTATAGTAGAAAATAACTGTTTTTATTATGTATAAATAAATCTGCCATCTAAATCAACTTGGGTATTTTATATAACATTTTTAATCCAGCATAATATAAACTGCCCGTTTTCAGTTCTGTTTTTTGTTCTATTTTATTATACCTACTTGAATTAATATTTTACTGTTCTCAAACATTTAATTTTTTTTTAATCTTAAATTATTTTTAGCTATAAACAAAAAATCAACAGTTAGTTATAAACATTCTATACGACATGCCAATAAACCCTCATAAAAAGCAAATATTAATACTCCGTAGCATTGTCGATAAAACAATAATATTGACTTCGTATTCCGCATGTTCGCTTGTTGCGTTCCACTCTCAATATTAGAAGTCTAATTGAATGTGTGATGGAGATATGTTGATATGGGGCAGGCCAGACGTCTATATGACGCTGATTGTGTGTGTAAACGGGACAGATCGATGGCATCCACCCTAGAGTTGTCCTCTTCCACACCCCTCTATCATCGTAGTTCTTGCTTCATTCCACACTTTGCTGACTTTCCGAATGTCGGCCATCTTGATTTATTGTTATGTGTCTCCAACCGGTTATCTATTAACCGGAGTACTTTATTAATTAGGTTCATCAGGTTTCTCAGTTGATTGATTGAAATTATTTATTAGCTTTATTTGTATTTAATTAAATTGTTTTTTTCTTTCCTAAAATGTATACTGTGTGTTACACTTTAAGTTTCTCCAATGATATTCTTCTTTCTATCCAACTGTCTTTGTAAACATGAAAATTTTGTGCAGAATGAAAAACACCTTCGTCTCTCTTTACCTAACACAAAATCCTAAGATTTTCCAGGAGTTACTATTGTGATTTGAAAGACGGTTAAGAAAACATTTTTTTTAGACCTTACAATGTTGCAATAAATCCCTTTGATTCGATTCATTTCTTAAGAAAAGCAAATGTTTGTGCGGCTAAGTTTACCACCAATAATCCGCCAAAGTCCTTAATATAAATATTGATCGATACACCACTGACAAAAAATGATAATACTTACGACCGGGGATATAAATTCTGGGATATAAATTCGAATTTAAAGTGGTAGTTTATATGTTTATAACATTTTTTACTCTCATTATATTCTCTGAAAATGAAACAACCGATGTTATTTCATGAAATTCTACTAAATATTGTCATATGCTATAATTTGTTCTGCTTCAAAAATAAAAATTCTCCTTGATTAGAATAACGCACATTTATAAAAGAGGGAATTATTATTAAACCTCTAATAATCAACATAATTTGTGAACAATTACTTATCAATGTTTAATAAAATATTAATATCTTTCTAGTTCAACTTTATTTAAGAGAATTTTTTTCTTTTTTGAAGTTTCATACTCGATTATTGATAGATAAACTAGTGCCTTTTACTATGTGACAATATAACTATAGGTAGGACCTATAAATATCGAACTCGTAAAAGATATAAACATTAATTATCGTTACCACAAAAGTAACGGTCGAAGAAAAAGTACAAATTATGAAAATGTAATTTAGTTACCAGTTTGTATTATAAATTCAAAGTTTCTACAGTTAGCAAAGAAAAAATTATTTAAGACTATACAGGGTGATTCATTTAACTCGAGGAGAAAAATTAGGAAACTATTATACAGTCATATTCTTGTTCAAATATGCAAAATAATTTTTTTGCCGGAAGGACTTTGTTTCCTAGTTATTGGACCTCAAAGTTTGCGTACGTGATATCAATTTTTAAAATTTTATAACAGTAAGTCATGAGTTTTAAGTGATAAGTATAAGATTGACATGACAGAAATAGTTACATTTATAGATTTTTAGAATAAATTTTAGTTTATTTTTTGAAAATGCAACACTCTAAAGAAAAAATTGAAAATAATATTTTTGTGTACCGTTTTTGTAATTGCTGCATTTCGTGAATATAGCACAAGATCCCCGAACAGATGACGATCATCTCGCCGAGTGTATTTAGTCAGTTGCGAGAATTTGGAATTGGCAATTCTCATACTGATACTGGTGGTCCTCATCAAAATCATCATGTTGTTCAACGAGAAGAGGAAGTAATAGATTGTGTACTTTAAGATCCTGGAGCCTATACTAGGCAGATTGCTGCCCGTCTAAATGTGTCACAATGTTTCGTTTGGAGAACGTTAACGTTAAACAGAGAAGTCTTCCACCCATATCATAAATGAAAAGTACATAATTTGCAACAGGGCGATCACGTTCAACGACTCGCATTTTGTCATTGGCTTCTTGAACAAAATGAAAATTTTATTACAGAGACGCTTTGATCAGACGAATACCTTTACTCGCGATTGCAAAAACACATTCCACAATGAGTACATATGGTCTCCAGAAAATCCACACGCTTTTCAAAGAGGAGCTTTTCTGTGAATGTTTTTGGGTGGAATTTTTAACGCACGAACTTCCGATTCAAGTCCTTCCTAATCGTTTGGAGGCGTGTTTAAATTTACTACAAAACGAAATCGACGAGTTGGAAGATTTTTCTGTTGGTCGCATGTGGTACCAACATGGGAGCACCACCGCATATGCACTGGACTTAATTTTAATAGAATATGGATTGGCCGACGTGGTCTAGTGCTATAGGCTGCAAGATCACCTGACTTAAGCCCTCTAGATTTTTATTTATGAGGGCATTTGAAGCAATTGGTGTATGCGTTGTAAATCGATGACCGCGAACAATTAACGCAGAGAATAATGAATGTAGTCGAAAACATTCAAAATACACAGAATTTTCAATTACTGTATGATTCGCTCATTTTGCGATGCCTTGTTTGTATCCGAGATGAAAGTGGTCTTTTTAAGCATTTGCTTTAAATTATTAAGTATTATTTTTTTTTAATTTCCAAAAAATTGTTACCTATTTTATTTTCATGGTTTCTGTTGTTATTAATACGTTTACCTATTTCTAGTATATTTCTAAATAAATTATATTATTATTTTTGTATTATTATACATTCCATTATTTTTTGCTTCGAGTTAGGAAAAATGCATCTCACGTGTGGAGACTCTGAGGTCTAATAACTCAGCAACAAAGCCCTTCCTCCAAAAAATTCATTTTAGATTTTTGAACACGAATATCACCATGATGTCCCTTAATTTTTCGCCTCGACCTATGAAGCACCCTGTATTGCCTAGTCTTTTTACTATTTAACCTACTTTGAGTTCCATACTAAGTATATATTTTAGAAATCAAGGTGAGCATTTAAATATATTTTTTTAAAGAAATGAGCAAATTTTGTTGGAACCTTGCAGGATCTTTCTAAATCACTGCTTTCAATATCTTTAGTTTTAGTTTAAATAAGGTAAAAATGCAAATATAAATATTTCAGCTACATTTTATTAAATTCTATACCTACCATAGAATATAGACATTAACATTTCTTAACTATAAAGATATTAGGGGCGATTTATATGATTATCGTCTGGTATTCCTGATCTTATCAATTTCCAGATAGAATATCAAATTAAAATAGAATTAAAAATAAAGTATTTCATGCATTACAATAACTTAAAATCCTGTAACGACAAATTCCTGCTTTATAGTGAGTTTAATATTGTGAGTGGATGATTCCAGACATTCCAGAATAAAACAAGCGAAACAAACCGGATTCTTAAATCTTGAGCCGTAAACAATGATTTCGGAAGTTAAACTTTGGTCGACCGACGCTGTTACTGAAATATTACCTACTTGTAGGTGTTAAATATGTTACTTAGATCTGCTTGTGAACAATTGAATTTCAAGTTTTATTTTTTAAATTCTGATAAGGTTCCATGTTGGCCTCGAAATGTACAGGGTGATCATTTATATTTACATCGTATTTAATTGGTGACCATAATGATTTTTTTTCAATAATTTATTTTTAGACGTTTTGAATTTTGTAATTTTTAATCCAATTTTTATCATGCGTTAAAGAAGGTCCAATAAACTTAATAATTGTATGTTTAGAGATGAAACATCAAAGTGAGAATATCAAATTGGATATGTTTTTTGTTATTATGCTTGTATAAAACCTAAATAAAGTCATTTATAAACAATGCATATCAAGCAAAGAAAGAGAATTGTAAAAAAAAATAATTCTGCAATTACTTACTTTCGCACTCCCGAACAACTATAAATTATAAATTAAGAGTTGTATTATATTTTTGCAAAAATGTATCTCTCTTGGTTTAGGTAAATGTTTGGTAGAAATAATAATACTGTCTTTTATTTGTATAAGTAATAGAAGTTTTATTCTTCTATTATTGTTTCAGTAAATTATTTTCACAAACTAAGTATTATTATGTTTTTCTACAAGGTGAATTAATTTTAAATACTGAAACATTGAGAGTAAATTTTTTACTAAAAATCACTTTGGTATTGTTTTTGAATGGGAAACGTTGGTAACCTATATGACTTATACTAGTAAGTGTAAATTGTTATCAATAGCTATTTTTACGTAGAATTAAATAAACCTGCTGCCACGTCTATTGCTAACATGATTTCCAAGATACATAAACTTGCTTTTTTTAAATTGTTTTCAATGGCACCCACATGACTATGGGTTCATAAAAAATCTTATTTTTTCTGATTTCAAAGATATAAATGTTTGTATCTTTGTTGGTTATGTAGAAATAATGAAATATTCAATTTCTTTTTTAAATAAATATTTCTAAAATAAATCTATCAATTTGGTTATTCAGAATTGTAATTAAGCTCCATGTAATGAATCAATTTATTTTTTACACTGCTTGTTTACTTTGCGATTTGTTGATAGTGTTTCATTCGCGGCTTTATTTTAACAATAATCAGCTGAATTATTATTTCGTACGTGAGTTTTTAAAACAGATCAAACGCGAGATGAATGAAGGCGCAGAACTATGATACTCTGAAGGAGACTATTTGACAATCCATTTCTCTGTAAATAATACAACAAAAAGATGTGAAAAATGTATCGGCACTGGAAAATGTCACTTCTAACAAGTTCATATGAGTAACTGCCTGCCTGAAGTATTTTGGAATTTAGTGAAGAGTTAGTCTGTTTTATTTTTGTTCTTTAATCAGATAAGGTATTTAGGTTTTACTTTTTAAATTTGTTATGCCGCTGTACCGTAATTAACGAAATAAACAAAATAACTAGTGCAGATTGTAAATCTTCCATTTCTGTCACCAGCTGACTATCAAATAAATATTAACATTAAATTACGACCATTATAAAAAAATTATTTAGGCGAATTATTTTTAAGAAATCACAAAAAACGTATTCTGTTGTTAGGGGGATATTGAAAATGTTTATTTTTGTTGTTTTTAAAAACTTCCTCGTCATATCTATTGCATATCTACGCCTATAAGTATACATAAAAATTTTTTTGGGCAATTTGATAGGCCTTGACCTAACCTAAATTCAACCCAATTTCATTGGAGGTTATTGATTCGATTAAATAAAATAGTATTCACCGTAAAAACAATAAACCTGTTATACATTATTTATTAAATTATCGCCTACAGTTATTTTTATGAATTCAATATCCTACCTTATTTGTCGTTAATCCAACACAATTAATATTTGCAAATAACCATATTACGCATACACAATACAACTAACACATAACTTGTTGATAATAACACTGTCTTATAAAAGTACAAAACCACACTAAATTTCGTTAGAAAGTTTCTCTTTTGGGAAGCTGTTTGAAATGAGAATTAAGTGGGTCATTTTTTGCTTTGCATATTTAGAAAGTGCGGAGCTACATTATAGTGAAATTCCATCTACTACCCTTCGCTTGTATAATAGGGGTGTTAAAATCAAAGGTATTGGGGTTGATTCAATGTTCATAATAGCAACGGTTAAATGTGTAGCGTAAACTATACGTGTAAAATTCAAATTCGAATATATTTCACTTTTAGAAAAATTACATATAAAATATTGTTTCGAGCCTAAAACCTGGTGTGAGTACTTGTAATTGTGCGCATTTTGTTTAAAAGTTTCTATATAATAAAGAACAATACATTTATATAACAAATAGCAGTTGCAAATTTGAAATAAAGCAAATCTACAATATAAAAAAAAATGTGATTTCAATATGATAAAATATTTAAAAATGTATTTTTGTTACCTATGTACAGGGTGATTATTTATATTTTTATACTCCCCTTAACTTTGTCATGTTTGGAAAAAGTAGAAAAGTGTAAAGACAGAGGTTTTAGTTATTTTTGCGTAGATTTTAAATACGATATCAGAAAAGCAATTGAGTAACGCTAAAAACATTTATAATAAAATTTGTATTTTTTGTATAGTAACAGGTACGCTGGCATGAAAATAGTTCAAAAATCGCAAAAGATAAATATACAGTGTTATATATTTTTGAAAAGCTATTTTCATGCTCTTTCATATTTTTAAAATACAGCATGTTATCAAACAAAAACCAAAAGTTTGTATTATAACTTTTTTTGGCGTTACTCAATTGTTTTTCTGATATTGTATTTAAAATATACGTAAAAATAACTAAAACCTTTGTATTTGCACTTTTTTCTTTTTCCAAAAATATATAAATGATCACCTACCTACTCATGTTGCAATTTTCTTGGAAAACAGTCCTATGTTATTTATTTGCTTAAAATTTATTGGTAATAGGTTATAAAACTTCAAGCCATAGTACCTAAGCAACAAATCCTGTGCTGTTGATTTGAATATTATTGTGGAATACTAGTACCTACCTATTTATATTAGATGTCTGTTCTTCGATATACCTACTTAATTAAACCACTGCTTCACCTGTTAATAGAATGTAGTAGATAATAATATATCGAAAATACAATAATTAAACATATAATTTTCCTATTCTTTATGAGGTTATACATATAGAGAATTTAACAGATGCAATTTATTTGTTTTATTTAATTAGATTTATTTATTTGTTTAACTATCAACGTCTGATTCTGTCAGATCCCATAATATTTTTATATATCAATTGTGTAGGTACACCACAAGTGTTTTATAAAATATCAAGCATGTTAGTTAAAAACGTATTTTATTGACAATAAAATTGGCCATCTAACTGTGACCTAATATTAAAAGGACAAATAATGGAGGAATATCGTTTTCATAATTTTAGATGAATATATTGTGCGGCAGATGTTTAGGTAATCAGTTTTTCGAATTTGTTGGCTTATTTTATTTAGGATTAGTAATCCAATATCAACGTGTTATGTTAAAATAAATAAATATTGAAATTACTAAATAATTTATATATAATATTCGCCCACTGATTGTTAATTTTTGTCATAAATACCAAGCTCGTGTCATTTTATTACCTCAACTCAATATATAAGCATTAATACAATATTTTGACTATAACTGTTGTATTTTTTATGACAGCATATGATAATAAATTGTAGGTTAGCCATATGTTGATTTGTGGAGGAAAATGATAATTCATAGGTACGTTCTGGAAATACGCCAATTGACATACCTATTAGCTATTGTCTTCTTGTATCTATTTCTGAATTGAACTTAATCGCAAAACGAAGTGTAAATTGTGAATAATAATAAAATACAAGCGTATATCGTTAATGTGTATGTATCAAGAATTTTTTGTTATTTGGGCAAGCATGGATAGGAATGGAGTTTGCGTTCAGGCTTGTTTTGTAAACTCATATTGCGCTGGTTGTGCGTTAAAATTAAAAAAAGTGAACATCTTTGGAAAATACATGAATAGGCTGAATTTATTTTTATACTGGGTGATAACCAGATTAGTCCCGATCTAATTTCTCGGTTGATTTTGGGAATAAAATTTTGAAGTTCTGGTATATTATTTGTGACGCAAACCAGTCCTATTTTGCACTTATTGGGCGATTTCGAATCAAACCAGAAGTACCAGTTAACTTTTGATTTTTGAATATCGCACTCTGTACCTATATATTTTTACACATTTAGATTCCACATTCTCGTTACAGCAATGTATCACAAGGTACTATTGTTTTCAAAATGGCGTAATAAATTCGAAAAAGTACAAGAACCAAGTTGGCTAGACTGACAGACAAGACTGTTTTCAACGTATTTACTCAGTAGGCCTTTAATATGATGTATTACCTTTATGTTTACTGTCGCATTTCAGTAATAGTTTATTTCGTGCAAAAAATCGCCATTTTTAAACGAAATACAATTTTTAGAAAAAACTTAAAAAGCAAATAGACTATATTCAATTTTTTTACCAGTTTCTTTTCTTTGGATAGGTATTGTTTATAAACGACCTTATTTAAATTTTATACGAGCATAATAATAACAAACACATCCAATTTGATACATTTATATTGATGGTTCACTTCTAAACATACAATTATATTATTATATTGAACTTTTTAACTACATGATAAAAAATTTAAGTAAAATTACAAAATTCAAAAAATCCAAAAACAAATTATAAATTATTTTAAATGGTAAATATATTTTTCTACTTGCACCAGCAAAGCTCATAACCTTTCATTTGATGTATGATATTTCTAATTTCGGTACTAATTTACTTTGAAATGATTGTATTTCTGTAGATGCTAATTTAATACATACCTACATCGATTGCATTAAATAATTGAAGAATAGCATAATACAGAAATCTAATAATTTCAAAGTAGGTAAATTAATACTCTAGTTGTGATCCGGTATAACCATGCATTTAAAGTAAGGAAACAAAATAGTTATATATGCAACAAGTGCGTAAGGTGAGATTTGTTCACGAATGGGAAATTTGTCAATCCCATGAGTGAAAAAAGCACGAATTGCATAGAATATTTTTTCTACTACCAAAATGGTTACTAAGAAATATATGTATAAAGTACACTAGTGCGTAAAGTATTTCATTTTTTGCACTAGTGCGTAAAGGCTGTTGTTGATTAATGCTGCATTCTGCTTAAACATTAACATATTTGTTATATGGGAAAAAATTAACACTTCTGTATTTAACAAAATTTATTGTAGTAACGAAACTTACGTGATTAATTTTATATAATATATGAGATAATATGTTTCTAACAATAGTAATTTAAGCAACACTTAACCCGAAGGAGTCATTAATATGGTTTTTTGTGCCGAATTGGCTATACTCGACGGAGCATTGCATTCAAAATCTGATAAATCTGATAAATCAACATCCATATTGTACTTATCTCTTCGAAAACTAAGAAATATAAAATAAAATAAAATTTAAATGTGAAAGTTACATAAAAACATATTTAATAACAAATTTAAAGGCTTTCTTACTTAAATTTTCTAATATAAAATGAAACGAACTTCAAAACGTCAAACTTACTTAAACGTCAAAATTTAGCAATGACAATATTGCTATGGCCTACTTAATTTTAAATGAGTGACACTAATCAGTTTTGAAAGTATAATGAAACTTCAAACTTTATAACAAAATTCAAAGATTATTGTTAAAGAATAGTGAGAATTAGGTAAATGGACTACATAAAATGAAGTAACCACATTTAACGTTTTTAAAATAAGATATTATTATGATTATAATAGGTCCTTACAGGTGCTCTAATATGCAATTTTTTACTATTTTACTTTACGCACTAATGCGTAAAGTTTAACTATACGCACTATAAAGCGTGCGGAAAGTTAGTACTTTAAGATCGGTAGTAGAAAAAACTCTTTTCACGAGAACATTTTTCTTACACAAAAATACGGTGCTATTATACAAACGAAAGTCAAAATAAAAAAAATATATACAATTCTTGGCAAGCATCTTCAGTTTTAACCTTACATCCATTACTGCCATATATTGACTGTTTTAGCTTATCACTTTTTGGGTCAATTCGTATGTTTAAATTTTTGGTAATTAGGTATATCTTAAGCATATTGTTTTTATTTTTCAAAAAATTAAAAATATCTTTATGTTTTTTCGCATTATATAAATCCTCATATAAATTAATAGGTAGAAAGCCATTATTTAACTTTGCAGCGAAATCAAAGTAAATTATTGAAATGCTTACAACATAAGAATATTCCTCAGTCCTGCTATGAGCACTGGAATATCCACTAAGTACTTGCGTTATGTGTGCTTCAACGTCCTCACTTGAATTGACCATTCTTGATAACATGTCTCAGTTTGTGCGTGCCTTAACCAGGGCGCACCTTTACACCTTGACTCAAGGGTATCTCTTTATTTTAACAATTATTCTTGGAATATGCGTGACATAAAATTTTTTCCTTTATTTTATTTTGAGATTTTAAATGGTTATAAACTAAAAAGAGCAAATTACGCATTAACGGCTTTCGCACTTTATACATAATTATTATACATATACATTTCGCAGATACACACAAATTATTTACTAATACATTTCTAAAATCGTTCTCTTTGCTCCTTACTGTAGTCACAGTAAACAAACTATAGTTTCCAATATTTTTGAGATGTAATCGAGATGACAACCAGGAAATGATATTTTAAATGCGTTTATTTTACCGATTTTTCAACTGTTTCGGCGTCTATTTTGTATAATTTTGACTTTTATGATTTCCCTGGTAATTTTTAACGATATTTTGAAAACTGGGTAATGCTGTTCTTCAGTATCATTCATAACAGTAATAAAATTTAACCACATCGCACGATTTTAGAGTCCGTCGAATATTCCTTCCATATTTTGTAACAGAGACATTTAAATATGTTATCCAAAATATTCGCTTTCCTTAATTAAAGCCTTGACAAGCTGCTTCTTAGGTTTAATATGATAAGACAGAATGCGGACTTTTGATTGATCAACCAAAAGCTCGTTAATAGCGCGCATAGATCTGGGTCTCAATGATATTCTTTTTGATCATACTATTTTCTTGTAATGGTTCTTCAGATCTACTTTTCCAGATATATAAAGCGGAGGCAATCTTAGTAAAGCCTTATTGTTGTCCCATAATCATAGATATCTTAAAATGTTCTATCCTATATCTCGATGTAAATTTTTTAAACTTTTTTCTTTTGACCATTAAGGGTGTAGCTAACATCTGTTTTTCCTCCTTCACTACCACTTTCAACATTATCGCTGTCATATTCTTCTTCGATGAAACAATCCATCACGCTAAAAGTCTCTAATGCAAAATTGAGTAAAGGAATATTCGACGGATTTCAATTACGTACAATGTTCAAAGATATAATTTTTGTTGCCAAAATGAATAACATTTAAAAAGCAGTGTAACTCAATTTTAAAAATATTGAAAATATCCTTGGGAATCACAAAATGTCAAAATTACAAGAAGGAATGGTTCAAATAGTTTGAGAATTGAAACGCTTGATGAATTTGATATTGCATTACCTGATTTCTCATCTCAATTACTTCCCAGAAATCTTGAAGATTTTAGTGAGAAGCAAATAGAACGATTCCATCAAGATATCACAAAAGAGGAACGCCGATAATATTTTAAGTTTTGCATAAACATAAATATTGAATGCTTGTATCACTATCACTTAGGGTAGATTTGTGGTACCATAGAACGATGAAAGTAATATGCGCTCGTTCTCTTTAAATAAACAGGAGGAATTGGAACTATTTTTTGAGGTTAAAAACACTGTTGTACCATCAGAATCAAATTCAGCACATCAAAATACATGTGTGGTGATTTAGTTTGCCGCATATGAGATGTCTTTCTTTTGTGTTCCTGTGAATTAATCATCCTTTAATTAACTAGGTATTGTAGGATTATATTATATAGGCATCATTTTGTCAATTTAATAACTTGAGAAGAGACTCCTGTCACCTTGTAGCCCTAATAAATGCCCATTGCATTCCAACACATTTTTTTCAAGTCAATAACTGAAAACAGATACCCACCTTCGGATATAAATAACTGTATTATTGTTAGCATGAAATGATTTCTAGAACAGCTTAGATATAACACCTTTAATTTCAAAATTAACTAATAAAAAAAATTCCGAAATGTATACCTAGATATAGGTACACTATAAAATAGTGGGAGCGGTCATAACTATATTAATTATAATAAATAAATGGTTGTTTACCATTTTTTTCAGATTGAAGAATTTAAAATATTTGTTCTCAGAAGAATGTCGTATAAATTATAATAAATTTAATAATTCTCATGGCAGTCGCTAAATAACATTTTTATTTGATTTTGTCAAATCAATAATATACATATATCTGGATATATGTAAATGTATCTGTATAGCAGGTGACACAAAAAAAATATATATTTTCTCCAGTTTGTTATCTAAACATAAACGTAGGAGAAAAGGATTTGCCTATTTGCAATATTAAAAGCAACAATATATGCCACACATTTAAATTATATTAGTCAGTTTTGAAATATAATTTGTACATTGTTACCGTTTATAAAAATATTCACTTTAGAGGAGAATTCTGTAAACTAACTAAATGATTACTCGCTCACGTTTTACAATATTCCGGTGTCTTGCAAATACCACCAAACCTTTATCGGAATTTAAATATGAACAATAAAATTAATAATAGTTTTCAGCTAATTATACAAAACTTCATATTTATGTTTTACTGTTACAATACTTTTAAAATATACCATGCCTTATTTTAACATAAAAAATTGTATAGTGTCTAATAGGTATATAATCCATTATCTTGAAATTTGGTTTTGATTAAATTTAATTTTTAAAAGGACTTGCTTTTATAATAATCAATACTTATTCGAAGTATTATCATTTTTAGTAAAATTTATGACTTCTAGATAACACCATCTCACTTAGGGATATCGGGTTCATATGACTGTAGGTTGGGGTAACTGACTAACATGATAATAAATCATTCACAAGAGTCAATAAACTATCTTGTAAAATTGACGTCATAATCTCCGTATTTGTTAGACTGTTAAGCGATGGCTGCACTTGACATAAACATGTCTTTGTTTATATTAATAAAGATATAGTTACGCTGGTAGCATTTTCTCCGGCATTTGACCTATGGTTGTGTACCAGATATTTAATTCAATTCATGTTGAACCGCATTTGTGCATGCACTGTTTATGTTTGTTTTACTGCAAACATTTCAAGAAATGTCATGCCAGTTCCATTTAATGTATGCCGTTTTATGTAAAGCTGCATAAAATTATCTAAATAAAATTGAGAAACTAATTAAGAGAACAACTGTCGTAAAATTTAATGAAAATTAAACATAACTATGGAATCAATAGTAAAAAGAAGACGAAAATATTTAAAATGGTACAACCATATTTTCATTTATTAATTAGTATGTTAATCATGACTTAGACAGATTCAAATATATTACTGTAATACATAAATATTTATATATAATGATTTATTACATAAATAATACAAATTATCTGTAATAAATGTTCCATTTGATACATCTAATTATGCGAAATAAATTAACGATTCAAAAAGTTGTAGGTGTTTCCTACAGTTTACTCATAAATAATTTCTATTAAATTGGCGTTACTATAATTTTAAACTATTAAATTTTAAACAAATGACCACACATATTTGAATTCTTATTGGATTCCTATAGCAATTATTTTCCGGTGTTTAATGAGTTGCCTTCTTTATTCTTTACATTATTTTACTTAGTATTTAATTGTCTAAGATAATTAAGCCGACTTTAAAATGTAAATGTATAGTATCAGTGAATATAAGGTAAAAAAATTAATCATTTAATTTTCTCATAATGACAAACGCCGCGTTATCAATTTTATTGTTTAAAATTAAAGCAGAACAACTAATATCATTAATAAATACCACACATTTCTTTAAATAAATAAATTTGTTCTCATGTGGCATCAGATATATTATTTTTATCATTATTAACAGGAAATAAGAGCAGATGAGCTATTATACGTAAGATACAAAATAAGAACTGGTCTAACATTGACAAAAAACGGCATTATTTAGAAAATAAAAATAATAACTTTCAAAAATGTATATGCTAATTGTACCTGTTTTTTTTTAAGGAACTAACAAATACCTCATTACAATATTCTCAGTCAAGGAGTTCCATTGGCAGAATATTCTGTTTGTTATAAAATTTTGTAGTGTCACTGTTTGGAAACTTATACACAACAGTTTTAATATTAAACGCGACGATCAAACGTAAATAAATATAATTGGTAAATAGGAATAATAATTATTGAGCTGCTTTCGAATTATCTAGATGGACTAACTAAATATGAAATCCTTATTGATGGTTTCTTCATATTTTAAAAGTAGATGGATATATAAATTATAGAATCGAAGGAAAAGTTGAGGATTGGGATTAGTGAAAAATTTTCTCACCAAATATTAACTTCATATATTTAGTTGGATCAAGATTGATTTGAATTTATAATTGTTCCTAAATCCAATGGATGATGGGCAAATGTGACTGCATCCTATAGATTAAAGTAATTCTATTACCAACATGAAGAACGGCCATGTACTTTTAAATAATTTTATGCACCAGTTGCTCCAATTTTCCATGGATAATAATTCGCTTAAAGACCAAATAATATTTTGTTACCATCTATTTATTTGTTGTCGTCCGCCTAATAGATATGCTAGGAGTTTTGCATCAGGTGTAAATTATATTGTATATGACAAAGGCAACCGAAAGTATAGGTTCCTATACTGAATATTGCGTCACACTGAAGAATACTTCGTACCAATTAGGAGAGGATGAACCTACTCTAAACTATTCGAGAGAAACGCTTCAATTCAGTAAATAAATTGCTAGGTATTTCGGTTACTTTTATTTTAAGAAGGAAACTTTCTCAAGATCCTTAGAGAAATTAAGATAATAAGACATCAATAAGGTAATGGTGGAGTTGAATTCAAGCATTTCCAAACTGGAGGAGATTAGTGGTTTTAAGTCGATCAGAAGCAATAGAATACTGAGTAGGTGGGTTAGACAAATAACTATTAGACTAGGGGTTAAGCGACTATAAAGCGACCGACAGGCGAACACACGACAAACGGGAGGGAAACACAAGATGTTCTACTACAGACTCACTTCCCAGGATCGACAATAGTTGACGAAGATTCACCGCCACAACCTACATATAAGGATAGACTGGAAAGTAGCGAATCAGATCGTCAATTACAATAAAATTGAATGGGCGATCAAATCCTTTGAACCCTACAAGTTTCCGGGACCGGATGGAATAGTTCCCGCATTATTGCAACGGACAAGTGACCTCCTAATTCCGTCTCTATGTAAAATCTTTCGAGCATGCTTGGCAATGGGATATGTGCCTCTGGCATGGAAATCGGTAAAGGTGGTTTTCATACCAAAACCAGGGCACCTCCTACGACCATGCTTTCCTTGATATTGAGGGTGCATTCGACAACACCTCTTTCAAATCAATGATCCTGGCCGTTCAAAGACATGGGAATGACAACACTTGTAAGTGGATGGACAACATGCTGAAGAGCAGGCGGGTTCATGCCACATTTGCGGACAACACCCTAGAGGTACAAGTAACTCGAGGTGCGAAAGCATCTCTAATGAGGTGTAGACACATGAATGGGTTCACATGGGGCATGAAACCAAAAATGGTACAGTGGCTAAACACCACTGTGGTCAGACCCATAATCGCCTACGGTGCCCTGATTTGGTGGCCAAAGGTTGAACAAAGAACGACCATCACAGAACTCGCCAGCTTACAAAGGCAGGCATGTTTGTGCATTAAGGGCGCTATGAGCACCACACCAACAGCATCGATGGAATACATCCTGGGCTTGATTCCCCTTGATATATTTATAAAGGGGGAAGCCCTAATGAGTGCCAAAAGGATGCGGTCCATCGGCTACTGGAACGCCAACCAGGAACTATATGGACACTCAAAGATTATGGAGGCTGCTGCCGGTGACCACATCTTAATGATGGATACTGACTGCATGCTTCCAAGATACTCCTTTGACAAGCCATTCGTAGTAAAAAAATTAACCACGATGAATGGCGTCAAGGTACTCCGCATCCTATTTGTCCAAGGGAATAGTCTGGTATACCGATGGTTCCAGGACAAATGAAGGATCAGGAGCTGGAACTCATGGCGTGCGACCTAGGGTGCACGTTAGTTTATCCCTAGGGACCAACGCCACCGTTTTCCAGACGGAAAGGTATGCCATCATGACATGCAT
Organism: Rhagium mordax; assembly: GCA_963680705.1. Taxonomy (NCBI): domain Eukaryota; kingdom Metazoa; phylum Arthropoda; class Insecta; order Coleoptera; family Cerambycidae; genus Rhagium; species Rhagium mordax. The sequence goes on along the minus strand of OY796659.1, from coordinate 20,037,501 downwards.
TCGAGAGAATGCAAAGCGTAGGTATACCCGACAGCACATACGCATCCTGTCTGATAGTCAAGCTGCATTAAAAGCACTTGCAGCTCCACGTATAAACTCTAAAATAAAGTTGGAGTGCCTACAGGAACTGATATACTTGTCATGAGTGAACAATATCAAACTCATATGGGTACCAGGTCACTCGGGGGTTGAAGGCAATGAAAAAGCAGATAACCTGACAAGAGCGCGTTCTGCTACACCATTCACAGGGCCTGAACCTGTGATTGGTATTCCAAAACAGGAAGTCAAAACGGCGGTTCAAAGATGGTCTTTTAAGGAACATCTGCAACGTTGGGACATGACACCTGGCCAACACCAAGGGAAGGCTACTATCGGAGTACTTTCCCAAAAGCTGACTTCTGAAGTCATCCATTTGGGACGACCTCAAATCAAACATTGGGCCTTTTAACAGGCCACTGCCACATGAGAAAGCACCTGCAACGCATAGGCGTGCATAGGGGCAGTACGATGTGCAGACTATGTGAAGAGAAGGAAGAAACCTACTCGCTGGGCCGAAGGAGATTTGCTCTCTTTGGTGATTTACAATGCGGGGACAATCTTCCGCATGGAAATCTTGCATAGACTCTATTAAAATTTGATGGAGTTTTTAACCATTTAAGGGCAGACTAGGTTAAATGAACCTGGATGACCTTCCTTATTAAGGATGGCGTAATACTCCTGAATATGGGTTTTCCCTAAAGTTATTAATTTATTCTGCGATCAGTTCTTTAAGCAAATAAAGATTTAGAGGGGTTATTAGATTGTAAGGATATGGAGATGGTTCAGCAACCTCCTGCATTTAAATGGACTGGAATGTGTATTTCTCCAGATATTATACATTTTAAATCAACAGTACACATACGTTGTATGTATAGAAAAAATACACAATTACATTTATTATAATGAATGATGACGGCAAAATATTAATATTTTAAAACTAAATTATCTTACGTAGTAAAGTTAACACGGTCTTTGATGATATTCAAGGGCACTTGAATGAATGTTTGAAAGCACGTTTTTGACTATAGACTATCACGATTATGATATTATGGTTTTCTTATTGTTTCAGGTTAACGTTGAGTTGAAATACAGTGAGCGGCAGAATAGACTTTACAATTTAAAATTGCTCTAAAATCAATATGCATTAAATAAAGCATGCTTTGGAGTTTTTTTGACAGGTGTCAAAATATTGGATCGGCAGAATTTACTTTATAATTTCAACTGTAAATAAATATTTTATTTGTGAAGTAAGAAGATTTAACAAAGAATTTTACAAAGAGAATGCGAGTTATTTTTAAGAAAAAATTGTGTAGGTTAAATGGGCCCCTTCCATCTCCATACACTCTTATAACCGATGAACGAAATTACTCAATACGGCTCGTAACACCGCACCAGGAATTCCATGAATTTCGTCGCTAATCGCTTCCTTTAATTGTTTAAGTGTTTGATGTTTCGTGGCTCTCGTCGAAATACCCAAGTTTTGAGAAAGCTCCACAAAAACTAATCGGGTGCAGTCAAATCGGGTGAGTGGCGGGCCAGTTTATATGTTACCACGGCGTGAAATTAGACGCAAAGGAAAAAGTTCTCTATGGGCAGTTAAACTTACATCTTTTGATTTCTTCGCGTGTTTACTGATCGCGGACGATCTGAATGTTTAGAGTTGACAACGGATCCTCCAGTTTACCATTTTCTGACCCAACACATAATTGTTGGACGCGACGGAACATTTCTCACTCCAAAAGTCCAAAAGTTCTTCTAAAATCACGTTGCACTTGAATAATACTATTATTTTTTATAAAATTTTCAATAGGTACAAAAAATTCGTTAGTCTATACGCCAGTCATTCATTTTGACACCTGTCAAAAAAACTCCAAAGCATGCTTTATTTAATGCATAGAAACATCGCACGCTTAAAAAATGCATATTGATTTTAGAGCAATTTTAAATTGTAAAGTCTATTCTGCCGCTCCCTGTATATGGCTGGTTGGTTGAGAGGCAATGACACTTGACTCTCTGAAAGGAGTCCCGGGTTAGATTCCCGGCCGTGGCACTGGGATTTTTTCGGACAAAGGAATTAATCCTAGTATACTCGGATATTGGGCGTGTGTCCCTTGTCTCTAAATGTGTAGCCCCCTCCCGCACAAGACTTTCAGAGTCTTCAGGGATAAAGGGGGTCATATTACCTGTGGTGTTACTTATTATTATTAAATTTGTTTAAATGGATATTTAAAGAAAGTAATAATTTTTCTCAAACCAGTTAAACTATGAAAAAAAAAACAAAAATGTCCCAAACAAAGACATCTGGCTTCAAAGTGCCAATGATATATGAACTATGATATCTCTTAATTTCAATATTTGTATACAACTTCTTGTTCTTATAACAAGCCATAAATCACAAGCAGTTATGATCCCTTGGTTAAGAATTATTCTCCCATATCAGTGTAACAAATTATAATTTAGATCAATAGTTTTAGAACAACAGGAAATATTATGGGAGGAACATACTCGTACATTACACACTAATCAAGTGGTATACTTTCATGTTCAGGTGGATAATACACAGGTATCGCTAGGGCCCCGCGTAGGAACTCATCCGGATACGATATTTGCGTACTTTGTACCATCTTCCTATATTTGCTATTATTTTTAATCCATTGATCTAAATTATATATTCTTTTTTTTTTAGATACTTTTCAGTTGTTTATTGTTTTTTTGTAGTAGTTGGTGCCAATTCTCTTCGTTTTGTATTAACCCTACTACTACAACGTTTGTTTCTGCCTTTTCCGTATTGTTTAATTCGCAGATAGGTTTTACCATAAAAGCACAAATACAACAATAATGCTAACAAGTACTCAGTACGTTTACTGGATCCGATTTTACTACTAATGCCTTTTTATTTTCCATTGTTAAAATTCGTTAATTGTTTTAAAGGAAGTCTCAGTACGGAATTCCTGGACTAAACCCAAAGAAAAACATTAATTTTCTTTCGCGATGTGTGACGACTAACATGAACTAGCAGCTCATGTTTTATATGTTTGCTAATAAATGCAGTATTTAAAAATATTTCCTGTCCTTGTATAAAGGTGATTGTATACCAAGGTGGGAATGGCAATTAACTCATTCACGCGGTTTTATCATTAGTTACATTGTATAAGATAGTAATTTTTTCAACTAAACGTATTTAATTTTTTGCTCATTGAATATTTAAATAAAGACAATGTGCGTCAAGGAAATTACACGTACCTACTTGTCCTTCAGATGAGAAATATTAGTTCCTCTTCAAGCTTTTCGAATTTCCCTTTAACTTATTGAGAAAATATGTCTTCTTAAATATTATGCTAAAATGTTAATTTATGTTTTATTGTTTCAACATATATGACCTATACGATAAATATGTAATAATAATAATAATAATAATAATTCTTTATTGGTCCAAGTGATCATATAAATGAAATGGGACATCAATAATAATTAGCGTTTCAAAAAGTTTGAGATATTATATACTATTATCTTTATTTTTATGTAAAGATTAACGCCTTAAATCCGTATGTGTAAATTTCCTCCAAATTCATTTATATGACTGATGGTCGAGATGGTAGAGTACCTGCCTCTCACCCAAAAGTCCCGGGTTCGATTGGAATGGAAAATACCGTGAGAGGGATTTTTCCATTATACACGGATATTGGATGTGTGTCCCTTGTCTTTAAATGTGTAGCCCCCTCCCGCACAAGGCTCCTAGAGCCTTCTGGGGTAAAGGGGGTCGTAATTACATGTGGTGTATATATTTATTTATTTATTGCCTAAGGTTTGATGATAACTTTTAGTACCTTTATTTTCAAAAATTGATAACGGCTTATAAATAAATAGAGATTAGAATTTAAGGAAACTACAGTTACGTCTAATTGTTAATAACTCTAATTTAAATTTATTATCAATCTTTCCATTTACCCCTGCTGAATTTATTTTTCATATCATTATTAAAAATTTGCAAACTAATAAAAAGCACCGTCGCAGCATGTTGTTTTCAAAAGGGTTAAACATTTGAACCAATTAGATATTATTATGATATAAAGGATCATCCTTGACACGTTGTGACAGCGGCGTGCTTTGATTTGATATCTTAATGATAAGTTTGTCGGCTAATTAGTGTATTACTTATTAAATAGTAGATTGTTTAATTTTATTAATTTAAATTACACTTTATTGATTGTTTTGTTATATTTCGCAATGGTTGGTCCCTTTTTAAATATTTTTGTCTTAGCTTGGCATTCGTTTTCAAGTTACAGACGGTTAAAATTTTTCGAAAAACGGAGGTTTTATTTTATAACTTTTTAATAAATAAAGATATCGTCGTAAAATTCGGGGTACTGTATGAACTAAGGATGCGACATCTATTACCGGTATATGGCATTTTAACTACAACCAGTGGCGTAGATGCAGGGTATGTCTGCGACCTTAAGCAAAAGAAATATGTGACGCCACTGAATATGAATACTATTTAAGGAGACCATTGATAAGTTTTACATTTCGTTTTTAGCAAAAACGGTATCTATCTTTTTTTTCGTATCTTTTTCTAACTTCAATAAAATTTTGATCAACCCTGTATATTTGTGTTAATATTTTATGATATAAATAATAAATTTCTTAAGAAAAATTGTCATTCCTACCGTTAACGATTACACAGTACGGAACTTTTGGTACCGTTTAACCCCTACTAAATAGAGCTTTCTGAATATCCTGGTGGCCCAATATATTAAAAAAAGAGTTATTTTAAAAAATGTGATTTTAATGAGTTTAGAGCACCCTGTATGATGTATTATTTTACATAGTGACGTTTTCGTATTTTTTATATGAATTACATTGGAACAAAAATAATTTTAACATATTCGCAGCCATCTAATATTATTTTTCGTGAAACCCTGTATAAATTGTTCAAAATAGTATAAATGTATACAAAATATGATCTTTATTTTAAAAAATAAAAACATACAGGGTGGTTCATTTAGAAAAGACTATTGGGGTCATTTCCGGTGAAACCGGAAATGACAAATATGGCTGATAAGTCTCAAAAAGTTGGAAGTCTTACCTAATTTCACCATACAAAATTTTATCCCGATATCTTTAAAAACGAGGAAGTTACAGGGGTGGGCCACTATTCGTTTACACCCGGTATATGTTATATCTTTGCTCCAATCGTTTGCACAATATACTGTTTTTAATATCGATTTCTTTTATGGCGCATTATTCCAAATTGTATTAGCCATGAATAAAACCAACAAATTGAAAATTAATGCACACTTTTTATTAATCCCTAAAAACTTAATGTCGATTTAATTTATATTTATAAGAACTGCTCAAAATGGCGTCCACCATGTTACAAACAAATGCGGTATCTCCTTTCTAAATTACTCAGACAATTTATATATTTTGATTATTATTTTGACGCATTTCTTCAATCACATTCTAAATTTTTTCTTGAAGTTCGTTTAAATTTGTTGTTCGGTCTTTATGCACCTCATTTTTTAAATAGCCAGATAAAAATGTGTCGAGGGATGTCAAATCAGGGCTATTTGCCGGCCAGTGAATTGTTCCATATCTTCCAATCCATTCGCGGTGCGTATTGCCCAAAAAATTTCTTGTAATAACTAAGTTGTGGGGTGATTGAAGGAATACGTCAAAATATACTAAATAGTCTGAGTAATTTAGAACGGAGATACCGTCTTTGTTTGGAACAGGATAGACGCCATTTTGAGCAGTTCTTATAATATAAATTAAATCAATATTAAGTGTTTAGGGATTAATAAAAAGGGTGTATTAATTTTTTAATTTGTTGTTTTTATTCTTGGGTACCTAATGCAAATTGGTATAATGCGCCATAAAAAAAAATCGATATTAAAAACAGCATATTGTGCAAACGATTGGAGGAAAGATATAACATATACATATACAGTAAAGACCGAGGAGGTTCGAACATGGGTATTAGTTTGCGCGATTTACTTGTGCCTGTTGTAGGCAAGCGGACGGACACAGTGGTGGGAATCGTGGATCTCCGCGCTGTAACCGATTGCTCTCGCGTCTACTATTCCTTGTTTGGATTATTTTATAATAATTTTTATTACACCTGCAACCCTCGAGTTGCAGCGGCAATTAATTTTAATTTTATGTGGTAGAATCATATTTGTGTTGCGAAAAAACAAACAATGGAAATTGGAAATATTTAAATGTGTTTTGAGATTTTTTTAAAATTACAATAATTAATCCTATCTAGGATGAATTATTGAAAATATCGAAACGTAAATCAAATTTCTTTCAGACATGAGTTGTACATTCCAACACGGTTAAGGCTTAAACACAATGAAAAAAATAAGACATAAGAAATAAGAAATAAAGAATATGCAATAGAATTAACAAATAATGATATCCGAAAAGCAAGGAACAATTTGAACAGTTGAATTTGAAATCGAATAAGAACTAATATATTATCGCCGAGAGTATTGTGTATTTAAAACTTGGAATAATTATTTATCTTAGATATTTCTTATTCCATTTTCTTATCTCTTATTTTTTCATTGTGTTTAAGCCTTTAATGAGATACTAACAACATGCTGACTGCTGAGCGAGCAGTGAGTGACCACAGCGCCTTGCCGCGCCCTTCTCCTAATGTACAAATTTCGAACTGAGGCGAGTTGTCGGCCACTCGTATATTCGTCCCAATTCCTGTCGTGTTCGAAGCATCCTGGACTTATCTGTATATCATTGGAATCGTAAACAAGCGTATAGATTTCAAAAATCAGGGTGTTCCATTTAAAAAAATATAAGTTACAACTTCTACATATTATGTGCGATGCTCAATTGTTTTTTTGAAAATGCATTTTTAAAACCCTTAAAACATCTTATAACTTTCATATTACACTTTTTTGTAAAGTGAAAAATAAAAGAGTTATGACCCGGGACATCTTCGTTTGCTAACCATGACTAACTTGGTGCGAAGATCGATGATTCGAATCCATTCTGAGGTAAATAAAAAAATTATTTCTAATTTGCTTCCTACTTAGATGAAGAGAGAATTGTCGATGACTTATATGTGGGTCGGACTCCACAATAAACTCTAGGGCCTCGTTTTTCTTTTACGCACCACAAAATCCTAGAATTTTCCGGGGTTACTTCGGTACTTGAGAACTGTTTTGCAGTACATTATTTAGCGTATAGGCGCCAACGGAATGTACCAAGAAAAAGCATGATTGCAAAACAATCGATGCCGAGATATCAACGGAATTATATATTTTTACAAATATGTACCAAACCAAAAATGAGTAAATCAATAAGGCGTATCTCTTCTGTATCCCCTGTATGGATAGAGATAATGAAGAAAATTACATTTTTAAAATTGCTATCAATTATACAGGGCAAGCCGTAAAAGTGGTAGATGAAAGAATATTATACATCTTTTTAAATAAAATCACCTAATTTATTTATTGTGTTTAAAAATTATTAGATATTACGGTCTATTCAGCAGAAACATATTTTTAACCATCATCATTAACCATCCAACAAATCTAACTCATTAGTTAAAAAAAAAAATTGTGAAAAATTGACGCGTATAGGTATTATTTTGGAAATTATTTTAATAATCGGAAAATAGATTAAGTTGACTGTTGTTTCTCTGCCATCTTAGACCTCATGACAAATGCAATGTCATATTCGGATTCCTCGAAAAAAAAAACTGCAATAATAAAGTCTATGTTTAAAATACGTTTTTAGTTTTATTAGTTTTAAATTTAAAAATTAAAAACAAATATCACATTTTTTTTCGCTTTTTTCTAATAATTTCAAAACTAAAAAGGATAGATTAAATTTCTTCTTAGATTATTGATCAACATAAAACTGCGCAAGTTTGTACTAATTTAACCGACTTTGTATCTTTTAAGATAAGAAAGATCCCCATGCTGCGAGTCGAAAAACTGGCACCCTGTATACAGATTTACCAATTTTATTTTCATTTTTCTAATTAATTTTGTATATACCTATTATTCGTGAATTAAAATTTATTTAGTAAAAAAATATTTTGCTAACAATAAGTTTTAATTTTAAAATTATTATGAAATTGTGAAGAAAATTACATTTTTAAAATTGCTATCAATTATACAGGGCAAGCCGTAAAAGTGGTAGATGAAAGAATATTATACATCTTTTTAAATAAAATCACCTAATTTGTTTTATTGTGTTTTTATTGTGTTTGAAGCAAAGGTCGTCTTGAATTGATACCAGTATATTGATCTGAACATTTTTACATGCCTGTGGTCATCTAGATTTAAGTAACTGTCTGGCGTATTTCTATTCCTCAACTTAGAATCAATTCATCTATGTTAATTTTGAGACATAGGTAAATAATTGAGATACTTTCCGTTAAATACATTTAGTACCTTGCGAGGTTCCTAAAATCAATCATCAGTAGGTATATCAGTTTTTTGTCTTTCTGTTAAGTGTACCATTTTTAGTTGTTATTAAATCGAAAAATTGACTATCTGCAACTGTGCAGTGATTTGAAACACTACCAATCAAAAATGTGGAAATAAAAATTTTCAATTTCTGTACAGGGTGTCCCAAAGTTGATGTCTCGGGGCTATATCTAGAGAATGAAAAAAATTATCACAAAACCGTTTACGTGGTTTAATTTGGGGTGCACTAAGGTACATTTTACGCTAGAAATATATTTTTTTCGAAATCTGGAAAATGGCGAAACTGACGTCTTCAGAAGTTTTTTTCCAGGAACATACACTTTTTTTATGCTACCTGGAAAGTGCTATTTTTTCTGAACATTTTCTATTAGAAAAGTTTTTTCGTATCTTTTATATTTAAAAATATACAGGGTAAAATAATTTGGAAAATACCCTCAATTGCATACGAGTTAGCCATGATGTAATCGAATGGCCTATGGAAAACAATGAAAAAAGCTGTTTATACGTCTTATCAAAGAATTGTAACAGTATATTCAAAAAAAAAAAAAATAAATTTAAAGCAGTAACAATATACTAAATCTTTTTCTTGAGCTTCACCATAGATTAAAATCATGTCTACTTTTTCATTGTTTGTAAGCATTTCGGCGCTATTTAAATTAATTCACACCCGTAAACTATTTGACACAAACAATATATTCACTAAAAAAAACTTATGTCAACAGCCCTAGTTCATTGTTTTCCATAGGCCACTCGATTACATCATGGCTAACTCGTATGCAGTTAAGGGTATTTTTCAAACTATTTTACCGTGTATATTTTTAAATATAAAAGATACGAAAAAACTTTTTTAATAGAAAATGTTCAGAAAAAATAGCACTTTCCAGGTAGCACAAAAAAAGTGTATGTTCCTGGAAAAAAACTTCTGATGACGTCAGTTTCGCCATTTTCCAGATTTCAAAAAAATAAAATTTCTAGCGTAAAATGTACCTTAGTGCACCCCAAATTAAACCACGTTAACGGTTTTGTGATAACTTTTTTCATTCTCTAGATATAGTCCCGAGACGTCAACTTTGGGACACCCTGTACGTCTGTATACTAATAAAAACATTGTATTGATTTGAAAAAATTTTTTATCTATTGAAAAATTTCAAATTGTATTTAAAAATTTTCCGATTTACTGATTTACTTTTAACAATATTATTGAATGTTTACATTACGGACATTTTATAGTAATAAATGTCCAATTACTTACCTCTCCGTTAACAGAAATATTTACACTTATATTCTGAATTTCTATCTGTAAATTTTTCACTCATTTCTAAAATGATATCAATAATAAAAATTAGTATACTTTTAATTATTTGGAATTTGAAAATGTTTTGCTTCTCTTAAGTATTTAAATGAACAATCCTTCAGTCAAATGTATTTAATTAAGAATACTAATACCCATATAGCGAAAATAGGTGACATTTACTCATGATATATACGCCAAGTTGCACAGCTCACAATTAATTCAAAATGTTTACTTATATAGACTGGAAGTAGTTGAACTGGAACTGAAAATGGCGCTTTAAATATTTCTGCTTTTATGTTGTTATTAAAAGTCCTATAAAATTTCTGACAGGAGCGCATAAAAACCTTTTAAAAGAGCGTGCATATGCCTTTGCCGACTTTGAAAATTTCACCGTTCTTCCCGTGTAACGACCCTTAGTTATACTTGAAGGGCTATTTGACTCCAGTATGGTGGAGGGACAATTAAAAATATATAGCTGTAGGAGGGATTTAACATTTTATAGTTTCTTTCACAGGATATTTTACAAATCAGTTGTGTTTGTGACTTTACAACGTTTAGTGCAAATATGTTTTAAGTATAATTTTATGTTTTGCTGATAAAAACAAGTTTGTACACTTATGAATTCCAATCGAATATGTTGTGCCTCATACTACTTCACTTAGGTAATATTATCTTTCAAATTTATTCATTACATTGTAAACTGTGTAAATATATTAATTACCTAATAATTTAAATGTGGTTAATTAAAATTTATGTGTTTAAACCTTTTGAAGGTACTATTATGTATATTAATGCGTTGTCGAATCTGTGGTGTGTAGAATAGAGAAGAGCTATATTTTCTCTTTGAGTCTGAATATGCAAATGCTTTAGTCTTGAAATAAGACCGCTTGTGTCTCTCTTTAAATAATTTATTTCATAGTGACTGGGTCAAAGGTGGGAATTAAATCTATAATAGTCCGCAATAAGACAATGTGACCAAACATTCTCGCCACAACACGCTCTATCTTACTATGCTACTGAGGTATAGATAATGTATTTTTTATTATAAACTAAATTTAGATATTGAAGAACTGATGTCCAGTCGCTACGCCTTTGACATTGTGACCACCTTTGCTTGTTTGTAATGTTTATCAATATCTATGTTTATTGGCTACAATATTTACTACATGCTAATGAGTTGAAACATTTTTTTAAAATTAATTCTGAGACAGACTATGAACATCTTCAGAATTGAATTAGACATAATATTACTGTAAATCTGTGGTGTGCAAATAGTATCATTAAATATGCAACAGAATGTAATGTATTAACATTCGCGTGATAACCTCGATAAAATATTATGTTAGTTGATTTACTACTACAAAATCATGAATACATAAAAGTTCTTGGAATTGTTTTTAATTCTAAATTTTCTTTCAAAATATTTATCGAATGACCACTACGTCTGCTTATACAAATTTTGGGTTTGTCATACGTAATGCAAAGGGATTTATTAGCTCACGTATACATGAATGTTTTATATTTCATTTGAGATTTAACGTCATTATATTTCGAATTGAAACTCTTAAAATAGGAGCTCAGGTATAATTATGTATTTTAAAAATCAAATATTGTAGTACTTTACGCATTTTATAGGTCAGTAAAATTAAGATTAAATAGTAATTATAAATAAAATTTCATAACGGGTGTCCGAAACGTGTAGAGTCTCCAAGAATTTTTAAACGTTTTCTCTGCAAAATAAAATATTCAAAACAAAAAATATTGCATTATTTTTTTATTATTTGCTATTCACCATTCTGTTTTCTTTATACCCGATAAATTAACTCCTATATGAAAAAGTCTATTTGACAGTCACATTTTGTCACTTTGACAGCGATAAAAAAGGTGCATCGTTTTTTATCACCGATAAAAATGCCTGCTCCTCAAAATTAGTGTACATCTAGTAGTCGCACGTCACTTTAAAATCAGTACACCAAACCAAACCATTTATAACAACTCTATTTTTAATAACTGTTCCTTCAAATAATTGTATAAATAAAAATTATTATTGTTGTTATTCGTTCACATATTCTGTCGTTAATTTATCTTGCCAAAAAACACTCGAGCTTTTTTTTTTATGGATAAATTTTTTTGTAACTCAAAATTTTGCCAATCAGTAATTTTGCTCGAAAAACTGACATTTGACAAAATCGCTCGACCTCCGGTCTCGCGATTTTTTCATGTCAGTTTTTCTCTTAAAATCATTAGGTATTTGACAAAATTGTTTCGTTACGAAGAGAAATTTATATTTTATTATATTTATATATTATTTATATAAGAAGTAAATTACAGCCATATTTTGAACAAGCAAGAAATAATGGAGATAGGGCCTATTTAAGACATACTAGGTTGTGGATAAATGAAAAACCATATACATTGTCAGATTGTGAAAACACGTTTAAAAATATCATATCCCCTAATCTCAACCAACAGCAACCTGAGCAACCTCCACGATCACAACAAGAATATGAGCACCATCCAGAACAAGAGTCACAGCAGTCTGCTGCTGACCAACAACTTCCACGATCACTTAGAAGAAATCCTCAGAGAAAAAACTAAAGGATAATATTACAATTTAACATCAAAATATTCAGTCTATTTCTAACAAATTAAATGATATCCAAGTTTTGCTGACAGATAACCCAGAAATTCAAATATTATGTATCTCAGAACATTGGCTGGTAGATAAAGTATATTGTACACCATTTAATGGTTATAGTTTAATATCCTGCTACTGTAGAAAATTTAGTATACACGGAGGAGTTTTAATCATCACAAAAAATAATTTAGACTTTGAAAATATAGATAACCTGAATACAGAAACAAAAGAAAAATAATTTGAATATGTTGCATGTGTAAGTAAACAATTAAAAATAATAGTAATCTGCATGTACACGTCATCAAGTTGCCAGGGTGAGTCATATAATGTATTTTTTAACCTCTTTCAGGACTTAATGTCTGAAATAAATGAACGATTTCGAAATTATTTAATTGTAGTATGCGGGGATTTTAATATACATCTTGAAAATGAAAATACACAAAAAAATTAATTTTTAACATTATTAAATATGACTAATTTGTCCATTACTATTACGACGCCCACAAGGGTGGTAAACAATTCACATTCACTAGTCGACAACATACTAGTTAATAATACAGAACATATTTTAAACATCTCAAATGATGATTTCGGCTTCAGTGATCACTATGGACAAAAAATTACTCTTCAAAACCCTGATTTCAATTACAATTCTAATACTATAATAACACGAAAAAGAATATTCAGCTCCAAAAATAAAGCATTATTTAAGAATTTAATATCGGCAATTGACTGGTCTGCCCTGTATACTAAAACTGATGTAAATCAAGCTTATGATATTTTCTATGAGTATTTCAATAGTTGTTTTAATGTAGCTTTTCCAGTCAAAAATATTCAAATCAATAATGAAAATAAATGCCCGGAATGGATGACAATAGGGATTAAAACTTCGTGTCGCAATAAACGTTCTTTATTATATATTAAAAAATTTCACACCACAAATACATATTTTATAAACCATGTGCAAAATTACTGTAAAATTTTAAAAAATATAATCATCCTTGCAAAACAAAACTTTTCAAATAATTGTAATAAATTCATCTAACAAAATACGATCAACCTGGAAATTAGTCAAAGCAAACTTAAAACAAAAACCGAATTATACACGAGGAAACATTGATATTTTAAATCAAAATAATGAACTTATTACGGATCCAGTTTCAGTAGCAACAGAATTTCAAAACTTTTATTTAAATATAGGGGAAACCTTAACAGAAAATATGAGTAGTAAGAAAGAAGCCATGGAATATGTAACGGTCTTAAAATTAAATAATAGAAATTCATTCTACTTTTCACCAATAACAGAAACAGATATAAAAAGAATTATAAACAATTTCGAACAAAAAAATAGCATAGGCATGGATGATATTCCAATAACAATAATAAAGGAACAAGTGGACTATTATATAAAACCAATTACTTTCCTAATTAACTTATCTTTAAGTACAGGAACATTTCCAGATTGTCTTAAACACGCAGTAATTAAACCATTATTTAAAAAAGGCAAAAAAACGGAAATATCAAATTACAGACCAATCTCTCTCTTGTCGGTTATTTCAAAAATTTTAGAAGCAGTGGTTAAGGAACAAATTAATAATTACTTAGAAAGGAATAGAATACTTTCAGAATCACAGTACGGTTTTCGACATGGAAAAAACACAACAGCAGCAACCTTCGATTTAGTCAGTAATTTAAACAAAACATTAGAAAATAAGAACATACCAATTACCATTTTCTGTGACCTATCTAAGGCTTTCGATTGCGTGGATCACAAAATCTTACTAGACAAAATGCAGTATTATGGAATAAGAGGGATAGTTAATGATTGGTTTAAATCTTACTTAAGTGACCGAACTATGTCTGTGGAAGTAAAGTCGTTCGAAGGGGATCAAATAAACAATATAAGATCAAATCCTAATAAAATCAAATGTGGTGTTCCTCAGGGATCCATCCTTGCACCAACTCTGTTTTTAATATATGTAAATGATATAGTAGTAAATTTTCCACTAGCTAAATTTTCGCAATTTGCTGATGATACAAGCATCACACTAAAACACAGAGAACTATTAAATATAACAAAAATATTATTAGAAGATGTATCTGATTGGTTTGCAGCGAATAAATTAGTCTTAAACATGAGTAAAACATTTAATATATTATTTCAACCAAACAAAAAATTGCATCAGACTGTAATTTCTACAAATATTGGAGAAGTTACTCCTACGTCAAGCACAAAGTTTCTAGGTATACATATAGACCAACAACTAAACTGGAAAACCCATATCACAGAATTAAATATAAAATTAAGTCGGGCTGTTTTTGCTATAAATACTATAAGACAAAACATCGGTTTTAGTGTAGGTAAAACAGTATATTATGCATACTTCTATTCGCTTATGGAATATGGAATAGAATTTTGGGGGAACTCAGTCAATTCACAGAGTACTTTTTTTATTCAAAAAAAAGCTATACGAGCACTATGCGGTTTAAAAAATCGAGACTCATGTAGGGATTATTTTAAAGAACTGGAAATATTTACATTAACCAATTTGTATATATATAAGATCAGCATAATTACATTTACAGAACAAAATAACCTTTATACACATTCTGATATCCACGATTATGACACACGAGACAAAAACGTATATGTGGTACCCTCATACAACTTAGACGTAAATAGAAAAGGACCTGTATATGTAGGTATAAAAATATTCAATCATTTACCAGAAATAATTAGACGAACACCTTCCGTAAACATATTCAAAAAGAAATTTAAAAAAATGTTAAAATCAAAAGTTTATTATACATTAGATGAATTTTTTAAAGACTTCACATATCAGTTAAATAGTTGGGTTATTTATATTTTTTATTTTCTATTTTTTTCTATTTTTTTTTGTTTTCTATCTTGGCTAAATAATCATAATTTTAGACTACAAGCTAGTCGCAATATTTTCTCTAAAGCTCTGGGAGCTAAAAGTATATATCTTGTTTTTTTTTTCTTTATTTTAATAATGGGAATTATGAATATTATAAGATATAGTTATTTAATTTTATTGTTATTATTATTAAGTGTGTAAGATATATACTGTGGGAAATAAAATGTTTCTATCTATCTATCTATCTTATCCGATAAAAAAAGCTCTTGTGTTTTTACTGTTGATAAATAGGTTTTTCCTTTGAATTGACCATACATGTAGGTATAGTGTAAAATTTGTTTTTTTATTCTGGTTTCTGCTTACGTTATAATAATTTACATAAACAGCATGTATACAATGTATACATGGAAGTAATGTTCTAAGTGTATGTACCTATTTAATTAAGGATGTGAGCAATGCAAAACTCGCACATACATTACCTGTGTAATTTTTATCCATAAAAATCTAACCATTTGTAATGGATATTTTTTACATGACGTGTGGTAAGATAAGGTAATGCACATTGTTTGAAAATACCATTCCACACAACATCGGATTGTACGACAAATTCGTGGACATTAATGGTACAAAAGTAAGCAGGTTTCTTAAAAGTAAATCATATTATTTTTCCAATAATACCTTTTCTATGTAATAATCAGATAATTCAAAATATACTTTTTTGTATTCTGTTATTAATTTTTAATTTCTTATTGAATTCTCTTTATCTCGATCCTATCGTAAGTGCTTATTATCTAAACTTGATAGATTATTTTCTATTACAATAATTGAATTCAATCATTGATGAAAGTTTTGTGAATTAATCTAACAGGTATGGAAGCTGGTTATACAAAATACATAAAAGCATCGTAAAAGTTTCTGAACGTCCAAGACCATCGTCTCACAAAAGTTTGGAAATAAATAGTTTGCGTCACCTAATATAATACTTAATTGCAAGTCAATCCTTTTTTAAAATCTTTAAAATCAGAACTACTAAGAATGTCTAACTCATGTCACAATAGTTTTTCTGTACTAAGTAATGTGTAAATATGCATGGCTAAATTGCGATAGCATCTAGATACACCTACATGTACCTAACTACAAACTTTACATCCATTCCGAAATAGAGCCATTATGTTAATTTAGTTTCTGATAATATTTCTTATCGTAAGCTTTTCTATAGGAATTTCATTTCTAATAACTATATAAGTATAGGTATTTTTTTCATTTGCACAGAAATATATTAATTTAAAGGAATTGTCCGTAATTCATTATCGATTTTCGATATACCAGACATTTTTACATGCTTATAACAAATTTTAAAATTATAGAAGTACCTAATTACTTCTCATTACTGGTATTAAGTATTTCAAACACGGTTTAGTCTCCTCAAACAAAAATAAAGTTAATTAAAAAAATTCTTCCCTTTAACAGTGTGAGGTGTATCAGGTAATATACTTAATCAATGGTAGAAATTAAGTTTTTCTATTTTGATTAATAAATAATTTCAATGCCAACAACTTTTTGAAATGTTACTAATTTTATAAAATATCTATGCTTGATCATAATTTTTGTGTTAAATTATGAATTTTATAAAAATTTTTTAACATACGAAAATAATAAATGTAAGCCTAAGTTCAAGAAGAAATTACATTGACACTGCAAAAAATTAGTGATTGTGTCCAATGGTACACCCACTTTTTGTATTAATTCAAATGTAGCAACTTGGACTTACAACCAGTACCTATAAAAAGCTTTAATATAATGTTACGGGCGCATCCGCCAATTTTTAAATAAGATATATATATAGTTGCCATAAGTTAACACTTAATTGTATGTATTGTGATGTACTGCAGAACTACATTTAGGTTTATGTCAGTAAATTTCATCTAAGCGGTTAATTTATTGACCTTTTCAAGTAACGAAATCAAAAGTAGTGAAAACGTCATGGAATATGGAAAACTATCTTTTAAGACAAAAAAGCTTTATGATAATAATATTATATCAACTGCTCATGAACTTTAAAACAATTCGTGATTAATCTGTAGGTATACCTCTAAAATAATTTATAATTATATAATAACTAAAATATTAGTTATTTCTATGAACGTTAACGTTGAAAAAAATTGACAAATATTTTCTTATTTGAACATAAATTGTTTTAAATAATTTATTATAAAATTCAGGCACTAATCATCAGAGTTACCATAGACAGTATTTCAACAGCAAATGAATTTTTATACTAGGTATAGCGGCAGTTTTCTAAAATCAATATAATATATTTCATTATTTTAGTTTTTTAGGTAATATCTGTAGGTATACAATTCTTATAGCGAAATAAACTCTTTATGTAACCTGTTACATAGGATAAAATGGGGATAGTGAGTGCAACCTTCATACAACCACACACTCTATCCAGTCACCTTTTTTCTTTTTGGTTATGCGATATTCTTCAATACAGCAGAATCATTTAGCGACATCTCGCCAGAGTCTGATGATCCTGAGGATTCCATGCAAATTTTCATTTGTTGCCTTTTTGTTCTTATTTAGGAATATTTCTCTTTTTGATAGTTTTCTTTTCGTCTTTTTTAACTCTGCTTGTTTTCTGTTTTCTATATATATTGGGGAGTTGTTATCACCCCTACTTTTAGTTCTTTATACTGCTGAGTTGAGGATTGCAACCGGAAATTAATCTAAAACCTTTCCATGTGTAGTGTCTTCAACTGGAATGATTTTTGATGACGTGGAGATGTTCAATTGGAACCCAGATGGCCCTGGTTGTAGACTTATGTCCCTTGGGTGGGCCAAAACCATTGGAGTAATATCTTCAATTTGATTGTGTAAAGATGTTCAATTGAGGTCCAGATAGCCCTGGCTATAGACTTATGTCTCCTGGCTGACATGAAACTGTTAGCATTGTTGTGAGGCGATGAGGTTGATTCATATTTCCATTCATTGGCTGTGAGTCCTCCTCTCTTTGCTGAACGTGATGTTCACTAACAGTTGTTCGATGTTGTTCGATGGATGGTTTCTTCAATCATATATGCATAATCTGGTATAATCCTCAATCAAAAGTACAATTACCGTTGATTTGATTGCACAGCATTTTGTACTATTGCCGCTTTCCTCCAAGCTTCGCCAAAAAGTTTTCCAAACTACATCCTATTTAGGATTCGGTAAGGATTACTTTTTACGAAATTTCTGCACGGTTATTAATAATACTCCTTAAGCAATTTTAAAAAGGTACTATCTAGTGGATGAAGATAGTACGTTGTGTGGGGTGGTAGCAAAAAAGAATTATGTCATTCTCTTCATCAAACTCCAACATTTGTACATTTGTGGTATGGGACTTATAAATATCTACTATTAACAAAGGCTTTCCAGTAAGTTTCTTCAGGAAGAAATGATTTCTGAGCCAATCGAAAAATATAGTTGAATTGACATATTAATATGCTGACTTTTCCCATTAATTGTTATTGGAGATCCTGGAAGCATTCCATCCATCCACGCCTGCTTTCGATTTTTACCCTTAAAAATGCAATAAAATGGCAAAAACACATCTTTTATTGCAGCAAGACATTACAGTGATTGTTTTGCCTTTTTAACCTGGATTTACTGTAGGAACACATTTCGATTTTTTTTTCGCCAGGGCTTCTCTGCCCCATGTGTTCAACTGGAGACCCGTTTCATCAGCATTGAATATGTTTCCGGGCTTATCGTGGAATGAGTGGAGAGTTAAGAGTTTCTCAAGATTGTTCAAGTAATAATGGATTGTTTCTCTACATTTCCCTAACTCGTGCAATGCTTGTATTTTCGGCTTTTCGCACTGCAATGTCGTTTTGTCGTCTTAAAAATGATTGTAATTCCTTAATCACGGCTTTTCCTACAAACTCCAAGTTCAAATTTTGCCTTGAAATAAAATACCTAAAAATGCATACTTTCCTCTTCATCAAATTTTGTAGTTATTCCAAGTCGCTTTGCTAAATTAAATGCAATTTTTCTGACTTCGTCTCTCATGTGTTACAAACCATTTGCTTGAAGTTTCATTATTGATTCCCTAGTTTTGTTTCTCCTCCAGTCAAGTCCAAGATGGTTCTCTTTGGTTAGTTGATTTTTCTTAAATCTACCTTTTAGCGTAGGTTTTAGAATATCAAAATATCTTCATTCACGTCCACTTCTGGAGATACCACTGCAGATATGCGCCACTCCAGATCTTCTGAGATCTATTGGCCTCTAGGATTTACATTTCTTTTGCACTGGCATACATTCGGTATGATTCTGAAATTTTACGGACAACTATATCTCCTCTGTGATCCATCTGTCCTCAAAGTGGAGCAGAGACAGACTGGGATGTTTCCGCTATTAGGTGCAGCATAAGAGGCTATTGAGGTCACGAAATCACTTTACGCAATAACTAACCATGTTTTCCACAAACACTTTTTTAAACACACCTCAATAGCCTCAAACTCGTTCACAAAACACCAAAGCAAAATTTTGGCCACTAAACGTAACAAAAAAGTAACAGCCGTAAACAAGTTCCAAGCATTACACCGTGAGTCGAGTAAATACGTGAACCTGGCATCAGATTTCAATGGGCATTGTTGCCATATTCAGGTTAATAATTATTGCAGTAGGCCGACTCTCCTCCCTTCTCCCTTTACCCTATTTAGTGAAATCAAAAATTTTTTTAAACTTCTATAAAATGATTGTTGGTTGTTTTTATATAGCAAATACAGAATATGAATCCATACAGTCACAAACCCACTTCACAACTATAAATGACTAAACAGACGATAAAAATTTATAATTATTGGTCTAGGTATAGAGTATACAAAAACTTCTGTCCAAATTCTTCACATTTATACCTATAATAGGTATACAGGGTGATTCATAAGTAATGGTACACAGACCACCAGCAGATTTCTAAGGTAAAAATATCTCGATTTAGCCAAACTTACCTTAGTCCAAAAGTCAATAGTAACCAAAATACAGGGTGTCAAAGTTTAAATTTATTTTTTAATTTTCCTTTGTAATTTAATGAGTTTTTATAATTTTCTTGTGAAAATTTATGAGTGGGGGTTATTTGGGGTGAGGAATCATAATACATGATCAATTATGTGTAAAAAAGGTCGTAACTTTTTACCCGCACCCCTACGGCAAATTTCGCTTAAAAATTACATTCTTCTATCATTTCTTAATGAAAAAGGTATACTTGTTTCAAGTCTCTAAATACAACAGGTTTTGAGAAAAGTGCAAATGAAAAATTCCATGCAAATTCACTATGAGATTTGAAAAATTATTTTTATTATTTTGGCGGCAAAATTCGACAATTTTTCGCTGAAAATGTTGTTTTCTGTTATGTAGTTAATCCCGTTTAAGTGGTTATTGGCGTTAAAAACAACTTTTCAAAATTTGAGACATTACAACAAAACAATTTTGACTAGTAGGCATAAATAATTTTATTCCAAATGGTAAACAATGCATCACAAATACCAAAAACAACATAACAACGAATAGGTACTACAATAATTGTTCAACTTGATCACTTCTCTCATTTCAGAATTCTAAAAAAATGTGGCGATCAGTTTCTAGGTATTAATAAGAAATTTGGAAAGATATAAAAAACACAACACTTCTGCAACAATTAATTATTGTTTAAAAGATTGGTTGTTTGACAGGAACTTTTTGTTTTTATGCATACTTAATAAATATTTATCTTTGTTTACTCTGATAATGCTGTATCTCAACGCCTACTTTTAAAAATAATTTTTTACAGTGCATAATAAATACGCATTGAATTTTTGATTTGCACTTTTCTCAAAAACTGTTGTATTTAGAGACTTGACACAAGTATACATTTTTTATTAGTAAATGATAGAAGAATGAAATTAATACGCCAAATCTGCCGTATGGGTGCGGACAAAAAAGTTACGGTCATCTTTACACATTAAACACGGCGTACGTAGCGCCCTCTAGGAGTTATACCAAAATTGAACGTGTATTATGATTCCTTACCCCAAATAACCCCCACTCATAAATTTTTACAAGAAAATTATAAAAACTCGTTAAATTACAAAGGAAAATTAAAAAATAAATTTAAACTTTGACACCCTGTATCTTGGTTACTATTAACTTTTGGACTAAGGTAAGTTTGGCTAAATCGCAATATTTTTACGTTCGGAATCTGCTGTTGGTCTGTGTACCATTACTTATGAATCACCCTGTATACTTTTTTATATTTTTTTATAATATATATACTTTTCTCAGATTAAATAGTTGTCTATTATAGTTTTTAAACGATAAAAAGTTTTATAAACAAGTACATGTTTGAAGTAAATGGTGGTAGTGTTGAAAGTGAGAAAGCAGTTTCTGAGCATAGTTATAATGATACTGAAACACAGCATTAGTTAATTATTTGCAGGCATATAAGTTTTTAATACACACCAGTTTAGGATCTGCATTTTTTATTGGTCGGCTTAATTTAAAGCTACATATTCGCTGAACAGTAAGAAATATTAATTGTAAGGATAATCAACGGCTTATTGACAACGGTATTATTCAATTTTGTCTCAAATACTAAGTTATTTACCACATAAAAAATTATTAACCAATCAGTATCAATGATTTTATTTATCTCTTTTGACTTGTTTGATTCGACATAGGTATATTAAGAACAGATAATCTATTATCTGTTTTATAATACAAATAGGAGGTGGATGTCCTTTACCATCAAAGCGGCAACATTACCATTAGGCATATTACACATTAAAGTAGATGCATTGAATAGGAAAGGCTTTAAATTTCTTACTGGACTAATTAGAATAATTAAGCCCTTTGGGTGTAAGTCTAGGCTCCTCCTTTCTCCTCTGATAGGCTAAAGATATTCCGTCAATTATTAAAGATAATGGTAAAGTGCATTATATAGTTGAGCTATCGTTAACGACTATACATTACCATATATTTATAAGTAAGTGTATATCTTATACCATAATAAAAATAGTTTTGTCTTAACCTTTGAAACTGAATAATCTCTTTTGAAATATTGGTTTTAACAGTTTTTCTGAATTTTTTATTTCATTATCCATATATCCATATTCCACATTTACAGTTTTGCAATTTAAAATAATATGCACGTATATCTTAAATTAATCTTACATTTTATATATTATTCAAGATTAATCGAGTCAGAAACCCGTTGCTTAATAAGCCATTTAAACATTTATCCCAAAGCCATTATATGAATAGCTACGCTCTATTTACATACTAGATCGAAAAGCGTTACATTTGGGCGAGCTTCCTCGACTTTCCATATTAGACTTGAAAAAAGAATCCTCCGACGAAATATAGATAGATTTAGAACAGTTGCCGCATGACACACGCAAAACAGCATGTTATATGTATATAAAATGAAGTCAACATTTTTATAAAGATCTCCGCGGTTGGTAGGGAAAAAATGATACTTCAATAGCTTGGAGATCGAGTATTTTCATCAATGTGTTTCGTATTTATATTATATAAACTAAGATCTTCAAAAATATCAGTAAGAAAAATATGGTACCTTAATCTACAAACCGACATATTTGCTGCCTTGGAATTCTAAAAACTTAGTAGTAGCATTCCTAAGTTTACATATAATATTAAATAAAAATTAGTTATGGTTCCAAAGTAATAAACGTAATAGCAATGCTGTTTTCTTTGGTTTTTTAAAGAAAGTTTACTTAGTAAATATAAGAGTGAGACTGCTGGCTTCTAATTTAATGGTCAAGAGTTATTGCTGCAAAAAGCTTTAGTGCTTCGGAGGTATCTTATTTGCCTTAAGCAGCGCAACCAAACGGTAAACTCTTTACTAAAATATTGTAATAAAGCTAGTATAATATTAAATGCGATGTACCTCAATTTGCTCTTGATTCAGTTTGCTTTATAATTCATGATTAGTAACTATCAATATATTTGTAAATTTCGTACATTTTGCTGATACAGACATATTATAACATGATATAGATTTAAAGATGTTAGATATTGTATCGATATCTGTAATAGAAACACAACAACAAAGCAGCGTAATGATTTTGGACGAAATTTAGAGATCTGTCTAAGGGCTATGGCAGTACCTACCATTTAGAAGAATACAACTTTTATAACGTTTCTGGGAATGTATGTTGGCATCTAATTAAATTTTCGAGATCATGTAATAATAATAAAAATAATAATTGTCCTTATTTATATGGATTGTGGAACGATATAATTACATTATAACAGATTATTATATTTTACTATATAAGTTCGGGAATAGCCCGCTCTTCTACTAAATTTCACCAAATCCTCCTCTGATCGTTTTTATACATATTCGCTGAAATAGCAATGTTGGGTCAACTGCAACCTATTCATCGTGAATTTGCATAAAACCACTGACTGAGTTTGGCAATGTCTGTTGTATCTCTACTCCGGCGGGCTTTTCCGAGGTCCTTGTGCTGTGAAGAGAATTCCGCAAAACTCTTCAAGGTCTCATGAGTTGCGCTCATACTAACTAACCACTTGCTGAGTATATACATTGAGTGAAACACCTCTGCCTCCTGTTATGCCTCCTCGGCTTTTGAATGATCGCATCAATGTGGTTTCAATTGCCATATCCGACCACACGCCTGACCAAAAGCGATCAAAGCGCCATATAGTAAAGTATCCGCTGGTGGCAAAGTTGTGGTATTCTTTCCATTTAAGGCATTCAGTGCAGGAGGCTCATCGAGAAAACCAGACAAATTTCCCGTGACAGTGGACTTCTCTTCTTTTGTTAGTTAATTTTGTTCGACAATGCCGTCGTTGCAAGCAAATATCCTCTTACTGCTCTCGCAAACGCGTGACCCTGGAGCATTTTGTTAACAGATAGAGGAACGTAGGTGATGCACAAAAGTTCCTTCAGGCCACTTCCAGCCATGAAATAGCCTATGCTGCCCAAAAAGGACATCAGCAAGTGGAACCCATACTACACAGTTAGATATCTGAGAGTCAAGAGGTGCTGCAGCGATTATTTCCCGCGAGATGATTACTGTCGGGTGGTTACTTCTGTCGTCATTGTGAGTTAGTTCGATCAACTCGCTGGCATAGTGCAAAGTCGTGTAGATGGTGTCGTAATTTGAGGGGAGGGTTAACACTCTACTCTTTTCGCTGAAATCCCCTGTTGCTATGGACGCCATGAACCCTTTCCATTGTTACAGGAGGATGTCCAGTTGTATTGCAACGAACCATGGGGTGTCGAATGGTTGAGGGTGAACCATTTCTTCGGGTACGTCAATCCGTCTGACCGCTACACTTTCCAGGCTAGCTCCCTTCTGGAAGGTTTGCAACTGAACAATGTCAAGTTCTCCAATATCATGTGACGAGGGCAGGTGCTTCAATCTTGGCATGTCTTCATCTGTTTCTAGCGAATTGGAGGGGTAATACACCTGATTCCACCCATAGCATGGAGAGTGTTGAGCCCATCAATAGTTGAAATCAACGTTGTCAAACACAAACTGATTGGGCTTCTAGATACGATGAACAGAAGCCCAAACTGGCAAGGAGATCGATCAAGTACTTAGAAGCGTAATTTCTGTACAGGAACAGGGAGAGGCTGCACAATAGGGGCGATAAGAAGCTCCTTGGTTTGACAATCGCAATAATGGCATTTCCTAGTGCAGCACATTTTCTCTTCGTTTCTTCTACTCTCTTTGTCTTCGCCAATAGAAGGCCCCCAAGAAAAAAGGTCAGGGATCGAGCTGGATTCTTCAGAAAGTCGTCGCTGGGTGGGTACGTCTCTGTGCTGTCTTGACTCTGAATGTCTTACCATAAAATTTCCATAGCTTTAGCAACAATCCTCAACCTCTCCTCTTCTTCATTTTTGGCCCTGTTTTCGTACCTCATTGATCATTTTGTACCCAGTGTCTCTAAAACATACCACGGGCACACTGAATCTGTTGACGCCTGGAGTGATCAGTATTCGATCCCTTTCCTTTGCAACTCAGCCTTGATGGTTCGCCACTGGGGTTTGGCCCCTGTTACGGCACCCAGTATCTCATCTTGGGAGAACTGACAATCGGTGCTTCCCTCCATGTAGGCAAAAATCTCCTCCATAGCCTGTGTGACATGGCTGTCTTTGGGGATTTCAGCTTTCGGAGTTGAAAAAATGATAGGCTTCACAAAAGTGTGGTGGTAGTTTTTGTGGTATACTGCCTTTTCAGCAACAAGATCGTTAATAGAGGACAGGCGACCAAGAACTTCGTCACCCCAGGAATCCTTCCTCATAGAACACGCCTCCCTGATACGATTTTGAATAGTTAGAGTTTGAATGTACAACTCTTCTTTTGTCTGAAGGAGTTTTGGTTTTTTCCTTTACGCACTGTGGACATATAAACAATTGTTCTTGAAGTCGAATTTGGGAGCTGAAGACCTAACCTAAGACGGCCCTGCCCCTTCCTTAGATGTGGATACCTCCCTAACATCTTTTTAATTATATGAGTTCGGGTGTAATTTTTACGGCAACTGTTGTGAATCAAAAGGGATGTCAAACCACAGAAACTTCAGTGCTTCTCATCCTTCCGTTCCTTACTTTCTTTTATAAGGCCCAGTATTCCCTTTTTTCTCACCTCAGAGACGTCCTTACTTCCTTTAACGATGTTCTCAATACACACAGGACACTTATTAATGCTTATTGTGGAGATAGGGTAGATGCACCGGTTGTGGCCACTTTAAGCATTTCTTGCTATTTATTGCTTACTTATTACTACACTAGGTATGGCTCAGGAATGATAAAAACAGATTTTTTTCTTCAAACGACAGAAAAACATGACATTTCTTAACTCATTTTATGACATTAAAGTTTGACATGTAGGACGGCTTGATTGGTGTAACTGTTGACCGGTTGGAGATAAATTGGATGTAGGATATATTCTTGAAGGGAATTCAATTCTCTACAATTTCCCCTAAGGGAATTTCTTTCTCAGATGAATAGTTTAGACGATATGAAGAAATGAAGGAATATTTGATGAAAAATGTCAGGTAAAAATCTGTTTTTCGAAAATTTTCACTTTTCCGGAGCGTGTAGCTCGAAAACAGTTGCGAATTCGAAAAAAGTTTATAGAATGAAAGTTTGTAAAGAATTTCATGAGCTATCATTTGGTATAAAATGTTTCCCTACGACCACCATTTTCGAGAGATATAAGCGAAAAACCCAGGACCTTCTTTGTCCCCCACCCCCCTTCGGCTCACCTCCTAGACGTCAGGACCCTGAACAAGCTTGTAACCCTAAGCTTCTCACTAAATTTAATTGTTCCATCACCAATTACAATTTTCAGCTTATCTACGCTCTTTAACCGCAAATTCTGAAGCCCAAATGGCATTGTCGTGCTTTTTGAAAAGTTTACAGATGAACAAATATTTTTTGAGGCTTTAAGAAAATTAAAGTTATTAGGTATTAAAAACTCGTGAAGCGCTGTTTATATCGTTAAAAGTAAATGACTAATAAATCTGAATATCGTCGGCATAAAAGTGAACTTTGCAGTGGTGTACACAGTTTTTTTTATATAAAAATAATAAACAATAAAGCAATGTCTGAAGGTCGGACTTAATGTTTTCACAAGCTTGAAGTGTTATAGATTATGTATGGAATAGTTATAGGTTATGTATGGAATAATAGATTATAGGTTATGTATGGAATAGTTTTTAAACAGCAGTATAGTAGGATTTAAATATTTATTTTATCCACGCCTATTGCATTAGACTTAATTTCATTTAGAAATTTATTCACTTCATAATTATTACCCAACTAGCACAATTAGTTGCTGGAACGTAGCGGCGACTATTGTATGAACTTTAAAGTATTTTGCCACTAGCTACGGGCACGTAATAGGAACGCTCCCATTACGTGAACGCGACCAAAATGGGGAACAATTTTTCGGTGACCGCAACGTTCCGGCGACGTTCCTGTAACTTGCCCGGCTACGTTCCAATGACGTGGTGGTTACGTAGCGGCAACGTATTGGAGTGGAAGCCGCGACTTTTATGGAACTTTACAGTTCTCCATTCTTTGAAATTAGTGTTGCCAGCTCTGTCTGGCAACTGATTTTGTTATACTTTATCTCATTCCTTCATGATGCTCGTCTAGTTCCCTAACTCAGACACTTAGACACTTAAAAGAATAGTATAAGAGTAATATTAGAAAGCAAAACTTGTACTGTTTCTCGATCGGTCTTAGCGACAGGATTAAAACGAATGCAAGTTTACTGTTAAACATAATGATGACACCTCCAAATCCAACCACGCGCCTTTAAAATTTACATTTTTTAATTAAAATATTGTCTTTGAGATATCTAACAACATGCGAGAATATGACACCCTAGATGCTGAAAGCGTTTTTTATTATTATTTGGAACTTGAAACTAACTATTATGCATAAATTTATTATATTTGGTGCAGAATTGATGACAAATGCATTTTTCAAGTAATCTGTGAAGTGAGGATTCTTGTTTTGTAGCAATGGCGTCGTAAGGTTTGTCCAAGAAAATGGCGTATTTCGGATAAAATAACTTTGAAGTCCTTTTTACTAGAAAACGCGACTTGTAAGTAATCATTGCTTGGCAATAGTGACGGGAACTGCAAATATGTAGCTTTAAAGTTATATTTACTACAAAGTACCGAACGGACTGTGATGTCACTTTAAAGTCGCAGCAAAGTTGTGACTACCGTGATATACCAGTCTCTAACCTAACCTCACATTATTGACAGGCAGATGATGACGAGGCAAGTTTCACTTGTTGTGAGTTGTCTGCGAATCTCACATACATATATTAAATACATAATTAAAAGAAAGGGTAACTTTATTGATAAAAATATTTTAGCTGTCAATCATAGAGAAAAATCACGAAACATCAAAGTCACCCTTTACTTTTTTCACATAATGAATGAACTGTAGCTATATTCACTACACTCACAACTGATGATGCACACCATGAAATTTTTTCATTATTGGGAACTAGATGGTGAAGTTTACTTCATGATGAATTTAAGAGGTGACACACGCTTTGTAGCAATCGTGAATAGTTCAAGTTCAGTCTTACAGGAACTAGATGGTGAAGTTTACTTCATGATGAATTTAAGAGGTGACACACGCTTTGTAGCAATCGTGAATAGTTCAAGTTCAGTCTTACAGGTAGCGGTAACGTCATTAACGCTAATAATGATTACTTACAAGTTCCACGACT
Organism: Rhagium mordax; assembly: GCA_963680705.1. Classification (NCBI taxonomy): domain Eukaryota; kingdom Metazoa; phylum Arthropoda; class Insecta; order Coleoptera; family Cerambycidae; genus Rhagium; species Rhagium mordax. The sequence continues at coordinate 20,008,924 of OY796659.1, read as the reverse complement.
TTAAACGGATAGTGAAGGTCCCTAGAACGTCGCGGCAATTATCAAAGCTACTTGAAAGTGACTGCAACTCTGGAGTCCCATTTCAGTAACATGAGTTAGTCGCTGCTACCATAGTTTGCCACCTTCAAGTTCTGAAAACTAAAAGGTCTCTCGACTGGTAACTACTACTTCCCCAGTACCAGAAAAATTACGTAGAAGTCTCATAACTATATAGTAACCATTAGTGGTAGAAACTACGTGGCATCGACTCTAGATTTGTCAAATGAAGTTATTTATACATCAAAGTCGAAAATTTAGTAGCAGTTACGTAATAGGTACTCTTTCGAGGTTCCCGTCTCAGTCACAATTACTTTGGTGCTAGTTGGGTAGTTTAAATTAATTGATATTTTTCAATATTATCTTGTGTGTTATCCCTATAAAAATTAAACGTGTCAGCAATAGGGACTTATCCAAATGTGAGGCTGACAAAGTAATCACATATTTAAAATATTCCGGTCAGATAACTGATCACGAATACTACCATGTTTTTGTTTACTGCTATATTAATGTCTTTTAAATCCTTTCAAACAGTTTTAAAATTATTATTGTTTATTTTAAATTGAAATTTTTTTTTTATTTTTTATTGCTTAATTAGTGTAATTGCTTAAGTTTTTGTAATATTTCCACTGCTGAGGCAACTGCGACCTTTTATATTTATCTCCCTCCTCATATTAATTAAATGCTTAATATATTCTATAAGCTGTAATTATAGGTGGATGGGATGGCTGTCAAATATATTTAAAAGTATCTAAATAGTAGGTGTATTTAATTTGTCTTCCACGTGATTACAATATAGAATTTGATTAAAATCGCAATATTCCAAATTAATAATAAACTTTTCATGGTTAAAGTTTCCAAAGTCACAATAGCGATAGGTGTACATTGTACAACTGGACTCTTATAGACTTTATCATTAATTTCCTGCGGTAAATCAAAAATTTATTTCTGATTTCTGATTCTGAATTACCGAAGGCCTATGATATAATTCGGCCTCCACAATAAGCTACAAAGTCTCGTCCCCCTTTATCTACCACAAAATACTAGGATATTGCGGGAGTTACTTCCGTGTCTTGAGGGGCGGTTAAGAAAACATTTTTCTTTTAATGCCTCCACCCCTATCATTATTACTTCTGTCCCTTCGAAACAATTGGTAACTATTTAAAAATATAATTGCACCAACAACGTTAATATTGCACCAAGTTTCGATTAAAACAATGCATGTCCCAGCGTGACTTACCTACCTATTACTTTCCTAAAGGTTGCGAACTTATAAACTAATTATCTCACATTTAACAATACGGTGCGGAATGTGCGGATGTGCGGAAGTTTTTATTTATCTTGTACATTATTAAAATATTCTACCTCTGCGTTGCTGTTTTATTGACTAAGTACATTAAATTTTTTTTTATTAAATACATGAGTATTGCCACATAAAACCGAGAATGTCTCGAAAACGAACGCCTCTGGAGATATTTAATAAGAGCATCTTTATTATACCATTTTGATTGGAGAATTTGAAAATGAGACGATATTTTCAAAATATCTGACAGCAAATTTTTTATTAACAAAAAAGTGTTAGGCTACCCCATTTTCTACGCCACTGAATGGTGGTATCAGATTTATAATATTATACAGTCATCGGTAGTCTTAAGTAACACTCGCTCACAAAAATTTAGATTCCTCTGCCTACTCTGTTTAGAGATATAGCTAAATAACTGATCTGCCAGTCGACACTATAACACCCTGTATTTTGAAAACGAAGCGTTTTTTGACGAAACTGTATAGAGGTTTTAGTTTTATTTTAACGTTCTCTACAAGCTCTTAAATTTATGGTAGTCAATTTAGAAACACCTTTTATAAAAAAGAAATGGTTCGATAAAGGGCGAAGTTCAGATAATTTGGAAAATTACCTGCTCTTCCACTTAACCCTAAACATATTCAATGAAATGCACAATTTAATACCAAAAGAATATTGCAAATAAATAATAATAAATTTCAAATTCCCACAAAAACAAAAATTGAGAAAAAGAAATAACCAATTTATTATCTCAACAGTACCTACTTATTTCCCAAATACACACATTAAAAATAATTAAAAGTAAAACAAACTTTAATTTAAATTACTACTGCTCGTTCATTAGTTGCTTCGTATATGCAGTCTTAACTCTTTCAGGGGCAAGGAGTTTAGGTTAAAAAAAACCCTAGAGGGGCACAACTATAACGTAAATATAATGTAAATGCATGTAAATGGGTGGTCTATTTTATGAACCTCTGCGCCATGATGTGCACATATTTCTGGGTACATTTTATGTACCAGGGCCCTTGAAAGAGTTAAACTTTGGTATATTGTTGTAAACGTTCGCGACTGTGTAACTGTAACAACGCTTAAAGTATTCTGTACCATGCTGGGGAGGCGTTATTGTGCCTTTAAATCTTATGTTCACAGTATGCACATCAGTTCTAAAAGTAATTTTTTTGCTCAAATAATTAGGAGCTTTGTTGCTAATAATTTTATAGTATAGACAAGCTGCATGCATTTTACGTCTATTTACCATGTTTAACCACCCTAGATCCACAAGCTTATGTGAAATCCTTTCATACTTTCTAATGCCAAAGATGTAGCAGCGCAAGGAACAATTTTGAACTTTTTGAATCCTTCTAATATCTAAACTATCCAGACAAGGACCATAAAGAGAATCACAATAATTAAATCTGGATAATACAAGTGCCTCGCATAGAATCGCTTTTACGTTTTTATTCATCACATGCCTATGTGGGTATAATAGTCTTAAATTAACAAATGCACCTGATATTAAATTAGCAATGTGATGTTTAAATCTCAGAGACTGATCAAACGTAATACCTAAATTTTTTACTTTTACATTAAAGTTTAATACCTCATTCCTTAGTGCTATATTTATAGAATTAAGTGCTAAAGGTATTTGTTTCTTTTTACCAAAAATTATAGCATTAGTTTTTCGAGGGTTTAAAAGCAATCCATGTTCTTTTGCACAGGCGTCAATACTTGCAAGATGTTAAATGTTAATGTTAATTTGTGTAGATAACCTTACATCTCTTGATTCTGGAAAAGTAAACCTATTTATCCTTAATGAAATATCTGATGTTCATTTTAAATGCCGCTAAAAAACTAAAAAGCAAATTGTCTGGTGGACCTGATAATATTCCGTTTCTTATGATTAAAGATTGTGTTTCTTACTTCCGTTAAAGTTTATCTTTAATCTTATTATAAAGAAATGTACTTTTCCAGATTTGTGGAAGCTGTCTCGTGTCTGTCCAGTTTACAAAGCTGATTCAGTCTCAGACATCACTAATTATAGGCCTATTGTACTTATTTCAGTTTTTTCTAAGTTATTGGAAATCATTTTATCGGATTCACTGTCTGCTCATATGAAATATGTTCTTTCAGAACAGCAACATGGTTTTATTACGGCACGAAGCACATCTAGTAATTTATGTTTATTTACACAATATGTATCCCAGTCTCTTGACTCCAGGAATCAAGTTGATGTTATATACACAGATTTTAGCAAAGCGTTCGATCGTGTGTCTCATGTAAAGCTTCTTCAGAAACTTAACTGGTATGGTGTTTCAAACAGCGTTTTGCGTCTGCTGAAATCCTACTTAAATGATCGTCAGCTATTTGTTGAATATGAAGGTGTTAAATCTAACAGTTTTGTTGCCACTTCGGGAGTTCCACAAGGATCCAATCTTGGTCCGCTATTATTTCTCATTTTTGTCAATGATATTTGTGATCACATAGTTTCCTCAAAATTGTTATTTGCAGATGATTTGAAAATCTTTAATCAAATAAATACAGTTTCTGATTGTTTTCAATTACAACGAGATTTAATTCTCGTAAATAACTGGTGTAATGAGAATCAGCTTTCGCTTAATATTAAGAAATGTAAAATAATGTAATAATAATAATAATTCCTTTTGATTATCTTATTAATGGAACATCGCTCACGCGAGTTTCACAAACTAAAGATCTTGGTGTAACTTTTGACACAAGACTGTCTTTCTCACCGCATATCAACAATATAGGGCCAGCAGCATTGAAAATATTAGGGTTCGTTATTAGAAACAGCAGGGAGTTTTCTTCTCTTGAGGCAATTATTAGCCTTTATGTTGCATTAATACGGAGTAAACTGGATTATTGTAGCTCAGTTTGGAATCCATATCAAGACAAATATATATTGCTTCTTGAAAATGTTCAACGACGTTTTCTTAAGTTTTTATATTATAAAAAACATGGCACTTATCCAGTGAGAAACTATAATTATGCACTTCTCTTAATTGAGTTTAACTTTATTTCTCTTCGGAAAAGGCGTGAGTTGGGAGATATATTAACATTGTACAAAATTGTAAACAACTATATTGATTCTCCATCATTACTGAGCTGTATATGCATTAATGTACCACGTCTTACTTCAAGGAGTAATACCTTTCATATTGCTGTATCAAATTCGTACCATCATTTCCATTGTCACCTCGATGTGTAGAAGTTTTAACGGTTTACAATCTGTGGATATATTTTTTGATAGTATGACACAATTCAAAAGGAAGGTCATTAGTTTATTACCGAATTAATAAAACTGAATGTATTATATTTTGTTACATTATGTTTATGTGTTTTACACATGTATTATATTTGTTTATTATTTTATTTTAATGCTTATATTCTATTATTTTATATGTTAGCACTCATCTTATCTTGTTATATTATGTTATTATGTTTTTATTATTCACTTTTTCTTATTACTTTAATCTTGTACTCCTATAAATGGCCGATTGGCTGCTGGATGTATTATTATAAATAAATAAATAAATAAAAAAAAAAATGTTAAATCCAAGTTTTCGACCTTGCATGGCGCGTCTGTGCGCGCGCCGCCATCTTGAAAAAACAGCCAAAATCACGGCCGAAACTTGTTTTTCCTTTTCAATGTAAATTTCGGTTAAAGTAGCCCAAATAGAATATACAATTTCTTACAAAATATGTATTTATTTTTCTTCAAGGCCCTAATCGACCAAAATCAAGGCCCTAATCGACCAAAATCAGATAAAAAATTGACACAGCGATAGTGTTTTGAATTTGGCATTTCTGGATTTTTCTTTTTTTTAGCTAGGTATTTTTATTTGCAATTCTTAATGGTATTAAAACATATACCTACCTCAACAACATCAATTATTAACGTAATTGCAACATAGAATTAAGATTAGTAACTAAGATACATAAATATGGTAAGAAATTGAAAAATTGGTATTTATAAAAGTAACATTTAGGTATAGACAATCTTATTTAGTTAATTCATGAGTAGGTATAACAACAAAAATTAATTTTAATAAATCTTGGTTCTATTCAAGTTCATATTTATATCGCGATTTTGAAGACAATTATCAATTTATTAATTCGCTTGACTTAAGTTTCTGCCTCTTACTCGTGCCCTTAACAGCTTCAATATAGCCTTCCTCTGTCACTGGGTGACCAAATTTCTCGTCATCATCAACGGCTTCTACAGCATTCTCGCGCAAGTTGCCGTTGCAGTGAATGCAAAGTAGGTAGCATTTCAAACCAGACTTTCTGCAGGTGCACTTTCCAGTGCAACCTTTTCTGCATTGGCAGGATATAAAGTTAAGCAAGGCCTGAGGTGCAGCTTCCTTTACCTTTGATACTGGAGTTAGTAACCCAACAGCATCCTTCTTCCACCTCTATTCAGTTGGCATCTTTATCGTGCCCAAGCCAAGTCTGCACTTGCAAGTATGTTCTTGTAGGGTAATGCTGGACTGCATGTTTGGTGGGTAGTAGTCTGGATCAATGAAATTTATCCTTTTTCACTCCTTTGGGAAAAAGAGGGTCCTTAAATTTTTCAAATTGGATTTCTCATTGCCGCCACAAAAGTGCAATGTTTCACACTAAATGCATTTTTACGACTTTATATCTTGGTACCTATGAAAGATAGAAGAGAACTTTAAATACAGACGTTGTAGGAAATTTCATGATCTACAAAATGTATTACGGCTATTTTAATTTCGACTGGTTTTTTCAATATGGCAAGGTCGAAAACTTGGATTTAACATTAGGAGACCAGCTTATAAAACATATTAAAAAATAGGAACGACCAGAATAATTACAATCGCAACCCCCTTCTATATGAGCTAATTGCACTGGCCTAATACTCGATGCAATATACTTAGGTGATACTTAGTACATAAATAATAGAACATTATAGATGCCTTCTTAAATATAGACGCACTAAGTGTACATACGTATTTGTAAGTATGTGTTGAATATACTAAGTAATAAATGGAAGAAACTTACAGAAAGGAGATGAAAATGATGATATTTGGAACTGACCCGATTAGTTTTTAATTTTTAATATTAGGGTTATTTTCACTTGTAATCTCCCAAGTGCTTGAATTATTACCGGAAATTTTTCGAGTGCACAAATTATTTCCTGTTATTAATTCAAGCACGTGGGAGATTTGGTAAGAAAATTTCACACCTAAAAAATTTTTATTTAAATTTCATCGCAAAAGCTTTTTATGATTTTACATTTTTTTTTTTGACTATTATCACCTTTTCTCGTAAATATATAGTCCAATAAATATTTAAAATTTTTTGCCTTTTATGCCCCTTTGATTTGAATAGCAACGCTTTATTATTACATTAATTTAAACAATCGTTTACATAAATTGCTTAACGATTACTAAAATCTCTAACATACCTAAAAGTGATCTAGATCCCTAATTGAAAATTTTTACTTGCTTTTCCGACAATGTAGGAAGTTTTACTTGTCCTCATTTCGCATAAAATTTACCACAATTGTTTTGGAGTGACTTGGCTTGCTACTAATTGCTCTCCGTGATAGTGGCCGTGTAACATGAAAACTTTTAGTTTGAAACCAAGAGTCGCGCTACAATTTGCGCAGTTGGAAATCCGTTGTGCCCTTTCCCAATATGACATTGAGTAATCCAGCGATTTCTAAACTGTTTATTCTAGTATATCGTTCCATTACGTTTCATTTTCCTTTAATTTTTCATTTTTTAATTTCTGACGCCATTGTCAACACAATTCGTTTTTTCTTTATTTATTTCCAAATTATCGTTTATTTTAGTTATGCTTTCTTTTATCTCCTTAATTTATTAATGTAGGTTTAATACATTTAATAAATTCTCTTTGGGCACTGTGCTTGACCTCAGTTCATCACCCATTCATTTCTGATTTACACATTCTTGGCAAGACCAAAGTTATCTCCATTATTAACATATTCCTTCGTACAAATTTAACACTTCATCATCAGCTTTTATTAAACATTACCGCATCCTTCTGTACAAGTACACTTGTTTGATACTGCTTACACATTTTTCGTAGCTTTAAATAAAATATTAATATCGTTTAAGTGAATATGACAATACAATATAATATTAATATATTACGTTCATTATACCATTCACTAACCATTTTAAAGGTGCGTACAGACATGTGATAATACTTTATATCATAACATCGTTAGGCATCGAGGATACTGTGTGCTGCGGATTGAAGCGTATCATAAAGTCGTTGCGGCCTACCGTAGCGTACGAGCGAACATTCTATCTTTTAGTAATTTAATCATTTATTTAGTTTATTATTTATTATTTAGTTTTTTTTATTTTAGTTCATAAAACTAAATTTTATGTTTTTCTTACGCTCTTCTACTGCGGTATGAAACTCTATAACAAGTTCCTCCCAAGCTTAATTTTCTTTATTTTGTTAAAAGTACTTGGGATATTTTGTGTATCCCAAAAATTTCTTTGCTTTGATACACCTCTACAAAATTAAGGATAATGTCTTCAGCCAACTCCATAGCAACATTTATTTCAAATATCAAAAACAAAAATTAAAATAAACGCTACTGTATTAAGCAGACCTCTCCAGTCATGAAAACAAGTGATGCAACGTCGTCAGCACGTGTCATTTCCTTGATGCGACTCTAAATTACCGACAAATAATGGGACATCTCGATGTTACGGTGTACGAAGTGCCGTCCAGAGGCGACGGTGTTACGGTACGAAGTTTTGTTGTTGTCTGTACGTACCTTAAGGAACCCAAAGATATTATACTGACTTGATTAGGTATATTCTGCGGTAAAAACAGCCACTATACACAGATCACACTATCACAATGAGGAAGAACTAGGTAGAAAATATGTAATTTTTTTAAATTCGAAATCACCTGAATTATACAAACCTGTAATAGGTATTCGGCGCCATTCTCTTAATTCATCGTCATTTTATTTTTACTAGTTCAACGATACTCTTTAAGAAATTCATTATATTAGTATAGCGTTACATATCACTCGTAAGATAAGCATTAATTTATATCCAGGATAAAACTTATATAGTGGAAAATTCAACTGTGGTATTATTTAACTTAAAAATTAAAGCAGTAACCGATAACATCTTCGTGTTTCAAGTTTTAAGTTTCTTTATTAATTTCATTGCAAACTGCGATAAATACAAAGTGCAAGTTTTAACTTAAGTGTAACCTCTTAGTATTCGCCTATCGTGCCGCATTATAATGTCAATACATTTAAGAAACGTTTTATACGCAAATAAAATCAAGAAGTTTATTATATCAACTAAACTTATTCATTATATTACATTTGCATTTGCATGGAAATTACTTCATATTTTTACTCTGTTCACATAAAATCTAGATTTAGACACGGGGATTATATTGGGAAAGTTTAAGGAACGATCCCAAGGTTAGGATTGCTTATGATAATTATATAGCTTAAATAAAGTAGTATTAATTTATGTTACACAAAATATCCAAGGATAATTTAGGATTAATATTATGGTCTTTAGCACTTTTTTCTAATACTGATTTAAATATAGTATATAAGTTATATTTTTTGAATTTGATAAAATTTATTCTATCCTACAGTATTACTATATCCTTTTTTTTTCAAAATTACTTTTACTTTTTTTTTAAATAATATCACGGTAAATGAAAAAAAAAATTTTTCAACTGACATTTAGAGAATATTTAAATATTATTTTATATATTCTGAAAATTCAAATGAAACAAATTATTTTTTTATCCATTTACGTTTTATATTAAAAATATTCTCTCAAAGACGGGGTTGCAAAATAAATATGGATTTATGATAGAATCACCCATAGAAATACCTCGTTGAACTTTCTTTATTGAGATTTCCTATGGGTGAGTTGATTACCACCCTTGCTGTATGATATCCGTTCTAAGTCTATACATATCTTGTCATGTATTTCTACGTTAATAAAAATTAAACAAATAAATTAAAATGCGTTAATATGAAATTTCTATCCAAAATCCCAGGAAGATTTACTTACAAAAAAAGGACGAATTTTATTAAAACTTGCAGCGTTTTAAAGGATACTAATCTTGGGAAACTTTACTTTGACAGCTGAAAAATTTCACAAAACTTCCTTGACGGCAAGGAAACAAACAGACGGGGAGAACGTCTTTTTAGTTCCAGAGAGAAGTTTTCGGCGTGGCTCCTGAAAAATTTAATAAAATTATTGGAAATTCTAAGATAAATTATCTGAGACTCATAACAAAGTCGATGTGAGTCTATTTCTTGACCATGAAGTAAATGCAGTGGCAGAAAATCTCGCAGAAAATGGAATAAAAGTATCAGGTACTTCCCTAGTTAAGGAATTAAGATGCAAATATCCAGTCAAGACTAGCTTTTCATGTACAAAGTTGAATACAACTATTTTCATGCATTGGCCAGCCACGTATTACTGTCCATCGTTGTGAACTTATAGAAACTATTCCCAAATCACAGGCTGATATAGATATAAATCTATTTTAAAATTATTAAAGTTCTTTTCGTAAATTTAACGTCATTTTAATTATTAAAGCAAATGTGTTTAAGGTATCGTAGGTTAATTTTAATCTTTCCAACAAGCATCGTTATTGTTTATTTGAAATAAATATAACATTGTGACACCTATTCTTTGATTTCACGGAATACAACCGATAGATATCAATTAAACAGCCAGTGCCTTCTAAGTACCGAAAGTTGCACCCTCCCTCGTTAGATTCTCATAGTGTGTGGTATAATTTACAAGGTGCAATGTTATCAATTATAGAAAGTTTTACAGATATATAAATAATAAATAAACCATATTATTTTTCTATAAAACTTTAATATCATTAGTTACAAATGAACAGGCTCTAGAACAAATTTCTCCTAGAGAACGAGGATCCCTGGAACGCCCTAAACTATAAAGGAAGGGATACAATCAATCCTAGTAAATGAATACTCCTGGTAACGTACACATTTGCGTCCGTATACAACAAGAAATAATAACAAAGAAATAAAACTGAATGTAGTATATTCCGGGAAAAAGAATTGTATTGTGTTTAGTGAGGAATTTCTTATAAAAAAATAAAATTATTAATTTACTAAAACAATAAAATTAAATCATACCCCACTATATATTCAGTGCCGCCTAACGTGGAGGACAAGAGTTATTGTGGAACTCAAAAAAAATATTAAATATTCGAAGAAAATATAAATAAACTGATAAAAATAAAATAAATAAATTCTAAACTAATATTATTAAAATTTAAAATATTAACAGAAAAAGGTAGATATCTTTCATAATAATACTACATTCTGTACCTAGGAGGAAAAGCCTAACATTCCCGGACGACGGTGAAGATAGCAACACGGAGTCCGGAAATGTGCTTTTATTACGAGGTACACATACTATTTATTCTGAAACCGCAATCAATATTATTAGAAATTGATTAATTTAAATGGAAAACCGTACGGGAAAGTAACTTCCCGGACGGTTTCCTGGTGGTTGTTTAGCAACGGACTAAAATACTAGAATAGCCTATTTTGGTATCTGAAATTGCGCCAAGAAAGTGGACATTCTTAAGCGATTTCATAAAAAGAAAATATTATTTATTTCATATTCTATTTAGGTATAACTTTTAATAAAAAAAATTCACAGTCCTTCGCAAAGATGCAACCGGAGGAGACATTGGAAATGACGAAGTAAAACGCAAATTTTGTGATATTTCGTATGTGATAAAAATGAAAATTTGTTGCAAAGTAGTAAATAGTTATTTCATTAACACAAAACATTTTCAAAAATTAAAATCTTATTATCAGTAGTTTTCTTTAGAAATTAAAATAAAAAGTTATTTTATTAACAAAAACATTCTCATAATGAAAACTAAATTGGTATTATATAAATTTTTTTCACTAACAAACATTTTTAATGTTAAACCTAAAATAATTTAAAATAATTTCGTGAAGTTGAAAAGTGATTCCTAACAATTACAAATACCGATATCGATTAATCGCAAACTATTAAACGCAGCTAATAGTACAGGAAAAATGTCCAAACTGAACAAGAACATAGTGAATTCGTTGAAACTTGACATATACGTTTAAAAATACATACCTATGTTTCAAGAAACTTAAAGAGTCCCGAACCGTAATGGGTGTGTCGGAGCTGCCTACTTGAAAAATCGTGGGATGAACTAGGTTTTTCACATGCATAATAAAAATTGGCAATTGAACCATGAGAAAATTTCAAAAAATAAGAATATTTTCATTTATAGAGAAATATTAATTTTCGACTTTTTTATTAAATTTTTTTACCAATTTTTCGTTTGTTTCCTTCATTTTTGCTTGTTTTGTGAGAATATTCTGCAAAATGAAAAGTACATAACCATTGTACAAGTGAGGATTATCGAGTTGTTTAAAATTTTATATATATATTGAATGAAATACACTTTGTATCTAAAGAAGATCGGAATCGATAGCATATAAATAAATAATTTTATCCATGTATGAATTTAGACATCGTACTCCCTGACAATTTCCGTAAATTTGTAAGCATCTTCAACCTGCTTTTCTGTTGCGGTTGCAGGAGATAAGCTGCAATATTAATTCTGCTCTTGGCACAAAAAGTGTTGTCACAGGTTGTAAGGAGCCGTTAATTTTCTTCTATCCGCACTGCTGTGGATTTTTTTCAGTGCCAAGCCATTTCTGAATTTTGTAGAATACTCGTAATGAATATTAAGCGACTGCCTCTGAAGTTGTAGGCAATATTTCCAACTTTGATTTTTGTTCGTGCAGCGATTTTTTGAATTGATTAAATCTGTATGAGTTGAGTGAGACATTTATGATTTTCCTTGCACCGTATACAAGTAGGAAAAGAATTTCACCAGCCTGTTTTACTTGTGAGGGGGTTAAATTCTTGCCATTGAAAGTTCTTACTACATTAACCAACTGCATTTCTTTCTGAAGAAGTTTGATGACTTTTAATTTTTCTTTCTGAAATATTCTAGACGTAGTATCATAACCACTGACGGCATGAGTCAGTAAAATTGTATTTTTCTACTACCGTCTATATTAATGAACGTTGTAACCCTAGCAACATGCGCGATAACGAAAGTAAACATTCGAGTTACCTGGTTGCTAAGGCGTTGCTATCTACGAAAGTAAAACTTATGCGGCCAGGACAGAAAAGTAGAAAAACAAATTTTAAACGAAATTAATTCGTTCTATTTGAACAAATTAATACAACTAAACAATTTTGTATTAATAAAGAAAGGTCTTTCTAGGAAGTACGCCAACATTTTTGTCGGCACGTAGTACCCAACGTAGTACCTACCTACCTACCTCCATTTTAAAAACGCTTCATAAGTTTGCATATACCTTGCTTTGGATTTCTTGGGGTAAAACAAGGCACAAGCAATATTCCCATTTATATCGCCACAAAACATATGTATTTGTTTATTTTAGTTTGAAAACCACCAGAAATTAAAATGTGTAATATTTCGTTGCCATGGAAACAATTTTCACGACAGCCTCCTAAACTATAAAATTTATTAAAAACGTCAATTAATTTCATGAAATAATTAGTTTTAAATTCGTAAATCCCAAAATTTTTTTCGGTATAGTAGAAAAAATATAAAACATTTCACGATGCAAAAGTCCTTTTAAGTATTCGGTGTTTTTTGAAAGGTCTCGGCTTCGCCTCGACCATTCAAAAATCACCTCACACCTTAAAGTAACCTTTCGCATCTAGTAATGTAAATAACTATTTTTATACGTTCTTGTGATTTCTGGATTTCTGACGAAGAAAAAATTTTCCATATAATTTTTTTCTGTTCCTGGCCTTATGAAAAATCTTTTTCTTCTGAAGTTAAAGCGATTAATTTAGAACAAGGAGATCAACGTCCTTATCAACTAAGTACAAATTTAATGTTCGTCTATTATTTAATATTTCAATTGCTATTTTAACAATAAATAAATAAATAAATAAATAAATAAATAAATTTATTTCAACCTTTTTTGTCATATACAAAGAGATGGATTAGGTAAGTCAGGGAATGGCTAGTGCCACAATTAATCTTATAAAATAACAAAAATAGTTAAAAAATCCTACATAAATAAATTAAAATGCAGAAATATAGGTACATTGGGTAGATAAATATATAAAGATATTACAAATACAACAAAATAATAAATAGACAAAACAAACAAGAAACTGTCAATAATTAATAATTTGTAAATTATTTAAAAGGATCATTTCTTATGAAAAAACTTTTCAAATTCATCAAGATTGTAAAAACAATTTGTTATTAATATGCCCTTTAAGGAATTTTTGAATTTAGAAAACGAACAAGAATTTCTAACATCTGCAGGTAACGTATTATAATAATAAGATCCTGCGAGGTCTGGAGATTTCTTATAAAATGTGTGTTTAAACTTATCAATATGAATGTTGTTCTTTTTACTTGTAGGATATGAATGTAAGTCACTGTTTTTTAAATAGTTGTTTTTGTTTTTATGTATGTACTGCAATAATTTAAAGAGATATATTCCAGTTAATGTTAAAACTTTTTTAGTCTTAAACGTGTGTCTACAAGCTTCTATATATGTCAGGCCGAATATGAGACGTATTATTCTTTTTTGGAGGACAAAGATACGTAGTACGTCTGTAGCTTGCCCCCAGGATATAACATTGTAGAGATTATATCAGTTGTTTCATTTTCTAAGAAGGGGATGAAATACATATTATTAGTACTCTCTTCTGGTTGCAATGTACAACCCATTTTATTTTGTGAATAATTAATTTCAGTTAGTTCTTTTATTGACGTGGCAAAGTATTTAGCAAAAGTATCAACAATAACGTTTGTATTTTTTACTTGTTCATCATTAATTTTTAACTGTATTCTATTTGTCGTAATTCTTTTTCTTTGCAATTGTATGTTTACTAGTTCCCACATTTTTTTACTTTTATTATCAGCTGTATTTATTAGATTATAATGAAATTCCTTTTTCTCATTTTTTACTTTTTTTTGAAATTGTTTTTTTAAGTCCTTATACCGATTATGTATTTCCTCGTCCGTTGATGTTTTTCTGAACCAATTTAATTCTTTTAACTGTTTGGATTCAGCAATTAAATCTGCTGAGAAGATGAGTTGATGGGTCTTGGATTTATTATTTTTGCTCGTATTTATTGTTTTTCTAGGATGTGAGACATTGAAACACCAATAAAAATGAGTCCAAAATTGATCGAAAACAATGTCTATATTTTCTGAATGGTTCAAAATGATCTCTTCTGCATTAAGTAAACTTTTAAATTCCAATATAGAATTATCATTTATAAATCGTCTTGTTACTGTTTTAGTGACCAAGTCATTTATGATAACTGGATTTTCCCATGAGAATAGTTGGGCGAAATGATCGGAGATGCCGGGATTAATCACCTCGATTGAATAATTATTTATATTAGTAACTAAGTAGTCTATAGCTGTTGAGCTCATGCTTCCCCCAGGGGCAGTGGCGTTACGAGTGGGTTCGTTAACTAGAGACGAGAGCTCGAAAGAATTGAATAGATCTTGTAATTTTTTATTTGATAAATTATCCGAAAGTTTATCTATATTAAGGTCTCCACATAATATTACTTTAGGATTTCTTTGTCACAAATTTGAGAATTCGGTCAAGTTTTAACTCACCTGAGGGAGGGCGATATATTACAATAATATAAACCCTATCATCAAAGCTTATGGCCGAACATTCGACACAGAGTTCAGCAGATATGTTTTTTATATATTTTATCTCTTTGCACTTGTTTGCTATTTCAGTTTTCGTGAAAATTACACAGCCTCCATGCACATGATTTTCTCTACAAAAGTTAGAAATTCTTGTATAACCCTGAATAAAAGTATTATTCATTTTAAGTTCGTTTAACCAGTGCTCCGTAAATACAAGAAAATGGGGCATATATTCATTTACAAGAATATCAACAAATTCTATTTTGTTTTGACAGACACTGAATATTTAAGTGAAATAAAGTCCATTTATGCAAATTTACATAGGCGAATCTACATCATCTACAGCTTGTTTTACAAACAATCCTTTGTTTTAAAGTATTTGTGGCAACATTGAAATTAATCGGATTTCGTTTATATCATTTTACAAAAACTTTTCTTAAGGGAGGGCTACGATTACTGAATTTTGCCTAAATTTGGTTTTCACGTAGTTAACATACGTCGTACAAATGTGGATGCAATAAAAATCCACCCTCAAATTACATAAATATTAAGTATAGAGTTACAAAGATTTCGCAATTTTCTTGCTTATTTGTTTAATTTCGGTACATTTTGCATGTACTTTAACCGTGTGACATACCATTGGATCAGGCATTGAGAGAGGAGTTGTACATATATTTTATTTTGCTTCAAATCACGCTATCTTTGTAAATTGCGAAAACGACAACATTTTAAGTTACATATGGTTTTCGGCTATACATATTTCGACGGGACAAAAGGAAATAAGCTGTTTGACGTGCTTCTCGATGTTAAGTTGTCTTAGAGATTGTTGGGCGTGACTTTTCTAATGAAGCGATAAATTTTTTTGTTTACTTTTGCTTAATCTACCTCATGTTAAAGTAATGGCACTCAAACCTAGTATAACACTCGGTAACACGTACAAATCAGATATCGGTAACCTGCCAGAGCAACCCCGATCCTAAATCCACCCCTATGATTTGTCAAATTACAAGTCATTGACAAAATTGAAAAAATTACAAAAACAGGAAAACTTCAAATACTATTTCCAAACGAATTTCCGAGAGACTGTTTTGGTAATAAATCCAAGGTAAAGGGTCGAACTTAGAACTACATCGTAAATTACACGGTCACGCTCTGATTTTAGGCTCAATAGGAGTGAACGAAAAAGTGTAATTTTGACGTCTATTGTTCTGAAACCGCTGAAATCTCACGCGTTACGTCATTTTGCAATGAAACTGATTTTCGACCCCCTACTAGGAAACTAAAAACATTTGTTTAATCCTGCTCTTGAGACATGCAGTTTCTTACTTGGATACAATACTCGATACAATGAAATGTCAAAGTGAAGGAAAGGCATTATCGAGAAACAGAAAATTGTTTCGGGGTCCTGAAGTCGTCCCGGGTCCGAAACTGTAATCGGTTCCGTCCTAGGACCGATATTAAGAAATCATTAAATTTCGCTGGATCGACTATAAGGTGTAATCTATCGGACGCACTATGGATTTTTTGGCGAATTTTGCGAAAACACGAAAATTTTAAACCTTATTTCCAAACGAAAACAGGCCGCCGGGCCGCCGTTCTGGCAATAAATCCAAGCTCGAAAGTCCAACTTGAAAGTACATCGTGAATTGTGCGGTCCAGCTGCGATTTTGAGGTCAGCAGATCCTAACTAAAAAGTGACATTTGTGACGTTAACGAAAAATTTAGTTTTGACAAGTCCTGCACGGGTATGAAATTTGGAGGGATCTGCGCGCGCTTTCGGCCTTTTTAATTTCGCAAAATCTACAAAACTCTTCGACATGGGGTATTGAAACGCTAATAACTTTTTAAATATTCAAACAATCACAACGAGATATAGCCGTTGGGATTTTCTCGACAAGAAGACTCCTATAAAAAAATAATAACATGACTGCCGGTACCACGCGATTTAGACAACCAATCAATCACTCTGTTGTCGCCACTGTTTCTATAAGTCATGCTTCATTTTATGCAACATGAAACTGATTTTCAACCCCCTATCGAAAACAAAAACATTTCCAATGTTAAAAAACATAATTATTTTGCAGAAATACTCCAATAGCTTCCTATTGGTTTTAAACATATTATCCAGTTATATGATTTACGATAATTTATATTATGTGTTGGTTTTGAAGCTGCACTGAAATAGTCTTCCTCACACGTTCAAACCTGTAACGAAAGATGCATTAATTTGCGCATATTTACCTATCTTATGCGTATATAGAATGAAAATTGCCAAGCGAGATTTCCTCTAGTAATCACAAATCACTTCGAGATTAACTGAAATCCCATCTCTTCTCGATTGTGACATTTCTTATCGTCACGATTACGTGTCAGTCTATTTATTTCCTGAATAAATTCATTACGTTTCCTTTATTAGCTTCGACCGTAATCTTATCTACCTCACCAGGATGATGTTTTAGAAACAGGCTTAATTAATCGCAAATATACCTCATGTTATCAATCCGGTGGTCGACTTCGCGATTTCGGTTAAATTATATTTTTAATGAATTTTCATAATTAGTTCAGGTCAAAGTGTCATTTAAATTTCAAGAATTCTTTGAAAATTTTATATTTTATGTAACATTGTGCATATTTTACGAAAAAAATTATCTACCTAAAAATTTTTGAATGATTTTACCTGGCATACCTAATTAAGGTAATTAATTATCTTGATGAGACTTACCTCAATTGATGATTCTTTGATTTTTAACATTGGAAATGTTTTTGTTTTCGTATAGGGGGTTGAAAATCAGTTTCATGTTGCATAAAATGAAGCATGACTTATAGAAACAGTGGCGACAACAGAGTGACCAATTGTTGATTGGTTGTCTAAATCGCGTGGTACCGGCAGTCATGTTATTATTTTTTTATAGGAGTCTTCTTGTCGAGAAAGTCCCAACGGCTATATCTTGTTGCGATTCTTTGAATATTTAAAAAGTTATTAGCGTTTCAATACCCCATGTCGAAGAGTTTTGTAAATTTTGCGAAATTAAAAAGGCCGAATGCGCGCGCAGATCCCTCCAAATTTCATACCCGTGCAGGACTTGTCAAAACTTTAAAATTTTTCGTTAACGTCACAAATGTCACTTTTTAGTTAATATCTTCTGACCTCAAAATCGGCGCTGGACCGCACAATTCACGATGTACTTTCAAGTTGGACTTTCGAGCTTGGATTTATTGCCAGAACGGCGGCCCGGCGGCCTGTTTTCGTTTGGAAATAAGGTTTAAAATTTTCGTGTTTTCGCAAAATTCGCCAAAAAATCCATAGTGCGTCCGATAGATTACACCTTATAGTCGATCCAGCGAAATTTAATGATTTCTTAGTATCGGTCCTAGGACGGAACCGATTACAGTTTCGGACCCGGGACGACTTCAGGACCCCGAAACAATTTTCTGTTTCTCGATAGTGCCTTTCCTTCACTTTGACATTTAATTGTATCGAGTATTGTATCCAAGTAAGAAACTGCATGTCTCAAGAGCAGGATTAAACAAATGTTTTTAGTTTCCTAGTTGGGGGTCGAAAATCAGTTTCATTGCAAAATGACGTAACGCGTGAGTTTTCAGCAGTTTCAGAACAATAGACGTCAAAATTACACTTTTTCGTTCACTCCTATTGAGCCTAAAATCAGAGCGTGACCGTGTAACTCACGATGTAGTTCTAAGTTCGACCCTCTACCTTGGATTTATTACCAAAACAGTCTCTCGGAAATTCGTTTGGAAATAGTATTTGAAGTTTTCCTGTTTTTGTAATTTTTTCAATTTTGTCAATGACTTGTAATTTGACAAATCATAGAGGTGGATTTAGGATCGGGGTTGCTCTGGCAGGTTACCGATATCTGATTTGTACGTGTTACCGAGTGTTAGACTAGGTTTGAGTGCCATTACTTTAACATGAGGTAGATTAAGCAAAAGTAAACAAAAAATTTATCGCTTCATTAGAAAAGTCACGCCCAACAATCTTTAAGACAACTTAACATCGAGAAGCACGTCACACAGCTTATTTCTTTTTGTCCCGTCGAAATATGTCCGAAAACCATATGTAACTTAAAATGTTGTCGTTTTTCGCAATTTACAAAGATAGCGTGATTTGAAGCAAAATAAAATATATGTACAACTCCTCTCTCAATGCCTGATCCAATGGTATGTCATACGGTTACAGTACATGCAAAATGTACCGAAATTAAACAAATAAGCAAGAAAATTGCGAAATCTTTGTAACTCTATACTTATTATTTATGTAATTTGAAGGTGGATTTTTATTGCATCCACATTTGTACGACGTATGTTAACTATGTGAAAACCAAATTTAGGCAAAATTCAGTAATCGTAGCCCTCCCTCAAGAAAAGTTTTTGTAAAATGATATAAACGAAATCCGATTAATTTCAATGTTGCCACAAATACTTTAAAACAAAGGATTGTTTGTAAAACAAGCTGTAGATGATGTAGATTCGCCTATTGTTAAAATAGCAACTGAAATATTAAATAATAGACGAACATTAATTGTACTTAGTTGATGAGGACGTTGATCTCCTTGTTCTATTAATCGCTTTAACTCCAGAAGAAAAAGATTTTTCATAAGGCCAGGAACAGGAAAAATTATATGGAAAATTTTTTCTTCGTCAGAAATCCAGAAATGACAAGAACGTATAAAAATAGTTATTTACATTACTAGATGCGAAAGGTTACTTTAAGGAGTGAGGTGATTTTTGAATGGTCGAGGCGAAGCCGAGACCTTTCAAAAAACACCGAATACTTAAAAGGGCTTTTGCATCGTGAAATGTATTATATTTTTTCTACTATACCGAAAAAAATTATGGGATTTACGAATTTAAAACTAATTATTTCATGAAATTAATTGATGTTTTTAATAAATTTTATAGTTTAGGAGGCTGTCTGTGAAAATTGTTTCCATGGCAACGAAATATTGCACATTTTAATTTCTGGTGGTTTTCAAACTAAAATAAACAAATACATATGTTTTGTGGCGATATAAATGGGAATATTGCTTGTGCCTTATTTTACCCCAAGAAATCGAAAGCAAGGTATATGCAAACTTATGAAGCGTTTTTAAAATGGAGGTAGGTAGGTAGGTACTACGTTGGGTACTACGTGCCAACTAAAATGATGGCGTACTTCCTAGAAAGACCTTTCTTTATTAATACAAAATTGTTTAGTTGTATTAATTTGTTCAAATAGAACGAATTAATTTCGTTTAATATTTGTTTTTCTACTTTTCTGTCCTGGCCGCATAAGTTTTACTTTCGTAGATAGCAACGCCTTAGCAACCAGGTAACTCGAATGTTTACTTTCGTTATCGCGCATGTTGCTAGGGTTACAAAGTTCATTAATATAGATGGTAGTAGAAAAATACAATTTTACTGACTCATGCCTTCAGTGGTTATGATACCACGTCTAGAATATTTCAGAAAGAAAAATTAAAAGTCATCAAACTTCTTCAGAAAGAAATGCAGTTGGTTAATGTAGTAAGAACTTTCAATGGCAAGAATTTAACCCCCTCACAAGTAAAACAGGCTGGTGAAATTCTTTTCCTACTTGTATACGGTGCAAGGAAAATCACAAATGTCTCACTCAACTCATACAGATTTAATCAATTCAAAAAATCGCTGCACGAACAAACATCAAAGTTGGAAATATTGCCACCAACTTCAGAGGCAGTCGCTTAATATTCATTACGAGTATTCTACAAAATTCAGAAATGGCTTGGCAATGCAAAAAATCCACAACAGTGGGGATAGAAGAAAATTAACGGCTCCTTACAACCTGTGACAACATTTTTTGTACCAACAGCAGAATTAATATTGCAGCTTATCTCCTGCAACCGCAACAGAAAAGCAGGTTGAAGATGCTTACAAATTTACGGAAATTGTCAGGGAGTACGATGTCTAAATTCATACATGGATAAAATTATTTATTTATATGCTATCGATTCCGATCTTCTTTAGATACAAAGTATGTTTCATTCAATATATATATATAAAATTTCAAACAACTCGATAATCCTCACTTGTACAATGATTATGTACTTTTTCATTTTGCGGAATATACTCACAAAACAAGCAAGAAATGAAGGAAACAAACGAAAAATTGGTAAAAAAATTTAATAAAAAAGTCGTAAATTAATATTTCTCTATAAATGAAAATATTCTTATTTTTTGAAAATTTCTCATGGTTCAATTGCCAATTTTTATTATGCATGTGGAAAACCTAGTTCATCCCACGATTTTTCAAGTAGGCAGCTCCGACACACCCATTACGGTTCGGGACTCTTTAAGTTTCTTGAAACATAGGTATGTATTTTTAAACGTATATGTCAAGTTTCAACGAATTCACTATGTTCTTGTTCAGTTTGGACATTTTTCCTGTACTATTAGCTGCGTTTAATAGTTTGCGATTAATCGATATCGGTATTTGTAATTGTTAGGAATCACTTTTCATCTTCACGAAATTATTTTAAATTATTTTAGTTTTAACATTAAAAATGTTTGTTAGTGAAAAAAATTTATATAATACCATTTTAGTTTTCATTATGAGAATGTTTTTGTTAATAAAATAACTTTTTATTTTAATTTCTAAAGAAAACTACTGATAATAAGATTTTAATTTTTGAAAATGTTTTGTGTTAATGAAATAACTATTTACTACTTTGCAACAAATTTTCATTTTTATCACATCCGAAATATAACAAAATTTGCGTTCTACTTCGTCATTTCCAATGTCTCCTCCGGTTGCATCTTTGCGAAGGACTGTGAATTTTTTTTTTAATGAAAGTTTAGGGTCTCCTTTATCGAAAAAACATTGTCGGTCTCATTAAAAACACAAACAAAAATGGTCTACTTAATTTTCAATGTGCTAAAAATATTAATCAATTAGCGGATGAAATACACCTGCCAGAAAATTTTGGACCAAAAATATGATATATAGGGTCTTCAGGGTCGCTGATTGCGAACTTGATCAGATTTGCAAAATTCACAATGACAGATCCAAAATATTGATACTGATTTTTCTATTTACAAATTATATCAGAATTTAATAGCAATATTTGCATAAATAGTGATATTTGTAGTAGTAGTTTTGGGAAAAAGAGCGGTAACCTTTTGCTTTTCCATACCTTCCCCTCATCCACTTACTCTGGTTGAATCCTTAAACCACGAGAATTCATCTCGTCCTTTTAAAGTGAATCGTCTAATGCCTAAGTCGCCCGATTGCCTCGTGCTGTCTTATAAAATGGAAGAATGTTATTCCACATTTTCCTTATCCTGACCAAGTAGTGTCTTCCTCAATATTTTATTAGTGTTGAAACGCCAATTAAATGAGTATCGAATTGACCTAAATTAAATCGACCATGGGGTGAAAAATAAGCAACGACATGAGACATGTTCAGAAATTTATGATGGTGTATATAAAGTTCGGAACGTTTGTTATCGCTGTTTACTCGTCAATGTTCCTCTTGTATACCTAATCATTTGGAGTTGTCCTAACTTGCCTTCTTGTACTATATATTGCCATTCGAAACAATGACACTATGTCTGGTCATAATTATTATACACAATATTATAAAAATGTAATGTATACATTTTTTTATAAAACTAGTAAAATTTATTAACGGATAATTTTAAATGATATTTCTGACATTTCTGTGTACATAATATTACTTAAATTTCATTTCACCTCAACATTTGACCTCGCAGACAGTAGTTGAAGGGACCTAAACTATAGCCAGAATATATTATGTGCACAGTATATTGGGTTCCAACCAAATACTTTTATCCAGTAGCTACCCATCTAGGATAAGAAAGGGCCAAAAGACAGAATTAAATTCAGGGTAAAGATAACTCTGAATGAGAAGGAAGTTGAAAAGGAGGTTAAATAATCTGTTTCGGTCATTTCGGTCACTTCGAACATAAAGATAAATGGAAATTACCTACTCGTTTTAAAATAACGTCGCTGGTGTATATGACAAAAAATTCTCTAACCGAACCTCAGACATATTCTTGCATTGTTTGTCCATAAACTAGTTATGAAAATAAACAGATAGATACACTTTTCAAAAGTAATCTTAAATTTTCATAAGAACTTTAATCTTAAGTTATCAAAAATGCGTATACTTGATTTTTATGAATGTATGCCCTAAAAATCGCAGGAGAAATCAACTGGGAGAATATACTTAATTAATTATAATAATAATAAATACCACCACAGGTAATACCGGGGCTCCTGTGTCATTGACTTTCAACCACGGTGTAAGACAATTAGGTGATGAAACGCCTCAATGTGTCATATGGTTAGAGTGTCGCCAAACTGTTAACGCAAGAGACGCGAAATCGTAAGACAAAGAGAAAGAGTCGGTAGCCGCGAGGGCCGCGCGGGCTGCGCCTCGCATCGTCCCTAGTTAATTTCCACTTTATTTTACCAGGTCGAAAAATATACCATTCGATGCAGAAAAATATGTAGAACACGATTGTTGAAAAATTATGTGTCTAAATTGTCGGCTACTGTGCAAAAAAAATAAAAACAATAAATGAAATTGGACGCCGGCACGTTTAACTCGAAACGCTGCTAAAACCGTTCGAGTTATGAAAAAAATTAACATAAACAATTTTATAGAGAACTAAATTTCCTATAAAAAAGTCAGTGACGGCATATTATGTCTATCTTGAATATTTTAGGCGTGAGGGTGGCTCACGACGGTGTGGCTGAAAGTTGTGCGCTGGAAAACGATAAGTTTAATTTAACAAAAGATCAGCGCGCGAATTTGAGGCGCCCTCACACCAAAACTATTAAAGATAGACTAATGCCACCTCTGACTTTTTTATAGGAAATTTAGTTCTCTATAAAATTGTTTATTTTATTTTTTTTCATAACTCGAACGGTTTTAGCAGCGTTTCGAGTTAAACGTGCCGGCGTCCAATTTCATTTATGGTTTGTATTTTTTTTTGCACAGTAGCCGACAATTTAGACACATAATTTTTCAACAATCGTGTTCTACATATTTTTCTGCATCGAATGGTATATTTTTCGACCTGGTAAAATGAAGTGGAAATTAACTAGGGATGATGCGAGGCGCAGCCCGCGCGGCCCTCGCGGCCAACGACTCTTTATCTTTGTCTTACGATTTCGCGTCTCTTGCGTTAACAGTTTGGAGACACTCTAATTGAGGCGTTTCATCACCTAATTGTCTTACGCCGTGCTTTCAACCAACCAGCCAAATAATATTATAATTATCAGTAACTACATAAAAAAAATGAGCAACTGATCTTGAAATAATTTCAATAGGATTCTATTAGTGCTGGGAATGTTGGGATAGCATTTTTGGTCAAAAAATTAAATAAGAAAACACATTATAAGTGTTTATTAATTTTTTGTTAAATTTTATTTAATAAGATCGAAAATCAATTTAGACAGCAGGCATTTCTTGGTCTTCTTATTGTTTTACGGATATTGTTCTGGAAAATTTGTGTTGCAAACATCACTGGTAATTGGTAAATTGTAGTAAAATTTCAACAACTGCAACATTTATTTAAATAGTACTACAAGAATGGCAACAACCTGAGATGGAGATATGTCACTATACCCGGGTAGTCCTGAATGGGCAACCCCCCGAAATAACTTGTTTTGACAACCCCAAAAAGACAACTTGACTCGACATTCTTTTGCTTCCCAGCTACGGCCATAGTTCTGCAGTCAACAATAATTTTCCTTAGCTTGCATGTTATTGTGGTTCACTACCGGTAAACTGCATTATATTGCTTATCATACTTTTATTGTGGCATAAATATGTAATTTTATTTTGTTGATGAGGTTTTAATGAAATTAGATTAATATACTGGGTGCTGCAGCAAACGAACTATATTGGTCATTATTGTGACAAAATGAAATACATATGAATATTAAACCATTTTTGTAAATAATAATGTCATATTATTGGAAAAGTGTTTTCACGATTTAGATAAACTTACAATATCTTACAAATTAAACAATTTCTAGTGTCAAATTCAGTTTCGAAAAACGAACCAGAACCCTGGCTCAGAGTCACCTTTAATACGAATGTACTTATCTTTTGTCCAATTGTCCATAGGTACTGTAGAAAATTTCTCTTATCTACAGAATGTAGATAGTAGAAAAGTAAAACACTTTGGACATATTTATTTGTTAGGTATAATAATTAATTAACACGTGTCCGTAGCTGCATCATGTTTCTTTCTTGGGGTAAATGGCAAAAACTTTCTCTCTATAATAATTAATTGTTGACATGTTCACAATTTTGACTTTTAAAAGAGTTTAATTTATTTTAAATTAAAGTAAATTTGAAAGAACTGTTTATAAATAAAATCCAGAATCTTATCTGGCTAAGAAAACATTAAGGCAATGGCCAATTTTATATCTATTAGTACTCAATACCTTGTTCACTACTTCTACATATTTACCCATAGTTCCAACCCATTGGGTCGAAACCATTGCAGTAATTAAAATATATGTTCCTTATTAAGTAATCTATATTTGCTTAAATTGTTATTATATATTGCATATTTATAATAATATATTTTTTTAATTTTAGAACAACTAAGTTGGAATAATGATTTATTCATGGGTTCGGTAAGTATACATCTAATTTATATACCTTGGCAAAAAATCAATCCTCTAAAGCATTTTATGCGATGACCCTAAAGTATTTGCAAATTATTTAATGGAGGAATGAAGCTTATACATAAGTTATCTTAAACTCCTTCTTATTCTTTTTTTCGGTTGCGTTTATATCGCTCACATAAGATTGAAGTAGAAAATGACAAAAATTTAAGTTACATTACGATTTGATTAAACATTATACATTATAAAATAAATATTATAAAATGAACCGTGCAGAACTTTTCGCTAATTTATAAAATAGGTGTTATTATGTAAATATAGAACCGAGTGTATTGAGGAAAGCCAATCAGGGGAATGTGAAATAATTCATATATGTAGATTAATAATTTTAAATTTTATTTACCACAATCTGATTTTTGTGAAAATTGGATGTTTTATTATGGCTTACTTACCAAATCAAATTAATAACGAAAGTGAGTGTTTTCGCCTCGACAAAATATGAAAGAAAGTAAATTTAGTATCAACTGGAACCCGTAAAGAATTGCAAAATTTTATTCGTCGTAGAGAACCGTTTTACATCAATCTATTTAATATTAATGACGCCAAAATATTATGAAAAAAAAAATAGTCATATTGTAAGTAAAAATAGCCAAGTATTTCAGCTTATATGAATGATCCAGATAAAATATACAGGGTGTTTGGTAACTGGATTGCCAAAATGATATGTCATATGTAAAATCGAATTATAAGCATGAAACAAAAAATAACTTTTTTTCACATCGGGCTTCGTTTAGGAAATATTGAAGTATAAAAATTGCTTTATTAATTTCATTCAACACTTTGTAATGATAATTATAAAGGAAACAAATTTAGTAAGTTATTACAACGTAAAGAAACTAGAGTAGATGGTCAAAAATGCCACCATTTACATTGATACACATCTGGCAACGCAAATTAAGAGAATTATATACTTCTGCAAAATTTAGTGTTTTGAATAATACGTACTGAATTTAAAATTTTATTATATTTTCTAATTGCTCAATAGTATTAATTGACTCAACATAAACTAATTGTTTTAAGTGACCCCATAAGTAAAAGTCTAGAAGGTTAAGGTCCGGAGACCTTGCAGGCCAATGAACGGGACCGCGCCTGGGAGGATTGGAAATCCATCTCCCATTGAAATTATTCTGGAGCCACTCTACCACATTTCTTCCAGTATGTGGTGGTGCACCGTCATGCTGATACCACATTCTATTGTGCAGGCCAATAGGAATGTCATCTAATAAATCTTGCAAGTCATTTTCTAAAAATGCTAGGAGTGCGGCAGCATTTAAACGATCAGCAAAATTTGAATAGGGAGCAGTTGTCCTTTCAAAATACCGCACCAAGTGTTTATCAAAAATTTTTGTTGAAAACCTCTAATTCTAACTGCGTGTGGATTTTGTAATTCCATTCCTCGTAAACATTGATTCATCTGTCCAGAGCGTGTCACTAATAAAGTTAGAATTTTCTGTTCAAGTAGCCAATGACAAAATGCTAACCGCTGTACTTCGTCACCTGGCTGCAAGTGATGAACTCTTTGGTAGTGGTACAGATGTAAAACTTCTCGATTAATAGTGCTCCAAACAAAATTATGCGGCAATTGTAACTGTGTGGAAATTCTTCTAGTACTGGTCGTTGTATCATCAAAGTACTGCATCAATAATGGTAATTTCTTGTGCAACATTGTGCTGAGGATGTGGACCTCCACTACGACGTTCATTCATTCCACATTCACGAAGCCTTCGAAATGCATTAGAAAAACTTTACGACAAGGTTGCCGTCTATTTGGATATCTTACATTGTATATGTTGTTGTGTTACCATCACACTACCCATAAACATAAATAATGTCAGCAATCTCTTCATTATTAAACTGCGGTTTCGATACACTTTATGAAACACTAACAAAAAGTCGTGCAATGTAGAAAAAATAATTAGTTGATCACAAGCTGTCAAATAATAAACAAACTTTTATTTAGTTGTTACATTTTTGAAATATTTCTTAAACGAAGTTGGATATGAAAAAAAGTTATTCTTTGTTTCATGCTTAAAATTCGATTTTACATGTGACATTTCAATCTAGTTACCAAACTCCCTGTAGAATGATTTGTCTGCAGTTTTTATAAACACAGAAATTAACGAAAATCTAATTCAATTTTATTATCTTGGTACGTAATTTTATTAGAAATTATAGAAACTTGTATTAAACTTTATTATTGGTAGGAAAAAATAAGTAAGGTTTATAGTATTAAACCTAATGGTTTGGATCGGACAATATCTATAAGCATATTGAATTATTGTAGCCTACTAGGTATCCTATCTTAAGCATATTATAAGTTGTTTTAGGTATAGAAAAAAGTAATTTCTAGTCGCCGGTAAAACGCCTTTGCCCATTAGTACCCCCAATTAATTAGATCTTCGCCCAATTAGTGTTTTATCTACAACATGCAAAATTTTATAAAAACCTATTTCTATTCAGTTTGTTATTTTGGCATTGGACTAAAAATCCATTAGCTGTCATTGAGTAAAAAATAATAACAAATACCTTCCCTTAGCACTAAAAATTGATGACAATCATGAAGTTATCGGCAAAAAAATGTAACACTAAAATCTCGAAACCTTGACAGTTACGCCTCTTTATTATTTTATGCTCAATGGCTATGTAGGTACTATCGCGGCCGAAAAATTTTCAACGACGTATTTTCCCTTTGCAATAGACCCGATAATAGAGAAGAACTGGGGCTATTCAAAACGAGTGGAATTTTTTGGAGGAAAACTATAATATGCAAAATTTTATAAATTCTACGATTACAAGATTAAGAAGTGTTTTGGAAGTTAATGGAGGTTCTACGAAATATTAGTTCAAAGCTGCAGCAACTATATATTAAAATATATTATATGAAAAATTGCGCTTTTGTTGGAATTACTAGCGTCTGCCATGATACAATAATGTATCATGAGCATCTGCTACAAATTCAAGCGACCACCCTTGGCTCCAGTCTATTTATGGCAAACAAATATTGTATTTTCATGTTCTGATTAGTAGTCATTTTATTATTAATAATTGATTTTTCCCATATCTAAATGTGGAGGTATATTAATTAACAGATACATAATATGTATAAGTATATCTAATACCTACTTATATTTAATTTTATATTAAATTACACTTTGATACTTCAATGATACAAATTCTCTTAACATGACAGATATTAGATGAAAAGTCATTCATACACAGATAAGAAATCTTTGAAAATTTTTCGGCAGCGATAGTACATTAATTAATTATTATTATCTAACCTACACATACATGTAATAATGTACAGTAATGAACACGACTGGTCTATACAGTTTACAAAATATTTATTTGATCACAAGGTGATACCAGAGTCAATCCAATTTAAAAAGAGGCTACACTTCAATTGCTCTTTTGAATGCATATTCAAACCTATACATACATGATGCATATCAGTATAGGGTGTATCACCACGACCTTAAACTATCTGTATTTCCGAAACTATTTATAGTACAGCTATGAAATTTCTTATACGTAGGTTTTCCATGGTTCTCTATCCTACTAATATTGTCATTTTTCTGCCATTTCCGGAAGTAGCAACCATTTTCGGTATTTTAAATACAACACCCTATATGTTTTTGCATTTTTAGATTCTACACTAAATTCTAGTGAGATTATAATAATATGTGTAACATACTTACCAAAAACTTACGGTTTAGGCGATATTTACTTATTTTTAATTTTTTTGACAGATTCTGATGCAGACCTTTTAAAAACGAATAAATATTACATGAAATTTATTTAGTCAGATTGCCAGAATATTATAGATTACTGTAAATATAAATATGTATAAACAAAAATAATTATACGGGGTGGTAAAAAATTACCGCTAAAATTATCATTTAAAAAATATGACAAATCTCTTCTTTTTTAAATGGCAACCCCCAAATTTTATTTGAAATCATTTGAAATAAAAAATATACCGTTTTCGAGGTATTTACTGTTATAACAAAAATTACATGTGAAATAGGTATTTTAAAAATTTATTTACAACTAGGTATACCTTATAAATTATCAACAATTTCAGATCGAAGAACATGTTCAAACCAACTGCCGTTCATTTCTAAATATTTAGATACTCTGTTACCTTCACTTTTTGTAGCGGCGCTAATTTGCTGGGGTGTGAGCGATTTGAACGCATTTCAAACTCTTTCTTGGCAATTTTCTTTTGTGGGTGGTTAAGAGATTGGCATACCTAAACAATCTTTTTTATATAATCCCATATAAAAAAGTCCAGTGGGATTATGTTCGGAGAACGTGGGGACCACAGTTGAGGACCGTTATTTGTATACCACTGAGCACTGAGCTTATAAATTTTCAGAAATAGACCCATAGTGTTATTAACAAAAAATCACGATTGATAGGTCTTTCAAAAAATATAAAGAAAATTGGGTGTTGGAGGAAAAAAATTAAAAAGAGCGGCGTGGCACCTAGCGTTGATGCGATAAAACTTTTTAGTTGACCTTAACATGTAGTCTGTATAAGAATTGTTTGATCGCCTATAACAATTTGTGAATAACCTCTACAGTCAAAGCAACGTTTGATTAATTTCAGGATGTTGAATGGTGATTATTTCCACTGGGGAAATTTCCATTTTACATGAAAACACGTTAAAATAACCGTTTTCTATGAGTAGTAAAAAACTTTTATAACAAGGTCGGGAAATAGAGGAAATTTCACGATTTCGGGAAACACCTTTCCTGGCTGTAATATAAACAAGATTTATTCTACGAGCGTTTCAAATTTTATAAAAATAAAATATAAATAAATCTGAATTTTTGACAAATTTGTTTTTTGTGTAAGCGTGCATAAAGTGATAATTTCACGCACGCAAAATAAGTCCCAAAGACTCAAAGGAAATAGAATATTTTCATCCCTGAAAATATGCGAATTACTAATAAATTTGTTTTCTGCCTACCTTATTTATAAAATGTGTCAGGTATACTCTGAAGATTACGAAATAAACCTTGTTAAATTAACGGCAATGTCTTTATTAGATCGCATTTGAACTTATTTTTCATACTGTAAGGTCCATCGAAACAATATTAACTAACTAATGGGTTATTAAAAACAAACATGTCTAACTTAGTTAATTGAGCTATTGATTAGTAGTCCCTTGTATATTAATGTCAGCTGATTGATATATTCTTATGGCAACGCTTATAAAAAGTTATAAGTATTTTACTGTCAATAAGAATTTTAGCGCATTGGCATGTAAATTAATTTGTGTATATGTGCAAGTATGCATTTAAGTCAATACACCCTCTACTATAAATAGTTTTTGTTGAGTTATAAAAACATGCAATGTCGAATGACGCATCATTAATGATACTATGTAGCAAAATTAGAATTGTGGGACGTGGGTACTATGAAAATAAGTGTGATTTTTCTTTTAAGTTATAAGTTATGTATAACAAATAAATACTTTGAGTTATATTGAACTTATTTTAATAATTTCAGAAAAAGAATTTGAACTGACAATCACTTAAATATATTTCATTATCGATATTATTTCCGTTAAATAACGGTACTTTCCAGCCTTTTTATGTACCTACATTGTTTAGATATATAGAGAATTCTTGACATTTTGATTACGTCCATTTTTTAGGTCGCCAGCAATTTAGTTCAATAAAATATCCATAATACTGGAATTTCTATTCCAATATAATTGTTAATATATTCAACACAATAGTTTTAATTCAAGAAATAAATTAAAAACACCATTTAGAGACCAGAACTATATCTATAAATTAACATACTTTTAATACATATCAAATTTCTCTATTTAATACTTGTCCTATATAATGTGAACATGAAGTCATCCACAAGACTATAGATAGGTAATCTTAATTGTCTTATTATTAATGAGAGAAAATCTAAGAAAAAGAACACATTAAGTTTTTAATATATTTTGAGATATATTTGTGTAAATAGGTAATTTGTAAATAACGGAATTATTCACCACCAAATTCTGAATCTTCTATATCAATAATATATGAAAATTAGGACCATGAGTTTATCTCAATATATCTCTATGCCACAGTTCCCGCTATGTAACCAGATGAAGTTGTAACTGAAATTTTAATTTACAGATAAACTTGTTTTTATGTGGAAATACACTAGACTTTCAGAAACCAAATTATTGTCTTAGCTTCTGATAATTTGTTTGAATATTTTATGTACCTACCTAATTAAAGAAAAATTTGTTTCCAGAATTTTTTATTCATGCTCTAGAGAATGAATGTGTAAGTGAATAACAAATAGTCACTAATTACCCTTAAAACATCAACAAAATTTAAACGCTTATGGGTATTGCTGATTTTCAAAATTTATTCTTTCTGATCGGGGCTGGAAGATAATTCAATGAATATCTAGAAAATAGGCTTTAGGAAAGGAAAAACAAAGTAAATTATGGCGAACAATGTAAGTATGTAGTTATTTAAGTATCTGTTAGTAATTGACTCTAATCTATTAGCCAATCCATTTAATTCATTGGTTTTGTAATAGTATTGTTTAATGAGGTGAATTAAATAACATGTTTTTAAATATACCTAGTAATCAATTAACAGGTTTAACAGGAAAATTACTAATAAAATATATCTAGTTCTCATTTCATTGAAAAAGTTCCAAATTTTCAAGAGGTTAACTTAAATTTAGTACAAGTACCTAACTACTAATACTATTAATGAAATTACCTATTTAAACTGACAACTTTCAACTTTGATACATTCATTGTCAAGCTAACATAATATACTCTTTGCTAAAAATGTCATGATAATAACATCTTTAGTTGGAACAGTTGACCTACCAGTTGATTCCAATTTACAAATGTTTGGTTAGACATATTTACGATGTGCAACTGTTTCACATGAAATATTTGCGTCAGGAAATACCTATACTAGGTACTATAAATTATTGTTCGATGCATGACTGCAATGAACATGTCCATGATGAATTTATTGAGATTTTCTCGTTGATCCAAAAAAAGAATGCAAATGAATCTTTAATAATAATTTAACCAAACATTCATGTCTGAATCATTCCCAATTGTCTTTCTCAGCTTTGTTGTTATTTGGATATAGCTTTGTTATAAAAAACATATAAGTACCTATATGTTCCAGTTTTTAAAAATAAAGTCATAGTGGCATCTTTTTCAAAATCTAGGCGTACCTATCTGTGGGCAGTATATTTTTCTCGCCCTATTATTGGTCGCAATATTATTAAAAAAAAGTCAATGCTCAAGTATTTTCAGATGTTGGATATGAATTAAGGTCAAAAGGTGGGTAAAAAGTAACCTTTAAATTAGTATAAATTTTAAGTTGCTTAATTGTTAATACTGACATAGTGGTACAAGATGTATTTGTGTTAGTAACTGGTTTTATAGCTTTAAGTTAATTCGATAGGAACAAAATACTTGGTACCCTTGGCGACATTATAGATATTGCAGAACCTCATACTTATAATATAACTAAATTTTTATGTACTGGAAACCAAAGAAACGCAAGTTTAGTAACTGCTACCAAAAAGTCCATTCGCATACTCAAGTTAATAACAAATCAGGAATTTAAGAACTAAAACGAAATAAATGGATTGTATAATTTTCATCTGAACCATTTGAGAGCAACGTCTCCAAAAGCCCATCCTTATTTTAAACTTAATGAATCATCGTGCATAATTAAACCACGAAAATCTTGAATATCTTTAATAAATATAAAGCAAAGCGCCATCGACTATATCAGTGGAGACAGTTTTCCAAATCATGAATAATAATAAGTAATAATAATATATTTATTTAACCTTTGGATCATATTACAATGAAGTAGGACATGTCATAGATATTTAAATAAATTATGTAAAATACACATCAGTACAAATACAACCAGTACACTAATAAATAAGTTCATAATAATTACATAACACATATTAAGAGACAAAAAATTAATTAAAACTAGTTGTCCTTTAAAAACTCTTCGACTGAATAATAAGATCCGTTTACTAGGTATGCTCGTAATGCCTTCTTAAAGGAATGTAAGGCAGTTTTTTCTTTAATACTTGAGGGTAGGGAATTGTAAAATTTCGTTCCAGCAAATATTGGAGATTTTTCGTATAACGTAGTCCTATGTTTTTGAGTTCTGAGGACATTACCGTACCTGGTGTGGTAATTATGCAACTGAGAATTGGTTTCAAATTTGCTAATGTTTTTTTTAATATATATGATGCAGTTGTATATATACACACAGGGGAACGTTAATATGGCATGTTGACGAAATACAAGCCTGCTAGACTCAGTTCTTTGCAATCCGAAAATTAAACGTATAACTCGTTTTTGGGCAATTAGTACCCGTTCACTGTCAGTAGCATCACCCCATAAGATGATGTTATAAGACAGTGCTGAATTGATGAGGGCATAGTAAACATTTAATAACGATTTCTGGTCAAGCACACTTTTTAGTTGTAAAATTGCAAAATAGCCACTGCTTAATTTTCTGCATGTGTTATTAATATTACAATAGTAGGTACTTACGAGTAATGAAATCATCTATATTAGAACTCCTTCCGTGGAATTATAAGAAATCTTTTATTATTTTCAACATTCAAACAAAAATCTTCCTTCGCAGAGACTTCCTTTTATGTAGTTGTGGTTGATTGCTTTACCTACCATGTGTATTATACCAATCTCTTTTTGCTTGTGGTAATAATTATTTTGAAAATCTGATTTCATTGTACCTATGTTTTTCAAATCTTACAAATTCTAATGCTTCGGATTTCATCCATTATACATGAACCAAAGTCTAATTTAGAAAGCGGTATTTAAAAGTTAAAAAAGTGTTAATGCTCACACCAATGCATCTACAAGAAGCAGAATTCAATTGATTCATCTCCAAAAAAACTCACCAGGGAAGTAGCAATCGCGAACACACATTTGTATTAGGTATTACCAGTAGGAAAGGGTTGCGCGTTCTCAATCAACCAAATTTTTATTCTCTGAACTGAAAGAGCACCCTCCTTGAAGTGAAATATTTATACGATTAAATGCGAATAATGGAGAAGACGTATTGCTGGTGCTCATATAAAAATATAATTTTGTAGTGTTTTGGATCTCGACAAACTCTACAAGAAACGTCGAAGACATACACAATGGCTCCCAAATATAGCTTAGAGTCTCGAACCATTAATTATACGTTCTCTTCCAATATTTTGTGCCTTAATGGGAATAGTGTAGATACCAGTGATTTGAGAGGGCCCAGACTATCATTAAAGATCCTGTCACCTTTTCACATTTTCAACGTTCTTACGGTTTACATTCATTCATTCAAATATAGCATGGATAGCGCAAAACATAAGTGCAAATGCAAAAAATTAAACTTCTGTAAACCCCAAGTAATGTTTTGTCTTAAAAATAAAATAAAAAAAAATATTTATAAATGACTTTATTTAGGCTTTTTTACAAGTATAATAATAACAAACATATTCAATTTGATATACTTATATTGATGTTTCATCTCTAAACATAAGTACAATTATTAAATTTATTGGACTTTTTTAATACATGATAAATACATGATAAAAATTGGATTAAAAATAACAAAATTCAAAAATTCTTGGGGACATCGTTCTTAATTGGTGACCATACCTAATGAATGAATTTTGTGGTGAGTAAAAATTTCAATCATTTATTTTTAGACGTTTTGAATTTTATAATTTTTACTCCAATTTTTATCATGTATTAAAAAAAGTCCAATAAATTTAATAATTGTACCTATATTTAGAGATGAAACATCAATATAATAAGTAGGTACATACAATATCAAATTGGATATGTTTGTTATTATTATGCTTGTATAAAGCCTAAATAAAGTCATTTACTTACAAACAATGCATATCAAGCAAAGAAAGAGAATTGAGAAAAAAAATAATTATTACGTAAACATACTTATAACATAAAATCACGCATTCTTTTACACCGACCTTTTTTCTTCTTTTCCAATAATATGGCCAATAATTGATACGAAGTTCATTATATTTGGGAATTAATTTATAAAATATCTTGTAAGTATCTAGTACATACTTTTCCAATAATTATAAAAACTAAAAAAATTGTTAATATGGCTCTTTGTATAATTTATATAATGGTACTTAAGAGCAGTTCTTTTCGTGAGATATGACGTAAATATTCAGTATTTCTATTGTCTGAATATCAATTGTGTCATTCTCTTTTGCTCTCTTTTTATTTTCTTGCTGGCACTTCTTTCACATGTGCTGACGTACTTATTGATAATGTCTAGAAAATATAATTTAAGGCCTGTGATGGATATTTTAAATATAAAAAATTGCGACGGGCTAATGGATCATGTCCAATGCCATGAAAAAAATGTTTTTAACATAAATATACATAGCGTAAACTAAAACACTAGCATTTCATTGATGTTACAGAAACTATGTTTAATTTTTAATTGTGGCTAAAGCACATCGACTGCAAGGCCAGAAGAGTTCAAAAGGAGGTTCCATATTTGCCAGCTATATCAACGATTATCTCGGGAACCAATAAATGATTACTAAAGAAATCTTGATGAAGATTTTAGACATATACCTACACATGCCGGGGTTCAAAGTCAGTTTTACGTTTTTTAAATATAATGACCCAAAAAACATTTAATTAATACCTATTACTTACATAGAAACATTGAAGTTAATATTAAAATATGTTAATTTTGTTGTAGGTTAAATTGTAAAGTATTGGGAGCATTTTTTGTTTATTTTAAGTGAAGCGGCACTTTGACGTCCTTTGTTTTTTAGCTGATTTCAATATCGAATTTCCCACAATGCAACCTTTTATACCATAAGCTGTACAAAAACCCGAAACAATAATTCACACGTTCATGTTCATTTAATACCATTATTGCGAATTCTTCTTTTTCTGTTACCTATATGGATCTTTTATTGATATTTTTTCCAAATAGTTTATTTTATATAACTACTACATTCCTCAAGAATGTTAGCATTTGATTTATTGTTCAATTTCGTTCTTCCTAATAAGTAGTAGGTATAAGTAGTTCCAGTGTTCATTCAACCTTACATGGAGAGGTTTAAATGACCCGCCACATAATCTTAATTATGAGTCACACGGTACAATATAAATACATTTTTATAAATTTTGTTTTTGTTAAAGTATACTTTTATCAAGGATTTCTTCGTATGAATCACAATCCTAACTTCAATATTATACCAGTACAACACTGTTTTTCAGATAATCTTTGTATAGGTACGCAAAGGACTAATGGTGAATTGATGTTATGTCTTTGGTGTACCCAAATAATGTTTATATCCTCAAGGTTTCCTTATGGTAAATTTTTATGATCTCCTAGTACAACTTCTTTGATAAACGTGTCCCCTTACCTATTTAATATTTTATCATCACAAGAAATTGTTTTTGTCCTATCACACAACACATTAATTGACAGATACGAATTAAAATTTAAATATTATCTATTAATAAGATTTTTTTTCTGTTCACATTATTTTCCTTCTTTGGTTAATACGAATCTTTGGAGAAAGGTTTCAAAAGTTAATTTTTGTAATATTAAGGGTAAGAGTGCGTGTTCTTAAATTCAACATTTTGATGTGGTGGATGGATATCGTAGAATCGACCAAAATGCGCAAGTTTTTCAAACTAAACGGTCATACCTAATACGTTAGATATTATTTAATGTTGAACTTAAGAACATAGAAGTACGTATAATATCTGGTCATGTAAATTTGTTTTCTGATAGCATTAAAGCGAAAAATTTATAATCTACAAAGAGAGAAAATTCAAAAAGTGAGTCAACTTACCTCGGTGCCAGAGTGGTTGTTACACTTTTAGATGTTGGCTACCAAAAATATTTTCAAGGGAAAAAACTTTTAATTAATTTTTTTGTTTAATGCAAAAAAAACATCCGTTTTCCGTTTGGTATTTGAGAATTGCAATTTAGTTCATTTATCTATGTAAGTACTTGGAAAAAAAGTACCTTGGTACATGTTTTTACGTAATTTTTATTATTAACTACTTGGAAAATTAAAAAAATTAAACTTATATTCAAACAACTATTTAGAAACACGTCTTTGTATTCTAGCAAATCTGTACTTATTGAAATTACGAAATATGCACTATAAACGCATATCTTGTGGCTCATATTTTGTGACAATCATCCCTCAACTAGTCGTTTTTTATAAAATACTATATTTTTTATATCCACATGGAAATATTAAAACACCTAAAGATTGACGTTTTCTATCAAACTACTCGAAACATATGCAGAGGCCCTAAATAGTTACAGAAAATAAATAGCTATGAAGTAAAGAAAATTTAGTAGCCTAAATTTTCACACAATAATAAAACTGAGTCATTGCTGACTATGAAAAACAAATACTACAGGCAAATTTCATGCTTCAGCGATCAAGCTATGAAAATTATGCCAAACAACCATTGCGTTGTGACAAGCAGTCCCGACCTGCCCTATAAATTAAAAAATGCTATCTGCCCTTTTTATTTGCATAAAACTACTTACAAGTGCAGATATTTCTTCAGGGTTATCAATGTTTACTAGATAAAACTAAGACAAGAAGGTATTAGAATTCTTATTAAGGAAAAAGGAAGGAAAGAACATTTAGTATTAATTCATTGATTTCATTGTACTAAATTTTGTAGATTAATCCAAGTTTAAATAAGTAATACAAGTTTTATATGTATCTATCCATTGGTGTTAGCAATGGTACTGGTCAGATTATTGGAAGTGCTGTCTAATCTAAGGTGTGAGCAATTATTTATGAAGCAATTCAAAAATTGTTCTACGACGACTCCATCTCATTGAAACAACCTTAGTTGGTTGTATGATGTATGTGCGTATGTGATTGTGGGTGTGTGTATCAGTATGAGTGGGTGACAAAGAAGTAATGTAGGTCTCTTTAACTTTTGTAATTTTGGAGCATCTAATTTTTTTTATTCGTAAGGCATAATTTTATTTAAGTACCTACTTTCATAAATAATTTCAAAGTAGGCGTATTTAGAAAAGTATAGTTATAACTCATGTTGGCAAACAAAGAAAAATTCTCATAAAATTCCTTTTTATTGTTATCGGTTTCGTGAAGAATCAGGTGCTTCACATCATCAGACAACAGAAATTTGTATAAAAAGATAGAGAAATAACAATTCCTGTTGTCTGATGATGTGAAACGTTTGGTTGTTCACGAAACCGGTAACAATAAAAAGGAATTTTATGAGAATTTTTCTTTGCTTCTCAACATGAAATACTTATACTTATGGGAGATCAACCTTCATATAGGTACCTAGGTACTTTATAATTATAATTATTGTCACTTTTTCTTTTAGAAAACGAAAATAAAGTTCATGTATAGGTACAGAATATTTTATTCGGTGTTTTAAATTCAAATATCGCATGCCATTACGACCTGTAGGTGTAGATAATTTTGGTGAATCTAAGATTATTGAAAAAAATATAACAATCTAGGAATATTAAGTTTAGGTGAACCACTGAATGGAAATCATGATGTTTTCTTTTTAAATGAAAAGTGATAACCACCTAGCAGTTTGTGCTTTTCAAATTTCAAATGATTGTGAAAGTTTAGAGAAACCTTACCTCATTGTATAAAATTTTATTTTAAATAAATGTTAGTAATTTGCATGTGATTTAAATTAAGTAGGTACCGACAATTAAGAAAACTTTTAATAAAAATTAAAATTATGGGAAAAATTTGGAAACATGATAGATCAGACAGATTTGAGTAATTGAGTTATTTGATAATTAAGTACCTACTTATTTATTTATTCGCCTAAATTGATTATTTATTATTACTTTTTTTGTGTTTTACCAAACTTATTTCCAATACAGAATGTCAGTTATTTAATACGATACAATTATTATTGATAGTGCACAGGAGAACAGAAGACATAATATGTCTGTTAATCTGTCTTTATTTTGTGTAACAATTTAAATTCAACCGTTTAGGCTTACATGAAATACAGGACCATAATAAGTTAACTGACCTAGTCTAACTGTTGTAAACATCAGCTGATTCTCGTGGGACTAGCTTTATTAGATTATGCGACAGTGACATACCTACCTACACCACACATCATTAATTCATTTTATCTAAATTTAGTGGTAACTACAAATTTTATAAGTACTTATTGTAAATAAAATTATTTTCATAAACCAATTAGAAATTATAGAACCTATATATATTTTGAATGCGTACGTTCTTTTGAACAAGAATTCGCGCGTTATTTTGTGTCTCTAAAACGAAGACTTTACCTACATCTAGTAGCGAAACGTAAAAGTAACATTTAGCTTGAAAATCATAAAATTTTTACTATTTATCATCCAATGGGATTCTTTACGATGTTTTTCTATCCTTGTTAGGGAGATATTCTACTACTAGCTTCATCCCATTTTAAAAGGCGGGACTCAAACGGTTGCCATGACTATATCGATCCAAGTCTTATAGCTTATTGGAGGCGATGCCATTAGTTTCGCCACGTGACGGCCGGTTTCACTTGTTACAATCATGGCTGGATGTCTGTTTCACTCAAACACGCTTTCCGATGAAGTTTCGACACACGTCCTTCGTCCGTCCTATTCTTGTACACGGGAGCTATTACTTTAAAAAATCGTACTTGTTATTTTTCTACGAAAAAATTATTTAAAAAAAAATGTAGG
The DNA here is from genome assembly GCA_963680705.1 of Rhagium mordax. Taxonomy (NCBI): domain Eukaryota; kingdom Metazoa; phylum Arthropoda; class Insecta; order Coleoptera; family Cerambycidae; genus Rhagium; species Rhagium mordax. The sequence continues at coordinate 19,968,324 of OY796659.1, read as the reverse complement.
CAACTAGATCACGAATATATTATATTCTGTTATGTTAATTCACGTAATAGAACACGAAAAAAAATTTGTGTTAATTTTCTAAATTTAAGTCTCGATTTAAGTAAGTACCTATACCTATACCTAAATGGATATAGGTATTACAGCCAATCAGATCGGCTGACCCAACATTTTTGGTTGGTCCTAAACCTATTAAATACTAATTATTTAGCCATATAAATGTTGTAATGATACCTACTTGGATTTATAGTCTATATGAATTAAACAACTAACCAAATAAACACTTACAGAGTTCAAATACCCAAATTTGCATCGGATATTCTGTTGGCGGAGTAATTTTCATATTAGGCTATGATAATATTTTACCCTGAATGGCAACTAATACAAGCATAGTAATATGGTGTTACGCTCCCCCCTTTAGTAAATTTTATTACACATACCCGTAGGTATCTATATACAACCACATTTTTGGGGTGCCATCTATTTTAGTTTGTGTGCAAGTGCGAATATGTGTGTAACTAGTGTGCGCTATGTCGAATAAAAATAAATTTATAAATTAAGCAAATAGGTACCGTGACATTTAACGAGGTCTGAATGAAAACAGGTAATGTAATACAAAGTTAATGTCTCACTTAAAATATATTGCTTAAATTTTAATGTGGATAGTAAACATAACACATAGAGCAGATTGGCACACAGCCATCGTCTTTACTTAGCGCTGAATCACAGGCTTTCCGTTTACTTTCCAATGATTTTGTTTTATAGTTCAGGACTTCTCCGTCATTCCATTACGGCAGCACTGTTTAGAGAAATATACCTACCAAACCCTTAAAATGCTGACCGGTTTATTTTAAGTACTTACGTAGGTAGTAAGTAGGTATATCACAAAGTAGCGCCTTGAATTTAAATAGATATTATTGATACTCATATTTATACAAAGTACCACCCGTCCAATAATTTATATCAACTTACTTACAGATAGGTAGGTAATTTTAGGTCGGCTTTTAAATAGAACCGTATACTTACCTAGTTAAGTTTATGTGTAAAAACTATTTTTAGTTGCAAAGTTCTGTTTGAATAAACATGTGCTTTGTCTCTTTCGTACTTCATTAGTGACTAAACAGATTTTTTGATACGTACACCTTCACTACCTACTTACGTATCTGTGAAGTTTTATACATTAAGGAAGGAACCAGGGAGCAGATTAATTGCAAATTTATTGAAAATACTTTTTTTTTTTCATGATTATGCTTATCTACACCACAACAAATTTCTGATCTACTTATTGCGCAATACCTACCTACTGATTTCGGTAGTAGATTATAATATTATTATTTACTATTGCGTCCAAGTAGATACATACCAAGATATTGTTTTTAAGACTAATGACGATACCTATCAATAATGAATATTTACTTGTACAAGACATTTTTCAAAATATTCTAAGGAATAAAAAAAGGCCTACCTAATCTGTCGTTTTCTTTCCTATTTTGCATATTCTCTTTTATTGAATCTCTACTTAGTGTTATAGAGAAAACGATTTTCTTATAATTTATAAAGCAGGCAGACTTCATTAATGTTCTTGTAGGTGTACCTACCCAAATTTTTGTAGAACCTACATTTTATAATAAATGTTATAAGCAAAATATGTACTTATTTTGATTAAGTAAGTACCTATATGTTTATATGCAAAACGCCAATTGATACAATAGTTGAATCACAGATAAAATCCGCAGCCTTTAATATTGACAGGCGATAACTAGCAAAAATAAGTAAATAAAGTTTCATCAATACAATCAATACATTATGTAAGTTTAAACGTACCTAAATGTTAAGATTATGGTTCATTTTCAATGGCTCTACTGTACTTTTTTGCGAAATACTATAATCACACCGGTTTTTTTTGTGATTTTTGATTAGTAGGTAGTGAAACAGTATTTTTGTACAATTTTTTTTCTGTGATTATCTATTGCTGGAAGCCCAAATGTGTTGGCACCTAGGTACTTCCTTGATTACTAGGTAAGATTGACGGATAGGTATAGTTCATTCTGAAGCAAATTATTATTTGTGATTTGCTTCGAGGGAACTGTCGAAGCCCAGTGTAGTTTGGACTCCATAATAAAATGTATCTCTCTTTACCTAACAAAAATTTTTAGGATTTTCCGGGAATTCGATTACTCAAGAGATGGTTAAGAAACCTTTTCTTTAAATTTATCAATTAAGTTGATGTGTAGATTTCTAGGTTTTCGGTCATGTAATAAAATAAAAAAACTATTTTCTTACGTTTCGGTTTTAGTTTGGTTCAGTTCCTTTAAAGATTTTTACAAAAATAGACGTAATATGTATCTAATATTAATTATTATGTCATTTTTACCACATCTAAATAATGGTTTAATAAAACCGAAACTTAGGAATTTTTTTTATTTTATCACATGACCGAAAACCTAAGAATCTACACATCAAATTAATTGATATCAACGGTCAAGAAAAGAAAAGCACTATATTTAAATTTATCTAGGTATAGGTATAAATTATTGATTGATCAGTTTAAGAGTGTGGACTTCATTTTCTATATATCATCCAGTCGGTATATCTACGTTGACGATCTGTAGGTATATGTAGGTATTTTATATTAAATACTACTTACTGCATTTACAATTTAATTTTTGCAAATTTCAATATTTACGTGCTTACGTGTACCTATATTATAATCCAGTTACCCCTTCCTCTTCGATAATTTTTGCTCAAAAATGTTCTAAAGAAGTTTTATATTGCAGTATAAGATTCAACAAACTTTTTTCGGACAAAATATGCATTTACTAAGTTTTGTAATACATAGTAGGTAATTAACTGTTTCCTAAGCAAGAAAATTATACACTTAATCTAAATAAAGAGGTCCATAGTCTTCCACAAGACGCAACTTCCTGCTGACATCTATCATTAGGTTTTGGGCGGCATCTGCATCGATTTCTAGGAATTTTCTATAATTCTGCGTCGAAATTCTTCCTCATTTTGAGCTTCCTATCCTCCATCGTAAACTTTTTGAGATAAAAGCCCAAAAATCTTCTATGAGATGAGCTTGGGGAAGGTAAGGATTGTCATTTCTCGGAGCAAATGGTATGTTCATAATCTGTTAGCCAATTTTGAGTTTCTTTTGCATAGTGACAGGACGCAAGATATAATAACGTAAAATAAATGGTTCTATGCAATATATTTTAATTTTCAAAAATGTGTATTATTTCGGCTTTCGGCTTTGGGGACTCGTCCAACCAAATCATGAAATGTTTTTCCGAATTTCTAATTTGCAAACCATGTTGACATAAGCGACCATTGTATAAAAAATAATAATGAGGCGCAACTGTCAAGGTTTCGAGATTTTAATGTTTTATTTTTTTACCAATAGCTTCATGATTGCCCTCAATTTTAAGGGCTAAGTATACATCAGCCACATTAAAAATACCTTCCCGTAACACTAATAATTGTTGACAATCATAAAGTTATTGCCAAAAAATACAATACTAAAATCTCGAAACCTTCACAGTTTTTTTGCAATGTAAACGACCTAATAAACTGAGCTGTCAACTTTAAGTTAAGATGTCAAACAAATTTTTGCTTCCACAGCAACTTGATATTTTCCTCTTATTAACCATTTTATGTCCCAAAACTTATGACAGACACATACGTTATGGTTAAAAAAAAATAAAAATTGTTATCTATTTGTGAAGTAAATATTATCAGCCTTAAAAAAAATTGTCAATGACATCATCCTGTACACCATATTAGGTATGTAGGTACATTAAGTGGTATCATCTGATTTAAATGTCTGTATGTTATATTTGGGAATTTTGAGAAAATAAGTATATCCTACAATTTAACTCAGATAAGGTGACTTGGCAAAAAATTACAGGCACTTGCTTTGGCAAGATAATGTCATTGCACCTAAACTGCAACCGAAGCTAAATGCATAAAATGTATCCTGAAATAAGTATTTTATTTACACGATACCCACCTATCTTTTTTTAACTCTTACCTAGGTATCTTATTTTCTTATTGTCCAAGATCTTTATTCAACCAAAACTATTGAGTAACTTGAAATGTAGACTTTTTAGGCTTTTAGCAAGTTCCTTCCATATTTATAGGTACACATGAAATTTTAAACATAGGTAGTAGATCTCTCTGCATATGCATACAAATTTTCAAGTCAAAAAAATCACAAGGTATTTGTGAACTCCATAAAATACAGGTTGCTTATTATTTCTAATAAATATGTAAATAGGAATATTTCGTGGAATACGATAAACGATGTAAGAAATTTTGATTAAAACATAAAACAAAATATCTGTACAGTTCAAAGCAAAAGAATAATAAAAACAGTAAATAGTTAATAACGTTTTGTATTTTTTTATTTATCTACTTATCATTCTTGTTCTTACTACAAATAATTTATTATGTGGCCTTCAGCTGGAGAAATAATTCAATACAAATTTAGATACATATGACGAAGAGCGGGCGTTTGATCGTCCTTGCATGCATCATATATCGTGGCAAAGTCGTAGATCGACGGGCGACATTGCAAACTCACCTATACGGTGCGCTCTTGGCTATTTCAGCATTTCACCGAATAGGAGAGACGGTGAGGCCCTAAAAGCTCTATGTTTGAAGCAGGCCCATCTACTAAACTGTTGTAAAATGAACATATAAAGCATGCTGTCAGCCGTCTGATAGAGAGTCGTTCATGTGTCACAGTAGTAACTAACCGTCGCGCGAATTTCCAAGTGCTTCATGTGCAGCAGACTTCTTCGATATCATCTGGATCCAGACGGGGTTAACGCAATGACAATCACAGGTTTGGTCTTTGCCCGCTCTATAAGTAACAGGGTTGGTGTAGGCATTAGGTGCCTACTCGACCACAGCCGTATCGTCTGCATACTTTGAAGCAGACATTTAGATTTGTTAATTGTACAACTTTCGTTGAGTGGTCTATAAATAGCTATAGAAGTAGTTGAACACTTAGGTAATTATGTCGACAACATATATAATTGAACCCATTTTGCATGACATTTAAGTGCTTTTAGCACATCAGCACATCTTTTTCTTTGTTATGGTGATACATGACAAATTTAAAAAAATAAGAAATATTACAAATAATACCTAAACTTTCAAGCTCCTAAAATACCAGTCGGTAGGTAACTAGAGGTTTAAATTTAAGTTTAGTCTAAATATTGCAACAAGCTTCGATGAGTAATGAACGGGAATTCCAAGTAATTCATTCTTTAGCTCAAATCCCAAAGAAACATGTTAGACTTATTACCTACCGATGCTGGGAAACATTTCTGTTGCGATTTGTGGGTGTCAGGTCAGTATGTACGTACGTTCGTGTATCTAGTTATTTACAATTACTAAGTATAATAGGTATGTCGGTATCGTAAAATCACAGGCAATATATTTATTTCCCTCTAGCTAGATAACCAATTTTCGAATGGAAATATTGACGACAAAATGGAGGTTCGTCAAAATTTACAAAAATGACGTCGCACGGGCATACAAAAACTTAGTGTTTCATGTTTCATATACCTAATAGACAGATTGTCAATGTAAAAAAAAATGGAGAGTAGTAGTAGTGAAGCAAATAATACTCCTGCTCTCCTCTGCTATATCGTCACCACTACTAGTAAGTAGTAGGTACCTAATTTAGTTTGTGTCCAGCGCGGAGTTATCTATCACTTCATCATTCTGTTAATAGTGTATATTTTTTTAAAATGATCCATAAGCCATAATTTAGAACACGTCAAATATTGTAAATGAACATAATCGGGAAAAAAATTGTAATTGTATTTCTGCATAAACGACAACGATATATGTCACTAGCACCCCTGTGTTGCACCTTGTTTTTCAAGATATCAAAATGAACTAAGTGTAGTTAATATATAGACGTATGATGTCACATTTTGACGGATTTGAAGATTATTTCGGGCTTCCGGTTTAGCCGAAATTGACACCAATTCTTGATTTTTAAATGGAACACCCTGTATATTATTGCATTTTCAGAATCCTGGGAAAATTCTGAGTGGGTAAGTGGGTTCTATTTTGGTGAGTTTTTACACCGACTTGATTTTTTTAGAGCCAATCAGTTTTTTCTGAATATAGAGAGCTGCGATTATCTTTAAGACATCATATCATAGGTATATACAGGGTACGCCACTTAAAACTCCCTAGATTCGTAACTGTCTTATTTTTTAAGCGACAACATCAAATGGTAGATATTTTTAAGGCCTTTAAACATGCGTACAGAGTGATTTAAACAAAAACTTTTTGAAAAAAATTTTTACAGAAGGGAACTTAATTTTCTTGTACATTGTTTACCTCACTCTGTACATGAACTGTGTTAATTTTTTCTTACAAAGGTTTCAATTAGCTTTAATTTGTTATTCCGTCATGTCGAAATGTTTTTTGGCTTTAGGTAGGTACACCTGATATTTTGTAATTTCGTATTTTAGTACAGCGGATTAGCTAACCTATTGTGCACTTTTTGATAAAAGCACCAAATTTGGCACAGAGGTAGACCCATGTAATATGAACAATTTTGGATGTGGAGCCATCTGCCAACTGCCCCCTGGCGGCCGTGGCGGCCATTTTCCAAGATGGCTGCCAGTGGACACCCGAAAGACAACAGCAGTTAGTTAAAATTTGCTGCTGAAGGTTTTAGTGAATGTTTATTGAATGTTTTGAATGAGAGATAGTTTGTAAGTTATATACAGGGTGGGTCAATAGTGCGTGCGTGCGGAGATACAGAAGAAATCTGTATCTCCTATTTCGTTAGAGATAGAGGCATGGTTCAAAATTTTAATTAAATTGTGAGAAAAAGTACATTTTTTAAAATTATTACCAATTATACAGGGCGATCCGTTAAAGTGGTAGATGAAGGAATATATATTTTTTAAATGGAATGACCCAATTTTTTTTATTATATTTGAATACCACTATGATGGCCTATTCAGCGGTAAAATATTTTTAAAATTTGTTTGATGGTTAATGAATTAAAAAATATTTTTATTGAAAACTGCCGTTTGCAGGGATCATTTTGAAAATTGATTTTGGACTTATTTTTGGAGAGTAATTTTTTTTCTTTGACATGGTAGTAGGGTATGCTTTACTTTAACTATTAGCTGATGTAGAAAATATTTTTTTCATACAAGGTGTTCATAAGCGCACTGCTAAATAAATATTCAAACTACCAAAACTCAACTTTTTCAAATGGAACACCCTATATATTTTTGTAAAAATTGTGTAATTTTTATTTCTCTGCAACTTTGATATGATATGTCCCATACCTAAAATAAATAATTTTCTAGATGTTGTTGTTTATGTGCAAATAGGTATGTATTATTCAGAAAAGTCAATGTACCTTTGAAATAATTTCATAGAAACAAAGACATTTAATTTCAGTTACTTTCAATTTTGTTGCCTCCAGAACTTACGCTAAAACGTATTCTCACAGAACCCATCCACAAGAACCATCTTCCAAAAGTTTAAAAACAGATTTGAAGAAACAGGTGGCATATCTTATGAAAAAGTCAATCGTAGAAAAAGTACTACAAATGAAGATAACGACAGTTTTCCATAAAAATATTTTTTATTTCATTAACCATCCAAGAAATTTTAAAAATATTTTACCGCCGTATAGGCCATCATAGTGGTATTCAAACATAATAAAAAAAATTGGATCATTATATTTAAAAAATATATAGATATTCTTTTATATACCACTTTAACGGATCGCCCTGTATAATTGATAATAATTTTAAAAAATGTACTTTTTCTCACAAATTAATTAAAATTTTGAACCATGTCTCTATATCTAACGAGACAGGATGATACAGAAGAAATACGCACTATTGACCCACCCTGTATATAACTTACAAACTATCTCTCATTCAAAACATTCAATAAACATTCACTAAAACCTTCAGCAGCAAATTTTATCTAACTTCTGTTGTCTTTCGGGTGTCCACTGGCAGCCATTTTGGAAAATGGCCGCTACGGCCGCCAGGGGGCAGTTGGCCGATGGCTCCACATCCAAAATTGTTCGTATTACATCGGTCTACCTCTGTGCCAAATTTGGTGCTTTTATCAAAAAGTGCACAATAGGTTGAAATATCCTAGCTAAACTGCCGCACTATTTAGTACATTTTAATAAAGGATTGTTTTTAAAATTATTTTTTCATTTTGTATTTTGTGGCTGGTTTCTTATTTTAAATTTTGTTTATGATATATCTTTTACAAATAAAGCATAAAATCATTATTTCCAATATTTTAAAATTTATTTTAAAAGAATTAAGTTTCGATTCGAAAAGGATGTTTTTTAATTTATTCTCTAAAACCAAAAAAAATTTCGAACATGACGTAATAACATTAATTGAAGCTAATTAAGAACTTCATATGAAAACATTAACAAAGTTCATGTACCTACAGGGTGAGGCAAACAAAATGTATAAGGATGTTAAATTTCCTTCTCTAATAATTAAAAAAATAATTTATATCACTCTGTACGCATGTATAAAGGCCTTAAAAATATCTACAATTTAATGTACCCAACATGGTCGTCGCTTAAAAAATAAGAAAGTTACAAAGAGTCTGGGGAGTTTTAAGCGGCGCACCCTGTATATTATGGTAAAATACAAATTTGACTTTCAACCAACAAATTTAATAACTAAGTGGATTCTTTCGAAATTAGTTTCCTGCAGTAAAGTCCGAAAACATTTGTAAATACGTCAAAGTGTGACATATTACAGTGTGTCTCACTTTTCACCACTACACCCCAATATCTAGGCCATTTATTGATCGATTTAGATCAAATTTGGTATAAGTACTTCTTTTCTTTCAGATTGTGTTTAAAAAGTTATTAATAAAAAATTTTTCAAACTTAAATACGCCTACATGATCAAAAGAAATTGGCAAAAATTAGGAATTTATATTAGCGATTGAGATAGGGGTTTTTGTTTTTACAGATTCTTGTTCAGCATGACCTAAAACGCCTGTATACCAAATTTCGTTAAAAAAAAATAAAAAAAAAAGTAATAAAAATCCAAGATTTCAATAATAATCACCCTACTATTCCAGTTATTTGTTGTCGGATATTTACATAACTTGGTAGTCGGGTGATAATGACGCTAATTAAGCATTAGGACACATTTTTTTATCCAAAACACTATTATTATTATTGAAATCTTAGATTTTTATAAATTTTTTTTTGTTTTTTTTTTAACGAAATTTGGTATACAGGCGTTTTAGGTTATGCTGAACAAGAATCTGTAAAAACAAAAACCCTATCTCAATCGCTAATATAAATTCCTAATTTTTGGCAATTTCTTTTGATCATAGTAGGCGTATTTAAGTTTGAAAAAAATTTGTATTAATAACTTTTTAAACACAATCTGATAGAAAAGAAGTAGGTATACCAAATTTGATCTATATCGATCAACAAATGGCCTAGATATTGGGGTGTAGTGGTGAAAAGTGAGTCACATTGTATGTGTATAGGTATGTCTATCTATGCTGATTTTCATTTTGATATTTTGAAAAACAAAAAAATTGCATTAATATAATTCACATCTATGCCCAGGGTCTAAAACTACTCTACTTAACCGTTTTAAAAAATTTAAATAATAGATACGAATAAACAAAAAAATTTTATAAAAAATGCGCAGAAGTGAGGCCCTTACGATGTAAACATTAATTGCTAAATTCAATTGAGAAAATAACAACTAAAACTAAGAAGGGAAAAAAATAAAACATAATTCTTATGTGCTTTATTTGATGAATAAAGCGCAGAAAAAATTAAAAATTAAAATAATCTGTTTGCGTTTTAGAAGAAAATTTTGGTTTGAACGTGTGCGAAACGTATTTACGGGTAACTTTTCCAAATCATCATCGGTAGCGGTGGATATTCTTATTGCATTAAAAATTATTGACCTTTGAGAAATGGCTGTATTGAAAGTTTGTTGGCGAATCTGTATCATCATGTAGATTTCGTCTATAACTCAGGTAGAAAAGATACAAGATATTAGGCAAACGTTGTGTAAATACAGATAAGTGACATTGATATTAGGCAAACGTTGTGTAAATACTTACAGATAAGTGACATTGATAAAAATCTCAATTTTTGAGTATCCAAGTTCTTTTATTTTATAGAAAATATGGTCGTACTTTCTTAGGCGAAAAATAAATCTCCATCAGCGACTATTTTGGACATTCTGAAGGCGAAGCTGCGTTAACTTATCTATAAATAATAAAAATATAAAATGAAATAGTAATTCAGTATTGGGTAGAACTTTTAAGATCTGCGAGTCTTTTCCGGCATTTATAGTTTATAATCGATAGCAGTTTAAGGACTACGTAGAATTTTTTTGCAATTAAATTAGTTAAGTTACCTTTAACATATCATTAATTTTGATTTTAGATTAGTTTTTAGAATTAATCATCATTAATTATGTGAACACGCCACTTTAGCATTTTTTGGGATTAGGTGGAAGATGTAATAATTGAGAATCGTCGTCGAATGCATGCCTTGTGGGACACCTAAATGTATGTGCTATATTTGAAGTGGTATTATCTATTATCACTTTTTTACTTTAATCACTTAGATATGATTGAAAAAAGGATATATCTATCGTTTATTGTAAACACTATCTTTTGCTAGCATTAATTTTTTTTATTTTTAATGGGACAAATTAAAACTATTAAAATGGACCATAAGCTTGCATTCAAATTTAAAATAAAACCGTACAGTGCCAACAGAGCACCTAGTTTAGTTTATTGCTAACTTTAGGCATCGAAGAAGCACGTCATGCCATAGGGGATAATTACTCTTCACTACAACGTTTTTTGCATTGAATTTTGATTTTTGTAACAAAGTATAGTGCTGGTTGACATCGAAGGTACCTAGATACATACATATAAAAAAATTATAAATAAATAGTCGATATTTCTCAAAAACTTTATTAAAAGCAACTATTTAGTTTCCTGACTTTCTCATTAGTCACATCTTCATGCTGCAAAGTTTTTTATAATTAATTTAAAAGGTTTGTCGTATACCTAACTATAACCAATAATACGTTGATAATAATAAAAAACACACAAATCATTACAGAACTAACTAACTATAACTGCAATTACATTGTTGTACTGGCTGTCGATTTTATTATGTAAAGTAAGGATTTTTTGCTGAATAACAATCATGCAAAAATGTTGTTTCTACAAGAAATGTATAATTTTTTATAAGCTACATTTAAAATATCCTTTATTCTTTACGAGTTATGGTGGAAAAATAAAAAAATGTGGAATATTTCTAAAGCGAATATCATAGTTAAGAGATACGGAAACCCTTTTTAGATGGCATTGTAAAGATAATAATGTTCTAAGTTACCCCAGATTACTTTTTTTATTCCCAAGATGTTTACAAATTTGGAGGGGAAGAAATTAGAGTATTTTTATTTATTCATTAGAACTATTTGACTAATTTAAAAAGTGTTTCGTGGTTGTAATAAATCAATATTGATGTTGATACTGATACTGAAAATATGTAAATGTACCTATAGGTACTCTTGTGTAATATTCAACAATGATAATACGTTACCGCTACTAAAATAGGTATTTTGTGAAAGTACAATACAAATTTGGTTCAGCATAGGCATAATTTTGAAAAATCGTACTTTCATTTGTATAGAAGAAAAAAAGTTGAAATATACCACCTAGAATTTAGTTGCTGATCTGATGAAGTAGGTACCTACACAAAAAGAAACAATAACATTTTTCAATTTCGCACATTCTTAGCGAAGGACCTACCCGTACTTATTTATTTTAATTAAATTTGATAAGTACTACAAACAATATATTTTCCTTTAGTACTGGAGTAACCTTTTTGCGAAAATATTACAAACCTATTTAGAGACAAGTAATGGACATCCGAATATCTTATAATTTATTTCTTTTTGAGAAGAAGACGTTAAATTAATACTTCTCAAACCCTTAAATATTTTCATCTTATAAGCTGCCTCAAAACATTTTCAAGAGTTTCACTAACAGCAAGCGTAAATGAAATTAAACATGAAACATATGTTTTTCTTGCGTAGCAGGGGAAATTGTCTGTAGTCTTAATAATTAAGCATGTTTGTATATGTATGTACCCGTCATATCATTTTCGTTTACACTTTAGGTTATTTAAAATTCTTCTGAGAGCATATTGTACGTACTACATCGATTTAGACTACTGCGACATGTTTACATTTAATCACCTTACTTCAGTGGATTTTTAAACATTAAACGATGGTAAATGAACTAAATAAATCTACCAAATGTACAGAAAATATAAGGCAAATAGAATATAAAATATCCATTTATTGCTTATTTATACATAATAATATGTTTGGTTGGAGAAGTGATACTTAAATACGAGTAGACATTATGGTTTATGAAAAATTCGTGAACAATTAGGTAATTGTACTGCAATTTGAAATAAAGCAGTACTTATAAACAATGAAATTTATCATTCATTTCAAACCTTTCCAATGTAATTCTAAGAGAATGATAAGAGTTGAGCTCTGGCTTGACCTAATAGTTTGGTAGATTGACAAAGAAAACATTTTGCCGTAATCGCGACTATTTATCAATAGATGCTGATAAAAGGAGAAATAGGAAAACCAACGCAGTCACAGGGTTGAACTAGAACGGAGTGCTATCGGATATACTGGTTATTTATTAGGAAATTAATTTAACCTATGGGCTTTGGGAAATAATTAATACAAACAAACGGATGCTTCTTAATAATATTAAAACTGTTGGTTTGTATTCTTCAAGCAACAATCGTCATTTTCTTTTCCTGAAAAGAGAAAAAAATGTATTAAGTATTATTTTTTATCTTACACTAAAATAGAGAAAGTGCACACACAAATTAAAGATTAGGTATATTAAAAATAAAAAAATCTCTTTAAGGAGAGGTCCGATAACACACTAACACTAACGATTATTATTTTTTTTAAATGTTTTCTGATACAAAGTGCATTCGATATTATCTAAATTTACAAGTAAAATATCTTTTAGGCTATAATTCATAGATAATATATTTTAATAATTTAACTAACAATATCATTCATCATAAAATAAAACACACAATTTCACGAATACCACTTTATTATTATGTACATTAGACTAACTAATATTTTAAACTCATCAATTACATAATACAATGACTAAGAATCAGTCTTTGTTTACATAGGTATATAAATACTACCAAGCATCTTATTCCTGGCGGAGACTCATGCTCTTGAACCTAGAAAAAGATACACAGAAATAAATTAGAAAAATAAAACCTTGACCATTGAAGGTCATTTAAGGTTTGTGCAATTAAGAAAAACTGACCATGGAAAGTTCTAAAACCAATTATTAAATTGAGCTTCTAATAAAAATTTATTTGAAGAAACAATTTTCTTTCTTTTCCTATTTGAGATTAAGTAAATTAAAAAATTTAGGAGCTTGTGTTTGTGGTCGATAAAAAGAGATGAAATCTGTAGTTTATGGTGAATTTTCATTCACATCTAGGGTATCTATCAAAAATAAGTTTTTTGTTAGCTTCAGAATTAAAAGAACTGGGTAAGTAGATTACTCACTCGGCTACTCGACCTATATTTTTACACTTTATGTAACTTGCTATTAGTAGTTTTTTTGAACAAGAAACTATATATTTATGTTCTTTATTAAAAACAATTGTAATCAACCAAATAAAAAATCGCCTGCAGTACATTTTGCCATCCAAGCACTCGGATTTAAATCCAGTTGGGATCAAGTCGAATAAACTGGATTCTCTGCAGAATTTTTAACATAGGGGTTCCAGTATTTGCACAAACATTAATAGGACCATCTCCTGGTGTCGGTGTTTGGTATTGACGGTGAAAGTAGCCCCAACATTAAATACATCTTTTTTTTATTGGTTTTATTGGGTTTAAAGAAAACTTCGATGCCAACGTTTCGGAGACTTAAACCCATGTATCTACGACACCTGTTTTTAGTTAGTTTTTATTTTTCAAAACGGAAAACTAGTTTTTAATTGCCCTGAAGAAGGTGTAATAAAACACCGAAACGTTGGCTTTTTAATCAGAATAGTTTTCTTTAAACATAAAAAAAACATAAAACATAAAACACACCACAGAAATTAGACAACCTAAACCCAATAAAATCAATCAAAAATTATTTAACAGGTCGAAAAAATATTTTAATTAAATACAACAATAAAAAAAATTATATTCTGGCTTAGCTCTCTTTTTGATTTTCTCACAAATTAATCCATCAATATCCAAATGAATAATGTATAAATACGATATTTATACTGTGACATGGCAGCTTTGAAAACATACTTTGTGTATGGGTTACTGTAATTAAATTAGGATTAATTAATAGATATTAGTGATGATATAAGGCCTAAGATTTTTTTAAATGAAATCATTAATATTGAAATAGTGTACATTTTGGGATATAGATACATATAAGGATTTACTGATGATGTCAGCTTCGTTTATATTTAAGTAATTTAAAGCACAAGAATTAATGTTGGTTGGGAGAATCACAAATGAATGACAAATAAATGGAGATATTTGATTTTAAACAATCTACCACTCAAACATATTAATTACTGACCGCTAATAACTTCAAAAATATGTCTCTATTATTTAGTAAATTTGCATATCTTTAAAGGAAAAATATCAATTAATATGCAAAATTTAATAATTTTAAGTCGGCGCTATAATACAGTAAAACTTAATTATCGCGGACAATTTTTAATGGAATGTGTGTTATTTAATTAACATAAAGTAGGTTTTTTTATTGCAAACTTTAAGTTGCAAACATAAATTGCTTTAGCCTGATGCAACAATTACCATGCTAATGTTGAATAGATCCACGCCGAGTTGCTGTATAAAATACGAAAAATACGTTTTTAAGTTACATTCTATTACCTGATTTGCAGAACTTGGCAATGAGATGGAGTATAAAACTGACAACAATTTATCTGACTAAAATAATATCTAAAATGTGGGGGGCACAAGTTTACATTTTGCTCAACGCTTTTATTAATACTAATTTAAAAAAATCATGAACAGTTAGTTCTTTTAATTATACCTATGTGTAAGCAACGCAGGACTAAATGAATTTTATTGTTGCTTGTACTTAGAAATTGATCATGTACATATACTTACTAGTACCTACTTATACCTATGTATAAGTCAAGGTTTAATAAACCATTGACCACAAGTTATTCAAATAAACTTTTAAATAGTTATTTTATATTGTTAATTTCATTATTATGAATACTTATAAATTACATCATTTGTTTAGCATCAGACAAGTGTCATACGAAACCTTGTAGATCAATCACCACTTATAACATAACCCATAATATTGACCTATAATTGTCCATGTTATAGTTTATAATTATAAATTACAATGTATACCGATTAAATCTCAAACACGGAAGTCAAACATTTTCGTTATTTCTTAAATGATTCAGATTGGATTTGCCACACTTCTACCTACCTAATTATATAAATTTATTTTTATTTAAAAAGAACATATTTATACTTTCCTATTTAGTTAATAGTGACATTTCCTTTTTATTAAAGTAACAATCGAAATTTTGTTTTGATACATCGATATCGATAAAAAATCTTCGTACGTACGATCTGAAAAATGTAAATTCGCATTAAAAATAGCCGACCAATATTAGTCCAAAGATTATAAGTGCCTCAAAGAGGAAGTTTACGTTTACGTTCAAAACATCAGTTCGAATTCATTTTCAATCGTATTTGTTCTTGTAACTTGAAAGTGCAATTTAAAAATAGAAAAGACATTTATAAGCATGCATTTATGTGATGTGATTTTTAAATTGCAACGTCCATATTTTTCATTTTAAATGTTCCTAATATTAAGTATAAACCTGTTTTTATAAATTAAAATTAATATAACTGTTCGCAGACGTAATAAAATATCATTCCTTTTTTTAAAAATTGACAAGTAAAATACAAGATTTGATGATGAAATTTTCTGACTTTTTCTGTTTCAAATTCTTTTATGAGTTAAAGTAGGGTCACAGCCGCATCGTTTTACTTGGACTTTAAATTTTCGAGAACGATTTGTGTACAGAAAATAAAATTTTAATTAAAAGTTCCACTCAAAACGGAAATTGAAAATAGCAATTTATAAGTAATATTATAAGTGAACCAAATTTCGTTCAGATCAGTTAAAAATCAACTAAGTTATAAGCTTGATTCACCATTACGATTCATTCAATATGATAATAATAATAATAATAATAATAATAATAATAATAAATTACATTTGTTGTTATTTATTGGAGCGAAGTTCAGGTGAGTGCAAAGCACTCCCTGCTTTTCCACTTAACACCAATATATTTATAATAAACTATAAAACTAATAATAAAATGTATAGTTTTTTTTTTTTTTGCACCATAAAATGTAGGTACTCGTTTAAGCATTACATAAATAATGTAGCAACAGAAATTTTATAGAAACAATAGGCTGAAGGACTCTGGTCGATAGCCGTTTGGGTATTTATATATTATTGTGTATTTATCCAATAAAGAACATTTATTATTATTATTATTTAAAATTTATACCAATCGCAGGCGATTTATATATTCACTTACAGTGTAGATTGTTTAAGCAAAAATAGAACTCCGTTATCTCCTAATGATGATAAATTGGTTGTAGAGGTACGCCTTGATTTGCAGTGCACTATTTTGCTACTTCTAGGAAATTACTTCAGTGTTAATCTCAGTCCAAAGCTTACCACTCTTTGCCGGATTATTTTACTGGCAAAAGTATTCCTAACTTATATTTTTATCTTTTGATTTTTTTAAAATAGTTATCTTGCTAACAGTTACTTATAGTCCTGATTTTAATATGATTGAACTTTCTGTTCTTCTGTTCTTAAATTATCGAGCATATAAGCAACACGATGGATGGACGCATGGACAGACAAACATTTTGTAAGAAAACTGCGGATATTTACAATTTTTTGAATTTGCTAGTAAATGAAGAGTTTAATTAAGTGATAAAAATACATTATTTTTGCTATAATTTATTTAGGCGTCAACGTAAAAGTATTACACAAAATACGTAATTTATCTGTGCCGGATAAACTGCAGAAGAAGCTCGAAATCAATCTAGATTAAGTATATTTTGTCATATTGGCTGCTCCTTTTATCATGATACAATTCAAACATCATTTTAACAAAATTAGATATACATTTTATAAAAAATAAGACGTTATATATTTACCTATCGTGTCAATAAATAAAAACCGTTACAATACCTAAGTATATTTTTTAGAAAATTATTTTGTGGAAATAACCGGATTTGCTTTCAAAGCACGTTTCCTTGTAATGTTTTGAGAAGTACGGTACGGAATATCACTCTCCTTAGTCTCCTTTTTCCGCTATTTTGTTACGTGAAGGCAGTTTGTAGAATCTATGAATTCTAGATATCAGTTATCAGTCTTCGTAGAGGAAATACATAATATCTAAGAATTAAAAATAGAATATTGCTCGGAAAGAAACCTACTTCTAAATATACAAAATATACAGAATTTTTCTGTTTTTCTAAATTTTATAATTTTTCGTCAAACAGAAAATGGGATGTATGGTTCAGAACACAGTAAATAGCTAGGTATATCAATTTCCGTAATAGGTACACTGTTAGTGTGATTTAGGAGTCCAGTTTATGACTATTCCGTATAATACCTATATCTTAAATCCAATGACATTTCGGGATAAGTTTACTTGTTATTAAAGATCTTTTCATGTAAAATATTTTAGAAATGTTTTTGGTCGAAATTCAGGTCGGAATCAAATATATAAAATCAGAACATTTGATATAATTTTGTCGGCAAATTTGTATTAAAAATATATAAGTTTCTTACCATTATTGGGACTAATAGCTGTTTTCATGTTAATGAAAAATAAAAAATCAGCCTGCTTAATTAAAACTCTTGCTATGTTAGATACTTCCAATAAACTCACATATAAGAATTTAACAACATCCCTTTAGAATTATTATTATACGTACTGACAGAGTGATATACATAGTTGAACAGATTATATTACGATATTATATCTTACAATATTTTGCCAATAATTGTTTTCAAACCCATTTATTGTAAATAGTAATACTTACTATACTATAATCGTATAGTTTGTTAAAATCATCAAATCTAAACAAATTTTATTGACGTAAATAATTTAGCTCTTTTAATAGAGATATAAAACTCCACCTACTGAAAAAAGTGGGTTTGCCCAACAACAATGGGTGTTTGAATATCTTGTAAATATACCTAACTTAGTCCAACCTTAAAAGAATTAATTTTGGTCTATTCCTTTATCTACAAATATTTGCATCCATAGCACTATTATAAGGTATCGATATCAAATTATAAACTATTGTCATTTTATGAAATAGACATACTATATTATTAAGTATAGAGTCCATAACAATTTTTGCAAATGATCATAAGCTAACCAAATGTATTAATTCAGGTGTTATATTTTATAAATTATTTGTTTACTGCATGTGATTTTTTTTGGCGTAATAAGTATTTCCCCTTCCTAAAATGTAGAAATGATTTAAATGGCACTAAAAATAATAGGGTGTTAAATAATGTCTCTTCTCTCTTGGGATGACAGCCTATTGCCGCTTGTACCTACCTTGGCACACCCTTAAATCTGTACCCTTCATTGTGACTCTGATTTGCTGAATATGAAGGTCATAGTATCTACGAGCCATCTTTGGTCTTTAGGTTAACGGTTTCCTAAAAATATGTTAACTATTCAGATGGTACAAAATATTAAAGTATAATAGCTACGGTACAACATTTTCTAAAGTAAACTGGGGTGAACTCCCTTAGCGCACGCACATTAATGACTTTATTTGCTAAATACTAACATTATGACATCAAACTTCCCAAAGGTAATTAAAGCAATTATGTTTTTTCTAGGTGACGTGCCGTGATGGAGTGTAGTGCAGTGCAGTGCGGTGATACATCGCGCAGTGCGTTGCGACGTTGGCGTCCTTGTGTTTTGTATTGGCGTCTTCGTCCGGATCTTCTCTTCGGGCGTCACCCTGGGAGGGGAAAGGTAGGTCATACATATTATATTTATTTATTGCCTTAGGTTTTTCTGTTTGTTTATTTTTGCACGTCCCATTGTTTGCACAATTAATTCTTATGGACGCTATAATAATTATATTAATCATTGGTCTAAACCGCTCTGACCCTTATAGCAGTTTATGTTTACTTTTCGTATAATTTGTTAGAGTGGGTACTTAAGCATGCTTTTCCGCGTCACTGACAGTTTACCAATGGCGTTACAGAAAGATTACATAATTACAAAGTTAGTTAACTGATTTGTCTATATCGCATGTTGCTAAAATTACAAAAAATTATTGTATACATATATCAACTACATGCAGCTGTGGATATTTTTATACAGTAAAAACATGGGCGTCAGTGAAGGGATTTACATAATATAATCTTCAGTATACGTTTGCAACTTGTCGAGCGCATGGCATGATGTGATTAGACATTAGAATGTCATTGTTGCTACCATAATAGTTTTTTCTGCAAGGGTATGAAAAAGGACAATTATTTTAAATTTCCATTTATAGTCTCTGTAGAAAGTGCAACGCCCAAGACATAAATAATATCCTTCTTATAAAATTTTGTTTTCTTTTAAATGGAAACTATACAAAAAACACTCGAAAAGTAATTATCAGTTACTGCAGCTTTAACAGATACGAGGAACAAGGCTACTTGACTATACCTATGTATCTTTGTTAATGTGGAAAAATTATTTTGCACGGTGCCTTGGCTATTTATAAGCATTAGAATGAAAAAAATGTTTCTAGTATCTAATAAACAAAAGATAACAGAACAAAATATTAGACTATACTTGCCTTGGCACTTGATATACAGCACACTTTATTATTTCCCACCATTGGTATCTCGCAAACCATAAGAGATAGAACAATGATTAAGTTTCGGAATAATAGGGGTCATCACATGCCAGGAATTATTCACCGCCTCAAAATTAATACTGGGCGATCCGATCCGTTTTCGATTTACGACTGCCAACTTTTGTTTTTCTTATGACCGCCATATTGAATTTTCAGTGCAAAGGAAGGCTTAAAATTTTTTCTTTACAGTGATATGTCGCACTTATTTAAAAGTATTTGTCATAAAGCCAAGTGGCAAAGGAAACATATTATTATTCTAAACTTTCGAAATAAGAAACTCAAAAACTTATTTAATAATTGAATTATTTTATTACAATTGCCGAAAACAAAATAGCCCCAGCAAGTAGTATATCCATGAAATTTCACCACATGTCTGTGCTTTACTAAAATGAGCATTATTTAATTTTTTTCCAATTTTTTTTCCACTGGTGAACAAAGTAGGCTTGCGTCTGTGTTGAAATATTTGGTAGAATCGATATTTTTGAAGTAGATGTTCATTGGCTTTGTTAAGTTAAGAATTGGAACTGGAACCAGTTCAATTCTCGCTGAACCCTTGCAAATATTATCTAACATATTCTCAAGATTATTTTGTAGGGAATGCAAATAAATTTCAGAATTTAGATTTTGATCCAAAATTTGGTAAAATATTTTGTTCTTCCTCACACCACAAATTTATTCAAAAACCTTACTTAAGGCCTTTTTTCTACCATTAGGTAAATGGGAGTTTTCTGCAGCACACCAATGTTTATTTTTTTTGTTGAACAGTATACGTAGTTAGAAAAGGCTGATTCATCATTCCATATCACAGAGTTCAGAAATTGATGATCGTTGTTCATTTTATCTCGCATCCGGGTTTAAAATTCTAATTTCTGCAAAATTTGTACAGATTTGAATTTATAATTTATATTTCTTTAAGATTTTTTCGAGGATTCTTTGGCTATCTGATTTTGATATTCCGTATTCGGCCGAGTAAAATTTCGTAGACTACTTTGGATTTTACATATCATATATAGGTATATCTATATATTATTATAGTAAAGCTTCGTTAATCCGGACTCCAATAATCCGGATTTCCCAGTAATCCGGACTAAATTGAAATATCACTTATTACATTATGTATCTCATAATCCGGATAATGATTCTATAATCCGGATCGTAACGCATTACGCAGTTTGCCGCGCAATTCGTGATACAACCTCGTCTAAATATGTACATAGAATTTTTGTTTCTTCTTACAGTTTTATATTTAGGTTTGTTTGTGTTTTGTTTTTGCATAATAAAACTTTATTCTGCCTATTATTTTTGAATTTTAAATGGGTTCCAATAATCCGGATTTTTCTCTAATTCGGATCGTCCTGGTTTTAATTGATTCGGATTAGCGGAGCTTTATGTAATATACATTTTGTTATTATATTTTCTAGTGTAAAATTCTAGGAAACCACTGATATGAATTTTAGATAACAATATTGTATTTATATTCATTTGGAACTATATACAGTGGTTTTCTGGCGCAAACTGTTGAAGTTTGCCTTTGATACCTTACTACACTTTTATCCTGACATATTTTGACCATTTTCTGATTTCTATTTATTTTTTAGAATTTGGCGTGATTCCCAGAAATAAGTTTAATGAATCTATCCGCCACAAATAAACTACAAACAATATTTACTTTGGATTTATATGCACTTGAGCCAATATTTTAATTTCGTTCATTATTTTGGTTAGTTTGATATTTTCCCCTTTTCTTAATACGTGTACCAAATTGTTCCACATTTCTATCCATTTTTTGAAATCTTGTCCTATCTGGTCGCACTGCATATACAACTCCAAATAAAATGTTTGCTGCTGTAGTTGAACTGCGGTAATTCCTTAATTACCTATGTAAACATCGTACTATATATCTTTATTTCTTCATATGAATATTTCACAATTATAATACTTTACTTATTACAACATAATAAGGAAGAATTAAAAAAATGTCACACAATAAACTTCTACCAAATGTTTCAACAGAGAGCCAAGATTAATATTCAATATTCAAATATTCATTTTTGTAAAGCAGCGGTGATATACTAGTTACCGTTATTTTGTTTTTGTTAATTGTAAATTGTAATAAAAAAATAAGTTGTTGTTGTTCACTCCGTTTTCTTATTGAATTAGACAAATCTAGACGAATTGGTCAAAAAAACATGATTTAAATATAAGTACCTATATATATGCATGTGTCTGTCTTTGCCTGAATATCCATTTATCTACAGATATTCGATCAAATATTGTATTTACTTTATACCTACATATAATAGGTCTCATTTAAAATCATGTAGGGTAAAATATTTTGTAAAGTGAAAATTGAATTGAAGGGTAACCCCACCCGCAAATCATTTTACTATACTAATCTTTCTTTCTTGGTCTCTAGAATGTGTTTACCAAATTTGAAAGCCTTAACTTACAAATACTGGTAGTTACTGCCATTACGACATAAATGAAGCAAAATATTAAAGACCCACCTGATGTTTAGATAATAAAAAACTGTATTTTTCCCAGGTGGAGTCAAATTTTGCATGCGTACCTATATGTTTATGTATAGATGAATGGAGACAGTAGGCAACGTTTAAATTTTTTCCTCAGTTTGAAATTTTCATTTGGTTGATTCTCAGACAGTTTTATATTACTTACTTTCTAGAACACCCAGCTGAGTTTCAATCAGTGTTCTTGTGTCAATTTATTGAACTATTGAAGAAACATTTATTTTTCAATGAAGTTACACTTCTATACCTTGTCATGTATTTGTAAACAAAATATACTTATACAAATTCCAGAATATCTAAGAAATTTATTGGGCGAAATATCAAATTTATTCAAGTTTTCATGCGTTGTCTTTTTGTGATGTTTCTCTGGAGCGTCATTCAGCATGGAAACTTGAAGTTTTGCAGAAAAATTTGTAAGCGGTCGTTTAGTATAGGAGATAGAACCTTGCTGAATGATAGCGAAATAGCTACAAGAGTAAGGACATATCTCATAAAGAGCCAACAAAATATTTGAGTGGAATCAATACTTATGCTTCATGAAACAATTGTTCAGCATGAGCCAAACTTATTTTATTTTTTGTGTCCTATAAGAAGAGAAAAATGTGTGTTAGAAACAATGCATGGCGTCAAATGTGAATGTGAATGTATGTTAATTCATTTTCATTTACAGAATAATATATCATCGGACTTTAAAATCTTTGTAATCAACCCAATATATTAGCTCATTTTATAAACCATTATATTTTCATTTCAGATAAAATGACAAAGATGATGACTAATGGCAAATGAGGTATGTTGAAATTTTCACTTAAATACTTTTATTAAATATACATAATTCATTTTTGGAAATGTTATATCGTGTCAGAGAGTATGGTACAATATTTCTTAAAACAATTGAAATTTGGTAGATTATCTCACTCAATGTCACTTCCGGAAAAACCAGAACTGACATTGACTTGCCGTATGACTCAAAATGTGTCAAATCAAAATTGAAAGTCGACGTGTCTGAAGTGTTTTTGACAAAACCACATTGTTTACCTTATATTGAATTTATTCCTTTCATTGTGAAATAAGATTGTATAATAAAATTTTTAGGAATATTAAGAAAATTCTGAATATGATTTGAAAATTTATTTTCTATTTTGAATGCTTTGGTGCGCAAAACTATTTTAGTTTCTGATGAAGGGTACCAGAACAATAAAATAGTGACAACATTTTAAGTAACTCAAATTCATGGAGATGTAGGTATGCCTTAAACAATTAATTTTAAAAATCCGTTATCTATTTTTTGGGACATTATGCAAAATGCATACGTACGAGATTTTAGAACAGGGTACTTTTTAAGTAATATCAATACTTATAAGTAATAGATGTGAATTAACATTGCAGGAAAACGCAATGAAAGATTTTTCAAGTGGCTGTTACAATGAGATACAATCAAAAATATATTATACAATACGTATAATAACAGATTCATATAAATCGTTGCAAAAATATAATTTCACCAATATCACAAAAATTTTAATAATTGAGTAACTCGATTAGCAATAACTTCAGTAGTCATTTGATAATTTTACCAATATTTTTTACTATATTCAAACAGTTTAAGTTATACGATAAAGGATACTCTGTATAAATGTTTCAAAACAATCCATTTGTACCTCGACCAGTGATTGTTCATCTGTTTGTATTCGCTTGCATACATGTGATCTTTTTAGGATTGTTAGAAGAGCCTAAATTAAGGTATTCTTCATGTTGGTTTTCATCTGTACCTCTCGTGAGATGTATTTGTTGGAATTTACTGTGTTTAGCGAGTTTCTTATCGCATGAATTATATGTTGCTTAAAAATAATTAGTGCTGCTAAGACAAGAGGAACCATATGACACAAATTTGCAGATGGAGGTATAATACCGCATAATTTTATAGCATAATAATTATACATGGTGTCCCGAAAATACAGGTCAATCTCATAAGGGTGTATTGTAGAAGCAAAAATATGGCATTTAATTCATACATACATACAGGACGTTAAATGTCAATGGTGAGAATCATAATTTTTTATATATCTTCTGAACAGTTCTTATCCTCATTCAATTTTAATACACTATAATAAATATAATATAAATTTCAATTACATCTTCAGTGCTGATTTGGTCGACATTGATACACTGGATGTTTAAATTTTCTTGTTGTAAGTTGTAATTCTTTTAAATAAATTACTCTGCTATCGTCTCTTTAATTTCAAATCTCAAATTTGAACGTCCCAAGATTCATAAATTACTATGAAATTTAAATAATTAATCGAGCATAACGTATAGATACAGTAAATCAAAATGAATGGAATGAATTACAAATTATTAATAATACATACAGTGCAGCTACGTTTTGTCAAATTGTCCTTAAATCGTTAAAGATATCGGAACATTAGAGGAGTAAAAAAAATAACAAAAGGTACATGTACTTTTTCGTAGAAAACAGGATGATCATTGTCGTCTAAAAAAAAAATAGAGTGGATTAAAGCATGATTAACCCGGAAAATTTAAACATCCAGTTCATCAATGTCAACCAAATCAATATTGAAGTTGTAATTTAACTTTAGGCATAGTGTAATTTAGAAAATTATGATTCTCAACAGTGAAATTTAACGCCCTGTATATCAATAACGGTGCACTTTGGGATATAGGTGTCTGTGACTCAAATGCCATAATTTTGCTTCTACAATTAATATACCCCTAAGAGATTGACCTGTATTTTCGGAACACTCTGTATAGGTCTCGATATTATTGATTATTTAGTATACTTAATAATCAATAATATAATAATATCAAAAATGCCTGCGTATACGCAGGCATTTTTGGTGTGCGAGTTAAATATCATCGAACCATACAGACGTTAATTGGAGGTCAAGTCGGTTATGATGAGAGAGAGATTATTAAAATAGTTTTATTAAAATAGTTTTATTGAACCCCAGCTTGTTGATCAAAGATACGTAAAGTAGGTATCACTTTCAGTGTCTAAACAGGGAATCCATTAACATCAACATTATTGGAGAATTATAGATAACCAAGAGTGGAGCAAAGAAGATTCACTGACAACTATTTGTTGCCAAATATGGTGGTTTGAGCTTGTGGTATGGTAGGGAAGAGATACGTATATTGGTAACAATAATGGAGTAAAATACTTATTCAGTGGTAATTTTTTGACTGAATAGAAATCTAATAAAATCCGTCCATTTGTAGACACATGTGCAAAAATAACCAATCATAGTAAC
Source organism: Rhagium mordax (assembly GCA_963680705.1). Taxonomy (NCBI): domain Eukaryota; kingdom Metazoa; phylum Arthropoda; class Insecta; order Coleoptera; family Cerambycidae; genus Rhagium; species Rhagium mordax. The sequence continues at coordinate 19,942,455 of OY796659.1, read as the reverse complement.
ATTTCATTTAACTGAAAACATCCCATGGAGACATGATCACTTATGTCATAATGTTGCTCTTTGGTATTCTATGTTTTAAAATTTATATTTTCCATGTTTCTTTAACACCATATTTATAGGATTTTTTTTATATTTCGTGAAGTTCTATCACATAGTATAGTTTGGTCCGTACAATTCGGAGCACCCTGTTTTATTTCAATACGTTCAATAAGTTTTGCTCAGCGGAAAATAATTTATTATGAATAAAATTTCTCATAAAACATTTGAAACTAAATATCCCTGAATATCAACTTGATTTGTTGTGATTAACACGGTGTCCCTGAATTTGGAAATTGGAAATCTAATAGCCATAAAAAATTTTGGCGGAACTAAATTTGTTGTTATCGAATATATTATATTAAAATTCCGTTAAAAATCAAGCTAATAAAAAAATATTAGTTATATAAAACCAATTGCTTACATGTTAAGGAAAAAATATATTACGTTAATTGAAGTTAAAATAAAAAAAGTAAATAAATATAAATAAAAAATTTTAATAAAATATCTATATAATAAAATTTTGAGTGAAACAATAAATAATTAAAAAGGCCAAATATGAAAATGATTAAATTAATTGAAAATATATCTGAAATTATGTTTTAGTTATTTTTAATACGGTTCTAGATGTAGTTAGTATGTTAGTTTTAAATAATAAAATAATAATAAACAGTAGGCTATTTTTTTTTCTAAATTACTGTCGACCTAATAATTTTTCACAGATATAAAAAAATATACTCAAGTAGGTATATAATAAGTACCTATAGGCCATAGGGTTCTGATAAATTTAAGAGCTTGTAGAGAACGTTAAAATAAAACTAAAACCTTTATACAGTTTCGTTGGAAAACGCTTCGTTTTCAAAATACAGGGTGTTATAGTGTCGACTGGCAGATCAGTTATTTTGCTAGGTATATCTCTAAACAGAGTAGGCAGATAATTCTAAATTTGTATGGGCGAGTGTTACTTAAGACCACCGATGACTGGATAATATTTTAAATCTGATACCACCAATCAGTGGCGTAGAAAAAGGGGTAACCTAAAACTCTTTTTTATTAATAAAAAGTTTGCTCTTCGATGTTTTGAAAATATCGCCTCATTTTCAAATTCCCCAATCAAAATGCTACAATAAAGATGCTCTTATTAAATATCTGCAGAGGCGTTCGTTTTCGAGATATTCTCGGTTTTATGTGTTACCTACTTAATTTGCGAAAAACATATGATTAAAAAGGGACAATCATCACAAGGTAGATAAAAACAAAAACAAATGCAACTCAAATCTGCTTTACTGTCAAGAAATGACATTATAATCTCAAAGGTGCACTTATTAACAAATTCATATTGAAAATTTCCTTTTTGTGTTCAGTAGTAATAATAATGCTACCCCTTTTTCTACGCCACTGAATGGTGGTATCAGATTTAAAATATTATCCAGTCATCGGTAGTCTTAAGTAACACTCGCTCATAAAAAATTAGAATTATCTGCCTACTCTGTTTAGAGATATAGCTAAATAACTGATCTGCCAGTCGACACTATAACACCCTGTATTTTGAAAACGAATGGTTTTAGTTTTATTTTAACGTTCTCTACAAGCTCTTAAATTTATGGTAGTCAATTTGGAAACACCTTGTATATTAGAAAAATATGTAAATTATTTTGATTCACGTTTAAAATGCCGTGTCGTTAAAGAAATTATTCTTATTAAGTTACGAATTGAGAGAAATAATATGCATTTGATGTAAACTCTCAACAAGATAAACTTTATGTTTTATTCGAGCTAATCTGTGTCAAGGAATTTAGGATTTCCGTGTGTTTTGACCCTATTGTTGTACACTACATTAGTCATGAAGGTATGATATAATGGAAAGAGGGTTTATATTGGGGTTCTCCGTTATTCTATACCCTCTTTCTTATATGAGGTCGGAGTTTATTATCTATATATGTTTTCACCAATTCATAAGTATTGAATTAATTTTCTGTATTTTTATGCACACTGCGCACAGACAAAAAATACAGCTGAAGGTTTATTTGCTAGCTTTCATTATATGAGTTCATGATAATTTTTCAGCATTTCCATATAAGTGAATAGACGTAGAGACTCTTTAATAGTTAGAAAGGAATTTGATAGGTATATTCATTTGACAGAATCTGAATGTTGTTTGTAACATTCCTAACTTTTTTCCGTTCCCTATTACCACTTTATTTAAATAAAAATATTATACTTAGTAATTCTGAAACTGAAAAAAATATATAGGTACTGTTACTGAACTTCCAAAGTAGAAAAAATCTTGTTTTATAAGAGAAACGTGTAAAACCGTGTCAATAGAGGTCCAAGATTGAGATTCGATGCATTTTTTCTTAAGTTCAATAATTAATTCAATTAGTTATTAAATTATTTAAATTGACTTAAACAAAGTTTACAGTAGCTACATTAAAAGTTTATTTATGTTTAAATTTAATTGTGCCACATATAGGTAGGTACTTAGGTATAAAAATTCCATATTTATTTTATTTATCTTAAATCAAAAACGCTCGACATAAGCCCCTGAACTATAATTATCCCAATATTTTTGCAAGTGTGTTTATAAAACAAACTTATTAAAACCGTCTTGCAATTTATTTTATAAAATACTTGAGGCTTGCACCATTTCATCAAAGTTATTTTAGTTGTAAAGTAAGAATTAGCCTTGGGAAGTTGGAAATCAAAGCTAATTATGATATTTTTATGATAAAGTGACGTCATTTGTTATAATATGGTGTAAGTCTAAGAAAGTTTTATAATAATAATCTGTAACTGCAGTGATTAATAAAATATTATTTTTTTTATTATTTTGCACAATCCAAAGTAAGTGGATATACATACTCTTTATGGTCAAATATACCGTATATAAACTTTTCATATATACCTAGGTATTATACTTATTAAAATTTACATTTCCTTAGGAATTTCAATTAACATTTACGTGGGCACCTACAGCTTCACTTATAAAACAAGCTGTAAGCCAAAGTAGAGCCAAACAAGCAAAACTAATTTTAGAAAGTTTATACAAATATTTTGTGTTACATTCGGAATTTAAATTAACATCTTACACGGCTATTTACAGAAAGCAATAATAATCCGTACCGGAAAATAAATTAGTTAAGTTATGTCCTCAACTTTGTAACTATCCTCACAAATATAACTTAATCTAGGTATTTATCTTTGTTATGACGAGTCTCCTTAAAACAAAACATTGTGTGTAGGATAAAGACGTTTATTTTTAAGATGCAACTACACCTCGTGCATTCTGTTATTTCAAATTTATTTCATAATTCAAGTAACTTTGTATTTTCGTAAAATTACATTGTTTTAGCAACATTCATGTTGATTAACAATTGTTGTAAACATTTAGAAACAAGTTAAATTTAAACATATTCACGATAAACTCGAATATACTTACTATGCGCCCAAAATTTTTACGTTTGATTTAGAAATTGTACTCAACAAAAGATGTAAAATCCATATCATTATTTATTATAAATTTATCTCTAGGTGGAACTTTCTCACAATGATTTAATAATTTGATAGATGGGTCTATAAATATTGCAATTGAAAAAAGCGACCAGCAGTTATGGTTGATAATCGTATTAAGGGAACGCCATTTTAGACATCTGCCTAAAAAAAGGGTCTCTTCATTTTTATATTATACGAATCGAAACGCTGACATCTTTGATTTTCTTTGGCATAAAAAATTTCATAGGGTGGAAAACTATACTTATATTAAATGAAATTCAATACAAATAATATTACGAGTTATTTTTTTTTTAAATCAATAAGTAGACGTTAATCAAGATTTCATAGTAATATTAAAAACCAGTTTTGAGTAATAACACTAACGAATCTTGATTTCGATGATTAATTTAAATTAAGACTCTTATATTTTATACAATATATATTAGACAAAAAGAGAGATTACCACTTTCTTGTGGTCGTCAGCTCCTCTAAGTCACCTTCATATTCCTCGACAAGGGCTGACCTTATCTCTGGGTGCAGATCTTTTTTAGAGTTCACTTAATTATATATGTTTTGGTAGTTACTACTATTAATCTCCTTCATACCTGCTACTACAAGAATTATATAGACCGCTGCTTCGAACACTGTATACGTGTAGAGTAAAACTGTCTCGTATAACATACCCAGAGAGCCTGAATAAAATTCCACTTTCGCCTCTCTTCTTGCTCGACAGAGTAAGAATTAGTCTCGCATTTTATAGACCGCCATATTCTCCCTCTACATTCTGAGGTAGAGCCTGCCAAATTTCTAGGGCAACAATGAGACTTATCTTCATTGTAACTGTTACTACCAGATAGACATGTCTTTGAACCCTCGCTAACTTTCAGGGCGTGGTGATGCAGTTCACACTCTGATGTCAAATTACCTAGCATATTGGATTTTAGGTCTTACGACCATCTTGTATCATTCAGGTCTTAGTTGTGTTCATCTCACAGAGCAACTGTGGCCATTATACCAACGCGTTTTTTAAATTTTGCAAAATTACAATCAAGGTTGCAATCAACTGTTGAAACACAACACAATTGTTGCCGTGGGTTCAACTAAAGAGATGCTCGTAAACGTAAGACTATAGCGAGATGAGTTCAGTAATGAAGAAATGAAAGAACTATTATGAGAGGCAAATTACTGACTGATATTGGATGGTATATAATCCCAAGAACCAAGAAAAATGAGGTGAGGCAAGGAATTATTCAAAATCCAAACCGTCTCCTTTCCCAACATGCAGCAATATTGAATTTGTACACAATAAATGTTACATGAAACTAAATTTCATCCTATAAAATTGCAGTGGGTGTCAACAAACAGAATCTGGTAGATATGCACTTTCTTCCTCAATAATAATAGAATCATACATTTTTGCAGAGAATAGTGGAACGTGGAACGGTGATGACAACATCACAGAGATACGTAAAAACTCTTGAACACTTTTTCCTGCATCGAATTAAAAAAAGGATATCATCACAAATTGGTTTGAATAAGATTGTGTCACAAGCCATATAGCTAGAGTTTGCATAACGCTTCTGATTCGACTTGTTCATGAACGCTTGATTTCCTGGAACACTAATTTTGTTAGGTTGGTAAGGTCGCCTGACAAAATGAATCTAGACTTCCCTTGGAATTGATTAAAGAACAAGTTGTACTAAACACCTGAGATTTGGAAGAACTGAAAATAAATATTTATAGTGGAATTGTAGCTATCCCAGAGGTTATTCTTCAAAAAGCCATGGCAAATTTTGTCAGAATTAAAGTCATTTGACCGGAAAAAAAATTCACTGAAAAATCTTCCATTCTTCCTCATCCAAAAATATTGTTAAATAACAACAAAAAGTTACTAGCAAAATAAAATGGGTGAATCATTTTGGCTTTTCCATGTTTTCTAAAATATCATATACCTAGATAATGTGTAAATCGACATGTCCCGAAATTTTTCCTACGCAACAATAAAAATTGATGCTATTTAGTAAAGAGGATAGTTTGCCAGTACCAAGACAATAGATGAGATGAAAATTGAAGAATGGTTGTCAAAAATCAAAATATATTAAAAATAAATTAAAACCCTTCGTTGTTTAATATTAAATAAAAAGAAGTCAGTTTTAGTCAAACTGGAAAATGGAATTGGGTTGTGAAATTAAGAAAAAGAGAAATATAAACCTAGCCTTAAAATTCAGATGAGGCAAATTCCTGTGAAAACATCTATGGTGATTATTTCTAAAAGATGAGAATATCGGCAAATAGGTAACATTTTCAGCAGAATTTATGAAATATATAATATTATTAAAAAAATGCAACCGGCCAAATAAAATAAAAGTTTGAGTGAAAAGTGAAAATAAGGAAAATCTCAGAACTTCTTCTGTCTTAACTTTTAAACTACTTATCCTACAAGCATTTTTCCGGAAACGCTATTTTTAGAAAATTGAACGTAGATTATAAAAACTAAACACAAACAGAACAAGAAAAGGAAAACTATATAAGTTATGAAACAAAAACCCGATAAAAAAGTTAATCTTTGACACCCTATACCTATATCTCCATAATGAAGAATTTTAAATAAAAAATATATTTAGACTTTTCATTTTAATGTCATATTATAAATATATTTTTCAAAACCGATTCACTTTAAACCGGATGACAACGATATCGCTAGCTACTCTGTTTTGCACCTTGTTCTTCGTGGTATCAAAATGAAACTCGGTATAGTTAATATAGACGTAAAATGTCACATTTTGACGTATCTAATGATTTTCCGGTTTAGCCGGAAATGACGTCAATTCTTGATTTTTAAATGGAACACCTTGTATATTATTGGATGTTTAGAATCCTGGAAGAATTCTAAATAGATTTGAACTACTTTTGTGAGTTTTTACGCCGACTTAATTTTTTTAAAGCCAAGTTTTGTTTGGAATCTAGAGAGGTGCTGTGATTAACTTTAAATAATCATAAATGACATAAAATACTTATAATGGAAAAATACAAAGACTTTTGATCAATAAATTTTTTAACTAGGTGCATTCTAATCTTGCGAAATTAGTTTCTTACAAAAAAGTCTTTTTTTTATGGCATCACCCTGCAGCACCTCCTCAATTAAACAACTTTTCAATAAGACCAATCCAACAACGGTAGGTATCATCAAACCCAAAATCCAAAAGACTTATTATTTGTTTTTCATTATGATACAAAAATAATATAAATAATTTTTTATGTAAATCAAGAAAAACACAAATTGTTTGACAGCTTCTGTTGAGTTCTTACGGCATTCTCTTTAAATTAGTAAAATGTCTGCTAAGTTTCTTATAAATGTCAAGCAATTTTTGTTTTTCGTGGCTTACTTAAAAAATCATTTATTCTATTTTTCTATCATAATATAATACATTTTTGAGTGTAATACTCAATGGATTTTGGGTTTGATGGTACCGTTGGACTGATCTTGAAAAATACTGCAGGGTGATGCCATTTGGGAAAAAACACTTTTTTGCAAGAAACTAAATTTGAATTGTTCCATTATCTTCCGGCATTTATTTAATTGCAGCACTCAAGTTGTAAAAACCCACAAAAATAGTTCAAACCTATTAAGAATTTTCCCAGGTTTCTGAAAATGCAATTTTATACAAGGTGTTCTATTTAAAAATCAAGAATTATTGATGTTACTTCCGGCTAAACTGGAAGTCCGAAAAAATCTTCAAATATGTCAAAATCTGATATTTTATGTCGAATTATATTAACTATACCGAGTTTCATTTTAATATCTTGAAAAACAAGGGGAAAAACAGGGGTGCCAGTTTTGTTGTCACCTGGTATATTAATATATTGCTAACATAATTTTATTTACTTTGATCGTTTACAATTTAATTTGTTAATTTTATATGGCGTGTATTTTATTCAATTTGAACAATAACAGAATAAGTTATACAATTATACATACATACATATATATATAGTAATTTATTCTTTATTCGATATGGAAACGACCGAACACTCAGTTGAGGAAAAAACTGGAAAACATTCTTCGGTTAATTAAATTCCTTTATTTACATAAATATAAATTCCGTTGTATATGCAAAGATAACATATTCATTCAATTAAATTTATGTTCGGGGGCTTTATTGCATTTGGCTTTAGCAACAAAGTTGCATTTTTATGGTTGTTACTTAAACAGATGTATGCTTAGCAGGAGTATTATTTACAAATTATGCATTTTCTGTCTCCGTTTACATTATTTGCATATATCTTTCATTTTCAGTCTCTTTATATCTATCCACAATAATTTTAACATGAGTGGGGTTATTAAGATTGCAATATTCGCATATATGAACTCTACAATAAAATTTAGGTACCAAAATATCTTACACAGACTTGTTTACATACCTATCTATTTTTGTGGTAAAATATATTTAAAGCAACAAGTAGGTAGTTAGTTATAAAGGCAGCATTAAACAAATAATAGTAAATAGTATTTAATATATTTAAATATTTTTATAGCGTTAAATTAACATATGAGAATTTAATATGCGAAACGAATAAAGCAAACATTGATCTTTCAGAACTAATGCCGGTTTTTTATATTAAATAGTTTGCGTTATAAAAATCACTAAAAATATAGAATTTTCAAACTTGAAATCTCTTGTAACCCATGATATGAATAAAATTATATTATGAATTATTTCATTTGTAGATACTCAGATTTCCTCTCTTATTACTATAAATGTAAATCTTATTTGGCCACTTAAAGAAATAACGGAAACAATTACTTATCTTTTTAAAAAGAATTATACTTATACATAATAGTTAAAAAACCATACATATTCAAATAAGACTGTCAGTTTCAGGTAAATCCAAATTATTTGACATAGTAAGTGATAATAGAATGCCCAACAAACTGGAGAAGATAGTAACAGTCATAATAAAACGAACTATTTTTAAAGATGTTTGTTCATATTTATAACAATATATAACAATAACTTTTTTTAGAACATTTTAATATTAAATGCAACCTGATTTACGGTAGCTTTAAATATTTTTATATATAGATAATTTAAAATAAATATAATCTAGTCTATTATCCAACTGATACATAATTACACACACCTGGAACCGAACCTGGAACGCACTCGATTATGTTAAACTTAATTCTGAACTACTTAAATATTTTTTTTATAAAATTGTTTATAAAATATACCACGCCAAGACACCACATGAAATGTGTAAATATTCGGGTTGTGTCCATAAGGTTTAATAATAATATGTTAGCTTAACCTGGTGCGCCAAATAATACATTAAATATTTATGTAAAATGAACATTCTATTTGTAAAGTTTATACTTCTAATTTAGTTTTCAGTTAGTTATAAGAACGTAAATGAGACACTCGTTAAAGATTGAATTCCTTTAAATATTACGTCAATCGGATTAATATATTATAGTATGGTGTAGTTTCAAATTAGGGTAAATATGGCAATATGACGAAAGAGGGTGATAATGACAATAATAAATCACAGTCGACAAGTAGAGACATTTACCTCTTCATAAATCAAAGACTTTATCTTCAGCTAACCTTCCTGACTTCTTGCAACCAAAGGTACTCAGAGTACACTACAAGAGATCTAAATGACTTAATGCCATTCCTACGGTATTCATAACAGAACAATAACTTACCGTCTAAATGTCATATCCAAATTTAAGTTAATATTTTTATCTTCTTCTTCCTCAATTAAATAATAAAAATTTTTTATATTTTAACCCAAATGCACACCAAACACGTATTTCAGGGAGTGTGGAAAGCTTAGAACAATATCAAATTCCAATTCTTCAATCCGTTACTATAGCAAAATAAACGGAGTAAATAAAGAGCATTGTTGAAGATGGAAATAATTGAAATAATCTTACTAACCACATAAACTCAACTACACCAGTAGTAAAAATAGATGAGCACTAGAGCATGATGTTTTTTATTCCATTTCAGTTCGCAAAAAAAATTGTTTCTATTGAGAACACCATTTCATATTTTCAGACAAGTATCAGTAATTTTGAAAATTTTTCGTAATTTTTTTAAATTGATTTTCCTTCATGAAAAAACAGAACCAATATAAGGGAAAAATACGTCATTAAACTTACTACTAAATTAATTACTTGAAATATTAAACAGAAGTAACGCTGTTCACATTTTCCTGGACGTTGGTGATTTACTTCATTTACTGAACCAATGGAGTATATTATGTAAAATATCGAAATTAATATAACACAGGAATACCCAGTTTTCACATGATATTTGAAACGCCGCGGCATCCGAATGGTATTCTATTCATTTTATATTTACCTAAGTGTCTCGACAGATGGAGGTACTAGGAGAAATTTTTTTTATTTTGAACAAAGAATTTTATTTTTTATGATAAATTTTAATTGTGTTAAAACCCTTAAGCAACAAAGCAAATTTAAGATTGTATATGCTATGGTGTTCCAGGCAAACTAGATGTGTGAAGCATATTAAAAACAAAAAGAAAAGTACAATGAATGAGTAAACCAACCTAATACAGTATAGAAACTTCCTGCTCATAGCTCTGAGTACCTCTTGCTAATGGTGTGTTTTGATATAGTTGGTAAGAACAACGTTTGCTGGCTATTTCACTAAACCCACATCATTTTGACGTATGTCCTCGTTCCAGTCCTCGTGATAGATATAGTGAGTACTATTACTACAAGGAGAACATAATATTGCTTGGTGTTACAAAAGTAACACCAACTTAAATATGGAGATGAAGGAAGAAGATTAAAGAAGATAAAGAAGAAATATACAGGGAGAACATAATCATTGCCTTTTAAATCAAAAGTAACACACACTTAAATATGAAGATGAAGGGCAAAGATTAAAGAAGAATAAGAAGACAATTCGACAAGTAGAACATAATTATTGTCTTTTAAATCAAAAGTAACACACTTTAATATAGAGATGACGGAAGAAGATTAAAAAAGAAGAAGTGAACATGTACAGGGAGAACGTATCTAATATTGCCCTTTAAATAAAAATATCATATGCTATAATATAGAGATAAAGGAAGAAGATTAAAGAAGAAAGAGAAGAAGAAATCAACAAGGAGAACATAATTATTGCCCTTTAAATTAAATGTAACACACCATTAAATATGGAGATGAACAAAGAAAATTAAAGAAGAAGAAATCTAGAAGATCATATTGTCTTTTAAATCAATATTAACACACAATTAAATATGGAGACGAAGCAAGAAGATTAATGAAGAAGAAGAAGGAGTAACATAAAAGGAGAATATAATATTGCCTTTTAAATCAAAATTAACAAACACTTAAATGAATGACGAAGATTAAAGAAGGAGAAGAAAAGTCTACACGGATATTATAATTATTGCCTTTTGAATCAAAGGTAACACACACTTAAATATGAAAAAGAAGGAAGAAGTTTAAAGAAGAAGAAGAAGAAATCTACAAGGACATAATATTGCCGTTTAAATCAAAATTAAAACACACTTAAATATGGAGATGAAAGACGAAGATAAAAGAAGAAAAATATAAGAACTGATAAGTCTAGTGTCGGTTAACATGCTTTTGGAAATAACCATAAAATAGTCAATTGAACATAATTAGGACTAAAAACAAAAAGAAAAGTACAATGAAGATGATGCTGCTTCATTGTTGGTGGTAGGTATATTCTGTAGTGGAAAAATACCCACAACAATTAGGTGTAAGGAAAAATTTTGCACAAAAAATCTACAAGGAGAACATAGTATTGTCTATTAAATCAAAGGTAATATACAGACTTAAATATGGAGATGAAGGAAGAAGACTAAAAAAGAACAAATGTACAAGTAGTAGATACAAAATTATTGTCTTTTATGTCAAAAGTAACACACACCTAAATATGGATATGAAGGAAGAACATTAAAGAGGAAGAAGAAAAAATCTACAGGGAGAACATAATCATTACTTTCTAAATCAAAAGTAACACACACGTAAATATCGAAATGAAGGAAGAAGATTAAAGAAGACGAAGACATTTACAAGGAGAACGTCATCATTGTCTTTCAAATCAAAAGTAACACACACTTAAATATAGAGATGAAGGAAGAAGACTAAAGAAGAAGAAACCTGCAAGGAGAACATAAGTATTGCCTTTAAATGAAAAGTAACTCAGACTTAAACAAGAAGATGAATTAAGAACATTAAAGAAGAAGAAGAAATCTATAAGGAGAACATAATATAGTCTTTAAAATCAAAAGTAACACATACTTAAATTTGGAGATAATAATAATAATAATAATAATAATAATAATAATATAATAATAACACCACATGTAATTACGACTCCTATTATCCATTAAGGCTCCAGAAGAGCCTCCTGCTACACATTTAAAGACAAGGGACACACATCCAATATCCGTGTATAATGGAAAAATCCCTCTCACAGTATTTCCCATTGCCACGGCCGGGAGTAGAACCCGGAACCTTTGGATGAGAGGCAGGTACGCTACCATCTCGACCATCAGTGAATTTAAACTCTTGGTTTTAAGACAAAAGTAATTTATTATAAAAAAATAAGTTTGTGTATAAATATTATTTTGCAAAATAAAAAAGTTTCATCTCCTGGCAACTCCATCTGTGGACACCGAGTACCTCACATGCAAAAATTATCTTAGTATTATTCGATATATTATTAACTAACGGAAACGCCGACAACTTTAAAAACTATGTGACAACACCCTGTATTTTATTCCACGTTTATAATGTAGGCATCTTTATTTAGTTCATCAATGTAAAGTAGTTGGTACCTACTTATCTTAAAGATCCATCAACATATTAACAGTATCTGATACAATTTAATAATAATTTTAATAATCCTGGAAAGTCGTATGATACTTTTAACATTATCTGATGCTATATTCACACCTTCTTCGAAAAATAAAAAATCTACGGCGTTATCTTTGACTTTAATTTATGAACACGTCAACATAAAAAATTGGTACCATAAATAAAATGCACAATTTTATATTAATACTTAGTTTAAGTTTCGCTTTTCGAAAAATTAAATACTAATTGGCATAACAAGTGATATAGAAATTGTGTAGCTCATAACTCATAATATAATCATTATATTATAGGTTTCGTAATTTATTTACATGCTTGAAATTAATTTCATTTCCTTGTTCTAAAATTGTGGCACTCGAAAGCTAGTTAGACTAAAATGATGCATTATTTTTACTCAAAGTAGCCAGATAATAATAAAGTTTACTACCATCAGTGTACTAGTTTTAAATTATTAATATGAAGTATACGAGATCGTAATGTGGCCATTGGATTATATTTTATGTTCTACCTAAATGTGAATAATGGTATGTTATTATTATTATTAATTGACTACAGCTCTGTTTCAAATTGAAAACATCTTTTCAAATACTAAAGCAACAAACTTAATAATCTCACTAAACTCTGAGATAAAATCATTAAACATTTTATAAGTGGAAATTAGAAAGTTTTGCATTTAAGAAAAAACGATTAAAATTGGCATCTAAAAGTTCGAAAATTCAAATTTCATTTTAAATGTTGAGCCCGAAACAAATCTTTATTTATTGTTAAATCATTAAACCTGTCTATTCTATATTTTACATGATGCTCTTATTTGCATTTTTGTAAAATAAAAATATTTTAAATTATTCAAAATTATTTTTATAGCCCTATTATCCATATTTATATTCCTACTTTACATTATAATATTCAGGGAGTCACAACTCCAAATCATACCTTCAAGCAAAGAAATTTATCTATGCTTCAACTAGTAAGCCAACGATTGTTTTTATATTTTTAAAATAAAATAAAAATTCTTTAAATTATCAAGTTTTAATCTATTTCATTCTATAATAATTTATATGGACTTTAATTAAGTGACTCAATCGTTTATTTGCTATTACTCCAAAGGTACAAATTGTGATAGTTTATACCGTCATTAAGAATTCTAATCTGCCGAGAGTGACAGTATTATTTTTTCCTTATTTAAGTTCATTAAGTTCTATGAGAATAGTTAATTAACTTGTTTACATAAAATGGATTAAAGGCCAACGTCAACGTCGTTACCAAAGTACACAATAGTTAATAGAAACAGCAAATACCTACGTTACTCAATTATCACATAAGCACGTCAATGTTTAGACTAATCAGGCAATTCGGGTGCAAGTAGGGACCTCCGACGTCCTGGAGTCATTTCGCCCGGGCAAAACACGTGCATTCCCCGGTCAGTCCGTTGCAGACAGCTCGAAGCGAAACTTAATGGAAATGGCGAAGTCGTCGGTCGCCATGCTAACTGGGGTGTGGCGGAGTCCGACGGATAAATATATTCAATTCCAGTTTTAAGTAGGTAACTCCAGCGTTACTGCCTTGATGTAGACGTCTAAGTTGTAGCTCTGCAACAGGGTCGAGTTCATCTGCACGTTTTACCTCTGCGGTCTCGAATGGCTCAATTACTAGAAAAGATAAATTTGCTTAATTATTTAAACCTAGAATTTATATTCACAACAAAAATAGTCAGTTCAACCATCAAGCAGAATATAGTAAAATTAAACTGTAAAACAAACCTCGTTGGAGTCTCATTGTGAAATTAATTTCTTTTATATAGTCCTATTTGCTGGTTATAGCTGCGCTTCTTGGAGTACAGAGTCAATTATTTTCCTTTAACTTGATAGCCAGCTTGAACGAGTTAAAGCTTTAGAAAAAATAATGTTTTGAAATTGCATGTACAGGGTAGGGTGTCTCATTTAAGGCGAAGTTATCCTAAATATGGCGAAATACTTCTGCAAAAATGATCCCAGGAAAATATCCGAACATACCAATTCAATTATTGCCAAGAGGATATCGCTTGGTGGGTAAGGTAGGTAATGACTACTTCAACCACCACCTTCTAGACTTTAAATTTTTAAATGGAAACAGCAGTCTAGTAATGCAGTAACTTTGTTAATTTCCGTTTTACCTGGGTAGAGGTAAACATGAATGTCGTTGTTTGATTCATTTGATGCAATATTTAAGAATTACTGCGTACCACAGATTTTTGTAAAAATAAATCTTGTTTTGGTTTTAGAATATCCTACTAACATCAAATATTCTCTTATGATTTGTCCAATAATACGAAATCACGTTGAAATCTTCACTAGAACCTTTCGAGATCACCTTCATTGATCTATTACACCGCATTTATTCTCATAGCACATGGTTCTTGAAGATAGGGCATTTTTCCTGAAATTATTAGGACGTGAGCAAATAGTTTACGGTTATAACCAATCACATGACAGAATTTGTATTTACCCAGACAGCATTAATTTTGAGTAAAAATATTTAAGGCGTTTGTGGCGCAAAAATACTCCTTTTGTTTCAACACCTTTATTTTCAATGCAGCATCCTGTAACTCGATAAATTTTTTCAGCCTTAATATTTATTCCTCATAAATTGTTTTATTTTGAAATCAGCAAATAACTAATTCACAACATTGCCTGGCCAGACACTACCCAGAAGTCATGGAATGTGAAATGCTGTCTAGACAGTAACATTATAATCTGACAACATGGTTGATGGACGACAATGAACTTACTTTGTTTATCAGGTCATATTCATCACATCTAGTATTTACTAGCTACGGGTGTATTTACTATAAACATAAGTACTACCAGAGAACGTTGATAACTAGGTAATTATATGCTGGTATATCAGCTTTAAGTTTAAAAACTGCTTGGTGTAATAAAATCTAGGTTCATGGTCACAAAATGAAAAAAATTTAAATAGTATCTACTATTCCTAATGAACCTTAATGATTTATTTGTAAAAATATTATAAACTCCTGGACAAAATTAACACACCACCATAAATTTGCCACAAATTTGATGCTACTTTTTTTCTGAACCTATGGTCCGATTTGAATGATATTTCTAACATTTCAGGTCCATTACCTGATAATGTCATTGTCCTCATTATTTTTGATAAAAAGTTCATTTTACATTTATACCGGGTGTAATAAAAATGTTGTGTTTTTTTTCCGAAAATTTGTATCACCCTGTGGCGTATACTAGCAATGGTAACATATCGCAGTTGAATTTAAACTGTAGCCTCATCTTTCCTTAACATTTTAATTTTTGTTTCACTTCATTATCTCTGTTATTAGAGGAGATACACCCTTTTATAACTCAGCATGTTTTTATAAACTTTATTTTCGTATACGGTCATTTTTATAAATTAATGTAATCAATGTAATAAATGTAATGTTTATGTTTATCGATAAATGAAAACAAAATTAACGAATCACTTTTTAATTAAACTTACTTTAATCACAATATTAAAATTAAGAATAAAGTCAAAATTACATGAATGAAGCGAATGAAACAGGAAAACAGAAAAAAAAAGAAAACAATAGAAATGTGATGTTAATATCGTGTAGGCCCTCTTCTACTCCAAATTACCGCATTCATGCGCCTCGGCATACTGGAGATTAAATTTTTTATTACATCCTGGGAAATATTCTCCCATTCTGCAATTACTGCATCCACCAATTGATTGTGGTTAACAGGTGCAGGTACATGACTTCGTACCTTTCTTTTAAGAGCATCCCATAGATGCTCTATGGGATTTAAATCTGGACTGAGAATACCAACAGCATTCAAGTAGTCTATAACTTGTCTAGCCACGTGGGGACGAGCATTATCTTGCATGAATAAACAATTGGGCCCCAAAAAAGGAACAAATGGCATTACATGTTCAACTACAATGTTCTCCAGATAATAATCTGCGTTCATAGACCTCACACGTATAGGGACTAACTCTGTGCGTTCGTTGAAGCAGATTCCTCCCCAAAACATTACAGAGCCTCCACCAAACGGGACCTTTGGAGAGATATTACAACTTGCAAATCTCTCCCCTGCCCTTCGCCAAACACGTTCACGGCCATCAGGAGAATTGAGGCTAACCCTCGTCTCATCTGAGAATAAAACCTTCTTCCAATCATCAACAGTCCAATGTTGATGATTTCTGGCAAAACGCAATCTTTGAACTTTATGCTGTCTGGTGAGTAATGGCTTCTTTGCCGGTCTTCTGCTCCTTAAACCAGCTTCAGTTAAACGTCTTCTGACTGTTCGAGACGATATTTCAAGATTGCGAGCAGCTAAGAGCTCATTTTTTAGCACAGTGCTAGTGATTCTTCTGCCTCTTAGAGCGGATTGCCTAAGAAGACGCTCATCTCTTGGACCGGTACATCGCTTTCGTCCTTGTCCTGGAATTCGAGAGTAAGATCCTGTCTCGTTAAATCGAGTTACCAGGCGACTTATACTGGAATGATGTCTTCCTATCACATTAGCAACATGACGCATCGAGTAGCCCTCATCCAACAAAGTTAATGCTCTTACTGCCTCCTCCGCCGATAAATTCCTTTGGCGATTCATTTTTCAAGTTTTAAACACTTGTCGGTACTCGTAACTGACAAATACGATAACAAAAAAAACCTGGTATGCAAAACGAACTTGTCTTAATAAGCAATTGAACAGATTTTAATCAGCAAGACTGACTCTCTTTGACAATTCCAAACTAAAACATTTGTTAACAAAATTTTATTGAAATGTCAAAGGAGATCCATAGCCTACTTGCAAAACATTTATAAAAATGACCGTATACGAAAATAAAGTTTATAAAAACATGCTGAGTTATAAAAGGGTGTATCTCCTCTAATAACAGAGATAATGAAGTGAAACAAAAATTAAAATGTTAAGGAAAGATGAGGCTACAGTTTAAATTCAACTGCGATATGTTACCATTGCTAGTATACGCCACAGGGTGATACAAATTTTCGGAAAAAAAACACAACATTTTTATTACACCCGGTATAAAAGTAAAATTAAATTTTTAATCAAAATTATGAGGACAATGACATTATCAAGGAATGGACCTGAAATGTTAGAAATATCAATCAAATCGGACCATAGGTTCAGAAAAAAAGTAGCATCAAATTTGTGGCAAATTTATGGTGGTGCGTTAATTTTGTCCAGGAGTTTATTTGCATTCTTATGTGCATATAATTTTTATATAAGTTTAATTAAAATACCTTAAGAAATAAAATATTTAAAAGTTGATGATTTTTCTATTAATTAAAAATAAGAATTCATATTTGCAATAAATTCTAATATGTCATATTCATGATGTGATTAAAACCAGTGTACTGTCCTACAAAGATATCAATAAATACAGGGTGTTCCAGTTTTTTGTAGCAGGACTTCACCAGTCGATAGACAATTGAAAATTATTAAAAAAAGTTCCTATAAACATAGGTTGAAAAATGCTTAGTTTTCGAGATACAGGGTGTTAAAGTTTGAAAATAAATACGGATTTATATTAATATTTCCAGAATGCTAAAAAGTATCGAATCCAAACTTGCCAATTCTTTACATATAATTTAGAGGCCTATTTTGGAATAACAAACTACTACTTTACTTAACCATGGGCGTAGATATATGGATTTACTAAGGCTCTTTTTTACAAAAAAGTAGTACGCCACTGATATTTTCCCATGTTTTCAGTTTAATTCAATAAAGCAAGAAAAAACAAAAATTTAATGTCTCTTGGCACTTTTTGATATGACAAGCCGTTTTCCAGAAAATTTACATTTAATCATTTGATGCACGCATCTGGACGAATTTTAGACAAACTTGAAGTCGCTCAGAATTTCACCAAATTTGATGGTACGAAAAGTCTTTTAAAAAGAAGGAATGAAACATCATTAATGATGCTTGTAATGAAGTAAGACACTTTTACATGTTACTAGCTTTTGTGTTTGTGTTACTAATAATTTATTTTGGTTCGACCGTTGAGTTTTAATACATTTGTGTTATAAAAATTTTGATTTACAATATTTTAAATGTTTCATTCTTTATTTTTAAGAAATTTTTGGCACCATCAAATTTGGTGAAATTCTGAGCGACTTCAAGTTTGTCTAAAATTCGTCCAGATGCGTGCATCAAATGATTAAATGTAAATTTTCTGGAAAACGGCTTGTCATATCAAAAAGTGCCAAGAGACATTAAATTTTTGTTTTTTCTTGCTTTATTGAATTAAACTGAAAACATGGGAAAATATCAGTGGCGTACTACTTTTTTGTAAAAAAGAGCCTTAGTAAATCCATATATCTACGCCCATGGTTAAGTAAAGTAGTAGTTTGTTATTCCAAAATAGGCCTCTAAATTATATGTAAAGAATTGGCAAGTTTGGATTCGATACTTCTTAGCATTCTGGAAATATTAATATAAATCCGTATTTATTTTCAAACTTTAACACCCTGTATCTCGAAAACTAAGCATTTTTCAACCTATGTTTATAGGAACTTTTTTTAATAATTTTCAATTGTCTATCGACTGGTGAAGTCCTGCTACAAAAAACTGGAACACCCTGTATATTAGGAAATCAAAATGAAAATTTAAATATTTCTTTAACATCCAAGCACTATTTCCATATTTATTTGTATGCTTTAATCTTATACGGCGGTGAAGTGGACTGAAGTAAAGTGAATAAATAACTTATAAGATAAATGCAATTCATATGCAAAATGCAAATTGCTTTGCGCAATTTATAGAACACACGCGAGAGATACGACCATTTCTAGTTCCAGCATTCAGCCCAATTAAATAAATAATTCATGCGTTTATATCCAGTCATACACAATAACATCAGTTCTGCATGTATATCTGTATCTATCTATATAGTGCGGATTAGAAATGGGTATAGGATGTATATATCAGTATTGGGTGTGCCACGCCAGTTTGATTAAAACACTTTTAACCAATTTATGTTCGATCCAATTTTACTGCTTCCAGTAGTAAACTTCGACCGCTAGCCAAGTTTGATTGGATTATTTTCTCTGAGAAATTTAAGGCACCTACCCTCACTTTCTATAAAAAGCAGCAAATCGATATGATAATTTATCGAATTTTAGGGATATTGCTAACCGATGCATAAATTTAATTTACTGTAGTGGATGTAATTTCTCACTTCATTTACTTTTTAAATATAAAAATTTAAAGTAAAATTCTTTAAAAATTATTATTGGTAATGATAATCATGGAATTGGGCATATTTTTTTAATTCATGCTCACGTTTATTATCGATATATTATTAGGTTATTTCCTAATTAGAAACTACATACTTTTACATAATTATTATACAGGGTCCAAGTAGTGCGTATTTCTTCCATAGTGTATACTTGTTATAGATAGACAAACACCTTTAGAACAAAAGTTGCTATCAACACTGCATATTCCAAAAATATTTCTAGTTGTATAGGGTGTTCCATTTTGGCTGGGCAGTAACCAACTTGGTTAAGTTAAATGGAACATCCTATATATTATTCAAAATTTGATTAGAGAATGTCAAGAACTTTTCAATGAACTACCAAAACATTCTTTGGAGCGATTTTTAAAATATTCCAAATTTTGTCTAAATTTTGACAAGTAGAACCTAAAGAGAAATGCAATATTTTTTACTTTTAAAAATACTTTTAAACTTTTTGTTGTAACAGCTAATTAAGCTAGATACGAACTTTCCTATGACGTATTAGAGTTTAAACTCGGATGTTCATAATTTAATTTCGAATCTTATTTAAATTTGAAAACATCAATAACTTTCTTATTTTAAATGGAACATCCTGTATATTATTTGATAATCATATAGGGAACTTGGTTTCTGACGATCCCCACACTCGGTCTTCTCACGTACTGACGTATCTCATTTTTATCAATTTTACAGTAGAGCAATTTAAAGATTTTTATAATTTTAATTTATTTCTATCATAGAGGTTTGTTAATAAAAAAGCCTAATTTTTTTTTTCATTGAAGAGAGTATTCTAATTTGTTATTCTGATATACTTACTAAAGTTTGCTTGCGTATTTCTAAAGGCCGAAAAAAATTTTTTTTGTTGACAATCGTCATTACGTGAGAATATATAGCCCACTAAACCCTTAGATACGCCTATGAACATAAAATAAAATAAAACAATATTTTTTCTGAATATTAATTATTTGCAAAAAAGCATGAAGATAATTATTTTTAATTTTATAAAACAGTAATGATTGGTCACTTTTAGCGTTATTTTTACATTTTTCTTTCATTTGTTTCACTTTTGTTTTTTCTGAAATACACTTGGCCAAAAAATTAGCGCAACACCTAAAATTTCGATCATTTTTTTTTGTCTTTTTTGTGGTTAGTTTTCATCCGATTTTCAAAATCTTTTTTTCGTTTGAAAACCTATAGCTTTACATATTTAAAAATTAATTTATATCCGATTAAGAATGGTCCATATACAGGATGGTGTAGAAAATCTAACATTAAGAATTTTTGTTAAAAAGTGAAACACACTGTGGGATTTCTTACAAGCGGATAACCAAAACTGATGGACCTTAAGGTAACCCTATGGTATTGTCTACCATCACTCAAGAGCATAATTATACAGAGTGCGTCTAAAAAAAAAAAAAATACAAATTATGAAATGCGGTTTTTCTTTTCTGGTTTCAACTAAATTTAAAATTAAATCATGTTGCATTACTGATGAAACTAGAGAAACTTTATACGGTTCAGATCGAAGAGTTCGAGTTTATCGGCGGCGAGGGGAAAGTTTTGCAGAATGCGCAACTTAGTTCCTGACAAAAAATTTGGCGGAGGTTTTATTATGGTACGGGCTGGTATAAATTTAGAAAATAGGACCAAACTTGTGAGAATTAATGGCAATCTAACAAGGATTAGGTACCTAACAAAAAAATCATAAAAATTTTATAATTTTATCCAGACATTGGATTAGGTAAAACTACTGCAGGTTTTCAAACAAAAAGAAGATTTTGAAAATCGGATAAAAACTACCCAGAAAAAAGACAAAAAAAAAATGATCGAAATTTTAGGTGTTGCGCTAATTTTTTGGCCAAGTGTATGTTATTCGTATTTTTCCATTAATTGTGATTTTATGTCGTCATTTCCTTCTTTGTACGTAGTACATAATGTACAAAGATCTTTTTTTGGGTGATGAAAAGATAGATCCCAACTTCATTTGTTTTTTGACAAGGCGGTTCGGCAGAATCGTAATAGGTTTGTTCCTACTAACACTCCGCGACAGTTTTGGATTTCAATTCACAAGGTGATTGGTTAGTCTGATGGTTTTTAGTTATTTTGGCCAATCATGTTGCGAACTCAAATCTGAAACTGTCGCGTACTGTTAGTAAAAACAAACCTAGTATCTCACGTATTGACGAGTTACGTCGCTAAAATTACAAAAGAAAGAGATTGTCAAATCACACGTAGCGACGTAACATGAGTTAGGTCAGTATGTGAGATCTGGCTTCAAAATAATTTGAGATAGGTCAGACATTGGAATTGTTATTACACGGAAACCATTACATATTAAGTTACGCCACTTTGTGAGATAATAGTATGCAAAAAAGTAAGGCTATAGCCGATGTATCTCAAATTTAAATTTTTTTGAGTTACGTCACTACGTGAGAAGACCGACGACATGATATTTATTTTGGGAAGATTTGAGAATATTAGCAATTAAGGGTAATATTTTGGTAAAAAAGGAACAAATGAAAGCGTTTGTTTCTAAAGCATATTCATAATCACTGAAGAACCCTTCTAATTTCGATAATTTGGTATATTTGCGTAGATCACAACTGGGGAAGCATAGGCGGCAAAATCCACCGAATACAGAAGTGTCGTTCTGACACTTAATAAACATAAAATTTTCTTATTTAAAAATAATTATATTGTACACTGTACTTATAAGAATAATCTATAGGTACTTAGAATTGATATACAACAAACAACTAATAAATATTTCCGAAATCATATATTTTATTATATATATTGGTAAAATTTTATAATAAAAAACTAGTGTCGGTAAGTAGGTATTTTGTTTTTGAAAACATTTGGAAATTTTAAGGAACACCTTTAAAGATTCAGTAATATCTAAAATATAAGCATAATCCTGCTGCTTAGTAGAATATAATTTCATTAGATACTTAAAATTGGTAAATATATCTCGTTTATACGACAACTGTATATATTTTTAAATTAACCACTATTCACTCAAACATTCACTATTTCCTTGAGAATTATTAAATGTTAAATCATTTACGTAATAAGAATTAATGTATAAATATGTCAGCCTTAAAGCGAACGTCATCGTTCCATAATTCTCACATTTTTTGTACTTAATTTGTATTCTGGATCTGGTGAATAAAGTGTATAATTATGAGTGGAACCGTTACCAACAAAGATTGGTTCTTTACGATATTCGTGGAATTATAATAAGAAATCCACGAGGAACGTAAATTTACATTTAAATGAGTTGAGTATACATATACAATCAATAAAGGTATGCGTATTGAGTTTCGTATGTGTAGATTCCAGTTGTTTTTAATTTAAATTTAATCAAACCACGAGCCTTTTATAATCAATTTTAAAAATGGTCTGCCGATTGTTATCCATTGTTCATGCACTGGTTTTCAATTCTATTGTCATAATGTAAACACGATCAGATGCATTTTAAATGTACAGGCCTAAGAAGCTTATCACAAACTAGAGTTCTGAAGTTCTGGGAATTGCTCAGTAATAAAATGAACAATAATAGTGTTCTTTGACCTGGCATATCGTTTACGGGAGTAGTTTTACTGAACAACCAATGTCAATGGCTAGATACAGCATGTGGGCGGTTAGCTCAACTTTCGGCATTTTATGGAATATTATTTAAAGAGAAATAATTAAATTAAACGTATAATTAACATCAAATTTTGCTGCAAATTTTCACGGCTCTACATATTTTTATTTGTAAATTTATAAACTAAACTTGCATTTAATTTGAACTAAGGTTTAGTATTAATTATTGTCAATACATGATTCAATTAGAACTTGACCTATGGAAATCTAATATCGTGGGCAATACAAAATCCAATGATTTTCCCGAGGTTACTTCGGTGATTTAAAAAAAAATGCTTAAAAGAAGGAAAACATTTTCTTTCAATTTTATTTATGTGTAAAAATGGTAGATATAGATAATTACTGAGGCTATTGAAGTAGTTTCAACTAACGTAATGTTATATAGGAGTTGTATAATATATTTCGCATAGGTCCTAAGTACAAACTTTGAATAGCTCAGTAATTTTTATATTTGTTATTAATAATTTATTTGGTTATATTTATTGATTATATTAAAAACTGGTAATAGATAAAAATGATTTAAACATATTTCCTGGAATTAATCAGAATACCTATATTAAAAAACTATACCTAAACAGAAAACACTTCTACGTTTCTATAAAGCCAAACCTGAACACAGACTATATACAGTGTGTCCACGGATAGACGCATGAATAGGTGTAAATGACAAAAATTTTCGAATTGGACATTACTCTTCTGGATTTAGCCCTTGCTTCGTCTAAAACTAAGAAGTGCCAAATATGAGTGAAATCGCTAGTATACACGGTGTTCTAGCGACATATTTTAAAAAATGCACTATAATAAATTACCTTTACTTTTGAAGATACAACAAAATTGTATTAAGAAAAGTTCAGAATAAAGATTTATGGTGGGTTGCAAAATTTACGGAAAATCGACCAACTTTAAAAAACATTTTTTTTATGAAGTTTATTAAACTACCTTTATTATGCATTCTTTTTTTCAGTACTTTATTAACAATTTATGATCAGAATAATAATATTAATAATTCTGTTATGGTTAACTACATACTTGATTTTTATTAATTTTTTCAAATAAAAACAAAATTGAGAAAAAATTACGAGTTCATCAAGACAGGCCAATCTTTTTGAAAATTTGTATTTGGGCATATCTTCTTATTCTGAACAACTTTTCTTAATACAATTTTGTTGTATCTTCAAAAGTAAAGGTAGTTTATTCTAGTGCATTTTTAAAAACATGTCGCTAGAGCGATTTCACTCATATTTGACACTTCTTAGTTTTAGACGAAGCAGGGGCTAAATCCAGAAGAGTAATGTCCAATTCGAAAATTTTTTGTCATTTACACCTATTCATGCGTCCATCCGTGGACTGTATATAGGTACCATCGACGAAAAATGTCAAAATTGACGATTCTTTAAAATGCAAGATGTCGGCCTCGCTTGAAAATAGCCCTTTGGACCAATTCTTTTTGAAGAAAAAATGTCGAAATGATATATCCAATAGAAAAAAATCAATAAAATGAACCTTTCTCTACATTGTACGACATCGATGAAAAAAATCGATCCTTCGGGAGCAGAGCTATTATACGTAATCATAAAAAGCGTCCTTTTGTATCTTAAGCTGTATTACTTAAATTGCACTTATTTCATTGGCCAATAACTTTTTAGTTTATTAATCGATTTTAATGATCTTGGTGTCATTGCTTACAGAAAAGAATGGACTATCGACGAAAAATCACCGATTTTTTTAGTGGAAGATGGCAGTCTTGTTTGAAAATATCCCTTTGTTTGCGCCAATTTCTTTTTGAAATAAAACTGCCGAAATAACACACCCAATACTCCAATAGAAAAAAAGCAATAAAATGGACCTATCTCTGCATTTTAAGACCTCGATGAGAAAAATCGGTTAATCTTGAGCGGAGCTATACATAATCATACAAAGTGTCTTTTTGGCATTCTAAGCTGTACCCAATACTTAAATTGCATTTTTTTCTTTGGCCAAAAACTTTTTTGTTTATTTACCGATTTTAATGAGCTTAGTGTCGTTGGTTACAGAAAAGAATGAAGTATCGACATAAAATCCAAGATGTCGGCCGCGTTTGAAAATAGCCCTTTCTTTAGTAGGTATAGATCCTGAAAATACCTAATGTATTTCTGTAAGCTTAACGACACCAAGATCATTAAAATCGGTTATTAAACATAAAAGTTATTGGCCAAATGAAACAAGTGCAATTTAAGTAGTTATAGCTTGAGAATGACAAAAAAACGCTTTGTATGATTATGTATAGCACAGTATAGCTCCTCTCCCGATGGATCCATTTTATTCATCGAGGTCTTAAAATGTAGAGAAAGGTCCATTTTATTACTTTCTTTCTATTGGATGTGCCGTTCCGACATTTTTTCTTCAAAAAGGAATTGCCTCAAAGAAAGGGCTAATTTCAAACCTAGCCGCCATCTTGAATTAAAAAAATCGACCATTTTTTAATTTTTCGTCGATAGGCCATTATTTTCTATAAGCAACGACATCTAGCTCATTGAAATCGGTTGATAAACAAGAAAGTTATGGGCAAAATTTCTTGGTCCAGCTGGTATACATACCAATATTTTTTAAATTACTCCATTCTTGGTGAGTTCCTCTTTGAAAGAAGCGTATCAAATTGTTTCCTTTTCTGCAAAATTGCTTAACCTGTGAAATATATTTTGACAAATATTTTGCCCATAGAAGGTAATTTTCTGAACATACTTATAATGCACTCTATTTCCATTAAGGAGAAGAAACAAATTGTAGTTTATGATTTTTTTGGCAGGAGTTTATATAGGTTATAAAATATATATTCAAAAGAAAATTACTTCATGAGAAGCTGATCCATTTTAAAATTTTTGCTTTTGCTTCTAAATTATTTAGGGTAAGTCCGGTATAGTTGGACCACTTTTATAAAAAGCAATGTAGCTCTCTCAAAATTTTTAGTTAAACGTTTGAACATATGTACTAGTATTTATTATAAAAAAGAGCATCATTTTATACAAACAAAACTAAAAAATATCTGCCTCAAAAAAAAATAATTAAACAAAGCTAAAATATAAATTCTTGGGTGAGATGGACCTCTTCTGGTTTAGATGGACCACTGACTTTGGGTCAGATGGACCAGTAGGAAATTCGTACTAAGAGCTTATGAAACGTTGTTAAAAATAATCATAACATATTTATAGTTAATACTTAAGGTAATAAAAACAAAAAAAACAAAATTTCTAAATTATAACGCAACTCAAATAACATTATAGCATCAGAAAAAAGTAAAAAGCGACAATTTCGACGGTCTATCTATCCACTAAAGGAAACTATTTTTTTGCGGCTATTTTTCCACATTTATTGCATATGTTGGCGTAGCCGGTACACCCTTCATGCATCCAATTTTCGCAAATGATGCAGCAAAGCCATTCATTCAAAATATTCCGCTAGTTCATAATCCATTTTTCTAACGCTGTCTCTTGTCTGGTGTCCATGTTTCTGTAATTTAAGGATGTGATTCACTAATTTTTTTTGTTTCATCGCCTAAAAGAGATTTCGGCCCAAGACGTTTAGTTTTATTATTATTACCAGACCAAAGTCTACGTTTCAACGTTGCATGTGGTGCCCCAAACTCTCTAGCTGCCTCATTGACGCCCATTGTACCTTTTGTCGCAGCTTCCATTGCCTGACGCAAAGATTCTGCAGTCCATTTCCCTCGTTCTGATGTACCTTTACGTTTGTATATACTTGGGCATGACTCTGTAAATAAAACAAATGGAAATAAACTAGATTAATCGACATATAAATATGTTATTTGGCAATATCATATGTGGTTCAATTAACCCTGAAATGTTTGGTCCGTCTATCCCAAAGTTGTGGGTCAGATGGACCAGTGACTAATCGTGCTCTATCGTAATGCAAGGGCACTTGTTTTAGGTAACAATAATCTACATGCACCATATATTCAGTATTATTAACAATAATTACGCACAAGCTTACCTAAAGTCGATTCTGCAACACACACCAAATCACAAAGATAATTTTTTAAGTATCCCAAACTTGAATCGATCACAAAAATTTATTGCGCCACTGTTTACAAGCCACGTTCTCTGCACTGATACGCCGTGACCTGTATATCATTGACTTAGGACTATCAG
The DNA here is from genome assembly GCA_963680705.1 of Rhagium mordax. NCBI lineage: Eukaryota > Metazoa > Arthropoda > Insecta > Coleoptera > Cerambycidae > Rhagium > Rhagium mordax. Next base: position 19,914,993 of record OY796659.1, on the reverse strand, counting down.
CGACATCTGTTACATATTTTTGCACATACACTTACCGGCTCATCTATCCCGCTGGTTCAACTATACCGGACTTACCCTATTCCATTAAAGAATACCTATCTACAGTACCATGCATTTAAATTCTCAGCAATATTTAAATTCACGTTTTACGTTTATAAATGCCATATTATAAATTGCCAAATGCAACTTATATTAGGTATAAGTATTGAAACTGATGAATTAAACTAAAAACGGACACCCTGTATATTCAAATTCATTTGCATTAGCTGACAAACATAACATTACTATACATGTCTGCGAGGTTGGGCATGTAAATAAATAAGTATTTAATAGCAATTTATCGCCAATGGTAGTCGTTTAACTAAGTAGCTTATTTTAATTTCCCAGCGACCATGTGTTAATGTTGGCAAGCCTTTTTGATACCGACCACCCAGCTTATAATGTCAAGCACTTGTCATTGGCTGTCCTTGCCTTAGATACTGTCATGGCTGTCATGTTTTAATAAATTTATTTATTCGGCCTGTTTGAATGTCTCTTAATTACACTTAAGACAATTATTATGATTATTCCATTAGATGTAGCGACTTTGTAAAGTTTTATTTAAATTTATTCAAAAGGTTGGCTTTCTGAGTGTTTTTAAGGGAAAATTATTCGAAAAATAAATTTGATAAAAATGTCTCGTCTCTTAAGTGGTGTTATGTTTATATACAAATAAAATTACTTCATTTATCCATTGAGATACCAAACATTTAAACAAATAATTAGGTGACAAATTTATTGAGATATCTATTTTGATAATAATTATATAAATTATGTTATTAAATTCTACAGGCAACAATGAATCCCTCGCTTATATATACCTATATAAAACTAAACTATTTAAAAATACAATTTTTTTAATTTATTATAATTTTAATTTAATATAATATAATAAAATTAGATATACCTATTTAATTTTATCACATGAAGCTAATTTCAATACACATTAATTAGTTCAACTTTCTCTCGTTGATTTGACTAATAACGAAAATATGGTTAAAGCTAAAAGTCTGTAGGTACCTACGATATGTTTTTTAACAGTTTATTTGTTGTGTCTATTTTACTAATACATAGATACAAATTTATTATTATGTTGCTCATTATACATACCTACGTGGTTTAAATTAAAATGGGTAACTGTTTAAAACATCCAGTTTGGTTCATATTAATTAATACGTACACGTTTTAAAAAAGTATTTCATAAACAACATTTAAAAAATAATTATTAATATATGTACATAGGTGTTATGACATGATATTGTAAGTTAAATATACTATTTAGGTATATGTCCTTGGTAAAATAAATAAACGTTTTTACAAAATAAATATAAATACACCGTGAGACAAATTTATATGGAACCCTTTTTGATATCTTCTATTTTTTGTTTGGATTTTAATGAAATTTGAAACACCGGAGAACAAGGCATATCTGAGTTTAAAAAAAAAAATAATAATAATAAAGGAAAAAGTTAAGGGGAAGGCCAAATGGGAGTCATTTTGATAAAAACCTTGCTTTTAAGGTCGTTGCAAATATTACCCTGTTAATATTTAAATTTAATAATTTTAATAATGTCCGGATAAGATATTCATAAAATATTTTATGGATGAATTTTTCTTGAACCAATTAGGTACATCATTTGCGGTTTACGCATCACATCAATAAAAGTCTTCAAAAAGCCTATTTTATTATTATTATTATTATTACATTACTGACTGATGGTCGAGATGGTAGCGTACCTGCCTCTCACCCAAAAGTCCCGGGTTCGATTCCCGATCGTGGCATTGGAAAATACTGTTAGAGGGATTTTTCCATTATACGGATATTGGATTTGTGTACCTTGTCTTTAAATGTGTAGCCCCCTCCCGCACAAGGTTCTTCTAGAGCCTTCTGGGATAAAGAGGGTCGTAATTACGTGTGGTGTATTTATTTATTACATTAATTTAAAATTAGCGCATCAACACATGTTCTGAATATCCGGTTAAAATCTTTGCTCCGTGATTCTTTGGTTCTATCGCAGTTAAATTATTGCGATACAGTGTCTAGAATTGATTGTAGAAAAATTCAAGAACTTTTTTAAATAGCTGTTTGAGGTTGATTGATTGATTGATTGATTGATGGCATACGAGAATTTGAACGTATCATACTTATACCTACACTGAAACTTAACTTAATTCCTGCGTTATAAGTTCGTCGGTGAAAAAAAAAAAATTAAATGTTTTATAAAGAAAATTAGTGTAAATAATATATTATACACAATGTTGAGAAAATGGCTACTATAGCCGGGCGAGAAGACTGTATCATCAGGTGCGAAGCACCGAAGAATACAAGGCACGATTGTTAAGGAGCTAGTGGCAATTTCGGTATATGATTTCATCGTCGTTGATAGTAGACTTTCTGCAAGAATCTAATGTCAAAAGATTAGAAAACATCTAGTTATTAAATTTGTTGGTTAAAAGTCAAATTTGTATTTTTCCATTATTTTGTATGTCATTTAGGTAGGTATAATGATTTAAAGTTAATCGCAGCACTCTAGTTTCAAAACAAAACTTGACTCTAAAAAAAATCAAGTCGGTATAAGAACTCTTCAAAATAGTTCATACCTATTCACAATGTTTCCAGGATTATGAAAATGCACTAACATATAGGGTGTTCCATTTAAAAGTCAAGAATTGGTTTCACTTCCAACTAAACTGGAATTCCGAAAATATTCTCAAATACCTGCGTAAAAATGTGTCATTTTACTTCTATATATATTAACAATGTCGAGATTCATTTTGATTATCTTTTAAAAACAAGAGGCAAAACAGGGGTGCTCGTGATACCTATAGTTGTCGCCCGGTAGGTATATCATAATAATTGAAAAAAAAAATCAATTACTCTTAAACGCAATAGGAGCAACATCTGCCATTTGCACTTTCTTTTTATAGAGTTAAAACAATTTTATTAAAGAGGCAGACACGCAAGAATATTGTTGACGGCACTTATTTTTCTTTCTTTTCTTTCACAAGCTCTCATTTGATATCGCAACAATAAATTAATGGCAGAAATTGCTCATATTATTTATTTTACTCAGTCTTTGCTTTTATTAACATCTGCCAAATGATGAAATTATTGCCTCCAACGCGAGCAACTACAAGGTCTATTAGTAAGTAGTCTAAATTATGGTGTATATTATGTATGTTTTCTTCACTACTAGCATCTTAAAATCCATTTATAATCTACTCTTTTTGGTTATACAGGTGGTCCAAAATTGTCTCCCGATATTTCTGTGGCTGATAGTACTTCCAAAAATAAAGGTACTCTTTTATATAATTTTTTTTCCAAAAGAGGATAATAAGGGAGATACTTATACCCTTTAAAGGGGAATAATAAATATCAGTTTTTCTGCAATATCTTCCGACCGCCTCAAAATACAGATATTAAATTAATATTAACTTAGATATAGGCCGTCTGGACTAGTGTCAGTCAAACCCTCTGTTCTTCTTAAGGGTTAGTTTTAGGAGGTGGCTCTCAGTATTTTACCCCTAACTTTTTTATTTTTTACAAATTTCCAAAAATTCCAATGTAGGTAATGCTAAATAACTTACTTGAAAATTCGTCGGCGTGAGTTATTTAGTACATTACCACTTGGCGAGTAATATACTATTATTTAATAATTTCAAATTAAAGTATCTACTTATTACTTTTATGATTGACATTTTTACAAAATGATATACCTAACGTTTTAGTGGAATTTTTTATTTAGTAATTAGATTTCTAATGTAGACGTAATGCGTAATAGGTGAAATTTTGAGTGATAGTGACAGTCTTCATTACTGAGCTGTATACAATACTTAATACAATAATAGTGAATGATATTTCGTCCCAGAAATAAGTCAATAATGGCATGTTTTTAGGTCTAGCAGTTGAAAAAATTATTTAAAGAAATTAATTATTTTGCTATTATCAGTCTTGACAAGTATTATGCGATAATAAGTATTATGTAGGTATATACTATTATTAAGTATTATGTATATTATAGTAAATTTGGTGTAAAAGGTGTGTTCATAATATCCTATTTATCAAATAGAACGCAAAAAATTGAATGAATTGAGTGTAATAGAAGAAAGTTGAATATATGTATCCTCTATGAATGGCGGCATATACGATGGAGTGTTCCTCAGGGCTCCGTGCTGGGCCCATTACTACTCATAATTTATGTAAATGATTTTCCAAATGTCCTCTCAGACTAATCATAGCTTATGCGGATGACAATTCTAGTAAATTTATGGAACAATTAAAAAACAAAATAAATGTTTCAGTCAATTAATTAAATGATTGGTACGAAGAAAACATATTAACATTAAATATTGAAAACACCGCCATAATGTAGTTTCATTCATCATTTTTTCATCCAGTAGAGACTGGAAAAATAAAAGTAAATCACACCGAAATACAAGATGCTCAAACTGTAAAATTTCTTACCGCATACGATTGACGTGATAAACACACATTCAAAAATTAAGTTGTTTTTATAAATGAGATGAATTCTTTTACGATTCTGAGTTTTAAACATATTGTCGTTCACCGTGTATATAAACTTATATGTAACTTTTTAAAACTAAAATCAACTTGTCCTCAAATTTTTGTTGCATTTTTATTTTATATGTTTTGAATTAGATGTTTTTTGTAATTTATTACTTGTAAATGTTAAGTTCAATACCTTATGCGGACATTTTAAAGAATAAAGAGATTATTATTATTATTATTTTACTTATTAGTCCGCGAGTGAAGTTCTAAATAAAATTTGAGTAAATATAAGTATTATTAGTCAATTTGTTTAAAACTGTAAATTTACGTATTATTTCCCAAACGTTTGATATTAAATTTAATAAGCTAACAAGTTCAATTTGTTTTTATTTTTATATCACACTATCAAGTAACATTATATAAGAATATTATTTCCATACAATTTAATTCATTATTTACAAATGTAAGATATCTACATGTCCCTATATTTATGCGAAGGCTATTTCTGTAAAATTGCAGCAAGTATTGTTGTTATTCTCGTGGCAGTATCACATTTGCAGTGGGAACAATTTGCTTGGGAATGTCTCATTTGCTCCAGACAAATACTTGCATCAAAGTTTTATATCTGATATATCTTAGCTAGTTTGTACTTTTGCAGGTTTTAACTTTTTGGTCGCATATCTGTCTGAACCAGTTATGCAAGTTAACGAAAACAAAGTTGCTTTATATTATCACCGTCACCATGTTTTTTATGTGCTGAAGTCATTTATTTTTTCCATTTTTATATTACCCAGCATCGTTTCAAAGAAACTGGATAAACGACTGCAAAATTTACTTATTAAAATTATTCTCTTAGGGACAATACTAAAGTTGCTGTCAATGTCTTCTTTGCAGCATTTGTGATAATGCAAATGCAGAATATATTTTTATCGTTAGCTTAAATACTAATCTTTGTAGCAAATAACAACAATCATGGAAGGAACTCATTATAATACAAATTATTTTACTTTCTTTGCTATACTATACTTACAAAATTATTATAGGATGTATATTGATAACGTGTGTAGTCAGCTAAATAAATAAGCTTACTTCGCAATATTGCAAATGAGATAATAGCCTTGACCAAGGTGGTCTCCTAAATATTTATTCTGCGTTAGCATTCCCACATTTCCTATAGTATAATTTGTTGGGGCAGTGCTAAAGATAGGGATAGAGTATTTATCTGCCAGAAAAGATTGTTAAGACTAATGTTTCGACTTAATTAAATCGAGAGCTGCAGAGAAATATTTAAAAATAAGAAGATCCTAATTACACCCTGTATATTTATATGCAAGTGTTTAAACACCAGGAAGAATATGGACCAATTTATAAAAAAGACTTGTTTGCTATGCGTATAACACGACATACAAAACTATTGCATATGCATATAGGTACCTTAACATCAAAAGACTAAATATAAACATTCCCCTCACTACAACTGCACTACTTTCTATAACAGTTTACCTGAGGAGTGAGGACATAAGTAGGATAGAAAAATATAACAATTACAAATTGAAGGTGAAAAACTTGCTACTAACGGCTAATGTTTACACTATAAATGACTTTTAAATAGAGAAAGAATATACTTATGATTTTTACAATTTCATGTCGTATGTTAAGTTGTTATATGTGTTATGCTAATCTATTTTATTTACTGTTATTTACATCTTGTTTGTCATTAATTTTATTCTTATTTACATTCTATTTAAACATTTATTTACTTGTTTTATACACATACATGTATTTACAACTAATTACTTATTTATATATTATAACACTTAATGACTTACCAATTGGTTAAATAAAATTATTTTTAAAAAATAGTTATTTATGTATTAAGGCATTAAAGTTCAATTTTTTATCATTAATGTGGAGTGTAGGGCCGAGGCAAATAAACCACATGAGTGATAAAAGGGAACTTTAATGCCGAGGTGCATACTTATTACATTGTTCTTTAAATTCAGAAACTGTGAAATTAAGATTAATTAACTCTATTTTTTAAATAATTTTCAGTGACATTAGGAAATATCATAAATAATTTTTAATGTCAAATCGGAATAATTTTTTGTAAGAAAACCATAATTTTTAGCAATTATAATTAGTGATAATACAATTCTGAATTTAAAAAACCGTATTTATTTACCTTTTATTATAACACAATAATTATTGTCACAAGCACTAAAAAATTTATGTTTACGTCTTATCTGTCACCCTGTCAACTACAAAAATTTTACAGTACTTAATATTTTATATAACAAGTGGCTAAATATGTGTTTTTTCCACGAGTGTGGAGTTTATACTACGAGCCGAAGGCGAGTGCTATAAACCACACTATTTAAAAAAACACCTTTTAGTCACATGTTATATACAAAATTTTTTTGTATCGCCATAAAAATCGAAATTACATAAATTCAATATTATAAATTTTTGTAAATACAACAAATAAGACAAATTATAATAATTACCGCGTTGTGGTACTAAATTCTATTGTTGTTTCCATAGAAAAAATTAATAAAATAGCGTCAAGATTATCAAAACTATGTTTTTATTTCATTCAGTGAAAAAAATAATCTTTTTTCACACTAATTTTTTTTCCACACTTGTTAATAATGACATTGTTTTGATTCATTGAAACTGTCAAAAAATGACGTTTTAGGATATGGCGTTACAAAATAGTTATTTATGCAACAAGTGCGTAAGGTGTGATTTTTTACGAATAGGAATTTCCCATGAGTGAACCAAGCTCACCTTACGCACGAATTGCATACAATATTTTTCTACTACCGATTTGGACCTAAATTATCTAATAATAATGTGAAAATTTCAAAACGTCAAACTTACATATTACGTCAAAACTTAATATGTCATTTAAAAATCATAATATTGCTATAGCCTACTTAATTTTAAATGATTGAAACTAATCAAAGTCTTAAGAATATAAATGAAACTTCAGAATTATAATAAATTCTAGCATTATTGTTAAAGAATACTGAGAATTAGGTATATAATATGTACTATAATAATATACCGTGATATTAAGTAAATGGACTACATAAAATTAAATAACCGCATATTTAATGTTTTAAAAATAAAATGATTATTGTGTTGCTCAAATACGCAATTGTTTACTTTTTTATTTTACGCACTATAAAGCGTGCGTAAAGTTAGTACTTTACCTACGCTTGTAGAAAAAAAATATTATTTTATTTTCACCTCTTTTTCACATATTATTTATGTAATAATAATTTTGAATGTTTTAAAAAATGTTTCCTAATAATTAAGATTTTGTTCATCCAGTAGGTATTCGAGTTAATTTATATTGTTAATATAATTTCTATGAACTACTTGGATAGAGGACAGGAAAATTTGGAAGTTCTTATAGGGTAACTCGATAACTGTAAGAGATATAAAAAAAATGGAAGTTACATTCCCTATATCTTTTTTTTAGAGAAACCCAATGGTGAAAACCAAAATTGTAATATGCTTTTCAAATTTGAAATATCTGCATTAATTTTCAAGTTATACTCGTAATGCATTTTTTAAAATGCAAGTTATAGTTAGCTGTGACTTATTTAAATGTCAAAATTATTTATTGTCAACATTATTTATTTTATAAACAAAACAACATCATAGGTACCTGACACATTATTCGCATTTGCCTCCTAGTAGGTATGTGTCATTTAGAGTAGTTTCAAGGCGACTGTCATTAATTATTACATATTCATTTTTAAACTTTTTATTTACGCATTATTTTTTTTTTTAAGTGTAAAACTTATGAAAACAGAAAAATATGGTATGTTCCAAAACATATTTCAATCACTATTTAGAATAATTGTCTTCATTCTCATAAATCAACCTCGTAAATTTTTGAGAAATTAGAAAAATCTCATTAATCATTTAACAAGCCAAGACCAAAAAATTAGATCTAATAAATAAATAATTACAATAAATTACAATAACAGTTCAAATTAAAGTAAATGTTCAAACTGATGTCCGTTATTCTCGACACATAGATTAAGTACACCTCTTTATAACACTCTATATCCTATAAATATTTGAAATGGAATTCACAGTCTATAAAAGTTCGTTGATGTCGTTACTGGTTTTCTTGCCTAAATTGTCTTCAATATGCCCTCAAAATAAGAAATCTAGTGACGTTAAATCAGGTAATCGTAGTGGCAACCTCACTGGTCCGGCACTTCCCATCCAGTTGTTTCCAAAATTGGTAATTAGCAATTCTGAAACAGCTCTGATATTATATGGTGGTGCACAATCTTGTTGAAGGAACAGATGTCTCGGTAAATTGTCCATAAATTTCTCAATAAGACGCTGGTTTAAAATTTAATAATGTTGAATATTAAAATTTTCTTGATATACCTATGTGATATGTTAAAATACGATCGCCACTTAGGAAACACGAAACACTAAAACCAAACCGTCCCTGAGATCAGGGACCAATAGTGCTCGTTATTTCTGTTGAAAATTCCGGCACTGCTAATGTAGGCCTCATTTGCCCAAATGACCCTACTAAGGGAGAATGAATCTTGTTTTACTTTTTGACGATACCAAATGCAAAACTCCAATCATCGTTGAGGATTTGGTTGTAGGTGATGCTGTTTCCTTATTGTTAAGATCCCAGATTCAGCTTCAATTTGACGACGTGAAGGATTTGCAACCGCGAATCCAATTATATTTCTACCAGTTTCGTCAGCATCTTCAGTATTGTTATTTTTTGATTTTTTTTTAATCTCTCAGAATTGTTTTTGTTTTGAATAAAGCATTATAACATACTGTATTTTTCGTAATTTTTGTAAGACATTTTACACTTCTTAGAAGTAATAATGCGTAAATATAATGTTTAGAAATGAAAATTTAATAATATAATGACACGCGCTGATGGTAATCTTTATGTTATAACTTGAAAATTACTGCAGATATTTAAAATTTGTCAAGTCTCACATTCTCCTTAAAACAGCGCCTGAAGAACGTGCATTTAACATTTTTCTAATTCACTAACAATTTTTGTTTATAACTCGAAAACAAATGACGATAGCCAATAAGTTTGGTTTTCCCCATTAAGTTCCTCTCAAAAAAGGACGTCGATAATGTAGCATCCATGTTTCCATATAGTTATCGAGTTACCCTATAAAAACATCCAAAGTTGTCCAAACTGTACATATCATTATACAAAATAATGGTACACACTTTACAATGGAAATTGTATTAGAGTTGACTGACCGATTATATATGAAAATTACTAGCCAGTTTCGGAAATCCAATTAAAAATTTTACCCTACCATTCTGTGTTTCGCGGTAAATATAATAAATATGTAAAAATGTACATAGCACAAATAGATGAATCCAGCATACACGCTGTCATGAAAAATATAATTCTTAGGAGCCATTAAAAGGTTTTAGTAAAACATTGATAATTTGTTGTTGTTATTTATTTTTGGAGGTTTTCCAATTAAGGTATACTATATTTAATAAGGAAAATCAACATAAATAATGGCTATTCTTTATATGCATATTTAATTTAAGTAAGGTAAGTAAATAAATTATGTGTATACTAATGAGTAAAATTATAACTATACATATTTATTGATGTTTGCAATTTCTTTGACATGCCGATGCCGTGTCCTCTAAAGAATTAGGTAATACGAATGTTACGTTATTTTACTCGTATAAGAAACCGGGTAAAGCTGGGTAAAACTTTTTATTTCTCATTTCGACAAAAAAGATAATTTCGACGAAAATGTATATTGCACGAAATCTGTGATAGCCTGGCGCACACGTGAAGTAACAAAACAAATACTGTTTTATGTTTACTCGCGCAGTCTAGAATATTTACTTGGGACAAGAAGCAGAAGCTTTTTTACGAGGATAATGTATTATTGAGCCTCAGAGAGCCTTGAATCATAGCATTCTTTCTTTGTATGAAATTTTTAAAACAAAAGTTTTCCCTTCCGGTTTCGATGTTTGTATCTATGTAAGTTTCACCTGTGCTTTACCTCATGACTAATTGATAACACTTTGTACATTTGATAACAGTTACTTTATTAATCCTGAGTGTTTTGTATTTTAATTAATATCCACTTTTCTTAAATTTCTCAACTTTATTGTTGGAAGAAGCAGCGTGTATGTAAGCAAGTACTACTATATAATTTGAACACATTTACGACCTCAGTTGCTGTTGTTGAACTTACATAATATCAATAATGATTCACACGCATAATACTTAATAATAGTGTCGAGAAGCAATATATTTATTTTATTACTGTGTTCAGTTGAGGAGTCATGTATTCGTCAGTATTCCTTTAAATAATCATTACGTGCAAATATGTTCATGTTTCTGAAAAATATAGAAACATGCACTGGAGAAAATTGGAGCTTTTACTACTAGAATGAGCGGCAACTGTAGATGAAATCCAAAGTAAGCAACTAAAACAAATTTGGAAGAACTAAACTGGGTATATTTATGCATACTCTACGCCATTGTCATATTTTTACATTATTATCTTTAATTTTAGTATTTTTTGAAAAATATATTTTTTAAAATTTTTTTGGTAAAAAGTTTTTTGGAAACTTTTTGGAGTTTTTAATAATTTGCCTTTTTTATTACCTTATTTCCTGCCTTTCTTTCTCTTCTTGCGTTCTTATTGATATTTCGTTTGGTTAAGTTTCAGTGTTTATTTGTGAAGTTCTAGAAAATAGTACAATTAACAGAAAACAGAGAGGTAATTTTGTCAAGGCGATGTTATAGATAATATGTCACTTGTTCCAGGAATTATACCCTAATATACTAATTAGTAAAAGACCATTTAAAATTATTCAAAGTTTATCGTAACATTGATCAAAATCAACAACGATTGATGAAAAACAGTTAAACTGTTTGCTGTTTACTGTTCCAAAAAATCCTCATGTCTTAAGTAGATCGGAGAATAATAATGACGATGATGATGATTTTGGTAGAAGATCTAATGTAATTTTGTGCCAATTTGTAAATAAAATTGCTGAGACAATATTTTACCTAAATAGTAGGTAACGTGGAAGTGTCAACATTGCATATATTCGAGAATAATTCGTATTGGATGAGGAAATGACAAGTAGTATTGTTATAATAAATGTTTAAAGACAATTTTGTAATTTGGCATGAGAAGGACCATAGGTTAATGGATGTAATGAATGTTAAATTCTGTCTCTAAAACTGAAGACTAAATTTCAAAGCGGTACGACAAAAAGAGTTGCTGCGGCAGATCCATTAAGTGCATGAGAGGCGGTATAAGAAATATTATAATGCCTTGAAGGCCTCGAAAGAGGCATGTCGCACTAATAATATTGTAGTTGCCATTTCGTATGAATGCATGTAAAATATACAGTTACCACGATTCAAGATCTATTTTATTCATCCCATCTATAACAGTTCATGATGTCCAAAGTATGAAAACAGACCATGTAGTTTTTCTTCATGCATCACGAAGGCCAAGCAAAGAAAAATCCAAACGACGAAAACATTACCTACAGAATTACAGTTTTGTGATAAGTGCCGAAGGCAAAATAAAAATCATGTTTTGCATTTATGCTCTAACCTTGTGAACTCGAATAAATTTCAGAAGGTTGAAATCTACTTTCTTATTCGTAAGCATTCATTTTTGTCCTCCGATAGGGACATTGGACTTATCAATAGCTTCAGGATTGTCTCCAAGTTTTAGAGTTACGCAGCTAAACGACCGTAGCACTGAAAATTAATGACAACCTTGAAATTATTGGAAAAAATATATAATACTAAAATTCCGAAACCTGCTCGGTTGGGTCTCTTTAAGTTATTCATTTACGCAATAATGCAGACGGTTGTAGGTTGAAGAACGGAAGCCCTAAATGTAATTTCATAGTTCACCATGCCAACCTCTTATCCATAAAAAATTTCCGAAACTGATATAACAAATATTTCAAGAAAGATGTCATTTAAGTGGAAACTACCCAGATTTTAGTTCCCTGAAATGCAAGACAACACTTTAATATTTCTAAATTTCATTATGGTATTCTGGCAGGTAAATCGCCATAAGTGTTATTTTAGTGAAATAATATTATATTGAAGCAGTTTCCATCAATTCCTTTCCACTGTTGTTGCTGGGAGTGATGACAACTGATATGCTAGTAGACTCTGCTATTCCTAACAGAACAGTCCCAATTTCTACGAAAAAATGCATGTTTGTTGACGAAAACATAGAAACGCAGAACTTTTGGAGCGACGTTTTATAATAGACCATTATTGAGAAGGACTAACTTTTCTGTTACCAATGTTTTCTTTAGGTTTCCACAATAAAATTTTTGAAAAAATAAAAATAGGTTAATCATTTAAAATACATAATATATTGATATAATTGGTTCAATTCAGAATTAATTTGAAAATATTTCATAAAGATAATTAATTAGTTGTCTTTAATTATCTCTAAACTTGACTTTGATGACTTATGATGTTTTTGAAATCAGTGGTTCATAGAAATTATATTCTCTTGAATACATACTACAGTAAGGTGATGAGGAAGCAAAATTTTGCAAAAATTATAGTTACCTAATATAATTAAAATGAGATATTCGGCTTATTAACCGAACGACTTATTGGTCCAGAGACAACCCATTTTACTTTTAACGTGACATCACAATTCCTAGTCACTGCATTGATATTTCTTCTGAATAATTTGGTTTTAGTAGACTTGGAAATTGGTATTCTTCTGAAGAAGATATAAAGGCAGTCGATTACCTTTAGCGTTACCGGTAAAAAATCGATTGTAATTTTCAATTTCCAGAAGCAAGTAAATTGATACAATTATTAACCTTTATACAAATTATTTATTTTATAACTTGCAGAATATAGATATAAATTATGTAAATATTTAGTAGTACTAGAGTCACCCTGTATCTAACAGTTTAGCAAAATAAACAAAAATTCTCCATATTCTGGCGACACAGTTCTCTCTGATGTTTGATTGTTATTTTGTTTGTTTGGATGAATGAATATAACTACATAGAGCCGAAATAAATTCAGAATCATTCTACTGCTTATCTAATTATGTGGAAGTATATCTTCACAACAGAATCGAGTATAGCCCTGAATGATCAAAAGCAGAGATATTTTATATCAGTATCGAATACCAATAAATCATTTTATAATAATTTTGATATCTCAAATTACCAATACTATTAATAATCTAATATAATAACGTTATCATGTAAATGAAATGTTAGTTTTTTTAAAACACCTACTAATGTATTTGAAATTTTTTTTAAAATAATATTAAATTATTATTAAATGTAAATAGCAAGACGGTGAGAGACAGATTTATGATCTTAAGGTTATTTTAATGAACATTATTATTTCTGAAATTCTTTGATAGGAATTTAAAATGCAAAGCCACTAAGTATCTGAATTTTCCAAGATGTAGTACTTTCTAATAGTGAAAAATATGGAATAACTGGCAAGTCTAGGATTATCCAATAAATATTTAAGTATACAATAACATAATAGTGTGAGAGGGATTTTTCCATTATACACGGATATTGGATGTGTGTCCCTTGTCTTTAAATGTGTAGCCCCCTCCCGCACAAGGCTCAGCCTTCTGGGATAAAGGGGGTCGTAATTACATGTGGCGTATTTATTTATTTATTTATAATAATAGATATATAGATTATATATTAATTAATAATTCTTCATCAGCTTTTGTCGCCATGTTGTAACATCCGATGCTAATGCTTTGTTTAGAAGTGAATTACACTTGGCCAAAAAATTAGCGCAACACCTAAAATTGCGGTCATTTTATTTGTCTTTTTCTGTGGTTAGTTTTTATCCGATTTTCAAAATCTTTTTTTTGTTTGAAAACCTGTAGTTTTACCTATTTAAAAATTAATTTAAACCCGATTAAGAATGGTCCATATACAGGATGGTGGAGAAAACCTAACATTCTGAATTTTTGTTAAAAAGTGAAACACCCTGTGGGATTTCTTACAAGCGGATGACCAAAACTGATGGACCTTAAGGTAACCCTGTGGTATTGTCTACCACCACTCAAGAGCATAATTATACAGAGTGCCTCTAAAAAAAAAAAAACCAAATTAAGAAATCCGGTTTTTCGTTTCTGGTTTCAACTAAATTTAAAATTAAATCATGTTACATGTGATTGCGATGGTTACTATGGAAACGGTTGTTTGTTTACAAATGATTATAAATTAATTAATCAAAGACTTAATACACTAATTAAGAATTTAATATCAATTTTAATTCAATTAAAGTCGCCAAATAAATAAGCAATACATTAACAAAACTTACAATAATACTCTAATATCTAGTTTTCCAACCCCTGGCTATTATTACGTCTATGCATCTTTTTAGTAACCATTGTAACCATCACAATCATATGCAAAATGATTTAATTTTAAATTTAGTTGAAACCAGAAAAGAAAAACCGCATTTCTTAATTTGGTTTTCTTTTTCTTTTAGAGGCGCTGTGTATAATTATGCTCTTGAGTGGTGGTAAACAATACCACAGGGTTACCTTAAGGTCCATTAGTTTTGGTTATCCGCTTGTAAGAAATCCCACAGGGTGTTTCACTTTTTAACAAAAATTCAGAATGTTAGGTTTTCTACACCATCCTGTATATGGACCATTCTTAGTCGGGTTTAAATTAATTTTTAAATAGGAAAAACTACAGGCTTTCAAACAAAAAAAAGATTTTGAAAATCGGATGAAAACTAACCACAAAAAAGACCAAAAAAATGTCCGAAATTTTAGGTGTTGCGCTAATTTTTTGGCCAAGTGTATTTCGACCCTTCATAACGTAAAAGCTTAACGAACTGTCATATAGGATATGGGTTTTCACAACGGTGCCAGTTCGTCGGATATTATTGGTATTTGTAAATCCTATTTTGAAAATGTTAGAAAATATATTTTGTATTATACACTGAAAAAGAGAACCGTTTCTGAAATACCTAACCTCCAGATATTCGCTCTTTAATTACCATCACAGATCCTCCATGCTAATGGAGTAATATATATTGTGCATATATTGAAAGACAGGAAAATTTCAAATACTCAAAACTCAAATTATAACAGTTAACTAATAATTGATTATAAATGACTTTATTGATTTTTATAATAACTGACGCAACACATCCATAGTTAATGAACAATATTTATATTTGCATATTGTTTATTACTGTATTGACTCTTTAAATACATAATAATAATAATATTAATAAAGATCTCTATTAAGATTAAGATGATCTCATTCAAATACATAAATGAAAACATTATTTTCAGAAACTAAACATAAAATTATATAACATCAATATTATTAGAATATTTTCAAATTTTATCATATTCAATGGAAAACATTAATGTTTTTTTGTATTTAGGTACGCACCTAATAGAAAAATCAACCTGATTTATTATGTATTTTTAACTGAAAATACAAAATAATTACTCATATATTAAGATTTATTGCAGTGACATTTTAATTTGGTAATGTAATACTTCCCAGTATCAATAGGTTTCTTAAAATATATGACACCTGTCGCTAATCAATTAATATATTTTATTGGTTGAAAAAGGGAGAAATATACATTCGAATTCGATACGCGTCCAATAATCATTTCCCTTACCAATCAACGTGAGGAACTTAACCCGTGAAAAATAATCAATGATGCATATAAACCGGAGATGATTTAAAAGAAGTTAAAATGCCAATTCGTAAACACTTCGCTCCATTCCTAGAAAGCTGAGACGAGACTGAAATACACATTATACATTTTACGCCTAAATTGTCAAGTATAAATAAGAAAATAACAAACAAACTTACGTAGGATAAAATTTAATTAGATGGACTTGTTTCTCACAGGAAAATAAGATATAAAGTTCTTGACTTTGTACTTAAGTTAAATTTTCTGCTTGCATTGCAAAGTTTATTTCGATCGATGAAACAAAATACTCTACAGTTAAGTAGTTTTATCAATAAAGTTTCAAATGGATTAATCTAATCTATTTTCTCTACTTGAGATATTCACTAGACAGAACCCGTAAAACTGCATGAATTTTGTAATGTAAAATTAAAATTTCCTCTGCAGTAAGTGGATTATTTAATTGCATTTACATTTTTACACAAGGCTCTGGAATTTACATACCACTTTATTTATTCAGCATTATTATTATGTGGTCAATATAGAACTAGCTTCAGTATATTTTAGCATTTGATTGAAATATTTTCAGGATAGTCCATGTTCATAGGACAAATTGGTCATAATTTTGTAATGAAAAGTTTCGAAATCACCCCTAAGTTCAAAATTTAATACAGAATGAATGAACTAAAATAGTAACTAATTATTGATGTATGGACAAAAATATTTTGTCGTTTGTCAAGCCTTAATGTGCAGTAGAATTGTCATTTTACATAAAGAAATAACATAAATAAATATTTTTTGTTTAAACCAAATTCTTGAATAGTAAAGAGTGCTTTTGCTTTCTTTGCTATGATTGAAAATATTCAATGTTTAATAATGATTGTTATATTTGAAAAACTTATTAATATCATTCTTATATACAATTTATCAAATCACTGATACTTTGTATCAGTATATAGCTAATTATCTATACTTAGTTGTTAATGAGTATATATTTTATTACGTGCAATAATTATATCGATTGATAATAAATACTAATAAATTATTTTATTTAAGGACATTCGGAATATGTTCTAATTATTATTTATCTAAAAATAACATTTAAATAAATATATTTTCCACTAATTGTTTCTTTTATTATCTTTGCTACATATTTTTCTACTTTTATCTATTTTATAAAATTGCCATTAAAAATATAGGATCAGTTATTAAATTTTTGTAAATACGATCAACTAAAACATAATTAATAATACAAATATTAGAACTCGGTAGAATTGAACAGTACAGTTCTGTCAGTTAATTAATATCTAATAGTCACTTGGGAGGAGGTTAAAAAACTACCTACTTGTTAAGAAATAATTCTTTTTAAACAGTTTAAACAGTTTTACTAAGTGTTTACTTCGCAAGTTTTAAGTGAGTTAAATATAGTGGAAAATCTCATCTCTCTTATTGTAATACAAGAAAATGTATCGTAATATCTATTTCAGAGCAATTGAATTTATATTGTTTGAACTGTAATATTTCATTTGGGTACAAAATTTGCATACGTGTTAATTATCCATAAAGCTCAATATTGTCAGTCATAAATACAAAATGATATTTTTGTCTCAGTTTTAGACCCTTGCGTGCGTTCATTTTACATTATGCAAATTTCTGAAGCAATGAGGTGTATAAAGATGTTCTGAATATTTAATTTGATTATACATAAATCGATCCCTACAATTTGTCTTAATAAAATGCTGAGGCAAAAGTCATTTTTAGAATGACGATATAGAAAGGATACGCCTACTGCACCCCAGGGTGCTAGTTTTACAAGCAATGGATGCGTATCTATTGGTACTTCTACAAATATATATAACAAAAGATGGTCAATATTCAAGAGTTACGGATTTTAGGGGCAGTATGATGAGCACCCATTATAAATTATTAGGTTGACGAAAAATATGAAAGAGAAATTAAATCTCATTAAACAAGTGTGCTAAGATAATGTACTTCCAATTGCATATTATTATTAATTATTTGACTGTCCATTTTCAGTATGAAATTTAATAATAATATCACAATGTTCATGTAAAATAATATTAATAATAAAAATAATAAATTTTTTCTAGAGTACTGAAAGTAATTTAGTCAAGCACTTTAAAGTGTAGTTGATATTATTTTCTACCTCACTATGGCGCACTTTGCACACAATATTCTTATCCATACACTTGAGTTATTATTTTTGTTTAATAACTGAAACACTGAAACTTATATCAACATTTATTATAATCTTGCAGAAGGTCTTTGATGTGGAACTGAAATTGTTTCCACTTTGCCCAAAATTCTGAATACTTAACATTTAACGGATGTTTCGACAGTTGGTATTTTTAAAACTAAACTTAATATAATTATATTCTGTATGCTCCGTTTTTATTACAATTTTTATGAATATAATAAGAAATGTGTTATCTAAAATTTATAATAATTCTTCGAAGTCAACATAATTTGGATACCTTATTTAATATAATAATATGTCGAAGAGTTGGTCATAAGTACATTTTGGATATTCGGCTTAGCCCAAAAATTAATGTAAAAAAGTTAATACTAATTGTTTAAATATTGTTTAATACTAATATTTGTAATAAGTCCGTATCAACAAATTGTAGTAATGCAAAAAATAAACAACGAGTGATATATTTTTCTGTCCTTCTACGATTTAGAGATTTAAAATTGTTTCTATAAAATACAATTTTTCGTAAACCTCAAACAAATGTCTTTGTTTTCGATGGACCAGTATATAAACTAAAATTTGAATCGGTATTTTTGTAAACATAAAGTTTATTATAAAGACAGTATCTAAATATACAGAAAAAATCCGATATATATTTTTTCCTCGAATATATAAATCCTTATAAATCCTGCGGCAAATCCTGAATAATCGAACACATATACTCAGCTAGAAATTCAATCAAACTTTTGTAAATTGAATCTCATTTCCAATTTCACAAAATGTGTGTACTACAGTTTCAAAGTTTTAAAGTACTACAGTAAGTACCTACAATAAAGTAATACATGAAATAAATTCTGAGACATGTAAAATGTTAATGAATTTATTTAGGGTAATTATAATACATAAATTCCGAATTACTTATTTTTTTAATTTAAATTTCTATTAATTAATTTTATCAAAAAATTATTCACTTTATATTTTATAGGGGAATTGTTATAAAAATGTATATAAGGGTAAATTTAAAATGTATTCTAATTAAGTGTAATTAAGGCGAATAGCTATCTTAAAGCAGGATGTGTAATAATTGTAATGTATCTAGCCATTTGCTTCCGTTTCCATTTTTAAAATATTAAGTTTATTAATATAATATTTACAGGGTCTGCCCAATAAGATAGCATCACCCCTCTAATTTGAAAATTTTACAGCGAATCTAGACGAGTTTTTAGCAGATCGGAGGTTAGTTGAATATGAATTATTTGGGCAGTATCAACTTCCTGGAGAATTTACACGGCCCACTATCATTCGATGAGTAGTCCCAAAATTGAAAAAGTTATATTAGGCATTTCTTTATTGAATAACAGTATAAGAATAATAATTTACTCAAAATCACTTAAAATCCCTAAAATCCAAGTTTCATCAAAAAAATTCACTCTATAGACGTTTCTCAGTTCTTGAGGGGTAATCTGCTCACAGACCTCTTTTATTCTGCCTCACAACTCTTCCCTGTTTCTTGGTCTTGTCTTGTAAACTGTTTCTTTCTCTGCCCCCCACAAATAAAAATCTAATAGTGTGATGTCCGGAAACCTGGGAGACCACACGATGAGGGGGCTATTGCGACCCGTTTAGGTGAATTGGAACTCCATCTTACTGAAGTAACATGTCGTGATATAATTTTAAGAGAACAAGCTCTTCGCCTCTGTAAAATTAGTCCTATTGAACTCCAAAAATCTAGCTACCGTCATTGATTAAGGAATTAATAAGATACGCGACTCCAATGTAAAGTGCGAGGCTTTTTTTGGCAGCGAGAATCCCGGTAAGTTGCGAGCATTCCTGTGATTTTCACAAACCTGTGTCGTGTCTGGTTTTATATCATTAATAATCTAGCGGTAATAAAAATTTAGTGTCCAGATTAATTTTAGTTTAAAATTATTAACGTAGTATATTCTCTCTGCCAGCTATTTCTCAATGTTTGTTTGACTTTTAACCGTCACATAATTTTAAACTAAAATCAATCTGAACATTTAATTTTTGTTTTCACTAGATTATAAATTATATAAAACCAGACACGACACAGATTTATCAAAAGCATACTACGTGAATCACAGGAATGCTCGCAACTTGCCGAGATCTCGCTGCCAAAAAAGGCCTCGCACTTTCCCATTGAAGTCGCGTATCTTATTCATTCCTTAATCAATGCTACCGTCAAATTTTCTGTGAAAATGAATGGACCGATCAAAAAACACCATTAATCCCTCACCACACATTCACTTTTTCGGAATACTGTCTTTTGCAGTTATCTATCCATCAGTGAGGATTGGCATATGACTAATATCTATTACAGGGCTGTCCAACATGAGGCCTCTAAATGTGTATATTTTGCTCTCAAATACGAAAAATGCACAATTATTATATTAACGATAAAAATAGCGGTATGCACCAATTCTAAAGCCTTTTTAAGTGAAATAATCGGTGAAATATGTCCTCGCAGAAAAGAAAAATAACTAACGAACATCGAGTTTGTAATGACCATTGGGAATCAGACTATTTAATCAGTAATTTGATATTTTTTGAATAAATTAAAATAATAATACAAACGCGTTTTTTCTTTGTATACCATACCTATTAAAACCCACTGATAAAGTTACATACGAAGTATTTTATAATGCGGCCCTCCAAACCGCATTTTTTTTAAAGCGGCCCTTGGGGCACTTGCAGTTGGACAGCCCTGATCTACTATATTAAGCAGACGATGCCATTAGAAGTGAAGGTTGCTTCATCAGACCTTATAATTTTGCTAAAAAATGTAGATCATTTAATAATTCTCCTTGTAGCCAGTAACAAAATTGCAACCTCCTCTCCCGATCCCCCTCCTCCAAGTTATGGAGAAACTTTGGTTTAAGTGGCTTTATTTTATTTCTTTGGAAACAGTCACGAATTTTATGAATCGAAATAGTTAAGATCCGAGACATTCGCTTCACACTCTCATTATTTTCATTATTTCACAAAAAATTCATGACAATCCCATCATTAAGATGAATTTAACATATTTGATTCATTCTTATTACTGTCTTGTTTCTTATTTGAAGACGATCTGGATGCCTTCCATTAAATATTACTGCATTAAATTGATTGTTTTAATTTCACAACTTTTTAAGAAAAAATAATTTTTATCCCATTTTGGTAAAACTTGGTTTTTAGGGACTTTGAGTGATTTTGAGTAACTTTTTGACTTAGAGAGTGTACTCTACCAGATTTGAAAGCTGCTGCAGAAAAGACAACAAAAAGTGTTTTTTGGAATTTTTATCTACTAATTGATATTTTTTACACACACATTTAGTTCTGTATTAGATTTAGGAGTATATCACTCTTCAGTATAAATCATTATATTTTATTTTCCCTGTATGCCAACAAACATTTTACAAATTTTATTAATTGATTGATTGTTGATTTTTAAGTGACGCATGACTTTTTTTGAGACATGCTAGATTAGATCATCATCAATAGATTTGTATGTGAAAATTCTCAAGCTGTCATATTTAAAGAGGGTGAAATTAATACTCGTAATATAATTATTGGTCATGGGAGAATTATGAGCAATATTGGTTATAATTCTTGTTTCCCACAATAATTATACTTACAAGTTTATGATAACGCACGTGTGATGTGGCTACTGTGGAAAAGTTCATGCGACTTTAAGCCAAAAACAGATATTTCCAAGCACTACACTCTAGTAAACTAAATTTTCAACTGGAATTGGTTTGTAGTTTGAAACAAAAATAAACCTTAAGCATTCAGCAATGAATAGAGGTTTGGTGCAATTTTCCATCTGATGCAGTATCGACTTTAAACTCGCGCATGCGAAACTTTCCTAAAAGTTTGCTAGATTTTGACGTTGTCACATTCTAAGCCTACTTGAGACAGCTAATTTTCTATTTTATAAAACGCATTGGATAAAGACTGTGAAGTTTCTACTCATTTTGATCTTTGATCTCGCGTCAACTTTAACCTTCGTTAAAACATCTCTGCAAGCTCCTATAAGACGAAATATATCATGAGGAAGCAGAAGGGCCGCAATATTTTTAAATGATTGAATCTTTAAGTGATTGTTGTAATAATTGGACTATGAATTACGAATGTGTATTTAATATAACTACTGCAGTTACATGCTTTTATACTTTAAACTAGAAAATTGTCATATTTTTCCTTCTTATAAAAGTATATATTTTCTAGTCACGCCTTTCCTCAGGAAATGTTCTTCGTGAATATTAAGTAATTTTGGATTTTCAAATTCATACATTAAATTAAGTAGTAAGATTTTACATTTACATAAATCAAATATTTTATTTATTAAGCCTGTGTTTTCATCAGGACAGGACTCCAAAATAAAGCTATTTAATCTCTATTAAATTGTTTCTGTGTTATATTACGGACAAATCGTTTTTGTATATTATGATAAAAGAGAAATGGTGGCTTTCTAAAATCTTTAATATCAGCCATAGAGCAAAAACTAACCGTAGTATTAGTATCTATTAGTCATCGAATTTTAAATATATTAAAATTTTCATTTGTCTGTCCGTCCGCCAGTCAGAATGGAAAATTCGATCATATTAAAAATTGAACGGTATGTAAGCATAAAGCTGGAGGAAAAATCCTAAATTCCTAAACGTATTGATTCATTTTGATGAATATTTGTTCCTAAATTTTTAAATATTCAAACTCTCTGTATGTCAAAAGGAAGTGGAATTAAGAGTACGCCATGTCTATGGGAAAAGATAGAGACAGAGTAGTTTTAAATCTTATAGCTTACTTATGTTTTACAGCGAATAAAAAGCTTGTCTAACTCTTGCTTGCCACCATATGGCAGCCGTTTTTTATGTTATATATTTAGTACCACAGAACCTATGGCAGTGTTTATTAAATTCATGAAACTAATCTAAACGTATTATATGTTTTAAATCACCACTAACAAGCCGCTCATATAATGTGTTTATTTTATGCGTTTGAAATGAATTCAGTGGCTGTTTCAAAGTAAATAAATAAATGGTTTTAGTAAAGATTTTACATTATTATTTTCAGTACATAACAGAAATTAATTTATACAAATTAATAACAATAAATATAATGAGTAAACTTTGCCCTATTTCAGAAAAAATATTCCTATATAAATATTTCTCAAAATTCATTATGTCGTATCCATTTTATTGTAGTTATATTGTAAAGTTTAATTTTACCTAATATAAGTACCTTATTAAAACACTTTTGACATTATTTGCTTTAGCAATGTACTCATAAATATATTGTGTCAGAAACGGTAACCGTGTATAACACATATAGATCACGTCGATAAGGATAATGATACCGAGAAACCGAAATTAAACCCAATAAACTTTGTATTTGGAAGTCCAAGTAAATTACTTAACTTATAGATTATAAGCCTGTAAAAAATGTTTTTTAAATTTAAATATGAGAAAAGGAACTATTTGAGTTGTTCAGCAGAATATGTGCTGAAAAATCATCAACTAATACAATGTTCGCATGATCATCCTGCAAAGTATTGAAATATTAGTAAATATCGTTTATGCAAAGATAATACCTATATGAAGTTTACTTGAACAATAACTTTAATAATATAAATAAACGTTCTTATGATTGTCACTTTCAAAAATAATGTACTAAAGTTATAATGAATGACAATATTTTGAGGTTGCATAATATGCTGTCGATTTTAACATTGGAAATGTTTTTGTTTTCGTATAGGGGGTTGAAAATCAGTTTCATGTTGCATAAAATGAAGCATGACTTATAGAAACAGTGGCGACAACAGAGTGACCAATTTTTGATTGGTTGTCTAAATCGCGTGGTACCGGCAGTCATGTTATTATTTTTTTATAGGAGTCTCCTTGTCGAGAAAATCCCAACGGCTATATCTCGTTGCGATTCTTTGAATATTTAAAAAGTTATTAGCGTTTCAATACCCCATGTCGAAGAGTTTTGTAAATTTTGCGAAATTAAAAAGGCCGAATGCGCGCGCAGATCCCTCCAAATTTCATACCCGTGCAGGACTTGTCAAAACTTTAAAATTTTTCGTTAACGTCACAAATGTCACTTTTTAGTTAGGATCTGCTGACCTCAAAATCGCAGCTGGACCGCACAATTCACGATGTACTTTCAAGTTGGACTTTCGAGCTTGGATTTATTGCCAGAACGGCGGCCCGGCGGCCTGTTTTCGTTTGTAAATAAGGTTTAAAATTTTCGTGTTTTCGCAAAATTCGCCAAAAAATCCATAGTGCGTCCGATAGATTACACCTTATAGTCGATCCAGCGAAATTTAATGATTTCTTAATATCGGTCCTAGGACGGAACCGATTACAGTTTCGGACCCGGGACGACTTCAGGACCCCGAAACAATTTTCTGTTTCTCGATAGTGCCTTTCCTTCACTTTGACATTTAATTGTATCGAGTATTGTATCCAAGTAAGAAACTGCATATCTCAAGAGCAGGATTAAACAAATGTTTTTAGTTTCCTAGTAGGGGGTCGAAAATCAGTTTCATTGCAAAATGACGTAACGCGTGAGATTTCAGCGGTTTCAGAACAATAGACGTCAAAATTACACTTTTTCGTTCACTCCTATTGAGCCTAAAATCAGAGCGTGACCGTGTAATTCACGATGTAGTTCTAAGTTCGACCCTCTACCTTGGATTTATTACCAAAACAGTCTCACGGAAATTCGTTTGTAAATAGTATTTGAAGTTTTCCTGTTTTTGTAATTTTTTCAATTTTGTCAATGACTTGTAATTTGACAAATCATAGGGGTGGATTTAGGAACGGGGTTGCTCTGGCAGGTTACCGATATCTGATTTGTACGTGTTACCAAGTGTTAGACTAGGTTTGAGTGCCATTACTTTAACATGAGTAAGATTAAGCAAAAGTAAACAAAAAAATTTATCGCTTCATTAGAAAAGTCACACCCAACAATCTCTAAGACAACTTAACATCGAGAAGCGCGTCAAACACCTTATTTCCTTTTGTCCCGTCGAAATATGTATAGCCGAAAACCTTATGTAACTTAAAATGTTGTCGTTTTTCGCAATTTACAAAGATAGCGTGATTTGAAGCAAAATAAAATATATATACAACTCCTCTCTCAATGCCTGATCCAATGGTATGTCACACGGTTACAGTACATGCAAAATGTACCGAAATTAAACAAATAAGCAAGAAAATTGCGAAATCTTTGTAACTCTATACTTATTATTTATGTAATTTAAAGGTGGATTTTTATTGCATCCGCATTTGTACGACGTATATTAACTACGTAAAAACCAAATTTAGGCAAAATTCAGTAATCGTAGCCCTCCCTCAAGAAAAGTTTTTGTAAAATAATATAAACGAAATCCGATTAATTTCAATGTTGCCACAAATACTTTAAAACAAAGGATTGTTTGTAAAACAAGCTGTAGATGATGTAGATTCGCCTATTGTTAAAATAGCGATTGAAATATTAAATAATAGACGAACATTTGTACTTAGTTGATGAGGACGTTGATCTCCTTGTTCTATTAATCGCTTTAACTCCAGAAGAAAAAGATTTTTCATAAGGCCAGGAACAGGAAAAATTATATGGAAAATTTTTTCTTCGTTAGAAATCCAGAAATGACAAGAACGTATAAAAATAGTTATTTACATTACTAGATGCGAAAGGTTACTTTAAGGTGTGAGGTGATTTTTGAATGGTCGAGGCGAAGTCGAGACCTTTCAAAAAACACCGAATACTTAAAAGGGCTTTTGCATCGTGAAATGTATTATATTTTTTCTACTATACCGAAAAAAATTATGGGATTTACGAATTTAAAACTAATTATTTCATGAAATTAATTGATGTTTTTAATAAATTTTATAGTTTAGGAGGCTGTCTGTAAAAATTGTTTCCATGGCAACGAAATATTACACATTTTAATTTCTGGTGGTTTTCAAACTAAAATAAACAAATACATATGTTTTGTGGCGATATAAATGGGAATATTGCTTGTGCCCTGTTTTAACCCAAGAAATCCAAAGCAAGGTATATGCAAACTTATGAAGCGTTTTTAAAATGGAGGTAGGTAGGTAGGTACTACGTTGGGTACTACGTGCCGACAAAAATGTTGGCGTACTTCCTAGAAAGACCTTTCTTTATTAATACAAAATTGTTTAGTTGTATTAATTTGTTCAAATAGAACGAATTAATTTCGTTTAAAATTTGTTTTTCTACTTTTCTGTCCTGGCCGCATAAGTTTTACTTTCGTAGATAGCAACGCCTTAGCAACCAGGTAACTCGAATGTTTACTTTCGTTATCGCGCATGTTGCTAGGGTTACAAAGTTCATTAATATAGACGATCGTAGAAAAATACAATTTTACTGACTCATGCCTTCAATGGTTATGATACCAAGTCTAGAATATTTCAGAAAGAAAAATTAAAAGTCATCAAACTTCTTCAGAAAGAAATGCAGTTGGTTAATGTAGTAAGAACTTTCAATGGCAAGAATTTAACCCCCACACAAGTAAAACAGGCTGGTGAAATTCTTTTCCTACTTGTATACGGTGCAGGGAAAATCACAAATGTCTCACTCAACTCATACAGATTTAATCAATTCAAAAAATCGCTGCACGAACAAACATCAAAGTTGGAAATATTGCCACCAACTTCAGAGGCAGTCGCATAATATTCATTCGAGAATTCTACAAAATTCAGAAATGGCTTGGCAATGAAAAAAATCCACAACAGTGGGAATAGAAGAAAATTAACGGCTCCTTACAACCTGTGACAACACTTTTTGTGCCAACAGCAGAATTAATATTGCAGCTTATCTCCTGCAACCGCAACAGAAAAGCAGGTTGAAGATGCTTACAAATTTACGGAAATTGTCAGGGAGTACGATGTCTAAATTCATACATGGATACAATTATTTATTTATATGCTATCGATTCCGATCTTCTTTAGATACAAAGTGTGTTTCATTAAATATATATATAAAATTTTAAACAACTCGATAATCCTCACTTGTACAATGATTATGTACTTTTTTATTTTGCAGAACATACTCACAAAACAAGCAAAAAATGAAGGAAACAAACGAAAAATTGGTAAAAAAATTTAATAAAAAAGTCGAAAATTAATATTTCTCTATAAATGAAAATATTCTTATTTTTTGAAAATTTCTCATGGTTCAATTGCCAATTTTTATTATGCATGTGAAAAACCTAGTTCATCCCACGATTTTTCAAGTAGGCAGCTCCGACACACCCATTACGGTTCGGGACTCTTTAAGTTTCTTTATACATAGGTATGTATTTTTCAACGTATATGTCAAGTTTCAACGAATTCACTATGTTCTTGTTCAGTTTGGACATTTTTCCTGTACTATTAGCTGCGTTTAATAGTTTGCGATTAATCGATATCGGTATTTGTAAATGTTAGGAATCACTTTTCATCTTTACGAAATTATTTTAAATTATTTTAGTTTTAACATTAAAAATGTTTGTTAGTGAAAAAAATTTATATAATACCATTTTAGTTTTCATTATGAGAATGTTTTTGTTAATAAAATAACTTTTTATTTTAATTTCTAAAGAAAACTACTGATAATAAGATTTTAATTTTTGAAAATGTTTTGTGTTAATGAAATAACTATTTACTACTTTGCAACAAATTTTCATTTTTATCACATCCGAAATATCACAAAATTTGCGTTCTACTTCGTCATTTCCAATGTCTCCTCCGGTTGCATCTTTGCGAAGGACTGTGAATTTTTTAATAAATTATCATAATAATTATAAATAAAAAGAAATAATGGATTTTTCTTTAATTCAAATAAATAGTATTCCAAAAGTTTGTATGCTCCCTGGGCAAAGTTTTATAAGGCTATTATTTATTATTATTATTTACTAGTATTTACATATTATTAGTAATATTGAATTTAATTAACAACTTAAATTATCATTATTTAACCAATTAAATCAAAGTTCAATAGTTTCATAAATTGCATTAACACGTACTTATTTTATTGCTATCTATTACTCACCAACATTCAACGTAATAATTTATTATAATCCACAGACCGTCAAGTAACTCCACTAAAACTCTAAATCATAACCATTGCTTTGTAAATAGCAGAAATGAAGAACCAGAAACTAGATATGCACAATTTGATGTATTTCACTAAACTAAACATCCAAGATTTAGTTGAAGTCAAGTTAGAAGCATAACGGGATCTACTTTACATGTTTTATTGCCTATTTTACTGCCACTGTCATGTTTTGGCTATAAAAACATGCGTAACATTACATAACGGTATCCTTGGTACTTTAACTCGCTTAAAAGGGACAAAAGGGTTTGAGTAATGACCTTACACAATATTGGTCTCAGTTAACGGGATACTTTTTTGCTCTAATTTCTTTTGAAAATATCATAAAACAACCTTCCTGCATAATTGTACATCCAAAGTTATTGCCATACTTAAACGGGCGAGGTCAATGATACACTTGGATTTTATGTAGCCTCAAGGATTTTATCTCTTTTTAACATAAGCCGAATAAAACAGTTTTAAAAAATATTTCTCCTTAGAAAAAGCAATTATACCTATCTGTTATTTTGGAGACTACTTAATTGTTAAAGAATATTGCTTTTAGCTGAAAACTATGAACGGATGTTTTTAAAACCAGTCAAAAACAGTTAATATATTTAACAAAATTCTGTTTTTAGTTTTGTTCGGCAACTTAAAGCGTAAACGTGGCAATTTAGTTAAAAGCTAATAGCGAAACATAAAATATGTTGAAATTAACACTGACGAAAAAGCATCTGTCTCAAGTCGTTTTAAAACGAAAACTTATAAAAGGATTTGAGTAATGCTGAGGAATTTTCTTACGATGATACGAATTATATTTATATGTCAACATTTCCGAAATTATGTGAAAAAATATATATAATTATTCTGCTCTTTTCTATTATTCCGCATTTCGCAATTTACTATTATAAGTATTTAAAAATGTATTTATTTCTAGTATTTTCGTTTTTTCGTAAAATATTTGACATAGTTAATATTGCAGGTGTTTTTTGATGTGAATCCCATTCCCCCCCATAACTATGCTCAAAATTTTCCTATTTTATTTCACGTGCGCTTCCCTTAGTTCTGATCTTCACGTTTTTTGTGTAAATCTAGTTAGAATTGATAAGGTTATAGTCCAAGAAAAATCAACATCAAACATGGGAAAAAATTGTAACGGGCGAAATTTTTGTAAAGGACCTTAGTATTAAGATACTTAATAATGTGCGAGAGTTCGATTTGACCGTCGCAAGGCCAAAGGTCGCGAAAAAAAGTGTCGGCGGTTTCTGATCGATATACCTACGTCAAATTGTCTCTTTTCGTTCGCATCTCCTGAACCGAAAACTGCAGCGGGACCGAGCAATTCTCGATGTAGTTCTAAGTTGGACCCTCTGCCTTGGATTTCTTGCCAAATTGGCCCTCCTGCTGCGGTTTTTCGTTTGGAAATAGCGTCTGAAGTTTTCATGTTTTCTCAATTTTTTCAATTTTCTAAAACACGTCCCCCTTCCGAGCTTAATAACTTTTGGCTCCTCGAGATGGACGGGCGGTACATTTTTTTTTGAAAACTAGATGAAATTTTGAAACTCGCCAAGCCAAATCGTTTTCCTCGATTTTGCTTCCTAAGGAAGTTATGATTTTTTCGGATTTTAGCAAATTTCCCGACTCGTATACCCTTTGGAATATGTATGATTCACCGTTTTCAAAATATTTGTAAAATACTGTTTTGTTTGGCCCAGCGTAATTGACCTCGCGGCGGCCAAATCGGTAAGGAACTCTCACACATTATTAAAAACCCTAATATGGATGCAAAAATTTAGACTGTTCCAATTTTTTCCAATATTTTCATGTCGATTTTTCTTGTTTTCTAACCAACTTACTTTGAATCATAAATGACTAATTTTGTAAATCCGACCTGTGACTTATCCGTTAGTTTGCTTAAAAATGATTGTAATATATTTCCTGCCATCTCTTTAAAAAATTAAAAGGTGACCAATGATAAATAGTACTAATGCTTGTCAGATTTACGTTGCTTCGGCCTACATCTATCTACAACCCTTATATAAGGTAGACCAAACACTAATGTTGTGTTACATATGTGATGGATCTGATGGAAATATTGTTTTTTTTTCGCATTATATGAAATTATTCATTCCAGACCATCTGGCAACTTCTAGCTAATAAATCTGATATACGCGTAGTCTTCATGGACCAATAGACCATAATGATGTATTACGTCGTTTAGTTCTCAACATATGATCTATGATAGAAAAAAACGCCTTCAATGAAAAGGCGGAATGTTGGACTAGATGGTCGTTCTGATTTATTTGTGTACCTACTCAGAGATGTGGATCATACGCTACTTTAAGCATTAAGCAGGACGATTCAGGCTGCAACAAATAAGAAGAATCCCTCCGTTTACTTAGGAGGTACGTGATTATAGAACCTAATTAACCCTACGGTGTGTGGGGAATAGTTGTAGATAACTTTGTAAATTTGATTGATTGATTTACTGGAAAAAAGAATATAATAGTAGTAATAATTAGACTATTTAGGCAATGACAAATGTAAACTATAAAGACATGGAACGACATTGTTGTAATTGAAGCAAGAAAATGTATAAAATGCGGTTGGACACTGACAGAGGGCGATACTGTTCTTTCTCTGTTTCATTACTGATACTACTGGTTTTAAATATTTAATACGTTTTTTGGAATAACTTTAAAGCAATATTGTAATATATGTTTTAAGGATACTATTAACAGTTTATAAATGCCTTTATTTAGGCTTTACACAAGCATAATAACAAAAACCAATCCAATTTGATATACTCACATTGATGTTTCATCTTTAAACATACAATTATTAAGTTTATTGAATCTTCTTTAATGCATAATAAAAATTGGATTAAAAATTAAGTACAAAATCAAAACTTCTAAAAATAAATTATTGAAAAATTTTTTTTTTTTTTAACTCACCACAAAATTCATTCATTATGGTCACCAACCAAAAACGATGTCCCCAAGAAGATGTACATGTTCTTTCGCTTTTGGTTGGTGACCATAATGAATGAATTTTGTGATGAGTTAAAAAAAAATATATTTTTTTTTAATAATTTATTTTTAGAAGTTTTGATTTTGTACTTAATTTTTAATCCAATTTTTATCATGTATTAAAGAGGATTCGATAAACTTAATAATTGTATGTTTAGAGATGAAACATCAATGTGAGTATATCAAATTGGATAGGTTTTTGTTATTATGCTTGTGTAAAGCCTAAATAAAGTCATTTATAAACAATGCATATCAAGCAAAGAAAGAGAATTGTAAAAAAATACTATTAACAGAGTAAGAAGAAAAATTTAATGTCGCCCTCTGGCAGTGTCCAGCCGCATTTTATACATTTTCTTGCCTCAATTACAACAATGTCGTTCCATGTCTTTATAGTTTACATTTGTCATTGGTTTAGGTGAACTTAATTTATTTATACCTATACAAAATATATATATTTTTAAATTCCAGATATTTTTTAGATTGTCTGGGAAGTGTTTAGAATTGTGGTAGGAAATTCCAAATAAAAAAAGAAAGAAAATTGAACGATGCCACAAATAACTTTTAAACAATATTAGAATGCTGAGAAATAATAGAGTCAATATTAAAGTACACATAACTTTTCTTATCCCTTTTAATGAATAAAAACTTCACAAACAAATTTCATAAGATTTGTATTTCGGATTACTGTTTAGAAGTGTCTAAAAGAAGAAGTGTTCAGTGGAACATGTTAAATTTTTATAAAACAAGATTTCTATTAGTTTGATGATTTTTTTTAAACAATAGAAAACGATAATTATAGGTATACAAGATACTTTTGTTGGTTCTGAGTGCTGTCCATTTTTATAATTTGAAAAAGGAATTATACATAAATACGATTTCGAATACATGGAAACCACAACAACCTTTTGTTTAGTATCTTTTTTCAAAATATCAAAAGCTCCAAGTAGATGTCTTGTGTTAACAACAGTAGGAATAATCATTTATTTGGTTTTCAAGGTTGCACTCTACAACTGTGTTCTTGACAAACAGCGCCATTTTCTCCTTTTGCGGTTTCAACGTTGGAATTACTATTCAAGTTGCTTTTATAATTAGCTTCATTGCCTAAAATTGAAACTTTGTTTTACCAGCAAGGAGCTGAAGCAGTTCTCCACTGAAATGAACGACTAATGGACCTTCAGACGAAACTGATTTTCTGCCCACAAATGGAACACTGGATCAATTTTATCTTATTCTGGAGATGCTGCTTGGAAACAATGGCAAACTAGATACATCTTTACTATACGTTGCCGCTGTTGTTGCAGTGAGATGATAGGCTACTTCTCGATCGCGATCGCTAACATTTGTTTTGTCCAAAGCTGTAATATTAGAAGAAACAGCAATAGTGGCAGCAGTTCTTGTATTCTTTGCTAGCACTTTTGATATTGATGTAATTACTTGCCTGAATCTGATTTTTTAGATGGTGAACTTTTAGATAATGGCACCTTTACGTTCTTTGGCATTTCTTCCTTAATTTTTAATGCTTTGTGCGTCTGTTTGCTTAATTTCCTCTTTCTTGGCTAATTGATTGTCATTATTACCCATAATATGTTTTCATCTGAGTCGTTGAATAATTATTATTTCTTAAACTATCCAAAATATATTTTCTGTGGGAACATGTAGATCTACAGGGAATTTGTTACTTTCGTCTTAGGTGCCTGTGGCATCTCTAACAAGCATTCAATTAAGTTCTAAGTAATTTTTAAGGATGTTTTACCCACAAAAAAGAATTTAGGAAATTAGGCGCATATTTTGACTTCTTAAATATTAATTGTATGCTTAGCATTATGTATGTAAAGGTATATGTACCTATTTATTATTAAAAAAAATTATTCTCGACAGTTTTAGCATTTGATAAACGCACTGTAACGATTCTTGTAAAATTGTATAATATTTAAATCACAATAGAACTCGAGTGAAGAATGTGGTAGAATTGAGCCATATTTTATTATTATTCGAAAAATAAAATAATATTTTTAAATAGATGCAAATAATAAAATTTTCATATGTAATTTCTAGTTCTAAGAGAATATTTGGCTAATAATAATTTTGTTTTTACTTCTTTAGCTGAACTAAGAACGAGTATAAACTCTTATGGGTTTTGTTAGAATAAAACTGATTAAACTTTACCACGAAAATAAGAAGAATTTCACATATGTAAGAATGCAACTTTTGTTACTGCCATGTGAAATGAAATTGTATAATATAAAATTTTGATTACTTTGTGCAGATCGGGCTGCAGAGGAATAAAATTTGCTGAATTAGGTTCACGATATTGAATTCGACAAAAAACGAGTGCTCTAGTTTTTATAAATTTATATTTTATATTATAAAGTAAATAATAGGTAGTGCTTCATTTATCTAAAATTGTGGCTGTTTCTTTAATTGGGAGTACGTCACAAATAAAATTGAAATGGTTATGGAAACGAAAAATAAATTCAAAAAAACCATTTAAGTAGATAGTTTCAAAAAATTAATAACGGGAGGAAAATTAAATAAAAAAATAAGTAGGTAATACTTGATATGTGATCTTTTCAATTCTAAAATGTTTCGAATTTAAAAACCAGTCGATTATACTCAGTCTATTAATATATACATAGGTAGTACGAATTACAATTAAAATGTCACCTAGTGCACAGGATACTAGAAAAAGGTGTTATTATATGACTGATGGTCGAGATGGTAGAGTACCTGCCTCTCACCCAAAAGTCCCGGGTTCGAATCCCGGTCGTGGCAATGGAAAATACTGTGAGAGGGATTTTTCCATTATACACGGATATTGGATGTGTGTCCCTTGTCTTTAAATGTGTAGCCCCCTCCCGCACAAGGCTCAGCCTTCTGGGATAAAGGGGGTCGTAATTACATGTGGTGTATTTATTATTTATTATTTATTATTTAAATCGTTAAAAATAAAAGATCATAATAATTATGTTATGGTAAATGTAAGATAGTCATTATGTTCTTGGAGGCGATTTTCGAATTCATTAAAAAATAAATAATTATCAAATACTATAATTACTTAGTCCTAATATTTTGTAATAGAAAAAAATATTTTTTTAATAAATAAAAAAACTGAAATAAAAATCATCCGAAGTGACCATAGGTAATATCAAACAATAGACGGCCATGTTTCCTATATCTAGAGATTTTTTTGCCTTTGCCGTGCTTTCTTTAATTTTTACTAGGTATCTTTTACAGTATGAGTCTGCTTTTGATAACCAAATAGAACAGGTTTAGAATCTGAAATTAAGATGAAGAGCGCTTATAGGTATATATTTAAAAATTTTTGATTAGAACAATACAATCTATCAACCAACAATCAAGTTTTTCTCGTATGTGTTTTGTAACTTATAAGTAAATTTTTTAAAATCTGCATTTAATAAATACAAAAATATGTAATTTTCGGCAGAATCCACTATTTTTAAACGATAAATGAATCTAACGGTATTAGTAAGAAAGTTCAGTTTCAAAAAAAAAACAACAATTATTTGGGAACTATTTGTAGGATGAAATCAGTTGAATAAATGTTAGAAGATACGAAAAATTATTGAAACACGTAATTTTAGTTTATTTCGATTTTGTTTGTTAAGTTTTCTTTTAAATACTTAATTACATATTTATAAGTTCTACTCAAAACGCAATCCTTCTATTTTAATATATTTTTTACAACTTCTTTTCGATCACCGAGGATAAATGCACAGAATTTTGCCTTATCTGATACTTTTGGGTTTCGTAATAAATAATTTAGGGCATTTATACAAACTTATGTTATTAATTTCACAAATTTTAATTATTAGGGTCGTTTAGTTATTAAAAACCTCGTTGAAAACTAAGAATGTAAAATTATATTAAATATTTTGTGATTGTGAAAAAAATCGACTTCAATATTTCGAAATCTTGGTATCTGATTATCTAAACTATCTTCTAAAGCGAATAATTATCGGATTTGATGGAAAATTTAGATGCATTTGAGTTTAACAATGTCTTGGGTTAGTTACGTCGATTTGAAAAAATTTAAATTAATATTAACCTGTAACTAGTACTTTGTCATTTAAAAAATTTTGATGGTGAAAAATTATTTATCTATAATAAATGAATAAGTTAAATTTTGAAGTATTCGGAGTTTTTTAAAATCAATTTTGATAAAGAAGAACTTGTAGATATGACTGATGCTTAAGGTCAGTCAGAAAACACTGTTTGCTTGCCAATACCAATGGTAATCTGAAAAAGGACTTCCTGAAAATAAAAGCTTCGGACACCAACTTGATAGATTTGTGGATGAAAAGGGCTATCCAAATATCTGAAAATATATAGGGTATTCCATTTAAAAAAATGTGACTAAATGGCGCTCCCTGTATATTCATTAAGATAGATGCAGACTCATAACATATTAAAAACTTATATGCTACAGATCTATTTTTTATTTTTTTTTCTAGCTATATTTTTAAGCAAAATAAAAGGGTTTAAAAAAGTAGAATTTTCAAATGGTCACCCTGTACTATATTGTATAATATCAATAAAAGGGAACACGTAAAAAATGTGAACGTAGAAAGTGGTGTTCAGTGGTGCTAGCAGCGATTAAGGATTCCTATATTAGTCAGAGAGAATTAAGTAAGCTACTAAGTAGTAGGAATAAGTAAACGTTAGTAAGAATCGAATGTTGAAGAAACTAAAATGTATATCTCATTGAAATGCACCAGGAACAAGGTGATGCTGAGTTTTAAAAGCGTTTCCAGTTTTGTAATTGGTCCAGAAGAAAAATGCAAGAAATTGCTACTTTCTTCGGCAAAGTTCTGTTCTTTGCTGAGAAAATTAATTTCATAACAGGCACAATTTCCATTTTTGTGTCAATATCCATTTCTATCTTCACCTTTTCAGGAAAGTCGATAACCAGTACAGATGGTCCATGAACGTTTTAGAACGAATTATTGGAGAACACGTAATTTCTCTAAAGGTTCGACTGGAGTTATTTATAAGTTTTTGAAGAACTATCTGCAACAATTATTGGTTAACTTTCCTCTAAAGATTCGAAATAGGATGAAGCCTCAACAAGATGGTGTCCACCACATTATTTAAATTCAGCAACAAACCAGTTATATTATCAATCCACATGAATGGATTGGAGATATAATTACGCTCTAAATGGTCAAGTAGACCACCAAATCTTACAAAAATGAATTTATGGGGTTACATGAAAGAAATTTCTTGTACAGATATGACAACAACAATCCATAATATGAAGTTGAAGTTAAGAATGTTAGAGTTTAAAATAATAATTTCAACGTTTAACCTTAAATAATTGAATTCTGTAAACAAGTTCGACTTAACTGAACGACTATTTCAGTAAAAAAATATATCCAAGCGGTTGCGAGACAGTAAAAAATAACAGTAGTGAAAAGAGGCTTCAAAAAATGTGTTCATATACATGGCATATCATTTAAAAAGAATTGACACACCTAAAATAATTATATTTTTCATACATCTGATACACCTCTGTCGTTCTTCAACTTATCTAGCAGTTATACTTTATTGTGTTTTATGATACAAACAAGCAGTACACAAAGATTAACCTATAGGTACCTATACCTACCTAACAAAAAAAATAAATATGTATATTTCGCACGTCTGGCTCCATCCTGTCGACCCCCAAATCGTCTTGCAGCGATATTTTTGTTGTTTTAAGAAGTAGGTGTAAACAAGCAGTATGCAAAGATTCAGTCTGTTTACTATGATCTTCTTATTCCTACTATTTTTCTTACACCTACATTCTCAATAGAGCGGCCTTTAAAAACATGCTCGCGACCGGGTAACAAATTTAAGTTTTATTATCCTTCATGTTCAAATTAACGAAATACATTATAACTTAGAGGATCTAAAATCATCCAGAATATTTTTCATTGACTCCCGATCTATAAGGTCTATTTGGGATTTCCGATGAGATTATTGTATGTGGACTTCTTGAAAGCTGTTTGTCATTTTTGCTCGAAATACAATGCCGGAGAAATTGATCAATCTGCCTATTTTTCGAAAAAAAAAAAAAGAGTGTAGTATAAGTATTTCGTATTACTAAGTCATAAGCCCAACTCAAATTTATCCCGCTTTGTGTCAAGTAATATGATCTACAGACCGAAGTAGATCTTGTCTTCGACGAAACATCTCTCGTTATCGACTTCAAACGAAACATACTGTTGGTTAAGGTCAATTTTCATTTTAAAATAGAATGACTCTGCTAGAGGAGTGAAGACTGACAATATGTATGAAAACAGAAGGACAATTCATATTGAGACATGGACAAGAAAACAAATGCGACAAAGAAGGACCCAGCATTAGTACAGTTGGATAAGAACGCTGAAAGCCAATATTTTTGCCAGAAATAAAATTTCCCCTTTCATTTCTACTTGTCCTTTACTGTCTGCTCCTAGTTGATTTCTTAAAGTCGTAATCTATGTACCTACTTATATGTTCTAAACTAGAATAGTCTTTCTTAACTTAATTATCAGTATTCACTGTAGGTCTTAGATTAATGATACCGAAGTATGTTAACTGTGGCAGTCCAATACTAGAAATACTAAATTTTAACTTGTACAAAATCTGATTTATAGGCAAATATAAGGTTATTTGTTAAGAAAGAGAAACGAGGAAAGATCACTTTTCGTGATCTTTCTCTGTCTCGTTATTTGGCGATGCTAAATTTGTTGAAAATAATATGTTTAAAAATCTTTAAAAAAATGTTTATTCGCTGTATTAGAATTTGCCAATTTTTTCATCATAAGGGAAATTTCTCTGGAGTCACCTTCTTAAACAATAGTTTATTAATGCATTGTTTATGGATGCCAAGTGCCGTGTTTACATTGCCATTTATTGGTATTCCATGACAGCTGCTGTGTATCACTTGCACTAATGACTGAACCAGTATCGAATCGTTTAGACTCGACCTGTAGATATATTCCATAATAATTTCCTATCAGAGACTGATTTGTGTAGTTAATTTTTGTTTTCAAACAACATTCTATTAGAATTGAAGATATTGAAGTCGGACGCAACCAGCAGTTTATATGTTTTGTTCAAATCAAATGGTGTATTCTTCATTTATTAATATTAATACTATTATTATTATTACTAATCACAATATATACTTATGTACCTATAAATTAAAAAATTTAACACTCTTACTTGTAATTTTATTCTATTAAATTCGTAATAAATTAATTTCATAATTGCAGTGTAATGACAAAACTATCGATTTCATTTACTAGCGCCTTCGCCATTTAGTCGAATAGAAGTAAATAAATTTAAAATAGAATTTAATAAATGGTAATAAAATTAATGATGCACATTATTAACACCACTTTAGAAATAATTTTTTGCGTTTTAGTGTTATAATCTGAGATATATAATCATGGATTATATTTCAATAAGCATTTCTCCAATTTACAGTTTGCATTTTTAGGTAAGACCTGATATTATATAATAATAATAATAAATTACCTTATTTCTAAATTGTTTTATAGCAAACAGAATAAATAATATAAATTTATTTTAATCTATGAAAATGGCGAACTTCGGGTGATGCCCACTCTACTACTTAACTACATTTTTTTTTCTTATAGTACATGGGTTAGGCATATGTTTGAATAAAAGTTTACAAATTCATTTACAAAATATCATTTACACAAAAAAACAAAATGTATGTTTTACCCTATACCTACTTATTAAAAGAAGTAGATTTTCGGAAATGTAAAGTACGGATACATAGGCGGAGTTAAAATACTTTTGATTCGGGTATTTAAAATGTGCGTACAATATTAAAACTGTAATTTCTTTCTGTAGGATGTTTTACTAGTAAAAATATTCTGTTACAAAATACAGCTATGTACTAATTTTTTTTGTTTTATATTTAACTAGTCTAACTCTTTAATTTTTGGGGATATTTCTCGTATTTCTCGACATGACAAACAAGTCTTGCACATGCATTCTGAATGCGCTGAATTCTTAGACTATCATATACTGTAAGCCATGGGTCATATATTATCACCATAATTAAAATGTGTGAGGACAAGTGCGTTGCAGAGTATTATTATCTTCGATTTGTATGAAAGTTATTCAAAGAAAAGAAATAATGTGACTGATGGTCGAGAGGTAGCACACCTGCCTTTCACCCAAAAGTTGCTGGTTCGATTCCCGGTCACGACAGTGGAAAATAATATGAGAGGGATTTATCTACTATACACGGATACTGGGTGTATGTTCCTTGTCCTTAAATGTGTAGACAAGGCTGTTCTAGAGCCTTCCGGGATAAAGTGGGTCGTAATTACATGTGGTGCTATTATAATGTGGCTGGGTGTCATCTATAGAAGTAAGTGACACAAAGAGTTACCCAAGTTATTTATGTACAAAATAGCTAGTCAAGCAAATATTATTTTAATTAAAAATGTTTTCATCACTGCCTGCTTGTTTTTTGCCAATGATACAAATTAAAATTAAGACCTTTGGATAGCTAGAGACTACAGTTATCGGAAGACTTTATTAATTAATTTCCTTGCGTCAAGTATTTGTACATATTTTATATCACCAAATTAGTACCAATGATTGATTGATTGATTTTGAAAATGTGAGAAATGTGAAAAAATAGTATATCATATCAGCATGTAAAGTAGTTGACAGTGGTATAAGGAGTTAATTAGGTTATTTATGTAGAAAATAAATATTAAAAGACCTAAGATGGATGCCTGAGATACGCCACTGCTCACAATACACTCTAGAGATCTATTATTTAAAATCACTTCTTGCCTACAATCACTAAGATAACTTCCCATTAAATCCTCTGCATCAGATCCACAGCCATAGTGTAATATTGCCAAAAGCATGATTAATTCTATGGAATGCCTTTGAGTAGTCTAAAAGTATTAAAGCAGTTCCATTATCAATTTCCAATATAATATTATCAACCACTTTTAACAGTGCAATTGTATAACTATGACCTAGGAGAAACCCAGACGGAGTCTCTGCGAGGATATTAAATTTTCCCAAGTGATATTCTTATTTAAATATCTAAGAATTTTTCTATACTTTGGAAAGAGCAGGAAAACATAAATATTTCTTAAATCTTTAAACTCTTTGCAACGTAATGTAAGCATGTTTCCTCCTTCCTACTCTTCCGTCATCATTTATATTTTTGCCAGACAAAGGTCAATATTATATTCCTAACATAAAATTAAATAAATGGTTTACGAAACTGAAATAAATAAACTGTGAACAAAAATAAAAGTTTTAGTTCTCAAATCTATGAAAGAGACAAACAATACAATCAATTTCTGTTTACGCCACATTCTTATCTGAGGTCGTAGCCCATGGAGTAAATAACTTAGAAAGTTGAAACATAGCTATAGATTGTTTGGATATGTCATTATTACAACTTGAAGGTATATTTCAAGAAAATATTAAAACGAAGATTTCATAAGTTTACATCATTCATTTTACGTCCTTGTATGTGCGTGTGCTATGTGCATGAGTGTGTGTGGGTCTGTAAAGTGGATGAAAATGTAACTTTTCAAAATTACCACTTTATTGTAATTATTGTTATAAGCCGTTTATAATACATAAAGTATGAGCGCGATAGCCTTCGTTGGTAACTTCTATCGGGTTAGGTCGCTTTATCGCCATGCGGGGACCCAACCAGCGCGCTCGCCTGACTTGACACCATTAGATTGTTTCGTGTGAGGTTATCTAAAGGACATCGGGTACTAAACACAATCCATGCATTTGGAGGACCTCAAAATCGGATTCGTGAACCTGCTGCACCATCACATCGAATATATTCACAGTAGCTTGCACAAGGGGGCTATTACGGCAGTGTGAAACTTGTGTGGATTCAGAGGTTCACAGTTTGAACAACTACTATGATGCACATTTAAAAACTGTTGTTAATTACTTTACAATATGTCTTATTTATACCTACCAGTTATGCAATTGTAAAGTATTGAAAATACACATGAATTAGGAATTGGGAAAAAAAAGTTGAAGGCGGTTTCTTAAAGGTTGTAAAAAGCACGAAGGCTTTAAGGGAGTAATCTGAAGGACTCTTGGTGGATGTCTTTAAAAATTGTTTTATACACTGTTTGACGAAGAGATAGAAATAGACTCCGCCCCATTAATTTTATGGTAGCGCAGAACGGTGTACGCAATAGTCAGTTTTGCTCGATGACATTAATGAAAGCTGCGATAGCCACATATATATTATCTCAATACTCACAAATATATTATCTCAACATATTTGGATAGCCATCAGATTTCGATGAAAACTTAACCTTAAAAAAAACTGTTTTAACATTTAATTAATATTAATCGTTTGCATTACGTACCTTAATACTTACTTAATACACAAAACATATAAGGTTAATTCTTATACGTACCTTAATACACAAAGTAAGATATGTTTATATAAGATAAATCTCGATGAATTCATTAACATAAATAGAAGAAATAATTTCACAAAAACGAATATGACAGTTCAGTTGACAGTAAGGCAGGCTCCCCGTTTATTTGCGTTTTTCATACGTTTAGCGTTTATGCGTTTCGCGATCATAACATAAGCTGATTGGTCTGTTGCAAACTGCATAAAAGTTTAATACGTACTTGTAGAGTCGGCCTTTGTCAATCAAATCTAGCGGTTGCTTTGTAATTCGGGTTGTATAAATACGACCAATAGAGAAATTCTATTCAAATTTAGCGGGAATTTTTGAGGCGGAGTCTATTTCTATGTCTTGAACAGACAGAGTATAGTTCATTTTTGTTATCAAATAAAGTAGATACGTGCGCAGATAGATTTTACCAGGGCGGGTTTGAAATATTCCATGGAATTAAGAATCTATGGAACCCTTATCTCTTCTGTGCACGCACACATACCTATATAAACCGTTTCTTTGTAAGTATGTTTAAGTTAAAAAAAATAGTTGACGTTGTGTCAACTTTAAAACAGTTATTAATGATTTATACAAATTTCACAAGTGAGATGATATCAGGCTTAAATTTATGTATCGTGATATCAGGCCTTATGGAGCTTCCCCCTTTTAAAATTCACATTTCATAAACATAACATAACATAACATAAAACACACCACAGAAATTAGACAACATGGCTCAAGTTATATTATTTATTTTTTCGTTTAATTAAAGAAATCGAAGTGTTTACTAATTCAAATCGAATTACCCTCTAAAATGTAATGCATGTCTTATGGGAAAGTACGGAAACTGAAATTTATCGATTACCTATATAGTTTGACTTCCCACCGATAGAGGCGACAAGACCTTGGAGCTTGCAATCTACTCTATATGTAGCGAAAACTGCACGTTGAAATCTCAGAAGTACTAAAGATTTTCGTCTAAATTCACATTCCATTTATATACGCCAAATCGAGCAATTTTGTAAATTGTACGCAAATTGCAACGTCTACAAATTCAATTTGAACTAAAATTTAAATTTGTCGCGCTTTAAATTTTTATTTCATATCAGATGTACCTAAATTGATCTACTTCTATTTAATAAGAAACAATTTTTTTAAGTAAATGTTCTTAAATTGAATGTGATAGAATATTTATTGGAAGATGAACATATTTTTTTATAGACTACCATCAAATGATGGCAAAAATAGATATAACAATAAACTTTGAAACTAAAGCATTTACGAGAGCAAGCCGCAATTAATATACTAACTATTAATTAAACGCATAATAAAACATATTTATATTACCTCAATCCTAACAAATTAAGGCAGGATTGCTTATGTAAGAATCTGCTACAATATTTCCATCAGTAACAATCATTATATTTTCATTATATTTATTAATATTGACACTTGTCGAAACTCCCGAAAAGTAGTACGATCTTACGTAATCAAGGGTCGTTTTCAAGAAGGAAGCAGATTAATACTAGCCCACGCATTTCAAATAAACTGGCGCAATGTTAATTCTTTTAATATTAACCCTGATATGAAAGATATAAGTAAAAATTTATATTGTGGCTTTGAACTACGGTTAATGTGGGCCAGTTACATTAGAATTTCGAAAATTGAATATCAAATAGGAGACTCGTCAGTCTATCGTCCCGTGACATCAATCTCTATTTATTTATTAATTGGCGTTTATGATTTATTAAATCAATGAATAATACAAATTATTCTCTTTAATTGTTACGTATTGTTTGTAATTTTATTTGGGTTTTTTACAACTTACTATTATTTTATAATTGCTAAAAAAGAAACAGAAAAAACTAACATTTCTTCAAGTGCAGAAAATTCCTATTCGCTATAATATTAATGGTTAGAAGAGAATAGGAAATCAGGAAAGTCATGACTGGGTAAATTAATTTCATAGCTCTGTTATTCGTGCTGCTCTGATATTCAACAAATACAATGGAGCTTCAGAGTAAAAGAATGAGTTGCTATTTTCGGGCTAGTAATATAGGAGGTCCCTCTCTATAATATGTCTGCTGAGCAATCTTCGTGAAAATTGCCATAGAATAAACTGCTGAAATCGCAAATCACGACAATGTTTCAAATAAGTAAAAGAACTCGTAAGAACTGTGTCACAAGCTATTCTTAGGGGTTGCATTTCATTAACCATTTAAACAACATTCATTTAAATTCAATTATCGAGGATAATATATTAGTTTAATATTTAAACTCAAATAAATATAACACCGAAGTATAGACTACAAGTCTAAATAAAATATTTC
Source organism: Rhagium mordax (assembly GCA_963680705.1). Lineage (NCBI taxonomy): Eukaryota > Metazoa > Arthropoda > Insecta > Coleoptera > Cerambycidae > Rhagium > Rhagium mordax. The sequence goes on along the minus strand of OY796659.1, from coordinate 19,870,614 downwards.
CAATATGACGACACTACCGGAAATACCGGAAATCTTTGTTATTTTAAATGGAATGGGGTCTATTCTGGTTTCATATTTGGATTCTACATTAAATTGTGAGTTCAGAATGTCCCGGTTGTCAACACTTATCTGTCGTAGTTTTTGACATATGTCACATTTTTCGCAAGAGGTCCATTAAGATTTTCATAACTCCTGTACCATTGGAAATAAATAAATGGTTTTTCTTCTTATTCAATTTCTAAAGATTTTGTCGATATTTCGCTGACAGTATTTTTATGCTTCATACGCCTACTGCGATTTCTCAAAGTTGACAACAAAAAAATGTCAAAACTTAATTTTTTCAACTGGCAACTACCATTTCTGATGCCAAAAATTAATGTAGAATAAATTTATGGGCTACTTTTATTAAAATTGTGTATGTGTAGGTATATCATCAGTCGTTTTTTAAATATTGGCATTTTTTTAAAGAAATACAATTTTGTACCCCTAAAATGTTTGCCTTAGTTGTAGTAGGCTTTGGAAAAAATGCCAAATGGTAAACCTAGGCCACTGTTGTGTCATTGTTTCAATTCTTCTTCTTCTTCTTCTTTGATTTGTTTATAGTTTATTGTGAAAATAACAGAATAGTGCCACGATTTCAACTTCAAAAATTCACATCTATCTCAAATGACAAAAAGAAAATTTCTTAGACTTAAAAATAATGTTGTTGATCATGTTAGTTTTAAGCCTGTTGGAAGAACTAAACCAATCACAGGGAATGAAGAAGATGAAATTAACGCCCTGATGGGATATTTTTAATCATATCCATGAGCTTTCATCAGAACAGCATCTGCTGATTTGGAAATTTCTTATTCCTCATTGCAAAGAATTCTTTGTCGTCATAAGTTACATCCTTATCAATTTATAAGGTTACAGAAACTACATCCCAGAAATTTCGTACGCAGGATCAACTTTTGCGTACGCGTAATTCTTTACAAATAAGCATCTGGACAGACGAGGTAAAATTTTGTCAAGGAGGGCGGGCTATTTAATCGAAAAAATTGGCATTTTGGACTATCGAAAATCCTTGTATTGTAATAGAGGTGACATATCAAACTCAATTTCGTATTGATCTTTTCTATAATGGACAGTGAGGTGCGATATCTCATGTACGATGGAAGTTGTGGAAAACTACCTGGATGACATACCGCTCAATCGACTTATCAAACGTTGGTACGTTGGTATCAAAGGAACAGAGCTTCAGCATATTCAACTAGAGCTGTAGATGCCAAATTAGCGGAACCGTCGATCGTTGGTAGGGAAGGAGATGTCCATCACTTTGGCCCGCCCGATCTTCGGATCTTACTTCTTTAGACTTTTGCTTATGGGGTCGGGTCAAATAATTAGTGCACAAAAATTCGATTTTAAATTACAAAGAGTTGAGAATGAGAATAGTTGGAACTTTTGGAACAACGATACAACAGTGGTTAGGTTATCTTTCTCTTGCCCAGCAACTCAAGAACGAGAGATAACGTGGGTTTTTTTCTCGTTTATAGCACGAAACACATTTTTAACCCCCTTGGAGGGTAGTTTTTGGCCGTTTGGAGAGTTGGTTCGCCTCGGGGAGCAGAACTAACATTACCAACGTGTTCACAGTAAACGGGGGGTGACATAAGTGTTGCCGGTGGAAGACGTTAAATACGCGAATCTCCCCCTTTGGGGGTGGTTTTTTGGTCGCTTGGAGGGTAGGGTCAACTCGGGGAGCAGAACTAACGTTACCGTCGTGTTCAGCATCCTCGATAACGAGGGGTGACATAAGTTTTGCTGTTGGAAGACGTCAAATACGCGATATTCCCCCTTTGGGGGTGGTTTTTTGGTCGTTTGGAGGGTAGGGTCAACTCGGGGAGCAGAATTAACATCACCATCGTGTTCAACATCATCGAAAATGCGGGGTGACATAAGTTCTGCCGGTGAAATATGTCGAATACGCAATTCTCCCCCTTTGGGGGAGGTTTTTTGGCCGTTTGGGGGGTAGGGTCACCTCAGAGAGCAGAAAAAACATCACCATCGTGTTCAACATCCTCGAAAACGGGGGGAGGTGGTAGTTTGGCTGACTCCCCAAATATTTGTATGTTCGTCCGACTCACCGAATGCACTAATTGTTGCGATGTGCATCACACAGTGCCAGTGGGTCACTAATGGACTTATGTTAACATTTTTCTAATGTGTAACTATCAACGTTTAATAACTAAACTATTAAGGCTGTGTCAACGTATAGTTAACCATTCGTTATAACCAGTGATAGTTGGAGGGAACGACCGATATTCAATTAAGTCAACCAACCGCTGTCACAACATCTGATTTAACTCTTGGCCGTTGAATTCAACGCAGGTCGTGACGAGCTTTTAATATATCGATATCTCGATATCGATAGATTAACGGTAACCGTCGACAATGAATGCTTCCTCGTATACAGGTTTCGCAACTTCCTGAACTAAAGATATAACACTAGATAGACACTATGCACAATACACAATTCAACTTAAACTCCTGCCCAGACAGGACTTGTTCGTTCACTCTTCTTTGGCTTCAGCCGAAGGGTCAAACCGACGCAATTGCGAGGGTCGTAGTTATGGGGTCAACACTAATACTAGACTAATACTAGAATGCAATAAAAGAAGACATAGGTAATAAATAAAGATATATATTAAATAATCATCATCATACATATAGAGCCTCACCACCATAACCACGATACCCCCACAAGGGGTCAGCGACCGCGACGGCCGCGCTTAAAGAAAGGCAATTTAGTGAGTGGGACTTATGAATGAAATAGGTAAAAACCTTTACTTAAAATTTATTGTAATATTCTCCAAAAAGGTATATGCCGTTAGACGTCCGTGGATCTTTCAGAAAAGGGGAAACTCTTCCAATGCTATCTCACGAGGCGGTCACCTGGTAATAATGGGGGAATGCCCCGGTACCCGTGCGCACCGCACTGAGGCTTATCCTAGCCTAATTTAATCAAAAATACCATAATTCGCATAGTCGAGATCATTGGGAGGTCTCCCTCTATATATACGAAAATGACCCGAGACCACTTCACGTCGCCACGTGGCATCGCAAAATTCCACAATCTCACTTTGTAAGTCAGTTCCTAAAATTTCAAAATGGTGCTAGCAGACACGATCCCGGTAGAGACGATGACCGATGGTAAGGCGAGGCCAGCTCAACCATCCTTGGAAGCCGTAGGTCACGGACTCACGAGGAATTCCAGAACGCGAGGGTAGAGTGAACCTATTCTTCCGTAGACCAGTGCGACCACGAAGGTGGCTCAGTCTATGGTAGATCTGATCAAGAGCTACCGATCTTCGGTAGATTCACTCTCGCGCCTATGTGGACTCTTTCCTCGTGATCTGTTAGACCGGCTTATGACAATGATCATCTGCGCTATGATCATTGTTGTTGCGCAGTCCGTCCTTCGAGGAATCGGTACTGGCTGAGGAAAATGCATATCCTTGGTCGTCTCTACATGCTGCATCGTGCCTGGATAATGGCCGAAAAAGATAAAGGGAATTTTGGAAACTGTACTGAAAATCGTCTTTTTTGATAAAAAAATGGTGTATATGGAACAGATGTTCCATACACATCATTCAAGCCTTAGCTTGTATGCTTATAACTAAAAAGGGATCTTTGGACTTATAGCTACTTATACTGCTTCTCCTGCGTACATTAACATAACCACCTGTACAACTAATGCCAATGCAAGTTCTAAAGAAACTTCCCGTTCTTCAACAGTTAAGTGAGTTTGAAACAGACAGAATAGTAGAGTTACGAGACGCCAATACATATTTATTTTTTTTAAATTGATATAGTTGGTCAAAATCTTTTAATAGCGTTGGAATGTCTGAATTTAGAAAGAAGAAAGTATATTAATGTCGTAGAAGTATTGGGTCTGCCTTTAGAATCACTACAATCAGATTAGTAGCAAATTAATACCGGTTAGCTGCTACAGGTGAACAGCTTTCTATTACATCCATTTATAAGCAAATCACCTCGTGTTGGCGCTGATCTGGAGGTACTAAGAAGTAACACTTCATTGATGATAATAATATGCACAGTGGTATGAAAAATGATATTGGATTATGCCGACATGAATCCTGATTTAGTTTCTGTATAAATAAGTGTTATTAATACCGTATTAGAAGTTTCAATGTTGTAATTTGAATATTTATCTTATGATAAAAAATGTTACATGTAATTATTGGAGAAAACATAATTCCACATTCCGCAGCAAAGCCGTTTTTTAAATTTAGGATTGAAAAAGCAGAAAACTCTCCAGAAGGTCCTTAAGAAATCACCCTATTTAACGAAAAATAATCAATAATATAACGGCTTAGTATGCATTTAAATAAAAAAATCTTTTTGTAGCGCAATTCTGATTAAACTGTGAAAGAAAAAATTAAAATTATTCAAGCGGTTTTTTTTATCCCAATACTTCTGTACCCTTGCCAACAAGAATTTTATTATTTATAACTGGTGCCACCTTACAATTATAAATAAAACCTCTATTGTTGGATAACGCCCAATAGACAGTTTGATTCTTCCACAAACTTTATGATTTGCATGTGCAATTTATTACTTGAGTTGGTGCATTGTTTTCCAATTATTCTGATTGCGCGTCTCTATATCTCGTATGCACGCGTGACGGACCCTTAAGCATTTCTCAGATGGGTTCATCGTAGACGTGGAGGAAGTTTAAATATTCTGTTTTGTGAGATGTTAGACTCTGTAGGTTCTGCAATATGCCGATATGCACGTGTTTTCATGAGATGCCAAATTAGTTGTCATTTCTCCAATTGCACGTGTATGAGGTAGACAGCTGCAGTATATTGGTTCAAATGTTTGAAGTAACTAAAAATAAATGTGTGCATTCGCCACTTTTAAAAACTGCTTCCTAATGATAAGTAGAAAAAAAAATTTTAATCAAAACGTTTTTTTCTCGGTTTTTTTTCAACAAATTCGTACTCATCAAATTTATGATGCAGTATGCTATAGATACTCTTATTTGTTTGTTATTTACCTAAATTAGAAGAGCAAGTATATTGCCGAGCCCTTAGTAACAATAAATGACAGAATACAAATATGGGGTTCGTGGCAACCGTGGCAATAACTGTGGATCTTTCTCATCACGAGAAATTCACCTCTCTGCATAATTTAGTAACATACATTCTGACACAAATACTGTGGCTGAGCACTATCTTTAGAGTGTCCCAACCATACGAAAAACAAAATTATACCTTTGTTGTTCAAACATGATAAAATGGCAATTTAGGTATGATAGATATATTATATTCCATTGTGTCCTTGAGTACAAATTATTATCTCTTCTGGGTTCGAGTCCCAGCTCCGGCAGAAGGCAATGTCGGAGGGAATGGGTGTATGTGGTGTGTCCTGGTTGAGTATGGTGAAATAGCTTTAAGCTAACTCAGTCAGTACGTTAATATAAAATAAGACCATTGAAAAATAAAAAAAACCCTTAATTAGTTTTATTGGAATATATTGGCCAAATGTATAGCGATTTTAGAGAACATTGACTTTTCCGGTAGGTATTCCACAAATTTAAAAAAATGTACATGAACAATGGAGACAACCCAGATATTTTACACTGCTGCACTGTATACACTAAGTAATATATAATTTAGAGTAAAGGCAATGGACTATAATTTTATGGATTTTTGAGTTGATTGAAGGAATCGGGTTCAATCAATTGTTCAACTTTTGACATTTGTGCCAATCAGAACAGACTGAAATTACTAATAATGCTAATACAGAAGCAATAAAGGTTTTAAACACAATCTTGTGTTTTAAAATTCATCAACCATCTGATGAATGTGGACTTAACCTGCGTAATTGTAAAGTAAAATTAGTTTTGATTAGATGTGTAATTTTAATTTTTAAAATACATGTGACTATCTCCGCACCTGCCAAAAATTTTTTCCAGCAGTTCTTGTCAATCGATATTTAAAAATATAAATTGTGTTTCACTATTTAGAATGGTTTGAGTCTGAACGTAATTAAAATGGTGTCAACCTGAGTTCAACATTTCATCCTTACATTTATGATTATATCTAATAATATATTTGATAAAACAAAATTTAACAATAGACAGAAATGCATTTGGGTATAATTTTTTTTATTAATTGTTGAACTTTCAGAATTTGTGGGAGTTATGTTTATGAATCGATTTTTCGAGAAATTGAATATTTGTATACCTCTATTGCTTAGGATTACTATATTGGTATAATAGCAGTCAAGTATTGTTATTGGTCATAAAAATATATTAATAAAATATACATTTCTTATAATTATTTTACCATTATTAATAATTGAACGATCTAATAAACAAATAAAAGTGGATAAAAATATCTTCTAGAAATATTAATGCATTGAAGAATGTTTTCTTTGAAGAAAACGAGTGTAGATAACAATTGCGGACAACACCCATCACATTTTACTTATACTATATCTATACGGTTTCTTCAATTGATGAAAAAAGACTATCCTGAAAATGACAAGTTGGTTGGCGAAATATAAGTTAATTGAAGTTTACTATGGTGTTGTGTGGAAATTAATTCTTTTAATATATTACAATATTTTATATAAATGCGCACTAAATTCTCATTTTCTTTTTTCGCACATATTCAATGGCTTGATTTAGTTGTCAATATTGTGATTAATTATGATGTCTATCGTATTGCCAATAAAAATCTCCATTTTGAAGTAAAAGAATTTTTAATAGAACTATCAAATAGATCTAGTATTTATTGCTACTAGAGGCAGGAATTGCCAGATAACAGGTATTAAAGAAAGATGGAATTATGATGGAATTTCTTAATGAGACCGCTGGTCACTAATCCTACCTGTTCTCCGTTATCCTATTGGTGTTTCCTTTTTCATGGTCGACAAGATCAGGCTTTTGAATAATTCCCTCTGACAATAAAGAAGTTGCTATGTTATTTTAGGTGTGACAACGTGATTTGAAATTAAAAATGCATATATTTTTAATCTATTGATGCAGTTGTTAGTCAATAGATGGAGTTATAAGGATTATATAGGACATTTAATAAAAATGCAGACTTAAATAATTCTTTAATAATTTTTAAATACTTACCCAGTAAAAATTAAATAATTTCATACATTTGTATATTTGATTTTTAAACAATTATTGTTTATTTTTGTGTATTCCAGAAGTTTCCAAATTATGATATCATTCTCCAACTATAATTATTAACATAAAATCTTTTACTATTTTTGTGATACAAGTTACGATTTTTTTATATAAAATATTGAAAATTGCACCAAAGAAATTATTACTAAATTAATGTAATTCAAATCACTTCTGCTCTATTCATCAAAGGCTGAAATTAGCTAGTTTATATTTATTTGTTATTTTTTAATGTTAAAGAAAATAAAACTAATCAGCACCAATCCACAGATTAAAAGTAAATATGTACGTTTGAAAGTAATACTTTGACCAAAAAAATATCTCTCTATAAAGTCAATCTTCTGAAATGGATGTCAATGAAAAATATTTCTTGCTTTCACAGGTGATTGAAATATATTTTAGCCACTTCGTATTTGTTCCAGTCCAAGTATTGCCATCTAAAAAACAAAGCAATTAAGTAAACTCTTCTTAACCAAAAACGTGAAAAAAATTATTTGATTGTAATAAGTCAGCAATGTAGGAATTCGCTCCAGGTAGAGCAACGTCATAGTTATTTAATCTAGATGACAACGTAAATCCCGTGTATGATTGATTAGTAACAGTTTTATTACTAGGTAGGTATATATTTTATTATAAAAAAACCTCGATATTTTTATGCTTTTAATATAAATATGTTTATCCAACTAGCCTATTCACTACTGAATCTTTAATAACACTAGCAATACTCAGATTTTTCAAAAATTGTACATTTTTGCTATGTTTCTTTAATTAGTCAAAATAGGATTTAAATGATGGATTTCATTAATTAACAGAACAAATAAGACTACATTTTTACAAAATCTTTTTTCAAACAAATCATTTCAATGTCAGTATCTAATATACTGGGTGACAAAGATATCACTAGCACTCCGGTTTGCCTCGTGTTTTTCAAGATATCAAAATAAAACTCGGCATAGTTAATATAGACGCAAAATGTCATATTTCGACGGATTTGGAGATTTTTGTGGACTTCTTGTTTACCGACTTCCGGTTTAGCCGAAAGTGACGCCAATTCTCGATTTTTAAATGGAACACATTTCTTAAAATTCTGGTAATTTTAGTTTGACTACATTGGTGAGTTTTTACGCCGACTTGATTATTTTAGAACCAGGTTTTGTATTGATTCTAAAATGTTGATACTGGGATTAACTTTAAATCATCAAAAATTACATAAAAAATTACGGAAAAATACAAATTTGAATTTTAATCCAATGGTACCGTCAAACTCAAAATCCATTGAGTACTAAACTAAAGCGATACCTACTTCTTATTTGTTTTTCATTATGATGGAGAAACGGTATAGGTATAATTTGTGTGAAACTATCCACACATTTCCGTCCACACTTTTTGATCTAAGGAAAACGTATGTCGAATCTTTATTAGGAGGGACTGGACGGACGCGCTCGGTTGCGAGCTGAATGCGCATGCGCAGTAATTGGATTGCACATACGCAGTAATTGGATTGCACATGCGCAGTAGTTTCCGTCCCATTAATACCTGGGAACTCTTTCAACATTTTCATGTATATTTCCAAAACATTACATTCCTTTAATAAAATTTGGCATAAGGAATAACATGACACTTTTAAGGCTTACAAATATATTACCCTCCATATTACATCACAATAAATTTGAGACTGCCGTGATATTTTACATGTAGGTACACCAACTGTATGTAAGAGGAGACAAAAGCGTAATAATTTAAGCGGTTATTGACTGTACACCTTTTCCTACGGCGTTGCAATGAATTCTCCATTGCATACAGCAGTTCCTACTTCATATTACTTAATATGTCAAAATTTGGCGAGGGCATCTTTTTTTGTTTGCGAGTTAGAGGGATAAGAGTAATAATTATAGCGGTTTTTGGGCTGCACACTTTTTCCTACGGCGTGGCAATGAATTCCACATGGCTTATGGCATTTCCTACTTCATATAACATATCATGTCAAAATTTGGAGAGGGTACATTTCCTTGTTTACGAGTAAGATGGATAAGAGTAGTAATTATAGCGGTTTGTGTGCTGCATTTCTTTTCCTACGGCGTGGCAATGAATTCTACATAGCGTGCAGTATTTCCTACTTCATATTACATGTCATGTCAAAATTTTGAGAGGGTACATTTCCTTGTTTACGAGTAAGACGGATAAGAGTAGTAATTATAGCGGTTTTTGGGCTGCATTTTTTTTCCTACGGCGTGGCAATGAATTCTGCACAGCTTACAGCATTTCCTACTTCATATTACATATCATGTCAAAATTTGGAGAGGGTACATTTCCTTGTTTGCGAGTAAGACGGATAAGAGTAGTAATTATAGCGGTTTTTGGGCTTCACACTTTTTCCTACGGCGTGGCAATGAATTCCACATGGCTTATGGCATTTCCTACTTCATATTACATGTCATGTCAAAATTTGGAGAGGGTACATTTCCTTGTTTACGAGTAAGACGGATAAGAGTAGTAATTATAGCGGTTTTTGGGCTGCATTTTTTTTCCTACGGCGTGGCAATGAATTCTGCACAGCTTACAGCATTTCCTACTTCATATTACATATCATGTCAAAATTTGGAGAGGGTACATTTCCTTGTTTGCGAGTAAGAGGGATAAGAGTAATAATTATAGCAGTTTTTGGGCTGCATCCTTTTTCCTACGGCGTGGCAATGAATTCTACACGGCTTACAGCATTTCCTACTTCGTATTACATATCATGTCAAAATTTGGAGAGGGTACATTTCCTTGTTTGCGAGTAAGAGGGATAAGAGTAATAATTATAGCAGTTTTTGGGCTGCATCCTTTTTCCTACGGCGTGGCAATGAATTCTACACAGCTTACAGCATTTCCTACTTCATATTACATATCATGTCAAAATTTGGAGAGGGTACATTTCCTTGTTTGCGAGTAAGAGGGATAAGAGTAATAATTATAGCAGTTTTTGGGCTGCATCCTTTTTCCTACGGCGTGGCAATGAATTATACACGGCTTACAGCATTTCCTACTTCGTATTACATGTCATGTCAAAATTTGGAGAGGGTACATTTCCTTGTTTGCGAGTAAGAGGGAGAAGAGTAGTAATTATAGCGGTTTTTGGGCTGCATTTTTTTTCCTACGGCGTGGCAATGAATTCTGCCCAGCTTACAGCATTTCGTACTTCATATTACATATCATGTCAAAATTTGGAGAGGGTACATTTCCTTGTTTGCGAGTAAGAGGGATAAGAGTAATAATTATAGCAGTTTATGGGCTGCATCCTTTTTCCTACGGCGTGGCAATGAATTCTACACGGCTTACAGCATTTCCTACTTCGTATTACATGTCATGTCAAAATTTGAAGAGGGTACATTTCCTTGTTTGCGAGTAAGAGGGAGAAGAGTAGTAATTATAGTGGTTTTTGGGCTGCACACTTTTTCCTACGGCGTGGCAATGAATTCCACATGGCTTATGGCATTTCCTACTTCATATAACATATCATGTCAAAATTTGGAGAGGGTACATTTCCTTGTTTACGAGTAAGATGGATAAGAGTAGTAATTATAGCGGTTTGTGTGCTGCATTTCTTTTCCTACGGCGTGGCAATGAATTCTACATAGTGTGCAGCATTTCCTACTTCATATTACATGTCATTTCAAAATTTGGAGAGGGTACATTTCCTTGTTTACGAGTAAGACGGATAAGAGTAGTAATTATAGCGGTTTTTGGGCTTCACACTTTTTCCTACGGCGTGGCAATGAATTCCACATGGCTTATGGCATTTCCTACTTCATATTACATGTCATGTCAAAATTTGGAGAGGGTACATTTCCTTGTTTACGAGTAAGACGGATAAGAGTAGTAATTATAGCGGTTTTTGGGCTGCATTTTTTTTCCTACGGCGTGGCAATGAATTCTGCACAGCTTACAGCATTTCCTACTTCATATTACATATCATGTCAAAATTTGGAGAGGGTACATTTCCTTGTTTGCGAGTAAGAGGGATAAGAGTAATAATTATAGCAGTTTTTGGGCTGCATCCTTTTTCCTACGGCGTGGCAATGAATTCTACACGGCTTACAGCATTTCCTACTTCGTATTACATGTCATGTCAAAATTTGGAGAGGGTACATTTCCTTGTTTGCGAGTAAGAGGGAGAAGAGTAGTAATTATAGCGGTTTTTGGGCTGCATTTTTTTTCCTACGGCGTGGCAATGAATTCTGCACAGCTTACAGCATTTCGTACTTCATATTACATATCATGTCAAAATTTGGAGAGGGTACATTTCCTTGTTTGCGAGTAAGAGGGATAAGAGTAATAATTATAGCAGTTTATGGGCTGCATCCTTTTTCCTACGGCGTGGCAATGAATACTACACGGCTTACAGCATTTCCTACTTCGTATTACATGTCATGTCAAAATTTGAAGAGGGTACATTTCCTTGTTTGCGAGTAAGAGGGAGAAGAGTAGTAATTATAGTGGTTTTTGGGCTGCACACTTTTTCCTACGGCGTGGCAATGAATTCCACATGGCTTATGGCATTTCCTACTTCATATAACATATCATGTCAAAATTTGGAGAGGGTACATTTCCTTGTTTACGAGTAAGATGGATAAGAGTAGTAATTATAGCGGTTTGTGTGCTGCATTTCTTTTCCTACGGCGTGGCAATGAATTCTACATAGTGTGCAGCATTTCCTACTTCATATTACATGTCATGTCAAAATTTGGAGAGGGTACATTTCCTTGTTTACGAGTAAGACGGATAAGAGTAGTAATTATAGCGGTTTTTGGGCTTCACACTTTTTCCTACGGCGTGGCAATGAATTCCACATGGCTTATGGCATTTCCTACTTCATATTACATGTCATGTCAAAATTTGGAGAGGGTACATTTCCTTGTTTGCGAGTAAGAGGGATAAGAGTAATAATTATAGCAGTTTTTGGGCTGCATCCTTTTTCCTACGGCGTGGCAATGAATTCTACACGGCTTACAGCATTTCCTACTTCGTATTACATGTCATGTCAAAATTTGAAGAGGGTACATTTCCTTGTTTGCGAGTAAGAGGGAGAAGAGTAGTAATTATAGTGGTTTTTGGGCTGCACACTTTTTCCTACGGCGTGGCAATGAATTCCACATGGCTTATGGCATTTCCTACTTCATATTACATGTCATGTCAAAATTTGGAGAGGGTACATTTCCTTGTTTACGAGTAAGACGGATAAGAGTAGTAATTATAGCGGTTTTTGGGCTTCACACTTTTTCCTACGGCGTGGCAATGAATTCCACATGGCTTATGGCATTTCCTACTTCATATTACATGTCATGTCAAAATTTGGAGAGGGTACATTTCCTTGTTTACGAGTAAGACGGATAAGAGTAGTAATTATAGCGGTTTTTGGGCTGCATTTTTTTTCCTACGGCGTGGCAATGAATTCTGCGCAGCTTACAGCATTTCGTACTTCATATTACATATCATGTCAAAATTTGGAGAGGGTACATTTCCTTGTTTGCGAGTAAGAGGGATAAGAGTAATAATTATAGCAGTTTTTGGGCTGCATTCTTTTTCCTACGGCGTGGCAATGAATTCTACACGGCTTACAGCATTTCCTACTTCGTATTACATATCATGTCAAAATTTGAAGAGGGTACATTTCCTTGTTTGCGAGTAAGAGGGAGAAGAGTAGTAATTATAGTGGTTTTTGGGCTGCACACTTTTTCCTACGGCGTGGCAATGAATTCCACATGGCTTATGGCATTTCCTACTTCATATTACATATCATGTCAAAATTTGGAGAGGGTACATTTCCTTGTTTACGAGTAAGACGGATATGAGTAGTAATTATAGCGGTTTTTGGGCTGCACACTTTTTCCTACGGCGTGGCAATGAATTCCACATGGCTTATGGCATTTCCTACTTCATATTACATGTCATGTCAAAATTTGGAGAGGGTACATTTCCTTGTTTACGAGTAAGACGGATAAGAGTAGTAATTATAGCGGTTTTTGGGCTGCATTTTTTTTCCTACGGCGTGGCAATGAATTCTACATAGCGTGCAGCATTTCCTACTTCATATTACATATCATGTCAAAATTTGGAGGGGGTACATTCCTTGTTTGCGAGTAAGACGGATAAGAGTAGTATTTATAGCGGTTTTTGGGCTGCATTTTTTTTCCTACGGCGTGGCAATGAATTCTGCACAGCTTACAACATTTCCTACTTCATATTACATATCATGTCAAAATTTAGAGAGGGTACATTTCCTTGTTTGCGAGTAAGAGGGATAAGAGTAATAATTATAGCAGTTTTTGGGCTGCGTCCTTTTTCCTACGGCGCGTGGCAATGAATTCTACACGGCTTACAGCATTTCCTACTTCGTATTACATGTCATGTCAAAATTTGGAGGGGGTACATTTCCTTGTTTGCGAGTAAGACGGATAAGGGTAGTAATTATAGCGGTTTTTGGGCTGCATTTTTTTTCCTACGGCGTGGCAATGAATTCTACATAGCGTGCAGCATTTCCTACTTCGTATTACATGTCATGTCAAAATTTGAGAGGGTACATTTCCATTTTTACGAGTAAGAGGAATAAGAGTAATAATTATAGCGGTTTTTGGGCTGCACACTTTTTCCTACGGCGTGGCAATGAATTCCACATGGCTTATGGCATTTCCTACTTCATATTACATATCATGTCAAAATTTGGAGAGGGTACATTTCCTTGTTTGCGAGTAAGACGGATAAGAGTAGTAATTATAGCGGTTTTTGGGCTGCATCCTTTTTCCTACGGCGATCTCACGAAAAAACGTATTCTTCACAAAATATTCTTACAGCCGTCCTTCGTCCTTTGGCAAACGAAATTCTAAGCGAAAATTAAAAGAAAAAATTCTCAGTTGTGTAGGTATATGAAATAAAAAATATTTTTCAAATAAAATAACTCAATACTCGGTTACAGTTGATCTCACGAAAAAAAGTATTCTTTACAAAATATTCCTACAGCCGTCCTTCATCCTTTGGCAAACGAAAATCTAAGCGAAAATTAAAAGAAAAAATCCTCAGTTTTGTAGTTATATGAAATTAAAAATATTTTTTCTTTTAATTGTCGCTTAGAGATTTTCGTGTGCCAAAGGAAGAAGGACGGCTGTAGGAATATTTTGTGAAGAATACTTTTTTTCGTGAGATCAACTATAACCGAGTTTTGAGTTATTTTATTTGAAGAATATTTTTTATTTCATATACCATACACAACTGAGGATTTTTTCTTTTAATTTTCGCTTAAATTTTCGTTTGCCAAAGGACGAAGGACGGCTGTAGGAATATTTTGTGAAGAATACTTTTTTTCGTGAGATCAACTGTAACCGTGTATTGAGTTATTTTATTTGAAGAATATTTTTTATTTCATATACCATACACAACTGAGGATTTTTTCTTTTAATTTTCGCTTAGATTTTCGTTTGCCAAAGGACGAAGGACAGCTGTAGGAATATTTTGTGAAGAATACTTTTTTTCGTGAGATCAACTGTAACCGAGTATTGATTTATTTTATTTGAAGAATATTTTTTATTTCATATACCTAACCAACAGAGGATTTTTTCTTTTAATTTTCGCTTAGATTTTCGTTTGCCAAAGGACGAAGGACGGCTGTAGGAATATTTTGTGAAGAATACGTTTTTTGGTGAGATCGCCGTAGGAAAAAGGATGCAGCCCAAAAACCGCTATAATTATTACTCTTATCCCTCTTACTCGCAAACAAGGAAATGTACCCTCTCCAAATTTTGACATGATATGTAATATGAAGTGGGAAATGCTGTAAGCCGTGCAGAATTTATTGCCACGCCGTAGGAAAAAAAATACAGCCCAAAAACCGCTATAATTACTACTCTTATCCGTCTTACTCGCAAACAAGGAAATGTACCCTCTCCAAATTATGAGATGATATGTAATATGAAGTAGGAAATGCTGTAAGCCGTGCAGAATTTATTGCCACGCCGTAGGAAAAAAAAATGCAGCCCAAAAACCGCTATAATTACTACCCTTATCCGTCTTACTCGCAAACAAGGAAATGTACCCCCTCCAAATTTTGACATGACATGTAATACGAAGTAGGAAATGCTGTAAGCCGTGTAGAATTCATTGCCACGCGCCGTAGGAAAAAGGACGCAGCCCAAAAACTGCTATAATTATTACTCTTATCCCTCTTACTCGCAAACAAGGAAATGTACCCTCTCCAAATTATGAGATGATATGTAATATGAAGTAGGAAATGCTGTAAGCCGTGCAGAATTTATTGCCACGCCGTAGGAAAAAAAAATGCAGCCCAAAAACCGCTATAATTATTACTCTTATCCGTCTTACTCGCAAACAAGGAAATGTCCCCTCTCCAAATTTTGACATGATATGTAATATGAAGTAGGAAATGCTGCCCGCTATGTAGAATTCATTGCCACGCCGTAGGAAAAAGGATGCAGCCCATAATCCGCTATAATTATTACTCTTATTCCTCTTACTCGTAAACATGGAAATGTACCCTCTCCATATTTTGACATGAAGTAGGAAATGCTGTAAGCCGTGTAGAATTCATTGCCACGCCGTAGGAAAAAGGATGCAGCCCAAAAACTGCTATAATTATTACTCTTATCCCTCTTACTCGCAAACAAGGAAATGTACCCTCTCCAAATTTTGACATGATATGTAATATGAAGTAGGAAATCCGTGTAGAATTCATTGCCACGCCGTAGGAAAATAATGCAGCCCAAAAACCGCTATAATTACTACTCTTATCCGTCTTACTCGTAAATAAGGAAATGTACCCTCTCCAAATTTTGACATGATATGAAATATGAAGTAGGAAATGCTATAAGCCATGTAGAATTCATTGCCACGCCGTAGGAAAAAGGAAGCAGCCCAAAAACTGCTATAATTATTACTCTTATCCCTCTTACTCGCAAACAAGGAAATGTACCCTCTCCAAATTTTGACATGATATGTAATATGAAGTAGGAAATGCCGCACGCTATGTAGAATTCATTGCCACGCCGTAGGAAAAAAAATGCAGCCCAAAAACCGCTATAATTACTACTCTTATCCGTCTTACTCGTAAACAAGGACAGATACCCTCTCCAAATTTTGACATGATATGTAATATGAAGTAGGAAATGCCATAATCCATGTGGAATTCATTGCCACGCCGTAGGAAAAAGTGTGCAGCCCATAAACCACTATAATTACTACTCTTATCCGTCTTACTCGCAAACAAGGAAATGTACCCTCTCCAAATTTTGACATGACATGTAAAATGAAGTAGAAAATGCTGTAAGCCATGTAGAATCCATTGCCACGCCGTAGGAAAAAGTGTGCAGCCAAGAACCGCTATAATTATTACTCTTATCCCTCTTTACTCGCAAACAGGGATGTGCACCCTTTCCAAATTTTGACATGACATATAATACGAAGTAGGAAATGCTGTGTGCCGTGCAGAATTCATTGCCACAACGTAGGAAAAAAAAATGCAGCCCAAAAACCGCTATAATTACTACTCTTATCCGTCTTACTCGCAAACAAAGAAATTTACCCTCTCCAAACTTTGACATGATGTGTAATATGAAGTAGGAAATGCTGTAAGCCGTGTAGAATTCATTGCCACGCCGTAGGAAAAAGGAAGCAGCCCAAAAACTGCTATAATTATTACTCTTATCCCTCTTACTCGCAAACAAGGAAATGTACCCTCTCCAAATTTTGACATGATATGTAATATGAAGTAGGAAATGCTGCACACTATGTAGAATTCATTGCCACGCCATAGGAAAAGGATGCAGCCCATAGTCCGCTATAATTATTACTCTTATTCCTCTTACTCGTAAACATGGAAATGTACCCTCTCCAAATTTTGACATGACATGTAATACGAAGTAGGAAATGTTGTAAGCCGTGTAGAATTCATTGCCACGCCGTAGGAAAAAGGACGCAGCCCAAAAACTGCTATAATTATTACTCTTATCCCTCTTACTCGCAAACAAGGAAATGTACCCTTTCCAAATTTTGACATGATATGTAATATGAAGTAGGAAATGTTGTAAGCTGTGTAGAATTCATTGCCACGCCGTAGGAAAAAAAATGCAGCCCAAAAACCGCTATAAATACTACTCTTATCCGTCTTACTCGCAAACAAGGAAATGTACCCCCTCCAAATTTTGACATGATATGTAATATGAAGTAGGAAATGCTGCACGCTATGTAGAATTCATTGCCACGCCGTAGGAAAAAAATGCAGCCCAAAAACCGCTATAATTACTACTCTTATCCGTCTTACTCGTAAACAAGGAAATGTACCCTCTCCAAATTTTGACATGACATGTAATATGAAGTAGGAAATGCCATAAGCCATGTGGAATTCATTGCCACGCCGTAGGAAAAAGTGTGAAGCCCAAAAACCGCTATAATTATTACTCTTATCCCTCTAACTCGCAAACAAAAAAATATGCCCTCACCAAATTTTGACATGTTAAGTAATATGAAGTAGGAACTGCTGTATGCAATGTAGAATTCATTGCAACGCCGTAGGAAAAGGTGTACAGCCAATAACCGCTTAAATTATTACGCTTTTGTCTCCTCTTACATACAGTTGGTGTACCTACATGTAAAATATCACGGCAGTCTCAAATTTATTGTGATGTAATATGGAGGGTAATATATTTGTAAGCCTTAAAAGTGTCATGTTATTCCTTATGCCAAATTTTATTAAAGGAATGTAATGTTTTGGAAATATACATCAAAATGCTGAAAGAGTTCCCAGGTATTAATGGGACGGAAACTACTGCGCATGTGCAATCCAATTACTGCGCATGTGCAATCCAATTACTGCGCATGCGCATTCAGCTCACAACCGAGCGCGTCCGACCAGTCCCTCCTAATAAAGATTCGACATACGTTTTCCTCAGGTCAAAAAGTGTGGACGGAAATGTGTGGATAGTTTCACACAAATATAGGTATATGAGTTTTTTAAGTGAGATATGAAAAACAAAAATTCAATAGTATACAGAGTGTTCCATTTAAAAATCAAGTAATGGTGTCACTTCCGGACATTCCGAACATTTTTCCAAATTCGTCAAAATCTGAAATTTTACTTTACGTCTGTATTACTTATGACGAGTTTCATTTTGATACCTTGAAACACAAGGTGCAAAACAGAGGTGGTAGTGATATCTTTGTCAACCGGAATACTTACTGATGCCGATAATAATAGAGAAAAGATAAAAAAAGGCTCGCACTGTATTATGTCGAATGTATCACTCACGTGTTGTTTAAGCTAAAAATGGAATTAAACAGTTTTTTATAAGGCTGAAGAATCTTAAAACAGATTTTCGAAATCTGTTCAAATATACAAGGAGTGAAAAAACCTTTTCTTAATGGAACATCTTATATATTTTAAGATATAAAGATTCGTCGCAATATTTTCAATGTAAATATATATTATCCTACATGTTATATGATTACATTACCCGTTTTTTAATTATGGCTAAAAAGATTTGGGAAATCAAGTTAGTTATAAGATAGTAAAATATATAAATAGTGCCGTGAAGTGCGAAATGAATTGTTTCGAAAATAATTGTTTAATTGACAGTTACTATTTGAATCATTAATATTTATTAATAATGAGTAATTTAAAACATTTAACTGAATTTAAAGAAAAACTGAACCATGTGCCATAAAGTGAGGTTATGTTGTAGTACCCAAATAGAGATTATAGACTAAATCGCCCAGTCCGTACCAACGTTGCCAAGTGTACAGAACGTGTAATACGTGTTACCCGAAACCTAACTGAACTTATTCTTTCTTTACACGCAGTTTGTCAGCGGCGTGATGGTGTAGCGGAAACGAGCGCGGCTGGCAAGCAGAAGGTTCCGGGTTCAAATCCCACATGTTCTTGTTTTTTTTTTTTATTAAATGCATCAGGCATGACATGAGGTCTATTAATTGCGAGTCCGGAGGCAGGTTAGTTCCCCTGATAAAGGGATTTTTTTTATTAGATTAAAGGAATTTTTTTTTATTAAGAGGTCTATTGCGAGTTAGAAGCCGGAGGCGATAGCCGGAGGCAGGTTAGATATGTGTGTTATTCCCCTGATAAAGGAATTTTTTTTTATTAGATTATAGGAATTCTTTTTTATTAAGAGATCTATTGCGAGGTAGAAGCCGGAGGCAGGTTAGATATGTGTGTTATTCCCCTGATAAAGGAATTTTTTTTATTAGATTAAAGGAATTTTTTTTTATTAAATGCTTCAGGCATGAGGTCTATTGCGAGTGTTTTTATGATATTTTTTTAGTGATAAACTAATGTTCCTTCTTTAACATAACATAAAAGGATACTGCACCCGCCCTCGCAATCTTGGGGCACTATCATGAAAACACGTTTTGTACACTTGGCAACGTTGGTACGGACTGGGCGATTTAGCCTCTCGTCAAATAGAGTTCGGAGTACCCAAACCCGACGCAGACGCCCTCTACATGCAAGCCTCTTATTAAACAATAAACATTCATCAAAAACAACAATTCATATCCATACTTATTTCCGTGGTGTTTTTTCAAAACATTTTTATAAATAATTCAAAAACGGAGAATGTAATCATATAACATGTATATATAGGGTAAGCCCGGGATAGATGGCCATACTAGGTGAGATGGCCATGCTTAGTATTTCATACATCTGATGATAGATAGCAGCGCTTGTACCATAATATATTCAGTTTATACGTCCACACTTGTGCAATAAAACATATATTGAGTTGGATTGTTTTTAACTGTAATACCGCGCGAAAACGAAATCAAGGTAAGTGAAGTAGTTTTGAGATATTACATGATCAATTCATATTTTGGTTTTTCGCATCAGCTGTTTAGCTGAAATTAAATATACAAGTAAAACACACTTTGAAGTTATTCCTAACCTCAAAATAGTCTCGTTCACATACGTCTTTCTATGAATAGGTGGGATGGCCATCTCTCCCTGGCAAATCGGGTGAGACTGCCACAGGCCACAGTAAACTATATTCTTTTTTCATATGCCAAACAAGTATTTACATTAGGAAACCTGGAGTGTCTCGAGGTTTAAGGACCCAAGAAATTCTTCTCCCGTGTCGTCGAAGCTGGTTAAAGAAAAAAGATCTTAACAAAAGTGAAATAATTTTTGCAAATAAAAAAATATTTTTATAATTCTGTACTTAATAAAACTGTTAGCTACCACTATTTTCAAAGGATCATTTTATTTATTTGTTGTTTCTTTAAACAAAAAACACACTTTTTACCATTACCAGCTATCCCATAGTGATATGGCCGTCTCCCCCACCGTATGTGGGAGTGATGGCCAATTGCTATAATTTTAAATTTTGCAAAATTTTCCTAACACTTTTACTTGTACACTAATTATATTTGGTTTATTTTGTAGGTAAGATATCATGTAAAAAATGTACCTAAACATATTTCTCGTTATGATATTTAAACCCGAACTACCGTCAAAAATGTTTCTTCATGGCCATCTATCCCGGACTTACCCTATTTGTAATGAAATTATCAGGAGGATAGTTAGAATTAATGATTTATTGACTTAAAGGTCATTGCGCATTTATGAAAATAAAAAATAAACGTTAGGAAATAGTAATTTTCGTCACAAGTCCGGAAGGTGACTTGTTACAGTCGAGTAGATAATATCTAAACGAGGCTGGAACAACACCTTACGGACGTGTGTCGAGTGATATTTTAGTTCATCCAGTCATTTCTTGTATATTAGTATATTTGTATAATTTGACACTTGGTTATTTTCGTATGTCATTTGACATTTGACACTATTTTTTAATTTACGGTTGATTTTTATATGTCAAACAACTGTCAAAAGGTATAATAACAGTTTGTGATTGGTTCGTAATAAGTTTCCGGTGGTTTCCGGTACTTTGCCGGCTCTGATACCGTAATGTCTCATTTTCCGGCCGCATATGAATACTGTACTGTGGTACTTTCCGGACGGGATGAAATAAAATATTCATAGTAACTCCGACAAATATAATTGTCTTAGATTAATGCTACAATAATTGCGTTCTAAAATGGCTCTCATGTTTGTTAAATCCAACAGATTTTATATTTGTATCTTCAGAAGTAGAACATCAATATAAATCGAATTGGATATTTTTATTATTATTATTTTAGTTAGTAAAAAACCTAAATACAGTTTTAAATAATACGTATCAAGCAAGAAAGTAGAATAATTTGTAACGATCGTTATTTTTACTAACATAATAATTAATAAAACATTATCAAACTATAAATTATTGTCGGCTAGATTGGAAATACCATCCTTGGACCGGTTACTAACTATGACGTCCATTAACGGTATCGAAGTCTGTTGAAATGGATTACTTAACTACTACAATAACAACACGATCACACAATGATCTCATTTTTTGTAGGTAGGTACCTAGATTTTGCTATTCCTCTATATATTTAATCTTTCTATTAAAGCTTGTTTATTAGAAGTCATCGATTGAAAAGAAGAAACCAAATTGACACAGCCGAATAATGAAAATTTTTTTTCTCTTTTTTGTTTTTTAGATCTGTTTATTGATTTCGTAGATCTTTACTTACTAGTTTTTTAAGCATACTAAAAGTTCAGGGTTATAATGATTAGCAGTTGGAACCTGTTAACCTGCTTTACTTAAAGAATTGCAGTATCAAATGAGTCAGTACCATAATGCCATATCTCATGTAGAAAATTGGACAAGCATGTTCGTAGATGATATTGATTTGCCTTACAAACCAACCATACTTTTATCCAATCGAGCATACGAAGAGCTGAAGAATGGATTGCTTACCTAAACCCCACCAAGTTTGAGCAACAATTAATTTGTAGGCCACAGAGTTTGCCACCTCATTAATTTTATATTATGTAGATTCATTCAATTGTCAATATTTTAGGAAACTATTTAAGAAATATTCTACTAAGATACCTTTTTTATATTATAAGTACAATTTTCATTTGCACATGGTTTTCATTCACATTTATTATTTTTAATAAAGAAACAAAAAAGAATCTACCTATTGTATTAAAATTGTTAATTTCCATCCACATAACCTACATCTACATAGATGTGGTTGATAATACACTAAATTAACCAAACAAGATATTGTCTTATTTACTATAATTATTATTCATGTAGACATGTAGACAATACGAAATTCACTTACTAAATAATGGAACAAAGTTAGTCAGTCTACATAGACTTCTATTCTAGGTACTTTGTGTAACATACGTGCTGTGGATGTATAAAAATAAGGTAAGTAAACCTAATTTGCAGTTTTCTTTGATTCTAGTCAATAATCGTGGATACTTCACTCAGTTGTTTACTTGCTTATAAAATATTTTATATGTATGTCTCTACCACAAATTTTCAATTTCTCATATTAGTTTAGTTTCATTCTACAAATACGTCAGCGTTTCTCCACGAAGTTGGTTTACTTTAGAAAATTGGATTGATCCAACATATATAAACCCATTATTGTAGAAAATATACTAGTCCCATTTGCCCTGAAAAATATATGTACTGAAACTGGTTTGACATTTTACTTAAAGTTCATACATAAATGTTGAGTGTGTACCTATAATAAATTTTTCATGTTATGCGAAGAGAATTCATTAAGTATGCGTTTTACTCATTTTTTAAATAGGACAGTAGTAATACTCGTTTTTTAATAAATGTTGGAATAAGTTTCCAGTGTTTTAATGATTTTTTATTATACATATAATTTAACCAGTGGCGTCGCAAGATATTTTTTTAAGTGGGTCCTTTATTGGATTCTAGTCGGCTGACTGGCCGAAACTACTTTTGTGATTTTTATGTTTTTATAACAAGTACCACACAATTACAGTTTATACATATATTCCTCTATCATATTAGAGTGTGAATTATGTTTTAAGTTTTGATTTTATTTGAATAAGTATTTATAGGTATTCTGGAAGTATAATTATAATTATAGAGTGAAAAGCCAGATATTTTTCACCAAAATTAACTAATTCTAAACTAATAAAAACATTCAAAATAAACTATTCATCTTGTCAACAAGACCAAAAAGAAAATTAATTTTCTAGATAGATAATTTATACCGGGTGACACAAGAAGTAGTTACCCCCCCCCCCATTTTTGTTGGTATTTTCATAGATGAAAATTTCAAAATTTTATGGTGAAATAAATACATAGATTCTCATATTTTGACATAAATCATGTGTTAAAACCACTTGATACCACCGGAAGTGGTAACAACTTTCTTATTTTAAATGAGAACACCCAATTTTTTTTTCAATATTTGAAATCTACATAAAATTCCCTTTCTAATGATGTATAACACATTGACATTTGCGTTCAAGATGGCGACGAAACATTATTTTTATAATAAATTTAAGTAGGCCATTGATTCGCCGCCAGAAAACAAAACGTGGTTGGGAGGCTGTGGAAACAAAAAAATGATTTATTGTTGCTTTGCGGTGTAACGAAGCAAATTTTTAAGCCTACAGATTCAGCTGGTAGTTGAATAATTTACTCGTTACTATTATTATTTTATCCGCTAGTATTTCAGAGTTCACCCTGTATAACCAGTTTAGTAAAAATACAGGAATTATTGAACCTAGAATTCCGCGTTCTGTTAATTTTCAGTTAATAAATTTATTTATTGTTTATTTATTTATTCGGGTACACCCTGTATAAAGGGGTAGAGTAATATCAGTACGTATTCAGGTAATTACCTGTGTTATAAAACCGATTCGTGTACAGCCGTTCAATTTATTTAAACGGGTTATAAATAAATAAACTTATTTATTTTTCTAGTTAAGTAATCCGTACGTTATTAATTCCGTTTCTTTCACTGTAATGCTCAGAAAAATGAGTAGAATCTATTCCGCCGATACAGGAGTCCGAACTAGAATTGTTAATAACAATTTCCGTTCGGGATTAATAAATAAATGAGTCAGAACGCGACTTAACTAGATAGCGACAAGAAACATACATTTCACGTTATCAGCGCGAGAAGCGAAGCGCTCCGGCCGTACCGATGTTAGTAGGATCCGGGAATCAATTTTAAAAATCAGTCTATATCGACGATCGACACACTTCAGTCCTGTTTAGGTAAATATTAAGCATTCGGCATATTTACGGTACTTGAAGTTAAAAGATAAAACCGCGTTAATTATTTGCTTTTCGACTTAGAAATAATTTGCGAATTATTTCAATATTGTGATAGATAAATTCATAGTCAATTATTAGAAAGAATTAATTATAAATTCATTCCGTGCATTACAATTGATTTATAATAAATCACTGTGTATTGTAATAGCTGTAGATTTGCGTGTTTTAAGTTTAAGTAAGGAATAAAATATTTCATAGGTTTTGAAACGTGATAGAAGGTATTAAAGCTAGTCATTTCCGTAATTTATTTAATTAAATAAATTTAATAGTCCGTCTGTCTGTATGGTGGCCCGATAGAATTCGAGACTAAGGAGGTGTGTAAATACCAACGCATTTATCTGTTGAGAGAGCGAACTCGCCAACAACGGTATTGCAAGGGTTAACACAAATCTTCCCCTCAGGTTCAGAGGTTTGTCTTGGGGTGCCAGTACAGTTGTGTTTTATTAATCAGATCTGTTCGTAACTACTCAGAATAATAGTTTGTGGTAAAAACCCCAAAACCTTGTGGATACGAGCGCGAATTTGCCAGTGTCTAACAAGTTGGGTTTTGACATAAACGAATCAGGTTGCCGGCGTAGGAATCTAAAAACACCCTGTCGAGAGAGCGCTAGCCAGCGTCCGGGTGATTAGATTAACACGGATAAACCTGGTTTAATAATTATTCCTGAAGTGGTTGTATAGGGGTTAATTATTACTTGTAGAATTATTTAAAGTAAATATTTAGTCTGAAAATCCGACTTGCCAGCACGATAATACTGATTAGGTTTTTTTTAGTAATTTCTTTTGTTATCACTGGAAGTTTTTACTGCCGTTTCTTTGACTGTACTATCACCTTTCAACGCACACGTTTACCGTTTTGAAATAAAATTCATTCATTGTTATCAAAGGTAGTTTTGAACACACGTACCGTAATTATTCCAAAGCTTACTTCAAATCTTGCTTAGTTCCGTCACCGCTTGTTAACCATCCTGCCATTGCTTACTACTGCTACCGCTTTTTAGATACCTGCATCCGATTAATTCTAGATTAATACCGTAATTGCACATACGTTTACCCGCTTTAGTACTTTCCATAACTCTGCTAGTCGTTTAGTTTCTTCAAAACTAGAACCTGCCGCTTGTAGTTAGTTTTGCATCCGCTTTGCTTACACACACCTCCGCTTGAGAGTTATCTTTTGAGTAGTTAATTGTAAATAGTTTCTTTGAGTAAAATTAATTTCTATTAAATTATTTTTGTAGTAAATACTTTAAGTATTGTTGTAAATATTTGTTGCTTGGTTTATAGATGTTTTAGAATACATATTTAGTTGCTTACATACTGCTTTGTGGTAAATTAGCCGTACTTATATCTACCACGTTGATTTGCTTTCTTTCGTTTAGCAAACGATGTACAATAAATATTTATTGTAATAAATGTGTTTTGTCAAATAGTTTCTGCTTTCTATATCACTAACATTACTATACCTTATAATAACATCAGTATAAGCCTCTAACTCTCAAAGTTTATACAGTCAGCAGTCGGGACGCTCCAGTAGAGCGGCGACCAGCAAACCTCGAACCCGGACATACCGTGTCTTCACTGAAGTTATCCGGCCCTATCATACTGTTGATAGGTCAAAGTGACATTCCTTCACGTTAAACAAGGGATTGGCGCCCGAGGCAATAATATTAGCGACAGTCATTTTGTGTAACATTAATTCACTATTTAGGAAAAGGGACGTCACAAATGACGTCCGAATAAGATAGCGTCACAGCTGATAGCATTATTTGCAAAGATTTGACATGCATAGTCTACTAGGATCATTTTCTTTTTCTCGTGTATTTGAAAACAAAAGCTGAATGTTTCACATTTTTTTTAAATAGGAACCTATGTTTTTTATGTGATGTGTGAATTCTACATCAAATTATCTTCATGATGATATACGACATGTTCCCTTTTATTTATTCATTAGCAACCAAATTCATCTTTGTCTTAATAGAATTGAAACTAAATTTCACAATTCTAATAAGACAAAGATGAATTTGGCTGCTAATAAATAAATAAAAGGGAACATGTCGTATATCATCATGAAGAATTTGATGTAGAATTCACACATCAGATAAAAAACATAGGTTCCTATTTAAAAAACATGTGAAACATTCAGCTTTTGTTTTCAAATACACGAAAAAAAGAAAATGATCCTAGTAGACATTATGCATGTCAATTAATGTTTGCAAATAATGCTATCAGCAAAGCAACAATAAATCATTTTTTTGTTTCCACAGCCTCCCAACCACGTTTTGTTTTCTGGCGGCGAATCAATGGCCAACTTAAATTTAGTATAAAAGTAATGTTTCGCCACCATCTTGAAAGCAAATGTCAATGTATTATACATCATTAGAAAGGGAATTTTATGTAGATTTCAAATACTGAAAAAAAATTGGGTGTTCTCATTTAAAATAAGAAAGTTGATACCACTTCCGGTTAAACCAGAAGTGGTTTTAACACATGATTTATGTCAAAATATGAGAATCTGTGTATTTATTTCACCATAAAATTTTGAAATTTTCATCTATGAAAATGCCAACAAAAATGGGGGGGTAACTACTTCTTGTGTCACCCGGTATATCTCATTAACGTTAAAAGTCAATATAAAATTAATAAATTATAATTGAGAAATTGTGTTTGGAAATATCACTAATATAGATATTGAAAAAAGTATTTCAATACTCTAATATGATGTAACACTATTTACATGGTTATGTCAAACAACAAAAAAGCGACTATCAGTAAATCTATCACACGAAAGTTAAAATTTCGTTTTTCTGTGTTTTGTCCTTGAAAAGATTTCATCAGCCAGCTTCACAGGTATAAGAATATAACGGAAATATTCTTAAATTTTAATTGCCCTAATTTTTTCAATAAATCAAAATAACGTAATTAAGTACATAAAAATATTTTTGTTGTTTGCACTTACAAAACCATTATGCTGTAGGCATACGGTAATTTCAAATTTGCTTTATCCAGAGTGATACATAGTGACCAAAGGGAGGTTAGATTTATTATCATTTCGGTTGAACACTACCACCAGCTACCAATAATAACTTGTAGCTTAATAATTTTTAAATGTCATATTTACTTGTTTCTGTTATTTTGGAAACAAATACGAATGAATTTTTATACAAAATTATCTTTATAATATTGATAGATAAGTATTATTCAGACCAAACCTGATTTTCTTAATGAATCCAAAACTAATTTGAAAATACTCTTTACTACGTAAATTGTGAACATTTGGTATATTTAAATTTGATTAAAATTAGAACTCTACTACATAGAAATTACTATTAAGTATTATATTATTATTTATTACATACAAATTATAAAATTGCTTTTTAAAAGAAATTAGTAAGTATAAATTTGATCAAATCATATAGACTAAAATATACCTAATCGAAAGAAGTTTGAAAACTTTAGATGAGTTTTAAGAGCCCAACTCTTATGGCTTTCTAGCTAACTGCACAAGTAATCCATGTTGGAATATACCGTTAGCGTCTTATCAGATTTCTTTGGATAATGTTAGAGATAACTTCTTCCTCAACTTTCTTTAATTTCATAATCAGAATTTTAGAACTGCCGTTTTAAAACAGTCATCTGGTAGATTATAAAATTATATAATTAATCAATTTTCGTAGATATTGTAATGAAAAGGGGTTTAATGTGAAAAATCTGCCTGAAACGCTCATCTCAGCTAAACATCGAAATATAACAAAGGTTTCATATGTTTCTAGTATAGTACGTTTTTAAACTCAAGATAGTTAGGTACATTTGTATTCTAAAAACCCTTAAATATTTAATCATCGCTTGTTTTTACTTTTTAGATATTCTTTTAAACCAATTTCACTAAATAATTCTAACAACCTATTTTTTTTCTGCTAATTTTATATCCAGTACTTAGTACCGATGACTTATTTAGAAAAAGTCAAGATATTATCAAAAGTTATAATGCTAATAGAAGTTTGGTAAATACTCTCTTTCGTATAATAATGCAAAATACAGCTCAAGAACTGTTTCATGAAATTCAAATATGTAGCTGACCTTATTCTTTTTTATTGCAAGGATAATTTAATTTAATTTACTTTTTTATATTTTACATGCATTGTAATTTGCAGTTATACAAAACTGGTAATAATATGACTTCGCTGAAACGAAGGCTTAATTTTGCTCGAATAAGTATTATTATTAAAATTAAATTCACTCACCTGTGGTTCTGAGAAACGAATTATTTAAATGTTTAAAAATTGTTTGAAAGTATAATTTTAACAATCATAAATATTGAAAGTAATACCACCAAATAATTATATTTTAGATATGTAAATTATAGAAATTAAGAGGGCGTTAACTTAGTAAGTCCCACTTGCAATTATGTTCAAGAGGTGGTTATGACTGCACTGTAAGTAGGGCCTCGTTTCTTCCACTCGGATTTAATTTAAATTTTCCACGAATATATTCACGCAAGAAATCAAGTAAATGACAGGAATATTTGCAAGAAAAGTTTTATTTTTTTCGCACCAATTATTTAGATAATATTCAGTATTAAATAACTCATGACAAATAAATTAATAGTAAAAAAACATTTTTAAAAACAAGCTTTTATTTAAATGCTCTAAAAAGAATAAAATAAACTTTAAATTAAATCAAACCCATCAATTTATTACATTATACAATTTATATGATATAAAAGCTTGTCGCGAGAGATTAATATTGTATTCTTGTTTATTTACACAGGCAAATCTCGCGACAAGCTTTTATATCATATAAATTGTATAATGTAATAAATTGATGGGTTAGATTTAATTTAAAGTTTATTTTCTTCTTTTTAGAGCATTTAAAAAAGTTTGTTTTTAAAAATGTTTTTTTATTATTAATGTAATTTTTATTTTTTTGTTTTTTTCGTATTCTTCTCAGCAAACCCTTTCATTTGATACCCATAATGGTAGATAAGAAAATTTTGTCCGCCATCTTGGGGCGGCCGCCATATTGAATTTAGTGTGATGTCATTTTATTTTTCGTATTCTTCTCAGCAAACCCTTTTAATTGATACCCATATCATGGGGGTGCATAAAAAATAACTAGTCCGCCATCAGTGGCGTAACCAGGGGGGGGGCCGAGGGGCCTTGCCCCCCCCCCCCAGTAAAATCCACGTATACCAAACCAAAACAGTGAACACTATACTTTACTTTGGGTGATTAAAATCTATCATCAGAAGCTTAAATCATCTTTCAGTTAGTTTTATCACTTAGCTTTGGCTCCCCCCTCAATTCAGTTCTGGTTACGCCACTGCCGCCATCTTTGGGAGTCCGCCATATTGGATTTAGAATGACGTCACTTAGCTAAACATGCATTGTTATCCAAACTAAACGTGTTTGCAAAATTTCAGCTCAATCGGGTGGGGATAACTATTTTAAAATTCAGTTGCAAGATTTGACCTAAACAAACAAACTAACATACAAACATTGCAAGTTAAATAATAATAATAATAATAATAAAAGCTTGTAAAAATAGGGCTTTCCTCACAAATTATTCTGTGATTTAAAATCAGATTTTTTAGGTTTTAGAGTGTGTCTACGGTAACCTGGTAGCTATAAATTAGGTATAATTTCAAGATTTATTAATTTTTGCAATTTAGACTATAATCAAAATAAAGCTATTATTGTAGATTGCAGTAACAACCTAAAAAAATAATGAAAGAAAATCTGTTTCATAAGTAGTTATAACTTTGCCATAATTCAAGTCAAATTAACCGTTTCACTCAAGCGAAAGGTCACCATCATTTCATAAAATACTTATGTTCAAGGTTTAGAAAAAAATATTTCATGCTGTAACTACAGAACAAATAAAGTACACTAGTACAGTTATAATAAGTTTACATACGTATTTGGATTGTACAACTTTTCATAATATACTTTAATCATATTTATGACGTCTCTTGATATATCAAAAGACGGTTTAGTGCATTGCAACTAACATGGCATAGGGCCTAGCGAAGTCATGGATCCGAACGGTAGGTAAAATATTTTACTACAAATTAGTCCCAATAAATCATTAAGACTCAATTAAAATTTTTAAGTCCCCATTTTTTTCACTTTAAAATATTTAGATTTTCTAGTAAAGAATTGTTGAAGGTAACGTGGGTGATTGATTATAAAATATTTATAAACATTATATTTATAAAGTAACGAAAAATAAGTAGGTACCTATGTAGAATTATTTTGGAAAGATATTGAAATAAACTGCTCATGGAATTAATCTCGTAATTTTTAAAAGACTGCATCATCTGGGGAATATTTTGAGGATTTTAATAAAAAAAAACAAATTCTGCAAGTTCATCTCTTGTCGAATCAGCGACGGAGAGTGATTTTCCATAAAAAATATGTTTATTTGTTACACAGTGTGTAGAAAAATGCAATGCAAAATTGTTAAATTTTAACTCTCGGCACCTGTTGCTATAGTAATTTCAGAACTGTCATCGTTAGTGATTTTGGTCGATATCTCGGGACGTATTTGGCCATTTTGTGTTTTTTGTCCTAAAAAAAATTACAGGGTTTTTTCAGAAAATCTGCATTTTTTCAGTTCTTTTATCTCGTATGAAACTCTATGAATTATTACCTAATGTGTTTAAGTAATGTTCCTATTAAGTCAACCATATCATTTAAGCTTAGCCCTGGTTGACCAATCTGTTTGAATTTTTTTTTTTTAATTCATGTCTCGGCTAATATCGGAGATGGACCTAAAAAAAAGTTTTCATTTTTCCTTCTTCTTGCCCATCGTCTGGACCCGGATCTTCTAAATCCAAAGGGAAAGACTGAGGCGCCTTTCTAAAGGGTACATGTTTGAAAAATCGTAAAAATCCGACAAAATCGCTTCATCTCAAAAAATCATTACTTTCTTAGGAGGCATAATCAAGGAAAACGATTAAACCTCGGGGTTTTCTAAATTACTACACCTATTTTTCAAAAACCAATAAGTACGCCGCCGATCCATTTCGAAGGTGGCGCGAGTTATTAAACTCGGCCCAGACGTGTGTCTAGAGAAATTTGAAAAATTGAAAAAATTACATAAAAAACTCACACGAAATTAGAGCGAGTCTGCCTGATCACCGTATTTTTTTTACCGACTGAAAACTTATTTTCACCCTTTCCGCAACATCGAATTAAACATTTTTCATGAAATTACCTGTGTTGTCATAACTCGAAATTTTGGTCGAGGGCTCTCCTACTAATATATGAGATAGGAGAGCTAAAAAGAAAAATGCGGATTTCTGAATAAACCCTGTAACTTCTTTTGTTGGACAAAAAACACAAAACCGCCAAATACTTCCCGAAATATTGACCAACGTCACTAACCGTCATTATGATTACAGTTTTAAAATTATCATGACGACAGGTGACGAAAGTTAAAATTTAACAATTTTGCACTACACCCTGTGTAACATTAAAAAAAAAATTCGTTTTTGAAAGATTACTCTCCTCTGTTGATTTTAATTGATTGATTGATTTGAGGAGACAAGAGACGAACTTTCTGAATTTGTTTTTTTATTAGACATTCCCGAAATGAAAAAATTAGCCGCAATGTCCCGACATGCTTTGCTTAAAATTTGTTATGTTAATAAAAAAAATGAGGTAATTTACCGTAACAAACAGCAATTTTATGTTCATACCTTGGTGAGTGTCTCAAACTTTAAAGTAAAAAAAAAAAATTAGAAATCGAATCAGAGCTGAAAGAGAAACTCATGTTATTTGTGGTTTAGATAAAGTATTGTCCCAAAGGACACCAAAGGGAGCAGACCTTTTTGAAATGAAACATTCTATTGTCCCTAAACATAATACCGTTGTACTATTTGGTCTTACTTTCACCTACAGAATATCAGATACACCGGTAGCAAATAAAACAGTAAATAAAATCCGGTAATAAAGCAATGCATTAACTGTATTACAAACATTGAAAAGGAATGGAAATAATAAGAGAAGTAAGGTATACTTATTTAAATATTCCCCGAGTTAATGCTTACAATTTATAATTGGTTAAAAAACAGTCCTAATGAGTCTCATGAGCAAATAATGTTGACCATATATTAGTTCTTTAATTATAATGTAGCTGAGCATTTAGATATCTGTATTCGTACCCATACTACATAAACGTATCGTATATAAACGTTCAAGGTGAAAAACTAGAAAATATTCATTCAATTAATATGGTGGTTTTATTTTACGCTAACGCAACGCTAATACTAAATCTGTAAAGGATTCAGATTACTGACAAGTTTCTATAGTGAGATTTGTATTAACAGTAGGCACAACTATTTGTATATCCCCACCATATGTGTATAGTTATAAATACAAATACTTGATATCGTACTTCTCGTAATCAAATGTTAATCATGTAGTTTGTTAACTGAATATGATAAGTTGGTTATATACAGTTGTAAATAATACGGTCATGAATCTTAATATTAAATATCAAATGTATACTTTCCAAATAAATATAGAGATAATATCGACGATAATATGAATAATCAAAAATGTAAATTTAAACAACTTTTTTTCTGAGTGAATAATAGCTCCTTAAACATTCAAATATTTTTCTACTTAATTTCTTTAAATCTTGTACATCTTACAATTTATTACACCTTACGGAATAAAATAATCAGAGATCAGCATATACGGACAATATTAATGACAAATGCCATTCATAATTAAGAACAGACCAATTTAACGTTAGTACAGTCGTGACAGCAAAAAGATTTATTTGTAACCTGATGAGCTGAATAAATTATTTAAAGAAATGTAAAAACTAGTAAAGTGTGTGGATTAAACTATTTAGGTTGGAAATCTGTTTTTGCCAGTACTAGGTATAGGTATCTACCAGTTATGGTGCTTCTAACAGAAAAATAATATTCAGCTGTAATATTCTATATTTTATTTGTTTTAATAGCTCTTTCTAAACTAAATCTATATATTTGTTTTTTCAGAATTGTAATTAAGGTCCATGTAATAAAACAGTTTTTTTAAGCCAACTCGGTTACTTTGGGATTTATAAAAAAAATTATAATAATATCATCATTTCAACATTTCAACATAATTCAAAAAGCAAGGAAATCCTGCAAAATATTATTTTTTTATCGTCTTGCCAGCTTAATATTCAGACTTATGAGAGATGCAGGAGATGCTAGTGACTAGCCTATCTTCCACTCACATCTGCAATCTTCAATTAAGCTCGTAGTCAAACTTTTCTTAATACTTCTTATTATTTAGGTTTTTCATTTTGTAAGGGGTATGGACAATATCATACTAAGTTTTTAAGTACTTAATTCTCCCCATCTAACCATTTTGGAAAGTTTGATAAACGAATGTTATTTTTATACACACAATATTTTATTGAAATTAGAGTATTAGATTTAATATACCATTACGAAAAATGTCAAATAAGTGCAATGAAAAAGCACGAATTGAGAAATAAAACATAATTAAAACTCACTTTTTTAATAAAAAAGTTAGTAATATTATTAGGTATTCTAAAAATATGGAGTTCGACCACAACTCAAATCAGCGGCACCGTAGATATAATAATTACTACTGCGTTACTAAATTAAAGTGTATGAATTTTATGTAATATTTTATGATATGACTGATGGTCGAGATAGTAGCGTACCTGCCTCTCACCCAAAAGTCCCGGGTTCGATTCTCGGTCGTGGCAATGGAAAATACTGTGAGAGGGATTTTTCCGTTATACACGGATATTGGATGTGTCCCCTGTCTTTAAATGTGTAGCCCCCTCCCGCGCAAGGCTCTTCTAGAGCCTTCTGGGATAAAGGGGGTCGTAATTACATGTGGTGTATTTATTATGAAGAATGACAAGCTCAAACATATAAAACTTGTCCTACCCCAAGGATCTAATTATTGATTAAGTAAACAGTAAAGGCAGATAGGTAGGTATATTTTTAAAATAGGAACTGCAATTTTTTTAAATTTTTTCCTTGACATTAAATTTGGCTTGAATTTATTATCCGAACTTAAGGGAAAATTGAATTATTGGCGTTTTCGTTGATTTATGTTACCCTTTGCAAAATCGAGATGGCATGTTCCCAATAGATATTTTTCTATTGCTTACTTCTCTATTAAACTAACTTTTCATAATAGAAATCAGACGTGTCACATTCGAAAATTATTCAACTTTTTTAGAAACTTCAACATGCCTGGAAACTATATAAAAACCAAACCACTTCAAATTGAGCATGGCAAAATTATTTTTTCGTGCTTTTTAATTAAGCACGTAATTAATTACTTAATTAATAGTTTGAATATGTTAATACTATGTGAAAGAGATACACTAAAATATCTTTCAAATAGGTACATTTTATACGGCTCCTTTTCCTTCATTTTAATAAATTTGATTTCCTAAATTTTAGAGAGTTTCTTCAGTATTTTAAAACAAGTTATAGATAATTTATTTAATATTACCTATAGTCTTTAATCCAAACTTTCATTTAAGGTAAAATAGTAATGGAATGAAATTTGTAGATATTTTACTTAATCTCATCTAACGGGAAATTCAAATGCTTAAAAATTAACCGCTTAAAATATGACAGTAGATTTATTTTCATTTTCTCAACTAGGTATATTTTTGTAAATGTTATTGCATTTTGTAAATGTTATTGTCAACTACGATCAAAATTATCATATTTTGAATGTAAATAGGAAAATTAGTGAGCAGGTAGGTAATTAATAATTACCACATCTTTAAAGGTTTATCTTAATGGTGCAATCTATCACGGAGAATAAATAAGGTTACAATTTTCATTGCAATAAACATATTAAATACCTTGCTTTTCTCCGTCGACAGTTAGTATAGAGTTTCGATTCCGATTACCTATGCATTTTGGTATTTTGCCTAATTATCTACTAATGTAGTAAACTAATGAACTTTATCTACATCTACTACCTATTTGCAAGTAATAAAACTGTTATTAATAAAAACTGTCTACGAATTAAATATTTAAATGTTGGTATTTTTAACTAAGCTTATGCTACGATATTTTTAGATAAGTTAGGATAATTGAGGATACAATTGAAAGGACGATTTTGTGCATAACCTCTTTAGTCATTCTCTAGCATTCCCAATAACGCCGCGTCCATTCGCCTTAAAACATTTGTTCTACGTGCTATACAAGTTAAAAAATACTAACTAGTGCCTTATATTGTTATATTTCGATAAGGTCATACAAGATAATTTTATTGTAAGTATTAAATTAATTAAGTAATTACTATAAGTTTGTTTACTGTTTTGTTTTTATCGCATGCCTAAGTTAACATATTGATCCCCTCATGCTTCGAAAATGTTCTAAAAATTAAATAGTCAATAGTTTACAGAAGTTGCATTACCTTAGCTCGTTACATAGACAACAATTAACAAAATGAGCGACCAAAATGGCCGCAGCTGGAAACAGTTCTTTGTATAGATCGGCTACATTCCATTCTGAACGAGTGAGCGCATGACACTTTGGTGCGCCTGGAAAGTTTGTTGTAGCTAGTGTCGCAGTCATTACTTTGAACCGCCCCATTGCTTTTGTAACATACGACGAACAAGACTCCAAATTCCTGCAAATAAATTAGTATTTAGAATAAGCGCGCTTAATGCATATAAAGCTGGTAGATTATTAAGATTATAATCTTATTTATAATATACTTAAGTATAAGAACTAAAAATTCTTGTTGCCTATACGTTGTAATATATGCACACTAATTATATACTTATTTTGCTTACGGTGTACCGAAGAACTTGGAGTTACCAGGTGGATTTGTGCAAGAGTCGCATTTACTTTAAAATTGATCGCTTTTAATTTCCTGTTCATTAATGCATGTGAAATAGTTTTCAATGCTATTTCATTATAAAGTTAATGCAGGCACCTCTATCGATAAGATCGTTCGAAACTTAACAGCAAGATTCTGGTTGTACATAATAAGTATTACACCTACGATATTAAAATTTCTTTTTGCACTGCAATTCTTTATAAACAATTAATTTTGACTATTAAAATATTTATGCTAAATAAACGCGCCGAAGGCAAGATAGCGTATTCTTTTCAATTGTTTCCAAAAATTTGTCTTTAGAAGAGTTTTCAAGTGCAAAATTGGTACTTTCAAATTGTAGATACGTAAAGATTTTGCAAACTTATAATGTGTACTTAACAGACATAAACACCATAATACACCCCTATCTCATAAAAGGCTCTGAAAGAGCCTTACGTGACAGATTAAAATTTTTAATTATAGCAATATGGAAAAATTTATTAAAGTAGATAATCTTACAATCATCTGTATTAATGAAAAAGTAACATTAAAAGCTTGTGGCAAAAGAACACTTAGGTAAAATATTGGTTTTTGACATAAAATATAAATTAAAATAGAAATATTTTACAGACGTTTTGGAAGCTTAATATGTTTTCTTTATCAGTGCCTAAATTTTTATATAGGTATGTATAGGTATTTCATATACCTATTACACAATCTAAAGGTTATGTTTAAGTATTTCATATCCACAGGATACCTACTTACCTACTACTTTCAAATAAATATTGAGCATATTAGTTATCAATTTTGCTAAGTTCTTCTTTAAGTCTGAGAAATAAGTTTAATGAATATTAACCCTACAACACTATATACAAAACAATTTACTTCTCATTTATCTTCATATATAATATTTTACTACTGATTCTTAAATTTTTTTCTTTTTAGTGTCGGTTGTTTGTCAAATTTTTTGCCGCTTCCCAATATATCCTATTTTCATTATTTTCATGTTCGAAAGATTGTTCTGTAATTTTGGGTTATCCAATTTCATTCTTCTTACACAAGCGAAACTTATTATTATCTAATTTTTCTACTTAGTTAAGACAGTTATTATACCTATGCATATATGGTTTATAATAGTTCGCAGTTTATAATTTGGTATTAAATTTTGTAAACTATTTTTTCACTATTTTATTGAGAATCTTGAAATATAAATAAAAAATTTTGTTTGTACTCGTATTTAATTAAGATCATATTTTCAAAAGGGTGGTTTTATTCACGGATCCTGTGAATTATCTTAAATTTTATTAAATAGACCTTAAGAAAACGTGTTGGTTTTAGGTATACCTAAGGTGTCATTTTTCCAAATTCGCTAAACAAATTAATTTTCTTTTCCCGTGAATATCCCGTATATAAACTGGATTTGAATAACTATTTAAGAGGGGTAGAACTTATTATCCGGATTACTCTGCTCTGTAAATTCTTATATAAAACAGATTTTCCTCTTCGGAACCCCATTTACGGACATTCTTTACAGTGAAAATCTAAAAATTTTGGACGTCATGACATGTCGAGAATATCAAAATTAATTTGAGTAGCAAATTTACTACTAACATTTACTGTAAACCATAATTTAACTCAGTCCATTGTTCTCCACAATACCTATTTATAACTTTCATATTCCCAACCATAATAATATTGTACCTATGTAGAACGTTTATTAAAAGTTCAATCCAATACAATAAAATTGAATTGAACGTGTAATCTGTAAAGTTTTAAGATTTGTTTTAACGTTCGTATTGGTAGTATTCACAATAACATGAACTAGTGCCATAGATCTTGAAAAAGAATCATGACGTAGTTATGGAGACATGTTTTAAAATAATTATTGCTTATCGGCGTAAGGCAGCCTTAGATTATGGAAATTTGTGTGAAATAGAATAGAATCAGAAATAAAATTATATATAAATGCTAAACGTATGCAGTTTTTAATTCACATTTTCGTGTAACTATGTTACATGGCCATGGCCAATATGTAGGTATGTATAGGTATCTGTTACAATAACACTTAAATTATAGTTAAAAACATGATTTCAATAAAAATGTTTCGGTTTTTTTTGCAATATGTTGAATGTTTCAAACAGTTATGGTTTCGATGGTATGACAACAAATATTATTTTTTCAAATAAACTGATCAACAAAATAAATGTTACACGGCCAAATTTGCCCTAACTTTGAAACTCAATGAATTTGGATTGCTTCCAGCGAATTAGTTTCTGTTTGCTGCATTCGCTAGTTCAATCCTTTGTCTATCAGTTCTTGTTTTTGCTAAAATTAGGTATTTTACATAAAGTTTCTACAGAGTGCTAAATGAAACAGTGCAAAATTTCTGAAATTTTGGCATGGTCCCATTTGACGAAAACATTTTTTTTTGTATTTTAACACTAAAAGCATAAAGATGAACTTCATATCTCGAAAAGGTTTTTAAATTTATCGCTTATTTCCTTTATTTACAGGGTGATCTCAAAAAATCCACTTTTTGATTTTTGCTGTGATAACTTTTTCACTCGTTAACCGATTGTCAAAAATTTTCGTTGGTATTAGAATCAAAAATCGGTTAAGAAATCTTGAAGTGTTCAGGATGAGTGGTTTGTTTGAATGCAAGTTGATTTTAATTCAAGTCTTTCGTAATACCAGATTTCGGATGTAATTCAGATTTGGGTTACTTTTAATGCATCCCTATATTTTGACATTCTATCTTGACTCGATTATCATCATCGCGTCTTCTTACCTGAAGTTTTAGCTTCAACATGTAAATAAGGCAAATAATCGAAAAATTCAAAAACCTTTTCTATATAATATGAAGTCCATCTTTATGCCTTTAATGTTAAAATACAGAAAAGAATTTTTTGTTCAAATGGAATCATGTCGAAATTTCAGAAACTTTGCACTGTTTCATTTAGCACCCTGTAGAAACTTTATGTAAAATATCTAATTTTAACAAAAATAAGAACTGATAGACAAAAGATTGGACTAGCGAATGCTGCAAACAGAAACTAATTCTGTGGCAACAATCCAAATTTATTCAGTTCCAAAGTTAGGGCAAATTTGGTCGTGTAACGTTTATTTTGTTGATCAGTTTAGTTTCATATAATGTGCGTTCATTTTTCTTTTTCTCGCACAAGAAATTTCTCAGCAAACCAAAATGTTATACTTAGTCTTTTTAATATCGTGGATAAACCATGCAGCCAGTAACAAAATATATCACAGCTATAACAACTAAAATAAACATATAATAAAACACAGTGTTTTGATATTCCTTGATACATTTTAGAATATGGAATAATCTGAATCATTTATTTTGTATTTAATTTACTTTACTAACGGTAAACAGTAGGTAATATGAAAATTAATCGTCTCAAAAAATATGTGAAGCAGTTTAATATAATATACATAAGTAAGTATATTTTTTATATTTATCTACTACCATGTGATATAGAAAAAAATCGGTTTGCTGATAAAAACAGTATGGATTAATTAATTCTTAAAGATTAAAATATGTCGTTGGAGAAAATTTTACATTCTTTGGTGAATTTAATAACATGTGCTTTCTTAATTTCATAATAAATATTAAGAGTCTCGCAAACTGTTTCTTTAAAATTTCGTGCTCAAATTATTTTTAAACGAGATACACTAAAAACAACAAATAAATTACGCACAATATATGGTTTCCAAATTGTGTCGTACTTATATGTTTTCTTAAAATGTTTTCTAAACCGCTAAAGAGAGACGAGGCATTACAGTTTCATTGTAAACTTCGAACCACATCTAGAGCAACGACAATTTCCTCTTCATCTAAATCCGAAGAAAACCAAATATCTTCACAAACAAGTAAGTACGTATTCACTCGGCCACCCTGTTTACATTATTTACTGTCACCTATTTTAAGAACTTAAATATACAAAATAAAATTAACAGAACTTTATTTTTAAATACAAAAGTGACTCCCTCTTAAACTATCGAAATAACGAGTCTATTAATAAATATTATTTTCATATTTTCTAAATTATTCATATCTATTTACTTTTATTTAAATTAAGTGCTAATGTATAAATACAAGTATAAGACATGTTTATTAAGGCAGAGGTAGTGTTAATGTATTAAAAATATTATTAGCATATTTTTATATATTTTCCTTCAGAACTAACTTATCCATAATTTACGATATTATTATTGTTATTGTATATTAATGAATATAAAACTTCCTTTTATTTTCAGATAGTATATGAGTACCTACTCCAGGAATCGTATACATTTTAATGTCAAACACTTTCCACCAGACGTGACCCATGTACCGTGTCATATTTGGTAAGTTTATGTTTTCGTTATGTTAAAACTATACATAATTTCTTTTACTTGAATCACTGCACAGTTAAATTTGTTGTAAAATTATTGTCTGAATAAGTAGTAGGTAGACACAAAAACATGTTTGTTCGTGTGTCCATCCTAATAAATATAAAATACATGTACCTTTTATAGGTAAGCATTACCTACATTTTCTAATATGTATGTAGTCGTGTTATGTATCTACTGCCGTCTTATAAACAAATGAAAGCGTAGTTTTAAAAAAATATATAGAAATACAGAAATCCCCATGGGGTAAATAAATATATAAAATATTTTTAAATAAAAATACTAGTCATCTAATCCTTTCTTACAACTCCTTGGATAGCATGACATATTACACAAACATACCGTTTAAAAATGTAATAGGTAATATAGAATTTATTATTTACTGTAAAAAGCCGTTTTTAAATATTTATTTTTAATTATAGGGAACTAGCTATGTCGAGCAGGGAACGGTTTCTGGTATTTGATCATCATCAACACGACATAGACAGATGTTCATCGATACCAATAATTATTAGAAACGACATAAGTTAGTAATTTATAAATCTTTTACAAACTATCCGTAATATACTTACTTTCTAAAGTGAGCTGGGAACTTAGATTGTTTATATGGGTGTGCATCTTGTGGCTAAGAATTTGTCGGCAGCTAATATTTTGCTATAATTAGGTAAAATAAATCCTTCACCGCTAATTCATATAAACAATTATTATTCTATGTGCTACGTTTAATAATTGATTATCACCGATGTGCATGTGACCTGGGTTTATATTTATTTATTTATTGAAAAATATTTAATTAATTAAATGAAATGAAGTTTTGATTGAATTGTTATGGGAATAATCAGGTTAAATTAACTTAGTTTTAAAATCCATTGTTTACTTGATTCATTTATAATTATTATTTAATATGTCGACGACCAAAGCATATAAAATTAAACTAAAATTAAAAAAATGTAGGTATATTTATTAAATATGTCAATAGTAGATTGTAGTCCGTACACAATTTTCTCAAACAGCAGTTTGAACCTAATGTTTGTCATCACTTAATTTCAAATAATGACAAAATTAATTTTGATCACTACTAGGAAGAAAAATATTTTGGTGAATCCAGTGATATACTTCGTTTGTCATATTATAGAAATGGCGAAACGGCTAAAAGAAATAACAATAATTGGTCGAGTTGATATTGTCATCTTTTATACTTACTAGTGTAAGCTTAGGGGAACTAGGATAATAAAAGAAAACAAATCTGTTTCTTCACTCCTTCCTCCTTCCGGGTAATAAGAAATATCCGACTTTTAAGAAAATATTGTTATTTAATAAGTACCTATAGAATGTTAAATACTAAACGCTGAATTAATTTTTTCTTTTAATTAACTTTCTAAAGTAAACGCATCTTTACATGACTTCTGATAATTTAAGAATAACCCTGCTTTTACAAAGTCATTAAAATTTCCAATTTCCAAATGACCGCAATCAAATTAAAGACATTTTAATGCGAAAAATTATTGAAAACAAGTTTTTAAATAATATAATAATATTCATTTCTTTCTTTAAAGATGTAAATTCAACGATGTAATTATTTATGAAATAATCTTGATGTGCTGCACACACGAATTTGCCATAATATGTCTGTATTTTTTCTTTATAAAAAAGAATGATCAAATATACCACATTTAATTACGACCCCCTTTATCCCAGAAGGCTCTAGAAGAGCCTTGTGCGGGAGGGGGCTACACATTTAATGACAAGGGACACACATCCAATATCCGTGTATAATGGAAAAATCCCTCTCACAGTATTTTCCATTGCCACGACCGGGAATAGAACCCGGGACTTTTGGGTGAGAGGTAGGTACGCTACCATCTCGACCATCGCAGCAGTCATATTAATCTATATTAATTTCACCGATGTTATCTTAATGTAAATCTACCAAAATTGATTTAATCGAATACTTATTTTACAATTCAATTTTTTTTTAATCGAATAAGTAGTGCATCAACTTTAAAGACTTGTCTCTTCTGCCCCATCCTAGAGGACATGATTTACTCTCACCGTTATCGTTTGAATAAAAACATTCCTGTATATAACAAAACTATAGGTATAGTACCAAAAAATAAACCAATATATTTTTGTATGAACACATACTGGTACATGTTTTCGTTATTAATGATTAAAGTTTAAAAAGTACCTGTCCCCGTGGGTGCTAGATTTTGTTTTGTAATTTGACACACTTTGAACCCGCATCGTTATAAAAGTTAGAACACGATGAAAGAATCGTGTATTCTGTTACCAACTTATGTAGAAAGGACTTTAAATAGATAAGTTAGTTACGTCGGAAAGCCTTTGGTTAACAGATAAATAAAACGTCTTGACAAATATTAAATATAGCTGAACACTTGTACATCACATTACTTATACTACAATAATAAATATTTTTACAGAAAATGTCTATTAGCAATTAATAAAATGGTGATCCTTAACGTTCTGTTTCAATTTACAAAAGCGAATTATTAAATGTAATTGCGGAGGAATGTAGTCAACAGCCAGTCGTAACAATATTTTTATTATCGTAGAATAAGAGAAAAAACAAGATCATATAAATTTTAGCTTGCACATTGGCCACGTCACATCTATATGTCTTCTCCGCCAATTCGTTCAGAGTACGTGATCCGCGCCGGGTCAGGTTAAAAGACTTTTGGACATTTACGTTGTATATGAGAGTCATGCCGTTCGCAGGGTGCATTACGTATATATATATTACATTACATTTCGGGCTTGTCCTGTATATTAGATGTCCTCTACAAATGTGTCCTTACAGCCACGCCGTATTTCTATCGATATGCTGCAGGTATGGCTTGAGTCGTCTCATACTATAAATGAGATCCAGAGATATCAACCTTCCCCACCCACCTAGTGGTTATTTTCTCCGAGAACTCCGGGGACCTATCGGGCTGGCATGTTTTTGTTTTATTTTCTATTTACTTTCGTAGGATTTTATATGAGTTTTCGTCTTATACCTTGGAATTATTCCGATCTATCCCTTTTCGTGTCATGTTCTGGCTTCACAGATAACAGTAATTGAAGTGCATCATGTCCGTGGTCTTTTTTTGCTTTAAACACAAGCCAGGCTTATTGAACAAATGAGGTCTGGGAGAATGAACCAGTTTCGTTTTTCGCGAGAAGAGTTTTAAACAGTTGTATGAGTACAATGTAAGCAGCAGATTGTTGCAGTTTCCCTCGCAAGATGAATGCATTGGTAATATTTAATGATATTCATTGGTTTTATTGAAAAATTATTGATTGATTTATTCACAAATTTGATGTATTTACAAAAATGGATTATTTCACAAATTTTTCATATATAAACTGACATATTTTAGTCACTCATAATTATTTTTACGAATTAACAGAAAAAGATAGAATTACTGAGTGTAACTTCATTTTATGAACATTCATTTTACGTTGTCAAACGCAAGCGCAAAACACTTTCCTAAGAGTTATTTTAGTCTTCCTTATTTTTACGCAACAAATTTGTTCAAATATTCATCAACTTTGAATGGAATACCAAATTCTCCCTAATATTTTGGGTGCAGAATCTCATATATGGAAAATATTCTAAACCAGAACAATCTTGCTTTAAATAAGACGTTTGTTTATTTATTATCTCTTTAAGTGAGTAAAAATAAATAGTGAGTACAAATATCTTTATGCTAACTGGTAAGCACTGATGAAGTAATGGGTAATATTGTTCCCGAAAAAACGTTAAATTTTATATTCTCTTCATATTATATACCTAATACTCTTGTATAGAATACATATACAAGGCTAATACGTATAGATAGTAATCCTGAAATAAATAAGATCTCTTATTATTAGTCACTTTAAAAGTATTTCGTGGTACATGCATGTTTTCTGTTTTCTCCTTATGGTACAAAACGAGTTTGAAAATGATGTCAAACACCTACACATAAACTCAGTTATATATTGCTTTTGTTTATTTTTAATAACATGTTAGGTATATCATTTATTTATTATTTCATTGGAATCTATTATAACAAAAATTATATATTATAGAAAGGGGTTAAATAAAATAGATTGGATCAAAAAA
Source organism: Rhagium mordax (assembly GCA_963680705.1). Lineage (NCBI taxonomy): Eukaryota > Metazoa > Arthropoda > Insecta > Coleoptera > Cerambycidae > Rhagium > Rhagium mordax. The sequence continues at coordinate 19,825,845 of OY796659.1, read as the reverse complement.
ACATAAGGTCCTTCTAATGAATTCAGGTCTAATGGCACGAATGATGGTCTTTGATAAAGGGGATAAAAGGGATAAAGGGATAAATTCTAAAGTATTAATTTATATATCGTACGTAAACAAGCGTTTGTTAAAAAGCGTTAAAAATCGTTTCCGAAATGAAATTGGAAGAAATATAGCGAATTATGTTTCACACTCATATATCTACTCGGCTACTGCAAGAAGCTACTATAATACCATATGTATAATTTAAATAATATAATAAGAAAACATGCAAACTGAACAACATACTAAGTAATTAGTATAAAAAAACTTGAAAAAAAATTTACACATAGTACATACACAACAACAAAATTAAAGAAATAATGTGGATAAGAGGTATTACATGTTACATGTAATGAAATTGTTGACAGTTTGGCAAAAGAAGGCCGTGAAAATGGCGACAATATATCAAATTTGAAGCTCCCTAAGTCAGACTTTAGACAGTTAACGAAAAAGACCCTTCAGGAGCACTACAAGTATTTCAACAGGAACATTTTATAAAACATTCAATCTGAAATCCCTAGGAAACCTTGGTGTTACTTGTTAGAAAACTGGAATTATGTAAAAGTCTTTAATCGACACAGAAGTGTTTTTTTACATTTCTCTTTCTTTGCTTGATATGCATTGTTTATAAATGACTTTATTTAGGCTTTATACAAGCATAATAACAAAAAACAGCCAATTTGATATACTCACATTGATGCTTCATCTCTAAACATACAATTATTAAGTTTATTGGACCTTCTTTAGTGCATGATAAAAATTGGATTAAAAATTACAAAATTCAAAACGTCTAAAAATAAATTATTGAAACTTTTTTTTTAACTCACCACAAAATTCATTCATTATGGTCACCAATTAAAAACGATGTCCCCAAGAAGATGTAGGTACTTTATTTTAGCTCGTCAGGGAGACTAGACCACGTTAAATTCAAATTCTACCTTTATCTTGAAACTTATACTTAAAATTGTATTGACATTAATAAAATATTTTGTAACCATAACAAACATTTTTTCATTCCTATAATTGATATGTCTCCTATTCGCGAAAATCACGGAGTGGGCGACATCTATATTTTTTGGCGTAATCTCAATTATGATGAGTCATTCATAGTGAACAACAAACCGCTGTCACTAATGTCACTGTCAGTTCGCCGGTTGCTTAAATGTATCTTGTGATTTTTAAAATTAGAAGTGCGTTTAAAGTGTTGTTATTATATTTAAATAGTTTATAAACAATATAGCAATGCAATCAATTAATAAATCAGTTGACACGATACTTTAATAAAAAAAGATTGTTACTAGAATTAACCTCTAAATTTATCGTAAATGTCAAAACACTGTCAAAGGTTCACCACTTGGTTCATACACACACTAAATTTTCAGCGCCATCTCGCGGTACGTGATTTTCGCGAATATCTTCACATCCCTTTGCAATCTACTCTACTTTCTTTTTTGAGACTCAATGCTTATAAACAAACTTACTTAAGTTTTATACTGGCCGTATAATAACAAAATTATCTAATGTATTTATTGATATTCCACTTTTTTTTATGGAGATTAATAATTTTTATTTAAATGTTTTATTTTTTGATTTGAATGTTATGGATTTTATGATTTAATTCAATGCTGTATGACATATAATAGTCCTGCAGAGCATTTTGTTTTCACATTATTCAACAATAATAACGTTCTAAAATGTTTTCAATGATTTTCTTTGAATTCAACATAATTTATATTTGCATGTTCAGAAGTGGAATATCAGTAAATATATTAGATAATTTTGTTATTATAGGGCCAGTATAAAACTTAAATAAGTTTGCTTATAAGCAATAAGTCTCAAAAAAGAAAGTAGAGTAGATTGCAAGGGGATGTGAAGATATAGGAGACATATCAATTATAGGAAAGAAAAAATTTGTTTGTTATGGTTACAAAATATTTTATTAATATCAATAAATGCAATTTTAAGTATAAGTTTCAAGATAAAGGTAGAATTTGAATTTAACGTGGTCTATTATAGTCTCCCTGATGAGCTAAAATAAAGGCGAAAGAACTTATACATCTTCTTGGGGACATCGTTTTTAATTATTGGTGACCATAATGAATGAATTTCGTGGCGAGTTAAAAAAAATTTTTTTCAATAATTTATTTTTAGACGTTTTGAATTTTGTAATTTTTAATCCAATTTGTATCATGCATCAAAGAAGGTCCAATAAACTTAATAATTGTATGTTTAGAGATGAAGCATTAATGTGAGTATATCAAATTGGACATGTTTTTTGTTTTTTGTTATTATGCTTGTATAAAGCCTAAATAAAGTCATTTATAAACAGAAGTGGTCATGCACTACAACAACCATAGCATACTCACACCGAATTGGGCTAAAAAAACTCACCAGACTGTTATATGCGACGAAATAATATGTGGTATTCCACATTTAATTCTAGAATGTCCTCTTAATTACGTACAAATTAACAATATGTATGAAACAATTAAGACCGAAATTCAGTTCCCTGAAAATATATCAGTTACATTAGGGGGCAATAATTTTAATATATTTAACGCTCTCTATAAGTATTTTAGAGAAATTGATTTTAAAACTTAGTAACTAACATCTCTCGTCTCTATTGTTTATCCTTTCCGTAGGCCCCTCCTGTATATTTAAATCTGTCGTGAAAGTCTCATCAACAAACTTTTTCCTTCCAGTGTCCTTTGTACTATAAGTAGATATGTTAATTAATTTTAAAAATTAATAGAATAGATATTTAAGAATATAGACAAAAAAGTATAGTTGATTGGTATACATACCGCCAAAGCCATCCAACCATATCCAACCAACCAACCAAATGTAACGACCAAAAAATGGAAAATTAAATTTAACGAAGATAAATCGGTACACATCAATTTCACCAATAAAATATTGATTAATCCCGCATCACTGATTACCTATAAATGGAAAGATAGTTCTTTATGGAAACAAATCCAAATACCTAGGTATCACATTGGACACTAATCTGGGATGGAAGAAGCACGTAAAAAAGAGAAAAGAAGAAATCAACATAAAATCCAGGCAATATAGGTAGATGGTTCATAGGAAGACACTCCAGCTCCAGCCCTTCCACATACAATAAATCTTTGATTTATAATCAGATTCTCAAACCTACCTGGCTGTATGGCAGATTCAGATTCCCAAAACAACTTTGGGGGTGCGCGAATGATAGTAGTATCAAGGCAATACAAACATTCCAAAACAAAATCCTGCGTGTTATGATGAATGCACCATGGTATATTAGAAACGCTGGTAGTCACAGAGATCTTGGCAGTCCAACAATCAAAGAAAAAATCAAAAGGTCTGTGAAGAAGCTTGAAAATAGGCTGCACTTCACCTACATGAAAATGCAGAAATTCCTCAGCTGCTGGACAATCAACACCTGTTCCGAAGACTGAAGAAAATAAAGCCATTTTTGAACTTGTCTAGTAATGAGTCAAAAAAGCAGAGCTCTGTGCGCGGGTAATAGTTAGTGTTAGTTCTAAAACAACAGAACTAACTAAATAATGTCATTGGATTAATTTTAGCTGATAAATATTTAGTATCAAGATATTAGAGATAAATTGATGGTTGGTCTTATTGACCAGTTAAAACATTAAAATAATAATATAGGTACTAATTTCAAAGTTGTTTCATGAAATATTCAAAATATAAATGCACCTAATTATGTACAATAATTATACAATGAGTAAGTATACAAATGAAAAATGTAATAGGTACTACTAACTTTGTATGTAGGTATGTTTTGTAAAACCATTTAATTTCTTTATCGTTCTTCGAAGCTATACTCATTATTCCATATACTTTTTGACACTATATGGACGTTTTAACATTTGTAATAAATATTTTACATTAAATACTAACGGAAATAATAGACTTGATTTCTCAATTATAAATATTATAAAATATAGAATATCCTTTTTATTCAATAATTATTCAATATACAACTTTTATGTCTAGTTATTGAGGAAATTCAGATAAACAATGCAATCAATGTATACTACGAACTATCATGATTGCCACGACGAATATTTAATTCTTCGTTCATAGCTACTTCCCGTAAAAAATCTGCAAGTCGATGATATTGTTGAGATTTTTTATTTTCACCAGTGGCGTAGTTATACGTGCCGGCAAATGGAAAGCAAATACAACTAGCTAGTTGAAAATCGGTTCATTTTCCCAGGGAGCAGATTGTGTTTACCTAAACTACAAAAATATATATAAAATATATTTTTAGATTTTCTTCCACTGTCACCACTTTGACTACTCAACTATGAATTTAACCGCAGATATATGTCATCTAGAAAATTTCACCGAAATGTAGGTACTAATAGGTATCTACTTTTACATAATTTCATTGCACATAATGTTTTTAAAGGTAAGATTTTACTCTTACCACTTAATCATTCTTTCATAAATATCCCAATTACAGTACAATAAAAGCTGCAGAAATAAATAACTTAGATAATCAATAAATATAGGTATATCGCGGTCCTCTGTCAGTTTATATCTGTTAAACTAAATAAGCAAATAGGGTATTTTCACATTTTTTAAAATGTCGAAATATAGAAAGTAGTTATGGCATATATTATACTGAAATAATTTTTTTTGCAAAAAAGGTCTCCAAAATATTTTAAAAACGAATTTAAATTCAAATCAAATATTTGCCGCCAAAAACGCCGACCCAGTATCGTCGGTTGCCTAACCCGATTGTGACGTAGCACCTCATATCAACAAAGTGTCTCCTGTTTGTTTTGATTTTCGGCTTCGTTTTATTATTTCCGTCTGTATAAATGAAATGCTATATATTTACCTAATTTAAACCAATACAAACAGATTATTATATCAAGAAGAGATTGTCTAATAATGAATTTAGGTATTTTTACTTACGCTGCTGCTTTTACGCCTTTGAATTCGGCTGAACTAAAGCGTTCGTCGTTTTTAATAAATTCGTTAACCATAAAAATATGTACACATGGTAAATTGTTTGTTGACGCTTTAACAAATCCTTCTGAAGCCATTTTTTAGTTTAACACGCACTATAAATTATATAAATCCACAAAATCACTAACAAAACACAACCACACAACTAAACAGTATACATAGAATGTAAACAATCCGCCATTGATATGAGGACTGACGTCAGAACCAATAGGATTGCGTTTTAGAGATTCATGAACAATTTGAATTTTAGCTGAATTTGTTTATTAAATATTTAACCAAATAGCAATATATAGATAGTATGAACCTATTTCAGGTTTTATATATATACTTATATATATTAGCACCCATTACTGTGCAGTTTGAATGAAATTTTCATACACTGAAAACACCCGCCCTATTGCGGCGAAACCCAAGCAGGATAGAATTCCAAAAGGAAACAGGATCGAAATTTTAAATATTTAAACGTCCATATCTTCCTTATTGTAAAACTTTCTTTAGGATGATTCTTAGACAAAAAATACTTATATTATTCAGTATTAAAAGGAATAAGTTTCATTTTCGAGTGCAGCTGTATAAAGAAGAATTTTTTTCCTTGTAAAATGAAACGATTAAAGTTACTGTTTGCGTTTCTGAAAATATTATTTCCACGCCTCTGGATAAAGTTGTGCCCTAACAGCTTCGGATGTCTTAATTTTTTTTAAGAATACCGGAGTTATATCGGAATATAGTCGTCACGTAAGTCTTCAGAGATTTACGTGACGAACTATACTGTATGATACAAGTTATTATTCTGTGGATGTCAATTTTTTCAAAATACGTTAAGTATTATTACCATCTAACATCACAGAGTAACTTACCACTTTCCGGATGCAATAGAAGACATTGATTAATTTACACGTATACCACCGGAAAACACCAATATTCTTAGAAAAGTATTGAGCAATTTGTTGAGTAATAAATTGTGTCTGCCATCTAAAAAACAATATAAAGAAAATGCCTAACGTGCATCAACAAAATGGCTATCAATTTGAAATTTTCATGAATTGAAGTTTAGTTAAATTGTTGGTTTTTGAATTATTATATTAAAATATTCATACACTGAATCAATATGTAGCTACTTATGTAATTTATATCAAGATTTGTGTGTTTTTAATATTCAGGTATAACAGAAGAATGAGTATAATATGTGGTGTAAGGTATTAGCCCTATTTTGTTAAACAGAAATTGTGAAAACAATATATTTATATAATTTTTAACAAAAAAAAAAAAAATTAAAACATTTTGAGAAACGAAATAGAACCAGTTTTCGAAACATTTCTAATACGATTTTATTTAATGATTTGAAAATCCTTTGACAATAACCATTCTTCTAAATTTTCAAAAAATTTGTATCTTTAAGATTTGTATTTATGCCCAACAAAAATTATATTATTTTAAGTCTATTTTGTAAAGTCAGAGGAAACATTGTAGGTAATACATAATGTCAAGAATTAATAATATAATTGAACATTATTTTATTTTTCATAATATAAATTAATGAAAGATATCATTAATAAAAATATTATATCATCAAACAAAGACAACGAAATCCATTCAAAAAAATTTAAAAAAAAACAACAGTTTTTTGATAAACCATACACGTAAGACGATACCTTTCGAAAGCATTTTTCGTTGGAATAGATCGATCAGAAGTGACCCTCTCAAAGCCGTGTTTGGTTTTGACGAAACGTGAAAAACTCAATTTTTTCCTGAAATTCAAGAAAAATTTGAGTCCTACCTAAGTTTCAATGTTTTTTTTATTGCGATGGTGCGTCGGATGGAAATGGTATCATGATTCATTGAAAACTTGACTAAACCTGAATACAAATTTCATTATAATTCACTATATAAATTCCTAACATAGTAAAAACACTGCAAATTCTGTTTTCAAAATGTATATACTCTTTTTACTTCTTAGTTAGTGCTTAATAGTAGAAAAATGTCAAAATCAAATCTACATCTCAACTATTGAGGTGGTTAGAATGGTTCCTAAAAAGGGCAAGATGGTTGATACAAATGTTCAGAGCCTCCCAGGAATAAAAAGTTTACCTGTTACTTGAGGATTGTGTATTCAAATTTTCAGTAAAATTCCAGAAGGTAAACTAGTTTTTTCATTGTAATATGATGTTTTCTTGTATTGCGAGGTTGCATTAAATTTTCTCTAACAAAGAATACGGTAAGCTAAATATGACCTAAACTGAATAATGTTAGAGGCATTGGTGGTTCTCTAAAAATATATATCTTAAATTTTAAAAAATTGTGGATATATCTAAATTCAGTAATTTAATACATTAAGAGATTCATATGTCCGACTTAACAATTTTATCAAATATGCAAAGCTTTAAGATAATCAAGCTCTCAGATAACTTTGAATAAATCCTCAACAATTCACTATAGGGCTCTATTGTTCGAGTTATAAAATAACTAATTCCGAATAAATAACAGGTACAGTATTGTCGCTTATAAATTACTGCGATACCAACTTAACATGTGGGTTTCTGATTCTGTCGGAAGTCCTATGTGATAATTAAACAAATAATAATTTTCTTTGATTTGCTGTTATTTATAGATAATTTTTTACTTACGAAAGAATCAGAAATTCACACGTATATCTAGTCGCTCACTTAAAAGTGACGATACTGTACATAACTCTGCTAAAATAAATTCAGATATCCTTGAAACATTTCACCCAACAAAACTGTGCTATTCTGGTAAATTTTAAAAAGCTTTTGTAGAATACGCACCTATACCTAAATGAAATACACCTAAAAATAATAATTTGTTTCCTTACTTTTAGAAATGTTATTATACACATAACATAAGATAGTTCCACAATCTTTTGACACCTATACTTATAGCCTTCACCTTTAGAGATATGAAGAAAATGTAGAGGCATAGAAAATTAGATTGTATAGTGTGAGCTGTCATCCAATGGAAAGAAATATAACAAAATAGCGCCGAGAAGCAGAGAAGAAAATCCAAATTAAATGTTAAATGGAATGAGTAATCTACTACCATATATTTTTGCTTATTTTGAAAATCAGCTTTCACTGGTGTTCCTAAAATATATAATATAGATATTAACATTTGCTCTGGCCCTACTTGAAATATTATGACTTTGCAAATTGCTGCCCCGTCGATCACAAATTACCACGAAACGAAATTACAAAATATTTCTAATAATTATTAGCATCCACCCAGAATTTATTTTAGATATTTATATCAACATTAGTAATTACCGAAAAAATGCATTGCCTTTTTTCCATGGTAACTTATGATCCACACAGTACTGTTTTGTAGAGGAATATAAAAAATATAGACTAATATTTGAAGAATAACGGTGAAAGCAAATGTCAACGTACAATTTTTGAAATCCGCCAAAATAAATTTTTCATAATATGTAAGTATGTTGTAAGTACAAGTATTCCATTTAATAAGAACAAAATGATGTTTGTGTCTCTACTTTTCGTTACCATCATAAATTTTACTCAAGAAGTCTTGACTCATTAAATTTAAATATTATTGCTATATATACTTAGCTAAATTATCCTTATACTTATACTAAATTAGAAAGTGACAACTTGATACGTTCCCATTAGTTATTTTCTTTAATTAATAAAAAATATAACCGAAATATCATTAAAACAATAATTTATTATCATTATGCAAATTCACAACGCGGAGAATTTGATAAAGTAAATCTAAATAATAACCGCAGTTATTTTGGTTGTTAAATCTCAGGATTCACCATACATAAACTCCATCATGGTTTTAAATTATTGAACATAAATTAATGCAAATTGTAAAATTTTCGTATTAGGTAGGTAAGATATACCTATGACATTCTTACATCATTACAGAGCAACTGATCTAATTGGATAAGAATAATATTTTTATATAAGTGCATGCGTGTGTTTGATCTCCATTTAGAGGTTTATTTATAATTATTCATATGCTGTCAGTTTGGGTTTTAATAAAACTTAAGAGCTATCTCGGAATAAAATCGCGCGGAATTAATTATATGAATAGATAAATTAGGGGTAGGTGAAACAAAAATTAATATTATGCCCCAAATCGCTAAAAAATATTAATTAAATTTGCTAGTTGCATATCATAGGTATATCATGGGCGATCTAATAATTATCGTATTACGAAGAGCGGTTGACACGAGAAATATAGCAACTTAGGCCGGGAAGGTTAACTTTCCGTACGGTTTTTTATCTAATTAATTTTATTTATACTTAATAATATTGATTGCGTTTTCAGAAAAAATAGTATATGTCAAGGTAGTTCCCCTACCTACAGCCTTTACGTTTAAAGATCTGAAAAAAGTGTAGAGACAAAAGTTGTAGATTTTGGTGTTAAATATCTTTTGCCGAAAAAAATATAAAACAAAATAGCATCGGAAAGTAGAGAAAGAGAGACAACTTGTGCTTTTTAAATGGAACACCCTGTATATTTTTGCATATTTTGAAGCATCATTTTCTGCTGATTTCAAAAATATATAATATCTTGGCATTTGCTCGGGTTGTTTTTAAAACAGTATTGCATTTTTGTGTAGAATAGTGCGCGTAGTAGGTATTCCTACCATGAAAAAAACTGACAAAATATTTCTAATAAAGGCATACTTTTATAAAAACAACTCATGCAAGTGTCAACGTATTACATATTTTTGGAATCAGCTAAAAATGATCTTTCGAAATATGCTAAAATATACAGGGTGTTCCATCTAAAAAAGTACAAGTTGTCTCTCTTTTTCTGCTTTCCGATACTATTTTGTTTTATATTTTTTCTGCAAAAGATATTTGACATCAAAATCTACAGCTTTTGTCTCTACATTTTTTTCATATCTCTAAACATAAAGGCTGTAGGTAGGGGTCAAAATATAGGGAACTATCATGTACCTTGTAGTAAAAGCACATTCTTGGACTTGTGTTTCTTCATTCATGGTCATCCGGGAATGTTAAGCTTTTCCTACTAGGTACACAATGTAGGTACTTACTATTTTTACAAGATTTTTGTCATTTGCAAAAGTAAATGTGTGGAATATCCTAAGAAAAATGCCTGAAAGCAAATAAATGTAAACACGGTCAATTAAACAATAAGCTTATCAGTCATTTCTTTCCTTTGTCTTAAATAGGTTAGGTATATATTAATTACAGGAATTTTGTTCGAATGTATAGGGCGTAATAAAACGACACCGCATTAATGTACGTATAAAATATTAAAGTTATACTTCTTCGCATATCTTTTTATTCAACTATTTTACTCCACCGATATATCAAATCGAAGTAGTAGATAAATATAGGTATTATTATATTAAGAACCGCCATATTACCTACTTCATATTTTCCGTTTTGCAAAAATACTCTCATATTAATTAAAATATAAAAAAGTACATCCTTGACACTATTTAATAAAAAATATATAATATTGGACTGCCGGGGTACCTGCCCCATACCTATACCACCTGTAGGTGGGTTTGTTTTAGTTTTGAAATTTTGCAGCTCTGGAACTGTTCTCGTCTTTTGTATAATTTTATAATTATCAAATTTAAACGCCGAGGGCAACTGTTATTTATTTATTTATTTCGCATAACGAGAACAGTTCTAGTCAGAATCCAAACTAACTAAACATATTTTCCTCTTAGGCTCGGTCTTTTCATCTTCCCGTTAACTTTATCCGGCAGTTAAAGTTGTTGATTTTTTTTTTCATTGTTGTACTTAAATGTTCTCTAGACAAATAACTGCTGGATAAAGTTAACTGGAGGTGAAAAGATCGGCTAGAGGTGTAATTTATTTTTTCAAAATGTCTGCATTTTTAAAAAACTAATTAATTAATTACCTGTTAATACATTTCTACAAATTTAGTTTTCTCTTTATAAAATAAAAGCATTATCGTTATCATTGATATTTAAAATATTTACTTTAAAACAATAATAATAACCTAGCGTTACTGCAGTCGAAAACTTGTGTTTGATTCTTCTTGTAGTCATATTTGACTTTTTGTTACGCCTTTTTTGCTATGGCCGTCTCAGGTCGAAGCCATCACTTTCTATTGCTCACTTCAATTCAACACAAAAGCAACCAAACCAATCTGACTTTAAAGCCATAGTTAGAACTCTATTATTCTCTACATAGAAAATGGACTGGGGTAGAAAATTGAAACCAACAAAAAATGCATTTATTGGTGCAAACTGGGACAAAAAATTTTACGGTCTTCTGAGTAATTGAGAGGTACAGTTATGAATACTTAGAAAGTTCTGAAAATATTTAAACTCAGTCGTAATAATATATCTAAACATCTAAACATAAGTTTGTTAGGTAATTGACTTAATTAGTAGCTAAAAATGATTTTCTATCAATTTTGGTTCAACATAATTAAAATTTTAAATCATAAATTTGGTAAACGTTACCTTACACGATATAATAAACGATACTGCGTTATTAAGTAAATATCGAAGCAATATTATAAACAATTATTAACTAATAAGATTGATTACTTTGTTGTACATTTTCTTTTAAAAATTTTATGTTTTTAAATACACCATATATCGATCATCCTCCAATATGTTTTAGGTAATGAGTATACAGAGTGTTCTCAAAAAAGACTATAATGACTTCTTGTAACACCGAATAATAGGTGCTTATCTGTTTATTTGTATAAGAATCGCCCATATAAAAGTGTATTCTTTAAAATTGAATATCATTAATTTATGATGAAAAACGCAGTGAGATCGATTTTGAATTTTGGTGATGTGTCATTTTTGTTTATAATGTACGGGTTTTTCGTTTGCTTAGCAAGGTGGATCTGGCTGTACGTTCGTCTTTATTTGTCACATTGTATTTAAAGTTCAGATAATGGTACGTTAAAGTGCATGAGACACAACGAATTGAAATTTTAATAATGATTATCTGTGGAGACAGGTCCCAAACTCAAGCTGTGGTTTGTGAATTATATAATGATCGAACTATTACACAATCAACTGTTAGCAAAATAGAAAAAAAAATCCGAGATTGTGGTCATGTAAGAAATGATTTCACGAGATTACATCCTGCAATTCCAGAAAATAAACAGTTAGATGTTTTAGTGACAATGGAGGACAATCCTCATAAACCAAGTCGCGAAGCAGAGACTAACTAGTCTGTCGACTGTTTTAAGATATATGAAAAAGAGTAAATGGCACCCATATAAAATGAATTTAGTTCAAGAACTTAACGAATATAATTTCGATCGCAGAGTAGAATTTTGCAAAACCATGATGCAACGATGCAATATCAATCCACATTTCTTAAGTCAAGTACTTTTTTCTGATGAGGCCACCTTATGTTTAAGTCACTGTAAACGGGCAAAATTGTCGATATTGGTCACATTGGATGATGGAGGCACATACCCAGTTTCCACAGAACCCGTGTGAGCTGGAACTGTTGACTACAATTTTGGGTCCATTCATTATTGAAGGCTCATTATAAATAGTGAAAAATATTTGAAGCAGTTTCAACAAAACATAATTCCAGGACTCGTCGCACTATATCCAAAAGGCAAAAACCCTAATGTACCGGAAAACTCATGATTTCAACAGGATTGCTCACCACTCCATTATTGGGTAATAGTGTAATAATTTTCCCACACAGATGGATTGGTAAATGTGGATCAGTAGAATGGCAAGTTAGATCTCCGGAACTAACTCCATTGGATTATTTTTTGTACGGTCCAAAATTTATTTTAATAAGCCGAACAATGTTTAGGACTTTGAAGACAGAGTTATTTATGAAATAGAAGAATTGCACCAGATGCAATTACTACGGTCTTGCGAGAATTTCAGTTTCGACTTGGACATTGCCAAGAAAATGGCATGCAATTTGAACATTTAATTTAATTATATTTTGGTTTATTTATTAATTCTTGTATTTTTGAACGCAATTAGTTAATATTTTTTCTCGATAATTTCGTCATGCAACTTGCCATAGAATTTATCGCACTGTATGCAGAAACATGTGTTCTTTCATATATCATTTTTCAAAATGGGGATTGCAATTAAAAAAATTGCTGATGTAATTTTTTTTTTTTAAATGTTGGAAGAAATTTTTTTTTACTATTACAAATATTGAGAAATACATTTAAAAATCGATGTGTCTGAGCGAATTTTTGTTACTTGTTTTCTAACGATTTCAAGGAATTTATTCCAACCTTTACGTACTCACTGTATATTTAAACTAAGACACCTACACATATTAGATCGTTAAAATGCTCCTTTTAATAACTTATCTTGTTTTGCGACTTGATCACGGGTATCACGTCATTATATATCTTTTCCATGTTTTATTATGATTTTTCTCTAGACATAGTCAACTAAAACGTCGGTTTGACTGTTTTGTACTTTTAACATGTTTTAATTTCGTAATTCGTTAAGCCAATTCGGGTCTGATTCTTTAAACAAGCACGTCGTGTTAAATATGTATTAAAAATGCTTTTCCAAAAAGAAAAACATCAAAAACTTGAATTTGCAGGCCTTAAATAAAACTTTCTTATTTCTCCTTTAGTGTAGGTAATCAACTAAATCTAATTACAACAGGCAATATTTGATAAATTAATATTTTTTGTATTGTAACGATTAAAAACTTATATCCATAAATATTACACATTTTCTCAATTTCGAAACCGTCTAACGATACGTTTTTACAACATTCTTCACTGTTCCCAAATACTGACGTTTACACACAGTTGTTAATTCCGGATGGCTTCTGATACATAATATTTAAAAATATAAAATAAAATAAGAAAAATATGGGAAGCTAAAAATAATTTAATTTGTTAATTAAAAAATTTGTATCTAAAGCTGATAATTATTTACAATAGAACAATTAAGTATCAGCTACAAAGTTGACATATTTAATCTACATATTCTTGTTTTTGTTTAATATAAATACAAGTAGGTACATGCAATAAATAAAGTCAACTGCTTTGAAATAAAAATGCAATTATTATAACTTATATCAGTTTACAAACTGACGGGAAACATAATATATCATAATTTGTAGTACTTGTGCTTAATTGTTGATTGTAGACTCGTACAATAAAATACATAACTGATTTGTTTCTCCAGTACGGCAAAAATAAAAAACGCAAGTTGATGTGATGCATCCTTGCAATATGCAGTACTCGGTATTGATCCAAGTAACCTTTGAAATGCTTGTACTCCTAAACCCTTGCCGCCATCTGTGGCCATCTCCCAGAAAAACGGATTTCGCTTTTGTATTTTTTATTATGTGTAAATAAGTCCTGGTCTTGCAAGCGTATTTTTTTACGCATAATTTATATAGGTACATATACATTTTAAATATTAACCCAGTTTGTTAATATGAATTTATTTTTTTTATTTGACTTCTGCACTTAGGTACCTACCTATAAGTATTTAATTTCACAATCACTGGATTATCTAAATTATTAAATAATAATATAGGTAATTAAATAATTAGACACTTTTTCTGTACAACATACCTACTTATTTGTTTTTTTTATAGATACCTATATATACAAGTACCTACTTAAACCTATTTTAATTGAAATTAGGTCTGTAGGTAGGTTATTAAATTTTTCATTGCCTTGCATATTTTATTGAGGCAGCTCATTTCGTATTAGGCTTAGGCCCGATCTTTTCATCTTCCCATTAACTTTATCCGGCAGTTAAAGTTGTTGAATTTCATTGTTGTAACAATTGTATCCTAGGTAAATAACTGCTGGATAAAGTTAATTGGAGGTGAAAAGACCGGCCCTTATTATAATAAACTTCGAGCGTGGAAATTTTTAACAATTTTGGATTTTTCCCAATAAATATTTTATAAAACCAGTGTTAAGCAAAAATTACCCATTTAAATGAGTTACAAATTCAATTGCATTTTGTTATGCAATATAGATTGCGAAAACCGTGATAAATAATTAAGCGTTATTAGAACACAGCCATCAGCCTCCAGTCACCACACAGACGAATTTTTATGATCCCATTTAGTTCGGGTAACGGAATGTTTTTATGCCGGATAGTAGCATAAAATCAACAGGTAAAGATGTCGTAACTGTTCTGTAAGGGTTATAGTTTACGGTATCGCTACTGGGTGGCGCTAATGTTATCGAAACTATATTTATTTTTTCGCTAGCCATTTCTGCTAGGTATATTATAGAAACGCTCTGAAAATTGAATTTAATAGGTAGTGTAACATTTCTTACGTATAAATTTAATATAAATAATATTGTAAGTTTATATGGCATAAGGAATACTTTTAAAAAAGTACATTTGTGATAGAGCGTCATATTTTTGCTACGCTGTTGGAAAACAGAATGAACTAAATTTTAAATTCTCATTTTGGTTAGAACGTGCTGAGACTCTGTATTGACATCTATATGAAGAAAACATTCTAAGTGTAGAGTAAGTAAAGGGGTGGCACAGCTGTGTGAATTCAAACTGAAGTAACGTACCTACTTTAAAAACAAAAGCAAGAAAACAAGATTCTTATCGTGGGTAATTTTTCTTCTACCTCCTATATTCTGGATGCTATGATGAAATGAGATTAAGGTGCTCTCTTCTATGTGCAGTGAGGTTGTTTTGGGGAAATATCAAGTAAATTGGTAGCGATTTGTTGCGAGATTTACACCATAATATCAGCTAAAGGATTTTATACTCCCGCGCTCCTCACATATTTCATCTCTGCTCTTTCCTTAGTGGATAATGAAATCTGGAGAAAATTAACGTGCACTTTATGAAGTAATATGTACTACTTTTACCAATCTTAAAATATTTGAGCCTTAAATTGCACTTGTAGGTATGCAGAGATTCTTTAAATTTCGAAAAATATAAGTACACAATATACAAAATACGCAATTGCTTCCATTGATTGCGTACGAATTAACAAACTAACACATAGTTTCAAGGTTCTTTTGCTCTGTTTAATAAATTAAAAAATATGCATAACTATAACATTTCTAAGGTTCTTAAAAAATATTAAAACAAGGAACAAACAGTAGCAGTACAGAAATGCCGGCGGCAAAACCGAATGGATATAGTAAAAAGCACAGATTTTTCTAAAGAGGAAAGGTTTTGCCTCTGTAGTTTGCTACACGGTGTGTTGAGAATGACTACTGAAAACAAGTTAGAATTATTTTATTAAATGCCTAATTTTTTATAATTGTTGCTATTTATTTATAATTCATTTAAAATATCAAATAAAAATGCATTACCGATAATTGCTTTACTTCTATCCACTCATTTTTTATACCCCTAATGTTGACCCTGTTTGATTGTCACGTAAAGGTGGGCCGGCCTTTTAATCATGTTGTCAAATGTGATATTTTATATAAGCTAGTTGAATCTGAATTTTCTTCAATAGGATTAAGGTATTCTGCGTTTGTAGACTTAAATAAATTTTAAAATATTCCATTCCTTATGTTCTGTCCGACCTTGACCTCACCATTTGTTAGTATTCATAAGATCATTTTTTATTTTTATTATATTGGTTCGATCTACTATACTTAACGACCTAGCATAATTATCCAATATCTATTCATATTTTATTGTGCCACGTAACATCCAAAAGTGTACGACATTATTTTCTTCTTTATTACCGAAAATAAATAATTTAAATATATATATATATATATATCTATATTATAATCATCTTTGATCGTTTCTATAATTTAACACCGTGAAAAAGCGCGTCTTTAAATTGGCTATTTGGAATGAGGGTACATATCTGAAGAAACCGGACATGCCACCAACTGAATTGAAAACATCGATACATATCGACGTTTGCATATTTTTGATGGCGATAAAGATCCGGTTTTTTATGTGACTTATAAAACTTTAAAAAAGGAAACAGATATAGTTTCCGAAACGTCAGCGCAATGTTTTGTATTATTTTAATTCCTATCAGTTATCAAAAAATATCCTCTGACTGTTCGTTTGACACGCCAAAGGCGTAGAGGTTATTTCCCAGTTTTAAACTCGTTAATTTGAATATTTTTTAGATAAATCAACTTTTTTGATTAGGAATTTCAAGAAAGGGGGTAAATAAATCTCAAAAAAGAAAAGGAAGCGAAAACATGTATTATCATAGGTACTAATGAACAGTATACTGGAAACCATTTCTGGAAAATTCGCACCGCACCTGCTTGAGATTGCATCCATAGAACTCAATATCCAACAGTAACTGCAACAATTAGATGCTAAGTAAAGCTTCGCTAATCCGGATCAATTAAAACCAGGACGATCCGAATTAGAGAAAAATTATTGGAACCCATTTAAAATTCAAAAATAATAGGCAGAATAAAGTTTTATTATTCAAAAACAAAAAACAAACAAACCTAAATATAAAACTGTAAGAAGAAACAAAAACTCTATGTACCTACATTTATAATAAAAAATACAAACTCAACAAATATTTCGTTACGATCCGGATTATAGAATCAATGATTATCCGGTTTATGAGATACATAATTTAATAAGTGATATTTCAATTTAGTCCGGATTACTGGGAAATCCGGATTATTGGAGTCCGGATTAACGAAGCTTTACTGTATTTAAAAAAATAGATTATTTTCAAAGTTTCAATTCTTGACGCTACAAACATACAAAAACTATGTCTGAGATGTTTTTTTCTATTTATTGAAAATCTCATTAAGA
Source organism: Rhagium mordax (assembly GCA_963680705.1). Lineage (NCBI taxonomy): Eukaryota > Metazoa > Arthropoda > Insecta > Coleoptera > Cerambycidae > Rhagium > Rhagium mordax. The sequence goes on along the minus strand of OY796659.1, from coordinate 19,808,102 downwards.
AAGGCAGGCATATCACAACACAAAGGTATGGTTGACTTCAGATTTGTAAGACACGTAAAAAACCGGCGGCTTGTTTGATGCCGATAAAAACTTCAAACAATCCGGCTCTTTTTATATGCTGTACAGATATGAACTGAACTATACCGTAAATGCAGGCAGTTTGAAGAAGAAACCTATTCATTCTGACTTTAACATTTTGAGACTTAGGTAAGACGTGGTCGGGTAAGAAATACCGTAATGAGGTAAAAGAGGTTCGATAATCATGGAGCTTTAGTGTAATGGAATGAGATAGGTGCTACATTTTATCCAGTACAGTATACGTTGCTCGTGGTGGTATTATGAACGCAACATCTGCAGAACAACCTCCAGGAAAATATCGATAAAAGAGACTAATCACCAAGATTGCAATAATGTTGCAACATGGCACGTTTGAACTGAATTACTGACTATTCGTAAAACTCTAAATTGGATTGTATTATCTACTCGGTAACGCAGCGGGCTAGAGCATAACAGGCAAGGCTCTGGGCACACTGACTATTGTGACTGGGTTCCAACCCCAGCACCGATACTGACAATGTCAGTGGATATGGATGTGAAGTTGAGTAAAAAATGTTTAAACAATTCTGGATTTTCGAATATTAAAATGGCATTTTTGTCGGATGATTCGTTTTATTAAAAGATCTTTAGTTTATCATCAAATCTAAATAATTCATACTGTCAATAGAGGATTTTGGATGATCGTTTTACATAATTTTTTGTAATTGCAAAAATTTTGCGAGCTTTACCTATTTTGCAAACCTTAACAATTTTTCTATCCAATAGCAAGCGTATTTCGAAATTCTCCTCTCACTTTATATACAGGGTGTCCCACTTAAGATGTATTCACCCTCCTAAAATCTTTATTTGTGAACTGATTTTCGAAATCTTTTTTTGCTGGATAGGGCTTGGAAAAATGCATTAAGCTATACCTTACATTTTTAAAAAAGGTACATCATGACCTACTGAGACGTATTTTTTTTAGCGAAATTTCGAGAAAAACTATTAGCGATTTTTTTAGAGAGAAACTAATACCAGAATTGGATTCAGGACCTTTTAAAACCTAAGTTGTGTGAATTTTGCGACATTAGGATACAGGGCGTTAAAGAAAATGGAGAGGAATTTTTAAAAACGACAAACTTTTTTTTGTAAACAAAATCGGTACTATTTTGAAATTATCAGTAATTTAACATTTTTCACAATTCTCTGATTTATTTGAAGACGTACTAAGAAAAAATCGACAGTGCGGTAACGACTAAAAATGGTATCTAATTTCTGTTGATACGGTTATTGAAAACAAATAAAACATTACATTAGTTATTAAAGTTAATTAAACAATTCACTGGAAAAAATATTGCAATAATCCTTTGAAAAAACAAATGGTAAAAATAAAAACAAGAAATAAGCAAATAAAAAATTTTTAAGATTTACTGGTAACAAAACTACGACTAAATTATTAAAAGAACAAGGTTCCTAAAAATAATCAAATTAATCAACTAATAATTAAATTGAACTATTCTCAATGAGTCCTCCTCACCTTATGCATTTTTCAATACCGTTTGTTTTTTTCAAAGGATTATTACAATATTTTTTCCCAGTGAATGGTTTAACTAGCTTTAATAATAATTAATGTATTGTTTTATTTGTTTTCAATAACCGTATCAACAGAAATTAGATACCATTTTTAGTCGTTACCACTGTCGATTTTTTCTTAATACGTCTTCAAATAAACCAGGGAATTGTGGAAAATGTTAAATTACTGATAATTTCAAAATAGTACCGATTTTGTTTACAAAAAAAAGTGCCGTTGTTAAAAATTCCTCTCCATTTTCTTTAACACCCTGTATCATAATGTCGCAAAATTCACACCACTTAGGTTTTAAAAGGTCCTGAATCTAATTCTAGTATTCGTTTTTCTCTAAAAAAATCGCTAATAGTTTTTCTCGAAATTTCGCTAAAAAAGTACGTCTCAGTAGGTCATGATGTACCTTTTTTAAAAATGTAAGGTATAGCTTAAATGCATTTTTCCAAGTCCTATCCAGCAAAAAAAAGATTTCGAAAATCAGTTCACAAATAAAGATTTTAGGAGGGTGGATACATCTTAAGTGGGACACCCTGTAGATACAGTTATGATCGTTATAAATTCTATGAAGACACAGATCATAGTCTCTGCATGTAAATGATGTTTTAAAATATTTTTTAATCATCTCTCAAGTCACCTTCAGGTAATCTTAAGGTTTTCTGTTAGGTAAGAGAGACGAGAACCTACAGTTTACTGTGAAATTCGAACTGCATCTGAGTCAGCAACAGTTCCCTCTCCCAAAGCAAATCACAAATAAATTTTCATTTGTTTCAGGATGGAATCGCGCCAACGAACTTATCAACCAAAAACAGGTAGGTATTAATATTATACTTTTTGTGTAGAAATATTTCGCCTAGTACCAAAGCATGTGTTTGTATTTTAATTTTATCTTATATTTCATTTTCTTCAATCCAAAATATCTATATGATCTGAATGGAATTTACAATAATTTTAAATCTTTCAACACAACACGGAAAACTTAATTTTAATCGCCCCGAAGAGGATACAGTAACAGTATTGAAAAGTTATTGGCTTTTAAAAAACCTAGATTTCTTCAAAATAGAGCTAAATCCCCCAAAAAATCAATTAAGAATTATAATACAGGTCGTAAATAATTCCAATTAAATTAATACAATGTCCGGCAACAGGATTGAATAGTTTTGAAAAGGTTGCTGTGGAAATACTGTGTATTTGACGAACGTCAAATAGTGATAAAATTGTATTTTATTATCGAAGGTTTTGTATTACAATGGCAAATTGGCCGATTAATCAACGGGTCTCTGCTGTAAAATCATTTATCCTGATGACCTTACTCTTTTGAAGAAATCGGCCACATCGTCACAGTTTCTCTTTATTTCACTACCTATTTTAAAAAAATAACTATTTCGTTGTTATTGAAATTATACTAGAGCGATAAAACTTTATACTGTATATAAATTTTATTGTATTTTATAACAAATTTACAGCAAAGCATTACACAAAGAATGATAGTTTATAATCTGCAACATTTTTTTCACTCTGCGTATTGTATTATTTAACTATTTTATTAGAGTAATTATTTTTTTTTTAATTAGAATTCTTATAAGTAATGTTTTACATTCGACAGCGTATGACTACAACTTTTAATAAGGCAAGATACGTTTTTGCAGCCAGCAATGCTCAAGTGGGGTTTCCGAAGTTTTATTAAGGTGAAAACAAAAATAAGAACAATAATTTGTATATTTATTAAAAAGAAGTGAATTCTTTATTTTTAAACACGTTTCACAAACTCAGTTAAAATTCGTATTTTATGTGCAAGCTTGAAAAGTTCAATGGTGCAATGATTCTCTGCAAAACAGTATCCATGTGCGACAAAATACATTTTTGAGGAAAAAAGTAAATGTTTTACATAAAAGTTTCTATTCCTGTAAGAATGTTCACTCCATCTGGTGGAGCTATGTTGATTCGCATTCAGCAAAAATATAAAAGTAGCGAATATTGCATTTCTCAGGATTCGTGACTATCAGACGGAAATATGACTGCACTCGTACACCAACTTTAATAATATTTCATGAATAGCTTGAAATTTACCTTTGATGTTGCAGTTCTGTGGGAATTTATGGCGTCCCAGGTTAATTATAAAATATCTTTAACAAAATTTTCCACGAAGCCATTGTTCATTTACATAGCACCGGCTGATAAAGAATTGTAGTGGAAATTGGCACGACTGTGGTGTAAAACTAATTAATATTATGCCATAGAAGCTTTAGACTTTAGATTATCTACGATTAAATATTGCTTCTTATTTATTAGTACATTCAACTGTAAATTTCATAGTTATGCTGTATTTTCTACAATCGCGATATTTTCATAGAAAAATCAAAATACTTAGGTATAGGTATCATTCCGAAATAGCTCAAACGTCACTTTGACACGTCTCTCATAATTCACTTAATTTGCTGTGGTATTGTTAGGTCTACTGGTTTCCTTAAAGTAACTTTTCATTTCTACGACCATATGACAAATCATTTTACGTTTTCATTCGACAACATAAAGTTGATGTCTACAGGGAGTAAGCGCTAAAGACTTTTACGATCGCTAAAAAACTTGTCTAACATTATTTATCAGAGAATAAAATTACTTTATCTGACGTTTCTTGTGAAATAAAATTAAATTAAGTTAATTAAGCAGTGGCGTAACCAGGAGGGGGCCGAGGGGGCCTTGCCCCTGTTATCGAACCCAGGAGATACTGTAAAAGTAGTTTTAAGCAAAAGATCCCAATTAGACATAAGCACACAAGCTAAGGCTTGAATGGTGTATGTGGAACATCTGTTCCATGTACACCATTTTTTTATCAAAAATATGTCGAATTTCAAGTCAGTTCCTAAACCCAAAATTCCTTCTTTTTGCCTGATATGCATGAATCCATGCATATCAGGATTTTTTATAAAATTTATAAGACGATTTTCAGTACAGTTTCCAAAATTCCCTTTATCTTTTTCGGCCCATATCTCATGTTTGAACGAACGCATCCAGGCACGATGCAGCATGTAGAGACGACCAAGGACATGCATTGTCCTCAGCCAGTACCGATTCCTCGAAGGACGGACTGCGCCACTACAATGATCATAGCGCAGATGATCATTGTCATAAGCCGGTCTAACAGATCACAGGAATACTCCACAAAGGCGCGAGAGTGAATCTACCGTAGATCAGTAGCTCTTGATCTGATCTATCATAGACTGATCCACCTTCGTGGTCGCACTGATCTACGGACCCATAGGTTCACTCTACCCTCGCGTTCTGGAATTCCTAGTGAGTCCGTGACCTACGGCTTCCAAGGATGGTTGAGCTGGCCTCGCCTACCCATTGGTCATCGTCTCTACCGGGATCGTGTCTGATAGCACCATTTTGAAATTTTAGGAACTGAATAAAAATTGGAAATAGCGGAATTTTGCGACGCCACGTGGCGATGTGAAGTGGTCTCGGGTCTTTTCCATATCTATAGTGGGAGACCTCCCAATGATCTCGCAAAATGGAATTGGGGTATTTTTGATTAAATCAAGCCAGGATAAGCCTCAGTGCGGTACGCACGGGTACCGGGGGCTTTCCCCATTATTACCCAGGTGAGATAGCATTCGAAGAGATTTCCCCTTTCTGAAATATCCACAGACGTCTAACGGCATATACCCCTTTTGGAGAATATTACCTTAAATTTTTAGTCTATAATTCTAACAGTAAATCTATAAAACCCACTCACTAAATTGCCAGTCACGTCCATGTAATAATTCTCTTTCGGCAATCGATCACTCGTCTTTAAGCGCGGCCGTCGCGGTCGCTGACCCCTTGTGGGGGTATCGTGGTTATGGTGGCAGACCTTGCTAGGTGAGGCTCTATATGTACTATGATGATTGTTTAATATATACCCTTATTTATTATCCATGTCTTCTTATTGCGTTCTAGTATTAGTCTAGTATCTGTGTTGACCCCATAGCTAACGACCCTCGCAATTGCGTCGGTTTGACCATTCGGCTGAGCCAAAGAAGAGTGAACGAGCAAGACCTGTCTGGGCAGGTGTCAGAAGTGAATTGTGTATTGTGCAAAGTGTTTAGCTAGTGTTGTATCTTTAGTTCAGGACGTTGCGAAGCCTGTATACGAGGAAGCATTCATTGTCGACAGTTGCCGTTAATCTATCGATTTCGAGACTTCGATATATTAAGGGTTTGCCACGACCTGCGTTGAATTCAACGGCCAAGAGTTAAATCAGATGTGGTGACAGCGGTTGGTTGACTTAATACGAATATCGGTCGTTCCCTCCCACTATCACTGGTTATAACGAATGGTTAACTAACGTTGACACAGCCTTAGCAAATTAGTTTAGTTATTAAACGTTGATACCCCCACCCTCAGCAAAATCCACGTATACCAAACCAAAACAGTGAACACTATACTTTACTTTAGGTGATTAAAATCTATCATCAGAAGTTTAAATCATCTTTCAGTTAGTTTTATCACTTGGTTTTGCTCCCCCCTCAATTCAGTTCTGGTTACGTCACTGGCCCGAAGCACTACGAAAGGAACCTCCCAAAGAAAGAATCTACTTCAGTCTCAAATTATCCATTTTCTGCTGCAGTTTTGACAAAAAGAAATGGATTTGAGAATCAATTATTGAAAAATTAATGCCATATTTTTCGCATTAAAATAAGAGAAGAAAATATAAATCTCTGCCCAGATACTAGAAAAAAGGTCTAATTTTTAACATTAATCGGCGGAAATTATAGAAATATATTGCTGACATACCTAATGTTAATTTGAAATAATCTGGAAAAGAAATTATATTTTCAAATATTTAAAGAAGACAATAGTAATAAATTATTATAAAAATGAACCCTCTAGTCATTAAAGCTAATTAAAGTACTCTCTTTTTAGGAGAGTACAATCGCCATCTCTGAACCGGTTTCTGGATATTCGTAGTTATCAACACCAAACTGGAATCTATGCTGAAAATCGCGATCCTCAACTACAGTTTGTGTAAAAATGTTAATGCCTTATGTACCGGAGGGACAACATAGCAATTTGTTATTACCTATTCTTTTCTTTAAATATTTCTGCGTTTTAACCCCCCATTCTCTCTGAAAAGTCCCGAAATTTTATATATTTGAATTTTTTTTATATATCAGAATAATTTTCGATATCTAAGACAAGGTTTTTCCTTTAAAAATATGTTAATTTTTGGAAAAATTATACCAACATTTGAAATTAATTGTAACCAAGTTTCAAGCCATTGAAAATTTCAAATTCTGGTTACTTTTCCAAAAATTAATATTTTTTCAAAAATAAAAACCTTGCCCTAATTTTATCGATCGATCGATCTGGATATTCTAAAAAAAATTAAATATATAATTTTTTTCCAAATTGGTTTTTGCCAATATTCTCATTTGGATCCCAAATGAAATCTCTTATAATTTGTTATAGGTGTTCCATGCCTCTAACTGGAAATATCGAACATCCGAAAATTCACCAGCTAATGCGCATTATTTAAAAAAGGTTTTAACCGTATGTTGATTGGTACTTTTAAAGTAATAATTTCGAAGTATCATTTTAAATATTTTTATTTGATTGTCTGTCTTGTACTCGTGCTCTGTATAATATAACTTAATAACTTTCTCAGGTCCTAATATTGCCTAATAAGAGTGTAACTATTTAACATTTCATCCTTAAAATTATCTCTGAACTAAACTACGCGGCAATTGAACTCGAACACCTTGAATTTTGGATAGTTTTTGTAACTCAAAAACTAATAGATCGATTTTGCTCAAATTTTGACAGGTGTGTGATTGTTCCTTTGGCCATTTAATTTTCAGTTAGCGATCCATTTTCACCTACTTGCTCCAAGATACAGGGTCAAGGAAATGTTCGTGTTTTTTGAAAAATTTTTTAAGAGACTCTCATTTTGCATGTAGAGAGGTTAGGTAGATATTCGATGTATAGTAAAGAAGAGTACCTTAGTACCTCGGGTCGTTTTTGAGTTTTTGTAGATATCATGGCCCACTACAATGATAAAGATATTTTTCTGATTTTCGATAAAATTTTTCAGAAACATACACGTCGCAATAAGGGCGACTGTGTGTTACAATGGAGACCCCATATGATTATTTTTCAATTATACCGAGTGTTAGAATTTTAATATTCTATCGTAAATGTCAAAATATGGCAACATTATAAAATAAATATCATGCAATTTAGTTAACTACACAGTTTTAAGGCAATGTTTATGACTTTAATGGGTCTTAATTTACGCTACTTATTTTTTGTTTTACCAACGCTAACTTTGTTTTCACGATTTAACTATAGAAAGTTATATGTTTTGAATACGAGCTGAAATATGGTAGACTGAATGGTTAACGTTTAATTTTTTTGAAAATTACTACTAATGTATTATTTTCTTGTAAATGCTTATTAGATAAACACTCGGTATAATTAAAAAATAATCATATGGGGTCACCGCTGTATACCTACACAAAACAATTTTTCAGAATTTTTTCACAATTTTTCAGAAAATCAGAAAAATATCTTTATCATTGTAGTGGACCATGATATCTACAAAAACTCAAAAACGTCCCGAGGTACTAAGGTACTCTTCTTTATTATACATCGAATATCGACCTAACCTCTCTACATGCAAAATGGGAGTCTCTTAAAATTTTTGTCAAAAAACACGAACATTTTCATGACCCTGTATCTTGGAGCAAGTAGGTGAAAATGGATCGCTAACTGAAAATTAAAAGGCCAAAGGAACAATCACACACCTGTCAAAATTTGAGCAAAGTCGGTCTATTAGTTTTTGAGTTACATACTTTGAAAAACTATCCAAACTTCAAGGTGTTCGAGTTCAATTGCCGCGTAGTTTATTTTAAATCTACTTTACTGAAATATTTAATATAGTTAGTGGTAATGTAATCACGTTTACGAATATTTCTGATTACTAGTTAATTAAAGGCAGCCTTAAGTATGATTAGATGTACGTAATAAATACGTTAATGCCCCTATGCACTTCCGACACGTATGCCATGCAGTTAAATCAAGGCTACATATATGATTCTTATCAAGTATTACATAATCTGCAATAAATTAAATTCAGCTATATCAGCTTTTCGACATAAACACGTCTAGTGTTACCGACAACCACGATCGCGCATGTTAATAATTTCCTACTTTATATTCTAACTAAACGGACACGTCTTGGTTGTATAGGTGGTGCTTGGTGCAGCTATGCTATCATGTGCCTGCACTATGGAATGAGACTGTCTATGTGTACTTCCTGCACACGCCAGGGTTGGTTTTCGCTTTAGTGTATAATTAGTAAAATGTTTATCCAATGCACTTAGCTTTAACACTAATAAAAATAATGTTAAATTATATATTTAGCTTCATTCCTCATCCTTAAATATCGATTACTAATATAATCATGATGTATAATAAAGATCATAATAGTTCATAGATCACATAAAATTTACCCAGATCCTTCACCATTTTTTGAAAAAAATGTTTTGAATAGAGTAGTTTTATTATCCTTGTTTAGTAATCCATAAGCAATTTTGTCCGAAGTAGTAGCTGATGAGACTAGCTGTACCTATTCTAAGTGAATTTTTACCAATTCGAACTTCAAGAATCAGTATCTTATCTTTTTTGCTTGTGCGAATTTAGGTCTACTTGATTTCCAAAGTATGCTTCGGTAAGATTAAGGGTGGTAAGTAAACAAAGTAACACACATACAAGGTGAAATAGTGGTTGTTTATCCTTCAATCTTCGAATATTATCAACTTATTTAACTTGAATTTTCATATGGCAGAATGTTTTTCTTTATTTTAGGTTAGATTAGTTTAGTTGTTTGAAGACTATACGGTTTGAGCTGTAACTGTCGTTAATTACTATTTTACCCGAAGGGGGAGACGAAGAAGAAACCAAAGCATCAGAGACTACCTGTAATTGCGTTTGTATGATTGACAGTATTTTATTGAAAATGATACATACTTGAAATCATGACCTCATGAAGGCTGGAATCACTTAAAGGAGTCTGAGAGACTATTTTTGAAATTTCAATATTTTCCAAGAATGAAAGTAGTATTATGAAGTACATTGGTACAATAAATCACAATAAATAAAATTTATTCAGAACATATTATGGACCTCTTAATTTTCTACAAATTAGGAATGCCGGCACTATGTTTTAGAAAGCGTTGCTAATAATTCGCGCAAATTGTATAATTTATTTTGATTAGTAGGTATTACACAGTCAATGCAATTTATTCTTTATGTTAATCCCTGAGGAAAAAAGTGGTATTAGATTTTACAAAACCTAGTTTTGCTATTGGTCCTATATCATTTTATGAATTCAAAGAGTCTGGACCAATATATTAAAATTGGGGTACTTATAGACAAAATTCTTTGTAAAAAGCAGATATCAATATTTTGGGTAAACACCAGTTTACCATATCATCTTATTTTGAAACATTTCTCTCAGATAATTCAAATATGTTAAACAATCAGTAGGTACAGGGTTAGTTTTATTAATGTAAACCCCCCATTATTATTTTTATTTTTGACCGATTCGAAGAATTAAAAAACTGGCCTTACACGGTTTTTTACATAGATTCCACTTCTGCTAACGGATTGGCAATAGCGTTTTAAATATACAGGGTACGCAAAAAAGTTAGGTTTTTTTAAATAGAACACCCTGTATATTTTGACAAATTTGAATTCCTACAATCATTCTGATTACAAATATATACACATATTGTATAATCGCTTTACTGGTTTTTGAGTTATTTTCACTTTATTATGGATACGTTGAAACAAAAGCGTTATTTTATAAACTCATATAATAAATCAAAAAATGGAATAAATCAAAAACAAAACAAAATATATGAATTATTAAAACAAATTACGTAACATTTTCAACATTTCAAACAACGTTTAATAAAATTCGAACGGAGTCCAGACCTTAATCCAGTAGATTATTTTCTTTGGGGATCGCTCAAAGAAAAAATTTACAGTGAACCAGTGGAAAATTTTGAACAATAAAAAAATCAAATTGTAAAAAATATAACTTTGCTAAATTTGGATGCAGCACTTTTTCTTCGAAAAATTCTTTCGAATTTTATTAAACGTGGTTTGAAATGTATCGAAGTTAATGGTGGTTGGTTATGTTGAAAATGTTATATAATTTGTTTTAATAATTGATATATTTTGTTTTGTTTTTGATTTATTCCATTTATTAATTTATTATATGATTTATAAAATAACGCTTTAGTTTCAACGTATCCATAATAAATTGAAAATTACTCAAAAACCAGTACAGCGATTATACAATATGTGTATATATTTGTAATTAGAATGATTGGGGGAATTCAAATTTGTCAAAATATACAGGGTGTTCCATTTAAAAAAACCTAACTTTTTTGCGTACCCTGTATATTTAAAACGCTATTGCCAACCCGTTAGCAGAAGTGGAATGTACGTAAAAAACGGTGTAAGGCAGGTTTTTTAATTTTACGAATCGGTCAAAAATAAAAATAATAATGGGGGGTTTACATTAATAAAACGAACCCTGTACACCGTGATGAATAAAATTCGATATTAAAATAAAACGGTACTTTGTCCTATTATATAAAAATCGATCTTAAAATAAAACGGTACTTTGCTCTATTATATAAAAAGCAAATTAATACATACTCAAACCACTTTCTATGCAAATTTGTCCTTCTGCAAATGCACCCCACCACAGGCTATTTATAATAAGAAATGCATATTTGAAAATATGGAATGGAAATTTGTAATAATTATATTAGAGACAAAAGATAATTACATCCTCAAATTTTGCGCCATAATCAGCTTTTAAAAAGTCTTGCATGGTTATGGCATTTCATCACTTTTACCAGACGCTTGACCGAATGGGTTATGATATTTTCCGGTTGTATTAGCGTTTATTCACGAACATTATAATATGATAGTTCCCTTCCGCGAAGTAGGTACCTATATTTCATCTACACATTATCACATTCTGTACCTATAAACATTTTTTTGCAGGAAATTGTCCTATTATTTTTCTTGTTTGAAACCTGTTCCTTGTGAGCAGTTCTTCCGTTAGTTTAAGGCATGATCCATTAATTAGTTTTCCCATATTGGTTGCCTGGAATGCCTTTCTAATACAGTCACTTGGTGTTAAAAGGTAATTAAACTTCGGACCGAGCTTCGGACTAAGTCTATAGCGGCTTGGTATTTTTTGCGGATTCTTAAACTGCAAAGTACCAACTTCAAATATTGAACCCCCCGAAATTCAAAATTTAATACTGACTCAAAGTATTAATAAGAGTTAGTTATCGAAAGAAATTCATGTAGGTATATGTTTTTGAGGTTGCTGATTACGAATCTGAATCAAAGGTTTCAACTCAACCCCTTGTAACTCACAAGTTTAGTATTAAAGCAAAAATAACGTTTTAGGGGGTTTTTAGCGCAGAATTCGACGATTTACACGTTCCAATTAATACTAATTTTTTCTTTCTTCGAAACCCCTAAGTTGGGGTGAAACTCACCCCCAACGAAAAAGCACCCTTATTTCTTTTTAATATTTTATATTTGGCCCATTTTGAATCAAACTATTCAAAAATATTTGAATTTAAAATTGCTATTATAGAATTAATCCGAAGTGAGATCACCAAGTTGTACTATTCCAGCTATATTCGTTCTTAACCTAGTCTTTGATGACCTCACTTAATGTGATTTTGTGAATTCCGAGCGAGTACCTACTCTGGATAAAAAAAGATATTAGCTAATTATTGTCTAGCAAGATCAAAAGCCTTTTGTTAGCTGTTTGCTAAAAATCTGACATCCGGAGTAAATTAACTGTATCCTGCTTTTGACCTTGTAGTGTCCCAAAGCAAGGCGTACTTATCCTTTTCATTCCTTTACGTAGTGTGTTAGGAATTTCTGTTTTATAATAACTCAGACTAAATGAGTTTTTTAGCCTGTATGTTTCCATTCTGGCTTCTTCCTGGATCACTGAATACTAAACTATCTAGTAAGATATTCTTGGTCGGTATAGGAGTGCCCAATATAAAACTTGCAGTTCCCAGGCAGCCTAGCGTGTTTGCTGTCTTGTGGGTTGCTACCATCAAAACAAAGCAGCCCATATGAAAGTAGGCCCTATTACCCTGGTATAAAACCATTGAAATATACCAGGTTTGATCCTCCATGTTTTATAGGAAGCCTGTCTGCACCACAACATTGCTACTGACTTGTGTATAATCATGCCCAGAAGGTTTCGGATTAGCTTGAAATCTATTATAACTAGTGATATTTTACCATTTCCGATATCTGTATCTGTGTGCTTTGGAGTACTAAAAGCCTCATATACAGGGTGTTCCAGTTTTTTGTAGCAGGACTTTAACAGTCGATAGACAATTGAAAATTATTAAAAAAAATTCCTATAAACATAGGTTGAAAAATGCTTAGTTTTCGAGATACAGGGTGTTAAAGTTTGAAAATAAATACGGATTTGCATTAATATTTCCAGAATGCTAAGAACTATCGAATCCAAACTTGCCAATTCTTTACATATAATTTAGAGGCCTATTTTAGAATAACAAACTACTACTTTACTTAACCATGGGCGTAGATATATGGATTTACTAAGGCTCTTTTTTACAAAAAAGTAGTACGCCACTGATATTTTCCCATGTTTTCAGTTTAATTCAATAAAGCAAGAAAAAACAAAAATTTAATGTCTCTTGGCACTTTTTGATCTGACAAGCCGTTTTCCAGAAAATTTACATTTAATCATTTGATGCACGCATCTGAACGAATTTTAGACAAACTTGAAGTCGCTCAGAATTTCACCAAATTTGATGGTGCGAAAAGTCTCTTAAAAATAAAGAATGAAACATTTAAAATATTTATTGTAAAAGTTTATTATCATGTAAATCAAAATTTTTATAACACAAATGTATTAAAACGCAACGGTCGAACTAAAATAAATTATTAGAAACACAAACACAAAAGGTAGCAACATGTAAAAGTGTCTTACTTCATTACAAGCATCATTAACGATGTTTCATTCTTTCTCTTTAAAAGACTTTTCGTACCATCAAATTTGGTGAAATTCTGAGCGACTTCAAGTTTGTCTAAAATTCGTCCAGATGCGTGCATCAAATGATTAAATGTAAATTTTCTGCAAAACGGCTTGTCATATCAAAAAGTGCCAAGAGACACTAAATTTTTGTTTTTTCTTGCTTTATTGAATTAAACTGAAAACATGGGAAAATATCAGTGGCGTACTACTTTTTTGTAAAAAAGAGCCTTAGTAAATCCATATATCTACGCCCATGGTTAAGTAAAGTAGTGGTTTGTTATTCTAAAATAGTCCTCTAAATTATATGTAATGAATTGGCAAGTTTGGATTCGATACTTCTTAGCATTCTGGAAATATTAATATAAATCCGTATTTATTTTCAAACTTTAACACCCTGTATCTCGAAAACTAAGCATTTTTCAACCTATGTTTATAGAAACTTTTTTTAATAATTTTCAATTGTCTATCGACTGTTAAAGTCCTGCTACAAAAAACTGGAACACCCTGTATATTTTTTTAATTGAGCGATGGTGGATTTAAAACGTTCAGGGATCCTTGTCTCATTTGCCTTTCCTTTGCCATCCACTATTTTCGGAAACGACAATGTAAATGTGTACTTATTCACAAAAGGGAAATTTCGATTCAGTCCGTTCCTGGTAATTTGCTAACAAACCCAATGCAATTTCAACGATGTGCAATTCGTATGCAACGTCGTTGTGTTCATATACCGAACTACCCACTCGCGCGAAACTCTGTTAAGTCAAATTATACTGTATGCATTGTGAACTGTAATCAAGCAATAACCTACTTAATTTACCTGCAAATTTACATACTGGTCACATCCAGTTTCAGGTTCATTTTTTAATTTGCAGCCAGGGATAAACTAGTTTTTATACATATGTGCTAACTGTATAATCTACAAATTGCATTTTAAATTATGCGAAATCACGAATTCATTTGCATACTGATTTGCAACAATGTTTTACCAAAATATTGTATATTTAAGTTTTACAGCATATTTTAAATAAATGATAATACATAACAATTAATCATTTCCATGTAAGCTGTTTATCAGTCGTTATTTTTTTCGTATTTTGGTTACCTAAATATTTTATAAATCCTTATTTTAAAGAGTTGCAAAAAACTTCACGACCCTACTAGTAAAAGATTATATTCTTCTCAAGTAAATAAAATTGTATTAGGTTTAAGAAGTAGATGTGAGATATATTTGAAACATGAAACATTAAATCTTTTGGAGATGCAGTAAACTAATAATAAAGCAAATCCTTTACGCACCATCTTAGTCTAGCAAAAAATAAGCATTCACGAAACTTAAAGAATGATCCATTGATCATCCTATGGATAATAAATTTTCAGCAAAGTGCAATGAATATGTGCGTTGGCCACCTTGAGCCTTAACTTCTTTTAATTGGGTGGACATTTTTATATGAATTTTTCTTACTATACTTATTTACACGTAAAATCAGCACCTTAAAGGGAATGCAGGTATTTTGGGACACCCTGTATATGTTATTTTTCAGATTATCAGATTAATGTTCAGAAGTGTGGCCGTAAATCCCAAATAAGAACAGAAATAAAATACAGAAAGATGCCACAAATAACTTTTAGACAATATTTATTCTAGTAGGTCATGAAATTCCATATCAAATAAACTTCATGGAAATACGCTTTGATTTTAATCGAAAAGGTGTTTTGGTCAACATTTTTGACCCGAAACTGGACTGTTTCTTTATTTGGTTGGATTTGCAAATATTTTTGTATTTTTTTTTTTTCATAGAAATTCAGTCTCTTACAACTTCAGTTCCTCAAAAAATTAAATGTTCTTTTAATTTTTTCTGATTAATTCGTAAATTTGCTTTACAATTTTACTGTTTTAAAATTAGGTATCCTAAATAACCAAGAAAATGAAGCTTCCTCTAAGTAGACATTTCAAACTATCTATACTTAATGTCTTGCAGTAAACTGCCAGTAAACCTTAACAAACACACGAAGGAACACGAAGAACTTTTCGTGATCATTTATTCAAAATATAGAGCATGTTTAATTAAGTACAACTGTATTAGAAATAAATTAAACTAACCATTTATTCGAAACATTGGAATTATGACAGAATTTACATACAAATAGCAAATAAGAAAAACATTAAAATTTTGGAATAATAGTGTTGAGAAATATCCTTTTAACGACCTTGTTCGATAATTTTTGGATTTGTTCCGGTTGGTCAAGATATAGCCCACGACAGTAGATATATTCGAATCTCGAAATTTTAAATTTAAAAACCTCAAAAGAAAATGAATGGATAAATACTTTTTTTGTCACCCGGTATATATCAAGATAAATCAAAAAATAAATATCAACGTTAAATTAAGAACTATATTCCTCATTATTTATTTTTATCCTGACAAGATAACATAATTTAACCTACATATACCTAAGTACTTATAGTACAGCGGATTAGCTAACCTATTGTGCACTTTTTGATAAAGGCACCAAATTTGGCACAGAGGTAGACCCATGTAATATGAACAATTTTGGATGTGGAGCCATCTGCCAACTGCCCCCTGGCGGCCGTGGTGGCCATTTTCCAAGATGGCTGCCAGTGGACACCCGAAAGACAACAGCAGTTAGATAAAATTTGCTGCTGAAGGTTTTAGTGAATGTTTATTGAATGTTTTAAATGAGAGATAGTTTGTAAGTTATATACAGGGTGGGTCCTCGGGTGGGTCAATAGTGCGTGCGTGCGGAGATACAGAAGAAATCTGTATCTCCTATTTCGTTCGAGATAGAGGCACGGTTCAAAATTTTAATTAAATTGTGAGAAAAAGTACATTTTTTTAAATTATTACCAATTATACAGGGCGATCCGTTAAAGTGGTAGATGAAGGAATATATATTTTTTAAATGGAATGACCCAATTTTTTTTATTATATTTGAATACCACTATGATGGCCTATTCAGCGGTAAAATATTTTTAAAATTTGTCTGATGGTTAATGAATTAAAAAATATTTTTAATGAAAACTACCGTTTGCAGGGATCATTTTGAAAGTTGATTTTGGACTTATATTTGGAGAGTAATTTTTTTTCTTTGACATGGTAGTAGTGTATGCCTTACTTTAACTATTAGCTGATGTAGAAAATATTTTTTTCATACAAGGTGTTCATAAGCGCACTGCTAAATAAATATTCAAACTACCAAAACTCAACTTTTTCAAATGGAACACCCTATATATTTTTGTAAAAATGGTGTAATTTTTATTTCTCTGCAACTTTGATATGATATGTCCCATACCTAAAATGAATAATTTTCTAGATGTTGTTGTTTATGTGTAAATAGACCGTATTATTCAGAAAAGTCAATATCTTTGAAATTATTTCATAGAAACAAAGACATTTAATTTCAGTTACTTCCAATTTTGTTGCCTCCAGAACTTACGCTAAAAAGTATTCTCACAGAACCCATCCACAAGAAGCATCTTCCAAAAGTTTAAAAACAGATTTGAAGAAACAGGTGGCATTTCTTATAAAAAAGTCAATCGTAGAAAAAGGACTACAAATGAAGATAACGACAGTTTTCCATAAAAATATTTTTTATTTCATTAACCATCAAACAAATTTTAAAAATATTTTACCGCTGAATAGGCCATCATAGTGGTATTCAAACATAATGAAAAAAATTGGGTCATTCCATTTAAAAAATATATATTCTTTCATCTACCACTTTAACGGATCGCCCTGTATAATTGATAATAATTTTAAAAAATGTACTTTTTCTCACAATTTAATTCAAATTTTGAACCATGCCTCTATCTCTAACGAGACAGGAGATACAGATTTCTTCTGTATCTCCGCACGCACGCACTATTGACCCACCCTGTATATAACTTACAAACTATCTCTCATTCAAAACATTTAATAAACATTCACTTAAAACCTTCAGCAGCAAATTTTATCTAACTTCTGTTGTCTTTCGGGTGTCCACTGGTAGCCATTTTGGAAAATGGCCGCCACGGCCGCCAGGGGGCAGTTGGCCGATGGCTCCACATCCAAAATTGTTCGTATTCCATCGGTCTACCTCTGTGCCAAATTTGGTGCCTTTATCAAAAAGTGCACAATAGGTTGTGATATCCTAGCTAACTGCCGCACTATTAGTACTATTAGTTTACGACATCCAGTAATTTTCTTTGAAAAAATTCAAAATTTAAATACGATACTACGTTAAATTAATTTCAGACACCTAATGCCTCAATGCCCATGATAAAGAAAAATTCACGCAACAATCATTTTTATATGATGCCCGAATTTGTCCCGGACTAATTAGAAATCTGAAATTTTATTATTCAATTTTAATCCTAATTTAATTCATTTAATTCTCTTTTTACATTTATTTGTTTTGTGTACCAGGTGTTGATGACAGTCAAATTCCTCTTAATAATGATTTTTTTATTATTTTATAATATTTATAAACGTCTTAAACTCTCATAAACCTTCCTAGTTAATGAACTGTTTATGTTAACAAGTACATTTTGGCGATTAATGAATTAACGAATTGTAAAATATATAGGTAGGTATGTTATGTTGCTATTTTCTGCCTTTGAAGTTCCGAGATGCGGAGTAATTCCATGCCAGTATGCAATAACTTAACAGGACGAAGTATTCATGTCCCTCGACAGCCGTTGCGTGTCTCTGGCTAACTCTCTTGTCTCGTAACTTGTGGACCGAAGTTCGGCACCCGGGACTGGCTATGATAACCGGTTGCTATCTTTGGACCCCCGGGATTCTTATCTTGAGGTCACGTGAAGCCAGAATGTACTTTGAGCACTGTTTTTTCTTTTGCTTCAGAGTCGTTGAACGGATGAAGGCTTCAAATTTTAATAACATTATCGAGACCCAGACGGGAACGCATGCCTTCTTTCCCCATCATAACGAAACTTGGGTATTAAATAATGAGCAGAAGTGTCGGCTATTCGCTATTTAAAGCTAAATTCAAAGAATAATATTTCTAATCAAACAAAAGAAAAAGTTTTTATTACCGTCTATTATATTATACTAATCATATTTCTGAAAATATTAGTCTCATTAAATTGAATTAGTGACGAACATTGATCCCTCACAGGCAGTTACATTTATTGTATTTTTCACATGTTAGATACAAATTTTAAACAATATTTTTGCAGCACGGTATTCTAAGAATTGTAAATATAAAGCTACATTATTTCCCGATGATGTTAACTCAAAGATTACGACATATTTCATTTTCTGGTTTTTTCTTATTTACTTTTGATTTTTTTTCAAAAAATGTACTAGATCCTTTCCATTAACTTCTTTGCGGCCCAAATTTCAATACGATCAATTGAACTTTCTGTTCTTAAGTTATTGTACTAGTAATATTACTGACAACATATATACAGACAGTCAGACAGATTACGGACTAGTGAACATATTGAATCATGTTCAGAATTTTGTAGATCATACCATGGTGTACAGTGTTATCATTTTATTTGGTACACATTTCAGAATTTACGAGTTTATTGTAGAAATTCGAAAAAATGTTTTATACAAAAGTTGCAGGGTATTTACTAAATTTTTATTTGGCAGTAATAAAAAAAACAATTGAATGGCGAATTTTTCAGATATGGACATAACCTATGTTTTTTTAAATGGAATATCCTATATGTTTTTATCCAGTTAGATTGTTTTTTTTTCTGATTACACTGATATACATGATAGTTTTATACAGGGATGTTTCGAATTGTTAATTATAAAGATTGTAGGTAAGTATTCCTACTAGACTTCAAACATTTTGCGTTAGCAAAGAGGGCCGTAGATGAAAACAATAGAAGCTGTTATTGTTTTGCTATAATTTTCATCCACAGCCCTCTTTGCTAACGCAAAAAGTTTAAAATCTAGTAGGAATATTTACCTACAATGTTCTTGTTTTTGATTAATAATTCAAAACTTCCTGAATATAACGATGCTACATCAGTGTAACCAGAAAAGAAAACACACCTAACTGGATAAAAACATATATAGTGTTCCATTTAAAAAACAGGTTATGTCTATATCTGAAAAAATCGGCATTCAATTGTTTTTTTATTACTGCCAAATAGAAATATAGTAAATACCCTGCAACTTTTGTATAAAACATTTTTTTCTAATTTCTACAATAAACTCACAAATTCTGATTAAAATGTAGGTATACCAAACAAAATGTACCTAGGTATATTATTACATTTTAAGATTTTAAAATTTCACTGGGAAATGCAATATGTATAATGTATATTCTTTTGCGAAGTATCTAATACTAAATGGGTCTACGTTTTTTCAAAATGAAATGTGTAATTTAGCTAATTTCACAAAAAAAAAAATTTAATTTATATTAAAATACTGAGGGATAAAATGTAAAGTCAAAAGGGTTATTATAATTATTTTCGTGTTTATTAAAATTACAACTATTAAAGGTGACATGTTGGCAATATAGAAACAGGAACATAATCAAATGCATAATACTTTACTTCAAACTATAATAAATATTCCATAATATGTTGACTTGTATCATATTTACAGCAAACTAAAAATCATAATAATTATTTCAGATTTAGTTTATTGGTAGAAAACGGTTTGAAGATGATTTTTATGTAAAAATGACAGAGCCACTAATTAAAAGATATTTTAAAATTAACATGCGGCGACAAGAAATGAACGACTTTTTAATTTATAATAAATATGAGGATGATATTTTTTTTATTTTATAATAATTGCATTTAAGTTATTAAAGGTTTGATGGTATATTTGAATTTACCGAAATTTCACCGTCGCGGTCGGTTCCGCTGTTTGTTTACCAATATTGCAATTTTAACTTGGTAAATAATAATAATGTATATCAATTTAAAATAATTTTTTATTTTTATTCGTAGTTTCTTGCTTTTCTATTTACCTACACAGGGATATTGTTTTACTACCAACTATACATCTAAAAAATTACATTTGAATATTCCCAAAGTTTCAGAAGTATACAGGGTGGAACAAAAGTATCAAATAATGGCTTTAACTTTATTATTTGAAAAATTACAAAAAAAATTTCAGTATAAAAGTTGTTTGATTCTTTACCATGCATGTTTTGAGTTTTTTAGTTTGTTGGTATCTTCTTCTGGTTTGTTTCTATGGCAACCAACTTTTTTTTTAAATAATAATAATTTTTTTGTGTCAAATTGAAACAAGCATATTTTTCTCTATTCAGTCATAAAATTTTGCAATTTTTGGAAAAGAAATAAGTGTGAAATAAATATTTATTACGACTCAATCAGAACTAAATTAATTAATTTCACAACACTAAAATTTTGTTGTTTGTTTGTAAAAATTTAATTGTCAAACTTCCATGGCATTCTTTACCAAAAGTAATGTTTGTGTTTTATAACTGCACGACTTTTTCCATGGCATCCTTTATTAAGAGGCGATGAGTGAGTCGTAATAAATGTTTTTTTCTCGCTTTTTTTTCCAAAAATTGCAAAATTTTGTGACTGAATAGAGATAAATATGCTTGCTTCAAATTGACAAAAAAAAATTATGGGTGCCATTTAAAAAGAAAATGTTGGTTGCCATAGGAACAAACCAGAAGAAGATATCGACAAACTAAAAAACCTAAAATATGCATGGTAAAGAACCAAACAAATTTTATATTGAATATGTTTTTGTAACTTTGCAAATAACAAAGTTAAAGCCATTATTTGATAATTTTGTTCCACCCTGTATAACTATTCACTGCCATTTTCTAAATAACCTTTTGGTTAAAATTTTTTCGCGTCAATTAGTACTTTTACGAAAAAAAATTAATAAACTTGAATTTAAATTCTTTTGTGGATAATTTTGATAAACTTTCTTTCTTCTTCTTAATTAATACGTTTCAAATAAATAATACCTAATCACTTCTTTTAAAAAAGTAATTTAAATGTGAATTTCCAATTTTAAACATTGTGATGAGTCTATTGTACCATACATCTATGTGAATTCTGCAACGTCTTTATGAAAAAACTTCCGAACAATAAAACACCTTTTCCGTGTATATGAAAAGCAAAAGAGATTTCTTATACATGTGCAGGATAGGATAATATATAAGAAACATGCTAAATTCAGCGTCAAATTTCCCAGTAAATAAGGTATTCATAAAAATCATAAAACAAAATATACGTCATAATTCCACACTCGGGTTTTTATAAGATGGAACATTTCATATCAAATTAGCCGTTTCTTTTTGTGTTTAATCAAAACACACAATATTTGAACACGTCTGTATTCGTCGGCAAACATAGTCCATTACATAAACAACCGTCACAACAACGTGACAAAAGTCAATTTATCCCGAATTTACTCTACACGATACAAGCACGTAATCACAAAAAATCCTTCCAGAGGATCAAATTCCAACTATAAGTCCTATGGAGGTTACCTTACTTCATAAAACTGCAGACAAAAAACTGCAATATTTTCTTTAATAACCATCTACAACTTTGTATGGATGTGGTAAAAATTGTTTGGAATTTTACTTAATTTGTTCCACATATGCAGCCAATAATTATATTTTAAGTACACGCCTATCTAAATAAAATGGATAAAAAATTTAAAATATTTTGATTTGTTTGCAAATAATATGCATTAACTGAAAATTTAAGTTTCTTAATTAATTTCAATGAAAAATACCCTTTTATCGTACTGCTGTTAATGTAGTCCTACTCTCACAAGAAAAATTGTAGGACTTCTATGCAAAGATATACTTGTAAGTTGTGTCAACTGTCGAAGGAAAAAATTAATAAATTATGGAACTGCTTAAACACTTTTACTATAAAATTAAATAACTAATAATTAAATAAATAAAAAATAAAACACGAAATGTAAACAGTTTGTCTCGTTGATAATAATTATAATATTTTTAAGTCGTGACTGAGTTTTTGGCCCTATAGTAGTTCTATAACTCGTCCAAAATATAATATTATATTTATATACCAAGAAAGTAAAGGGCATTATTTAATCTTGAGTGTGAAGTTTATTTACTTTTAACAATCATGCGAGGGATTAAAAATACCCGATTTTTGTATCAAATTCAAAAAAAAGTACGTAACCTGGACAATTTATAAACAATCTATAAAGGGAATGAAGTTACTACCTTTGGTGTAGAACTTTCACTTGGGTAGTTTTCCACACACACCAAAATACTTTTGCACACACTCGACGCGCGTTTCGCCAACCAAGTTGGCATCATCTGTTTTAATTAAAACTGTTTTAATCATCTCCCGATGATGCCAACTTGGTTGGCGAAACGCGCGTCGAGTGTGTGCAAAAGTGTTTTGGTGTGTGTGGAAAACTATTCCAAGTGCAAGAAAATTATTATCTAAAAAGCTTAAAATATTTTTTTAGAACTTTCTTCATGCACTTAGATATGTTACCTAACACAAAAAACAATAAAATGATACGTGATGTTTGTGTTACTTAGAATTATTTGACAATCATTACAGTATTAATTAAACATCACTAATATTAAGAAGTGTAGTTTAATCTGAATTTATATATACAGGGTGTTTTATTTAACATTCCCACAGCCGATATCTAACTAAACTAAAATATATATTTTATTCTGTAAACGGCACTAGATTTCTGTTATTAATGCCTTTTTCTTCGGGAAGTACAATATACTATTATAACATTATCACCAGAGATGGAGCTGCAGTTTAAAAATATTTTTCGATCGAGGAATCTTTGAAACATATTATGCCTTTCGATTAAGAACTAAATTTTATGCAAAATAGTTCTTATTCGAAAAAGTTAGATCTGCAGTAGTTTGTGAGATATTTTGTTTTAATTGTCTAATTCTTTAGTGTTTTGTTTTTTCAATCGGAAGTGATATTTAAAAAAAAATTACCACCAGTAAATAATAAAATTGTCTTGTAGCAGGGAAAAAAGTTACCAAGAACCTGTATCCGAAAACCAATATCAAAAATGTTACAGCAATTAAAAAAATACATATTTCAAAGCTCAATGATCGGAAAATTTTTTTAAACTGCAGCGCCATCTCTGGTGATAATGTTATAATTCTTAGTAAAGTATGCTTCCTGAAGAAGATTAACAATAGAAATCTATTACCGTTTACGGAATAAAATAATAATAATAATAATAATAACTTTATTGGTCTTGCGCACTATATACATAGATAAGACAAGTCAAAAAATATATCTTTTAATTCCCAAGATATCGGCCGTGGGAATATTAACTGAAAGTAAATTTAAATTGAATTACCTATAATTAAATAAAACAAAGAAGTTTTTTGGAAAGTTAAATAAAATACTTTCTAACCGTTGATAGTTGTTTCTAATCCTATTCACTCGAATCCATTATTTAAGCGCTACGCTGATGAGGAGCAATAACTCCGAAACACGTGTCCGTGGCTGCATCATGTTTCTTTCTTGGGGTAAACGGCAAAAAACATTAATCTATAACTATGTTGACGTGAAATTTGAAAAAAATATTTTATGCTGGATTCAAAATGAACGTAGACCAGATAAACGTTTTCTATTTTTCTTTCACCTCGTTAGCAAAAATAATTAACTCAATAGTTATTAAACAAGCCTTTATGTTTTAATAAAAAAGAAAATGGGCCGAAGTTTAATGCATAAGCAATTAATAGCACATGTACACGAAAATAAGAAAGATTTAACAAAAGACTTAGTTTTATTTAGAAAAATTCTTAATTTTCTATAAAGATATAGAATACTTACAATATTTTATTCTGCACAAAAAATTAATTAAAGCCTTATGATCCAAACGTTTCCAGTTTAACAAGAAATCTTATGAATAATTTCAATAATATGTTAATTAATTTAGATTATTTTTCCTGTGTAAATTTACTGGGGTACTTGTACATTCGTTGTTAGTTCTTATATAAAGTAAATTACCTTCATTATTCCCATTATATTATATTTTATATTGTAATACATATATTATATAAAAGGAAACAAATAACATAGTAACCAATTATTAATTATATGGCATAGGACATCCATAAACACATATAAGTAGAATTAAAGCTGATGCATTACAATCATATAATCCAGATCTGATTCTATAGTTGAAATTTGTAATGGATAAACGTTTTTTCTTAAATACAATACCTGATCGATGAAAAACTTATTAATTATTGTTACTTACATGATATACATACATATTTAAACTGAAAAATTTGCACATCAACTGAATAAATTACGAAGGACAGAGTCACTATTCACCAATTTTAATCACCCACACCAACCTTGATGGTTGACAAAATAACTCTGACCCTGAGTCGTGGTTTTTCGCTTTGATTTTTGTGAACATTTTCAACCCTTTCCTTGTACCTGTCTATAATTATTTTTATTGCACCTAAGAAGTTTCACTTTCAGTATAAAAAGTCGCTTCCTAGTTCAAGGCACAAAGGGTTGTTTTTTATATAGTAGTTATTTGACCCTTTTTTATTGATGAAATATTGCTATATTGCCTTAGAATTAGAGGTGCAACGACCACAAAGGTCTACAAAAAAGAGACAGGATGGGAGGGTTACGGATCTTTTACAAGTTTTTGAATACATCAGTCTGTTTTCTGGTACATACGATAAGGTTTAAATTTAACATCTGTTTTGGTGTTTTAAGTGGCATAAGTTAAAGTTAAATGAAGCTAACTAGGTGAGTACCTCAATTGCTTAATTTTTTATTGAAATAAGATATATTTAACTTTCCCAGGGCTGTTAAATTATAATACATATGTAAATATATGGTTATAGCTTTATTCGACAGTTCGAAATGTAACATATTCATTTAAAAAAATCCTTTTAATATCTGCAAGAAACCGCCTTAATTTTGTGCATAAATAAATCTATGGTATATCTAAAGGCAAATAGATAAAAAAAAATAAAGCCGTTGACCTTCAAGAATAAAATATGATTTTCAAATTTTATATTTATAAAAAATGAATGACTAATAGCATAAAGTTTAAAGAAAATGCTCGACAATATTAAATTAATAACTGAAAAAACTGATTATTCGGAATAACTTATAATTTTAAAAATTGTTTTAATCTTCCAGTTTCTTGTATTCTCCATTGATACAAACAATGGAAATAATGTTTTGTTTGATTAAAAAGGACTATTGATAGCTTTTTTTTTTTTACAAAAATCTGAGGGCACTTTTAAGTTTAAGTTGGCGATCATAAAAATAGGTTTAATTGAATTTAAAATCTTTTTACGTTCCTAATAGGTAATAGCTAAAGTGTTAGGATGCAATAAAGCATCAATTGAGAAAAACAGTTATTGGTGCTAATTGGTGCTAATATTAGTATTCGTGAACAATCATTATTTCTACATCATTTTGGTAAATTAACGTTATTATTTCATCGGCAAATTTGAAGTGACCAACATTAATAAAATTTGATCAATGTCATTTCTATATAGTAAAAACTGGACGGGTTCTAGGACACGACGCTGAGGTAGCCCAATCTTCATATCTTCATTAGATCTTTACCATAGGCAGAGATTATAAAGACTCTAGATAGTTACCGTCAATGTATTTACTGGACGCGGCAATAATGGATGCAGAACTCATGTAATTTGGAAGCAGGCCACCGAAACTTAAACTGGTGCCGATGATATTCATTCATAATGTGTTACACACATTATAAACGAACATCATCTACGCCAATCTAAGTTTCGATGGCCTGCTTCCAAATTACATGAGTTCTGCATCCATTTTTGCCGCGTCCAGTAAATACATTGACGGTAACTATCTAGAGTCTTCATAATCTCTGCCATAGGTAACAAATTGTTTTTTACCTGTCAAAGAACATAAATATTTATATGATCCAATAGCAATAGTACCATGCCTTATTTCTCTTCCTTTCCTTCTTTGGGATTTACTACCATATTTCCTGAAATTCCTATCCAAAAAAAGTTGATTAATCTAAAAAATATTCAAATTAACCATGTCTATTGGATAGGTAAACATATTTTAACGCGGAAAAATAACGAATTTTTTTAGTAATTTCTGTGTCTTTAATTATTTCTTGATGTAAAGAATTTACCAACTACTATGTTGTTGCAGTTAGATAATAAAATATATGTTGGAGAAAGTAAGTAGTAAGTAATATCCTGATGCTTTTGATTATACAATAATACCAATTATCATTTATCTACAAATTTTATTTGAACCTTTTAATGGTATATTAATATAAATTTGTACAATGCATAAATACTCACATTATGTAAGTCATTAAAGCTATTTTATCATTAACCTTGTAGTAAACCTTGTAGTAGTTGCACGTGGAAATTAACGACAATGTAATATACACTTTTTACCATTTATTTTTAAAATAATTTTACAAATAAATATACAATTTCGAACATCTACCTTAACCAGACAGAACACATTCTTATGATTTGGGAGTTTTTGAAGTATTTGTATCAGTTTTTTTTTTGTTTTATTTTTTGTTAGATAAGTAAATTAGTAATTATTTTTTTTTAGTCAATTGATATAGAAAACTGTCTACTTAAATCTAAGCCTATCTATGTACATAAGCCTGGTGTAACGTTTAATTAATTTAAAGCGTCTGTTATCAGAAATCATAGAATAGATATTGATTAAAATTAGAACTGTAATGAGGGCACATAACTATATATTATTTGCTCACCAAAAGTGAGAAGATACTTATGTAGTACCTATTCGTGAAAAATTTTTGGAAATTTTTTTTTTCATTTCTGAACTAATCTCGACGAATTATGACTAGGTATACACAAAATTTCAACCAAAAAATTTTTCTGTGTGTGTCTGTGTGTGTGTCTGTATGTATGTATGTATCGCGATAGTAGCTATAGTTTTTGAGATAAATCTTTCAAATTTGGTACACGCGTTCTAGAGGCCAAGGAAAAGATTGAGTTCGTTGATGAGCAAAATCGGTCCACTGGAATGAGAGTCTACCAGACCCCAACATTTCTATTTCTAACTTTACAAAAAAATTTATTCGTGATGAAAGATTATAAATAGGATCTGATATACAAACCCATTATAATACTGTGTCCAAATGTTGAAATAAACAAAATACGTCAAAAATTACTTTTATTATAAACTCCACCACACAGTGAGGAAGTTCTGATCCCATAATCGGCAGCGGTTTTTTTTTACTTACGTGCAGGCTTATAATGGAAAGTTGCGGTCACTACATCAGTCATTATGTCATCCAATATTGGAGTCAATTATCTATAAGAATTCTACTGAATAACAGTTACCTGTTTTGAAAGATGTTCGTGCGCGTGCAGAAATTAAGTTAATAAATACAAAATTTACTAATGCGAGTTTCCAGAAGTTAGTGCCTTACAAACGTTAAAGGTCAGTATTGCATTAACAGATCTTCGAAGTCACTGCAACTAGCGCAACTTCATTTTAAATAAGGATATTAAATACAATTAGAAGCATGATAATGCATCCTCTGTATTTTTCCTCAGTCAATTTTCCTCCATTTGAGAATTTCTGAAATACTTAGATACCTACTGTAGAGCCCCTGGACTTTACACACTAGTGCGAAAAATTAAATACTTTACTCGTATCTACTAGTGCGTAAAGTAGATTTATATTTTACTTTATAGGTAGGTACAGGGTAGTTCCATATATTTTGTCTCCTACCTACGGCCTTTATGATTAGAAATATGAAAAAAGTGTATAGACAAAAGTTGGAGATTTTGGTGTTAAATATCTTTTGCCGAAAAAATATAAAACAAAATAGCATCGGAAAGTAGAGAAAGAGACACAATTTTTGCTTTTTTATATGGAACACCCTGTGTATTTTTACATATGTTGAAAGACAATTTTTGCTGATTTCAGATATATATAATATGTTGGCATTTGATCGGGTTGTTTTTAAAACGTATGTCTCTTTGTGTAAAACAGGTACTTACCGTAGAATATACGTTGCCATGAAAAAAAAATTGACAAAATGTTTCTGATAATTTTTGACAGTTTACCACCAGATTTTTATGAAAAATCCCAAACACTTTAAAATAGGTTATTCAGATGTGGAAAAACATAATTTTAGTTGTCATTAATCAACTACCTAAGTACCTATATAGAATTTATTTATAGAAATATGAGGAAAGTGTAAAAAGTTGTAGATTTTGGTGTGAAATATATTTTGGTGATAACAAATAAAACAAAGGAACATCAGAAAGTAAACAGCCAGCAATTATGAGAAATATTTTGTAATTTTTTTTACATGGCAACTTATGTTCCATGAGGTACTGTCTTCCATATTTCAAGAACGGATAGAGCAAATGACAACATATATATTTTTGGAATCAGCTAAAAATGATCTTTCAAAATATGGAAAAATATACTGGGTGTTCCATTAAAAAAAGCTAAGTTGTGTCACTTTCTCTACTTTTCGATGCTATGTTATTTTATATTTTTTTCGATAAAAGACACCAAAATCTACAACTTTTGTCTCTACACTTATTTCATTTCTCTAATCATAAAGGCTCTAGGTAGGGGTCCAAATATATGAAACTACCCTATACATAATATTTAAATTTCTTAGGTTCGGTAGTAGAAAAAATATTGTATGTTTATTAATAAATTACTTACGATTTATCTTCGTACATACTTTTGGTAATGTATACATTTTTGGGACTGAAATGTTTTTTGCTGACAAGCAAATGCTATGTTGGCATAAATTTATCTCGATGAATTGCTATCAACCATTTCTCTAAGAAAGTTTTGTCGCGAGGAAATTTGTGGCCTCCTTTCTTTTTCAAGGCAAAGTGGCACTGAACAACATTAAGGCATTAGCAATCTTTCGAAATTACACAAAAAAACTGGAAAAATTAAAATCTCTATCAATTGACACACAAATAAAATAAATCGTACCTACGTTCATAACCCTTAAAAAGCATTTTGACAGATACCTCACGGTTCAGTGGCGCCAACTGGTGAGCCGAGATATTTTAGCCCTCATTATCGAAACCCTAGATGTGTTTAGACTTCACAATAAACTGTAGGGCCTCGTCTCTCTTTACCTAACACAAAATCCTAGGATTTTCCGAGGGTTACTTCGGTGACTTGAGAGGCGGTTAAAAAACATTTTAACCTCAAAATTATTTAAATGATTTTCCATATTTTTTATTATGTTTATAATGATCTGAAATCAATCAAAAACTTCGAAAATATAAATTTTATCGCAAAAAGTAGAGACATTTATTGTTGGTATTGTACCTACCAAAGAATACGAGGAAAATTTAAAAAATGCAAAAATGCAATTTTCTCTCATAGCTTTAAACAAATTCGGTTTAAACAGTAGGTATCTCATCGGGTTGCCGTGTGAAAACATAAACTTTTGTAATTAGTCTACTAAGTATTTATAAAACAAGATTATGCAAAAAAATTCCAGCGGAATAATTTTACCCACTCATGCGCCCATATATCCTACTAATAGACTTTAGAAGTAGAATTTGGACTCAATTGATAATTAAATCAGTAAACAAACTAATAGAGTTTTTTATAATGTAATAATATTTGTAACATTGGGGTATTATTATTTCTAATTATATTATCTCTCAGACGCCGGGCGTTTACTGATAGTTATACGTGATATTTTTAGTATTTTTAAAATTTTTAATTGAAATGAATACAGTTTTAAATCACTATAATAGCTGCTGATAAGGCAATTTATTTAGTGATAAATAAAAGAAATATATGTGACCTTAGTTTCTGTTGTACCATTAATCATTTATTATTCGATAACAATATTTAAATTGTTGAAACTCTAACCTTTAATAAAAAAAAACGTTTCTAAAAATAAATAGTCCGACTTCATTTGAAACGAGACACTGGTACTACTGTACTGATGAATTTTTATAACAGCATAATCATAATAAATTATTGCTTGTGAGTTTTTTTAAGGCTCGTTGAATACGACATATTGGGGTTGTGTTACCTATATGTATAAATCAATCTAAGTAACTTCTAACTGCGAGTATATAAATATATGTTGACTTTTTTAGTACATATCGACATCTCACCTATAACTTGCGAAAAGAATTAAAATCACAAGAAACGTTTCACGTATTGTATAAGTTTTCATTTGATGTCATTTTCAAGTTTTATCGTCGTATGTAATGTTATATCCCGGCTCTATTCCGGCCTGTTTAACTGAAGTATGTCTATGCAATAATTTTATGGTTTATAAGAAGTGGGTCACAACAAAACATGATGTAACACTCACATAAAACACGATTTTATAGCAAGGCAACGACACGCGCCCGCTAACGGCCATTACGAAGCTAGAAGGTCGTTCGTTGACAGTGAAAATCGTTTAATGTCTAATAAAATATTATTATTTGTTTATAGATGAAAAAAGTTGTTCGCACTTACTCAAAATTTTATGACTTGTAAAATTTATTTTAACGTATTCCTCTTTACATTCAAAATTTACTTTCAACTATAATTCATAATTTTTACTACGACTAATTGTATTTGTTGGTGATGATTAGATTGAATTGTTCTATAGGTACTTTAATAAAAAGATCTTTAACAAACAGTCTTACATTATTGGTATTATTCAAACAATAAGAAAATGAAAAGGATCGATGTTTAATTAAGTGGCTCGAGTAATGGATGCGTGTCCACTTATTTTCAGATGTAACTCCCTTGCAGATAATTTTTGGATTTGGACATTATTTAATTTATGTGGTAGTATCAACTTTTAATTACGATGTTCCAGAAGCTGTTCCAGGGCTACGTTTATATTCATGGATTTTCCTTATGGTGACTGGACGACGATTTATTACTAAAAATGCCAAATGTCCTGGCTCTCCTATAAGAGATATCGAAAAATTTCAAAAACGAGATGATAGAGGACACAATGGTGCATAGTATAAAAATATTTTGAAATATACAGGGTGATCGATTTAGGCGTGATGTCATAAACTTATGTTTTTTTAAATGGAACACTAGGTATATTATTACATATTTGAATTCTCCTTTTAAAGACGACTCAATCGATATGCCACTTGATGGATCTGCGATGGGTCGGTACCATGATATGGGTGAGTTTGTACCAAAAACGTGCCAACTTTGTGAGCTCACTGTGGCGTAGCGGAAAAGCATTTTGAGATCTAGTTTGTGCCAAAAATTGTCAAAAACCCTGTAGTTTACGCTGCTGTTATCAGATCTAAGGAAATCGGTCATTTTATACCGGGTGAGTCAGGAAACGCCAAATCTACTTTTTCCCATTTTTTTCAAATGGAACACCCTGTATATTATGACACGAAAGGAGAGCCCTTTGAAAGAGCTTTCCACTGATATAAAGGTTCCAGGGGTTATCTGTCATGGGTGCCAAGATATTTGATGGCAAAGTGGCACAATTCGAGGTTTATTAAAAAATTACACTCAATTTTCAATTGTTTTGTGAATTTTCGCTGAAATCGGCTCTTTTCAGTAAGAAAATTTTGAAAATAATTCTTATACTCGGAGAAAAAACCGTACATCAGTACAGAAAAGTACTTAAGTATAAAATAGTCAACGCCTGATAAAAAATTTTTTCTGAAATGTGTGTATAAATTCATGTCATGGCAAGTATTTTCTAGCCCGAAGTAATTTTGTCGCGAAACGATTTAGAACGAAGGTGCTTAATAAAACGTACCTTTTTGTAGTATTATTTTTCAGCGTTTAGATAGTGTTCTTCATTTTTCTAAAATAAAACCAAAAAATACTTTCATTTCCAATTCAATGAAAGATAATAAAATTGTTGTTAAATTTGGGAAGCTGTTGTTGGGTACTATCATCGAAAGAATAAATAAAAAATTGTAGAGAAATTCATATTGCTTCCAACTTTCAATTTATTGAAATAAATTTAAAAAAATCAAGTAGGTACCTGTCATAAAAATACCAGTCTTGTCGATAGTTTACTTTATTGTTGTAAAATTTTCTTATTGAAAAGAGCCGATTTCGGCGAAAATTTACAAAACAATTGAAAATTGAGTGTAATTTTTTAATAAACCTCGAATTGTGCCACTTTGCCATCAAATATCTTGGCACCCATGACAGATAGACCTTTGAACCTTTATATCAGTGGAAAGCTCTTTCAAAGGGCTCTCATTTGGTGTCATAATATACAGGGTGTTCCGTTTGAAAAAAATGGGAAAAAGTAGATTTGGCGTTTCCTGACTCACCCGGTATAAAATGACCGATTTCGTTAGATCTAATAACAGCAGCGTAAACTACAGGGTTTTTGACGATTTTTGGCACAAACTAGATCTCAAAATGCTTTTCCGCTACGCCGCAGTGAGCTCACAAAGTTGGCACGTTTTTGGTACAAACTCACCCATATCATGGTACCGACCATATCATGGTACCGAGCCATCGCAGACCCATCAAGTGGCATATCGATTGAGTCGTCTTTAAAAGGAGAATTCAAATAAGTAATAATATACCTAGTGTTCCATTTAAAAAAACATAAATTTATGACATCACGCCTAAATCGATCACCCTGTATATTTCAAACTATTTTTATACTATGCACCATTGTGTCCTCTATCATCTCGTTCTTGAAATTTTTCGATATCTCTTATAGGAGAGCCAGGACATTTGGCCGACGCGAGGCTGGGACACCCTGTATATAACTTCCATATAATATATTTTTTTTGTTTGAAGATAGCTTTACTAAATTTCAGTAGCTTTCATAATATGGGCTCTTCCTCGAAATTTTGCAAATTATTCCAGGTTATAAGTATTTTTTAAAATAGCTCTGACGTATTTTTCCTTTTTACTATATAGTACCTATTATATTTCCAACCAACCAAGAGAATCCTATTTTATTGTTTTCTGTTTCTTTCTTCTTCTCTAACCGACAATTTAAAAACACCTATTTTTGAACTCGGTATCCTTAAGTTATAAAATTTATAATTCTGCGGGATTATTTTATTTGACTTTGTGAAGTCGGAATTTACTAATTAAAATAAAATCGAGATGATAATTTTTCTGCAACTATAATACAAATTTAATTTTGAAATAGAAATATAGTTTGACCTGATCTATAAATAGTAAACTACCATATCCACTCACTCACTTACCACTTAGGCAATATTACAATGACTACTATGATTGACATCCACTTCATTATGTACTATAAATTAAAGCACTTATACAGCTTACAGTCCTTTTACAATTTTTGGTATGCGTTAATGAATCATCAAATTTAGGAATTTTAACGGCTGAACACAACCCTCACTTATTTGAAATAATTCTTCCTATACAGTATATAATTTGTTTAAAATCATTTTAAATATTTATATAGGTATCATAAGAACACTCAACAGCCTTGTTATTGAATCAATTTCGATTTTGTTCAAACACTTGGTACTTACAGCTGTTTTCACTTCAAGGATTTTTTTACAGTAAATAAAATTAAATCTATAGCAAAAGTGAATGTAAGCAAGGTGTGTTAGCCTCACGTCATCCAAATATCCTGAAATCAATCAAACATTTTAAATAACCGAATATTAAGGCATACATATGGTTTAAAAACATTTTGCAATATACAAAGTGATCCATTTAAGCGTGATGTAGTTTTTTGAACATTTTTATCAGAAATTAAACCTCAAAACGAGGTTCTGTTAACGCAGATTCCCCAAGTAGCATGTCCTTGGAATCGTCTTTATGAGATGAATCCAAATATATGGTATGTAATATATCAAGTGGTCGATTTAATAAGTTTATGACGTCACGCCTAAATGGTTCACTGTGTATATTACCGAAGATGAATTATATCAAATATTTTTTACCTAGGTATACATAATAAGTATATATATTTTTGTGTCCCGCACCTCGTTTTAAAAAAATTTCAATCGTTTGTAAGAGAGTACGACTTGAAATTCAGACACCTTGTATATTTTATGATAATTCAAAATTTGCATAAGAGAGAGGCAGCATATACAAAATACCAAAAACTTTATGATTTCGGTCTCTCGCTTAATTTGCGAATGTCTAGGAAATTTTTGAAAAGTGTTGATTTGGATATATTAACAACATTATACAATTAAATCAGTGTCGACGTCGAGAACCTCCAAACATAGTAGAAACTGAATGCCTAGTCATGAGTTAAATTAATAGAATATACCGAAATATGCAAATATAACTTATCTCTCTACAAATTATCATACTAACAAGCACAATATTAATTGATTGTTTATTTTAATTTGGGTACTTTATTGATTGAATTAAATTTAGAAGTAAATCATGCATATTTATTATAAAATTAGGACTATTCCTGTAAGCAGATGATGGACAAATCTGCATTTTAATAACGGTCAGAAATATTTTCATCGGTGTAGTTTAGTGTTAGATGCTACCCAGATCGTTGTAGTTGTTCAAAATATTAAAAGTGCCTTAATTCGTTAACTTTCCTAATTAATTAAATATTGGTGAATAAAATTTCCTCCCACCTATCGTACATTAAAAGACGTAATGTAAGTATAAAATGAATATTTTAAAACGTTTTTAACTAAATGCCTTATACAGATATGTCTACTGTCGCCATTAACTACTTTGTTGCGCACGCATCTAGTCAATACTGCATTATTTTCTGTCCTTCCAATGCACGTAATTTGACAATGTGCAAGTTAGTCAGCTGATGTGGTAGGTTAAATAAGGGACTGCTTTGGTAGCATCTTGTATAATGGTGTCTGGCGTGTGGATGGGGGAAAATAATGAAGGTCTAAATTTCACGTAATTTTCTCCAAGTTATTATATCAAAGTATAACATATATATGCACACTATTTTTGTCATAATTTTATTACACAAACTATCATCAGACTATAAAATATATACAAAACTGAAGGCCTTACTATATCTATTTAGTAATTGAAATTTCTAGAATTTCATAAATTTGTTTGTGTTTAAATGGCTCACCCTATGCGTTATAACTTTTTGGAATCTTATTTTGTTAAATTTAAAAATGTATGTAAGTTTTAAATTTCGTTTTGTACTTTTAAAGTTAATAACAAAAATAGATTTTTTAAATTAGTTTAAAACATTTTCTCTTATTTAATAATCTATCTCTTATTTATTCCATAAGTTAACCTAAATAAAATATTTGGCATTTGTTAACAACAACACAAGAAAAGTGGTAAGGTCCAGAAACCAAACCATTGGTTTCCTAGATACAGGGTGGCTCAATGAAAACTTGACATGGGGGATTTGGGTGAGAATGGCGTGTTTTCTAAAAACGTTTTCGAGAAAACAAATATTTTTTTACGGAAAAATAACTGAAATACAGTCTAGTTACTTAGATTATCACATTAGTAAATGCTCTAAATGCTCTAACTGCTCGGAAATGCCAACCTCCAACTTCCAAATTCAACACTTCACTAAAGCAAATTTTAAAAAGAAAATGTGAATTTTCAATCGCTCACTGACACTACCTCGTAGAATATCGTAAGCAACGAAAAATATAAAAAATAATAAAGAGGTATAACTGTCAAGGTTTCGAGATTTTAGTATTGTATTTTTTTGCCAATATCCTCATGATTGTCTTCAATTTTAGTGCTACGGGAAGGTATTTGTAATGTGGCTGTATAGCCCTTGAAATTAAAGGCAATCATCAAGATATTGGTAATAAAATACAGTACCAAAATATTGAAACCTTGACAGTTGCGCCTCTTTATTATTTTTTACGCAATGACTCAACTTAGGGTCAAGCGCAAGATGGTCCAAAATTGCCACTTACGTCGCCTCATTTCTTATTGGCGGTTCGATGTTCCGTTTTTATTTACTCCAGATCCAGTGTTTTGGAATGTTTCATTCTGAAATATACTGTCGCGACACATGCATATTTTCATGTTGTTTAAATACTTCAGCAGCCCTATTAGCATATCGATTGTTCCCCTCTGTGCAATTGTATAATCCATTGTTGCTTTTTAGATTAATTAGAAGTAAGTCACGCACCACACAATAACATAAATCAAGTTTATTAATCAATTGAGAAATTGAAATTGAAATTTCGATTAATTTCTTCGATTGTTTTAAATTCTTATCATCGGTAAAGAGAAAAACTTCCAATAAAATTTTAAGTTATCGTATTTATTAATAGAGTATGCAAAAAATGCAAACTAATTATACAGTGACGTACTAAATGTTTCTAGCTCGTAAGATATTAAACAGAGGTTTAATTCGGGAACAAAAATTCAGTTTTTCGAAAACGGTACATGGAAATTCCAAAAACTATATACTTACCACGGTTTAGGGAATTTAAGGAGTTTTCCAAGGATGTACGACTCGCCCCTCCTTCCATATTCAAATATATGGGGTTGTTTACCCCACTTCTCGAAGGTTGAAGTGACGACGTTAGAATTTGGAAAACCAATTTTCTCCCTCGAAAATAAAATTGACCTGTCCGTTTATTTTTATTCGCGCTATTATCCAAATCCAAAAAAAGAAAAGGAAGAGAAAAAGGTAAGGCTTTTGTACCAGACCCCTTGTGTAATTCACAAGGGAGTGGAATGAGAAAGAAAGACAACAATAAAATGGAAAAAACCTTACATTGAAGAATATCTCATTTCTCAGTTAATAAGGTCTGTCGAACAATACAGTCATTAAGTTAAGTTCTTCAATGATAATAGGAATATTTCCTGATATTGTAAATTGATTATTTATATTGTACATATTGAAGCAACAGGGAGAAAAAACAAAAGTTTAAAAGCTATATGGGTAAAAAATACGAAAGTTAAATAGAAATGTGATAATGAAAGGAAACTAATGGAAGGAGTGCCCTCATTTACGATTCTTCAATCATTCAACCAGAAGAAGCTTGACAAGGTTTGGGATTACCCAAGGATGGTGTCGAATTGCCTGACCTCAATGTCAACGTTCAAAAGCACTCCTGTCAAAAACAACAAAACCGTTTATCGAACTAGAGAAAAAGAGTTTTGCAGTTTTTTGCAAAAGAAGAATTTTTAGTTTAGATACTGCTCCCATATAAAGGATGTGATGAATGCCTTAAGGCCCAACGTTTATGATGATAAGAACTAGAGCATGGATATGTTCCAATAGCACGCACACTCAACTGTTTAACTATCAAAATATAAGAACAATTAGGACTTTTAACTTTATTTAATGACTGAACATTTAATTTAAAGGCCAACGTTTTGGTAATGATTACTACCATCTTCGGGGCTGTAAGAACCAAAACAAGACACATAATAATATAAAACTGGTAAATTACAAAAACAAAGATACTAATATACTTATTTAACCTTAAGGGAGCATATGTATAACACGAGGACAATTATTGATCAAGCAGCACAACTGGCAACTGTGTGACGATCTTTAGATTTTGTGAATGATTCACTAATCTAAATTTACGAAATGCTCCTTTTCTCTATGTGAATGGGATAACAAATATCTGCCTGATTCAGAATACACAAAGGAAAACGCTAAATTCTTGATCCGAAGACGCCAGTGAGGAACCTCTACTTGATATCTGAAAAATTCTTCTCCTACCCCTTCGCATTAAATTTAGTCTTCAATTATGTACCTAGTACAGCTTACATGCTAAACTAAAGAGGGAAATTTTCGACGGATCTCAAATTCGTATCTTATTGAGAAATAAAAGTCAAATTAAAGACGTCGAAAGAGAAGTACGGCTTAGTTTCCAAAAGGTTTTTAAAAATGAAATATTCTAAAAGTCTAAATTAGAAGATCGTTTCTGAATTAAGGAAAGTGGGACGAACATAATATGTTGGTTGATTACTTCTGGTCACTCAAAACAGAAAACCTGGCAAAAAGAAATAAACATAAGCGACATCCCCTGCACAGATCGGTGCAAGATCAGAGAGTGCGTTATCATAAATAACATAAATAAGATCTAGTCCGTGATGTTTGCATTGTTATAAACATAAATATCTGACATTTGACATTTTCTCCTCCTTTACCCTTACACATGAATAAAATCGGTGTGGGTATGATGAGCTTACCTATCCTACAACCCCATCGCCTTCAGTAGATTAACTTAAACTTTTGAGTAACTCTCACCTAGTCCCTTATATCTGTTTATCCGTCTGCATGCCGTGATTCGACCAATCAAATGACTCGGCAGTGCAACATGGTTTCACACCATGATGCATTCGATCTGACCTACAATTAGATTAAAATGTACTTATAAATACTTTAGCCTCATCCTATTTTGAGAGTAACGTAGCCTATCGGCATGTTTAGAACATTCCTCGTTAGATTCTTCGTGACCAGTTTCTTCTTAGAATATATGATGGCTGTTTCAAGTGTTCCTTAACAAACTGGTGTAAAATGAAGAAAATGTAATTTTTCGTAATTTAGAAAAAACTGATGCGAAATCAAGTAATTTATACCTCGGCTTAGGATTCAGCACGCCCAGATACTTAGAAAACATGGGTTTGACCACTTTTTTTGTGTGGCTATATTATTGATGAATAATTTCTCAATTTATTTTAAATTTATACTTGTTGATAACTGTACAACAACTACTGAACAGATTTGAAGCACTAAGTCGCTCGTAGAGACAACTTCTTCATTACAAATCTCCAGTATTGTGAAAAATTGTTAAACAGTATTAAATAAGGAAGAACAATAATTCCGAGGAAAACTATTGTAAAATGGGTTTCATTAACTACTTTTACAGTGGTAACAAAATGTCAGTTTTATATTTGTGACTATTTATATGACTAATGGTCGAAAGACAAGTGCCCTTACTTTCACCAAAAACTTTTAATTAGTTTCAATAAAACGTATTTAACCAACATTTGCTTTAGAGATGTTTCCATGTAAAATTTTCTATACAAACATTTATTCTTTTGGTATATTGATGAATATGCATTTATATTTCTCCCTTGGTGACAAAACCGTAGGTATGTATTACAGGCTTAAAATAAAAAGTGTTTCAAATATGTATGCAAATTACACAATTATAATTTTGATATTTAAATTTGCATATCAAATCCCTTCGAATTAAGCGGAGGGCAAAATTACGTGTATTAAAACTTTTCCAATCTTGGAAAAATCCCACTAGAGCTTAGATGATTTGGAACGCTTAATATACGTGGCAAGTACCAAACTTCTTGTTCGTTAACCGCCTTCCATCAACAAACAGTAGTTGAAGAGCGACATATGCTCCAAACTATTTTACCGTCTGAATTTTATGTTACATATTTCTACCACGGTCAAGTCGGGCTTGCATGTTCTTGTTACAAGTACATATATTGTGCAAATTTAATTTTTCGAGAAACATTTGCAGTTTATTGTTAATTTTAAAGTGTCGTTGCAAGCCATATTAAAAAAATGCCATTGGATTCGCTTAAACATATTGAGAACATTCCTTTATTTTGCATTCGGTTGAAAACGAAGTTAAAATGAAGACATTTTCAATTTTATTTGGTATTGCCTTAAAACTTATTTTAAATAATTGAGATATTAATCATGCACCGGCTTTATACCCAGCATCCTTTGACCAGTATAAGATTCTATGGATTAATTACATAATATATCCCTTATAAATCTACTACTATCATACACAAAATTCAAGATTTTTTAAAAGGTATACAGGAAAGTTTTTTATTAATTTATTTACCACATGCATTTGCATTTCCTACTAACAATTAAATAAAAACCTGCATCAAGAAGCATCTCTGATAAGAGATATTTGCTATACGAGTAAAAAATGTAATTCCACCATTTTGGATCCAGTTATAAAACCAGTATTTGGCCGCTTGCTTAATACATTGCGTAAATTGCGTAGGCATTAATATGTTTCTTTTTTCATTCATTAAGTATTTTTAGAGCTATCCTCTTGATAATCACTGTAACTTATCTTTTAACACATGTAACATTTTTTGGCTACCATGAGATAAAAACAACTATTTTATCTTTCAGTTTCCAACAGACTTTTGAGATAATTAAATCATTATATCTGATAAATCATTGTATATAATAGTTTGTATATTGTAATTGTATATATAATTTATTTATAAGTATTACAAATCGAAAACCTGATTATTTTTGTTATTTTTAAAAACCAGTATTTCATTAAAATGTGGTAAACTGCGAAATTATCAAATGTCGATCTGTATACTACTCAAATATTATTGTTTTAAATATCCCATCTTGTAATTTGATTATTAATCTTTGTGTAAATTTGAGTCTGCGGATTTGTAGATGAAGTTGTTATGAACGCCCATGCGTAATCACAACTAAATATTTATTTTTACACACGATTTAACTATAAATTCTGCAAATACCATTGCCAGAGCACTTATACTAATAACGTTTGAAAATTGCATCGGTGAAGGACACTTTAAACCTTATATACCTTAAAATGACGAGGATATTTCCATCACTCAACAATTTTTTTAAATCATAGACATTTTAGCATAGTTAATAATTTATAAGTACCTACAAGATAATATAATCGAATGGATTATAATGAATACGTCGCGTAATGAAAAATGTTGAGGAATAAAGATAATTCTCATATTATATAATTATGCCACATATTTTAATATTTCTTTGTAAATACTTCATTAATTTAAAATGAACGTAATCATTCTTTTCAAAATCAAGCATTTCAATGGATGGCGAGGAATTTACAGTCCATTTCGATTTTTATTCTTAGCTGTAGAAACTCCGAGGAACTGTAGCACCCTGGCCTTATTGTTTTCTCTCTACCTGAATTTACTCCACCCATTTGAACCTCAGTTTTTCAACCAAGTAATACAGATTAGTGACTGGATGGATTTGTATGGTTTCTAGTTGTGTAAGTAACTAATTCAATTAGAATCGATGCGGAATGCAACTTTTCCCATAAAGCTGGATTTTCATGAAACTTTAATTATTTATTAAACTAATAAGTATCAAAACCGCAGTCGGGAAAGTCATGGTACTTCTAAATAAAGTCCGTGCCTTTCAGTTTTTCTTCCATATTTAACAAACGGATATGGGCCACTAGATATATTTCATTTTAATTGTGACCACTATGTATGTATTCATATCCGCCCGTTATGTGAATCGATTGAATGGAGTTGTTTGCATCATCTCATCTATGCTTCCTAGGAGCATATACTTTCAGCAAACTCTCTTTTTGGGACGCACATTTAGATTTGAATGACCTTATATTACAAAAATATTCAGAAGTTGTATATATTCGTGGTAATTTAGAGCCAGCATATCTTTTTTGTGGTGTGTGATGATCTGGTGCTGTTTTATATTCTAACACGTTTTCCTTTCCTCGATACTTCCTAATGAAAAAAATGTGGTAACTTTATAATATTTTATTGTCTACGATAATTAAAGTATACCATGTGTATCAATAATTCGATATATCTTGATATATTTAAAAAAATTTTAAGCATTAAGTTTGTAAATAAAATAAACAAATATAATTTCATAATACAGAGTTTCGCACAATGGTAGATATTTGTAATATTTAGTTAGGTATAAAAGCTAGTTATCTTGTCTTTTTCTTAATTCTCACATTCTCACCGACAAGAATAGACGATTGTTTAACTTATATGGCAGTATGCTTCCAATAATTGTACTTAGATGAATTTCCAGAATCCTTCTTGACCTTCCAACCTTCTGTTGCGAAGTCGAAGGCATTAGAATAAAAGAACCTACAACTTAAAGTGTCGCGTCAAATCAATTTTCAGTGTAGGTTCTGAGGTTCTATCAGCTCCATGCTGATAAAGTACCAAAAACTGGTCCACGGTTGATATTTGTACTCTGCCCGTTACATATACAGGGTGTCCCAGAAATAAGTGCACAAAAAAACCACATATTCCCGAGGTCAAAATAAATCGATTGGACCAAACTTACCTCTATCCAAAATGCTTCCTAAGGGAGCTACAGGCCCCTAAATGTGGGCCCCTGAAGACGGTTTTTATTTATTATCTACGAAACTGTTCAAGTTAAAGTAATGAAATTTTGCACATCCACTAAACTTTCTAAGCCTAACAAAATGAGGTAAATATCATCTCAAAATTTTTACCAAGGGTGGGTCAAGCGGTAGGGGTGGGGGGTAAAAATTACCGCAACTTTTTAATTTGTAAATTTTTTTGAGTTTTGACTTCAAATTACCAATTCTCAGAGTATTTTACGAAGAAAACGTCCTCTTGTGCAACTTCGATCGGAGGCACCGTTTTCGAGATAAATTCATTTTAATATTCAAATGCATGCTCTAAAATGATTAGATAAGTGGAGTAAGTGGACAAATTTTTTCCTTTTCTCGTCAAAACAAAATTTAAGAGCCAAATCAAACCAAGATTTTCTTATTTATTTTAACAACTGCTCAAACTGCTTAAATTTTGTTTCGACGCGAAAAGGAAAAAATTAGTCCACTTCCCTAATCATTTTAGAGCATCCATTTGAATATTAAAATGAATTTATCTCGAAAACGGTGCCTCCGATCGAAGTTGCACAAGAGGATGTTTTCTTCGTAAAATACTCTGAGAATTCATAATTTAAAGTCAAAACTCAAAAAAATTAACAAATAAAAAAGTTGCAGTAATTTTTACCCCTCACCCCTACAGCTTGAAAAAATTTTGAGATGATATTTACCTCATTTTGTTAGGCTTAGAAAGTTTAGTGGATGTGCAAAATTTCATTACTTTAACTTGAACAGTTTCGGAGATAATAAATAAAAACCGTCTTCAGGGGCCCACATTTAGGGGCCTGTAGCTCCCTTAGGAAGCATTTTGGTATAGAGATAAGTTTGGTCCAATCGATTTATTTTGACCTC
Organism: Rhagium mordax; assembly: GCA_963680705.1. NCBI lineage: Eukaryota > Metazoa > Arthropoda > Insecta > Coleoptera > Cerambycidae > Rhagium > Rhagium mordax. Next base: position 19,764,540 of record OY796659.1, on the reverse strand, counting down.
GGGAATATGTAGTTTCTTTTTGTGCACTTATTTCTGGGACACCCTGTAGATAGTTCTTATAATTAATAAAAAAATTTTCACTACTACATTATTGTAATTATTAAATTTATTCTGTGTACTGTGTTTATGATAAGTGCCGGTATACACGATTAAAAAGAAATCAACTTCTGTAAGTAATATTTTTCATACAAATAAACAGTTTGTTTTGTCGGCTGCGAGGTCGGCTGTATGGCGATTTAGAACATTTTGCAATGAGATGACTTTAAGTTCATGTTTCGTAATTACTTCTTCCTTTAAGGGAGCTGGAATTTAATAATTACATTGCAGATCACGTTCTCACCCCTTCAAGTGACACCTGCAAGCAATATTTAACTGGTTTAGTCACTTACTTAATTAACTCATGCAATCAAATTTTGCTCATTCCTGCAAATTTTTGCTTCATAAAATTTATGTATCATAATAATGTCGAGAATATATACAGTGACCAATTTTGCACAGTAAATGTATTCACTGAAAGTAAATAAAGAATAATGTTAAGTATATAAAGCGTGTGTGTGTAGTGATGATAATAGGATCAACGTAAAATTGATCATACTTAGAATAGAATCGAATGATTTACGAGAAATATTATTTTTTTGTTGTGAAGTTGTATTGCAAAAATATGGAGCGATATTTTTTACTAATAAAAAACCTAAACCTAAACCCTAAAAGCAAATGACCAACTAAAAATTTTCATTTAGGTAACTTTTTTATAAAATCATTAGTTTAGTCGTAAATTGATTATTTTTGCTCTACAGTGTATACAAAGTGTTTGTTAACTATTTCTTAGCGTGGTGTAAAACTTGATATGCACGACCCAGCTAGAGATGCGTCTACATTATTTAAGTCAGATCCCCTTCCTTCAAATGCAAATTTGATGAACTCTATTTAAAGCTTCGTGAAAGTTGACCCAATTTTTCGAAATGAATCAGTAATAAAGTAGGTAAGGTGTAGATACACAAAGATCGATTTAGTGACCTAGGAGATTAGACTTAAACTGCTTACACTTATAATGAAACGGGGCTGACAATTTTCAATCTTGAAGAAGTTAGTGGTCACAACTAATTTCATGAAGTAGTCCATAGATATAGTGCATATGTGATTTTTGTAATCATAATCAAGTTAAATTACAACAATGCTATGATTAATTATCCGACATTTGCCTCTGCGTTCTTTCATAAAAATGTAATATAAATAAGGTGTAAACATTGATACTTACTTTTCAATTTATATACTATTTAGTCAGACGGTATTTTTATTTAGGTACATGTATATGACGTAGACTTAATTAACCAAGTGATTACAGAAACATTAACATTATCCAATTGACTTTCAGCCTTAGCTTTGGATAATAGGTAGTTAAAAATGGCATGCCATTTACGAAAAATAGATCATAGGACAAATAGTTTTCCATCTAAGAAAATGCATCTAGATAATGTAAGACGTACACAAACTATACGAAGAGGAATTTTGATAGATATTTTAAGAGATTGTACAAATACCTTCAAGAGATTGCATTACACCAGACGCCTTTCGGGCTAGAAATAGTGTATTTTTAGCACAGTCTTATCAAACAAACTGAAAGAATATCTATATATTTCAGGAAAGGATACAAAGAAAAACAAAATAGATATTTCAATAAAGCATTCCAAAGTTAATGAAAACACGTAATAAGAATTTCATATATGAATGAAGGTTTATTGGTATAGTGATAGTCAAATCAATAATATTATATACTTCTTCAGAAACTGATTTCATATTATCAGTGCTTTATTTTTGTGTATAAAAGTTTTAAAATACGAGTATAATATAATTTTTAGAATTTTGCTTATTTGAATGCGGTAATCAAACTATAATCCGACGGTATCCACTTGTTGAATACAATTTTATTTTATTTTCACATCCAACGAGTTTTTTATGACTTTAGTCAATTTTTTGCTCTATCGAAGAATATAACTCGATTAAAAATAATGTACTTTTTGGGATGATACAACACTATTCTTAAATATTTTTCTCTAACGTTCGCCTTTTAATTTTATTTACAAAAATAAAATTCCATTATCTTTGCAAATATATTTTATTGATTATAAAGTCAACATTAACACAAAAATATCACCACTTATTTAATAATTGAGTTTCGAAAAAATATCAATTATCATTATTATTAATATTAATTAAGAACTTCAATATCTGCTGAACAGCTTAAACTTTTAAATGATGTAAAATATTTTATTAATTTGCCTCGCTAATGTACCAAAACTAAAATGTTTAAAGATCAGCAATATTAGTACCTATATACCTACCTAATTAAAATATAATATTTCAAATATAGTTTATTTTGTACTTTTTCATATTTTTTGAGCTTTATAAGAAAAATATGATGTATGTAACCACAGACTGATTTATATCAATATTTAAGTTTAAGTATTAGCGAGGAAAAATAAAGATTACAGAGTACCTTTTTCATAGATACTTACCATCATGAATAGATTACGAATTGAAAACCCCCAGCATTTTTACCTTACGAAAAATTTCAAAAATTTCTGCGACACGTCGAGTTCTAAGGGAGACTTTTTTTTAGCATTAACAGGATCATGATAGAATAATCCGCCTAACCCCCAGCCACCCCAACTTTAAAATCTTAAATTCGACCATCCCCCTTTTGTATGGCAAAATAACGAGTGCGCTAGACAAACCTATCAGGATTTTAACTCTCGGCACTACGATAAAAATGTTGATCATGCACCTAATACAAACAACTGGTACTGTTGCAAATAAGAAGAGGGATACACCCAGAGTACTGGATGAGGGTAATCAAATTGAAGTTCTTGGTAATTTTGGCATGGACCCCAATGATGCTTCTGTGAGAAAAATTACTTCATTAACAAATGTTCCTAAAACTGCATAAGTACAATTCATCCATATAAAATGCTTCCCGTTCAAGAATTATTTGAAGATGACCTTGACCGAAGAATACAGTTCTGCGAAACCATGACTGAAAAAATTAATAACAATAAAGTATCTACAACGAATATTTGCTTCAGAGACGAATCTACGTTTTTTATGGATATGTCAATCGACAGAATTGCAGATATTGGAACACTGAAAACCCGCATTTATATCGAGGTCAACACACAGCGGCCTGAGAAAATAAATGTTTTGGCAGGTATTTTGCTAAATGCTATTATTGATCCTTTTTTCATTAACGAGAATCTTACTGGTCAACTTTACTTGGACATTTTAGAAAAGACAATTGATCCATTACTCACAGAAAGCATCTAAAATCAGCAAAATAAAGACGGAAACCTGCTAATTAATGAAGAAGAACTAATGTTCCAGCAAGATGGTGCCCATCCGCATTACCTACATTTTGTTAGTAATGGAGTGGTTGGATGAGAGGTTTTCAAATAAATGAATAGGCAGAAGAGGTTTCATAAAATGGCCTGCTCGTTGCCCCGACTTATCTCCCTTGAATTTTTTCTATGGGGCCATCTAAAATCAGTTCATTTTAATACGAGTATGTTTCCCGTGATTTCAATTTATTTTTGAGGACATATTATAAAGAAAACATTAAGTGATTTTATAAATGACTACGTTATTTCGTTATGAATTAATTTAAGAGTAAGTTGAATGGAAATGAAATTTATTTTTGATTTACATGTTAGCTTGTCATAACTTTAGCGATATTAAAGCATTGGATCTAATTTCTCTAATGTCTTCTGATTTTATCTTCATTAGAGTCCAGTCCCTTCTATTTGAAAGGTATACAACCCAATTTAAGAAAAGCTGCACTTCTCTGTCTTTAACATTAATTAAGAGTAATGTCTTCTGGGTTTATTCAACATTCCCTTCTTATTATACTCCCTCTAGAATAACAACCCCTTATATAAATAATGGATATAACACGATACAAACTCTCAGAAAATACAGTCACGTCTACTTTTTACCCCGAGTTACTCAATATTTAGGCTTATGATTTTATTAAAATATTTTGCTTCATTTAGAGAGGTGGCATATAAAAGTAATAATTTGTTTTCTGTATTACTGAAAATGTACGATTTTGTTCGATTCTATATTTGAATTTACTCTGACATCAATGGCGAAATGCTTTTACCGTTTTTCATGAATGATTCTAGTTTGGAACTTCAAGCGTACTTTTTGTTTGTTTTCTAGTTTGCAGCTATATCGATCCGACCAGAAATACTCAACTTGTAATATTGGCAAGTGCACTGAATATAAATAGTTTACTTAGCTATATTAAAGTCTATATTAAATCCCAACTTTTTAAAGTATATGTGCTAGTAAATTTTAAAATAAGTCTTGTTATACTATATCTAAGTATACCTATATTATTTTTATTATGACTGGAAATTAATATTACACGAATGTGAGGTTATATTTAAGCGATCACAGTTTTGTTGGTTCATTTATTGAAGTCGATATGAAGTTGGAAAACATTCGCAGATTCGAATTGATAAATAAAGAGAATTGCGGAATGATCTTCGGTATATTGGGTATATTCCACTATACTCGGTTATTGTTAATGTTTTAATACGTACAAGCTCCTTCTACATAAGATTTCATTAAAGATGAAATGGGTGGCAGTGTTTAATTTTGATAATTAAATTTAAAACCTTAAAAGTTGCAACTCTCTCCAGAAATATTTTGCGAAAAAATCTTTCTTACGAATATATCACTAAGTGTTTTGGAATGACTGAAGTGGTTTTTGTGTACCACAATAAAAGATGCAGGCTTTTTAAGAACCTCAATCCATACATTTGTTGTGAAATGAAAATAAAACTGGTCCAAAAAAGTGCAGATAATACAATAATGAATACTTGCATAAATTAGGTATACTAAAGAGTCAGGAGTTGCAAAATCCCTTATCCCACACTTGTATAAAACACTGTCCACGATAGAAAAGGGGAAAATGGATTATTCCATTTCACTTTGCGCTTGGGTAGACAGTCCACCTTTTACTTCCGTGGAATCATTTTGGCATCAACACAAATTCTAACTATTTTTGTTTATTGTTAATGGTTTGCATTCACGTATTTCCTTTTTCACATTACGAGTAAATATATACCTAGTAACTACTGGCCTGGCGAGTTTGGTATAGTTGATTACATCTTTATAGTGCACATAAAAAACGTCGGCGTCTTTGCAGATTATACAGCCGTTTTCCATATCTCCTTTTGATTAAGCATGAAAAATAAATATAAATTGGAAGGCTTCAGTACACCTATAGCACTAAAATGCTACTGTTGCTACTGTTTTAGAAAAATATCTCTTAGAAATAACATCTTACATGTTACTATGTAAACACTTTAACGAGTTGTTAATATAATATATGATAACAGTATTATTAACCTTTGAGGATATTAAAGACTATATGGTTTCACAAGTAAAATTCACGGAATTAAAAATGCGGTATTTTAGATGTGTCACTACGATAATAAGAATTCCTCGATATTTAATTTCATAATTAGTGGACCAGTCATGTACACAGTTACTTGACCTACGAGACGACCGGCTTACTCTTCCTCAGATTTTGCTACAACTGTTATATGTTATACTATAAAGTTAGTCGTTTATTTCCTCAGATACTACTATTTTTTACACACCATTTATAAAAAGTGATTTTCATAGTTTGCGAGAAACGAAATACTTAGTCATATGCTTAGCAGCAATTTGTATCAATCAAGGACTAAGTACCTACCTATTTTTGTCATGATTTTAAATTTAACTTGGCACTTGGTGTGTTTGTACGAATTGTACGTGGATATGCCAAGAGTGGAAAATGTTTAGAATCAGACGGTAAATATTTTAAATTTGTGTTCATACTAAATATTTAATTTTTATTTATATAATTATACTAAATATTTAATTTTTATTTTTCTGTTTAATACAGGATTTACTAAAAAATACTAATCAAATAAAAAATATTACCCCGAATTTACTGTAGCTTTATTATTGGGCTAAAATGAAAAACCAAAATCTATTCTCCTGTATCTTTTTATGAGGAATCCAGTTGTATGGTTGAATTTAAGCGATATAACCTCTAATGTACGAGGTAGGTAGTTATTGTCAAAAAAGTGATTACCCAAATTTTTTTCACCCTGTATATTATTATGAAGATCGATATGGTATATTATTGTGGTTATAAAGGCATATGCCATTCATACATCTAACTTTCGGTTTAGCCGGAAATAGCCAACATCTGACAAAAAATTTTGGCGATATTTATGAAATAAATAATTGAAAAGTAGCCAGTTCTATGGTTTCAAAAATCTATAACAAATGCCCATTATCTTTAGTAGTTTTCGAGAAATTGGCAAGAAAATGCGATAAAGTAATAGAATAAGCAAATTCTAAAAAAAAAATTGGAAATCAGTTTGTTGACAATACCTCGTATATTAGAGGTTCCGAGCCTCTCTCGGAATCCGATTTTATGGTTGAATAAACGATAGAACCTCTTTCTATCGTTTATTCAACCATAAAATCGGATTCCTCATGGAAAAATACACGAGAATAGATTGTAGTTTTTCATGTCAGCCCAATAATAAAGCCAAGAGATCGAGTTACATAACCCAAAATCTATACCTAATACCTAATAAAAATACACCCATTATTTACCATGTCAGCAGTCCACTATTGAAACAAATTGGGCTAGATATGTTTGAATATTAGTGTATACTATTTGTAAATGGAGATCCTGAAGATTGTAGTGACGTTTGTGTGGAAAAACATGAGAAGAATAACACTCAGGAATAATTGGGTAATTTTGTTGTTCTAAGTACAAATAATGTCTAAGAAATAATATCCATTAAAATAATCTACAGCCCAAATCGATCAGTTCTAACGGTTGGTTTAGTAGCAGACCTAGCGGCATGAATTATTCAACTACTACTGAACATGAACAATCTCCAATGAACTACCGAGGAAAAAAAATGTGGCGTTGTAAAACAGTAAGCAAACGCGTAAGAGTTGGACCACCATTTATCCATATGACTTGATATTGGATGTTTTCATTATTTTCAGCGGAGTCTTAGATGCAGATTCTCATATTATTATACCTCTAGGGCAATATTCTACACCAATGTATAGTAATGGAATAGTAGTTGCTATGAAGCGAAACATGTTTCTACTTTATAGAGAAAAGAAAACTTCTTTGACTTGATGTTGACTTGGCTAAATAAATAATATGAGTGTGCCGGGAGTGTCCATAGGAGCATAGGTTACAAAGAGTCTTTAGCTACCATAATGGTATGTTATTTGGTTTATTTTCATTGCATCCTTAGAAAATATATTTAATTGCGTTTTATACGTATTGAGTTAATATAATTATTTGAACAACCTTCTATGGTTCTGAATTGGTCTCACTCCATCTTAAACGGTTCTAATCTAAGATGTTATAGACAGTAAGATTTTAATATGGACCAGTAAATTAATAGAAGTTTCTGATGAAACTCCATCAATTAGTAGGTAAAATGTGTGGTTTTAACGAAACTGATTCGTCAACGAATGATCCCTTAGTAATGAGTTATCAATTCTATATTCTATGCCTTTTGTATATATAATGGTATAGCTTGACATTTACCAAATCTTGTATTTGCGTCGTTCTACATTATGTAAGATCTATAGCTAATACCATTCAGTAAACAAATAATATAAAGAGGCGCAACTGTCAAAGGGCCGAGATTTTAGTGTTGTATTTTTTTGCTAATAACTACAGAATTATCTACAATATTTAAGGCTATTCAACCGAATTACAAATACCTTCCCGTAGCACTAAAAATTGATAACAATACTAAAGTTATTGGCAAAAAAATACTATACTAAAATCTCGGCCCCTTAACGGTTGCGCCTCTTTATATTATTTATTTACTCAATGCTAATACATAATTTTGATAGATTAAGTTACCTACCCACCTTTTCCTGGTATATTAATGGCAGTCTTCAAAGAATCAAGAGCAAATCTATGTTTTACAATAATCTCCGCTACCGTAGTCCACCTTTGAATACCTACTCAAAGTTTACGGTATCTCTCATAATACGTTTTACTTTCTTATATTTTATGTAGCATATTATACAGTGCGTACAGAAAGTATGGAATAAATTCATTATTTATGAACTCGAAATTATTTTCGAAAAATCCTAAGAGTTCGCTTTTTATTTTGAATTGCACATCTTCTGCTTTGATTTTTTACCTATGATTTGATCACCGTTTCAGTTAGGTATGCCGTTATCTAATTCTTTTAATGGAACACCTTGTATATTTTTTCATTTTTGGAATCTTATGAAAAATTGATTTCGAAGACCTAGAGTCTAGAGTTTATAATAAAACAAGAATTATTTAACCTGAAAAAATAAATTTTCAAATGTCTGTAACTCAAAAAGTAGATGACGGCATAATAGAAGCAACGATGAAGTCATATCTAAAGAAATCAAAGCAAAACATGCGCGACCTGTTCGAAGATTTTTCCAAAATAACTTCGTATATTCAGAAATAATGAATTTATTCCATACTTTATGTACACACTGTATAATATTCTAAGTATTAAATTTAAAAAATTTTTTCAAAAGGTCACACTAAATGTTGTAAGTATATTGACTTGTTTTCAAGCAAAGAAAGTAAAGTAATTTGTATTATAATACATATACCTATAGATAAAACATAAAGTGACATTTTTTAATAATTTTATAGGAGAATCTTCAAAAGAGGTACCGTAACAAATAAACTAAGGCATTGAATAAATTCTATTTTAAAGAAGTAAAGATATTGCGTTTACAGCAGGAGCTTTACAGCTTTCAAATGTAAAATGTAGTGAAATGAAAAGTAAACTATTTACGACCACATACAATGACCACTTCCGAGGTCTCATATAACCCTTTGAATTTACTTTTGCTTTCTTTAATAATATAATATAACCTTCAAGATTGGCCCCTAACCGAGTTTATTTATGATTTCGGTTTCAACGATTTCAAAGTTATTTTTAAATGACAGTTTCTCACAGCTTGAGTTTTTTTTCTTATTATAAATAAATACACATGGGTGTCAAGCTTATAAAGAATTCCTAGTTAATGTGGTAAGCACAAGAATAAGATAGTGTACACTTGAAATGTTGGAATATTAAATAATTTGTGAAATCAAGTTTAATCAAATTCCCAGGAAAAAGGAATGTGTAGGTCAATATGGTACTCTGAGTGTCCTCACGGTTCATTATGGAAATTACGATTTGGTGTTCTAAACAGTTGCCTACTTCAAATGGAAAATGTGTGAATGTATTTATGAATCTTACGATAATTAAATATTTCATGCTTTTAAGCGGACGTTTCTCATCCGTAAATTGGTACATAATACATCTCAGTGCGTAATCACTAACGCTCTTCAAAGGTGACTTTAGTTTAAGCGTGGTGTGGTATATTATTTTTAAAAATAATTTCGTTTTTCAGTTTGTGAACGTAGCGATTTGTTAATCGTAAGGAACGAGAAACACGAACACGATTTTTCAAGGTAAACAGAGTCGCACTAAGAATTAACAAAATATACATAATTATTTTTTTTTACAATAATTCTTTTTCTTTGCTTGGTATGTATTGTTTATAGGAGACATATCAATTATAGGAATGAAAAAATTTGTTTGTTATGGTTACAAAATATTTTATTAATGTCAATAAATACAATTTTACAAGTTTCAAGATAAAGGTAGAATTTGAATTTAACGTGGTCTAGTCTCCCTGACGAGCTAAAATAAAGGCGAAAGAACATGTACATCTTCTTGGGGACATCGTTTTTAATTGGTGACCATAATGAATTAATTATGTGGTGAGTTAAAAAAAAAATTCAATAATTTTACGACATTCTATACTTTTTAGAGATAGCCATTTTATTTATTTCTTGACGAAAATCCATTATAGTACAGAAAAATTTTTTAATTGAAGAGAGAAGAAAAAACCAAACAAAGTTTTCCAATTATAATCCTTTTTATTTCTGTACACAATCAAAATTTATCCCAACTAGTTTCGGCTACAAGCCATCATCAGGGGAATATTAATAATACGAATATTTTCAATATAAAAAGGTTAAATGATTGTCAAAATCTAGGTCATAATAGTATTTCATTACTGTTAAACATTAACGTTGAACAATTATATGTAAAAAACAACGACACAAAAAATCATTTTTTTACTGTTCATGTTCATGTTCATGTTTTGGACGATGTGTAATTAATTTCTCTTATAAATTTTGAAATACTTCACGCGTTAGTTGCGCTTAATTTTGAGCTTCCCACTCATCATATACTTTTCTGGTCATTGGTCCCCAAAAGTCTTCGATGGGTCGAGCCGCCCGTAGTACATTAGGCGAATTGTCAAATCTTGGCAACTTCGGTAGGCATATCTCGGTATAAACGTTAGTATTAACTGCTTCACACCTCACATGTCCTCACATGCTCTAAACATACTTTTTGTGCCAAGAACTGACAATCCGCCAAATGTACCACCAATCCGCCAAATGTACCACCAGGCTCGACCCATCGAAGATTTTTGGAAACTATTGACCAGAAAAGTACCTATATGGATGGGCAGCTCAAAATGAAGCGCAACCAAGGCGTAGAATAATCAAAAGATAAGAGAAATCGATACATATCGTCCAAAACATGATGGGAAAAAAACATATTAAAGAATTATTTAAAAAATATATGTGACATACCTATATAGGTTATTTACCTACCTAATATCGATATTCCACACAAATTGCTACATACCTAATAATGTTTCTAAACATTTTAATCTTACAACAATTATTATACCATTAACTACATATTATGTTATTATGTACACTTAATAATCATTGCCATTAAAAGTTAAACATGTAAATTTACCAAATTAATACTTTAATAGTTATAATGGCGTAATAAATTTTTATCATTTTTTCCAGATTTGAGAGATAAACATCAAAGCTATCCGGCTCCACAGTCGTCCATAAATGGTGAGTAAACTATAAATAATTACACTGCAATAAAATTTGTTTACGACATAGCAAAACAAACACGACATAAGCATATAAAACACTTCATTCATACTGGTAGCAAGTTGTAAAGTTGTAAAGCAATATCAAACCCATCCAAAATTAGTAGAATGTCCCACATTTACAAATTACACTATAACGACCATAAAAACGCAATAAACGCGGCGAATAAAACGGTTGAGGCAGGTCATGGCGCTGCTCGTAAAACACTCTGTTATAGTCAGAAGTCGTACGCCGTAAAACACCGCACCCAGTATTTTATAGACATCGGCCTAACAATCGCTAGTTACCACACTTCCTTCCGCTCTGTACGTAGACAGCCCTTGAACTTGGTGACCCAAGTCCCAAAAAGTTGTGTGATTTGCAAATGAGTAACAGAAAATATGTATCTCGAACAATACGAAATTTTTTAACACGGCACCTAAAAATACATCCAGAATTGCATTACCATATTGTTGAATTCGCCGGAAATAAGACGTACTTTGTATTCAAATTATAGTACCTGTCTCGGTTACAAGATAACATACATGTTTAAAACATTACTCCTCATTTCATCAACGTTCTCGTGTATTGAGTAAAATACGTAATTAATAGAAATGTACTTAACCTAACCTAAAATTATAAAATAAAAATAGTATTATTTGTTTTCTTGACTCTGTAATAAATTAATTGTTTGTAATATTTACTAGGAGTTTAAATAACCTGACAATTTTCTGTAATTTTTTACGAGTGTACAATTTAATAATAGCGTCTGGATTACAATGTTACTTGCAATTATTTTTCCAAAGCATAAGTATACTGGATTTTATAAATTATTTTTACATTAATTCGAATATCAACTTGTTTCTAAAAAATCAGTCTATTTTGGTGACATAGGTGAAAATAGAATTATTTTCTCTAACTAATGGTGTAAAAATCCAATATGGCCGCCATAAGAAAAATAAAAGTTAACTATCGTTGCTCAAAATCTATGCTTAGAAAATTTCTATCAATGTCATTCAATTGGTAGTGGTCAAAAATATAACCTTGCCAAATTTCATTAAATTCGCATGAATGGTATAGAAGATATTATTTTTATTTTGAAATCACGATTTTCAATTACTTATTTCAGGATAAACCGCGAACGAATCAAGATATCCAACATTTCTTGGCAGGAAATTGTATATCTAGAACATAAAATAGCGCAACTTTTGTCTAATTTAACCCATCCTCTGTATCTTATAGTTTCCGAGATACCAATGGTGGGCATCGAAAAATTCACCACCGTGGATACCCAACGATTTCCTACTATTTAAAACGGTCACGAGAATATCGGTGATTATAAATTAATCATAGAAACAAATACAACATGCGCCTCCGTCGTGTTAATGAAGGCCAAATACTAGAAATTCATTCGCTGTTGGTATTTGTACTTTGCCCGACATGGGTAGTTCCTTGCAACTGATATTAGACCCTTCAACGCTAGCTTGTAATCGCAATTATTTTGTTAATTTTTGAATTTAAAAAATGAAAACTTGCTAGCTTGTAATCAATTATTTTGTTAATTTGAGAATTTAAAAAATCCATCACAATGTGATAGACAAAGCCGCTGAATATATAAAAATTTAAATGTTTCTGCGTTAGGATCTATTTCAATTAAGTTAAATTTTCCCTACTTATAAATATTTATAATTACAGAATGAGATCGAACATTTAGGTAATGGATCAAGGATAAAGGTGTTTAAGTTTTGAAAGTTGATTTGGCCTTAACTCTATTGCGTAATCAGAACGTTGCTTTTAAAACGTCGCTGGTTCATAAATTTCAAGTTTGTCAAACTTCAGACATTCTGATACTAATTAGCAGTTGTTTATAGGTTTCCAGAACCACATTTATTTCAATGTGTATTTTAAAAGATTTTCCAAAATCAGTGGTAGGTATATATATCTATCAGTTTAAAACCAAAGTCATCACACAGCTATTACAGATTATAGAACGGAAATAAGTAGGTATTTCATTTGTTACCAAAGTTTTTTGAAGTAAAAAATCATTTTTAGAAACAGGCATAAAACGCACTAATCCTAGAAAAATCCAGGTAGAAGTCCATAAGAAGAACAAAGGTCACAATGTTTTTATCGTATTCTAATAATAAACAAATTTTTATCCAAATTCTAACGAATTACCTTAAGAAATACAATTATTATAATATATTATATGCTCACTTTTTTAGCCTCGACTGTACCTTCCCGGTATGGCGATTTTTCACATTTTACATCTAAGCTAAATTTAATTTCAGGAAACCCATATGTAGGTATCTATGGAAAAAAATTTAAAACGGCAAAATTCAACTTAATATCAGTTACAAATTCTTTATTTTTGCAACGTTCTCGATAACAAATCAATCATGAAAGACATTGGCAAGAGCTGTTTATTTATATTTAAGTTTAAAATTAAAATGATTAGTCATGACGAAATGATTCATATCAAGTTTTCACATTGACGAGAAATAGTTTAATTATGGGAACGGTGAAAACTGGCGAAGGCGAAAATTAGGTAGATTTTTTTAATGTATTATTTTATAAAATTTAAAAAATAAAAATACAGAGCAAAATGTTTGTTCAAAAGTTTGGTTTACCCATTTATGTAGGACAGCTTTACTTGCTTTAGAAAACATTGCCAAAATGAATACCTATAATGAAGATTTTTCAATCTTTTAAATTTTAATATCCAACAATAATTTAAGCTCATCACTTTTACATTTAATTCATAGTTTATATTGTCGCAAAAAAGTATTCTATTAGTGCAAGAAGGATTTCTAAAAACGTAAGTATCAGCTATAGAACAAAAACTTTTACACCATTATGTTTGTCACTGAAATTTGTATCGATATAATATGTCAGTGCGTTTGTTTGTCTGCCACTTATCTTATAAACATGATAATCCATGAACAGAAAGTCAAATCGTATTCAAATTTAAACTGTTTAAAGTTGTTGGCTGGAAACACTGTCGCAGTTCTTTCTTACAAAAACTGCCTAAAAAATTTATGGTAGTTACGAAAACTCAAAGAGTATCCTATAGATTATTATAGAATACATCACAAGTCAACTTAATTTTATTGATCATAAATAATATACAAAAAAATCATTAGTAGGTACATTGAATTGGTGTTCATTAATATTACAATTAGCACTTATACTTACATTTCTTTTTGCTAGGCTAGGTTTTGAAATCACTGTGTACGTATAGGTACCTATAGAAAATAATCATTTGAAACTTGTACGTCGTATATTTAGTTATATGAATAACTGCCTTAATTTTTTATATCGCCGTTCGTAATACAAAAAACAGCTTTAGTAGCTAATTAAATACATACAGGTATTCAGTATTAATTATTAAGCAGATGCCATGCAGATTGCAGATTCTTTATTCTTATGTATGTATAATGGTAAATTATTGTAGCGCATGGCCATATAAATACCCATTAATTTGTTGATTTACCAGGTACTTTAGTTATCAAAAGTTTATTAAAAATTATAATTATCTTTTGGTGTGATTGGTAGAAAATAAAATGACCAATGGTGTAACATCATTTTCCCCAAAAATAAAACATTGAATAATTCTAAATAGGTATAAACAACACTTTTTATTATATTATAGGGACAAGAGTCAATATTGCGCTTAATTCCACAACCCAAGAAAACTTTGACGACGGCATTTTAAGAATAAATATCTACTAAGACTTTCATTGTAAAACTTAATATGTGACTAGTTTAGTACGAAATAAAATAAATACCACTAATAAAACATTTTTGAGACATTTTGTCACAAAAATTGGACAATTTAAAAACATTTGCATAGTGGCATAGTGACAACAAAAAGTAATATAAGATGTCTAGGGTAAAAACTGTTCCAAAAACTACTACCTTACCGAAATATTTATTGTAAATTTATTTTGTAAGACACGTTGTGCCTACTTATGTTTATTACTTCAGTTACCTTGAAATCATCGATCTATGTGACAAAACTATATAGGTGTATATTAAGCAGGAACTGATACCCACTTTGTATTCTACAAACATATCTGAACACTAATCTCTAGGAAAAAAAACAATTAAGCACTGAAAATTAAACAGAAAAATATTAAAATTAGGTATGTTGCGTATTAAAAATGCTTCTGAATACTAATTATCTAAGTACAAATAATATCTTCAATTCACGTTTTAGTTTATGCTATTTCAGTTTGTTTTTGGTTAACCAAATAATACATGCATATTTCACATTGCTACGGGTAAGTCAATGATTAATACTTATGATACTATAGGTAAACACATATTAATTGATATACCTATTTATAGGTATCACAAAAATAAGTAGTCCGTTCGTATGATTAAGGTCATATTATTTAACCAGAATTTATAAAATAACAAATATTGCTGTGTAGTTGTAGCCGAAAAAAGATTTTCAGCTTCAATAGCGGATATAAAATTTAAAGGAATCTGAATAAAATTAATTAAATGTAAAATCTAATTAACGTTTTATATAGGTACTTATTAAAATACATACCTATACTTACAAAAAAATTGTAAAATTGATTTATTATTTACAAACTTGCATAAAGTAGATAAAAGGTAAATGACACTTACCTATATCTAAATTTAAGAGAAGAGGTAGAAAGTCATGGTAAAAACTCTGAAGTAATAAAAATAGTCCATTAATAAAATACATAGAACAGATAACTTAAAATGGAATAAATGTGTTATAAAATAGTGCTAAAAAAATTGTTCCGCAAAATGTATCTTGTGAAAAATCTTGCCTAAATATGCAAACCATGTGAACAAGGCTAATAAATAGACAATGAGAATAGCCCATTTTGAATTTCCCAAATGCAGACAAGGGCATTCCTAGTATAATGGGTCAATTCGTTGGATCATGCCCCCATCGAAAATTGTTATCCAAAATAGTATATTATTCAAAAATATACTAAGTATTTATTAATGAGGCATAATAGGTATAATATAGATAATACGATGTTCTTTATATAATTCTAGGGTAAATTAAACGTTGTTAAAATTCTACGTACCTACCTAATTATTATTATGTTTTCATAAAATAATTTTATATTTATAAGTACTTATATATATATTATTATTTTATATGTATATTATAGGTATGTAAGTATAGGTACCTACGTTTTCATTTTAATAAATAAATTTGGTTTAGTAAGTGTTGTATTATAGATTTTTAGCTATAACTTTGAATTGCCTTCTCCTCGAGCAACCTAAATTACGTTAGCCCCTGTGTCCATGTTATTCTCGAAAAGAGACGTTATAGCTGCGTTATGTAAATGTATGCAATTAATTTACCTAATTCCGCATGTGTATAGCATTAAAAATACTTGCTAATAACTAGAGAGATCATTTATTTTTACCTAACTTTATTATTCAAGACATAAAGATGATCAGTAAATACATAAATTAACTACCGATAAGCGAACAAGCATGTGAAATGTGAAAAATAATAAATGGCAATAATACGACCGGTGCATTGAATCGGAAATAAATGCTCCTTAATAAAGTGATAGGATACACTCACGGATGTTATATAGAAACAATAAACGACTTATAAAATTTTTAATGTCATGATCAACACGGTGTAGAGATAAAGGTTTAAGTTAAACTTAGTTGTCTGTGGCTGCCTTTCATTGACTCTTAAACTTTTACGACACATAAAAGTTACCTTTTATGAGCCACTTACTTCGACAAACTACAACAATCAATCTTTTCTATGAATGAAATACTACTATAATTCATGGCAAATAGATTTAACATCATCCAAATTTATGACCATTAACTTTTATTCAAATCAATTAGTACCTGTTTTATTCGTTTTTTTCTAAAAATTTTTATTGGCTGACTAGGTACGTTATATGCATATACCTACATACATATTTACATACACATACGTATGTAATTTTACATAAATTAGTGTATTCTTGAATTGCATATAGTTTTAATAAAACGAAGCAAAATGCAGTTCCGTAAGTTAACAAAAGCATCGCAATTAAAAGTTGAACTTGGTTATCTTCCATTTTCCACATTTAAATGGCTTTATTTGGCCTCCCTCTTTAATTCTAGATATAATTTATCTAGATTGAAGCCCCTCCTAGTTTGTTATGGCCGCCGTATGAACCAACCCTACCAAACTCTTATTGGTCCGTTTGACGAAAATGGGACGCGCTTTCAGTCCATATATTACAACAACTGACAAACGAGAATCATGGCCGCTAGATCTGTACCAATCGTAGCATGGCTCTTTCATGGCTTCCACGAATAAAAGTAATATTTCAACCAATTTCCACTAGATGGTGCCAGCGTTATAATTCTTTGGCGCGGTTTGTATTTTTAAGGAAGCCTATTCAATTATATTAGTTCTTCCTATATCCAGGTTTATTATTATCTCTATTTTAGTTTTTCCGCAATATCTGAGACAAATAAAATCATGGACGCATGGGGTTAGAATTGGTTTGTTTGTTTTGTATTATGGGAAAGGTTGAAAAACATTAATTTTACACACACAGTTAGTTTTATTGTACCGAAATTTATTTTAAACTAATTGTGAAGGTTATAGTCGTTGGAGTTATATAATTTTTTATTATCTAATATTAAATATTAAATATTTTCATTTTAAACCTAGGAATATTACCTTTCTGTTCTTTTAAATAACATTTCTGTATAAATGACTTTTGCAAGGAAGCACCGCGTTGTTTCAAATTACACGATAACACCATTTTCTGATGATCCCAATAATTTGAACTAGAATAATTGCGCTTTAGTATAGGTACCTATGTCTCGACCTATAATTTATTTCTATCTGCAGAAACTTACCTACCGTATTTATTTATTCATTTCACTTCAAAGATTGATTAGGGTAATTTTTCTGGTAAGAATAATATCTAATTTGTTATTTACCTTTAGAATTTTTTCAATATGGTGTTTGCTTTAGCTAACGTTTATTTACAGTTCAAATTTTACTTGGGCGCCCTGGGCACACTCCGTTCTTGAGTAATCATATTTACGTACTCACAGACGACTGGTGTCTTAAAAGTAAAAGGAATTCAGTGGTCAACATAATGGTGTATAATTTTTGTACTAATTCGAAATTTTTCAGTTTTTTAGAAATCCGCTGACAAATGCAATGCATCATTTTTAATTCGATTAATACCTATTTTACT
This sequence comes from Rhagium mordax, assembly GCA_963680705.1. NCBI lineage: Eukaryota > Metazoa > Arthropoda > Insecta > Coleoptera > Cerambycidae > Rhagium > Rhagium mordax. Next base: position 19,746,261 of record OY796659.1, on the reverse strand, counting down.
CGCATTATTTACTGGGAGCAGAAAACAACTATTGGAATTCATGGATTTATAAAAAAAAACATCACACAGCTAATAAATAATCTTAATATGGAACATTATTTTATTCAAAAAATTTATACTTAGGTGATATGTACCCACAAATTTAAAATACCCAGCTATTATAATTAGTATATTGAATTGATGGCAGGGTGGAATAAAGTGTAGGAAGCTATTTATATCAAATTAGTAGCATGCTATTTACCGCACGTTGAAAGTATTCTGCAAATGAAACCTCTCGAAACGATATTGATCATATTTACCCTTGAACAGTTTTGCAAGAAACCCCAGAATTTATGCAACCAACCATACAGTGCGTGATCTGTTTAATCCCGTTTAGTTATATTATACCTACCTGGTACAATTAAATGAGTTGTGTAATTTATAACTGTTAAACTCATTACACAACTACTATAGAGGTAGGTAGTGCCTATTATTTATATCAAATTATATTACACAGATATATTGTACTTACTTCTATATTTTGTACTTCTAATCTACTTTAGACATTTCTTACAGTACCTACCTAGTTTGGGTAAATACCTACTTGGGTGGTCTCAATTTTTACGTGGGTACAATATTGCTCAAAACGAGCTCAAGGACCGTGTATTAGATAAGTATTTGAAATACCTTCAAATGTAGGTGGGTGTAGAAGAATTTAAGAAATACCAGATAGAATTTGAATTTATTACTGATCTTAAAGTGTAACAAAATGTTACACGTAGTGTTTATTTTGTTTGTGGGATCATAATCTCCATGGTAAATATTAATAATTACTGTTTGCCTATATTTTGTTTTACAATTTGTTTTTTTAGTAGGGATTGGCATTTAAATTATACCGGGTGGCCACGAGACTAGGGTCATGCTTATATCTCTTTCAATAATGATCCGATTTAGACGAAATTTGGTACAAGGATATTAGACCTAATTTAGGATTTACGTGCAGATATAGTCTAAATGGCCGACTTCCTGTTTCACCGGAAGCGCGTGTACCTTCGATTTTTTAAATGTATCACCCAGTATATTTTATGTTTTTCGGAATCTACAACTCAAATTACATAGAATAGCGTTGCCAAATTTACATTTTTTATAAGGAATTTTTCTTTTTTTCAAATTTATTTTTTACCGTAGAAGGCCGTGATTGGGAAAAAATCCTTTCCAGTTGATTCTAGTAACTCATATTAATAGTGATTTCATCAATTAAATCAATAACAAATGCCTCATGAAAGAATAAAATTTGCCAAACGTGTTTTTTTAAGAAAAAATCATTTTTTTAAATGGCACTTACTAAGGACCATAATGCCATTAACTACGGTAAAAAATAAATTTGAAAAAAAGAAAAATTCCTTGAGAAAAATGTAAATTTGGCAACGCTATTCTATGTAATTTGAGTTGTAGATTCCGAAAAACATAAAATATACTGGGTGATGCATTTAAAAAATCGAAGGTACACACGCTTCCGGTGAAACCGGAAGTCGGCCATTTTGACTATATCTGCATGTCCATCCGGAATTAGGTCTAATATCCTTGTACCAAATTTCGTCTAAATCGGTTCATAATTGAAAGAGATATAAGCATGACCCTAGTCTCGTGGCCACGCGATACATTAATATCCTGTGACAACTAGCCCCTTTCATTTTGTGACGAGTCCTTTATGCTACATATAAGAGTATGCAAGAATTGAAAATAAACTGGTAAAAATAATTTTAAGAAAAATAATTTTAAACCATTTATTGGTAAAATAGACAATCATCTCAAATAAGCCAAAAAATAATTGCTCAGTAGACAAAATTTTCGGTTTTCGAGCAATGACCAACTTAAACATATATTGTACATATATAAAATTTTCAAATTTCGACCACATGAAAATACATGCGGTTAAAATTTTAAAATTAGGATCCGTGGGGTATGTAAATACTTTTCTCGTTAATTCCAGTAAAAAAATCATTTTCAAAGTTTTCTGTTCTTATGCCCAGATATTTACAAAGAACCCCGCACAAAACATATGGAAAAGTAGTCAAATCGACTAAAAATTTAGTATGTTGTAGTCTGACGGTCCTCATTAAAAGTCTTAATGGGCACAACTCCCGAAAATGGCCAGATTTCGAGATATTTCAATTTGAAAGTCGAATTCGGGACAGCAGTCTGTAATTGAATGCAATTGATGGTAAGGTCGGCAAGTACCGATAAATGGATAATACCCTTTACCCCCCTGTTTTTTGGTGCGAGGAATCGATTGCGCTGGGTCCAAGAGTTGAGAAATTCTTTTCACACTCCCTATTGGCCGAAAACCATCCCCAAACGACGTTTCTCGATGTTCGGCGGGTGAAGGATGATTTTCTGGTGTGGAACCTTAATACATGGGGTCTTAAAGTAATGTGATGAGACAATAAGAAGATGACGGAAGTAATCTGGAAGTTTTGCCCAAAGGGGTGAAAACATTTGTCATAATTTTATATTCGTCAAAAAAATTGGAATATGAACAATGGGAATGACTAGTCCAGAATCGTATTTTCTACCCATACTTCAGCTACACACTGGTAACAGACATCTAGAATTTAAGTTGTCCCTTTTCCTGTTTAAGCGGTTCTATTTGCAAATCAAGAGGATCTTATAGCTTACAAAACAATAAAGTACGAACAGCACCTCCTCATTATAAAAAGTGTGACAAAATTTAGGTGATATTTTTTACTGAAGCCGATCGACTGGTACGAGAAGAACGGCTTAAATGACTTACGAGATCACCAGATATAATTTTTCTTGATTAGTTTTTTTGAAATAACCTATACGCAATAAATTTACCAAAATAGGCTTAACGATTTAGATCAGTTTTAAATGAATGATTCATATACTTAAGGAAATTCATCAAATGTTTCTCATTTTTTTTTCTTTGGAACATTCAACAAGATTTATTTTAAGTCTTGCGGTGACAATGTAAAACTCAAATTTAGTTTGTATGGTTTCATTATTTACGTATTTTCACGCATTACCTATTTTCTATATTTGCTAAATAAATTTTACCATTTCTTCAACAAGCCCTTTCAAATTTGTGTAGAATCTAAACCATAAATAATATCTTCTTTTGAATTATTCAGTAAAAGATTTTAAGAAAAAGCTTTAACACAATATAGATTTAAGATAAGGATTTACCATATCAAAATGTAATGAGTATTTATAGATAATCCGATTGTTTTCTGTTAACACTTTTGTTCGACTTTTATTGAATTTGTTTCACACTTTTGAAACTCATTAAGTATAGGTACTAAATTTGTTTGTATACCTATGTATTAGATTCATACGTCTGACGTATACTTTCTTGTAAGTTATTTTTATTTCCACATACAAACTGTTCCCCAATTTATTAACGTTCGTAAAGCTAGGTAGGTAGGGATTTAAGAGCGCATTTGAAATGCATTATGAGCGGTATTAAATAAGAGCTTAAATAGGTTCTCACTTTTCGTTTCCTGACAAAAAAAATTTGACTCAGTTTAATAATATTATAACAGCAGGTAACAGCAAGTAGCAGCAAATAGCAGCAAGTAATAATATAGGCAAAATTATGAGGGTAAGTGATCTACAAAATCAAAATATAATATAATATGCAATAAACTATTCATTACTCAGAAATTTTTATTTTGAGGAACGAAATCCTTTTTGTACAAGGTTTTACTTATATAAAGACATGAAATTATTTTTTCTTCAGAAAAATTGAGAGTGTCTGTATTTGTCTTTTAACGAAACAGTCATAATGATAAATAGAGATTACCTTGCCAAAAAACTATTAAGACGTTTCTTTACTACTCCAATCAGGCACCCAATCAGAATATAGGTAAGTACAAGACTTTTCGTGTACACTTGACTGGTAAGTTATTAGAGTTAGGTCTCAACCTCGGTCTCAACTCTATGGTGCCCATGGATGCTATTTTCATATCCAGCACAACCCCTAGGGCATGCATTATCTAATTTCTTACAGGACAGTAATGATTAAGTCTTACAAAATCTCCAACCCACAATTTACCCACTCTAACTTTCTTACTTTTAAAGATTTTTAAAAAATTTAAAAACTATTTTGTTATTATTTATTTAGCAAATAATCTCAGCCGCTATTGGTATAAGAATCTTTTAGATACACAAATACCACGTATTTTTTCTTCAATGGAAATTTGTATTTGTTTTTTTCTGAATTAAAAAATATATCTAAAATTTTATGTGTTTATGTTTTTTTACAATAATATAGAACAAAAACGAATCTCACCCCATGATATTTTATTTATTTAATTCGAAACTAGGTTAACAAGTTTCGACACAAAATTATGCAAGAGATAGAATAGCTTAAATAACAGAGTGACATAATGCAGAATGTTTACGTAAATATTCCAAAAGATTTAATTTGTTCCCGGAAAATTATGGCTCTCGTGGAAAAAATTGTCTTATACCTAGATTGTTCCAATAGTAATTTATTGTTTTTTAAGTAAACTTGTTGTTTAATACCATTTAATTTCTATTCTATATAATAAAAATATTTTTGAGTCGCCTAATTCCAAAACTTGAGAATTTAAAAATGTTATGCGATATATTCCTATCATAATATAATATTTATATTTATCCAAACTTAATTCTCGTGGGAAAATATTTTATTAATTAACCGTTGACAGCCGACAGGTGACTAGAGATTGAAACTACTCGGCTTACTGACAATAATATTTCCAGTAGATGTCAATTTTCTGTTGTGAAATAACAAATAAATTTTATGTTACATTATGGAAAATAAGAAGAAACATAGATAAAATTTAAAATTGGTGTAATCATAAAACGCTGATTCCAAATTTTATACAGGGTGCTTCATTTAAATAATCAATGCCGTATTTCCAGTCTAATAAATTTAATGTGTGTAATATTTTTATATGTCTTCTGAGACTTTTCAATGAATTTTTAAAAGTCTCTAAAAATAAAAAGTAAGAGCAGGGGAATTGTAAGTTGGAGACCTTGACTTTGTCTCGTAGAAATCACATGTAGGTATATTAACCTCGAATATCTAAAGCGATTTTCTCCGACATAGCGTGCAAATAATTTTTAGAGAAGTTCAGAATAAAATTGGTAGGTAAAGTCAGACTCCAAATATTGCACATCAAATATTAATTTTTTAATTTATTTTGAAAATGTTTCTCTTGTCGGCTCTTGATTACCTATATTGTGAAGCAGAAAATTGAAATACAATTTTCTTGAAAATGTTTTATTTTATCGATATGAAATAAGTATACCTACTAACTTTTCCACATAAAATTGAATGCCACATTAAAGAAACTTTTAGGTATTAAATAAAACAAACAAAATATACAATGTGACCTTCTTAATAATAAATTAACAAAATTTGTTCAAAGTTATACCTAGTAAAAAATTTAATTTAAAAAATTGTATTTAAAGCCCATAACACCTTATCTAATAGATATTATGTACCTACCTATGTTTAGTTAAATTTTTTATTTTATTTTTGCTCATGAAATTCACTGCTATACTACAAATTGTGGCGTTGCATTGTTTTTATTGCATATTAAAGAATAGACCAAAGTCTAATCTTTCATGTGTATAAAAACAAAGCATAAGAAACAATCAACAATATTTTAATTTGTTAAAAATATAAATATGTACATAGGTAGATTTAAATTATACTAAAAAAATTAACCCTCATTTCAATACCATCTTCATTCTTTTAAGTTTTGTTCTGATGTAGGTGTGCTAGTGTTATTCAAACATATTGACTACCTACTTACTAGAATAATTTTTAGATGCATTAAATTATCTGAATATATGTTACATTAATCTAAATATTATCATAATTGGTTTATTTCGAAATGATTTTATAGCATTATAATGCTACCAAAAGATTTAAAATGGTAGGTAAATACAACATATTAGATAAAATTAAAATTAAGTGGATGTTTGGAATAACACTTTATTTCCGTTATACGGACCTACTAAAACGTACTTATTCGAAGAATCTATTAACTAACTTCAAAAAATTACTCATTATAATGCTACCAAAAGATTTAAAATGGTAGGTAAATACAACATATTAGATAAAATTAAAATTAAGTGGATGTTTGGAATAACACTTTATTTTCGTTATACGGACCTACTAAAACGTACTTATTCGAAGAATCTATTAACTAACTTCAAAAAATTACTCATTAAAACTCGGTCAAGGCACGACCTTAACTAATGAAATTACAATTAAATGAATAAAAAGATTAAATGTGAGTAGTGTGTGTGACCCATTTGTGTTCGAGTTTGTTTCTTTTAAATAGTAAAACTTGATAAAGTGTACCTTTGGAGCAAAAATCGCTACATGTCTACAAAACTTGAATCCTACTACGTCAGTTTTTAAAAAGCAAAATTTTAAGAATTGAAATTAGCGGTTTTTTCGGAAAAAATCTGTCCACCACCTTTCGAAACAGACCTGCACTAAAGTTTATTGAAAACTTCTGAGTAATAACGATTTTGTAGCCAAATTAATAAATGCACAATACTGGTACGTGTTTACACTTCTTAGTAAACAACTCCAAGCTCGGAATCAATAATTGCAGCAAGACTAACACTAAATCGCTGATGAAGTAATCACTTAAATTATAACACTATTATTCACTACTTGTTACTGTACTAGCCGCTGTTACTTTTGTTCTGTTCAGTTCACTTTCCAATATTAAACTGACTGTATTGGCCTTTATTTACCAAGAGATTATACTGTTTATTACAATCAAGATAATCTTTTAGACTATAGAATTATAACAATTACTTTTTTTTACTGGATTTGTGTGGGAAGTACTTATCAGCCAATTACTGCACAACTACACGGATGTATAGGTAAGTACATGTTGGCAATGTACTTCCAGAAAATTGATGATTTTGATGAATGCATGTTTGAGATAACCTCAAAAATAAGAAGTTGACAAAAGAGGTAATAAGGCCCACTAAAACACTTCAACCAGAAGAGAACAAAAAACAAAAGTCTGTGAACCAGAACTCACTCAAAGTACTATCAGAGGAAACGTGGCCGCCAGCGCTGAAGAATCTTGGTTTTGCAAGTTACCTATGTGATACTAATTTTGTGAGTGATATATAGTGTGCCATGTGTCTCATCTGGATACATGAGGACTGCGTTGGACTCGCACCTGAGGACTAGGACATCTTTATTTGCCCGGATTATACATCATAATTAAATAGATGAACCTAATTATCTGCCATACATGAAACAAGGGGCATTTACAAGGTTTTTATAAAAACTTAAAAATGTTTGTTTTTTTCATTTATTGTTAGAAATGTCAAAGTTATAATAGGTTGATCTTCGTAAACTTCAACGAAAACACAAATTATAAATCCTTAGGTGGACCTTATTACCCGCACTTACCGCACTTACTTAAAGCGGGATACATCAAAATACTTATCATTTTCATAAATTTATTTTAAAAGCCAAGCGATGAAAAAACTATGTAAATAAAATTAAACTGTATGGTATTATTACTCTTATGCCTAATTTTGACAAATTGAATAGAAACTTAAAACAAAACTGAAACAGCAAAAAAAAATTGAAAAGTACCTACCACAAATCCACCATTTATTTTAATACACTTGTCAATCACTAGCGTAGGCAGAATTTCGGTTTGGGGGTGACCCAAAAGAGTTGAAGAACTAAAATACCAATGAAAGTTTAGAATTAAAATTTTAAATAATCCAAATTCTGACTTATAGTACGTATACCTTTAACTTCGGGGGCCCGGGCCCCTCGGGCTCCCTGCCTGGCTGCGCCACTGTAAATGTCATCCTTTTACGCGTGTTACCCTTTTTATTTGTTCTGGAGTAATTTCTGCACAGGTTTGTATTAGCCTAGCCCGTAGTTCTTGTACAGTTTGCACCCTTATGTGCCCTTGATTTGTAAACTATTGGTTTCAATAAACCCGAAAGAAAAAAATCGAGTGGCGTCAAGTCTGGAGATCTCCGTAACCATTCAATCAATGGACTGTTTCTCCCTATCCAATGATTTTCAAAACGTTCATCTAGCCAATCTCCTAACCAAAACAGTGTTATGAATAAAATAATGCTACCATCCAACTGAAACTCTAAATTACGAAGATTCTATAATGGCAAATCATCTAATGCGTTCCAAAACTCTAAGAATATTTAGAAACCCAATCGCATTCAAATTACCCTCAAAGAAGAGAGGACCAATTATTCTGTCATTTAATATTCCGAAACAAGCGTTAACTTTTTGCAAATAGGTACGTCTCTTTGCATTTATGATGAATTATATAGGTAAGGATTTTTAGCAATTTTGACTCGAAACCATCCTAATTGTAGTAAATATGGCTTCATCTCTAAATAAAATTTCATAAAAAAAATAGGCTTATTTAGATATCTATTCCCCTTGTAGCCAATACCAAAACTCTAATCAGGTCCTTTCCTCATCTCCCAGTTCCAATGTAAGTATGCAAAATTTTTGTGTTTTCCCAGACATCTTCTAACACTAAAATTTTGTCATTGTTTGTCAAAATTCCTTGGATATCTGGACTTTTAGAATAAAATGAAAATGATAAATAGGGTTCGTTTTTAATTGGGCTACAAAATCGTTATTATAAAAGTTTTCGATAAAATTTAGTACATATATAGGTAGGTCTCTTTTGAGGGATTCGAATCCAATGGTGTTTTTTTCCAAAAAATCGCTAATGTGAATGTTTAAATTTTACTAAAAGCTGACGTAATGGGCCTTGGATTTTGTAGGAATTTGGCGCTCTTTGCTCCAAAAATACAATTCATCATTCAAAAAAAAATTCGGTTAATATCGCATAGGTATCTACCTAATAAATAAAGATTTTATGAAGTGACTCGAGAACAAATGGGCCACACTGTATGTGTATGAAATGTACTTTCATAATCACAATATGTAATCTGATCAGTTAACTGCGCCTTAACTATTGCAGAAAGTACCGATTGTAACTATTCCTACTGCAAAATGTCATCAAAATATATCAGTTGTTCTTGAGTAATCATGGTTTATAATTGGCACATATTTGTTTTAATAAAAGAAAATTACAATTCGCCTTTGTTTAATTCCAATAAAGATAAAGTATAAGTAATGTAGTTTATAAAATAAGTCCGAATGTGGTTGGTATTATTCGTTAAACCAAACAGTGGGTAATTAATTGCACAGCATTAGTCTCGCAGGGAGCTAATAATTTAAAATAATTTTAACTATATTAAAAGACGCTGAATGAAATATATTGGTTGAAAATAATTTAAATTGGAATGATAACATAAGATATGTATACCTATGTAAGTTGAATATATTATGTGAGAGCAAGTTAAGTAATATTTCTGGAAATAATCTGAGTAAGGTATTTTAAGATCACTATATTAATAGTAAGTTTTGTCTTATTCTTGTTATGATAAAAATCGAACCGATACCTACAACAATTTTGCATACGTAAATCAGAAATATCAAAAAGTGTCTACACTGATTTTATTGGTAGGATATAGCTTGGCGTACATAGATTTGTAAGTTTGAAATATTCAATTGACTAACGACGTATTATTTTCTTCCCTTTACTTTTTCGTATTATAATGTACTACTATACGAGGTACTATATTACTGACCACGAACCGAAATAAAACAGATTAAATAAAACACATTACTGACCACGACCAGTTTCTTCTGCAATATAAGGTTTTATTAGCATCTAAAGTACTATTTCAGTTAAAAATGTCCACAAAAAATCAATCACTGTCTAATAATGTATATTTTGATGGTTCAATTATTTCTATTATTATACCTATTAAATTAAGTACATGAATAACTAATCAGGTTAAATTTATATTTATAGGGACAATAACATTATACATAAAAATACATCGCGTGTCGATGTATGGGAGGATTCATTGGCAAACTGGCGCATTCGCCATAAATGTAATGCAGTTGCAATTGCAATTCCTCTTGTCGTTTCACAGGCGTTTTATAATTGCCTCTATAAATATCCAATTTACGACGTTAAGAAGTTCAAGACAAGCGTTTAAAAATAAACGCACACCACGTATCTTTAAATTTATGCGTGTCACGTACACCATGAAAAAACGATTTGGTTCTACCAGCTTGTGAGATTATCATTCCTATACTTAATACCAGCAATGCTTCTACTGTGTCATTTCTAAATCTCAAGGTTGATTTTTAGGAGCATTCTTCGGGATGTTGTACCTAATTACAATTAAAATTACAATTTACAAATATGGTTAATACAAGACATGACGTTAAATGAATTAGTTATAATTTAATTAATAATTAATAACTTCTAACCTATTCTATAACTTTTGTTTGTTTTTTTAAGTAGTGAATATTTGTGCGTTTAGTCCTTCTTTTTCATCCCCTAGAGTGTATAAATATTTCTGCTTTCTAAAAACATATCGACGAATATAGGTAACAAAGATCTGCTTGGTAATTTTGCATAGCACGTCAAGTTTTCGAGACAAATAATACCTATACGTTTATTTAGCTATTCAGCTATTCAGTACAATAATAAAATAATATATACACATTAACATATACAGGGTTATTCGTAAGGAATGGATAATATTTTACCTGCAGATTCTGTAGCGGAAAATATTAAATTTTTGCTTATTAGGTAACTGGGTGTCAAATATTAATACTTACCCAGATACAGAACGTTAAAGTTACAAAAATAATTCAGTAATGTTGTTACTTATTTTTTACATCTAATATGTCAGTATGTTTCACTTATATCCATAGCACACTTTGTTAAACATTTTTAGCACTTACCCTTTAATAAATCAGTATTTTTGTTTAAAATTATGGGTGCGCAGGATTTTCTAGAATGTAAATATCTCGATGGGCTGCATTTTATGAAGATAAAACAAGAAACCCTTTTTTATTTAAAAATAATTGTTAAATAAAAAATTTGCAATGAGATTATAAATGAACGAAGTACAAAAAAATTATGATGGATTCTGTTAACCCTGTATCTCAGTAAGTATTAATATTTGACCCCCAGTTATTTTTCGCTATAAAATCTGCAGGTAAAATATTACCCATTTCTTATGAATCACTCTGTATACACCTATGTATGCATATGTGCATACAAATTTACGAACAATGATAATTACAATAATTAGACATTAAATACAATAACAATACAATATATTTTCATACACTGTAGTTGCCTATAGACATGTGATTTAACATATTGACTCAGTAATTTTTTGAACCTGTAATAACTATTGCAATACCTTATTGGCAGTGGTTGGCAGTTCATTGAAAATTTTTAGACCGCTTGAAAATAAGAAGTAACCCTTGTCGGGCAAGATACAAATATTGACCGTTAACAAGTGTATGGCTATTTCTATTTCTATTTTTTGACCTTCATTTTGTGGTCAATGGTGTACATTACCTACAAATACCAAATATTTTGGTTCCCAAGCTACTTCAGACTGTAAAAGGTGGAAACACAAGGAAACTAATTAATATGTACTACTAAATATTTGATGTTCTGACACCTGAACGTATCTGGAAAAGGTCCACAGTTGATATTTGTAACCTATTCGAAGGTGGTAGTTCCCTATAACATTGACGTGGTTTCCACTAACACCAAGACACTAAAACACTGCACTCAACATGCGTTTCATCCATCAAGCAAGTCACCCGGAGATGATTAAAACTGGTTTTCTACAATTAAAATAAATCCTTTTCAATGAGCTTATTGGGGTCAATGATTTTAGATTATTGTTATAATAATAATAATAATAAATCGTTTTTATTAATGAAAGAAATATACTTATAGTGATGCAGACCATCAAGCAGCTCTGTTTAGATAAGATTCGAGCACTCATGGTAATAAAGAAGACTTTAATCAGGCAAATGCGGATTTCTGAACATACCCATCCCGTTTGTTCTAAGAGCTACAGGGTGTTGTTGAAAATCCTTCGACTCTTAACAATGTCGAAGCCTTCTGGAAAGAAATTCGATAGTGACACCCAGCTCTATAGCACACTACGAGGCTGTTGTGGAATCTTAGAAGAACTGTATGAAGTGTGTACTGCAATCAGTAGTGAAAAAGTTCTACAAGTACTTAATGAAATTAAGAATGTAGCTGCCCCGGGTTCAGATGACATAAAGAGAATGGCAGAATGGCATATAGTTTCCTTTCAGTCATCGCCACCTGGCTCCAGTCTTCAACTCAATGTTGAACGAAGAGCAGCAAATTCCAAACTAGTTTGTCAAGGAGCTTATTCCTGTTAAACTCGAAAAATTAGAGAACGATTACCTGCCTCAATTCCTGCTACAAATTATCTTGTACCACTGTTTCGGTCTACCAACAGATACACGAAGAGCGTAGCGTGAAAATGGACCAGGCAGGTTGTAAAGAGAACCTATTGATATACTGCTATCTATATTATACAGGATTATGTGAAATATAAGCTGAATCTATCACTTTGATCGATTATCGAAATTAATATGATAACAATATTCGCATGAGCTATTGTTAAGCTTGCTCGGATGTCTTGCAGTACCATTACCGCTAATGAGATGCATTGAACAACTGTTACCACTTTAGAGAACTCATTTCACTCATAACACCCTGTGTAAAGTGAGTTGCGACAGAATTGGTGCCATCGTGGAAATGAATGTTTCAGAGTAACTCTTTGAATTATCTTCTCTTCTGCATCTCACTGCTATCGCTATCAGTTGGACTCCACCAATTCCCCAGGTGTCAGTGTGGACCACCCAGCAACTGGAGGCATAAGGTTTATGTGGATGACCTTAAACTTTATGCCTCCAGAGAGTCAGACATTCAAAAGGCTATTAGAGTGATCGAAGAATGCACGTTTGAAATTAGAATGGAGTTTGTGTTGAATAAATGCTCAGTCGTCCACCTCAAGTACGATACGAGAATTTCCATGTCGATGCGCTGCTCGTAGACGAAAATATCCTACGGCATCTGGATGCCTGAGAGACCTACACACTGAGCAACAATGCCACATCCAGGATGTGAACCAAATAAAGGACTCTCTCCGTGGCAAGTACACATATCGGACTCCGAAAGATTTGGTCTTCCGAACTTTCGAGGCAGAACAAGGTGTCTGCAACTAATATGCTTGCCTCCTTTGGGGTAGTTAAGTGGCGTGATGAAAATGAATAGGAGTATTCATCCTGGATCGTTCGTTTTCACGTCAACGTCACGTCACGTAAGGTCTTTTGAGCCTGGAGTGTAAGCATGGCAGAGTAGTATTAAGTAATACAGTTAGTGAGAAATCATGAATCCGTAGGAGTAGACGATTTATTGTTTAAAGCAGCACAGAGGGCCACAGACTTTAGTCGTGTTCCACTAGAGGCGCTGATACAGAACCAGTAACTGAGCTTCCGCCAATTTCGACAAAGCTAACTTTCGCATTTTTAAGGTGAGCATGGCTAAAGTCTGAGACCGAGGGATTGTGGATTGTGGATTGTGGCTTGTCAAGATGGTGTTACCATCCGTGATCTATCGGTGACTCGTGATGAGTGTAGAGGTTCCTGGTATCAACCCTAGGACCTGCTGGTACGAGCTTTAAGTGCTATATCCAGGCTACTGTGTCAACTTGATTTGCTTGATAATCGATGTACCCCAGAGGTATGAAACCTACGTCGCTCTCGGCAATGAGGACAATTCCGGCCTATCAATAATTGACAGAATGGTTGGCAGGTCAAACGCAAGAAGCAGTCATCCTGAGATCCCTGGGTCTACACACGAATTTGGAATCTACGGTCACCAACACTGCGGGATGTGAGGAGTAGCTGTAGATTATTTGCTGGTGCACTCTCCATGAGGTGTTGTAGGCCACGGATCCCAGTGACTGTCCAACATTCGGTAACTGAAAAAGAACCGTCTTTAATGACGAAAAAATAAATACATAATGTATTTATAAAAATGTTGTAAATGTTGTTGGTATGCTTGGAAAAGTTTAACTTAATTAAGGCTACTCTCATACGTAACCCAACATGTTGAAATTGTAAACTATAAGACAGATAGATGATTTAACTTACCTCCGTCGAATGTGATACTAACTGGTAATCACCTATATACCTACATAGGTATATCTATTTTTAAAGTAGATATGTTTTGTCCTCTGGGGTCCTAGGGGTACTGAGAAAATTTCTAGATGACTAGTGTAAATATACCAAATATTTCAATTTTAATTTTATTTTGTAATCTTTACTTTCTGTCTATTTCGGTAAGTATTTTTAATATTCTTTTGTATGAAAGAAAGCTACGATAACCTCTTCTCCAGAATTTAGACCAATACTTAAATATTTTGTCAGTTATTAAAAAAAATTAGAAACTAATGTGTCAATACAAGATAGACAATGTGACAAAAAAAAAACAAGGGAAAGCCTAAAAGTTAGAAGGGCCCTCACCAGATCAAAGAAAAAACTAAACATGACAGAAGAAGAGATGGCTAACTTGGATGGAGAATAAGAAAAAAGCTAAAGAAACAAATCCTCAAGGCTAAAGAAAATAATTGGAGGGACATAATATGCAGAGAGATGATGAGAATAGCCAATGAGTCAATTAATACTAAAAAACGATATTTCAAAGTTCACATTAGAGGAGTTAAAGATTTCGGGTGAAAATATCAAAGAAAGAAAGGCACAGATAGTCATCAAGGCCTACCCGGAACAATCATTAATAGTGATGAATGACTGCTTAAGAAAAGAAAAATTTCTCAGTCAATTGCTAAGCTAGTATAGTGTTTACAAAGTCAATTGAATCCAAGCATTTTTATAACTTAAAAGTGCCGCCAAAGTACCGACTACCTTTAAGGCGGTGCAGATGAAACGTTTCAGTTTCAATTGACTTTGTATAAACTATACCTACTTATAGAACAAGGAGAAAAATTTATGTCCGTCATATTGGATTAGCCATCTTGAATTTTGAAATTTCGAAATTCTACCTCGATAGAATTAAAGGCAATTTTACAAGGAATAGATTAAAAAGAAAATTTTAAGTTTCATTAATTCCAGGCCTGGGAATTGTCGATTGCTCAAAAAATTAGCTATTTGCCCCACTGTGCGCCTGTCGAGGGCACTCAAATGCGACACCTATGTCTTTTGACCTTGAACGAAAACTCGTAACTTGGCCCCCATATACGAACATAAACATTTCCAATGTTAATATACAAGGTGTAAGAACGAAGGAGAAAGGAAATAAAAAAAGAAATGGAAAAAAGTGGGAAGAAAAATGGACGTACGGTACAGGAAAAAAAAGAAGACTGAGAGAGTCAGCAGAGATATAAAAGCGTGGAACAATAGTACTTTTAATCCCGAAGGTAAAGTTTATGGCCCGACCGAAGGGCCATAATTTACCTGAGGGATTAAGAATACTACTTCAGTCCCAAGGTATATACAATACTCTTCGCACTTCCAGAACTGAATGCAAATGTTAAGAAATAACGAAAATTGTTGTTTAAAAAATTTTCGATTTTGCGATTGCGAAGTCTCTTATAAAAACCACTTACTAATAGGTCTTGATAAACGTTGCCGTAGTAACGTTTCTGCAGCTTTATCGGAACAAACGCCAGTTCAATATGAAAATGACGTATCTGGTATGAATCAAGTATCTTTATCAACTGCATTAACCCAGCAAAAATTTGTTAATATTGCGAATTGTAATAATGTTAATGTAAATATTAATGTACATTACCATTCTAAGTAATTTTTTTCAATAAAATACATATTAAAATTATTTGTTAGTAATTTCATTCATTCGGGATTTCTGTCATTATTTGATCCCGGAGGGATTAAATGTGATACTTCAGTCCCTATCAAAATGGAGTGAAGTTGTTACTTTATTCCCGGAACTGCGAAAAAGAACGTTCCGAGAAGTGGGATACTATATGACCCAACCACTCAGCAACATGGATGCTTCAGACAGTACCTGGAGAGATTCAAACAAAGGGATACCAGTGACTGCATATACTGCGGGTAGTTAGATAACCGTGGAGCATATAAAATATTCGATTGTGTAAAATTGAAAAAAGAGAAAGATGAAGCGGAAGACACTTTAAGGTATGAAAATAAACACGGATAATAGTCGAAACCATGCTGCAAGATGAGAAAAAGTGGAACATCGAAAAAATAATGATTGAGGCAATAATTAAAACCAAAGACACAAGAAACAAATAAGAATTTTATGGTCGCACAACTTGAAGTAATGCACAGAGCGATTCCAATTTGATGTTGTCGTTGATTAGGGAATAAGAGGAGTTTCTTAGTCAGTAAAAATCTGACACATACCAGTAGATCGGCTACTGGGGAGTCTGATTGAAGATTTTTCTCATCTTAAAAAAAAAGACAACGTATCGATAAATATATCCCTACATAATGAAGATTTAGACTGGGTTACACTATTTAGTCATAGGCTTTATTAATACTTAATTATTTACGGTAATATTTTTCATTTAGACGATAAGGATAATACAATAACATTGCATTGGCACCACTTTATTTCAGTAAAGCCTTTTTATATTATAGATCAGAAAATACTAATGTAAATTTTGAAATCACGGCGATATCCCTCTAACTTGTTATCATTTTAATTTGAAGTTCATTGTAGCCAACGAGTTAGATAAAAGGCATTTACAACTTCTACCAGTAGAACCATATCGTTATACCTACCACAGAGATCTAATTTAGGTCTATTACTTTACATTATTTATTAATCAAAGTTCCATCATCGGTTTATAAAGAATATAGGCTATATGTTCGTACACTCGTAGACCACACACAGATTTAGCATTCTAAAAATAGCTTTGATAATCTTACATTTATTCTCGATAACTTACCTACATCACTTTCTTCAACGCATTTTAAAGAAATGTGCAAAGTGCATGCTGTGCCATTTATTTGACTTGTTTTTCCAAATACCTAAGTATAAGTATTACAGTGTATTCCTCTATGAAGCTTCATGCACTACAGACTGTCAAAAATTTTTAAATATTTACAAAATAAATAAATTCATTGCGAATTAGAATTACTAAAAAAATTCATGCTTTTGCTTCTAAACAAGAAAAAAGGTATACGTATTTAAACATTTTATTGCCACGATAAATAATAATAATAATAATAATAATAATTCATTTATTTCCATAGACTATTACAGTATTGGAATTGTCAAGTACTATATAAAAAATATAAAAATATATATACAGTTAAGGTAAATTACACAACATATTATTATGACAAACAGACAAATCTAAGTACAACTAAGATTATAGTAAAAGCATATCAACAAACAAGCCATTTCAATTATCACAGCATTTTTAGAATTGTTGTAGAAATGGAGAACATTAAATAGAGAGGTAGTATTCCTCGTAAGAGTAAAAACAATGTTCCGCTAAGAATCTTTTTACAAGCTTCTTGAACATCACAAAATTGCTTGCATCTTTTATTACTTGTGGAAGGTGGTTATACATCTTTATTGAAGAAATAAAGGGCCCTTTTTTTGACTGTTCTAATCTGTGGGGGGGTACAAAATGACCCATAAACTGTTATTGACTTAACATATTATTATAAATTACAATGTTAAATAGGTATTTATACAAGTTATACTTTTATACTTAATCTGTTAATATAGAAATACTTCATTTGATAAATTTGTATTATTATTTTACTTATACTTACATGCAACTATAAAAATCGCAGCCAATTATGGGATAGAGCTTCCTCACCGTGTGGTGGAGTTTATAATAAAACTAATAAAAGTAATTTTTTGACGTATTTTGTTTATTTCAATATTTGGACACAATATCATAATGGGTTTGTATATCAGATCTTATTTATAATATTTCCTCACTTTTGTTGAGGGAGTAATTAAATCCAAATAAAAGCACTGTACCTTGTTCTGCTCAAAGAATTAGTGGGAAAATTAAATTATGGTTGAATAGAAATAATGTAATTTTAACCATATCAGAATCTTCTAAAATATTAGAGATATATTTATGTAAACACCCTCAAAAATCTTACAATGAATTAAGGTGGACGGTTTATGAATTATAATATTAAAAAAACTTTTTGTTTGTTATATTCAACTGTGTCGGTTAAATGCAAGACTGTATTGGCTAAACTTCGTCGTACACTTCAGCATCCTAATTGTAAAATCTATTTATAAGTACTTTTCAATAAATACGATTATATTATTATTATTATTATTAGTGGAAACATTTTTGTTTAAAAGAATTTGGAACTGAAATTTAAAAAAGAAACAGTAATAGGATCAACTGAAATCTGAGCAGCACCTGAAATTAATTTAGATATTTATAAGAAAGAAATCACAGCAACAATCAGGGATTTAACAGAAAATTCATTGGCGCCCTTGTTTTTATTGATCTTTAGCATGAAAACACTAATTAAGATCTAGGTACTACACAGCGACAACATCTTTTTGTCAAGTTTAAATTAGGCAAAACAACATGTTAAAAAGTTGCATGACCGAGTAGCTTAAAGTTAGCTCAGATAAACCTAACAAGATTTAACATTGTTAACCATCTTCTATATAACCCTAATAATAAGTAAGTATATAGTTTTACCTCCCTTATATCTTTATTATCACCAATTTTGAAAATGCTCCGACCCTGTATAGGATTAATATTCATATAAAGCTACTCTTGTTTACACGTGATGAAATTTCCTCCATATTAAACCACTTTATTAGAATATCTTGGGATTAAGTTAATCATACGATATGCTTTCTAAAATTCCATTTAGGTTTAATGGCTTACCAAGTTCAAGACATCAGAATCACGAGCTATATGTACCTATACAGCCATGTGACATAATTATGATAAACTTGTATAAAATTTGGTTAAATCAATAAATTTTCAACTAAAAATAAAGTCATTTCTTAGGAAATATTTACTTTCACAGGTTTAGAGAAAACACTCGAAAAACTCAGTTTTGCATTAGGATTAAAATATATTTTTCAGTAAAATGGCGATTTATTACTAAAAAATTGTTCTTACGCTGACTGATGTATGTGTGTAAGCGGGAGCGGAGATAACGTGAGGAATGATCCAATCTCACAAGAAACTACACTCTTGAAGACGTCACAAATAAAGAATTATAATTTACTTTTTATTAATTCGGCTAATTGAATTGTGTAAATTTCGATTTGCCATTGAAATTCGTAATAAGATTGTAATAACTTGCAAATAACTCACTCACTCTAAGAGCAGTTAAATGTCAATGGGAAAGTAGATTTGTAGTACAACAGAGATAATAGTTAGCTTTCACGTATCCATGCATATAGAAATATAACATAAGTAACGAAAATTAAAAGTAATAGAAAGTTATAAAAGTATAGATATATTATTTCCTAGGATACATGCAGGGATTGGCAATCCGTCGATTGGAGCTGAGTTTATCAAATACATTCTATTGATGAAAAAGTAGCATTTTTAAATACCATTTATTTATCTATTGGATAAACTTGCTCCAGTTAAAACAGGTCGTGTCACAGAACCTAAAGCCCCGTGCTAACGGATGCATTAATAAAATACAAAATCTCCAAATCAAAAACTAATCTCGAATATTATAAAACTTACGTAATTTAACTTTAGAAGCTATTCGTAGAGAAAAACACGAAATAACTATACTTTTAGAAATGAGCCTAATTCCAGGAATATGTGGAAAACTCTTAACGACTTAAATATCACGCCCAATAAAGCATCTGAAGTACCTTCACATAATTATAGCTGGTGACGTTGATGTGATTAACGATTATTTTTTGTCCCTAGCATCTAACATGAACGAAGATTGTTCAGAAATAATAATTTTTATGACTCTGGTATGTTTAATAATAAAATTAGTTTTAATTTTAATTTTATTAAAGATGAAGACATTCTCAAATCCGTAGAAGAGATGTCTTTGGAAATGGCGGAATCTCCCGTAGAATGATTAAATGCTGTATGCTGGCTGTCCTTTCGCTCATTACTCATACTCATATAATTAACATATTGCTTGGAATGAGGCTACTTTCCAAATGCCTGTAAAAATTTTATAGTGCGTACGTCTTCTTCCCTATAAGTGACAAATCCAGCAAGTTTTGTCTTAATTAATATTCTTCCATTATTGTCAAAAAATCGTTTTCCAGATACAGAGTGTTAAAGTGTTTAATTGGGCAACTACGAATAATTTTACAGACCGGATACGAATTAAAATCTTTTAACTTATTTTACTCGAAAACGATGCATCCTATCAAAAAATAACAAGAGGAACTTTTTTACAAAAAAAAGTCCAAGTTTTACAATACTTGTCTCAGATTGGCAAAAAATCTGCATACCAAAAGAATGGGACAAAAATTCACTTAGCACCCCCCTATCTCACCCCTGAAACTTTTCGGTGAATAATTTTCAGCAAGTCTGAAATGACGTCAAAACATTAATATTCGCACAAAATTTCATTAAACTCTCTTTTCCTGTTTCGAAAATATTTAGAAAAACCTTTTTCAGAAGATCATATTTAACACTTTGTATTTGGAAAACGAAGCATTTTCCGTTATAAGTTTATATTAACTTTTCAACTTACTTTCCAGCCTACTATCACCACCTAAAGTTTGAACACTAAACTTTGGTTCACCCTGTATATTACCATCTAATCAATCCAGATTTAAAAAAGGATATAGTACATCAACAGCCCTTATTAAATTTTGTGATGATATTCTGAGGAAATGGAATAAAAGGGAGCTGACAGCACACTAGTGTAACTTGATTTTCAAAAGCGTTTGATACCATGAATCACCGATTATTAATCTCAGAATTAGAGTATTACGACTTAAATGCCAGCTCATTAGTCTTTTTTGGAAGTTGTTTGTATAGTCGAACCCAACATGTTAAAATTCGTAATGTCTCTAATTTCATTAGTATTACCAGAAGCGTACCCCAAGGGTCAATATTGTATCCATTTTTCTAATTTACACAGCTGAACTCTCAGCCAATCTGAATAACTGTAAAAGTCATTTTTATGCTGATGATACTCAAATCAGTTATAATTTCCATCCTGGTCAAGTTGTCTTGGCAAATACTATTCTAAATGAGGGTCTAAAAGCAATTATAAATGTATGTAAGGAACAATTTTCACATAAATGTTTTAAAATCATCATTACTGTTGCTTGGCAATCAAATATAATAATAATAATAATAATAATAATAATAATAATAATAATAAAAATAATAATAATTGTTTCCGATTTCAAACCGTTTGTAAAATAATTAATTTTTAAATTTTTGGTGTCTCTTTTATCTATAAGGTGATTTATCCAGATCCCCACATTTATGTTAAATTTAATCGTTCTCCAATATCCACTTCAATTGCGGACCAGTTTAGTTATTTTCTTGTAGAAAAACGTATTTAAATTTTTATTAACTTTATTAAATTTTTAACACCCTGTATCTCGAAAAGGAAGCATTTTCGTACTCTTATTTATAGACACTTGTTTTATTTTGACCTCTGGAATACGTCCTTAAAATAGTTCACTTCGAGGGAAATAATTTTATAAACTGGTTTAATATGATGGCTACTTATTTATGTCATAAGGTAAATTTAAGTAAGACATCTGATACCTGATTAACTTGAATTGCAAAATATAGTTTCGTTAAAACCTTCACAATGCCAACATACGCTATCCTAACAAAATTCATATTCTTCAACATTCTACAAAAAAAAATTTGTTCTTATTTTGGTACAATATAATATGTATAACAAAATATATAATCGATTAAAAGTAACAATGTAAACACATTTAAAAGCAAATTTAAACATACAGTGTGACCCATTTGAAAGCGGACCACCTCAATGGCTATTTTTGATCTGAATTTGATCAACTTTTTTTTAGATGGTTGCTCATGGAAAACTGCATTTTGTAGCAAACATTAAGGCCTACTTTGCAATTTTTTTGCATCGAAAATTAAAAAAATCGTATTAGTGATTTTTTTACATGAAAACTAAATACGCCACTGTATTCAGCGTCCCCTAAAATGTGTGTGTACCAAATTTCATCCAAAAGTACCGTATGTTAAAAATTTATATTATTACTTGCAAAAATTAATTTATACCCGGAAATGTTCAAATAATCTTCTCAATAAAATAATTTGTTTACGAGTTGTGAATTTATTTACTTCGTTTATGAGTTGTTTTTATTTACTTCTTTTATGAGTTACTTTAAGGTTATAAATTAATTTTTAAAAGTCATAATATCCTCCAAAAAAAATTACAAAGTAGGCCTTAATTTTTGTGATAGAAATCTATCGATTTGCCACAAAATGCAGTTTTCCATGAGCAACAATATAAAAATAAGTTTATCAAAATCGAACCAAAATTAGACATTTTACAGAGGTGGTCCGCTTTCAAATGGGTCACACTGTATACCTATAATTATCTATACAAGGACATCATGTAATTGTAACTTTTTATTATGCATTGATTCTCTATTTTTATGTTTTATTTGTTTTTTTTTTTAAATAAAATTATCTTTCTCTTAGATTTAGGTTAAAGTGTAAGAATAGTTTATAACTTTCACCTAATAAGGTCCATTATTGTTATTATTATTATTATATGTACCTATTTGCTTATTTGATAAAAATGACACTAAGGTAAAGATCAAGGCTCGAGCCTTTGGCATGAAGAGAAATTGACGCTCGATTTATTTTTACGAACAGGGATTAAAAAGGTAGTGATTAACATTATATTATAATTTCTATTTGAATTGTTAAACAATGATAATTCAATAAAGAATTCCATCTGATTATTTGCTTTGTGACTTAAATTAAAAAACATATTGTCTTAGATTAAGAAAATAATTAGTTTGATTGGTACCCTCATTTAAATCAACCGATTAGAACGTTCACTGCATCTTAATATAAATGTTTATGTAAATGAATTTGACCTTTGATCTATTTACATTTTGAATGTTCATAAGCCCTAATAACTTTATAAATTGGAATCTATGCAACCACACTAATCTGTAGTGCTTTTATGGTTGCATATCGCCGTCAACAGGTAGTAAGGTTAAGACATTACAGCCTATTTTATCTAACTAGAACATTTTTATGTGATAGGTACATAATAAATTATACATTATGTTCTTCTGGTTTAATATATTCGATACCAAGTAGACATCCAAATAAAATTTTCATTAAAGTTAAAACACATATTAACATATTTATGTAACGCAATAAATATAAAATAAATTATCTATTCGAAATTATGTAAAAATGCGCATAAAGATTTTACATACCTAGTGTTTTATAGTATTCAGAATATTTTTAATGTGTGAATATAATATTAGAATGAACGTACCTTATTTTCAATCAATACAAAATATTAAGTTATTAATATGCATACAAGGCAACGGCCTACAAACACAAATTTGGACATTTATTTTAAAAATGCAGTTAACGTTACTTTCTGGAATAAATTTTAGTGAACATTTATTTTTAGTTACAAGTCGCAAATACAGCAATGTTTACTTCATCAATTCAAAATTCTCAATTGTCACTTGAATTCTATCCTAAAATTCTGTGGTTAATAAAGTGTAAAAAAATTATTTGCTCTGTATGACCAAATTATGAGCAAGCAATCAATTGTATTCATCTGACATTAATTTTCTAAAAGTTGATGCTTCTTCTGAAAATAAAAAATTAATTAGCATTAGCATTAGCGAGACACAATACTACGAATGAAGAAGGAATAGTCTTTATTTTTGAACATATGAAAATATGAAAATATGTTGGTAGATTTAGAAAGGTTGTTTCGAATTAAAAGTTATATTTGGATATATTACTTATTATGAATGGTGGATCAATAATTACAGATTTGATACTTTTGGAATAAATAAATTTGCACCATCAGATTCATTGGCTTTACTTACAAAATTATGAACTTGGTAGATATGTATATATCATCGAAATATTGTAATAGATTTTTAAATTACCTTGTTTAATACCTTTTTTATCTTTACATTTTCGTTTAAATTCTTGTTTTCATAATTATTTATAAAATCAATTCATATACCTTCAATAAAATTAAAATAAATACAAATAAAAAGTGTCAATTATTGTAATAAGCGTCTGTTTAAATGTATTGGCTTGCTTAAAAAATGCTACCTATCTTTCAGTCTAATGATTATTTACGTTAGAAACATTTATAAATAAGTTTTTGTTATTTCGCTTCTGCAACACGTAAAGCATTCAGGTGTCAGTATGGTGATATTATGTCATAACTATGTAATCTTGAAATGCTACAGAAGAAAAGTAACAAAAACGAATTTTATAAATTTTCTTGTAAAAAATGTTTATAGCCTAAATATTCATTAGAATGAAAAATAGATGGCATTTTTTAAGCAAGCCAATACATTTAAACAGATGCATAGTATTACATATAATAATTGCTACTTTTTATTTTGTATTTTAATTTTGTAGTGTACAGGATGTCCCACGACGAACTGCGGTGATCGATATATCGAAAAATAGACATTGGAAAAATTTTTAAATTTGATAGTAAACTAATGTCGATGGGGCAACTCGGCTAAAATATTTTCAAGATGGTGGCACTTCCGGTTATACCGGAAGTCGATACCAACTTGCTTATTTTAAATGCGACACCCTATTATTACATTTTTGGATTGTACGCAAAATTCTAGGCCTATTTTGAGTATCATGTCTTATACCTAGGTCTCTCCGTTTTTGACAAATTTCAATAAAAAATTACGTTTGCAGGCCCTAAAAGAGTTATCAATTTTTCCTATAAGGAAGCCTTTATTATCTAATTTGGGTTGGATTCTTTGTTGAAAAAGACCTACTTTAATAGAGTTTTTATAATATTTTGATTTTACACCAAGAGGTCGAAGGTCACAAGAAGATCAAGACATCATTGATTAATTCTAACAGAAATGGATGTACCTATATGTATTTACAATTTATTATTTGGTGCAAGGAAACTGAATTCCAAGATCGCAAAACCATTATTGTCATTGCCTTTAATTCTAAAGCTTCTGTGAAGAATGTGAACAAAAACACTTTCAGAAATGCATGCCAAATATTGCATTAGCAATCAAATCAAATGTATGCTCTGTATGTATAATGGGAACTATTTTCAGCAACTTACTTTGTGAGTTGCCCCAACATCAAATTGTAAAGTGTAGATGTAGCTCGCGGACACCATTTTCAATAGTTTGCACTTTGCTGTTATCTATATTTTTTGTTATTACAAAACCTCGTTCTTGTTGTTCAAACAAACCAATTAAAGATCCCTCTGCTTATGATGAATCGGATGAAGAAGGAGAGTAATGTTCAATAATATTTTTTTAGATTAATCGTACCATATTTCAATTAAAATTGTCAATCCCAAATTGATTGTTTAAACTGTTGCCTGACCATACTCTCAAAATCTTTCAAATTGATGTATTGGTCGAAAATAGCTGAAAATAGAGATTCTCTCGTGATAAAGTACTTTGAAGTAAGTTTTTTATCAGAGACAGAAATTTAACCTCTTAATTTACGTAGGTACAAACAATTTCACAGATAATGAATTACTTTCTGCAAATTTTCTTTGATTTTTCTGAAATTTCTCAACATACAAAGCAGTACCTACCAGACTTGGATGCAGCACCAGCATCAAAATCATATACAAATGATTCAAAAACTTTGCTTACATAACCAAAACTCATTTCCGGACATTTCTTTTGAATATTCAAACCAGGGCTTCGTATTTGAAAATGGTAAATAAACTTATGGAGTTATTATCATTTTTTTTACATATCGCCCAACGATTTTCCAGCTTCACTTAGTCACTCTATATTAATACAAATATCTGCACGTTTTGGATTGGAAATTAATATTCTAAATTACCAGAACGAAAATCTAGCATGCCAATGTCTAAAATAAGAATGAGTTACACTAAATGACTACGTGAACCGAAAACAATAAATTAAGTTAACCTTTTACAGAAATGGAAATATTAATTAACTGTCCCCCATACTTAAGTGTAATAAGATTATTAAGAAAACGACTAACGAACGGCTATTTTACTTTTCCAACTAAAACAACCATTTAAGAACAAGTTGCCATTCTGCTGCGGAATATTGTAGGTATAGTGTAATACAATAATAATAACCTAGATAATTATATACATTGGGTACACTTAATAGTAATTGCGCAGTAGAAATAACCTGGAGCTCACTTCATAACTACCACTTGCTTTACCCACATTGGTCTCGATGTTTAACTTAATCTTGAATATTATACTACCAGCCATTGTATGATCTTCACTGATTGACAATAAAATTTTGATTTTATATCTTTTACCTGTATCATAATGATACGGGAATTGCAGAAATTTAAGAGGATATCGTTACATTACATTCCATGGCATATATAAGGTAGAGGCAATAACAGCATTCGGACGACGTTAATGCTAGACGTAACAGTGTAATTCAATAAACATAAACGGTTTACGACCCCTGAGCGTGCTACATTCTCAGGAACAGCATAAATAAATACGCACATCAAGTCACCTTCGCTCAAGACACGTAACCAACTCTGTCATTTTGATCGGTTTTTTCCAATCTATTTGGAAAAGATATTGTCATTTTAGCATAAATATTTAATTATTCTACCTCAAGTCTTACCGATCGCTTAAATTCAATAGAATTAGAAGCACTAATAGGTTAAGCGACAGAAATTGGACCTAGTTCAATTACATAAACTATTATTTAACATTTAACAAAAATTAGGAAATAAATGATTTTTTTTAACAAATCATGTATATGAAGCTAAAAGGAACTTAATTTGACAATTCTGTCCCATATAAACCGAATCTATTGTTACAGGTCCTTGAACCAACTAAAAAATAAAGATATCTATTAGTGATAGATTAATTGCACTTATTCTATACTTTCCCAATATACATAATTTTCCAATCAATGATGAATTAATAGTAACACTACATATCAGTTCTTTTATATTTGGCGTATTTAAAATTAATGGTTACGTTGAGTATCTCACACCAAATATATTGGGAAAAAAGTTTCGATGGAATTAGTCTTGTGGAATTTAAAAATATTTAAAAAAATAAACAGTGTTTGAATTAGAGTTTACCTTTTACGAACTAATGTGCCTTTTGGAGTCTGGATCAAGTCAGAATTTCTTTGTAAAAATAAAAATAAAAATAAAGAAAATATTTGTATTATTTGTAAGTAATCAGGTTTTAGCGAATGAGCATTTTCCTCGTTTGTTGGGAATGACTCGACAAATATTAAATAGCAGTCTTTAAGGATTAATAGTAGGTAACAAATCTTATTGATTCCATATCTGATTTAAAACGTACTGATACACTTTAATTTTTTGTTATTGCACAGATAATTTCATTTATCAGATAGAAGTGTAAATACATTTGAAATATCATCTACTACACTTTCATAAATTATAGAATCATTGGAAGATTGTGAGAAATATTCTAAAAGGGTTCACCTTACATAGGTGTAGTCTTCATTTATATTGGAATTATGGGTTATTGGTAAGGAATGGAGGAAACAGTATTATTATTGTAGAGAAAAATGTCTATTTCTGTTTTTGAAAAAAAAAATACTGCGGCAATGAGTATATACAATAATTGGTGAGAGGTTCCTCTGTGTCCTTTTAAATTTTCATTTTTCAATTATTTTATTAACAAAATTTACAAGACATCTGTTACTCTTAGTAATAGATCCATAATTAACTTATTTTTGTTGAACGAGAAAATTAATAATTAATACTTGTATTACTGTTTGTTATTATTCTTAAATCATTTCATCATATTTCTTTAAAAATAAACACAGCAATTAACTATTGTTGTTAACAGATCACAGTGTTTGTTTTTTACACTATGTCATGGTTAATGTCTATATTGTCTATTTATGTTTTAGATTTTAGAATATTGTATTTCATAAAAAATATTTCAATTTCCCTTAGAATTTATTTAAATAAAGACAAACTGTGCTAATCTGATCCTCCATTTCTCCTGCACATGTTCCATCTCTACATAAATAAAAATATATTTTGCTAATATTCTAGCAAAAATTTGTATTATCAAAATTTGCTTAAAATATTAATGTTTGAAATATTGAGAAAATTAGCAATCGTTTTCGTTTACCAAAATACGTTTTACTGGTATTTTTAGAATTACCGGCAGTGAAAAGTTATAATTATATAATAAGGAAGTAGTAGTGTTTGTAGTTTGTTCAGCAAATACTAAAGATTATGCTTGCATACTTGCTTTAGGCACGTTTTGACCATTTTTATTTTTTATTTAATGCGTGCCACTAATATTATGCATTATAAATTATAACTTGCATTATTGCCATACACGTGTGCAGTTAGATGTATACTTTCTTAAAATTTCGTGGTTAAATATGAAACAGTATACGCACTAATAACGTATACGCACTAATAACATTTATTATATGTTAAATAAATCGTAATAATATTAGATTAATTTAAAAAACGCGTAAAACGCTTAAGGCACTCATACCTTACGGTAATAACTTTGCAGTATTGGGATAATTAATATTTGATCCATATAAGGTTACAAAGTGCCCCATTGTGGTTTAAAAGAATCATATTTACGGATAATCTTCTATTAGTTATATATTTTTTTAAATCTTGATTAGATTAATCATTAGATAACAAGTAAATCATAAGGCAACAAGTAGTAGATACTCACTTTATGCGTACCTGTTTTAAATTAACTAATAAGCACAACGTAATATTTTTGGTAAAAATAAATAAACAAAAAGCACAGGCACGAACAGTCACATATATTTGCAAAAGCCGATATGTAGATAGTAAAACTATAAATAGAATATGTATTTAATTAAAGTCAACTTAACATTAGACTTAATTATACCAGATAGAAATGTTTCAATATTCTTATTCTAAAGGTTTCAGACACTAATGTATCCTATTACATCAACTTGGTTCACTAACATACAATAAAACCAATAAAATAATGTGTTCTATTTCTAGGTCAAGATAACGATGGAGAACTAGAACAAGATGTTTAGTTTGTTTCTTTGAATCTATCTCAATTTTGTTAAGTATATTGACACTAAACAATACTTTATTGGTACCCATAAATATGTACATATATATTTATTGTATAAATTTACTTGTAATATAAATTAGATCTTACATTATTTTCCGTAAACTCTAATTCACACACACGTATTAGATCTAAGTCCTACAAATGTATTTATTTTTCCTGTTTTCATTTGACATTAGTATATTTATTATACATTTACATTATTTTGAAAGTAGTCGCTGATATCATATTTAAGTCAACACCAACAAGCGAACAAACATGTATACACTTTATATAAAAATTAGTTTCTATTATTTCTATGTTGCGTCAATTCTGATACACTGATATAAACTAAACATGTGAAATAAATTAAACACCACAGAACACATCGAATTTAAGAGTAGGTATATTGTGCTATTTCCGTTAAAAGAAAAAAAATTGTATCACAACCAAGAATGGAACATAGTTCTCGAGGTAAAAGTCAAATATCCTTTCGATTAAAGGGTCATATAAGCCTCGTTGCCATTATTCTTGGCATTTAAGACAAGACGGCTTTACAAAGTGTTGACTTTTGTTAAAATTTCAAGACAAAATCAAAAGTCTAAAAATTTTACATCTAGACATTGTTACTAATGTTAACTTATTTTTTACAATTCTCTTTCTTTTATTTCTTTAAGCTGTGTCCTAAGAGTAGCCGATGCAGTCTCGCGGATTTAATAATTCTGCTAAAATAAGATATAATAATATGTTGCTATACTCTGAAGATCCTAATGTTTTAATGTCAAAACATATTTACTGTTGAGGAATCGTCAAAATACATACTACTTCCAACTCATCATAAATTAGTCACATAATATGATACATATATAATGTCACTAAGCAAAATATTGATAGGGTTAATTTTTTATTTATCAGTTAGTAGTAAATATTAGCGTGTAAAATGATGATCAAACTTACCTGTAGAAACATTGGTTGACTATTTGATTTCATTTGAATTAATTCCTTATATAAAATAAAATATACGTGCCGGTAAACTTCCTATTTCATAGGAAGTTAAAATTTACGTACTCCGAATATTGAAACAGTCGCACATACATGTGATATCAATTTTTAATAGAAAACAACTTCCGGTGTTTTGATAAATTAATTAATGTTTATATTATTGTTACTTGTAAGACTGCGGGGAATTAAGATCATTCCTGGATTTTATTGTGTTAGTTGCCATTGAATAATTCACTATTACATTTTCGTAAAAAAATGGAAAGAAACGTGATACGATAAGCTTAATAATTCCTTATTCTAAAAATACACAAAAGAATGTAAATATTATCGCTAACTTTATGAGCTTTTATTTCCTGTGTATTGTAACAAAATTGAGAAAAACGAGTTTTCAAGTAGGTAATATTAATGTATCCTAATATTTGAAAAATTAATTAAGTATAAATCGTAATGAGAAATTAACTAATTTAAAAAAATATTTAAGTATTATGCGAATATATTTTGTAATAGCCCCATAACAATTGCAATTTTACTAACAGCAACTGCAAATTATTGTGTATTAAAGTTCTCTAAAATATTCAACTAAATAATAATAATAATAAACGACTTTATTAAAACTTGTAGAAAGTACAAAATTTCATTGGCGAAGAGCACATGCTATTTTACCACTTATCAAAATACTACCCAAATACTTACCTATTACATTTTTTATAATGTACTATTATATTTGTCTTTGGTTCTATACAGAATTCTTAAGACACCAACTTCATGGTCCTATATACATAGTATAATTGAAAGATAATTTTTTCTGTTTACAATTAGGTACGTATATCAACGCAATTAAACATTTATCTGATTCACAGTCACACATAAAAAAAAGTATCATGTCCAACAAGTCAGACCTTATTAATCATATGTATTTTGACTCTCTAAACACGAATCCACCAGAATTGCCCTATCAGGTCAGAATTTTTTAGAAATCTCAAGAATTCGAAAATCCAACAAAAATCCGCTTCAATGGAAGACTGACGCTGGCCTCATGCGTTTTTACTCACTAAGTACCAATTTGAGGCCAAAATCAACAGGATTTTGTATAAATTTAACAAAACAACCCTAGCATTCAATCGAACAATTAAACCTCACCACAGTTAAACCTAACGTAACGCGATAAAGGTTGAAAAAAGTAGAGCCAATAACAATCAAACCTAATGGAACTCAAGGGAGGGGAGGAGGTAATTGAACCTAACATTAGCTAAATCTTATGTAATGTAATACATCTCCGAGTAGGCCATTGGGATCAGTTTTGGAAAAATTGGAGGATAATGCTCCCATGTATTCCGACTCACCAAGTACTAATTTGGTACTGAGATTTCTTCAGAATCCAATGATATATTAAAAAAGAAACCTAAACATTTTAAATTCGAAATAAAATCATTCAAATTTTATCTTTTAGAGAAACTGGGCTTGTGGATGGATCAAATCTATCCTTTCCTGTGATAGCGGTCTCTCGTATCCTGGAAAGATTTCGTTTCCATTTCATACCACAGTAGTCAGCCATTATTTTTACATCCCACCGTCCTTGGTATCTGCGCTTCTTCTTTTTAATGTCTTGGTGGAAAAGTTCACTCTGCTGCTCACTGAGGTCTTCCAATTTCTTTGGAAATGCATCTAAATGCGAATTAAGGAAATGTACTTTCAAGTTCATTAAGCATCCCAATTAGCTGCAGTTTTCCATCATTTCGGAAACCAGTTTTCTGCAGTTTCCACTCTTGTGGTAACCTAAGAATCTCAACCACTCTCTGGAAACTGAGCCTTATTTTCCTTATCTGATTTTTTCGTAATAAAAGTTTGATTTCCCAACATTTTTCTGATCCATGGTCTGCTATAGGTACCCTCTCTTACCTTGGCTTCAGAAAGTTGTGGAAATTGATTGCCCACTCCAGGTATTCCTACATGAGAGCTTCAAAGATTTGCTCCATAAGATCAAGTTTGATATGGTGTTGGTTAGGTTCATTGTTTCCGTTTCGAACGATGTCATCCAGGATCATCCTCGCTGTGTATGATTCCGGCCTCGAATTCATACTTGGTGCGTCAAAATACATAAGGTCATTGTCCCCTAACCCTTTTCAGAACCCCTTTCAACGCCAGTCTTCCATTGAAGGGAATTTTTGTTGGATTTTCCATTTTTCGGTAGTTTCTAGAGATTTCTGATAAATCTGTTAATCTTTTGATGCTCCACTGCACAGGTCATGTGGTTTAGTTCTTCTTTTATACGGCTTTTCCCTCCCCTTTCTATGAAACAAATACACATATAATTTCAAAAATGTAAAAGAGGATCAAATAATATTTCCTCAAATAAAATGAGGTGGTTAATTTGCATACAATTTCTATTTTCGCTCCCTCGTGCTCACTAGATTTAACGTTCCCCTTCTCTTTCTCACTTTTCAAGGAAGAGAATTAGTCTTATCAGTAGCAACCATCGCATCGCATCGTGCCGAACTTCTCCATGGCCAGTGTTAAGGATGTCCTGTATCGTAGCATGAAGACATCGTATAAAATGTTTCTTAGTAATACGGTTATAAGGGGCTGAACATTTGTCTTTAACATTTTAAATTATCATTGATTAAATTGTTTGATGACATTCTTTAATTTAGGATTAGGCAAAGCCGTGTAAATTTTATTCCAAAGTTACAAAATCAAATTCAGTCAAATTATGATAAATATTTATATGTTTAATAAAAGAATTCGGGATATGCTTCTTTAATATTCACATCTATAAATTTTACAAAAATATTGCTTTAGGAGGAGAATACAGGCACAAGGTTATCTTGATTACTCAGTAGGTATCATATTATTACAGAGTTATATGCAATTATAATAATTTATGAGATAGGCAACAAATTAAAAAATATCCACCTTATATGAATTAGTGTTTTCTATGCTGAAATATGGTTTCAAAAATGTTAATCTTCGAATAGTTGTTATTCATTGGATACAGTTATATTTAATATACTGGAGATGTGTAGGTATTATGGGTACAAAATACTTGTCGATAAATCATCTTCTAGGCGTTTCGAAAATAAAATGTCTTTTTAATGGCTTTTATGTGTTACTGGTAATATAATGATATGTTTTATTAATTAGTTTTCACCTCAGTTTTAAGGATTCGGATATAACGTTTAAATAGTGTAGTGTGATATTACTGACTTTGCATTTTCAAATAAATCTTTTAGACAAAAGTCAAGTGAAATTATATGATTATGTTTTCAACCAGTGAGGCTTTGAGTGATTAATAGTGTAATTTACTTGGAACTCATTGATCCTAGTAAGATGTTGAATTTTGATTAGGTTTTTTATGTAAATGACATCGGGTATACAAATTAACATAATATTTTATTAATTTTGTTGTACCTACCTACGTGAAAACAATTTTGTTTTCTTTCGATATGGTATTTCGGGTTCTCCTCTGCGTTGATAATTTTGAATTCTTGACGTTTACACAGCTTGTGTGTCTTCCTCTTCATCACATTTATATTTGCGTCCTGGCGGAGTTTGGCTTAACTATTCTACTCGCCACACACGCACTAGCACAGGCACACACGCACACGCGCACACACCCATACACGCGCACACACCCATAAACGCATACATTCATGCACACAAACCCATCCTTGCGACATTACCATGAGATTCGATCTCTGGGGAGATATATAATAGCTGTGTTCTCTTTCAACTGCAATCTAGCCGCCTTTGCTCTGTCTCAGTGTTATAGCAAACAATTTCAATTGTTTTTCTTTAAAAACTGATGTTTTGATAAAAATTAAATTTGAAAAAAATACTAGGAGTATAACTTTATTAATTTTACATCAGTTATTCATACTTCTCCATCATTCTGAAGTTGGACGCATTGCATTTATAAATTATTATTTCCCAAGAAAATTTGGGAACAGTTGTATTGGCGTTTTAAATAGTTGTCTTGATTTGAGCTGGTGACAGAAATTTTTAAGTCATTTGCACGTGTTGCAGGAGTTGAAAGTAGTGAAGTTCTAATCATAAAAACTACTATTGACAACTCCTGCAAAATCATTATCGCTGCATTATTAATTAATTAAATTAATCATGTAAAGAAAAAGTGTCTCTAAATCATATGCTCGCGTCTGCCACTTTTTTTAATTTATGGTCCTTAACAAGACTTTTCAGATAAATCTCATTGCCAGACGTGTATGTCCCTGCATTAATGAGTTTTTTTTTTAAATTTTTTTTATATACCTTTAAAAATTTAAATGATTTGCTCGTCAATTAAATTTACACTAAATGTTAATTTTAGGTCATGAAACAAAAGAACACAAATTTTGTCATCTTATTTTTACAGCGATAATAAAAGGCGATTTTCCAAATAAAATAAAAACGAAACATTAAATTGTTTGCTCGTGTCTGGCTCTGGGCTAAATTAATCTATTGTATATTAATATGGATATTACTATGCCAGACATTAATGTCACTGATTTTCCAAATCCAGGTTTTTATTAATTACTTATTGCCGAAAATATCATATGATTTATTGTACATTTTTTTACATTTTTTAAGATGTTTTGATATTTATTACTATAATAATAATAATAATAATAAAATGTCTTTATTTTTTCCATATAAAACTTTATAAAGAATGATTGAAAAATATGGCGATATTCAGCTTCGCTGCTGCTCTTCCATATAACCTCTCAGTTAACAATCTAGCAAACAAAACATTCATATACAATATACAATAATAATAATAATAGGTGCGCAAGTATTATAGGAGTACCATTATGTCCGTTTATTCAATATGTAGGTTTTTACCTCTTTTCTGAAGGTTACCAAGGAGGTAAGGTGTTTAATATTATTTGGCAAGTCATTAAAAATTTTTGCGGCGTTATAGCTGAAGGGACGTTCGAATAAGCAAGAATTGTGTCCAGGTACACTAAAAAGTTCACAATGGCGTGTAGAGCATACATGGATATCACTACCTTTAATAAGTTTCTTATGTAAATAAGAGGGCAACTGTGTAGACATTATTTTAAATATAAGACATGCTATATGAACTTGATACCTCTCATGGAGTGTTAGCCATTCAGATTAATTAAATTTATTTGTGATGTGATCAAATTTACGTAGATTGTAACAAAATCTACTAATGCACGCGTTTTGAACTTTCTGTAGACTTTCTTTATCTCGTTTCAATAGAGCAGGCCAATATAGAGTATCACATAAGCTAAATAGGAAAGAATTAAGGAATCACATAATCTTAATTTAACATCAATACTTAAAATGTCTTTATGCATGTAAAGAATTTTTAGCTTACCAAATGATTTCTGAATTAAATTGGAAACATGTTTTGAAAATCTCAGTTGAACATCTAAATAAATACCCAAATTTTTAAAGTTACCAATTGGTGTCAAAATTAAATTGTTTAAAACTATCTTAAAGTTAGTGTCTTGCAAAATTACATCCCTATTTTTACCAAATAGCAAAACTTGCGTTTTCGATTCATTCAAAACTACAGTCAGTCCATTCGCTTTAGATATTGTAGATATCAATGTAAGATCAGAATTAATATATTTGACAGCTTGATTTGTTTCGGTGGACAGAAATGAATAATAAATTTGTGTATCATCTGCATATTGATGAGACTGACAGTATTCCAAATGCTTATAAAAATCAGCAGTGTATATCGAGAAGAGTAACGGTCCAAGTATACTGACCTGTGGAATTCCTTGTGTTATGTCAATAAAATCCGAAAATTTATTATTAATCCCTACTCGCTGACGCCTCCCATGAAGATGATTTTGAAAATATAATAAAGCTGACGCACTAACTCCAAAATAGTTCAGCTTAGTACACATAACATTATGGTTTAAAGTATCGAATGCTTTACTAAAATCTAAGAGTACCAAGCATACATTTTTTTTTGCATCACATGCTCTAAATATATCATCAGTAACTTGGAGCATCGCTGTTGTTGTGCTATGATGAGAACGAAAACCAGACTGTGTAGCAGGTAAAATATTATTAGCATTCAAATAATTACTAAATTGATCATGGACAATTTTTTCGAGAATTTTCGAAATAGTATAGGCAGTATACTGATAGGCCGGAAATGTGACACGTCAGAGGGGTTGTTCATTTTTGGTATAGGAATAACATTTGCTGCCTTCCACTGAAAAGGAAAAGTACTGGTCAATAAGCATTTGTTAATTATAAAAGTTAAGTGCTTACTCAGCTGTGGGATGACCAGAGACAACATAGTTAGATCCAATCCATCCGTACCTTTCGCATTAGATTTAATGAGTGTTATTATTTTTTCAACTCTTTCTACTGTCACTTCTTTAAAGTTAAATTTTGAATTGAGATTAGGAATCACTTTATTAGAATAGGAATCAGAAATTAACGCATTATTTTAATTGTCTAATTTTGGTGCACTATTTACAAAAAAGTTATTAAATTCTGCTGGACCAGCAATGTCAGGGTTTGTATTTTCCACAGTAGAGTTAATATTTAAATATTTTAACGTCCGCCAAAAAGTTTTGGGATCAGTTTTAAATTTGTGTTGTAAATAAGCCTTTTTTTCAGTTTTTACACATACATTTACAAAATTTCGCAATTCCCGGTATTCACGTAGACAACCTTCTGTTTGCATTCGTTTATACTTAAGACAGCCTTTATCCCTAAGTTTCATTAAGAGCTTGAGATTAGGTGTTAACCAAGGTGCAGGTGATTTAGTAATTCTCGCGGTTTTAAATGGAGCATGCAGATCATATAAAGCAGTTAAATTATTATTCCAAAATTCTATAATTTGATCGACATCGTCCATACCATAAATATAATCCCAGTTGACATTCTGCAAATCTTTTAAGAAGGCATCATAATCAAGATTAGAAAAATCTCTATAAGTACGAAAAATCGTACATTGTTTTTTACTTTCAATTTTTAGGTTGCAAGTTACTAAGGAATGGTCAGAAATATCATCCATAAGTATTGCAAACTTCTGAATCTGATATAATATTACAATTTGAGACAATAACATCTAGAACTGTCGCTGAATTTTTTGTTATGCGAGTCGCCTTCGTAATAACCTGGTTTAATCCATATTTATTTAAAAAATTATTAAATTGTACACAGTTGTAATCTGTTACATTCAAGAGATCCACATTGAGATCGCCTCCAAATATTACACTATCATAATCAGGTAAAAAGTTTATTAAAATAAAATATTACGCAATTAGGTATGTATAGTATTTATATAGAAACTATAATAGTATATCTCTAAATAGCAGCGACATGCACACCTGGCATTATATTTTTCTTGATCAAAAATGAACAAACTAAAAAAAAAAAAACAACAAAAACGGGCAAATAATTTAATATATATTTTTTACAAATTAATAATTATATAGGTATAGATATTTCAGAAAAAAACGCAGTTTTCTAGATATCTGGCAAATGTTTAAGTATCTATATATAAATCGCCAATTTGACATAATAACTAAATTGCAGACACGAGCAAATAATTTAGGGACGTTTTATTTTTTATAATTTTGAAAATTATTTTTGCAAAGAAACAGCTACACCTGACGTTGCCTCCTTGCTTGTCCTATTCGCAAGCTTGAAAACTTTATTACCAATCCTTAGGTCATAGCTATTACACAGTACTGAGTTTGTTAATGCTCTTTGTCACTCTGGCATAATTTGTCACCCTGTATAGATAATTAATTTTTGAAATTTCTGTAAACTAATTTATACAACAACTTATAAAATATTAAAGTTTTAAAGTTGTTAGGTATAATAAACAATTTAGGATGCAGAGAATTTATACCCAAAAACACAAAGTTTGCGACAGTCTGGTAAACCTTCATGCAGTTGTTTACGTTTATTATACGACAACTTTAGAGGAATATTTCACAAATGTTCTGAACATAAACAATAAAAATAATGATGTACAAAATTATAAAGTTGTAAGAGGTGGAGTCATTATGCCGGAAGTTTCTAAAGTTACAGAAGTTTCTGTAATTGAGCAAATATAGGATGTTTCCGAATTGCTACGCTTGAATGCATGAACATATTTTATAAGAAAAGTGCGTATTAACATGGTATTATCAGCATCTGTAAAATGTATTTGAAACAAGGAAAAATGTTTTTTTTAATATACTTACCAGGAACTCACCAAATTATAAATTTGGTACGTAGTTTGTTAATTGTTATATTTAAAAGTAAAGCTATTTAAAAAGTCACTACCATAGATGTGCTGAACTTAAGGGTTCTGACAGATTTTGTTTCCTATTCCTTTATTCGTAAACATTTTTAGCCATTTGAGATAAGACTAGACTTCAAATGCACAAAAATGTGCTGGTGTGATTTTGTCCTTGAACAAGCAGGTATAATAAATAAAAATTGAATAAAATAAAACAAACAATAATTAATTCTTACAATAATTGTAACCCAACGCTAATAATTAAGTACTTTTAATATTTTAGAATTTATTTACAAATACCTAATAACCTAAACAAGTAGTTGACACTGGCTTCCCTATTCGTTTAAAAGTATAATGGTTTAGGTGCATCCAGATTAGATGTGGAACTATGGTTGAGTGGAACTTACAGGTTTTTTCTGTTTATTGCGACACCTACGGGAAAAATAAAAAACATAGCATTTTATTTATTGATTAGTGTAATTTTTAATTTAGCATTAAATCAAAACAGTATAATTTATACTTATAAACGTTTACAAACAATCGATGCAATGATAGAAATGATAAAAAAGAGCAGACAATCTAAAATACTTGTCCAGATGGTAGTATAAATTGTGTTATAAATATAATACAAGAAGGAAAGGATTTTGAAATTTGCTTTTCCTATTTCCTTCACTTTCTCCTGGGAAATAAATGACACAAAATACGGTATGAGCATTTCGTAAACATGGCCTGGGGTAGCAGATTGTTGAAACCCCAGAGACATCTTGTATTGTGCGTGTTTGGAAAAATTGTATTTCTTAAATGACATTGTCACATGTGTATCCAACAGCCTTATCCCGTCAAGTAAATAACTCTGAAAGAAATTGAAGTGGTAATTGTAGAACACCAAACGAGCACTTTAGTAGAACTCCTGTTTACCAAGCTTTATGCGAATCGTTCCTTAATTCTCCTAATTTAAATATTTTTGTTAAAATTCCTAGTCTTATCTGCATATTTTATGCAAAAAATTTTAAATAAACCTGAATAACCGCAATGGGAATGGAAATCCGTGATAAATAAATTAAGAACATCAAACTCGGTATGATAAAATTATGTAAAAATTACAAAAACATTGAACACATAACTACAATTATTTATTGGACGACTTAAAACTGGTTGTAAAAGTGGTTTTATATGAAGGCGGAGTCAAGATAAGGATAAATAATTGCAAATTTTGCTATGTACAGAAATCAAATACGAAATAAAGTACAATAATTCATACATATAATGGCGATATATGGTATAAAAATTATTTTAGTGCATAATTTGTTATCAACTTCAATGTGCAAAGAATTGTAAAATCTGTAGGTATAAATTGCAATATTTCTCTCATATTATGGCACAAAATATAACAGTTTATTGTAATGTTTATTTACACCATTTATGTTGCATATTAAGTATATACCTACTGTAATTTTTCTAACGTATATTATTAGTGCTTTTATATTTCTGGTATTAAACGAATCAGAAAAGTATCAGGCGAAACTTCTCATATATTAACAATAATTGACAATATTAATAGTGCGGGTGTTTAAATTGTGTTAAACAGAATACCTATTATAATTTTTTCATTTTCTAAATCATTCATTTCAAAATAAAGTAATTGCTGGGTTATTGACATTCATTTAGGGATACTGACAAATTAGAATTGATGGAAAATTGATGGTTTTGGGTGTGGACCATAAATTAATCTTTTCTTTAATTGGACTCTTACAAAGCCATTCCAATCTAAAACTTTTTTAATTTAATCTGAGATACGTTTATTAAATATGTCTGCATGATATTAAATATCGCGTATTTTGTGCCATTTTATAGCCAAATAGCCATATAGCAAGTGTTTATACTGTTTATTATACCTTGTCCTATTCTCTTATCTCTTTTAAATTAATTTCTAATTAAAACCGAAAGGACATTTAAAAAAATAATCCCAACGTTGATTTTTAACGTGGTACTTAGAAAGTAATGTAAACCGGTTTACATGCAATATAAAATTAGCGTTTGATATGATCTGTAATATAAAACTAATTCGCATGAAAGTTTTTATTCTGAATCAATTTTTTAAAAGCATTCTTATCATAATAATAAATTAAATAAATACAATATTTTTATAGTTTAAATACTTCTACGTTTTTATAAGGTACCTACACCTAATATTATTTAAAATTCATTAACTATTATGTTCTCACTATACCTACCGGGTGACACAAGAAGTAGTTACCCCCCTCCCCTCAGATTTTCCTTAGCATTTTCATAGATGAAAATTTCAAAGTTTTATGGTGAAATATATACACAGATTCTTATATTTTGACATAAATCATGTGTTAAAACCATTTTCGGTTTAACCGGAAGTGGTATCAACTTTCTTATTTTAAACGAAAACACCCAATTTCATTTCAATATTTGAAATCTACATAAATTTCCCTTTCTAATGACATATAACACAAATTTGTTTTCAAGATGGCGGCGAAACATTACTTTTATACTAAATTTAAGTTGGCCATTGATTCGCCCCCAGAAAACAAATCGTGGTTAGGAGACTGTGGAAACAAAAAAATTATTTATTGTTGCTTTGCTGATAGCATTATTTGCAAACATTTGACATGCATAATGTCTACTAGGATCACTTTCTTTTTTCGTGTATTTGAAAAGAAAAGCTGAATGTTTCACATTTTTTTAAAATAGGATTCTATGTTTTTTATGTGAAGTGTGGATTCTACATCAAATTATCTTCATGATGATATACGGCATGTTCCCTTTTATTTATTCATTAGCAGCCAAATTCTTCTGTTCAGTTAATGTTTTTTTCTTCAAATTTTGTTTGCACAGAAATAGAAATAGATATAATCGAGGATATAATTTATATGTTAAATCATATTAATCCAGTGGCTAGTGTGGCCAAATTGTTTTAATAAATTCTAAACGAAATTTATAAAGGACTCTAATATCTGATCTTACTGAAATAATGCGAAAAAAACCCATAGAAATTAATAATTATATTTTTGGTGAATACCGTACAACGTATTAAGCTGCCACGCGTGCATCTGGCGTTCCGAGTGAACTGTTGACTCTTCGAAAATAATGAGTACCAAATTCTCTGTAAAAAATTAAACAAAGTTTCATTTATTATATCACCCTTTTGGTCAAAAATTCAACATTTCACTCCCTATGTAACATTATATGGGGGAATATTGTGGAAAGGCGTACTCAGGTTTTATGATACTTTTTAGAATCAATTAGAACTGCGAAGAAAACGTCTGCAGAAAATTTCAATTCTTCTTAAATTTTTTCAAAATGAAATGGCAACGACTGGCCCATATAAAATTATTTTAAATCCGAAATGAATCAGCTCTCCAATTCATAGTTAATTAATACATACATATCCTCCTCCACCTATAGGCGAAATATATCAAGTTAATTATTCATAATTATAAAATATTTTGTGGTTTCATTTAAATTTTTAATCTGTAACTTCATCTACGTAACCGGGTGGCGACTAGTTTCCGTAGGAGCCGCTCAAAACCTGCCATAAACATATATTGTGTGAGTGCACCAAACTCGTACTTGTGGAACTCAATATAGAAGAAATAGCACCAGGGAAAGCTCACAAATTTCTATCTATACTGTCTGGGGGCCGCCGAACGAGCAATGTTTAAGTTAGTAAGGTCGGTCTCTCGGGGCATGTTGAACAAGGATAACCTTATTTAAAGATAAGAGACAGAAACAGATCCCATCTTATGTTTCATCCAAGGTGCAAGTT
This sequence comes from Rhagium mordax, assembly GCA_963680705.1. NCBI lineage: Eukaryota > Metazoa > Arthropoda > Insecta > Coleoptera > Cerambycidae > Rhagium > Rhagium mordax. The sequence continues at coordinate 19,704,063 of OY796659.1, read as the reverse complement.
CCACACATAAAATACACGAGATACTGGCTACTGTACACTTTCTGGAGTTATAAACACATTTTTTGAGGCGGTACTCAATAATTAATGTATATTATATTATTATTATTGGAAGTCAGCGTATTTCCAATACCACGAGTTTGTATAAATAGGCAATTGAGTTGGTAATAATATTGCCAATTTTATTAATACGGTTTTATACTTAAACGCGTTCGTAAACTCTTCATTTTTTAACCAGGTACACTTAATTTCATTTACTTTACAAATAAACACTACAGAATATTCTTCTGCGTATAGTATTTTCGTTATTTCATATAATATTTTGATGATTGTCATACAGTAGACAAAGGTCATTAAATGCATATGCAAATAGGGGAGAGGCGGGTAAGATGACATACTTAGTTTGTTTTCAGCAGAACTCGGTGCCTAATAAAGCAATAGAGATAATTAATTTTTTTAGGCTAAACCACTTATTGTTTTATTATAATAGTCAATAAAACAGCCGTTTTCTTAAAGGAATTTATTTTCGTAACTTAAAACATAAATTATTACAAAAAATCATCTTACCCGCCCGAGGCGGGTAAAATGGCATACGTAAAATAAATCAATTTTAAATATAAAAAAATAACAGTTTAGATATGACAAAGTTCACAAATGAAAACTTTCGATCTTTTAGGTACATCTGCGCATTCTGCGTGCGCCCACCTTGCACAAAGTTGACATTGTAACCATCCCTCGTTGGATTTTGAGCGACTATATAGATCATTACAATAAAGACAGGCACAGTCTTCTTCATCGTTATCAGCATCGAAGGGATCTTCTGCGTCGCTCAAGTCACTTTCTACTAATATCTTTTTCGCCACATTTCTCTTGCTCTTTCTTTCCTGTTTCTTTTTACCAGCACCATTCGAAATGTTTTCTTCGTCACTTGATTCATCATTGTTCACTAATTTCCTTTTTACTACATTTCTTTGGCGCTTTCTTTCTTGCTCTTTTTTCTTTTCAATTTCCTTTTCGCAGAGGCTTTGGAGGTAGGGGCTCTCAGTTAATAAATCTTGATACTGGCTTTTTTTTCGATTGGTAGCTATTCTCGCATCGCTTTGAGGCAGTGGAGATAGCTGCTTCAGTAGATCTGGGAAACTGTTGTCTTTAGAACCAGATGCATCAGGTAAAATAGAGCCATTACCAACAGATTGGGAATGTGACAAAATAACTTCTTGTCTTGAGGTAGAAGGCATGACATTGTCTAATGATTGAATTTCAGTATCGGTACAAACAGGTACAGTCTCATGGATAGGATCGGCAGGGGGTACAGTCTCAGGGATACCAGTAACAGCAGGTGTAGGCTCCGGAACATTGGTAGTTTCACTGGGTAGAAACATATGATCGGGAAAAATGTCACGATTTAAAGGTGATATCCCTGTGGCTCGAAATCCACTAAGCGCAATTTCAAGGGTTGCTGTTTTTTTATAGGCTTCATTAAAAAGTTTCGATACTTGATAAATGGTAACCGTACGACCAGGATTTTTCTTGAGCCATTGTGTCACAGCTTGGTTATAATATTTTTGTTGAGGTCCAAAAAATGCTATGTCCAGAGGTTGGAGGTGGTGTGTGCAATGTGCTGGTAAGCAAAGTAATACAACAGAATTATTCTTAGCCAACTCTAAAGCTTCATAGCTTTTATGACTTGCATGTCCATCTAGGATTAGTAAAGCCTTCTTCTCAGAATTGGGTCTGACATGATCAATAAAATGTCGCATCCATATAAGGAATAGATCTCCTGTCATATAACCCGATTCATTGTGCAACTTCAGCGTTCCTACAGGAGCCTCATCATATAGCACAGCATTAAACCTCTTTCGAGGATAAATAATTGCGGGTGGTACGTAGGTGCCTCCGCTACCCATACCGGCTACAACTGTTGTGTGGACCCCTCTTTCTGCGCTGGTGATAGCACCCACTTGCTTTTTACCCTTTCTAGCAAACACTTTTGGCGGAACTTGTACGGTTGTCAAAGAAGACTCATCCATGTTGAAAATCATTGTATTTTGGATTTTATGCTCTTCAATAACTTGTTCCAGTTTATTAAAAAATTTATTGACCTGTGGCCTATTGAAGGCCTCAGCTCGGGCAAGTGAAGTGGCCTCTGGAAGACGCAACGATATTTCGGGGTTGCGCTGGCGAAAACCCCGTAGCCATCCTTTCCCAGCCATTTTTTTATCTTTATTAAATGGATGTTTAATCTTCAATTTTTCTGCTAAGCTATATGCCAATTTGCGTAAATCCAAAGTTGTCAAGCCAAAAAACCGGGATTCTAATTCAAAAATGTGGTTAACTATCGCGGCTTCCATGTCATTATTTAAAACAGATTCCAAGGAGCCAAGATATTTCTTAGTGTTAACTGCAATTTTATTTTTGTTTCCTGCTCTACGTCGAAGGGTTGCTGTAGGTACTATTGCGAGCAATAAATTTTCAACGATTCATTTTAGCTTTGTAAATAGGAGAAAACGCAGTGGCGACGCATGTCGCACTCTATTTTGTTAGTGACTGTCAGTGTCACTTTTATATTGATTGTCTCATTAAGTATTTTTTAAATTTTAAAACATGTCGAACCACAAGCTTACAGACGTCGAATTTAGGGATTGTAATGGCCAAAGTAAAAGCTGAATAGTGCTTACAACGTATGGCAGATGAGTTACATTGTCACAAAACAACAATATTTTACCTAAAGCGCAAGTGGACACAAAATGGAAATCTAGCTCGTATGCCGGGGTCTGGTCGTCCGCGTCTTCTAATGTGGAAGATGCTGCTTTGGTGGAATATAACACAAATTATCTCTTTTCGACAGCATTAAAGGCTAGGGAAGAAACACATTTTCCTGCATATAATTCAACTGCCCCATAGAAGCCGTAGAAGAATTCAGCAACATTGGGTTTTTAAGTTTTACATATTGCTAATTTTATATTAGATTATAGTGTTGTATATTTTCGCTTCAGCTTCAGGATTGTCATCTATGTTTAGTGCTACTGGAAGGTATTCGTAATTCGGCTGCATAGCCCTAAATATTGTAGATAATACTGGTAGTTATTGGCAAAAAGATACAACACTAAAATCTCGAAACCTTGACAATTGCGCCTCTTTATTATTATTTACTTAATGGTTATATAGAGATTTAATAAATAAAATTTAATGTTTCCTTTATAGATTTCTCTTTTGATACGTCAATGTATTCTGTCAAAGATTTTATAAAATGTCAAATATGACTTTAAAACCATTTTTACAAAGACTAATTTTACAAAAACCAATATCACTTGATTAAATATCGTTGAAAATTTATTGCTCGCAATAGTACATTATACATTTTACTGGCTTTAAGCCAGCCCATTTCTTTATTATGAACTGCTTCCAGAGCCTTTGCCATATCTGCCTCACTCCAGCTACCCCTATTTGTTTTTCTTTTATAGGAATAAACCATCTGCAGCAAAAAACAACATATCAGTTGTAGAAAAGTAGCGACGGGCAAAATGACATAGTAAGTTATTTTACCCGCCTTGTTGATATGTCATTTTGCCCGTTTCGTAGTAATTTGCAACTTGTATCAATAATAACCAAAAAGAGACAGAAAATTATAAGGTCTTGCAGGTAACGTGTAGTTTATCAGTATACAAATACAGAAAAATCACAAAAGTAGCTAAATATTTTCAAATAAATAAAATTCATGATAATACGTACATTAAAACATTGCACTCGAACAACACAAATATGCAAATATTTCCGACAAGCAGACTGAACATAGACTTGAGCACGTCTAACTTCACATATGCAGTGCTGCCAGTGGTTTGAAATAACGAACTAAGATTAGAGCGTCGTAAAAGTAAGAGATATTGCGCAATGGGCAAAAGTCATTTTGCCCGTCTATGTCGTCTTACCCGCTTCGCCCCTACTCGAATCAAACTTTACTACTCAGTTATTACATTCTTTTCTGTAATATCTACGTATGTATAGCAAAATAATATAAATATATCAAATTGGATATTTTTGTTATTATTGAGCTATTCTAAAACCAAAATACCTATACATTTGGTAAACAACTTCAAACTTATAAAGTTAACAGACTAACAGCAACAAACATTTTTAAGGAACATTTTTTTCAGTTGAAGACATAAATCGGCTAATATTTCGATCTTGAGTTGTTCACTATTTAATTTTTTTAGGCAGGGCACAAAGAAGAATAATTAAAATATACACCGTGTTTCTCGTTTCATGAGTCCTTGTATTTTAGGAATTAAAAAACAAATTAATTTAAAATATAGGTGAGAAGAACCTACCTATAATAATTTACTCAAAATGTGTTTGTTTCGACGCAACGACTATGATATAGCTCATTGGCGTGCGACCCTGTAGGTAAAATTGGGATCGATTTTTCAGAAAAAAATAATAGCGACTTTTTTATAGAAATTTTGATTGATTTAGATTCGTAGAAGCTTCATCGAAAACCCCCTTATCCCAAGTTTAAACAAAATATTTCATTGGCTTAAAGTAATATTTTTTCATGTTCTACTGTTTTATTTGTTTTAAATTTCTCGTTATTATAGTTAGATAATATTTTTTTATATGACACATTTCAACGGGCTAAAATAGATAAAGGAACGGGACAACAATTTTTGAGTTTTTAAAATATTTTATTAAAATAAATCTGAGTTCGTATCTCGGAAAGTCATGAATTATTTTGTTCAAGTTTGGCATATGGCGGTATTTGGTGATGCTTACGAATCTAAAATCAACATTTGTATAAAAAATCGCTAATCTTTTTTTTTGCAAACCGACCTCAACTTTTCCCACAGGGTCGCACGCCAATGAGCAATGTCAAAGTTGTGCCTAAATTTTAAATTAATTCGTTTTTTAATTCCTGATATAGTATATTTTTTAAAAGTGAACCACCTTTAAGGAATGTCTTAAAAGTATGGAATAAACCTTCTTTTGTTTCTAAAAAAGTACCTACGAGTTTGCTGCAGTATTTAATATGTTGAAAATCCATTAACGAATTAATAGCGCACATGTTTAAATTCAAACAATATTCAAATAATAATTTCTAATCAATATGTAAATAAATTTTTTTTTAAATAAATAATTACAACGTAAAGATGCAACGTAATGATATCTGATTTTTTAATCTTTACTTGATAATGGCCCTATATAAGTTAATTAATTGCCTAAAAAAAAAATCAATTATTACAAGATCCGACTACTGTCTGAAATCTAATTAAATTAATTTATTTCTTTCATGGGAATACCAAAAATAAAATTCAGGCAATACCTAATGTAATAGTAACTTGTTCTAGTGAATTATTTTTGATTTGTTTATTATTAACAAATTTAGTGATTGCTAAGAAAATGGTGGTTGTTTTAGCAAGCTTTTAAACATTTTTGTTATAATATCCTTTGGATAGATAGATATTTTATTTGAACATTTGGTGTGTAGATACTTTATTTTGCTACAAATACATTTATAATATGCATCAAGGAAAGAAAGGAAACTTTGAACACGTTACATGAAATTCAATTAAAACCTTATGTATCGAATTAATTGAACATGAACTTAAAAAAACGTATAATTAATTTTACAGGAATTTCGCAGGTACCTACTACCAGTTCATTGTCTGACTCAAGTCTACAGTTTATGGAAAGTTATTCAGAATTAATAAAATACGTTGCTGAGGCCTTAAACATTTTTATGAGTCAGGTAAATTTGGTAAAAGATTTATATTTTCACTTTTTAGACAAGAAAGGAATAAGTTAAAGGGTTAGAGTATAAACCACTAATATTATTGGTCTATAAATTATTTTCCAAGAAAACTTTCACAAACTTTATAAGCGCCAACAATCCTTGCACAATATTATCGAAAAATCCCTTTGTGTAGTTTACGTGCAGCAAAAAGGGTTAAAACTTTCACTTCTTATAAAGAGGTTTGTTTAGATATTTTATATTTCCGTAGCTCTTATTGACTGCTTAAAAGATACCAATAAATAAAGAGGTAGTAATACATCAATAAATGTCAGCTTAGTTGATAAACCGTCTTGGCGTTATATAGATGTATTTAAGATTATCTATATTATTCAGCATTTTTAAATATAATATGCAAGTCCCACACACAGTCTTTTGCGTTCATTCAACCTGCTTATCAAACATACATATAATTCGTTTATTTTTTTGCGATTTGTGAATAAAAATAAATGATTTATTTATGAAATTCAAATTTGGACATACAATTATTTACGTTTAAATACCAAAATTAAATTAATTGACCGTAAAAAATATGTTTTCTGGGATTTAATATGATCAGAGATGATAAGATTTTATGTTCAAAATAAAGAATGTTAAAGACTTAGTGCTGAAACTTGCTCGTAGAGAACTACTACATTCATTTGTTAAGTAAATCAATCCCAATCATATAATTTATTCATTTCAAATAAGATATACATAATTATAATAAAAAAGTGCAAGTTATAAAAAATAATTTTAATGCAAATATATTCACTATTAATCTAACATATTGTACTAATTATTAATAATTATCTCAATTATCAGCAATTTATTATTAAATGATCAAGCATTGTTATTGTCGAGGTTATTGTATACAATTAAGAGACTTTGTGGTTTGGTTTTTTATTCGGAAATAAATAAATAAATATAAACAACACAACATGTAATTACGACCCCCTTTATCCCAGAAGGCTCTAAGAGCCTTGTGCGGGAGGTGGCTACACATTTAAAGACAAGGGACACATATCCAATATCCGTATATAAGTAATGGAAAAATCCCTCTCACAGTATTTTCCATTGCCACGACCGGGAATCGAACCCGGGATTTTTGGGCGAGAGGCAGGTACGCTACCATCTCGACCATCAGTCATATTCTCATAATTTGTGTCGTCAGTAATCCTTTTGCATTAAAGGTATTATTATTTCCAGAGTTGACAATTTATAACTGATAAATATTGATCTCAAGAAGACTAGGCTTGAATAAGTTCTTTGTATGTAATTTCGATTACCGAAGAAATTGAGTTCTGTCTGTAGTTTCTTGTAATATTTCTATTCAAATACAGTTGCTGAACTTGGTCAGTGACATTAGATTTTGGATGTGAGTTTATGAAGGTGAAATAATTAATTACATTTTTGTCAAATTATTATTTTTTCCGTATTGTAGCTATATAGGTACAGGGTGTCAACGGAAGTTGGAAACAGTCTGCCATTTGCTTATCCTTTAAGTTAGAGGTTTAGAATTTGGAGGGTTAAAATTGCATAACATTACTGATAATTTGACTGTTGCGTCCGTCTCAAATCACTTCCGGTTTAACCGAAAGTCGTAGCGACTTTGTTATTTCAAATGAAACGCTATATTTTTTATCACATCATCAGATTCTTCATAAAATTCTCTTTCCAATGATATATCATATGTCGACATTTTATTTCAAACTAATCTTAGAACAGGCATTATTCGCTAAAACTAAGACGGCCGTGATTTCACATTTAATTTTTTTAATTTTCATCAAGTAAGCCATACTTCACAAAAAATGATAGAAAATGTTTGTGTTATCACCATTTGCCAACATCGAGATATTATTGCTAAAATATTTCTTTTGTATGCATTATTTCTTGTTAAAAATCATTGTTCTCTCATTTCTTTTCAAATAGCAGCCCCCCCAATTTTATTATTACTAATGAAACATACGTTACCTCACGCCCATTAATTTCAACATTTTCAGAAACTTATGGTTGCGTAATAAGTCGTAATGTAAATTGTTTATGGAACTAAATTTCAAATAGTTTTTTGTTTCGCATCACTCAAAGTTCTGAAAGTGTTAAATAAGACTTACTTATATGAATAAGTAACTACTTTAATGAAGAAAGAAAAGATATAAAAACATACAGGGATGCATTTCAATTTAATAACTGCTCAAAATGTCCATTTTGATTTCTGCATAAAACTTTCCCATAAACATTTTAAATTTTAAATTAAATGACTTTCTATGTAACCACTTTTCTGAAAATGTTGAAATTAATGGGCGTGGGCTTATTTAAAAGAGTGTTAAGTGTTAATGGGTATTTCATTTCTAATAATAAAGTAGGGGGGGGGGGGGCTCCTATTTGAAAAGATATGAGAAAACATCGATTTTTATCAAGAAATAATGTATTCAAATAATAAAATATTTTGGCAATATTATCTGGATGTTGGCAACTAATGGTGACAATAGAAGGATTTCCAATCCTTTTTTGTAAACCATGGCTTACTTGATGAAGATTAAAAAAATAAAATATGAAATCACGAACATCTTAGTTTTAGCGAATAATGCCTGTTTTAAGGTTAATTTTAAATAAAATGTCAACATATGATATATCATTGGAAAGAGAATTTTAAGCACAATCTGATGATGTGTTAAAAAATATAGTGTTTTAAGTGTTTCAAGCCTTCAAATTTTAAACTCCTAACTCAAAAAACAAGCAAATGGCACTGTTTGGAATTTCCGTTGACACCCGGTATATTGTTGTAAAATTGACATAGGTACCACTTGAGCTATAAAGAAACTCGTCACCAAATTGTCTTTATTAGATTTTTAAGATAAGTTTAGTCGTGTACCTATTATGTAGAATTGATTATTTCATAACGATTATTGAACGTTTTACTTTAAGTTACTTCAAAATAAAAACAAATACATATAAATACATCCTTCTGCACAAAGTTCTTCTAGAGCCTTCTGGGATAAAAGGGCGTCGTAATTACACGTGGTGTTATTATATCATATCCCAGGTAGAACACTAATATTGGGCCGATATTGGTTTAATATTGTTAAAATATTGGCGCAATGTAAAAGAGACAATATTGGACCAATAAAAAATGTGAACATTTCGCTATATTGATCCAATAATGGTTAAACTTTATTGGGAGATATTTAAAAACTATATTGCATAATATGTAATACAAATATAAACCAATCTTTAAAATTAAATATTGACCCAATATTTGATAAACAACTTGGGCTAATTAGCCCAAAGTAGTAAAACTATATTGGCAACATATTGAATTTAAATATTGCTAAATCCAAAATAGGCAATATTGAGCCTATAAAAAATGTGAACATATCGCAATATCGATCAATAATGGTTAAACTTTATTGGGAGATATTTAAATACTATATTATATAATATTTAATTCAAATATAAACCAATCTATAAAATTAAATATTGGACCTAACATTTAATATACAACTTGGGCTAATGGCCTAAAGTAGTAAAACTATATTGGCAACATATTAAATTTAAATATTGACAATCTCAAAATGGCCAATATTGGACCAATAAAAAATGTGAACATTTCGCTATATTGGCTCAACCTTGTTTAAACAGTTCAAATTCTTAATAAATAAGAATTCAAAACCAAACTGTGACATACTGGACAATAGGTATGTCCAGTCGAACGCTGAGTTACAAGTCACTCTAATCTTGGCCGCATTTTGTATAATAATCACATTTTACCACAAAATGCTAAGACTGGGACTGACTGATTGCAGCAAACACCAGCTGAAGGAATTAATTTCAATAAGGATCCTGATGTCCCAAGGTATTTCTAGGTCTTATTTAGACCGCAAAATGCAAAGATCGCCATCTACCGATGACTACTGCAATACAATTAGTTGCATTTAGCTCCGGCGGCGAAAGACAATAATGGATTATTGTATATATAAATAAACGGGATATTAATTTGGAATTTATATTATCGAAGGTTATATAGTAACTGGTACACTTATTTTCGACAATTCTTTTGAAATGCTACGAATTACGACAATAATAAAAATACGAGTTGTATTGGTTTTCAAAAATTGGACCGGAGATAAGTTAATAATAACATTTAATAAGTTATACAGTTATAGATAATAATGTGTTATTTAAAAAAATAGTAATTAGGTGACAGATATTTGAGAAAAGCGACATTACAACGGTAGTGTACATTGATAAAAAGAAGACTGAAGCTATATAAAATATATCAATATGGGAAAAATCGAATTTTAATATGAAAAAATATTGTTTAAACCATATTGGTTGGAAGTAACTTCGTCAATATAGTGTCAATTTAAATTTTATTATATTTTAAAACCAATATTTATAGGCAAAAATCAATGTTGGTTGTATAAATGTATAATGTAGGCTAAATATTGTTTTTCCAATATTGTAAATCTAATATTTATTTTTATGGATATATATTGGTTGAACAATATTGCCTGGAATATTATTAATGTAAGTTAATATTGATTATACAATATTATAAAACCATTATTTATTTTTATGGATATATATTGGTTAAGCAATATAGCTTCCAAGGAACGTTACCAATGTAGGTTAAATATGATTTTTTCAATATTGTAAATCTAATATTTATTTGTATGGATATATATTGGTTGAGCAATATTGCCTCCAAAACACATTACTAATGTAAGTTAATATTGATTTTCCAATATTATAAAACCAATATTTATTTTTACGGATATATATATATATATATATATATATATTGGTTAAGCAATATAGTTTCCAAGGAACATTACCAATGTAGGTTAAATATGGTTTTTTCAATATTGTAAATCTAATATATATTTGTATGGATATATATTGGTTGAACAATATTGCCTACAAGGAATATTATTAATGTAAGTTAATATTGATTATACAATATTATAAAACCATTATTTATTTTTATGGATATATATTGGTTAAGCAATATAGCTTCCAAGGAACGTTACCAATGTAGGTTAAATATGATTTTTTCAATATTGTAAATCTAATATTTATTTGTATGGATATATATTGGTTGAGCAATATTGCCTCCAAAACACATTACTAATGTAAGTTAATATTGATTTTCCAATATTATAAAACCAATATTTATTTTTACGGATATATATATATATATATTGGTTAAGCAATATAGTTTCCAAGGAACATTACCAATGTAGGTTAAATATGGTTTTTTCAATATTGTAAATCTAATATATATTTGTATGGATATATATTGGTTGAACAATATTGCCTACAAGGAATATTATTAATGTAAGTTAATATTGATTATACAATATTATAAAACCATTATTTATTTTTATGGATATATATTGGTTAAGCAATATAGCTTCCAAGGAACGTTACCAATGTAGGTTAAATATGGTTTTTTCAATATTGTAAATTTAATATTTATTTGTATGGATATATATTGGTTGAGCAATATTGCCTCCAAAAAACATTACTAATGTAAGTTAATATTGATTTTCCAATATTATAAAACCAATATATATTTTTATGGATATATATTGGTTAAGCAATATAGCTTCCAAGGAACATTACCAATATAGGTTAAATATGGTTTTTCAAATATTGTAAGTCTAATATTTATTTGTATGGATGTATATTGGTTGAGCAATATAGCCTACAAAGAACATTACCAATGTAGGGTAAATATTGTTTTTGCTATATTGTAAAACTAATATTTATCGACGTTTATCAATATTGTTTTGATATATGTGGATTAAAAATAGTTAAAATAATGTAGTGCCAAAATTGAATTACAAATATTTTAAAATCGATATTTGTTAATATCGATACAATATATTTTTTTCGATTTCAATATATCTATATTGGCCCAATATAAAGTCGAGGTTCAGCCAATATTATGTTCTACCTGGGATTATATATTGTATTATATTATACCTATTCAAATAAATAGATGTGCCATTAAATATTTACGCTGATTTATTTATTCTTTCATCAGATACGCCACTGAATATGGTCTTCATGCTGCATATGTATTGTATGTATTAATTTCGAAGCGGTTTGAGTTTTTTCACTTGTGGTTCTTCGTATTTCCATTTTTGTTTCATAAATTTAAAATTTAAGAAAACAACACATAAAAAATTACCATACAAATAATATAATAAAATAGTTTGGGCGACAATTTTAAAATTGAGATCTCTCGTTTATGTTGGAAGCAATAATGGCTTCTCGAGAATTAAATGTCCTCTGTTTTGTTGAATAACAATATACTTATTATCTTTTTCACTCAAGTTATTATGTTTCCCTTACATTTCTCCTTTATCACCGCGAGGAATGCTTTCATAAATCGGAACTTTGGTAAACAAGAGTAGGAAAGAACTATTTATTTTTCGTGTTCGAAAATCATTATTCAGGAAACAAGAGAAGTTCATATTGTTGTGTGATTAATAGAAGTATTTATTGACCATTTTATAGCCATGAGTTATTTCTTCCGAAAAGAGGAAGATGATTAAAGTGCAAGGATATATGTATATAATCCATAATGTAACCGTTAGTCCTCACCATCTCATTTTATGTAAATTAATTGTTCCGAATTTAAAATTAACATTTTTCCTCGCGAATAGATCGTGCCGTTATACGGTCTTTTACGCATCGGAGTGATTATAATTTCGGAGGGAGGGATAATTGATGCAAAGTAAGTGACCAATTTAACTCACCTCGTATTCAAAAGGGGAAAAACTAACCAAAGGTGAAGTAAATAAAAAAAATTGATACATAGGTTATATTTTCAATTCTACACTTTTTGTACAACGAATAACGTTTAAAAATTCATGTACTATGAGCACCGAACAATTGGTGATCAACTGTACCTTATTGGAATTATTAATTAACGGTCTAGGTAAATAAACAATGTTTATTACTACTTTTTGACAACCAATTTGTGGTGTCATGATTTATTTCTGACTTACTCCATTAACAATAACACCCCACGTTTAAATTATTCGCTACAATTTGTAAAATGAGTTAGGAATAATTAGGTATACCGTCAACGGTGTCCGTTTTATTATACAGATAAGCAGACTAATAGAGTTTGTAGTAACTCAACAAATGTCTGAACAATCTACGTCTCGTACGAGAAGTAGTTTGAAAAAATGGAAAGAGAGCGAAGCAAATAAGACAATAAATAAAACGAAATAAGCAATAGCTTTGTAAGGAGAGGACATGAGAGACAGGTAAATGCCGGGAAAGCGTCCAATGTTTGCGAAAGTGCTATTGCTTTCAGAGATGCTGGGCGATAAACGGCATCTGTAAGCCGATTGTTCTTCCCAGTTTCATCCTGTCTAATGCGTGCTACAGCCAATGAAGGAAGGAAAGTGGATATTACACCAGGGACAATCGCCATTCCAAATCTGAAACAAGATTAATAAATACAAATAGTTTACTAACAAGATTAGGACTAATGTAACCTCTGCTTAAATACAATTTTAATAACACCCAATTCTACTGTGGCTTTCAGTTACAATAACTAGGTATATGCTTGTATATGTTCTGTATAATTTTAATTTAATAAAACTAAACTTAATTATTATTTATTAATGATTACATATTTTTTAACACATGCAGAAGTAGAATTTAGAATTTTAGATCATAATGTTTTAAATGAAAAAATAATAATATAGATATATTTGCAATTCAGTTCTATTTATTTAAATTACGATAAAAGGACAATGTTCAATGCCAGTTCCTACTTACATACAGGAATATTTATTTGTTATTTATTTAAATTAATTTTTTAAATAATTGACACTTAAATAAATTATCCTTTCACAGCATACAAAATCATTTTAAATCATAATAAAGATCGCTTTATGTAATTACACACTATATTATTTTTCAAGTGAGCAATTTGTATTCGATTTTGATTCAATTTGATAACAATAAATAAACAATTTTCGGATATTACCATGCTTTCTTATTGATAATTTTTGCCAACGTCGCTTGTATCAAGTCACTTTCAATTCCACTAAATAAATGAAATATGTTAGGAAGCAATAATTATTAACTATTTATTACTCTAATGGGATTTATTATACGAAGAAATTAATGAATTTGGTTTGGATATTCGGTGTCACTAGACTCTTTCAAAGTCCCCGGGTTTAAAGGGGATCGTGCCTTTTTATTATTATTATTATTTATTCCAAAATTTGTATACAAATTCTTTTTAATTAAAAGATTCACATTTCGAGAAAAAATCCACTCTGTTTATCATAACAAGGGTGGTTAAAAAATGTTTGTTTCTCACAATTGTTTTACTGTGGTAGATATACAGGGTGTTAAGAAAACGTAGGTCAAGCCGTTAACCATAGATTCGTGTAAGGAAAATAACGCGACTTTTATGATGTGATTTTTTATTTTGGTACGTAGTTATCCTTATACAGGATGTTAAAGTTTAAATTTTGAAAATTATTTTTATTAATAATTCTGTTATTTTTTAATATTTTTACCTGAAATTATTCAATTTTGGTAAAAACAGTCAAAGTGCAAACGGGGAAAAGGAGGGTTGTTGTTACCATACCCCTCTCAATTTTTTCCGTACGCCTATGGTCTCTAAATATTTATTTTTAGATTAAAAACTTTTTTCCCTAATTTTTCTTACTAATTATTATGTTTCTGCATAAAGTCACTTCTCTAAATTAGCACTAGCATTCAAGTTAAAATAATATTTTTTTAGTTGTAGTTTTTGGGAAGCGAAAGATTTTGTTTATTCGGTACCAATTTTAAATGAGTAACATATATTAGCATCAATTACGAGAACGAATTGTAGAGGGTGCAAAGCAATTTAATCAAAAATATTTTCTTTAAATTAGTATTTTTAATTGCTTCTTTTACACCGGTGGCATAGTTAAATGAGAATTAATCTAGGTTTTCTAAGCAAAAATGTGTACACCACTGGTTTTTTTTGTAATTTTTATTTTATCGAACTTTTCTAACTATGCACAAAAAAGGCCTTAAGCATTTTTTGGCCTATCAATTTAAAGAAAACTAATGGTTACTACAAACAACAATATTATAAATAATTAATTCCGAAACTAAGATATTGAAAATAAATCTAAATTTACTGAAATCTCTCGTTAATCAAGTCCTAAATTAAAATGGTATAGGAGGAAGAAAAGTTAGGGAAATAAGTACAAATCTAAAAATAAATATCTACAAACCATAAGGGTACGCATGAAAAAATGTATGGGGGTTAATCCAATTCCCGTTTGCGTTTTGAATTTTTTTTACCAAAATTACACAAAAAGTGTATCTGCATAAGATAAAAGTAAAAAATTACAGGTAATAATTTTGAAATATATCAAAATACATAGTTAATAAAAACAATTTTCAAAATTTAAACGTTAACACCCTGTATAAGGAAAACTACATGCCAAAATAAAAAATCACATCATAAAGTCTCATTACTTTCGTCCAAAGAATCTGTGGTTAATGGCTTGACCTACTTTATCTTAACACCCTATATGTTTATAAATAAATTTATTTAGGTTTTATGCAAGCATAATAATAACAAAAATATCCAATTTGATATATTTACATTGATGCTCCACTTCTGAACATACAAATATAAAATCTGTTGGACGTAAAAATTATTAAACCAGTTTAGAACGCAATTATTGCCGGATCCTTTAAAAAAAAACAAATTTTTACAACTGTATATTATAAAATATTGACTTAAATTACAGAATTCAAAGCAGAAATATTGAAATTAAAAAATATTTAAGTTACCACAAAATTCATTAATTACGACTATGAATACTGTAATTTAATTCAATATTTTGTAACTTTTAGTTATATGTTATATTTTATAGTGATTGTTTTTAAAGTATTCGACAATAATTGCGGTCTAAAATTTCAAATAATTTTTACGCCCAGCAGATTTTATATTTTTATGTTCAGAAGCATCATACCTATAACTGTATCAAATTGAAATTTTTGGTATTACATATACTTATTATGTATTTAGTATTTATTTTTGTTATAGTATTAGATACTAATTTTGTTCTTCCACTGCCAAAGTAGGAAATCGAAATGCAACATAAGAAATACTTTCTACTCACACCCTAGATATTTTCCCTTATAACGAAATCCTTAGTCAGATCTGTTCAACCGCCATTATTGTGTCTACCTACACCAGTCGAACCCTGGATTGCAGCTCAGTTTATTCTTATGTAATATATACGTAGGGTCTTCATTGGAGAATCTATGATGTATAATACCATTACATTGCGTCACTACAAATATAAATTACCTCAGCTCAAAATGGATGTTACTAATGGCATAAATTTTACAACTTGTCACTTGTGCTGAGCATTGGGTTAGGTCGGAAACATTCCTTTCATCTTGATAATCAATATAAGTGCGTCTAAGAGTGTTATGATTTTAGTTTTTGCCAAAATAAAAGGTATTTTATTTTAGTAATGAAAGGTTTGCTGTTTATGAAGTATACTTCCGCCTAAAATACATTTTATGGGATCGTTTATTTTAGGTTAGACTTAGTTTCTTCAGTTAACAGACATGTTTTAAGATTTAAGTGTTTGTGTTAATATATTAAAATGTACCTTACGTGTTTAGTGTGATACAGTACAGTACGATTTTAAAATGATTCATCATGTACGATGTAGAATAAAAAGTATTAGATGTACATATTTTTAATGAAAAATTCAATATATATGAAATGTCAATATGTTTTCATATTTTATTATCTGAAACTTTATATATGCCCTATAAAAATTGTGTGCAGTCGCATGCAGAATAATGTGCAGATTCCAACAAATAATATATATAATTAAAAAAATTGTGCCATTTGAAAAACAAGTTGATTGTCACAAAAACGAAAGTATGGCAAGAAAAAAAATTTTAGTATCACTAAAATTTGTAAAAAAATAGGAAGAACTTTTATTTTAATGATTTTTCATGGCTCAAAGCCAAAAAAAAATCATGTTTCCAATATATAAATAATTAAAAATGTACAAGGGTTATTCCATACATTGATTTATTTATGATTTATTTATGATTTAAAAAAATAACAAAGTAACATATTTTCTTAACATTACATCAATAATATTTATTTTTATACAAATTAGATTTGTAAATTAAAATAACGCCGAAAATGCAATATTTTGCTGCACTATTATAATTGGCCATATGATGAACTGGTATCTGTCTGTACAAAACTCTCGAATTTTATTCTAAACCTAAAGTCGTTTCGTAAAAAAAATTATAAGCAAATTTGGAGAAAATTTAATTTTCTAAAGAAAATATTGGTTCTAGATTTCTGAACGCCTTCTGAACTGACTTCCTAGTTAATAATTTTAAGTGGCAAAATCAATGGTAGGAGCTCCTTATGCTTCATTTGTAATCAAGTTTATGTGTTTAAATAAACAAATGTTGTATGGGTGTGACGAACAATACAATATGTTCAAAATCAAAGCATTGACTGCCATATTTATTTCATCCAATAAAATTCAAGACGGGACTATGAAAATTTAGGATTAACAATAATTGTTTAGAATATTTCCTCCAGTATGGTTCATTTTAGATAATTACATCATCACGTTAACTTTTCATAATGTTTAAATATTTGTATAAAACATGATTCACATGACATTTTAAGTGAACATAGGGTAGAAAGTAATTCACACGTTGTAAGTCAGTGTTAATATTAAAAAGAGTAGGTTGATATAGAAGTGATTAATGTGTATATTATCATACTTTCTCCTCCCACTAATGTACAACCTACTCGGTGGTGTTTATATTATCTGGTTGTTTAGACTGTAGCTATAAATATAAAATAAAATAATAAATTTTTACGAAAAAAAATCCTCACAACGTGTTATGTTATAAATATATAACAATTGTGCAGCCCTTCCTAATAATAAAGTTTCAGTATAAATTTTATAAATGTTTCTACCGTAAATATTTATTTCACAAAAATATATAAGTAATTCTCAAAGAAGAGAACCTCATATTTATTAATAATAAATTTTGTTATGTGTGTCAAGTTTATTTATATAAAGATCGAAATATCAGAAGTAAACTGTGAATTTACTTTTATCGCAACTTTTAAAGCTCATATATAAGTCAGTAAATGTTTTGTAGAAGTACCATAAACATTTATTTTCCTATTAAACATTTAGATTCGCGTCAAATAAATGAGAAGTATACTTTCAATATGCATTTGGCCATCTTTATTGAGATTGCCACATTTTTAAGAATTCCTAAAGCCACTCACAAATTATGTCTTACTAATTAGATATTTTTATATCAATGAAAATACGTAACACGTTTGATATTATCTAACTAGAATACTAGAAATGTATAAAATTCTCATTTCTGTGACACCTTAAGAATATTATTTTTTATTAATTACATATTATAATGTATATGCAGATTAAAATACGTAATCGTGATATTATTAATCATGTCTACACTTATAGCAACCGTAAATATCCTCATAAATACAGGGTGTCTCTTTCTGAGACCTAGGTCAAAATTTGCAGATGATTTTTACATAATATATTTCCTAAAATGCTTCCTTTCGGATTTACAAAGGCGTTTAACTTTCATGAAAAAAAATATACCTATATACATATATTTATATGATTGGTCTTATCTCTCAAAATAATCAGCCTATTTTTCTCAAATTTTATATGAGAGGTCTGCCATAATTTCAGTACAACCCCTTGAGTCAGTGGCTTACAACTGTGGTTTGCAGCCCCTTTTATGTAAAAAAGTACGTCACTGATTCTTTTTTGAAAATATGGCAGAGGAGTTCTGTTCTTCTTTCAATAACACATGAAAAAGCTATCTTGTACATTTTTGATAAAATACGCCGCGCGCCGTTCTAAAGTTGTTTAACAACAAGAATTTAACATATTTAGCTATTAGTAAGCAAATCAGTAAAATAACTCTATCAGAAAATCAGTTATAATCGTTTGCTGCATTGCTGCCAACCATATTTGTGAAAATTAAACTCCTTGAAACGAAGCATTTTATGACACATATTTGTTAAACAAAATAACTTTATTTTATCATGTAGAATACACCTGCAAATTATGACCTAGGCTTTCTGAGACACCCTGTATAAATCAATATGTTAAAAATGCATCCTTCGTGTAAGAACTGATTTAATAAAAATGAGTCACAACAATTATCTTAAAATACTACTTATTTAATGCCACCTTATATTTCAATCACATTTACGACCATTTTGACATGTCGTTAAACTGCTTGCAAGAAATCTCAATACCAATTAAACTCTCGTGAAGCATTTGCCTACTGGAATACCAACAGACTTATTCAGACATATAATTGCGCTAATAGAAATTGGAATTTTAGCAATTGCTTGTCTCCAATATTCATAATATACCTATAAAACATAAAAATTAAATAACTTTTGAACCATTATACTTAAATATACATCAAAATCGCAACAAACACAAAAATAATAAAATTTACGAAGCTTACATTAAGTCGTCCCATCACGCGTCGTGCCAATAAAGGCTAACTCAGTACATAAAATATTTAAAATTATTGAAAATGTGAAATGACAGTAATTGTAGTGCCGAGAAACGAGGGTGAAGACTATTAAATGATTTATTTGAATAATGCATTGATTATATAATACATGTATTTATATGAGTCGCGTAATTTCACGTGATATTTCAGTTCCAAAATGTGCTCCAGGTCTGTCTCTTCGGCAATCCAATACAGAAAGTTTATGTGTTATTAATAACCAACAGTTCCTCACATATTGTAACGGCTTTCGCTTCAGAAGAAGGCGGTGACAAGATAGTGGAAATGTTGAGAATCGTCGACTCTGCAAAAGCATATCGCTTTCTCATTACTGTAAAATAAGTGATCATTCTTGAAATGAAAACATCTTGTACAAACATGCGAGTTTGAACGAAGTTTAAAACACATCAACCTTCAACAAGTATTTTTATTTTGAACAAATCGTTATTAGAAATGATTAGAAAATAATCAACTTGGGTCAAGATATTCGTTGATATCAATACTGTGGTGACCACATTGAACATAAAATAACAGACAATTTCGTCAGTTGTTACGGTTTTATATTGTTCTTTACCAAGGGAGATATGGTTCCATATATCCTATTTCTGGACACCAAGTCTGACTTTATTTTGCTAATGTAACAAGATGGTGTCTAATAATATTGGATGTAAACATTATTTCTTGGTCAATACTTTTTTTCCAATCGAAACTAAGTAAACTAGGTATTATATATATGCTAAAAAATGCATACTATATCACAATCTTCCATTAATTTCCAGTAACACGCACAATAATGAAAGCGTTTTGTAAAACTGAATGAGTATGAATGAGGTAACACAAGAGATTACTTTTTCTAAAAGAGTTCTAGATCCGAGGTTCTAGAATATGTTAATTACAGGCAGGTCGTTTCTAAAGTACATCTCATATCAAATAATCAATATTAATAAAACATCCAGTTCTGTACTAAAGGCCAACTTTGTTTCCCAAATGTAGGTAACAAGAAGAGTGCGTTGGAGTATCTGAAAAATTTCTTTGCCGATAACGTCATCCCGACCGTTCCTCAATTGAGCTTGTGTAAGCAATACACCAACGAGTGCGTTCTTTACCCCATCCATTAATTTAGAGCAATTTTGAAGTAAGTTGTATAAGATTTCAAAAATGAAAGCCAATATTTTCATTCATTCTGGTGAATGCAGCAAATCAGCTTTAATATTCATGCCACGCAAACTGTATTATTGACTTTGGTATGTTAATTATTGTTAAAATAAATTCTAAGGAATTTGTGATTATATTTGAAAAATTGTATTATCCAATTTTTACTAAAAGTACCTAATATATATATACATCAAATATTTAGTAAATTAAATTATATTTTACTTAAGAAACTAACATATTTTACTAACACTTTTAATCTGACGATTTATTAAAATCCTAATGTCCTAACGAATATAAATAACGGTATTATTCTGTTTATGGAAGGATGCTCCATCAAGTAGAAAATGATTCTTTGCATAATTAACTTAATCAATTAGTTTTAGTGCATTAATTTTTTAATCTTAAATATTACGTTCCCCAATAAATCAAATTGACGTACCTATGTACTTAAGACTTTAATGTACAACTTTATTACCAAACTGTGTTGTTATATTATTAATTTTTGTTGCTTTTTAAATTATTTATATATTTGAAATTTGTTTGACTGAGTTTTTTTATTTATCACCTTAAAAAGATTGTATCAAGACCCCAAAATTATATTCTTGTATATAAACTTAAACGCTTTTGCTACATTGAATTATCTATTTTCTCAGAAATTGTTCAAAACTGGACACAGCAAAATTCCCTCCATAATTGTCTAGGATTGAGTTGTGCAGCAATTACTTACATAATATATATAGGATCAGAAAAATAACAGGCAACGAATCAGATCGATCCATTACATTGATCACTTCCAAAATGAGATTATTTATAATAATCTAATAATTTTAAAAAACGTATGCACCTCGAGAAACAAAAAATAAACATATTAATAAATAAACTAGTGATGAAAGTGATTTTTATATAATTGTTACACATTCTACCGGATAATTTTAACAGAATTTTGAATCTTATTAACCTTTTAAATAATTATACTTGTTGTTTCACATCAGATTGTTTAAATAAACATAAGACTGACGACATTCTCTCCAGACGGTACCAACTTGATTATATAGGCGTGTTTTAGTATAATTTGCTTGTAGAAATTGACTTCGGTGTTAGGCTCATTTCAAAGATTGCTACTTTTCTAATTAAAATGACCTTTAACGCTTTAATTGTATGTTTCGATTGTATTTTTCTTCAAAAACATTATGGTCTAATTTTTAATACGATCAGACTTACGATTAAAAAGTTTTTCTGCTGGCAAGAACGGACAGACGAGCATTTTTTAAATTGAAAGTTTTCAGAATTCAGACTCAATCATCGGCGTAAATGTTTTGGCTCATATCAAAAATTATTTGAACATAGGTATTTTGCATTCGTAATTTATGTGTATACGAATGAAAAAATGAAAGACTAATTAAAAATCTCCTGAAGTCAACTGTGAGATAATATTTTACAGTTAAGTGTTGGACAAATTAATAAATTCTTTGTTTTTTCTGATTAAAAGCAACAACTATATTTTCTCTTTATATGCGACTTAGCAATCTATTTACGCATTATTAACCTACGAGTTTACTAGTGTAAAAAAATCAATCAAAAACTCTTTAAATTTATTATTTTATTTATATGAAATATTTGCCTGCTTTAAAATATTTTATAATTCATTACTTCTTACTATTGATTAGAAAAGTAGTTGTTTTAATTTGTTTTTCTGATTATTGGCCTTACAACCTTACAAGTGTTTTGGTCACGAACATATTAAATCGTTTTAATTGATTGTCCAATAATATCTATGTATTTTAAAATATTATGTTTTCCTTCGTTTCCGAATTTATACATGTTACTGTGTACAAATGGAGTAGAAAAGGGCTTTTTGTGCTATTACTATCAGAATTTATTCTAGCAATTAAAATACTATACCTATTGGAATGTAAAAAATGAAAGAGAACTGTTTTCAGTCAAATCCTTTCACGATAATGGCGATGATATTAGAACAGTGGACTACGTAGAAAATTATTGATATTGATACCATTTTAAAAAATAAAAACAGGATAAGAAACGGATAATCGACTATTATATTTCCGAGGATGCACAAAGTCAGAAAACAATATGCGATTAAAAAATATATTTTATTTTACAAAAAAGATTTAAAAAAAAAAGAAACCAGGACGCAGTGCAGTCATAACTCATAATATTATACTCCTATTAGATTCTGGTACTCAAATATCTGCGATCTGAAACATTTTTAAGTCAAACAGAAAGCGTAAAATTAGAAACTGTACCGGTGAGTAACTTGTTTGTGTTTCTTGCTACTGGCCCAAAGACCAAATAAAAGAGAGTCTGATGACAATAAATATCATTGATTTTGATGTGACATAATTTAATATCTACAAATATTACTATAATTGACTGTTAATGAGCAGCAAATATTTTTTTTTATCAAATGTTTCACAACAAGATATTAGTGATCTGAATAATTGACCTAAGGTGATTATTTACCTCTTTGTAAACTTAACCAATCCTAGACAGATTTAGCAAATTGTTGTCTGTTGTAGAGCATAGAATTATTTATAAAAATGATCTTAACAACTTTTATAGTCGTTTTACTTGCACACGATATCAAACTTCGACGTTCGGATCCTGGAACATTTTTGTTTCCGACGTTTTTTCAATGTTTCTCTACCAATTTTCATTTCATTTATAATAGAATTAAAACTCCATAAAAACATCACGCATAGTATTTTGACTTTTTTTTTTAAGTGTCTTAGTTTTGGACTGCTTTAAGATCTTATAAATTAATTTAAAATAGATTCCTAGCAGCTTCGAGTGAAAAAAGATCCTTGAACTCTGATTTATTCTTTGATGCGCAAAGTTTTCAAATATTAACACAGGATGGATAACGTTAAAATATTTACAAATTCATTATAAGTGCTATTTAAAATTGATAATGTATTAGAAAATGGTGTCTTGCCGTGAATGGTTTGATTCTCAAGGTGTTTTTTTAATAAAACAGGTTTAAGAACTTTACAACACGTTCCATATAAACATTTTTCAAATCCATATTCACATATACGAACACAACAATCCAAATTAATAAACGTAGAAACTTTGTATTCGCAATATACCAGTAGATACTTTAGACAATTTTATACAAGCTGCTATTAATTTCCTGTAATAATTCATTCGATATGTGAGTAACAACTTAAGTTTTACTTTGAAATATAAATTATTTAATTAAATGTAAATTTAAAGGAAGTGACAAATTGTAGAGTATCATGGAATGTTTTCTTTGAAACCTACCCAAAGCATGACATTGCGAAATATATCAAGATATATTAAGAAAAAACCTAATTTTAAATAAAATATGAGACATCTACTGCGAATTTACGAACAAAGGGTAGGGAACTGAACAGAAATGGTTCAACGTCCTAATTTCCTTAAAAACGTGATAAAACCTAAATCAAAGTCCTGGCAATAGTGAACAAATTTTCAAACCACCCATTACTAAATCAAGTGGTATAAACGATTAGAGAATGCATTTACTTGCTTGAAATGGTTTATAAAATTAATTAACGCTGTAGTTTTATTCTGTTATAATTTTATCAACGCACCCATTAAACATTATAATATCCGTCCAGGGCAACCGACATTACATATGAATAAGTGTGAATGAGTGTACCGCCATGTTAAATGTCACATTTAATAAAGATTGAATTTATGATTGTTAGTTTAAAATTAGCCCAGAAATTGTAGTTCTTAGTTAATAAAATAGACAAATAGATTTTTTTGCTATGCAATTAGTTCCTCAAGTTCTATAAATTCATAATAATGCCGATTATATAGTGTGTCCCATTTCTTTCGGGCAGGTAGCAATTTTGTTTTTCTTAATGGCAACCTATATTTTTTATGTTTTCGAAATCTACACGAAAAATTAAGTGCGGTTTGTATAATGTTCAAATGAAAATATTTACAATTTTCGAAATGTCTTTTTCTCAATTTTCGTTACTCATAATATCTAAAACTCTTAGACTATGCCAGTAGAAATATTGTGTGGCTGATTGTTGAACAAGACTGTTTCTTTAAAGTGTTATATCAGAAACTGATCTGTGCGAATAAAATCATGCTATGATAAACGAACATTTGAAATATCTCCGTAAATTCAAATAGTTCATCCTGTATTATTCAACCAGATAAGATTGAATACTCTACAACTTTACTGTACCTTTCGAAAAAATTATAAAAATTTAAGAGTGCTAATGGGGTGCTAGGGCATGTTAATAATAATTGCCACCTCTATATTTTTTACATATTTTAAGAGTTTAGGTAAAGGTTCTGTAATTAGTACGAGTGTGAGGCAAAGTTCATACATCTTTAGAATAGGTAAACTATAAAAATGTAATCATCTTAGATAAAACTGAAGTTGATTGACCTCTAACCCTATATCTATTGAATGATTGGGGTTATTTGTTTTGTTTATTTGTTTTTCGAGCTGTCTTCTTCAGTTATATAATTTTAATTACCATAGTTTCTAAATATCTAAACCGTATCGTTTATTGGGCTGCTAACTAAAAATCCTATATTTGACTACAAGCATTTGTTATTGTAGGTAACGCTAGGTAGATAGTTTTAACTCATATTTCTGTTTTAGTTTAAGAAAATTGTATGATATTTAAATTATGGCTGCTTATTTATCATGACATTTTTAAGCAAACTCTTCATTGATTTAATTTTAAATCCTCTTTTAAATCATAGCGCCATGGTCAATATTTTGATAATAAAATTAGAACTGTGAAAAAGGAATTATTACTGCGACTGTTTTCTCAGATGAAAGACAGTGCCGTTTATTCAGTGATATAATTAAATAGGTAATAGCAGATCTCTTATTATTTGTTTCAATTTATAGAATATTTTTTAGTAGAATGGTTATGATATATATATTTCAAAATTAGGTATACGTAAAATCGTCAGTTGGGTCTAGTTCACTACACCTATTTTGCGGCAACTCTATACAGGTCATGGATCATTCTCATTTATATATTGTACAGTATGTGATAAGGTTTCTATAAACACAAGTTTTTACTTACAGCCCTATTTTCTTCATATTTTTATCGATATCTAGTTCAACTAAAAGTCGTTCCTCGGTACATAACTTTTTCGTTGGTATCAAACACACCTAACCAATTTTCAGAATGCTGCTGAACATAATTTCATGTAGATAATTAAATGGATGTATTAAGGTAAGTTAATTGACATTTTTTGACCTTCTAAGTAATATAACTTAATATTATTTGAATTATTTATAGTTTAATTACACAAATTAATTTAACTTATATTGTTATGCAAAACGTCTAACTTACAAAACGAAATTTGTGGGAAAATTATGTTTCAAGATTTTTCTGATTTTTAAACTGAAAAACATGTTTATTTATTATTAATTGAAAGGCTCGACCTTTATCGATCACTACTGCTAGCAGACCCAATTAACTACAAGCTCTTAAAAGGCAGGCAGAGCTTAGCTGTATTGAAGGTATGAATGTTTCAAAAGGAATATGACCCTAGAATGCTATAGCTAATCCATTTAATGAATAAGATCACCATCGAATACCTAGGACATGCATAAACGACGCATAAAGCAAGAAACCCTCTGCCATTATTTTTTAAATGAATTAATACTGACTAGAGTTAACAACAGTAGTCCACGATTATTAATAATTTTAATAGCAGTAAAAATTAAATTTTTCAAATGATTTAAATGAAGGACATGTCCCAGCTAAGTTTAAAATAAAAAACTGTTAAATGCCAAGTTTTTCAATTACATTTTTGAACCCAGTTAAATATCTGCTTTTTCACCTTTTTTCTGCTATAATATTTACGTATTACAGATTTCTAGCTCTAGAGGTGTTAAAGGAAATATATCGGATAAAAAATTTGACTGAATCTTATAAAATTAACTTAAACTCATAAATCATCATATAAATTAACAAATATGTCATTAGGTGTCAAATATTTATGTGCAGTATATAAAACTATGATGCACATTGCACAATTCACTTTGCGGCAATTTTTTATTATGATTAACAACAAAGTACATTTACGCTGGCGTTAAATTACAAGTAATAAACAGATTATTTTATTGCACATAAGTAGTAAAGCTATAATAAAGTATGCTGTAAACACTGCTTTAAATCAGAGGTCACGCGAAATTATCCATCTTCAGATATATGGTTGTTTAAAAGACATATCTTAATTATCTGCCTATTGTACTCGGAATGGGATATATTTTTATGGCTTTTATACATTTTTTAGGCATTAAACCTATGTTTTCATATTATTTAAAAACTGGTAAAAAATTTTTGTTGAAGATTTCTGAGAATTGAATTAATTAAAACTAATAAAACAATATATTGAATCTTAATATTACAAATTAAAATATATATTTCCATTTATTTCTTTAGTTTTTAAACAAATCTCTCACATAATTATATCATTTAACAAAAAATATCAAGCGTTAAACTCGTATTGATGTCCTATTCAGGACATACAAGTAAGTCAAGCTATTTTAAAAGAAAATAAAAATAGAAGTAAAAATTATTTACCGGTGACGAGGTTTGCATGATATAATCTATTAAATTATAAAGGTACAGAAGAAATTTGTTTAATGCCCAAGAAAATATTTCCAAAATTAATAGTAAGTACCTACCTAAATAATAAAAATTATGAATAGTAAAATCAAATTCAGATTCGTTATTATGTAACTATATTCTTCTCAATAGGCTCGCAAATTCGTTTGCGTTGCCACCGAATTTTGAAAGTCGTAAATATCGACCGTAGAGCCAAATTTTTTCAGCATTGTGTTAGTTATCGAACTCTGAACAACTTTACCTAGACATGTCCGTCTGGCCGTTCATTAGTTTGTCCGCCTATCCGTCAGTTTTCTTCTAAGAACGATCACTTAAGAACGACGTTTTGAAAATTGGATTGTAGGTAAATATTAGCTAACAGAAAAATCCAAATTTTTTAAAGAGATGTTAATTTAACATAGCAACTATTACTATATGTTCCATGTGAAAAGAAATGGGTGTAATTTGTGTTTAAACAAATAAAATACCTATACTCATGAGTACTGTCAGAAATAGTGCAGATAGCGAACTCTAGGTACCTCTTTGAAGGAGAACACTAAAAGTAAATTTTCACATAAAATAGTGCATAATGTACCTAATTGCCTCTATAACCAAATCGGAATCATCGGAAGACTACAATTCTTTACTAGAATAATTTAAAAGTTAAAATTATTTGCAATACACTATTATAATTAAGAGTAGACTATACAAAAATTATATAAAAATATAATAAATCAACTTCAAAGTATGACTTTTGTCACTGTTTTTATATTATTTTACATCATGAAGGTGAAAAGGTTCATCCCCGTATTGATGATAACTAATTTTAGTTAAGAATTGAGGGAAACGTAATAATCTTTTTTAATGAAACTGTATTTAGAAAAAATAATTATTGTTAAATAAATACGCAATCATCAAGAAAATTATTGTCGCAAGTTTGTTAAAGATATAAAAATATGTGTCCTACCTATTGATAATAGGTATCTTATTATGGATCAAATCAAGAACTGTGAGAAAATTTTAATTTTTAAATAAAAGACCAAGAACCCTTGAAAACAGTTTCATTACAATAGTACCGTTAATAGCCACTTAACCGGATAAATAAGTGCTTTCATTTAAGCGCCAGTGATATATTTTTGAGCACATCATTAATGAAACGCCACATAATATTTTTTTTACAGAGATATCGTATAGTGCATTAAAAGTTTTACCATTGATGCAGTGTATCTCAATCAGCTGGATAGGGATGATATCCTCATTCAAGATGGCTGTGACCCCACCCGGTATGTTACTATGGTAACCGGGGTTGCCAATCAAGGAGCAGGGGCACTATTTGGTTGTCCTCTTTCCCCTCGGCAGACCGACAGTACAGCCGGCCAGCAGATGAAATTTCTACAAAGCTTTTGCCGAACTGAAAACTATGCACATGCGTTCAAATGCACCACTAAATACAAAATCAATAACTCTTCTGTCTTTTATTCTTGCATATAAATATTGAATATTCAGAATACGAGTTGAATAGAAATTTCATATAGTCCGACTTTGTTTGACAGGTTTCTGTAATGAGAAGTGGATCGGTAGGTTGGAGACTTAGCTCATTTCGTGTAGTAATAAATTGAAATAAATGGACACCAAAAATATGAACTGAAGCAAAATTGAGCAAAAAAATCGTTGATTTAACTATCAATATACCGATTATTTATTTTCTTACGCTTAGATTGAATGAGTACGTAAGGCAGTAAGTAATTTTATAATGTTATACTAAATATACCTGGTTGATATAATATCACACCGAACCGTTTTGATGCGACTCACGTTTCGCCAACCAAGTTTACACCACTGGGAAGTAATTTTTTTATATAGTGTCAAGTTTCAGTGGTTTTAATATGAAATTATCAGCACAGAGTCATGTATGTAATTTGGACGTGTATCAGGAGATGATATTCGTCTAATTATACAATTAATATAAATTTTATAATATTGTCAAATTTATTGTTTTTGAGTATTTATTTTGTTAAAAACTTTAATGTTTGATGTCAAACGTTAATTTACGTTAATATTTTTTGTTGTGAAAATCTATTATATTTTTATATTAATAACTTTTTGCATAAAATATCTTTATTAATATTAGAAGACCACAATATTACTTTCCTTTTATTTTCTATAGTATTTAGTAGAGGGCTGGGTATTGCGTCAAACTGTCTATAGTGTCTATCATGAACTGGGTTCGATCCCCAGTTTTGTCATTAACAATATCAGTTGTTAAAGAATATATGCCTGAATAGTCAATAGCTTCAAATACAACTTCCTGGACAGCCTTAATATTGGATTTAGGGGTTGTTTAAGTTAAAGTTTTAAATATATAAATATCCAATTATTTAAGAGAATTCTTTTAAATTGTGTTTTTTTTGGTAAATAAATTATTATTATTATTATTATTATTATTATATACATAGATAGAACATAATAAGGCTTTTTCTTTCACCTGCAATAGACTAACATACAGTAGCAAAGTAGTGTAGGAAATGGTGCAATTTTTGGCACTCGGTAAGAAATAGAAAAAAATAAAGTATAGGAAGAGCAGTACACTAGCGAAAGAAATGGATTGTTGTCGAAAGTGTCAATAATGGAGATGAAAGAAAAATACCTAGTATAATCATATTACACCAGTTTGTTAACTAAGCAAGGTTCATGTTTAAGTTTAAGGTAAAAGTAAAAAAATTCTTGTTATTAACATAAGATCGCTTTGACGAATATAATGAACAAACTTCTCTATGCCAAATTGTTACTTCTTTAGGTATTACAGGTGTTACTTATAATGTGGAAAAATCACGTTGCTCCTAATTTCACGTGATTTTTCAATGCAACTAAGGCTCTATGCTTCCCGAACGAGTTTAATAAATGATTTGAGACTTTAAGCCAATTATGCTATTGTATTCACACGATAGGAAAAAAATAGTTAATCAACTAAAATTAAATTAAAATTTTAAATGATTATTCAAATAAACCGCGAACTTTTAAATTTAAATGAATTTCTCTATAATTAACTGGTATCCTTTAGAATATGTATTTATTGTAGAGGACTTCCATAGTAGTTACACAAAAACTTCAAAACAACTTTCCACGTTTAGTCCTACATACGCACGATTTAATTTTTTTTTTTTTTTTTTTTCTCTTGGCTTCGAGTTCAAGGATGGAACTCATACACCACAAACTGTTGAATAGACGATTTAATTTAAATGTTACAATTTCCATAATATAAAGTTTATTCAAAATATTTTATTTTTAATAGTTTTTGGATGATTGTGAATGTGTCAAAAGAAAAACTTACGGCTTGATCGAATCTGATCATTAACATACATTTTATAGGTGAAAAAAATGTAAAAATATTGTCTAAAAATTACTTGTGGCATCGTTTAATTTTTTTTCTTTTCTTATTTGGAATTTATTACCACATTCTTGAACATTTTGAAGTTCCAGATAGTCTAAAGTATATCTGGGTTTTAAAAAAAATAACCTTTACTCCTGTAAGGGTTATTGTTCAAGAGTCAGATATTTTTTAGATTATTTGAGACCTCAAAATATTCAAGAATATAGCAATAAATCCCAAATAAGAAAAGAAATAAAAAACGTTATAATTAGAAACAGCATTATGTTTATATAATTAAACATTACATTTATATAATTGGTGAGAGTAAAATACCTACTGATCACACTTATTAATGAAAGAACACTTTTACATTACATATTTTTTTAGTACCTAGATAAAGATTATTTTCTCAGAAATTCCTTGTGGTAAAGATGCCACTTTCGTGAACCACTAATTTGCTTCATATCCTCGGCAACAAGAATTTCAATAATATACCAACGGTTGTCCAATAAAATGTTTTTTACAAACGCCGCGCGTCGCCCAAAAAAATATTGTACTAGAATTAATATTCCAATACATTTATTAATTAAAGATAGACACGATGACATAACAAATCTCAGAAAAAAAGTACTGTACGAAAAAAAAAATTTGTGAGAAAAGACATTTGTCGTTGCTTTTACATATTGTTTAATAATTTACAGATAAGTCAATCGTAGAAGATAATGAGGATAGTGTATAGCTAAATTAAGCAAGCCCAAATTTAATCATTTACTCAAAACATTAAAAATTACTTACTTCCATAACAATATGCGCCAGAAAGTTAAATCCAATTTGTTTGACTGATATTCTTATGGATGATAATGTTAACATATTTATTTATTTTTTTAACTGACTACCACCACTAACGTTGTAAAACTAACACCTACATGAAATATCTTGAAAGGGTTAAAAATAGAAAGTTATTCCTACATAATAACCCTTTATAGCTCTCCAATTCTATTAGATTGTAATAACTTTCTCTTACCTTACGTGACATATGCATCTAGTGCTGCCAACTGCAAAATATTATTTGAGTAGATTTTATTATGAGGCAGGCATAGATATTAATATTTTGGGCATGAATATCACTATAATTATTGATTGTTAAATTGCGTAATTCTGAAAATTGCACAAGTATTTAATATGTCACATACCAAACCAAACAATAATCAGTGTTGCCAATATTAATAGCGCAGACAGTTCTCACAGTGATAAATTAATCTACCATTTCAGATGTAACTTGTCAATATCCTTGTTAATTATTTTATAAAATTTTGTGTGATTTCAATTTGATTTTATATTAGCAGCGAAATAAAAATCTCCTTTCACAACAATTTATTTTCAGTGGTTTAGAGAACAAACATTGATTCACAGAATTCACATAAATTTCGTAGGTGCCTGTTGACGTGAACCAACTTTTTATCCGCGTAATTTTTCGTGTGCAGCTAGCTATACGATACAATATGTTATACTATTACTGAAAAAAATTATTCGCTTATATGAAAGATGACTTGCTCGATCGCAGGTGCATATGTGATCTTTGATATCTGCATATGATTTTCTGTTTAAACGACAAATATAGAGAAATAATTACAATATGCAAAACTATTTTAACCAACCGATTTTTACTTAGGGCCAGTTGTATAAAAGTGGTTCAGCGAAAGTTCAGCTGAACTTGGTTCAAAATCCCAGGATACCATTCTTGCAACAATCGGTATCCTTGATTTTGAACCAAGTTCAGCTGAACTTTCGCTGAACTACTTTTATACAACTGGCCCTTAGTCATACAGAAAAATTCGTTTCATTATCTATATAATATTACAAACGATGACGAAAAACAACTAAGCTCAGCCAACTATTCCAATAATTGTTTATGAGGAATATTAAAAGCATATTATTTATTCAATAATATAGGTGATTGTAGTTAAACAATATACGCCACCCGATCTTTGTTTGAATTAATTACTGGGACTTTGTCACTATTGTAAAACAAATTTTAACTTTATATTCTGTTTTGCTCTTGCATTTTTTTTTACAAAAATAATTAACCATTATTTTTTTGTACCACAATATTTCTTCTGGATTAAAATAAATCCTGACTTAAGTCTTGATATATTTTTCGTAGAAAGCAAGTTTGGGAAACACACACAATATTGGCAAGAGGCAGCTTCTAAACCAGTTTTAAAACTGAGAGTTAGTAAACCCGAAGTTTATGAAAATCATCCGTTCTCTTAATTTTTGTGAATATGGTTATATTTATAAGGATATGACATTATTATTTATAATCCACAGTTTTGAGAAGTAATATAATTAATAACTTGCAAAACACTTAACAACAAATCCTGAAAACTAGTTATTTCAACAATTCATCGATTACGGTTATATTTAGGTAATCCAAAAAACACTTATTCCGATTTGAATAGAGCCTGTTGTGTGGCAAAGCAACTTGTCACTATCTGCTTCTCTTAATTTTGAGTTTCAGGTCCGGCAGATGTCAGTATTAGAACACATGGTTGCATATACACATTTTCCAAAAATATCTTTGATAGCCATGGCTGTTTAATTTATGCGGTTGTATGTTTCAATATTATTTTCCAGGTTTCGTCTCCGATTATCAGTTCGTCTTAGTTATCCTATCAAATTAAAGTCTTGATTTGACTTCTTACGAAAACCTGTGGTTACCGTTTTAAGGACTCTTCGATATATCCCAGTGCACAGGTGTTTGGATCTTGGTAATAACCTCTTACGCATACAGAGGAAGAGGACTATATTACCGACTACATATGATGAAAACGCAAATATTGTATTGAATAGCTACTTTCTCCAAATCTTCTCTCCTTTGTCAATTAACAAACAAATTAGGATGCCAATTACCTACATCTGCAACAGCTCGAGATATTCAGTTCTGAAATTGTGGGATATTGAAAATGGCAATAAGCACTGTTCTGTTCATAGTCCTTCGAGATAACACTTCTGCTTTCAAAAGTATCATGGGTGCCGGTGATTATAAATTGATATCGCAAAGGCAGTGTGCAAAATGAAACCTCTAATTGCAAGAAGCAATAATTTAATTTTGATTTTAGGAAATTATTTATATCGAGCCTATAAATACCATCTGTGGACTAGTTTCCTGTTATTGATCTTATTCAGCTCGAACCAGACAATACACACACCTTGAGTTCCCTAAGAACATATTTGAATTGATGACTTTTACAGTATCCATTCAATTATATTATCATTGAATATTTTAAGAATGGTCAAAATCCTCTGTTCCTTATTTATTTATAATATATTAATTTTGTTCTGTAAAAAAACTATTTTTAGTTTATGTATATCGCATGTTTAATAATAGAGTCAGTACCTTTCTTTCATAACTAAATATTATACCCACCGCATTAGAAATTCTGAACATACCCCAAGGCTTATATTGATGTTACTACGCTTTATATGCCAACATTGTGAATATTTATTGCTTTGACATGTACGTTGTATTTCTTAACATTAGGAATGGTGTATAATTTTCTTCATCAATCTCCTTACATAGAATTGGGAAGGGTTGACACTGTAAATTATAAACTGAGATCGCGCATATTATTTAAATTAGAAAAATCACATAACAATGTGATTGAAATGTTTAAGTTTAACTAAGTAGGTATCACAAAAAAATGTGTGATTGAAAAATGAACAACACTCTTTAATTTGCAATAGTACATACTTGTAGATTTCTTAATTATTTGTAGGAAGATATTTTGACATGTAAAATTTCACTGGAAAATTTAAAGTACCTAATTTTATATTGACTTAATTGTGGGGTCATTTTGCATTTTGATAAAATTAAAGCGAATTTATTATCGATTATTAGGGAAATGTATTTTTAATAATATAGAAAATAAAATAGTAAAATAAAATTTACTATTTACGTCAAATATGCGAGTCTTATATCCTCTAATGTCTTAAAAAGACATGGAAACTCTTTAAAGAGCTTATTTGCAAAAATCTATATTTAACTGATAAAAATCAATAAGTACTACGAATGTAGAAAGCAAATAATTTAATATTGCAATAAGTCCCACCAGATGGATTAATCCGAAAGGACTCCTTCTGTTATAGGCAGCGCACATCAACGTCCCATGTATTTTTGTTACCACAAATGTTTAAACTTACTTTGAGTCATGACCTATTACGTTCAATTCAGACAAATTTGAAATACTTAGTTGTTTTATTTATTTATACCTTGAGAAAAGTATTAATCAAGCATAGAGGTACTCTATTTTATTCTATTGGTATTAGATATTTCGCCATGGTCAAAATAAACTGTCAAATACGAAACTGTGTTGTCGTTGTTTTTCTTTCTAATTAAATCAACTGCCAAAATATCGGAAACCTAATTTCATTTATCATCTGCAACATCTGATTACAAAGAGAAAAATTGTGTTAGTTCCTTTTTAAATTGCTTTTTAGGATTTTGCATTTTTCTGATTGTTCATTTAAAAGACGTTGAGGAAGGAAACAGAATCACTACGAGATAATGTTTAAAATAACTGTTCATTTCTGTCGATTACTACGCCATCTAGTATTCGTGCGTTTATTTAACCTATCTTAGCTGTCGATTATGAGCTCAATGTGTCTAACCAAACTTGGAGACAAACAAAGCTGACACTACATTGGTCCTAGGTCTTAGTCAAGTCAAGTTTATGTTTAAATATTTTGTCAATAATTTTTATTTTTATTATAGAATAAGAAATTTTTCTCTTCCCCTATATCTTTCTCTTTTTTATTTACTAAGCATTTTACAGTATATTTTATTAAGTTTAACGTACATATTTTAATTAACGAAGAAAAATATTAAATACAATATTTTTCAATCTATAGTTATTGTAAAACAATTCCTTGGTAAAACTTTATTTAATTGAAAAATATGAAATCAAATAACATGAAATAAGGAAGTTCACATGTGATTGGTATATGGGAATGTAACTGAAGATAACAACGTTAAAGTAAACGCCTTTTAATTTTTTAGAATTTGGTACTATTACTGTTATTAAGTATTATTATTATTATTATTGATTCTGATCCTAATAATTATTATATTGAAATAAATGATCAAATGATATACTTAATATTTTCTTTGTTTTTTTTTCTGTTGTCAAAGATGTACCTAACACTACAATTGTTTTATTCAAAAATTTAAAAAAGATTCCCTATTTTGTATTTTTTTTTTTTTAATATAGTAATAGTTATGGGTGGTATTAAAGTGCGTATTTTTAAATTATATAATTTTCAATAGAAATTTATTTTACAAACATTTTTTATTTCATCTTTTAATATCGTGGTCATGGTGGTCCTTTTACTATTCAGTCAAACGTTATGTAAATTAAAACATCAATGGAATTAAAAATAGTTGTGAATGAATTTTATAATAATAGGTAATGTGTCCTTGAGAGTTTATTATGAAATATGATAGTAAATTTATTTTATACTATATACCTATGTTATTTTAGTCCAAAAATATATGTTTATTGGCGTAATGATTATTTTAGTACTACTTTACATTTTAAAATGACAGAAAAGTAAGTTAATTACGATTTATATATAAATTATGTGATATATTGGACTTTCTTTAATATTATTAAGTTGGCAACAGCATTCGCAAGGATGCAATCATGACTACCAACTGTATAATTATTTCTTAATAATTGTTTTCTTCCCTATGTATACTTTAATTATTTTTTTAAATATAATATTCATATGATTTTCTAAATAATATTTTATTATTATTCAAAGTTTTCTCGTATAATTCTAATCAGTTGTTCTTACATATTTTTATATGGGAATATCAGTAAAATTAAGTATGTATAATATGGAAAAAATATCTTAATATTTTTTATTGATTTCCTTAATGTTACATTGAAATAAAAAATTCACAGAATATGTACAATTATATATTTTAACTTTTTATTTAGCATATAAAATACATTTTTGTTTATTTTACAACATACTTGTAAATAATTTTATATAATATAATGTATTTGAAT
This sequence comes from Rhagium mordax, assembly GCA_963680705.1. NCBI lineage: Eukaryota > Metazoa > Arthropoda > Insecta > Coleoptera > Cerambycidae > Rhagium > Rhagium mordax. The sequence goes on along the minus strand of OY796659.1, from coordinate 19,667,475 downwards.
ATTAACACTGTAAAATATTAGAAAATAATGATAAGATTAGGAATTGAACTTAATTTATTATTTAACATAGATTAATCTCTCACTTATACAATTTTAAATCATTTTGATATCTAAATACTTAAAAATATGAATATGAGAAGAAACATAATAACACACTTCAGTAAATGGTGGTCTTCAAGAAGTTCCCTCGTAGAAATGTGGCCTCCTGTTACGTATACTGAAGGTATACCGGACAGAAAACACTCAGGATACATTCAGTATACGTACAGGGGGTTTACATTCTAGCAGCGAGTGCAGCCGTAGACGTCTTCAGCCTATTCCTATCCAAATGCCGATTTTGTTTTCTTCAGTTCGTCACTTCGTGGGTAAGTGCCTGTAATTTAAAAATACATAAAATATTAGTGTATCGCTTTTTTTGCCAATGCCAATAAATTGCTGTTCTAAAATGTATTAAATCAAGAGAGAAGGAAGCAGGAAAATATATTAAATTCCAACCTACTCATCTCTAAGGAGCAATGTTAAAGAAGTGGATGTTTGGTGAAATCCTAAGGGACCGATTCGCTACCCTAGGAGGGAATGTTATGTGCCACATTGTACACTAGGGTATCTAAATTTATACCTTTGGTTGCACCCAATCGCAATAGATTTAAAGGGGGTGTTAAACCCAAGGGAGAGACTGTGAAGCATACCACATAAATCAGATGACTAAAATTAAAGTCTACCTAGAGGCAATACTCTCCCAACAAAATTTATGACTCTACACTTAAAATGGTTTGTTGAGAACAAGCTTTAAATTTTTAGTTTCAATAGCCATGCATATTTTATAAAAACATTGATACATGAAACACAGGAACACTTTACCAAATTACATTAAGCTTCTATAACTAATCTATTTCAAACAACTATGATTAAAACAATGAATGCTTACCCACACATTATATTGTGTTGTACTTTGACAGGTTGGTGTTGTTCGATGTTTAGCCAGGAAGCAACTGACTGAAAGGACGTCTACTGTCGGTGTGGTGGTGTCCGCCGCGGCGCTGAGGTCTAAACTATCGACGCCGACGCAAAACGTAGGGCGGCTTCCCCCGAAGTTGTGGGCAGGATTTTCTGTTTTATATCCCATAACGTACAGAATGTGACAGTCTGGGTGTGGTTGAGGGATCTCCATACAACAGACTCACAGGATGATCGTTGTTTATATCAGCGTGATTACGTTGCACACTTTGATTCTTAGTATAAACACATAAATTGTTAACAGGCTTCTTTAATGGTGTTTAGAATGAGCAGCAGCGCTTCTTTTTCAGGGAATTACTAGGACATTGTCTCTGCTATGGTCACGTTCTAAAGTGCATTTATGAGAACAGATTAAGGATTATAGTATGCATAAGAGGAGGGACTGCATCTGATATCCGCTTATAAAAAGGCGGGGTTAACTGGAATGACGTTTAATATATAGCTTGACTTGCTCCAGACAGAGAATTCTCCAGTCGAGAGGAAGATGACCTGATGCCATACCATTAAACCTATAAAAAGACGAGTTTATTGAACAATTTGATAAAGGAAGATTGGAAAACTACTAGTATTAAGATAGTCTACCGTTTTGGCATTTAAAGTAAAGTTACTTGTATAATATACCTATTATTAATAATGAGCTTAATTTATTTTTTGTAAATCTAACTCCGCTAAGCAATCAAAATGGCCAATTAAATGGCAGTTTATTTACTTATCTACTTATTTAAGAATTAGAGTAAATCACATAGCATAGCATACCTGATAATGAACATAATCATGATTTAGTAATTTAAGTAAATTCAAAAATTAAATAGTAGATCCTATGACTGTTCTTATATAGTAAATGGTTAGTTCTCATGGTAGGTGGCAGCACATGTCGGTTAACTTTGCTGACTCTCAATAAAATTGTCATTATCGTGTTTACTTTAATTAATGAAAATTTAAAGAACAATTACGTCATATATAATGTAAAAGTACGCTTTCAGAGCTGATAGAAGAATTAGGAATGTATAATGAAAGTAAATATTAGACAAAAATAAGATATTCACCTTTTTGGATATATGTTCAAATAAATAATTCATTAATGGTAACCTATTAAGAGGAAGGTACTACTCGTCAATGGCATACAGAAAATCTTATTATAATCCTGTTTCCTCCAGTTGTCACTTTACAGGTCGGTAGATTGTATAGGCACCTTGAAATCGTTACCTACTACGTTAGACTGTTGTTGATGTAAATGTATTTAAATAAATCAGATAAAAGTGTTGATATCCTTGATATAAATAAGACCACGCACTAGAACACAAACTGGTTACTCGATAGCCACAAATAGTTTTATACAGAGAATGGTAATTTGGTCCTATCCTCGTTCTGCATCATACTCCGACGGCAATCAGGTATGTAGAGTTGGCCGTATAGGCACTCATACAGGGGGCTTGGACTTGGCTGTCACGCACCAAACATACAACTGTTGACTGGGTGAGTGGTGCGATGTCACAAAATCACAATATAGTCAGCTGTCATCGTCTGTCTTCGTCTGGCAGACCAAGTACTGCAAAGGAGAAGGAACACGATAAATACCATGATAAAATCTGTGACGTATGCGTCGTTGTATAGTAGGTAGTTTATGCGGAAAGTCGCATGTGTAATGTGTGCAAATAATGGGAAGGTCTGGCCATTCTTTTTCTTGCGGTGGGTGCCTTGCTTACAAGAACTGCTCTCTAAACTACACACTTTATCGAGCGTGCCAGACAATGCTTGGTTTTGATAGTATTTTCGTTTATTTCATAGGTTTTTATGCGAATCTATATTAGGTTATTTCTAACATTGGAAAGTTTTAAATGCAAAACGTGAATCTATATGTATATTTAAGGAAATTATTTTTTGTTGGAGAAAACAAAAATGATTGTAACATTTATTTCCTTGTTTTGATAAAATGATAGGTATAGTTGAAATTTTTTGAATTCGACAACATTTTCAATTTTGATTACTAACTGTGTATCAATTAAAACTTAGAATATGAAAAACTGAATAACTTTCAAATAAAAATGTATAAAAGGTTTTTTAGTAAAATGCTTTCTTATATTTCCGAACGAATTGGGTTATCAGGAAAAATACAGAGAATAAAAGCCATTGATAATTGATTACCTACCTAACAGATTTTTATTTGTACCTATAGGCATTTCATCATTTTCTGTTTCAGCTCTGTCCTAAATAGGACCGGATACTGTTAAGTAAACACCAAAAACAAACACAAAATGACCTAAGATATGAATGAATTTCCTTTATTTTATTTTCTCCTCAATTTTCTACTTATATTGTTTTTTACGGCCTACGAAGTAGTTGGTGCACGATCAATTTTTCTTAGTTAATTGAGGTTTCTGTTTTGAAATTAAAATATTTGTATTTGCAATATGTTTATCATCAGTTATTATAGACAAGCTTGCATAAAACCGTGTTGCTCTTAAAATAATTATTAAAGAACTTTTAACTGGAACATAAATTTTATTTAATATTTTTAACGGCTTTCGTCATGCCTATACGTGTTATTTGTATACATGCAGTAATAAATCAATAATATAACGTAAATATTTTTTTGATTAACAAATAATTTGCAACGTTTTTCCACATTAAACGAATCTTATAATTTATAATATATTGTAATTAAGGCCAACGCAAATAAATTATCCGCAAGTTTATTGGTTTGAAATTAAAAGCAATAATTTTAAAATATGGACATTAAGACATCCCAGTTTCCAAGCTGTTTAGTTGGTTCGGATCCATGAATGCGCTTTTGCCGACGGTCTCTAACGGGCGTGTAACATATGGCCGTTATAAACATGTTAAAATGTGATTTATAGTTACACTTAACGTCATTCCTTGAATAACAATATTTTAGGTATATATTTTTGATTTAAAATCATAGTATATAATTTTATAAAATTTATTCAAATTCCGTAACATTAATGAGCCGCTATATGCGTGTTAAATTTATTATATAAAAATAATCGACTGAAATATTAGGTAACTACAACTATTACAGTATTAATTAATAACTATTTGAAACAATGCTTACTATTCAACAATTCCTACTGTTTTGAATTTAATTTTAAATGAAACGCTTTCCATATATAACTCAACTCCAGAGATTTTTATAATTATTATTTAGTTGCTTTTATGTGACCAATTTAGTACCTAATTTAGATTCTATTTTGTAAGATCAGGACAAATTATGATAGTTAGTAATGAGTCTTTCATCGCTGCAACATTGAGAAAACATAATACAGCAGCAATTCGTTACTGAACTCGACCATGATTAAATATTATTGCATTCTGATATATCGTTACTATTATTAACAAACAAACAAACAAAATGAACAGAAGGTCAAGCAACTGTTTATAATAAAACTTGAGGCTTGAGGTTATGTCACATTTCTTATAGTACCTACATTAAGACATTCGGCCATATTTTTTGGTTTCCTTATAGTAGTACCAAATGATTACTAACTTCTAAATCTACTCAGAATACAAAACTCTTAACAAGGGAAAATTGTCTGTAAGTGCATGGTGAAATATATTTGTACAAAATCCGAAGAATGTGAGAAAAAATTATTTTCACTTTCACCCGAATGTAATGATAAATGGAATCACGTACAAAAATTAGCATATTTATATACACTAAAAAATTCAGTCAGGCGTTTTATATTGTATGCCTAACTGTGGCTTGTAGAAGTTCTTTGGTATTTTATTATTAGAGAATAATTTTAATATTATGTGACATTAAATTACCTAACTTGAATTCCAATTGTGACAATTAATTAATTGTATGCCATTTTGGCTTCATAAAGTATATAATGTCTACAAAATGCAAGTACTTTAAATACGTACATTTTGTAAAAAATCAAAGTTGACTTTACGCTGGTGTATGCACCACGTAGGTGGAATTAAATTTACATGAAAATGTACTGTGGATCCTGCACAATTTGTATGCACTCAGCGATTCTTAAAATGTTACACACAAATCTCAACCTTATATTTTATCAAGCTTATAAGTAGTATAATACAATTGATTGGTGTAGAGAGTAGATATACCTGATGCTTAATGCTTAATTTACTTTGAAATACATACAATTCTTGCTGCAATTATATTAATATATTAAGTCGATTACTTTGTAAAAATCATTAGGTGACATACTAAAGCTAAATAAGTGAATAATATCCATAAGGAAGGTTAGTTACTTTGGAAAATTAACAGATATAGTACAGTTCAGTTACTCTCCATTTATAATAGGATTATTTTAGAATGGGCGTGTTTTTACTCCAAAATATATAAAAATATATTATAAGTTGGAATTATTTCTGACTTTAGATAATGATAATAATAATATTAATTTAATTTTTAGACATGTATTTTTCGAATGCGCTAATTTATGGCATGACGTGAACCGAAAAGAAACAACAGAATAAGGGAATATGTATACCAGGGTCATCGCGTGAAAATGTTAGATTCTACTGTAACTTTGTTGCCTTTGAATTTATCGGAAAAATAAAGATTCCTTTGCTGACTAGGTTTTTACAAGGAAATCAAATTTTTATAGGAAAAAGCAATCAAGCATCGCACTACAGATATATAGATATCAACTTTGTTTTTTCTTATGTATCACTCTGTATATTATTATATCTTTTGTTTCTTTGCCTTTTCCTGATTTCGTCGATATAAACATAAGTTATTATCTTTTATTTTTACGAGATATTAAGTAGTTTCATAATTTAAATTAAGTACAACAAGTAATTATTATAATTATTTTTATAGCAACTATTCAAACCGCCTTACTTAATTTTCTGCACATAACCTATATCTTTTTTCAAAATTATTTAAAGAATTCTGGATTATTTCATGTCGGTTAATGTTATCTATAAATTTTGCGTCCTGAATTCGATGCTGAATGTCTAAAATGGATACAGGTCGATTCTTATATAGAGAGTATCCTTTAAATAGCCTTACAAAATGTATCCAGAGGTATTAGGTCAGGACTATTTGACGGCCACCGTGTGGTACTATATTTTTCAAACCTTTCGAGGTACCGATGGCTTGTTCGATAGCATATTTTATATTATGTGGCGGAGACCCATCTTACTGCCATATGAACCCTTCGTTATTATGCAATAGAATATTTTATTGCGTACCTAGTTACAAAGTTGCAAATAGCGTTGTCTGTTTAAATTTTGATGAGGCATATATCAGTCCAATTACTTGAATAAGCATATATCAACGCTTTCTCTCCCTTGCTTTTGAATTTCCTTAATTTTTCATTGTTCGGCCCATCCAGCTATAACTCGCAATAAGACAACAAAAAGTATATTTAAGTATGCAAAATTTTAACTTAAAAATCCAGCCGCTGATAAATTCAGGGTTTTGGAAGCACTGTTTTTAACGAATAACAAGTTTCTGACTAACACGGCACAAGTTTCGCGATGGTATCTGGTATACGATACAGACATATATATGTATGTTTTGTACACCCAAGCACTATAGTAATGTAGTAGATATATGCAATGCAGTATGCAAAATAACGCTATCGCTATGAAATTTAAATTCTGAAAACAGAAGCAGTACATATTATGCATAGCGGAATGCTCGACGTAATATTTGTTAAATTAAAACATTTGAATGCGATAATGATATGAAGCACACTCTAAAATGGGTATATATGTAATTCGTAATAGTAATAGTATCTAATGACACTTTAAAGTTACTTCCACCACCTAATATGATATACCTATTAATCATGATAAATAGGTATTTAATCATTAGAACCTTCGACAAATGTATCTTTATTGATCAATAATATATTATATTATGATAATTACTTAAAATATAAAATATTATTTTAAAACCATTGACTAAATACACTCAGTTCCATAAAAAGTGACGCACTCGATTTTTCGGGTAATTTTAAAGTTCTGTAGTTCTTAAACCGGTGGACCGATTTGAACATTTTTTTTCTCAGTTTATAGCAAAATTCATTCTCTATTAGCTGGATTAAAAGCAATGGTGAGTTCTTTCATATTTCATGGAAATTAATGGAGCATTTTAAACCCAAGTTTTTTCACAGGTTTTCAAAACACCCTGTGGATTATTCTCGCATTTATGGAAAAATTATTCATTCTGCATTCGATGAACCATTTTTTAATAAACATTTTGTTTTTTTATTCATTGATTTATCTCTAAAATTGTCCGATTTACAGGTTTTTTGCTGAAACCTTGCGTATTACCAACTTTCTGAATTTACCGAGTTTTATAAAGTGATACGAATTTTAAACACAAAATTATAAACTTGTTCAGGATTTATTTGAGGCATTTTGTGTGATTTTAGTCTCTAAAACTTCTTTAATGACACTTAATTAATGACACAACAACAAAGTATGGAGGCATACAACAAATTAATTGCTATGGCAACGGCAATTGCTTTTTCAAAAGCAATGTGATCCTACAATGAAATAAATTTCCACCTCTTTATTTTTTGAAAGCCAAAGAAAGGAATTACCTACCAATAAATAAAAAAAAATTAAAAATCGGTCCACTAGTTTAAAAAAAAAGAAAAAAAGTTAGGTCAAAAATTACATGCGTCACTTTTTTGTAATTGAGTGTATTTAAAAACCTTGACAATTTCTATTGGTTTATATGCTATACAATTCTGCAGTGAGTATGACCACTCATCATGTGCAACTCAATACACGAAAAAGCAGGGTTCACGTAAAAACGTTATATCTCGGAAAGGACCAGCGATAAAACAGTGAACAAAAAAACAAAATGTTTATTAAAAAATGGTTCATCGAATGCAGAATGAATGATTTTTCCATGAATGCGAGAATATTCCACAGGGTGTTTTGAAAACCTGTGAAAAAACTTAGGTTTAAATTTCCCCATTAATTTCCATGAAATATGGAAGAACTCTCCATTGCTTCTAATCCGGCTCATAGAGAATGAATTTTGCTATAAACTGAGAAAAAAAATGTTCAAATTGGTCCACCGGTTTAAGAACTAAAAAACTTCAAAATTACCCGAAAAATCGAGTGCGTCACTTTTTATGGAACTGAGTGTACTTGCCACGTACCCAACTAACAATTTTTGTTTTTAAGTATACCTACCTATCCTATCTGATAATATGAATACTTAATAATAATAGAAAAAATATGAATATTATGTAAGTGATATAGGTAGAAGAGTGGAAATAATTCTGCCATAAACTGCTTAAGGCTTAGATAATTTAAGTAGCGAATCGTTTAAAGTAACATATACCATTATCTAATAGGCATATAATGGTGCAGAATAGTAAGTAATAAAGACAGATCGATATATGACTCTTGTATTTAACCATTCTGCTCACATCCTGATAATATCTGATTATGAAAATATTTTTGTCATCATTAGGAACCTTGTTAATTGTTACAGTAATATTTCTAACATATTCATATTTTTATAACACACATGCACTGCTTGTTTTGTTGATATACGTAGGTACATGCATGAGAGTTGACTTTTCAGTTTTGCGAAGAAAAATTCAATATTACAAGACGTAATTCTGATTTTTTTTCATTTTATAAAACATTATGATATATAATTGTTTGTATTTTTACAGTGGTTATCATTGGGCACCTAGATCGAGGCTATTAAAGATATGTGGTATATCTGCAGTTGCAGTTCTTGAATTTTATAAAAGTTACGCTCTGTTACTATTAGAAATGGTTCTTTGTTGTTGTAACAAACTAATAGTTCTGTAATCTCTGGTAATGATTGCTCTTGTATAACTTTATGATAGAGTCATTCAAAGTTATATCCTTAATATAGCCATAAAATAGTTCTCCACCAATACCAAAACATTGCACTGGGTATTCGACGTTCGCTTCACCAACCAAGTTGGCTTCATCTGGAGATGACCAGCTAACTAATAGAGCAGGCTATTAGGGATAGGTATTTTGTCACTACAATATATTCGTACTACTTTTACATTTTCTAATTTCTAACCTCTCAAAAGCATACTATTTTTCATTAATAATTTTAAAATTCGTTTTCACATAGGTATAAACAAAAATTTGGTGATAACGATTTTGCGAAGGGGCACATTGCATCAGTACAACACTAGCACAATTCAGCATAACTTTAATTTTTTTAAATTTTTAAAATGGCGAGGCTAAGTTAACGCACATGGCGTTTGTCCAACATAATTTTGATTACAATAATTACAGCTAATTTCTGAAATCCCCGACCTTTCGTTTATTACAATTTTATCCTTTGGATTGGAAGAGTTGTTGCAATTTATTTCCCGATGAATGAATAACTGTCATGCCTACATTTTTGAAAATCCTAATCAACCCGCGTGTGAACCGGGGTTCATATTATGGATACAAATTTTGATTTTTCTTTCTCAACATGACAGGTGAAGGAATTTCGTCTCTTTAAATCTACGTTTACTAATTGTTCTATTAACTAAGCATGCGTGGTAACCATTACTCATTGCTATATCGCTAATCAATGTTTTTCCTTTCTTAAATCTCTCCTTATTGAGAGGGAAGCTTAATAATTAGTGGAAGAATAGTTATACTGAACTTCGCCTCTAATTTCTAATTTTGCTTACATGTATTGTAAAAATAAAATAAAGGTCATTGTAATTAATCGATGGACTAGAAAATTAAGGCTCATCATTTTGTGTTGAGCACAATAGTGAGAGTCGTTGGCGATATATCTATGATTTTTTGTATACAAGTATGTCAAATTCTAATTTATTTTCATCATTTCCAATTACTAGTATCTACTGTTTTCAATTTCATATGTGAAGTTTACCGAAGTGAAACGACTATTTAATTAAGAAACAACGTTGTCGTCAGTAATTTTTGTATTAAACACCGCAAAAATGTCATCCACATATCTTAGCCAAATTCTAGGAAAATTCTTTTGCTGTTTTACTTTTTTCCAGTTTCGAACTTCCTCATGAAGAAACTGGCAATAAAAGGTGACAAAGAGTTACCCATTGCTGTCTCTTCATGCTATTCGAAATAATATGTACTAAATTGAGAGCAATATTGTTTCATACAAAGTTTTGTGAGTTCAATAATAATACCTACATTTTATATTCATTTACTATTACTTGACTAAAACAGTAAATCCCTGAGATAGGCCAAAGTTTGTGGAATTGGTACAAATGGAAATATTGAACAAACATCAAAAGAGATCAAAATTTCACCCTCTTACATGAATATTTATTATTAACATTTTTAATGAAATTATTATTGGAATTAATGACTGTAAAATTAAGTTGTGTATTGGGTAAACTTTTGAACTTCTTGGTTAACCATTTTAATTTGTGGTAAGTTGGTGATCCGCTCATTTAGTAGCATTTCCAAAATTACTTTTTTATTTAATTTCGATAAAGAACTTTGTATTTGGAGCAGCAAATAATTTTTTTCCAATCTGACAAGAATTGATTAAAATATTGGGGAATAAGAAGACCGACCGCGTGCTGCAGACGTGACGTCACTGGCTCTTACAAGCGTATTGCGATAGTTCCGCGTTCCGCTGTTGCGATTTAAATTTGTTTTTATTCGTTGACAGCGAAAGTAGCTGTAATGATTGTAATAAAAAATATGTTGGACAAACAAGACGTTCAATTGAAACTAGGTGTAAGGAGCATACGCTCAATCTTAAATATGGAAGAATGGGTAACTAACTCTAGTGTCCAGCATGTGTTTGAGAACAATCACAGGATAGATATTAATAACTTAAGGTTAATCGGAATGTAAAAAATGCCTTTTATAGTTTAGAAATTAGATGATGTAAAAATAGTATGAATAGTGACAAATAAGTTATCCCAAATAGTCCGTGACAGTATTTTGGGTATAAATAGATCTCGATCTTAGTTTAAGTTCAGTTTTAATCATCTCTAGATGATGCCAATTTGGTTGGCGAAATGTACGTCGAGTATCTACCCAGTGCAGTGTTTTGGTGTTAGTGGAAAATTACTTCAGGGCTAGTGAAACACCAAATCTTCCAACTCCCTTCTTCAGAATATACCTAATGTACCTATAGGTACCCTCTATAAATTTTACTGCCGATTACTTGCAATGTTTATTGAAAGAATATTGAAACATATTACATCTGCTACTAAAAATTTAAAATAAACTATTCTTTAAATACTTTATAAGGAATATAAAAGTTTTTAAGTAACATGCATGTAAATGCGTTGTAAAATTTTAAAATATTTTTTTATATTAATTACTACTACTACTAACATGGACGCTTATATTAAGTAAGGTGAAATTTAACATCATCATCAGCTCTATACTTTTGTCATAGAGAGCATTAGGGATATTATCAACTAATAAAAAACAAAATTCCATTAAAGTCATTTTATTGGTGTAGAACGGAAAAGTAGTTGTCCCAAGGGACTAGTAAGTAAACTGTCAAGACTTTTATAAATATCTACTCTAAAAAATACACAAGAAAAAAACACATACCTAATCTAATATATTATTCTAAAGGTTGTTTTGCTGCTATTAGAATCAAATTTGTGTTCCACACCTTCTGGTAATTTTTTTAAAATAGGTATATTTTTTGAAATTTTACACTTTATAAGTATAAACATATAAATCTTAAAATTCGATATTTTAATATCGAGTCGGGTCCGGGCGCCAGATTCATCATTTTAATTTTTTCATTAAAATAAAAAATAACGAAAAATTAGTAATTAAGAAAAATTATGTATTTTTAATGTAATTCGCAAGGTTTAACTGTGAATGTCAATTAATTAATAATGACATTTCCCCCTAATTATATACAATAATTTATTGCTACCTGAAAAATTGGCTACAATATATCCTTAATTTCTTTTATTAATATCTCATTATACTCAGCTAATGATTGTTATTTAGTTACCTTTCATTTGTATTACATCTTGATAAGCATTTTTAAGTGTGTGTAAATTTATATAAGAATTTTAATATTTGAACCATCAAACACATAATTTTTATAAAAGGAAAAGGAACAAATCTGACAAGCTCGTAAACTTTATACTAAAGTAAGTAAATGTTCTTTAATAATTCAGCATTTAATAAATTTACAATACGGCACTAAGACGTTACCTACCTGTAAAGTTGTCTCATACCACAGTGCAGTAAAATTCAGATTATACTCAACTAAAAAGTCTTAAAAATGCTCACAGTATGTTTAAATATTCACATAATTTTATGTTAAAACATATAAATGGTGGGTTATGTTTGTCGGCGTACTAAATTAAAAAACGAATGGCTCTATTAAACTGTACTTGTATATCTTAAATGTTGAATTCACATTTGCAATAACAACCTTACATTTCCTTTTATTTGGCTTATATAAATTGATATTTTAGCTTGCATTGAAATGGAATGTAATTGAATATTCATTTTATTTTAATAGAAACTTACTCTTAACTTTAAATATAAATGTTCTATTTTAGTGCAATTTTCCTATATTGCATAATAATGTAATGGATAAAATTGATATTCTAATGTTATTAAGTATACTTATATTTTTCTCGAAGTTAATAAATAAAGAAAGACGGTATTATAGTTGCAAATATAAACATTAATTTAAGCGTTGGTAAAAGAAGTAGGAATTTCTTGAAAATTTCTAGTAACATTGATATAATTATATATGCTTCTTATTAAATAACTGCGCAAAAACATGTGATTTGTAGCTAAGAGATTGCTTGATTTTTACAAAAATATTACTTATTTAAGTATTTGACTAATTGCTAATGAATTCAATGAAATTGCTGTTTGTGGTGCAGATGGCGATTTTACAAATGGTTATCTCCATAAATATGAATTATAGATTCATTTTTTAAATTTAATTTAATTTAAATTATGTTAAAGGTAAATATTATAGGTATATTGGTTGATCATAAATATATATTTGTATAGCGCATAATTTTCTTCTGTTTATAATAATAATAAAAACGAAACCCTCGCCGACACCTAAGAAAATAGTTTTTTATTTTACATGTGGTGTTATATTTATTAGTTTTTTATTTTATTAAATTTTTATCAAATATCAAATTAGTTGATATTATATACGGTCAATATTAAAATTTTATAAGGCTTAGTTAAAAAAGGGCAATTGCAAATATGTTTGTAAATATTTGTTGTTTATTCTGAAATATAAAAAAAAATCGGCAATAAACGTATCTACTGGCAATGACAGCAGAAACGGTAAATATGAAGAAAACTACAGAGACAGTCACCATTTTACAGTGAACGATAGAAATGTGGAAGTGCAGTATGTAGATGGGATGTATGTAAGTCATATCGTCATTACTCATTATCTAGCATGTTTTGAAAATCAGTAATTTTTTTTATAATATAAGGTCTTGCTTGATTTTTACTTATTTATATAATGAAATTTTATACAGACTCCCAGTTTTAATGATCATAAACTAATTAAAATGAAAATAATATCTCTTGGAAAATATCATAAAAACATGTCATATAGGTACCTAGGGAGATACAGGGCTTAAAAACTTTGTGTTTTTCCTGTAGGTATCTTCTAAATTAATTTGTATGACATACTTTCTAATTACCTTAATGAACATCATTTTCATACTATTTTTTTAAGAAATTTGTTATAGGACCAATGAATTCTTACTGATTATATTTTACTACGCCATTGTTTTGTGTAATCAACTCAAAGGATTCAACGATAGACGTATGTGGTATTCTACTTAGACCGGGTAGAAAGTTGATCTCTCATTTATTTTAAAAGATATAGATAGGTATACAAAAGAAAATTTGCCAATAGGAATAGTGCCATGGTTGCAAAAATGGCTGAAGTTAAGTGAATAACTTAGTAGACAAGACATATTATATATTTTTTTTAATTTAGGGGATCTTGAGTTTTATTGGTTTTTAAAAAAAAATAAAAAATTAAGTAGATATAAGTATTATTTTAACGTTTCGGAGAGGACCCTTTCCATCATCAGAAAAAAATTTATTTTTGTTTATTATTAAACTAATATATTAATATTTATTATTAATTTTCAAATTTATTAGTGACCTTCTATATATTTATTTATTTTTTCTTGGATGGTTGGGATAGGTCATGGATCAAATAATAAAACTGCTTTTTTAAATTAGTCGACGTTTCGCTTAATTTATTAGCATCGTCAGGACTCTAAAATAAAATTTATACAAAAAATGATTGGACAAACATATTGTGTAAAAACAAATAAATACATAATACATTTTAAAATAAATAAATTCCCAACCATCCAAGAAAAAATAAATAAATTTGTTATTAAAATAAAATTTTTTCTGATGATAGAGAGGGTCCTCTCCGAAACGTTAAAATAATACTTATATCTACTTAATTTTTTATTTTTTTGAAAAACCAATAAAACTCAAGATACCCTAAATTAAAAAAAAATTAGGTACTTATGGCTTATGGTTAAGAAGTATATTAAAACATATTATATATCCTAGTATGGTTATCAGGTAATGATGTTGAAATATTTATGTTCTTTTAATTTGAATATTTTTGGTACTGTGTTTTCTTATAATAATATCGCAATATTTTCTTAGTGACCACTAAACACATGGATTTCCTCATTTCTGTCCGATAGGAAAATTACTGTGAAATTAGGAGATAATACCTCAGCCATTCACAATGTAAACGTTGGCGTTCCCCAGGGGACTGTACTTTCCCCATTACTTTTTTTGCTTTTTATAAACGCCCTCGAAACATATTTACCAAATGACATAACATTAGTGATGTTCGCGGACGACACTACAATAAGTATTGCAGCGGATACATCTAGCGAACTTGAAAGAAAGGCTAATATAATCCTAGAGCAATTTTATAACTGGTGTGAACAAAATAAACTATTAGTAAATGCATCCAAAACAAAATACATATTATTTCATCTAAGACGAGAATACCAAAACCCTATGCTACAAATAAATAACATCACTCTTGAAAAAGTAAACAGCACGAAATTTCTTGGAATAAATGTAGATGAAAATCTCTCATGGTCTACACAAGTGGATTATATTGCAAAAAAAATAAATTCAGCATACTTTGCAATAAGAAATCTTAAAAATACTATGGGTAAACAATATCTATTAAACATTCACTTCGCTTTGGTATATCCCCATTTAAAATACTTAATCCTATACTGGGGCTCATCAACAAATGCACATCGGATATTTATTCTCCAAAACCGTATCATTAGACTAATTTTTACATTAAGCCCTCTTGAATCGTGCCGGCCTTATTTTCGGAATAAAAACATCTTAACTTTCTATTCCATACTTATTTACGAGGCGGCAATATTTGTCAAGGTAAACCAAAACAAATTTCCCCAACGTGGAAATCTGCATGATCATAATACCAGGAATACAAATCTCATTCACATAAATAAATTTAATTTAAGTACTTACAAGAAAGGACCGTCTTACCTGTGTAGTAATATTTTTAACAGACTGCCCAAAAATATAAAGGAAATTGTTACTCTAAGCAAATTCAAAAAACAGCTGCGGGACTTCCTCTGCGCAAATCCATTCTATTCTCTTCAAGAATTTTTTGTTCTCACTTAAAATATGTATAAATAGATGTTTATGCTTCTACTGTACTCTGATATAAGCCGGCCGTAACTACCCATTTTTTCCTGTACTTATTACTATTTAAGTTCTTTTACTATTATTAGTTAAGATTTACTCTAAATCAACTGTTTGTTGTGACGTTTCATATCCTGTATGGCTTTTGTGAATAAAATGCTATCTATCTATCTATCTATCTATCTATCTATCTATCTATCTGTGAATTGTTGTCGGTGAACTTTCCGTCAATGAATTGTAGTCGTGAACTCTCCTAGATCCAACTTTCCGCGGTGAATTGTGGGCGGTAATTTATGTACGCGGTAAATTTGCTAAGCGGTGAACTTTCCGCGGTGAATTTTGGACGTTAAACTTTCCGGTTAGTATACGTGCTTCATACCATAATCGAATTTTTACATTAGAAACATTCATTTCGACTTGAGGTTTTCAACACTGGCCAGCAATTTATTTATATTATTTGTAATTATCAGTATTTTGAAATCAGATTAGATTTAATTTCGTTAAATTTAAATTTTTTCAAATAATATTGCTTTTATGGGATAAAAATAAAAGAAAAAATTAAGTAAATAACTTTAAATACCTGCTTTTTTTGGCTAGTTGTAATATTTAGTCACTTTAATTCTATCCTAAAAATATATTGTTTGATGTCGAACAAGAAGTTTTGTTGTTTCTATACCTATCAACCAAGCATACAACACTATAAAATTTCACGCTGACATTTAACCAATAAAATAGGAATATTTCTTAACGTTGCTATGACAACTTATGTATTTCTTCGGAAATTTTCTCCTGCTGTGGTACCCTGGAAGGTATTAGAGTGGAAATTTTTTGACAGTTGCATATAAAAACACAAACGCTATTTCCGTACAAAAAACCGCCGCCGGACCGCCGTTCTAGCAAGAAATCCAAGGTAGAGGAACTTGGAACTTCGTCGCGAATCGCATGGTCTCGCTGCAATTTTCGGAGTAGAAGGAGTGAACGCAAAGTAGCGATTTTGACGTCTATCGTAAAATTGGCAGTTTCTAATCTTTTAACCTAATCTGTCATTTATTTTTTCATTTGATTTAGGTGTGAAATTTTCTTACCGAATACCACACGTACTTAAATTATTCCTGGAAATTTTTCACGAATATTGTAAGAAAATTATCTCCCGGCTTTCAAAATATTCGTGACCTCAAAAAAATTTCGGAAATATTTTAAGCACTAGTGGTATTACAAGTGAATGAATATTTGTCTGTAAATTGGCGAATGCGACGGTTATCAATAAAAATATTTACCCTGTATGCATTCTGCATCAAATGATCACTTTACTTTTGATGCCATTATGTGATGTTTAAATACCAATTGGTGACGTTTTATTCATTATCTTTAATATTAAAAAAAAAACACATACCAATACTGACTGAAGCTGGTATTACTCCTTTTCACCAACTTTTTCTGTTTCTATCTGGCTATTTGACTTCAATTATTCTTCACTGGTATTGTCCAATATCCTCAAGATCTAGTCAACTGTTTCAAAGTTTCGCTCATTATATTTGCTCTGCCATAGCGATTTTCTGGTTTGTTCCGTGTTCATTCTTCCCTTCAGTAACAATACATCCATAAAACCGTTTAATCACTTTAAACAGTGAATGTAATGATTATATTCTATTTGCTTTCTTCTCTTTGATATAGTATTGATTTTTCATTCTTAATAAAATCTGTAACAAGTACGGAAAAAATTAGACAGCAGTTTAACATATTGTTTTCTTATTATTTATAACAGAGCAACAAAAATATACAAATCAAATTTTCCATCCCTCTCCAGGAGTCAATAAAATATTTGGTTTTTCTTAAAATGTTTGCAAAGCAATAATTCCAAGTCACCAAATCAGCTTCCTGAAATGAGATTTTCTAGGACCTACAGTTTATATCTACTGGTATTCACTCCAGATTTTTCGATTATTCATATTACAATTAACAATTCACAAAATGTCTGAGGTTCCTAATGACACCGCATCCCGAAGCTACAATATTTTCGTATTATAGTAAATAGTGCAGAAGATTTGTAACGAAATACTTTAAATACCCTCTGTGCCTATTTAGTTACATTTGTTTTCGACTCCTACTTGATTCCATTGCAGATAATTTAAGTGACTAATAAATTTTTCAATTCAAACTCCATAAATAAATCACTGAATGAGTTGTTTTATATACGTCTCATGTAATGGTTGATTTAGTGTAATACTTGAGGTTAAAGAATTTTAAGTGAATTTTTAATTAATGTCACTTATTTATCACAATTTTCTTATGTCGATTAAGTACTATAATAAGTATCAGAAGGTAATTGTGAACAAAAATAGAACAGACGTAATTATTTATTCAATTAAGTAACGAACCCATTTTTGGGGGAATTATAGCAATTAAGTCTATACATTTTTGAGACCACACGCATATATTTATATTTTGAGTTAGAGATTTTTTCCTATTTCCTTATTAATTTTGATAGGTAAGTACCATTATTTTTTACGTCAGTTATTAAAGTTTAAAATGGAATAAAAAAAATATTGCTAATACTTAATTGGGGGTGGGGTAAGTAATCAATAAAATATGTAGGTATACAAACTTTTAACAGAAAATACTTTTTCTCAAGCAATATAAATTCGGAATATTAACAGGAAAAGTACCCTTGTAGGTGAAAATAATATAAATTAAAAAAAGTTTTATTTGTGGGATTTGCATAGAAACATTTGTATTACTTTCTTATTCAGACGTATCAAAAAGAGAATTATTTATGAAATATACATATAGTAATAAAAATAGTATCTATTACTTAGTCCTTATCCTCTAGTCTATAATGGACTAATTATTGTCATCAAACAAGTTGGTGCCTATTTTATATGATTATTTTTTATATAGACATGAAGATAATGAGTGAGTAATATTATTACTGCTATGCATGTTTACCTCTATACTTCGGACTTTCTATGCCTCGAAATGATTTAATTTAAATTTACAGCTAGTAAAAATTGCCTTAAATGTGTAAATTATAGCAATTTTTTATGAATTTATCAGAACTATTCAAAGGGAGAGCAGGAACATTTTGTACCAACTAGTTTATTTAAGATAACTGATAAATTTGAAGCAGTTCTGATAATTAATATTACAACATTTGATAAACGCTCAATAACATTAATAGCACCATTTGATCGATTTAGATCTTCGTTTTTTACTAGGTTTGCGTTTCTATTAAATATTAATATCGTTTCGGAGAATGACCAAAAATTCAATCACCGTTTATATCGTCAAAGAACACCTACGAGAGAAAACATTTCATTAGAACAAAGGAATTATTTTAGTTTTCCTCATCCCAGTTGAGTTTCAGTTTCAATAAAGCAATGAACATTCGTTGGAAATAACACCAAGGGAGCACTCAGAAGTTCTCCATCGACCCACAGTCACCTTGTTTAATCCCAATCCAATCTTTTATCTTGCACACGCTTTCACACTTAACATCGAATAAGAAAATATTACTCCCTAGAACAAAACTTCTGTTTTTTTTCTTAAGAAGCAGAGTGTAGTTTAGTCACGTATGAAATTACTTTATAAAATTTATAGTTATAGCACGAAAGGTTATGTTCTGAAAGCTCTAAATATTATAAAAGTTTAACCTGGGTTTTTGTACGTTGTAAGTTCAACTATTTTTCTGTTTTAACACTATATCTCAAATTCTTTAATTAGTTAAAAATGATTTTTTTTATTATTGTATTCTATTAGTTTTATTATAATTTTTTTATATATTGTGGTGTGCTTTGTGTGTATGTGCTTTTAAAAAGAACACTTCAAATGTTAATTACTTAGAATTTTTTTTCTTTTTCACCTCTGTTTTTGTCAAATAAGTATGTGAACTTCAAATTTGGTGGATAAAAGTATATTTGCCGTAATAGGCATATCGTCTTTACAAAGAATTTTTCTTATTTTTATGACTGATTGATCAAGTAGCAATCACGCTTGACTCCTGTAGTAGGTATAGGAAATGGCGTGCAAAATCGACGATGAAAGGTTCCTGTCTGACGGCCGGTAAATCGAAGAGACTATAATACAAGAGTTTTTTCTCTCTGGAACTTTTTGGTATGGTGGGCGGATTGGGGGGGGGGGGGGAGGGGGCATTTTTTTTATATCTAATTATTAAGTACCGATATTTTGTATGTCCTTCACATACTCCAATTACGCTGGCAGACAAAAACTTGTGGTAAGCGCGCGGGAAGCGGAGATCGAAAAACAAAAATTTTTTTTTCAAACCCCAATTTCCGCACACCTACCGGAAATTTTTGTCTGCCAGCGTAATATATGGTAAAGTAAATAAATAAATAAATAATCAAACGAAAATTTTAAAGTTTTGACAGATTACTTAAAGAATTGTCAGCTTATGTAATATTTAATCGAACAGTCTCGTGATGGTTTATTTTGTAGGTTGCTGATCCATAATATCTCAAGTTCGAGGGTTCAAATCCTGTGGAGGCTTTCACTTGTTAATATTGTTTATTATTATATTGCTTTATTAATATTTAATTCTGTGTTATTAAAAATGTTTGTTTCGCGAAAATATTGCAGTCATTTGAAAGGATTAGTAGTAAAGATTTAGTTAAATTTATAAAAAAGACCGTAAAACTTCACTCAAATTACGAAAGTAAAATTGCCATTGTAACAAATGCCTGTATATGTACCAAAATTGTTAAAAAAATATCGAAAGTGAACCCATAAAAAAATTTGTTTTTGTGGTGCCAAAGTGGGCAGAAGAATGGGTCGGGTTACTTGGGCAGGTGTATGATTTTGCTTGTAACTTCAAAGTAGACTGCTAAAATCTTCTTTGGCATCAAAAAAATAAGGAATCTTTTGTGATCGGTCTAGTTATTTTTCTACATTCTTCTAAGCCTCCAGATGTCATTTTCATTTAAAAAAATAAACAATTGCTTTTTAAATCCTCTTCATTTTTAAATATTAAACTTAATTCCAATTTGCAGGTATAAATACAGTGATTCAAGTTGCTAAAATAAACGTAAATTCAAAAAAATATAAATATAGATAGGTAACATTTTCTTATACAAATAAAATATGTAATACCCCGAAAAGCTAGTCGAATTTAACCTGCTTAAAACTTTGATATAATAAGCAACCAACTAAAAGAAAAAAAAACTAAAACAATCAGTCACAAAATAAGGCACACAAAATAGGACGATTGGCTATCGTCACTGTCGAAATCCCTTTCTTACATGCCCACAAACCCAAAGCTGCATTCGACACAGGTAATCCATACATAACTGACCCAGTTTATTACGCAAACATAACATTTTTCTTCTGATTTTTCTTTGCTTTTCTAGTTAGAAGTTAGTTTATACCTGATGATCCTGGTTGTGGTCCAATTGTCTCTTTCAATTGTATGTTAATTTCTTCATCTGACTCCTCTGTTTCTTTCACTTTTCTGTTATCTTGCTGCACAAGTTCGAGTTCTTCCATTTCTATTAATGCAGTCTCTTGGTTCCCTGTTCCATCTTGTCGGGATCTACACGTTTACCACGTTCACGAAGAAGCTTTTCTCTTGCGGACCAACGCATTTCCTGTAAAAGATATATAATACTATTGTTCAGGGTTTGCTAACTCAGCTTCACGATTTGAAATCTTTTTCAAGGCTTCGTTGCGATCATGAGGACAGAGGCTAGTTGCGCGGAAGCATTAGATCATATTTTTTTTGTATCATTAGGACTTATCCCAGTCCACAGCGTTGCCAGCAGGTCAGTGAATTGTTCTTTCGGTGTAGATCTACTAGACCTGCTCTCTTTGCGCCATGTGTCTAAAATCTCCTGGCAATTTTTCTTTATCGGTGCAAAGATAGCCACATATAAGATGCTGCATCAAATGGGTGCTGTTTGGCGGAAGTGGGGTTAGATAGATATTGTTTTCTTCGCATGCTTGAATAACTGCAGGGGAGAAATGTGAAACTAAATTGTCTCCAATGATGATCTTCTGGTCTGGACTATCGATTTGCCTCAGATTTGGCAGCAAAATATCAAAGAACAACTTCTTCAAAAGTGCCATGTTAAACCAACCATTTTGGCTATGGGTGTAGACAGTTCCTTGTGGTCCTCCTTTTGTCCAATTTTCGTAAGAGTTGCCAGACTTGTAAACATCCATTGGAGGCAATATAACACCCGCTGCACTTCCGCACACCATTATACTTACAGCAGCTTTTGAATGCTGCTTCACTCTTTCGACTATTCTATTGCCTCTGGAGACAATTACTTTCGTTGCCCCGGGATCGTCTTGAATATTTGTCTAATCATAATTAAATATTAATTGAGGATCTGCGTCTCTTAAAACAGTTGCTATATTGGTAAAAAGATCGTGAATGGCTTGTGCACGTTTTATATATTCGAGGCTAAGCGGACACTTCAATTGTTTCGAGAAATTGAAAATTTTCGACAAAATCAGGTTCAGGTACATTGTTGGTAAATTCCTTCACATTACGACTCTGGTTTTCTACGTATTGTGGAGAACCTCCGCCTTCGTTAACGAAAAGCGCCAATTGCTGACCGTTGTCGAAGTGTGCGTTAATAAACGTTCTTCCTCTTGAGAAACTACAGTTGAATGACCAAATGCCTTGGTATACCTACCACGTAGCTTATTGTAAAGGGTTCCCCGAGGAATTTTGAACCGCCAACTCGTCAGGGCCTGGGTCATCCCCTTCTCTAATAATTGGGCTGGAAAATAGTTGGCGTATGTAAGCACCCCTCCATCTTTTTTGACAATTGCGAAGCATTTTTTTCAATGCCTTAGGCTTGTAGCAAAATAATGTCATTTTATAAAAAAATTTAAAAAAATTGAATAATGTCGTGTGAGCCAAAGTAACCCCAAACTCGTTTTACGGTATTTATGGTAATAAATTTACCTACAATAAAATATTATACTGAATAAGTTCCAAATCCACTAGATACGATTTTCTATTTATAGATAACTGCGGATAGAATTTATTAGACGAAATAGTTCAAAAATCCATCGTTTAAATATTATTTGTGGCTATTTTTGTGAGGTATAATAGATTTAAAATGAAATCTGATAGACTCGCATTTTTTACATAAATAGTAAAATTCATTTTGCTATTTTATTTTTATATTATAGGTAATAAATTTGTTTATTGAGAAATGGAAGAAAAATATTTGTATGATCGATATATTTGACACGTTCGTTTGCAGGATAAGTACCGAATTTCCCATTATTAAATTATCCCTACTAAAATAAGGTCTTAGGCGTAAAATAAGAAAAAGGTACCTGTAATCATTTATACAAGGTGTAAAAAAAAATTAGTCTTGTACCCACTACCAAACTACCAAAACATTTCATTAGGTAACTTTATACACTATTTTGTTGACAATCTATGCTTAACCGTTTAAAAATCTTGACCCTATATATTTTGTAGTGAATATTTGAAGCAAAAATTCCAGAGACCTGATGTAGAAAATAAGTATGGGGCGAAAGTTTTAAGCAGAAACGATTTTCTTTGTCTTTTTAACTTTACTCTGTTGGCCCTTTGACAAAGTTTTACGAATATGCAATTTTTGAACTATCTAACTAAAACAATAATAATCTAAATAAATATATTTCAAGAAAATGTTTCTCCGATAATAATGTACTATATTAGGTATATTGAGTAAAATAATTGTCCGTAATAATGTATTTATGCAGAATAAATACCTCTTCCATTAGAGGCTGGAATGTTGTTCGTAAAATGAGTTTTTGTAATGGAGAAGCTTGTTACCGGAACCATTTAGGCAACAACTATCGTCGAGTATCCCTTGAATTACACTGATAACATGTAATGGAGGCCGCGAGATGCTTCTAAATTCCGCTAAACCAGCTTATTTCCAACTGAAGCTTAGTGTTCCCTACCCAGTTTCTCTAATAAAGGCTCATGCAAATGAATGAGTCAAAGTTAAACGCACGAAAAACACCGAGGGGTGTTAAACTTCCTCACACCTTCATATGCAATCCAAGCCGTAGGCGAAGGCTTTCAACTACGTGATACTTTTACAAACTTTTTATATAACCTAAGTTTGCTGGAAAATGTAAAAAATATTTCTCATTCTTGTTTCCGTTCAACTGTAGAATATTTGACGTTTATTGTGTTTTATGGTAAAAGAAAATAACGCTTGAATATATAAATGTTACTTACTATTATATAATATATAGATATTAACATATTTTATAAATATAGAAGATATATGATCCTATTAACATAATATGGGTAATTTGGGTAATTACCTTTAATTCCTCAGAATATAAAATAAAATTGTTATGTTGAAAGACACTATAATGATTATACAGAGTGCGTAACGTAAAAATGTGTCCATATAGGTAACATTGCAACAAAGTGCCGAAAATGATACTATGGCACTCAACTGCTATGTTACCTTTCTACACACTGGAATTAAATTAATTTAGTATTATTTTCTTGAATTCGAAATAAATTGTTTCTCTCTACTCTCAGTTAAGGCATAGCCTAATTTCTTTAGGCTATGGTTAAGGTAAAATAGGTTTTATAGTATATAGGAAACAGTTCAAACTAGTAATAAATTTCCCTTTTCTGTTAAGTATACATGCATGATTTCTTAAATATATTTTACAGGTGATAATTTTCACCTTTGATGCGTTTCAATGTTAAGTATTAATTAAAATAATTTGTAACGGTGATGGTTATGCTGGATTTGCATAATATGATACCTATAATTAATAAATATGTTTTTACTAATCAACAGGAGGAACGTTTCAACAAATTATACAAATTATACGTGAATCTTTGTCTGTCACCATTAATGGTTTAGATAGAATAATTTAGATTTTATCTAACATGACCTTCGAAAAGATTAACTGTTGTTAAATAGCATGTCAAATATCACAACGAAATGGACCAAGTTCACATTGAAACATTTTAAAAATCAGGAAATATAGATTAGAAAAACAATTGTCTATGTATTCCTATGCAACGCATTTATTTGCATACTAAAAGTGACTGGTGGTTTACATTTTCGAATTAATCCTGTTTAATTATCACACTGACTGAATAATCAAAGTATCTACTTATATGGCGAATTGTAAATGCACGATCATATTTAAACAACCAATCTTGGCATAAAACCCATTGGCTTTTTATTTCTCACGTATAACATTTTTCATACGATGATTGGTTTTTTAATTATTTCGCGGCAGTTTTAATTTTGCCCCGAAATTTTTTTGTCTTTCATTATTTATTTCTCGTATTCGCAATTTTGGCAAATGCCGCAAAGTAATTAAAAAACCATTCATCGTATGAAAAAAGTCCACATGGACAAAGTTGTAGTACTTTAGAAGATCTTTAAAATGCTTCTTTTAATTTCTTTTGAGCTTGAACAGCTGCCGCGATATTCGAATAAATCCATTAGCGTCTCATTTTCCAATATGGCGCGAACTCCACGAAATCTGCACGACAACTCACCATTACACTTACCAATAGCCCCCCTACAAGAACTGAACGTATCGCCTACTGACTGAAGTAGTAATATATGTTCGCCATTTCTTATAGCTGCTCCAAAAAGCAGTAATTAGTTTGTAATAATTCTGGATGAAAAATTACATTAAGCAAATTTAATAATCGCTCAGATTGCATTAATTTGCGATAAGTTTAAAGCATTTAAAGTTATTTTTTTTAATATTATATCAAAAATGAAATTTGGTCAATGAAGTTGAGTTATTTTTAAATGGCGAAGTTGACAATAAATTATCGGTCCAGAATTCTTATATATGTATACGCACGGCTTCTGTTGTCTAGGATACATTTTAAACAGTAGTATAGTGAGGTTGTAAAAGAACCGCGAATGACGTCAGCATATCTGAGTTCGAGCTGAAATTGACGATGTCTTAGATTGTATTGTGTGTGTCTCCTGGTTGAGTGGTATAATGGCTGACGTTAATATAAATAAGGTGTTAAAAAATAAAATAACTGGTTAGCTCTTAATTTAACGAAACCTACAATATTGGTGTAAGTATTTATTTGATTATAGGTACTTAATATGAAATTAAAAATAGATACCGATATCTCACTAATCCCTTTTACTGTGACTTAGCATTTAAATTCCCGCAACACTTTTCAGGATATACTTAGTATCATAAACCTTATTCACCTGATGAATAAATATAGCGGTCAAGGATATTCAGATGTTGGTTATTATATGTCCTTTACAATGAGCAACGTATTGGTCGAGGCTCCACCTGTTGAAGTGTAAAATTCTCGTTTACTGCTTATATACTCTCTCTATATCTTCTCTTTCTCTACATCTCACTTTCTCTTGCTCATTGAGTTGTAGGATAACACAATTATTTTGCATTACCTAATGCAATATGATTTTGGAAGTGTAGCATATTTGAGATAATACAAATGTATTTTTAGAAACAAACATAGTTCAGGTTCTTATTATTATTATTATTATTATTTTCATTATTATTCTATTATTAAAATGTATATATAGACTGTTCACCGGCCCATTGTTTGATAAAATCTTTCCATTTCTTCCTGTCCTTTACTCACGTCCACCAGTTCATGCATTGTTTTTCCTTTATATCCCCCAAAACAGCCTCGTTCCATTTCCTCTTGGGTTTGCCTCTCTTTTTTTTTCCTTCTCGTATTTTCCAGCCTACGTACTTTACACTTATGTCGTCTTTCATTCTTTCGAGATGATCTAGCCACTGTAGTTGATGGGCTTTAATAACTTTTGTTACTTCTGCGTTGGTTCTTTCTTCCCAAATGTCTTCAACCTTCTTTCCATCGAATATTTTTCGTAAAACCTCCCGTTCCCACGCTTCTAACTATAATTGCACTGTTTTATTCATTTTACATGTCTCACTGCCATATGACAGTGTTGGTCTTAAGATAGTCTTGTATAATCCTTATATTTGCTCTCCGCGATAGATCCTTCGACATAAAGATTCTGTTGATTCTTCCTGCGCATCTATTACTTTTTGCTCTTCTCGCGTTCATTTCCATTTCCTCTCTGCACTTGTTATCATTTAGGGTTCCTAGATAGACCTAGTCTTCCACTTCTTCAATTTCCAGCATATCGCCGTTCTCTGTTTGTACCCTAAGTGCTTTCCTATTGCCGCTCCTAGCTTGTTTTTAAGTTCCATGTTTGTTCGTATTAACTTGGAGGCCCTTCTATTTGCTGCTACTACCAACTTGATTACTATTTCTTCTAACTCCTTTATGACTCAGCGCTATTATCAGTACGTCATCTGCATATGCAAGGCATTGAAGCCTCTTATAGGGTACCTTTTCTCTTTAGTGCTTTTTCCAGGACCACATTAAATAGTGTAGTCCATAGTGGGTCGCCTTATTTCACTCCTGATTTCATATCGAACACGTTCGATACTTTTCTGTTGACACCTTTACCGCACTTGTTGTTTCGCGTAATGTCATTACAACTAGCCTTATTAGCTTTCTTGGAATATATAGTTCTTTCATTGCTTTAACCAGTTTATTTCTATTTACAGTGTCATAGGTTGCCTTAAAGTCTATAAATAACAAGTGTATCGGGATCTTATACTCTTAATATCCAGTAGGGATTTGCTTCAGCATAGATATATGGTGTATCATAGCTCTGTTTTTCTTATATCCCGCTTGGCACTCGCCTAGCACCTCATTCGTATAAGGTTCTAACCTTTGTTTTACTAGCGCCGCCAGAACCTTGTAAACTACATCTAACAGAGCTACTCCTCTGATTTTTTTTTTTTTAAATCGGGACAATGATTGCTTTTGTCCAATGGTGCAGCATAGCTTCAGTATCCCAGATTTCATTAACCAGTTTATAAATGTTATACTCTCCTGGACGATTATTATTTTTCAATGATAATATGATTTCTTTTACTCCCTCTTCCAACGGGTCTGGCGTATCCTCCTCGTTTTCCCTCCTTTTTTCGTAATATTCCAGCTCTTCTTCTATTCTTGTGTTTAATAATTCCGCAAAGTATTGTTTCATCTCCCAGTAAGTTCCCATCCTCATCTGTGTAGAAGACTACTCGACTTTGGTATCTCCTCCTGAGATCCTTTACGTCCTTATAGAATGTTTATTTCCTGTTTCTGATATTTTTCTTCTGCATTTTTCAATTCTTCTTCCAAAAATTTTCTTTTCAGTGTTCTATAGATACATTCTCTCTTCCTCTGTTCGAGATATTTACTTTTATCCTTTTCTGTTTGTGTCTGCAGCCGTGGTTTAATTTTCAGTTCATTTTTACATTCCTCATTCATTCATCCCTTTTTTTATATGCCTGTTATTTGTCGTTAAATTATTTTTGGTCTCTACCTTCATGGCGCTTTCCATTTTATTCCACCTTTCTTCTATTTTATCTCTATGTCGAGATTGTCGAGTGCTATTATTATTATTATAAAAAGATAGATATAATTAGGAGGTTGTCTCAATTAGCCACAACAGAATAGTTAACAACAAATTCACAGTCCAGAAATAAATAATAAGTAACTATTTTTGATTAGTAGTGCAAAATGCTATTAAGTACCTATCATGAATTACTATCAGAGTCAAAAATTTACTTACACTTACGAGAATGCCCTATATAAATACTAATTGCACAGTCAAATATCCTTATGAAAAGTTTTATATGTAAAAATGTACGAAAAAATAAAAGCACTTTTTTTATTATTTACAGAATTTCTAAATTATAATAACAATAGTAATTAGGTACCTGTGGTGTATTTATTTATTTATTAGATGTGTAAATAAAGAAAAATAATCCCAGAAGTATCTTAAAGATAAGTGTATATCAATAATCATTGTTGTTTGTTGTTTTAACCCATCATTACTGTTTATAGGAAAACTTTTTGGAAATCAATGAGGTGAAATGAAAACTTAAATTATATATGTTGATAACGAATTTAATATATATTCCTTTTTATACTATTTTACCAAAATATGAATTATGGATTCATCAGTATTAAAAAACAAATATAAAACCAGTTCCTACAGAATTTGTGATTTTTTTATTTGAGAAATAGACATCAGAATATCTGGAGCATATTCAGAATACAAAAATACGCTTTAAATCCCTTTTCCTTAACGTCTATATTTCATTTTAAGTACGGTAGATAAGAAATAAGACGAAAACAAACTCAAGCTTTATGATATTATCCCACTATATACTTTTCACGGAACTACAAACTTTCCGATGATATCTACACTTTACAGAGGAAATGGTGTTTATCCACGCCATTTCTAAAACGGCCAAACCTGCTCCTGCATCAGAATTCGTTATCACTTCACTACTTGTATTAGCCGTTTACTATGAAATGCACTTCTGCATATAACACAAACCTAAGTAAACTATATTTTACTCTGATAACGACCTCGCTCACCTGTGTTTTTAAATTAGGTCTGGTAACTATCATTTAAATTTTTACACACATAATAAAATTTACACTTTATTTCGTTTGATAATTTAATCGTGAAGGTAGGTAAAATAAAATCGTTTGTTAAAGGCGAATTGTACTATTTATTACGAATTAGTTTGGATTTACAGCTTATCTGTAGCAGCGTGTAGTGTTAATTCACAATTTATATAAATAACTGCATATCATGTTTATAAGTTTATATATTAGTAAATAGTTTAATAACATACTTTAACCCAAGGCGACAGGATGACCAAACAGTGTACCGTCAAATTGACATAAAACTATTTAATGTAATATCACAATTTATGTAAGTATGGAAAAGGCAACATTCCTTCAGCTAAAAATTCTAAACAAATATTGGTAAATTTCTATCAATCGCCGTTCAAGTTTTCTACGAAGGCAACCTTCTGCAGTTTAGGAAAATTTTTTGTAAAGGTGATTTAAATATAACCCAACAGTTTATACTGGAATACGAACCACTTCTCTCGATTTGTAATGAAAAATTTTGATAGGTTTGCCTTGCAAGAATGATACACTAAAGATAACTAGCGCATCCTATGATCCAGATAGATCGGTTTCGAATTTAGGAGAATATCAAACCAGATTTTGAAATAAACTTCTATACTCGCCTGTACCATCTTTTACTTTTACTTCTCTCCTGAGTGAAATTGAACACATAGGTGGAAATTATAGAACCTACTGATAATGCCAGGGTTTGCTAGTAAATTCGTACTGGACTGGTATAATATGTGTTTGTTTAAAGTGGAAAATAGTTAAATATTTAGTAGGCAAGTAATGTTCATAAATGTCCAGTTACCAGTAACTTTGTTAAGTTTTTTGGGTGAAAAATCTAACATTCTCAAAGACATTCACGGAAACGCATTGTTTAACCATATATGTATGCGGTGGTATCAATGGAAACCGTACTCATATTCTAAAGTATTATATATTTATATTTTTTAATAAAACGTAAAAGAATTGCAGTTATCTGGGAATTTTTGTGATGTAAAGGTTGATTGTTGGACTGGATTAAATGCAATACACAATGAATATTTTCAATTCAATGATTGTATTCGCGTTGTTCAGTTTGCTTCGCTTTGAATAATAAAATAGTACAATAATAGTTAACAAAAAATTAAAACGTGCAAACATATATGAAATATCGTCATGTTTTTGCATGAGTATTGCCTGTAATGCAATTATAAGGTGCTTAATTTTATTCACTCTTCATTGTTTAGTTTTAATATTTATGAAAATCGTGTTGGAATAAATAGTAGAGTTGTGAGTCACAGGGCTCTTAAACTTATTTTTTATTTATATACGTAACTATAAAAAAATTAATTGTACAAAATATTTAGAAAATTGCATAAGTTATTCATTGTATATTCCACAATTTTCAAATAATCCGTCATTACTCTTTTGAGAGAATCATAACGTCTATTTTATTTAAATTTCTGTTAAGTTAAAGTTAAATTAAAAACGTATTAAAATATTTGTTGTTTCGAACAATTTACATTTCATCTAAAAACTTGAGTAGCTAATCGCCACTTATTGTCAAAACTAATAATGTTTATAATTAAATTGATGTAAGTATTTATAAATTATCGCATCCGTTAATAAATTTTTAAATCATTGTTTTGGTTTTAGTGCATAATAAATAGTTTTAGCAAAATGATATATCTCGCGCATCAAACCATTTTTTAGAAATAATGTCTGTTCTGTAAATTTCTTTTAAATTTATTTATTGTTTATTGCATAGACAAAATTTTTTTATTTCAAAAGCTACTACATTTTCTTAAGGTTCACTACCATCACTGACCGTATATTAAAATTTAAAAAACTTAGGTATTACTTAAATAGGGACTTAATTTAGTTCCAACTCATTACAGTAATTTACTCGGTTAGTGCAAGATATACAAACTAATTCCAATATACCTGCTGACGAAATTGTCTTTATCTGAATGTTAAAGTAAAAGAAAGGTGCGTCATTATTTTGGTAATTCACCGACAGAGTAATTTACACCTAACACGCACATAAAGTAACATTCCTATTTTGTGGCTGGCACTTCCTTTCCTAAATAGCGATTCTTTTTAAAATTATCTGAAATACAAGACAAAAGAGCGTTTGTGCATCTATAACTTTAACATCACACCATATCATACCGTATCATAAGAATTGACTACTTCATTTTTTTCGCCAATATTGAGATGATATTCTTGATACCATTCTTTCATTCAACTTTTGAAGATATTAATTAGTAGATTTATTTTGATCTATACTTAATGTATGATTAAATCAGTTCTGGTAAATTGAGTAAATAGGGCAGTTGTTGGTATTTTCTGAAAGAGACTATTTTGTTTATTTCAAAAATGTACCTTTGAATTTTGAAAAAATAATTGTTTAAGACTACTACAACGAATTTACCATTATAAATCACATATATAAAATGCACATATTTTTTGTTTGTTTCGCTTTATGTGCTCTTTAGAAAATAATTTAGTGAAATTTAGATTTTATTTGTAAAGAAAGTGCAATTTCTTGGTTCAAAGTTAAGGCTTTCAATAATTATTAACTCGAAATTTCTCATGCAATCATACAATTTATGATACATTTTTGGAATCAGATAAATACTCTTTCAGAAAATATGGAAAACTACCCTTATTGCCATTTAAGAAAATAACCTCAACATCTATTATTTATATTGGATCAAGAGCAAGAAAATTGAAAGTTATGCACAAATTACACCCTCCAAGTTTGTTTTGTTTTTTGTTTTCAACTTTTGATTTCTCGATGGCCGATATTTGAATCACACTGCATATTAAAATTTAGTACACCACCGTAAAAAGATGTGAAAACCTAGACATTATTAGTGGGAAGTATTTATTTTTGCTAACTTCTATTAATGGATAAGTTTTCTCCGCCGTCAGTGATTTGCAGGTTTACCCCTTTCGTAATTTAAATGGTTTCGAACATTGAGCAACAGAAACAATTTAGATGTGCCCGCACCCGTGATGGAAGCAATATCAATACTCTTACCAAGCCTTAAACGAGTTTCAAGCTTGTTTTCTTGTTTTATATTCTAAATGATTTCAAATTTTTGTGATTTTTACTAGGTATACATATAAAAGATGTTTTGTAGTCATAAAAAAAATTATGTAAACAGCTATTTAAAGAAAAAGTAACAAAATATTTTAATTTTTTTACTATATGAAGTTCGTTAGTTTTTTTTACAAATTCTTCTAAGAAAATTATATCTGTTAGTTCCATATACAATATGTGGTTCAATAAAAAAAAATACTAATCCCTATCTACATATGAATACATATTTTCATTTCCGTCATAATAATTGACGATTAATTTTTTGCAGGACACGTAGATACCTGTACTTTCCCGAACTTCTTCATACAAAATTATTGGTCATTTACACTTTTCTGTCAAACATTCGGATCAATTATTAAAATATTTTTTCGTCTGTTTTAGTTTTTTTGATATTTCCATTTCTTTAAAAATAATTTAAAGAAATTACAAGAATATTATTTATAAATGACTTTATTTAGTTTTCATAAAAGCATAATAACAAAATTGGAAATAAAATTTAATCACCATATGACATCCATATCAAAGTCAGATTGAAGACTAGCTTATGTTAATTTTTTGATGTCGAGAAAAGAAGCATCAGTATAAATATATCAAATTGGATATTTTTGTTATTATTGTGTTAGGTAAACCACAAAGGGATAGGCGTCATTAATTAACAAAGTGAGTATTTGTAATGGTTTCAAAGAAAAAAGTTTGTTAACGTTATCAGACTTAAATTAAATTATAGTTAATTTTTTTACATTATTTCGAGTGGACTGAAGGCTGTTAATCCCCGAATGTAATTCAACGTTTTATCCACATCCACGGCCAAATTAGGAGCGTGAAAGCCGTATGAGAACAGGTGAAAAATTCTGATTTTGGAAAACGTCAGATTTGACAAGATTATTTTGACTAAGAATCTTCTGATTTTGAGCAAAAAAATAGAAGCGTGATATTATGAATTCTAATCCACTAGTGTATTATAGGACCTTTAATCCACGGAAAACAGACGTATTAAACCTTCCTAATATACCTAGTGGTCGTGGATAAAATTATTTTTTCATCTTCCCAATAATTAATATAATTTATATTTCTACATAAGTGAATCATTAAATTGTACTATCCTCCTGATGATTTCCAATAAGAATGAAAGAGCATGTACCTACATCTTGGGGATATCGTTTTTTTAACTGATAACTGTAATGAATGAATTTTATGGCGAGTTAATAATATTATTATGTTTGCATGAAACCTAAATAAAATCTTTTTTAATACAAGAGAATTGTAACAATAATATTTTTGTACCTTTAGAAGCATTTGAATTGCTGTCAAGGGTTTGTGTAGGTACTCCAATTTTATTTCATGTTATAGAACTAATTGTTTGGGTTTAAGAAAAGTGGAAAATAGAAAATAAAAAATAGAAAATAAAATCAAGCAAGAAATAAAATATTCAGCGGCTCCTGTCCCGGAAATGAAAACAAATGAGAAAAAAAAATTGTAAAATATGAATATTCTTAATAAAATGTTTGAAGAATAACGATTATTTAAGTTACTGAGGAAACACTTTGTGTAAGTCTTATATTATATGCTATAAGGTCATTAATATGTAATAATTAGATCATGCTATAATTTTAATAATATAACATTTTAAAAGTAAAACAATTCAGGAATTTGCAAAGAAAATAAAGTTTTAGTTATGTAAAGCAAGAAAGTTATAAATTTATCGGAACATTTTATCTGATTTTCGATCTTTGTTTATAAATTTCGCATTTCATGTTTATTTTCCCGTTATTTAAGATAAGTTCCATGCTTAACATCAATTTCAATTTTTTATTTTACTCACAACTAATGATGTGACAAAAACATATGTGTTTATTAAACTGACATAAAGCTGCTGTTATGTTCATAATATTGAAAGTATTAAATCGTTCATTATGGAATTATTAGAGATACACAAAATAAAATAACAAAGATTAGTTGAGATATATATTTCAAATAGCTTTTGAAGAAAAAATTTACGTTACATAAATGATAAACTTATAAATATTTAAATATCTGTTAGGTAACTCAATTACAATTAATTATTTTTTCCTTGGGGATCTTTAAGGTACCTTTATTTTAATTATTTTATTTATTATTTTTTCGTAGTTTATTTGTTTAAAATCCATTATAATATGAGACAGTTCGCCGGGATAACTTTTCAGAATTTTAACTGAGACAGCAAAAGACAGAACCATTTATTGCAACAGTAATTATTATAATTATAACGTAATAAAAAATAATTTTAGTCATATTACAGGCAACAACAAAATTATAAATCACACTTAATTAAAAAAAAAAAAACAAACAAGTATGTGTGATTCAGATTAAAAACTAAACTTTTGTAAAAAACAACAATAAAAATTTATGACAATTTTTCTTTGCTTGTCAACATAAATAATTAATATTTATTTGCGAAATAAAAAAATATATTGGTTAAGTATTTTAATTTTTATAATATGAAATTTTATTCCTAAAAAATATTATCTTAACCGCTTTCAGAGTCATCAGATTCCCTTGTAAATCTAAGAGTTTCTAAAAGAGATGAGTATTGTCGAGTCCGAGCTACATCAAGGGACCGACAGATTTTACTCGTATTTACTCAGCTACCACGTTGTATAGATTTTAATTAATTTTCGCCCTTAATTTCACTAACATTGCCTAACTCATCGCCTCATATTTATTGACCATTTTTACATAACCATTGAACTTGGTAAATCTTTAACAAATATCTTTAATTATTTCGAAGCATTTCATGTTGACAAATAGATAGACACTTTTTAAAAACAGGTTTTTTGGACTCGGTATGAAATTTATAATTTCGTTTAAAATTAATTTTATAACTTATTCACAACCCTTCTCAACTCTCTTAATTATCGATCGATGCTTCGCAAGTACGAACTTATATATTTACATAAATACCACGTTTTATTTATTTTCACCTATCACAAACTTTTTGAAAACCATATCCTAACTTCAATTATTTCTTTTATTTGCCTTTCCACAAATATTTATTAGGTATATAAGAAAGTAAACCGAATATTGCAAAAGAATTTAATGCGCCCTTGGCACTAACGGAGTATCTCCAAAAAAGTTATGGCATTATCTGTACGTTAATAACTCATTAAATGATGTCAAGTTAATTGGTAAAATTAACGACGAATTAACCGTTTGTTTCTTCGGTATTAAACATCAACGTCGGTTTCACTGTAAACAACCACGATCAAATTTGAATTGTTTTAATGATAGTTTATCTATCACCAAAATCTATGATCTATGATTAATACAAGAATGTTTAGTTAAAGAGGGAAAACATGGACAACTTCAAGTCCTTAATTTATATTCATCAAGGCTCCTTCGGACAGTCTGTGTATGCATGTCCAGTAGTTTTAAGTCAATGACTAAGTATTGATTTGGATGCTCGTATAAGTGGAATTTCATTTACATTGATGACCTAGTATTGGTTAAATAATATTTACTTAAA
Organism: Rhagium mordax; assembly: GCA_963680705.1. Lineage (NCBI taxonomy): Eukaryota > Metazoa > Arthropoda > Insecta > Coleoptera > Cerambycidae > Rhagium > Rhagium mordax. The sequence goes on along the minus strand of OY796659.1, from coordinate 19,631,751 downwards.
ATTGAAAAGCAATGGATGAAATATTTTCTCCTTTTTGGCAACAATAATAATACATTTTCCATCATAGCTATGCTTGATATAACTGATAGTCACAGGGTTTGTCTACATTTGTCGGAAAAGCAAGTTAATTATTTATTTACACTTCTGTTGAAATAAAGTCTTGTGTTTTCTCTTAAGGAATAAAAGATATACAGATATCTTGAAGGTACATTAAAATAGAATTTCGTTTTTTATTGAATATGCCCACGTGAGAAATCATGGTAAATGCGGGCAATGATGTAAGAAAAAGCGTTTATTTTTATTTTTATTTTATTTTCGTAATTACTTAAAGAGAGTCGATGCAGTTTCATATCCATCCAAGTCAAAGCACAAATCACAAATGAATTTTTTATTTATTACAATAATTTATTCCACGATAAAACAGTATAATTATTTATTACCTAAATTTCTATTTCATATTCCAGTCTTCACTTGTTGTTGACTTTAAATACTGACTTGTCATGAATGGCGTGATGTGTGCCCCATGTACTCCTTCTGTTTGTTGACTTATTTCTTTTTTTATTTTAGTTGCGATATGCATTATACAACTTGTGGATGAATGGACGCTGTCCAAACAGGGTTACGAAATATTTATTTGCAGCAGATTTCTGATTTTTGCAAGGAATTTTAACGTAGAAGCTCAGTTCCGTATTTTGGAGGCCACCAATGGGAATTTTTAGAGAAATTGTTATGACAATAATACTTTACCATCACTATTCGTTAAAATAAGTTACAATTATAATTAAAATAATTTTATACAATTTTATTTTTTGTCTACGTGTAAACTGGTTATATACTTCTACACATAAGAACATTATTCTTAAGTATAAAACATTATATCGTTATATAATAAGCATGCCTACAATTGTAGGCTGTCTGAAGAATTAGAAGATATAAATTATTATGCTCGTAAAAGTTATTTTTAAAAGTTTTGAAATAACATGGTGATATAAATTAAATCTGCTAAAATCTATAAATTATTCGCGTTAACTCTTATGAAAATACACATAACAAACACATTTAGATCATTAACATATTACCTTTTTCTTATTTTTTTTACGATATCTTTCAACATAAAACTATTATTGATTTAATATTATCACTAACACCATTAAAACATTAATCTGTAGTAAATACCTACACATAATTTTAATATTGTATGAATTTATTTTTGTACATTAAATTTTAATCAAAAACAAATACATGCGTTGAATGCTGTCATAATCTAGTTAGCGATATTATGTTAAATTTGTTATTGTCTACAGATATATTAAAATTTGTAGCATTGTTAATAATAATTATTATTTTTACATTCTCCAAACCCTGTTTACGTACACATATTATTTCATATTTCTCATATTCCTATAAAATAGATTTTGCCGTAATATCCTAGAAGGCAGAAGATCCTAGCGATCTCAGTAGTATATATAAGGTCACGATCGCAATTTTCTGGAATGTGTATTGGAGAATTTCGATGTCACCAAATATTGTACGTGATGGGAAGACAAGAATCTCTTGGCGATATTAAACAATAGAAAATCGTTTCCTTGTGTTAAATATGGAATGTTCAATATCCAAACGTAAGTGCTGTCCATGTTTAGATATATTATATTAATTGCAAGGCTAAATGAGAACAATAAGATAAAATAATATTTCCAACTGAATAATATTTATATTATGAGAAAAATTATTTTAAACTCAAATCTTATTCTAACAGAAGCAAATATCATAATCTTTAATTTAATATATTTACACAAACTGCATTTCTTGCGCGGTTCATACATTTTTCTGATTTTGCCCAAAAAAAAAATTTTTGTTACCTTTGAGTAGATAAAATTGTGAATTTCATGAATCGTATTGAAAATCAAGTAGGTGTGTTTGTCAAATTTCGTGATACAGAATCGTCAAGTTTTGGATTTGAGTTTCGTAAGAACTGAAAATATTCAAACAAATGTTTAAATCTTGTTTTAATATATTAAGTAATATCGAAGAGGCTGCGAAAAATGCGTCTATTATTCGAGAAACGTATCATACATATTTGTAATTAATTAAAAGTTATTTTTTTTCTTTTCGTAACTGGTGTGGAATGAAAATTTTCATACCAGTTGTAAGAATTTCGTTTCCTAATCAGTTACGAAACAATTGACAATTGAAATTTAAAGAACGAATAAAATATAATACACTTTAAATGTCAAAATCAGAAAAAATGTATTTGCATTTTATATTTTTTTCATTTAAAAATCGAAAACTAAAAATAAGAGAGAGAAGTGCCTTTTCTTTCCTTATCTTTTTTAAACTGAAAAGCTGTTAAATTCAAATTTCATGATACCATTAAGCTTAAATTAAAATACAGTACTGCGGTTGTACATCATCTTTCTTTTGATTATTAAAAGAACCTGTAGCAGGAAAATCATATGATCTATACACCTTCTACATCAATCTTCTCTCTGTGTGATTTCAGATTGTTTTAAACCAAATTACACAGACAAAGCTGCTAAAAGTAAAAGGAATCACAACAGAATAATAGAAATATTCACCTCACAATTATTGTCAACAAATCGTCATGCTAGTATTCTTTTGCTCTATATCCATTTTTTGCGGCTATGGACCTTTTTACATATCCGGAAAGCTTAAAATGCACTTGGCCTAAATCCACTGTCATCTTAGCAATTATATTCGATATAAAGTGGTTTTTCAGTAAATTCTTGCTCTATATCCTAAAAATTGATCATGCGGAGAGTGTTTTTGGCACTATATCAACGTAGAGTACCTTTTAGCCTATATCCATTTCTTATAGTGCGTAAAATGCTCTATATCCCAAAGGTTTACTCAATGCTTTTGCATTAGTTTTGACCTATATCCATAATAATATAAGCAGTTGCCCTAACTCTCTAAAAAAATTGTTATAATGCAGTTATCCTGTTTCCATTCGAGAATACATTTGACCCATATCACGCAAAAAACCCGTGTTCTATTTGCGCTATATCCTACGAAAGTGTTACATTTGTCCTATATCCTATGTGAAATTTGCAACATGGCTTAATATTAGGCTCCTTGGCCTATATCCAAAATAGGTTTTTGTAGATTTCTTCGTTATTTTAAAAAATAATTAAGAACTTAGCATATTTTTAAGTGTCTAAAGCAGTATTTAACCATTATGAAGCAAAAAAATGGTAAAAAAAGCAATAATTGTAAGTTGGCAAATAAAAAAATCTTTAACCTCAATTATCTCAAAACATGATTTTGGCTCATAGGTCAAAAGAATACTAGCATGACGAAATATTAGATTATAAATGACTTTATTTAGGCTTTATACAAGCATAATAACAAAAAACATATCCAATTTGATAACTCACATTGATGTTTCATCTCTAAACATACAATTATTAAGTTTATTGGATCTTCTTTAATGCATGATAAAAATTGGATTAAAAATTACAAAATTCAAAACGTCTAAAAATAAATTATTATAAAAAAAATTTTTTCTTACTCACCACAAAATTCATTCATTATGGTCACCAACCAAAAACGATGTCCCCAAGAAGATGTACATATTCTTTCGCCGTTATTTCAACTCCTCAGGGAGACCAGACCGCGTCAAAATCATTAAAGAAGATCCAATAAACTTAATATATAATTGTATGTTTAGAGATGAAACATAAATGTGAGTATATCAAATTTTAATATGTTTTTTGTTATTATGCTTGTATAAAGCCTAAATAAAGTCATTTATAAACAATGCATAACAAGCAAAGAAAGAGAATTGTAAAAAAAAATATTTGATGATTTGCTTAGTGACGTTACAAAATTTCTAGGAGGTTTCTTTGATCGATCATCGCGAAGTGAGCTCTGTTGAGTCTAGCTGTTCTATGTATGTGTTTATCAGTAGGCGTGGCTTCGCTTCATCGACGTTGCGTGGTGGGTCATGGGTAACTATTGAGATTTACGTCTTGGTTCCGCATCCGCCAATGTCCCCTGGCTAGTCATAGTTCCCCGTTATCGATTTATTGGTGAATCATGTTGTTGCTCACATTTTATCCAGTATCCAATTTCCTTTAAATGTTGCCAATTGCAGATATAGTGACATTTTTATTTTTTGTGTCACAGGCTTTAGTCTATGTAAACTTGTCCACATGAATAAGGAATAATTTGTATATACTATTGGTGAAGTTTCTTTGGCTACTTCTATTTGAGAAACATTTGCCTGACTTTCTATATCACATTGCAGATCTGAAATGTTTTGTTTTCGTCACCATTTTTTAAGTTATCAATAGTAACCCCTGGATAATTCTAGAATTTTGTGTGAGAGGCGACATTCTACCTCGCATTCTACAGTTTACATTAGAGTCCGAACCACATCTAGGACATCGACAGTTCTCTTTCCATCTAATTCCAAAGCAAATCAGAAATAATTTTTTAGTTGCCTCAGGATTCGAATCGTTGATCTTTCGTACCATAAATTTCATCTTCCACTAAGATGAAACGGATGTTTTCTCTCTCAAATAAGAGTGCAGTAATTCGAGAATTGCCTTGAATTTAAGGATAAAAACTTACGTAGGTGAAGTAGATACGAATTTTACTTATGGGGCGTAGGTCTAATGGCAGGCGTAATTTCAATATATTGTCAAATAATTTAATGAATTATCAGTAGGAAAACCCAAATTAACATTACTCACTTTTACAACAATGTTTGCGTCTGCACCAACAGGTTACTTGTATAATAATTTATTTATTTATTTATTTGATTTATTTATTCAATTACCCAACAGAAAAAAATCCAATTACAGGATAACTTATAAAAAAAAAATTGAATAAAATTTTGCCAAAATTAATGTAAATGTAGACATATAATATTAATAATAAAATTAAAAATAAAATATAGCAATATTGCACAAAGAAAAAAACAACAAATTTTATCAAAATTAATGTAATATAATGTATAATGAAAGATATTGAATAAAATCTTTCTACCATATTCATTTGACGCAATCCACTTTAAATAGAAAATTCATATATTAAACTATTTTTTCTACTCATACATATGAAAATAGCAATTTTTCCACTGCCTACTCTATGCGAAAGTGACATTTTTTTACTCTAGAGACGAAAGTTATTTGCTTCTCTAGAAGTGAAAATGAAAGTGTCAAATTTATATTACCTACCATAGCAATGACTAAACAATCAATTGATAATTTACATTGTGACGGTTGGTTTATAATTTATTAACATTTTATATGTATTTTCCAAATGACTGGTAAATTTTAATCCAATATTAATTGCAATATCGTAGAAAAAATAGCATTTCCTTCTCGAGAATTTTCGTTCGTAAAAATTAGCCAACTCGCTACGCTCGTGGGCAAAACGGTATTTTCATCTCTTGTAAAATATACTATAATATGTATAGTCATTTTCAAGTAATCTCTATGCAACAATTATATCACATCATATGTAATTAAAAAGCCCATATGTATTTTTTGGTCAATGATGGTGCATTTATGTAATAATAAATCCCAAAAAAGACTTAATGGGTTTATCGTCCATTATAACCGAGACACAGGGTGTTTGATCAGTTTTGCCTATTTCTTTCTTGATTGATAACTAACAAACCACCCTGTATATCTTTTTGACATTTGGCACACGTATTCTACAAAATTTGGCAAATCCACTAAGATATTAAAAATAAAGAAAATTCAGATCCGGCTTGACAACAAATTTAGAAAATCTTCCAACCTCAAAACAACACCCTGTATATGTGATTTAAAAAAATTTGTTTCCATATTTTGAAAGACCGATGAACACTGAATTCAACTATGTACTTTTTATTTTCCCACAGAAAATTTTACTACTTAAATTTTTGGGGTACACAATTAAATGAAACCGATTTTCAATAATTTTATTATATATGTTATAATTAATGAGGATTACTTCTTATGTATTTTCTAAATCCTACGTATATGTATTTGTATACCTCTAGACTATTAGAAAATTAATTTAATTACAGGTCCGTATTTAGGACAAGAACAACTAATAAGAACACCAATAACTAAAAAAAGGAATACTACGAAAAAACTACAACGATTGCTCAAAATGACCTCCACTTTATTGGAAGAATTTTTTTGCCCTTTTTTAATATTGTTAGCAGATTTTCTAATCACATCCGGATTATTTCTCATGTCTTCACATGCATTCTCTATCCTTTGAATAAGTTCTGCCATACCTACTATTTATGTCAGTGGAATGTACTTTGGATTTTAGATATCGCCAAATGTGGTAATATGTGGTAGGTAATCCAAAGGATTAAAGTCGGGTGATCTTGGAGGCCATTCATTAGAATTACCTTTACCTCTACCTATTCACGTATTTGGGAAGTTTTCGTCTAAAAGTTGTTTAACAATAAGCCTATATAATGTGGTTGAGCCATGGTAAAAATGTATTCCGGCTACAATTGCACCTGCATTATTTAAGAACAGTTGCAAAATATTCTGAAGAAAATTCAAATAGACTTCGCAGTATTATGAGGGAAAATATGTGATCCGATTAACTTATTGTCAAAGATGCCGCACCAAACGTTTAACGAAAATTTCTGTTGTGAATGGGCCTTCCTTGTAGCAAATGGTTTCTTCCGTCCAAATATGGAGGTCATTTTGAGCAATTGTAGTTTTTTTCGTAGTAATTCGGTTTTTATTTCTTTTCTTTAGTTATAAAAAAATACAATGTTAATTAAAAATTTTAGTGGGAAAATTTTCTGTGGGAAAATAAAAAGTACATGGTTGAATTCAGTTTTCGTAGCTCTTACAAAATATGGAAACAAATTTTTAAAATTCTCTCAATTTTCTTTATTTTTAATGTCTTAGTGTAAAATGCCAAATTATGCAGAAAACGTCTGCCAAATGTCAAAAATATATACAGGGTGGTTTGTTAGTTATCAATCAAGAAAGAAATAGGTAAAATTGATAAAACACCCTGTATCTCAGTTATAAAGGGCTGCAGACCCATAAAGTATGGATTATTAAATTTAGAACCACCTCGGTGACCTTTATCCACAGTTAACGTTTGTCCCTCTCCCAATGAAACACCCTGTATATTACATTAAATAAGTAGTGTAGACCTTTTCATTGTCGATCTGCATTCGATTCATGGTAAATAACCTAAATCGTTCGACCTAGATCAACTCTTGAACATGCGCCGTTATTAATCCGGAGTTATTTGATAAGAAACTTGTTGGTTGCATAAATTTAGGAATTACATTATTTGAAAATAGTACACCTTTATCAGCTAGATATTTTCTTAATTTTGTTTCATTTTAAGAAGAGACAAATCCGCAAACGGTTTTATAAATCCATGTCTGATAATGATTGTGAATGTGGTAAATGTGAAATTTATTCTTTTTCTATAATTTACTCACCAAGCACTTAGAAACTCCAGTTTCGTCACTGGCTTGCCTTATACTGGTATTTGGATGTTCAACAACGTACGTTAAAGTAATGGTATGACTATCCTCATTGCTAGTTCCATGTATCCTGGTAGTTTTTACATAATTATCATTTGCTGTCCTTTCAAATCTCTCCTTAACATTTTCACAGTCAGTACAAGGAACCGAGCAAGGAACTCATTGTAAGTCTGGATAATTTGCCTTGTAAATACGGGCTGCTACATAATAAACAGTTACCATGGGACTCTCCTAGAGCCTACAGTCTACACCATATTTATCAACTCTACCTTGGTTTAATTCATTCCTATTAACAACTTGCCAAAAGCAATTTTTTTATGAAACTGCATTTTGTAAGGTGTTCCATTTGAATGTACGGAGATATTTAAAATTTTCTTTTATATGCATGGTATGATTTTATTCACAGTCTGCATTACACACATCAATTTCTGATATAGCGTTTCAGAGAGCCAATCTTGCTCAACAATCAGCCAAAAATATTTTTACTGAAGATTGACATAGTGTAAGAATTTCAGATATTGTGAGTAACGAAAATTGAGAAAAAACATATCGATCTGAATATTTCGAAAACTGTAGGTATTTCCATAGTTTCTCTTGAATATTATACATACTGTACCTACGTTATTTTTCATGTAGACTTCAAAAAAAATATATGAAAAATATAGGATGCCATTAAAAAACAAAGTTACTACCTGCTCAGAAGGAATGGGGCAACCTATATAATCGGCATTATTTTGATTTTGTAAAATTTGAGAAACTTGATACAGTAAACAAAATCTATTTATCTCTTTTACCATTATAGTATTGAACGTCCATGTAGGCTAGATACTATAGTATATAGATGATTTTCAAATCCAAATCGTTCATTTCTGCTCTTTTTTGCATTTAACTATGAATTGGTGTCATGCCATGTATTTTCTCAGTGTAAAAGGATTTAAAATTATTCAATTGTTTACGTCCAACGCAAATTCCATTGGCGTTGTGTCTAACCCAATGCGTCACCATCTTCCTGAATTACCCTGCATCTAATGCAATATTAGGTGTAAAATAATTAATATAAAAACCAAAGCAATTAACACTTATGGTTTGCTGTTTGTAGGAATGTTGTACGTATTGACTACGACTGATGCAAAAACTCTGAAATCTTTACCTAAAACTTCCTTATACCAACTTCTCATACAATACTTTCAAAGATGATGATCATATGGTAAAATATTCTTCTAATAATAATTTAGTTGAAAAAGAATAGATATAAAAGATAGAGGCTTCGATCATAAATTCTCGTTTAGCTTCTATTTTCTTACGATAACCTTGCGTCAGTAAGGATGGAAAGAATTGCGTGTGTATAATAACAGGAAACTACGTAATCTTAGCTCCATTCTAGCTTTTTGCTTTTATCTGCGCGAAATATAATTCCGCTGGAAAATTCGGTTCACGAATAGAACTGGACTACAGGGAAATAAGCCCTATCTTATATGCGAATGTTAAAAGATGCAAAGTAATACACAGGAACTCAGGAATCTGCATGCTTTAGAATGCATGAATTTATATAATTTGGATTCTTATCTTCTCCATCTTTTGCAATATATTACGTCAGCGGAAATCAAGAATGCACTTTTATGAAGGAAGTTCTGCAATATATTTTTCCTTATTACATTATTAAAGAATGATAATAAATTTCTAGTTTAAATTTTGCAATATAACCTTTAAGGGATGAACGTTAAAATCTGTACAATAATTATAAAAATAATGTAAAAATATATATTTATATTTTGTTATTTATATCAATGTTTATATTTTTATTCGTTATGATTTATTTATATTAATGTTTAGAGTACGTATTATATGTATATCAATATTAAGTAAAATTTGATTTTCTTTCAGACTTTATAGAAATCTGTTATAACAAGAAAATAAAGTTAAAACACTTTAAATTCTCCACTATTTTTATTCCTGTCTGACTATGAGTTTCATGAACCATCATAAAAATATCAAAGCAGTTTTTGATATGAAACAAAGAACACCGACGTTATCAAAAATTTAATTAGGTGTGTATCTTAACTTACCACTTTTAACATTGGAAATGTTTTTGTTTTCATATAGGGGGTTGAACATCAGTTTCATGTTGCATATTATGAAGCATGACTTATAGAAACAGTGGCGACAACAGAGTGACCAATTTTTTATTGGTTGTCTAAATCACGTGGTACCGGCAGTTATGTTATTATTTTTTTATAGGCGTCTTCTTGTCGAGAAAATCCCAACGGCTATATCTCGTTGCGATTCTTTGAATGTTTAAAAAGTTATTAGCGTTTCAGTATCCCATGTCGAAGAGTTTTGTAAATTTTGCGAAATTAAAAAGGCCGAATGCGCGCGCAGAACCCTCCAAATTTCATGCGCGTGCAGGTCTTGTCAAAACTTTAAAATTTTTCGTTAACGTCACAAATGTCACTTTTTAGTTAGGATCTGCCGACCTCAAAATCGCAGCTGGACCGCACAATTCACGATGTACTTTCAAGTTGGACTTTCGAGCTTGGATTTCTTGCCAAAACGATGGCCCGGCGGGCCTGTTTTCGTTTGGAAATAAGGTTTAAAATTTTCGTGGTTTCGCAAAATTCGCCAAAAAATCCATAGTGCGTCCGATAGATTACACCTTATAGTCGATCCATGATTTCTTAATATCGGTCCTAGGATGGAACCGAGTACAGTTTCGAACTCGGGACGACTTCAGGACTCCGAAACAATTTGCTGTTTCTCGATAGTGCCTTTCCTTCTCTTTGACATTTAATTGTATCGAGTATTGTATCCAAGTAAGAAACTGCATGTTTCAAGAGCAGGATTAAACAAATGTTTTTAGTTTCCTAGTAGGGGGTCGAAAATCAGTTTCATGGCAGAATGACGTAACGCGTGAGATTTCAGAGGTTTCAGAACGATAGACGTCAAAATTACACTTTTTCGTTCACTCCTATTGAGCCTAAAATCAGAGCGTGACCGTCCAATTCACGATGTAGTTCTAAGTTCGACCATTTACCTTGGATTTCTTACCAAAACAGTCTCTCGGAAATTCATTTGGAAATAGTATTTGAAGTTTTCGTGTTTTTGCAATTTTTTCAATTTTGTCAATTACTTGCAATTTGACAAATCATTGGTGGATTGAGGATCGGGGTTGCTCTGGCAGGTTGCCGATACCTGATTTGTACGTATTACGGAGTGTTAGAGGTTTGAGTGCCATTACTTTAACATGAGGTAGATTAAGCAAAAGTAAACAAAAAATTATTACATGGGAATTTATCGCTGCGTTAGAAAAGTCACGCCCAACAATCTCAAAGACAACTTAACATCGAGAAGCACGTCGAACAGCAAATAAAATATATTATGTTTAACTCCTCTCTCAATGCCAATGATATGTCACACGGTTACAGTACAGGCAAAATGTACCGAAATTAATCAAATAAGCAAGAAAATTGCGAAATCTTTGTAACCATACTATACTTATTATTTATGTAATTTGAAGGTGGATTTTTATTGCATCCACATTTGTACGACGTATGTTAACTACTATACGTGAAAACCAAATTTAGGCAAAATTCAGTAATCGTAGCCCTCCCTCAAGAAAAGTTTTTGTCAAATGATATAAACGAAATCCGATTAATTTCAATGTTGCCAAAAATTCTTTGAAACAAAGGATTGTTTGTAAAACAAGCTGTAGATGATGACCTATTGTTAAAATAGCTATTGAAATTTGTACTTAGTTGATGAGGACGGTGATCTCCTTGTTCTATTAATCGATTTAACTCCAGAAGAAAAATATATACTTTTCATAAGGCCAGGAACAGGAAAAATTATATGGAAAATTCATTCTTCCTCAGAAATTCAGAAATGACAAGAACGTATAAAAATAGTTATTTACATTACTAGATGCGAAAGGTTACTTTAAGGTGTGAGGTGATTTTTGAATGGTCGAGGCGAAGCCGAGACCTTTCAAAAAACACCGAATACTTAAAAGGATTTTCGCATCGTGAAATGTATTATATTTTTTCTACTATACCGAAAAAAATTATGGAATTTACTAATTTAAAACTAATTATTTCATGAAATTAATTGACGTTTCTAATAAATTTTATAGTTTAGGAGGCTGCCTGCGAAAATTGTTTCCATGGCAACGAAATATTCCACATTTTAATTTCTGGTGGTTTCAAACTAAAATAAACAAATACATATGTTTTGTGGCGATATAAATGGGAATATTGCTTGTGCCTTGTTTTACCCCAAGAAATCTAAAGCAAAGTATATGCAAACTTATGAAACGTTTTTAAAATGGAGTAGGTAGGTACTACGTGCCGACAAAAATGTTGGCGTACTTCTTAGAAAGAACTTTCTTTATTAATACAAAATTGTTTAGTTGTATTAATTTGTTCAAATGGAACGAATTAATTTCGTTTAAAATTTGTTTTTCTACTTTTCTGTCCTGGCCGCATAAGTTTTACTTTCGTAGATAGCAACGCCTTAGCAAAAAAGGTAACCCGAATGTTTACTTTCGTTATCGCGCGTGGTGCTAGGGTTACAAAGTTCATTTATATAGATGGTAGTAGAAAAATACAATTTTACTGACTCATGCCTTCAGTGGTTATGATACCACGTCTAGAATATTTCAGGAAGAAAAATGAAAAGTCATCAAACTTCTTCAGAAAGAAATGCAATTAGTTAATGTAGTAAGAACTTTCAATGGCAAGAATTCAACCCCCTCACAAGTAAAATAGGCTGGTGAAACTCTTTTCCTACTTGTATACGGTGCAAGGAAATCACAAATGTCTCACTCAACTCATACAGATTTAAACAATTCAAAAAATCGCTGCACAAACAAAAATCAAAGTTGGAATTATTACCACCAACTTCAGAGGCAGTCGCTTAATATTCATTACGAGTATTATACAAAATTCAGAAATGGCTTGGCAATGAAAAAAATCCACAACAGTGGGGATAGAAGAAAATTAACGGCTCCTTACAAACTGTGACAACAATGTTTGTGCCAACAACAGAATCAATATTGCAGCTTATCTCCTGCAACCGCAACAGAAAAGCAGGTTGAAGATTCTCACAAATTTAAGGAAATTGTCAGGGAGTGCGATGTCTAAATTCATACATGGATAAAATTATCGAGGATCTAAACGACGCAGAAGATTTAGATGCTATCGATTCCGAGATCTTTAGATACAAAGTGTGTTTCATTCAATATATATAAAATTTTAAACAACTGGATAATCCTCACTTGTACAATGATTATGTACTTTTTCATTTTGCAGAATATACTCACAGATAAACAAGCAGAAAATGAAGGAAACTAGCGTAAAATTGGTAAAAAAATTTAATAAAAGAGTAAAAAATTAATATTTCCCTGTAAATGAAAATATTCTTATTTTTTGAAAATTTTTCATGGTTCAATTGCCAATTTTTATTATGCATGTGAAAAACCTAGTTCATCCCACGATTTTTCAAGTAGGCAGCTCCGACACACCCCTTATGGTTCGGGACAGTTTCTTGAAACATAGGTATATATTTTTAAACGTATAGGTATGTCAAGTTTCAACGAATTCACTATGTTCTTGTTCATTTGGGACACTTTTCCTGTACTATTAGCTGCGTTTAATAGTTTGCGATTAATCGATATCGGTATTTGTAATTGTTAGGAATCACGTTTCATCTTCCCGAAATTATATTAAATTATTTCAGTTTTAACAATAAAAATGTTTGTTAGTGAAAAAAATTTGTATAATACCATTTTAGTTTTCATTATGAGAATGTTTTTGTTAATAAAATAACTTTTTATTTTAATTTCTGAATAAAACTACTGATACTTAATAAGATTTTACTTTTTGAAAATGTTTTGTGTTAATGAAATAACTATTTACTACTTTGCAACAAATTTTCATTTTTATCACATCCGAAATATCACAAGATTTGCGTCCTACTTCGTAATTTCCAATGTCTCCTGCGGTTGCATCTTTGCGAAGGACTGTGAATTTTTGTTAAAGTAACAAAAATACCTATGAATTCTTAACATATTATGTAATAAGAAATATTTTAAGTTAAATTGAAACAATTATTTAACTTGTTCTAAGGATATTGTGATGAATTTACACCCCCTTTGCAGAAGTCTGTACTATGTCCTCCTATAAAAGGTTTCCAAATGTGGTGGTTCAGCAGTCATCCTACAGATGGCATCAATGGCCCGGAAACAAATTAGAAAACAAAATAATCGTAGAATCATCTAAAGTAGCACATGAAATATACTAAAAGATATCTCTGCATGTATATAAATGCCAAAATGATCCACTGCAGGCAGTAGAATATTGGAAAATGAATTGAATACAACAGGAAAAGTAACAGCGACTAGTAGTGAATAATAGTGGTTAAAAGTAGTAATTAGTGTTATATTGAAGTGACTAACTATTGTAAGTAATTAGTGAGTTAATAAGTCAGTGGCTTAGTGATAGTCTTGTTGAAATTATTGAATCCAAGCTAAGGGATGTAAACATGTAACAATATGGTTAGATAAAGACGAAAAATCGGCACTTTAAACAACTTGGTTTTTACCTGTTTTGGGACATTGGTTGTGTTTTTAAAAAAACTATTAGCATCCGAAATAAATTATAAATATATTTAAAATTGCTCGTTAATATTACGTACTAGTAATCAAATTTATTACTTATTACTGTTACGTAATTTTAAATAAATCGAATTTAATATGTGATTAACATAAATTGCAATATAATTTTAAAATTTTGCGTCTAGTTATTAGTTATTAGTCAGAAAATGTTCGAAGATAAGAAGTTCTGTAAAAGTCTTAATAAAATGGATGGCGCGTCGAATCTCATCTGATATGCAAACTAAACACCGGCTGCTAAAAATGGGAAAAATTGAATACAGTAGCAGGGTCTGGATAAAATTTCCCTACGCGCTCCCAATAGGTTCAAGATGATTCCAGTATGGAAATTCTAATTCGCATTTTAATTTTAAAGTCGAGAAACTTTTTATTATGTAGCTTAATTAAATTGGGATGTCCTTAAATTGCAAATAGTGGTTGTTTAGTTATGGTTATTTTGTATATTTTATTTTACTTAATTATTTATGTATTTGCCACAATACTGTAATATTTATAAGTGCATATGTATTTGAATATATTTGAAAGAATCATCAGAGGAAAGATTTATTTCTTTCTGGAAAACTGTATAAAATGTAGATATTAAAAATAAAATAAAAAGAAATTAAAATATTCGGTTTTTAACTCAATATTTACTTATAATTTTCCACAAATATAAATATGCTTAAACCGAAGTTGAAACATATCACTGGTTTAAATTAATAGAAAAGTGTAAAGACAAGAATTTTTCTATTTTATGAGAGCTATATTTTCGTGTCAAACTACGAATCTATAGAGTTACCCAAAAATGACAACTTTTAAAAAACTCTCTGTAGCTCGGTAGTCGAAATAGATGGACGATCGCAGTTTACACCATTGTGTGTTTCTCGAAAATCAAGCCCAGAACACCTATATGTATATATATATATTTTTTTTCATCACTTAATCACTCTTAGACTAATGCATATCCCTTCATGTTATTATAAATTATACTACTTTCTTTACTTGTTACATATTTTTACAACATTATTTAGGTTTTACACAAGCAGCCCAGGACCGTACTAAGATATTTGGCGCCCGTGGGCAACAATAATGCTCTTCATAAGAAAATACATGGGAGGGGAAGCCGGAGCGGGATGAACTAATTTCAGTGCAAGCAAAGTTGCCACCCTAAAAGGCTGGCACCCCGGGGCTATAGGTAATTTAGCCCTATGGTTAAAATGGCCTTGCCATATAGAATTCTGTTTTGGGAATACATACTACAGTCCCCTGTAAAGAAGTGTAAATACATCAAACTGTCTTCCGAACCCCCATTAAACTAGGTGTACATTGAGATGAAGCATTATTTTTTTAGGTTAATAATAATATAATATGTGCTTGAATTCCCAAAGCTTCAAAAACCAAAAAGATATTTTATAATATAGGTATATAATATAATAAATAATAAAAATTAAGGTAACAATGACTGATGGTCGAGATGGTAGCGTACCTGCCTCTCACCCCCGGGTTCGAATCCCGGTTGTGGCAATGGAAAATACTGTGAGAGGGATTTTTCCATTATACACGGATATTGGATGTGTGTCCCTTGTCTTTAAATGTGTAGCCCCCTTCCGCACAACGCTCTTCTAGAGACTTCTGGGATAAAGGGGGTCGTAATTACATGTGCTGTTATTTATTATTTATTAAAAAAATTTCACATTTAAGCACAAAATTAATAATTAGATACACATTACCACGAAAGAATAACAATTATTACTATTTATAATTCGTTTCCGATTGCTTGTTTGCATGAAGGTTATGGAAATAAAATTTCATGTCGTGTCAGTTATCTACCCATTTTTATTATATTATAGGCGATCTGAAATATTCATTATTCGCTTGTGTTCCAATTATTTCAATATGTTCTTATAAGGAAGTACACTGTTATTTTATATCAAAATCTTTATAGATATGTGATATATTGATATTTTACACAATTGTCACCTTTCCCTTAATTTGATATTTTTTACGTTTGAGCAACAGTATTAGCGTACCACTTATCGCTTCATGACTATCTGACTTTGAATCTAACCAAATTTCCTATCATTTGCATTATGGATCAATATCTAACTGACTACGAAAAGTTAAATAATAAATTATAAAACTAATACCATTTTCGGCAATCATAAAAAGTAAGTTGTCCGTTCCAAGTAACTTTTTGACGAATAAATGAGGCTGTTTTCCTTTTTCTTGTCTTTGAGGCCTCGATTCTGGTTTCAACAGTTTTTATATTGATTGTTAATACTTTGAATACAGGGTGCAGCAACAATATAAGATTCTTATACATTATTTTGCGTATATTTCTTCTATTTAAAAAAAAGCAGTTTACACTTTTTATCACTTCATTATGATTTTTTCACCAGAGGTAATTTTTTGAATGATTTCATTAAGCCTTCTTTTAATATTATCAGACACAAAACAACAGTTTATTGCTATTTCTGTCTATGTGTCAGTTTAAATAATTAGAAGTTTTAATGAAATAATATTTATACGAGCATTTATATAAAATATGCATGTTTCTCGTTCCGTATTCTGTAAGCTAAAAACTGGCTCGAATACGTAAAAATGCTCGAATATGCCAATTTTTGAAAATAGTTAAGGAGCGTGTACAGTGACGTAATATTTTTGTATCACCGTTGCTAAGATGAGTGGTAAAATAATGTTTTGGCCTCTCACGAACACCCTGTATATTTTTTTGAAAAAATGTGTAGATCAGTGGATGCACAATCAGAAGCAAAAAAATTTTGCACAATAATTTTTCCTGTCCAGGAAATATTAACAATGATCAAGCCTTGTTTCCAGCTTTAGTGTTATGAAAATGATAGAAAATCATTTTCCATCCAAAATTTAAATTTAGGTTCCGATTTCAAGTATCTTTTTCCTTTGACTGTTTTTGTATCACCGTTGCTAACATGAGTTTACTCTTGTGGTAAAATAATATTTCGGCCTCTCACGAGCAACTTGTATATTTTTTTGAAAAAATGTATAGGTCAAAGGATGCGCAATCAGAAGCCAAAAAACCTTGGAGAATAAATTTTTCTGTCCGAGGAATATTAACAATTATACAGTCATGTTTCCAGCTATACACACTGTATAATTAATGCTATTATTTATATAATTCATTGTATTTTGTATCGTTTAAGGGTGAAATGGTGGTGAATGATATGACCCTGTTGGTTACAATAATTGTCTTACTATTTTTTTAATCAAGGTTGTTCATGTACATGTTGTTTAATCCCACTGTGTATCTAAAAAATATGGATGGAAATTGTAGATGAAGTTAAGGTATGGGACTTTGTGTCCAATTTAGGGGTAAGTATAGCGAATAGTTGAATTTGGGTGGGATATAAAAGATATTGTGAAGTTAAGGAGCAGTCTTTTGTGTATGTAATCTGTGATTAGAAGGGTGCTTGCATAGTTATGGGGGCTAGATATAGGAATGAATTGGTGGAGGAGCGTAGGATCTTGTTTTGGGTGATTTCGATTTTGGAACAGACTGAGGTGGGAGTTAGGGGGTATCAGTTTGAAAATGCATAGGTTAGAATAGAACAGTTATAGAATTTGTACTGGAAGGTGGCTTGGAGGGTAGGTAAGGAATCTACGTAGAATGTAAGAAAGTTGTGAATAGCGAATGAGCTACGATGTTATTTGCATGTTTGACGAAATTACATTTCTTATCAAGATTAATTCCAAAATAAAACTTGTGGACCAGCTGACATTTCAGCGTTGATTAAGGTGAGTGGTATCTTTTGGTAAACAGCGTTAGTTGTATCTTGGTTGCGTTAGTGATTAGTCCGTAAGTCGTATAGAAGTTAATCCTGTTGTTGTTCTGTTGCAGTAGTAACGTGAAATCGCAAGGATGACTATGACATCTGCATATAATAAGGAGGTGTACGTCGATCAGTCGGAGAAGAAATGTTGTTGATATAGATGTTAAAAAGTACTGGACCTATGATTTGCTACTCGGAATTGGCGATTAGAGATATAGGACTGTATCAGTTTAATGATACGAGTCGAAGTGCCCGCGGAATAAAGTTTGTATGGCAGTCTAGGAATTAAGGGACCAAACTGCAGTTGCACTGAGACCATCGTAATTATCTTGTCGAATGCCCCATTCGAAAGTATATGCCACTACTTGCAATTTGGAGAGAGCCAACTAACCACTATGATGATTGATTAACATTTTTGTATACTAGATATTACTAAATACAAGAAGATACTTATAACGAAGATTTTCTTATCTGAATTATATCTAAGGATCTTCTATTGTTTCAATACTCCATGGTGAAGAATTACTCATTCCCACCTCACCGTCTTTATGAACTAATAAAAATTCATCATTTTATTATTCAGTTTACTTTAATAAACTAAACCCAAGCAATTTACCACATTTGACTAACCAACACGAACTAGATAATGAGAGATTTACGTCTTACTAAGAGCAAAACCAAAAAATTGGCATTGCGGCTCAAAGAGTTGCATTTATTGGATCCAAGTTGTAAAATTTCTATATACAGGAAAAGGCAACTCACTCATGCACGTATTTTCCAAGTTGCTAAAACCAATAGTTTGTATTGCCATCACGCAAATGGACTTTTTGGTGACATAGGCACTCAGTACAATCCTTCAGATTGTCGTCTACTTATTAATAAATAGTTTAATAGAAAGTCTTAAATCCGTTTTGCTTCATAATGGAAATCATATTTTATCAATTTCAGTAGGTCACTCAGTTCACATAAAATAAGATTATGAAAACTGAAAGTATTTATTGGACAAGATTGACTATCCCCACCATAACTGCGATATATGCAGAAACTTCAAAATGTTGAATTCCTCATTTACAATCGACCATAAAACTTTTTGAAGAATACTGAAGAGCTTTTAGGTAAATATAATGTGAAAAACACGTTAAAAAAGTACCAATGCATAGGGAATACCCTATATAAACCGAAAATAAAATATTGGAATGGTTGAAAATATACCACCAATTGATTATTATCTGCAGGGGTGATTGTAAATAAAAAGTACAATCATTGTCATCAAAGTAAAATGAAATATTTTTCTACTCAAGATTAATATTATTTAAAGATTAATGTTTGGGAAACAATTATCAACAATTTTATGATTGGGCTACTTTACTTCTCAAATAATCACGATTACCTAACTTTTCTTCAAGATCATCTTGAAGAACTACTTGAGGACATGCCTTACGTCACAGTATACATTTTGTACACGCTATAAGAAACTATCTGCACCCTGTGTATTCTTTTATGAAGAACTTTGGAAAATAAATATCGAGCAACAATTATTAATAGAATTCAGAACTCCGACAACGTCAATATTATGCGAAACGAATATAAATCTGGAAGAAGTAGTTCGAACTCTACTGTAGGATTTAATTTTTCGTTCTAACAAATTTGGATTTCAGAGGGTTGTTTCAGTTGGAAGGCATGCTATAAAATACAATACATGCTAGAAAAATTAATAATAAATGAAAACATTAAGAGAGTAACAGTTTTGGTTGATAAGTAAACCCCCAAGTCTTTTTTAATGATAGATATTTAGGAATCTTTTATTATATGGGTAGGCATTAAATATTTTATTCCATTAAACAAGCTGTTTCGATAGCATGCAATAAATAGTCTTGGTCTGAAATAAGGTTGTTTTTATGGGTTATTTTATAGTTGTGATAAAGTTTTAATAGAATACTATGGTCATATTCTTGTTAAAAATATAGATGTATACCGCGTGTACCAGGATCATGATACCGACACCCGCCTTTCTTCCTATAATTTTGAAGATCAACGATTGAATTTTGAAATATTCTATATACTTAATAAACATCACTGTTTGACAGATTTATTTCTCACTACCGGTTTCATCGAAAGTTAAACTAACTTTTTTTATTTTTTAAACGGGACACCATATATATTATCGCACTTTTGAATTCTGCTTAATTTTCTGAATCCATTGATACATAGGTACATATATATATGAGATTTCAAATGTCAATATTTATTTTTATTCAATTTTCAGTTTTCTATTTAAGTGTGTAATGATTGTTCCGATTTATTCTAATTGACCCCTGCAATGCTAGAGAAATGGGAATCCCGTCGAAAATACCAAGTTATGTGATTTATGAGCAAATAGAGCTCACGAAAATGGTTTTTGTAACAGACACATTTTTGTCAAATGGAACCATATTTGGTACCTTGGTACCATTTATTAGTAAGTACTATTATTAATAAGGAATTTATTTTTTTTTTCACTATAGGATCGGAAAAATAAGGAATTAGCTCAATAGACATATTATAACATTTATCTTAACTATTTATTTGTGATAGTATTTTGGAAAGCACAGATACGAAAATCAATGCAAAAGAAACAAGTAAGTACTCGTAAAAGTAAGGGTTTATGGTTGGTTTGCTCAGCATCAATGCATCAATTAACTTTAATTTTTAAATTTAAGAATCTAAAATCGTAGTTTTATAACGTTTATACATATTTATATAGGTGCGTGTAGTAGCGCTCATACAAATATTTAATTTTAATTTTCACCTCTCAAGATAACCTATTTATTTATTAATCTTTTATTTTTTTGCGTTAAAGTTGCATCTTCACAGAATGTTGAGCATATAGTTGAAATTGTTTCCAAAATATTTTAAACATACCTACTATTTTTTTTGTTCAAGTTGCTGTGTTGAAATTTAATTGGTAGAGCGGGATTTGCATTGTGGTTGAGGAAACTGTTTAAGAATTCGTATAGGAAATATTCTTATTAAATTTGCGTTTGTCTTGCATTTGCTATGAAGCCGTTATTACCTCCTACTGATTTCTTTATTATTTTTATATGCTATTAATAGTGGTGCCAACATGTAAATCTCGGGTACATTGCATGTTATAGATCAGTTACATTTCACTGCGATAAATTAAAAGATATTAGTAATAAAGTCTTTCATACTGTACTAACTGAAAATAAATAGCTTGTTAGGAAATAACGTGTTATAAACTGGCTATTCTGTTTTTGAATGGAGAGAGTAAAAATTAATCTGACCCGGCTTTTTCATCTCCTGTTTACATTTTTAGATAGTGAAATTCCACCAAACAATTATCCTTAATTTTTTCAAATAAATCCAGTAGCACATGAGAAAAACAGTCATACTTTAGTCACGTATTTATGAAAATACATTGAAACCTATTAAACCAATTTAAATTTTAGCCTGTTTGCTGCTTCGAACAATCACCAAAATATCGCAAATTTTACTATAGTACAGCGGATTAGCTAACCTATTGTGCACTTTTTGATAAAAGCACCAAATTTGGCACAGAGGTAGACCGATGTAACAATTTTGGATGTGGAGCCATCGGCCAACTGCCCCCTGGCTCCCGTGGCAGCCATTTTTCAAAATGGCTGCCAGTGGACACCCGAAAGACAACAGAAGTTAGATAAAATTTGCTGCTGAAGGTTTCAGTGAATGTTTATTGAATATTTTGAATGAGAAATAGTTTGTAAGTTATATACAGTATACAGGGTGGGTCAATATTGCGTATTTCTTTTGTATCTCCTGTCTCGTTAGAGATAGAGGCATGGTTCAAAATTTTAATTAAATTGTGAGAAAAAGTACATTTTTTAAAATTATTATCAATTATACAGGGCGGTCCGTTAAAGTGGTGGATGAAAGAATATATATTTTTTAAATGGAATGACCCAATTTTTTAATCATGTTTGAATACCACTATGATGGCCTATTCAGCGGTAAAATATTTTAAAAATTTGTTGGATGGATAATGAAATAAAAAATATTTTTATTGATAATTTATGTGGTGTTTTTTTTTAAACTGCCGTTATATATTTTTGTAAAAAATTGTGTAATTTTTATTTCTCTGCATCTTTGATATGTCCCATACCTAAAATGAAAAATTTTTAGATGTAGTTATTGTAAATAGGTATGCTTTGTTCAGAAAAGTCAATGTACCAAGGGTATACATCATATCAATTAATTCCTGCTTCGTAAAATTCATTTTTTAGTGAAAACTAGGAGGTTCGCAACAAAATTGAAAGTAACTGAAATTAAATGTCTTTGTTTCTATGAAATAATTTCAAAGGTTCGTTGACTTTTCTGAATAAAACATACCTATTTACACATAAACACGAGCATAAACATATCTAAAAAATTATTCATTTTAGGTATGGAACATATATCAAAGTTGCAGAGAAATAAAAATTACACAATTTTTTACAAAAATATATAGGGTGTTTCCATTTGAAAAAGTAGAATTTTTTCAGTTTGAATATTTATAAGTTAGCAGTGCGCTTATGAACACCTTGTATGAAAGAAATATTTTCTACATCAACTAATAGTTAAAGTATGGCATACACTACTACCATGTCAAAGAAAAAAAATTACTCTCCAAAAATAAGTCCAAAATCAATTTTCAAAATGATTCCTGCAAATGTCAGTTTTCCTTAAAAATATTTTTTATTTCATTAACCATCCAACAAATTTGAAAAATAATTTACCGCAAAATAGGCCATCATAGTGGTATTCAAACATAATAAAAAAAATTGGGTCATTCCATTTAAAAAATAGATACTTTTATCTATCACTTTAACGGATCGCCCTGTATAATTGATAATAATTTTAAAAAATGTAATTTTTCTCACAATTTAATTAAAATTTTGAACCATGCCTCTATCTCTAACGAGACAGGAGATACAGAAGAAATACACATTATTGACCCACCCTGTATATAACTTACAAACTATCTCTTATTCAAAACATTCAATAAACATTCACTAAAACCTTCAGTAGCAAATTTTATCTAACTTCTGTTGTCTTTCGAGCTTCCACTGGCAGCCATTTTGGAAAATGGCCGCCACGGCCGCCAGGGGGCAGTTGGTCGATGGCTCCACATCCAAAATTGTTCATATTACATCGGTCTACCTCTGTGCCAAATTTGGTGCTTTTATCAAAAAGTGCACAATATGTTGAAATATCCTAGCTAAACTGCCGCACTACTAGGTGTTTATTACAAAAGATTTTTACCGTATATTTTTAAACTATAAAACTAATAAATTCTTATATTTTAAAAGAATAGGTTTTAAAAATGAATTTCACATGAATTTCCCAGAAACTGAGAATTACGAGTACAGAAACAAAAATACAAAAGAATTTATTTATAAAAAATTGTGTTGTACATAAATTAATGGACTTTTAATTTTGAATAACTGCTAAACGCACTAATTATGTTTTTTTAATCTCTATGACCGTGGGAATCTAAACTCAAGTATTTTAGCAGAATCTTTTGGTAGCTTGAGATTCTCTCTTTCCGAAGATATGTTAGTTTAAGCGCGTTGGTTATCTGTATTTTCAGTTAATCGTTAGCTGGTCGTGATATAATTGTTTTTTTTATTATTATTTTTATTACTGTCTATTAGTTATTCTTATAATATCCCAAAGCGTTTAAGGAAGCCAAATATTATCGCTAGTAAGGAAAAGGTTCTGTTAGGTTAGGTAATGTGTTAAGCAAAAATATCCTTTTATTCTTTCATATTTAATATTAAATCACATAATAATAAAGCAAGTTAACTGTTCCTTTGACGTAAATTCACAGGCGTAAAGTTTTTTTTTTTTTAATCCAGATATTTTTTAGATTGTCTGGGTAATGTTCAGAAGTGTGGCAGTAAATCCCAAATAAGAACAGAAAGAAAAAACTGTAGTACTCTGCCTCTTTTCCTCTTAGATTTCAGAGAGGGAGATGTCGATTAACAAACATTAAAGAAACATTTGAAGAACATTCTCTACATCTGATTATTGAAATAAATATACTGTCATGAAATTTTATAGTTAGAAATAACATTAAATATAATACGAGTATTAGAACACAAAGAAATAAAGTTAAATGAGAAAAGATTTAATTTGTACAGTAAAGATAATAAGTAAATTATAAATCTGTAAATAAAAGACTTACAAAGTCAGATATTGGTTTCTAAATTATAATAGTATACAACTAAGATAATATTAAAGTATTTTAAAAGGATATAAAACTAATAGATCTTGAAAAATATTTGTTTTTGCATAATAATTCATGAAAATATCGATTAAATTTCAGAAATGATAAAATCTTGTTAACGAAATATATTATAAAGTTAGTATAGCATATTTACTGAAATTGTATTAATAAATTTCATAAGTTTTGATCATCAGAATAAGGAGAATCTTTAAAAGATATATTTTAATTAAACCTATAACTTGAATGGTAATATGTAATATAAAGAAAGTAAACTAGAGAATAGAGAGTAAATAATTATATAAGAATAGTCATTTATGGTGCGATATAAAATTAATTTAGTGATATTTAAAAGTGCATAATGCAAGAATTTAACAGAATATGAAGATATGACAGGTAGAAGAAGTAAGGGAGAAATATAGAACCAATTTGGACATAGGAGATATCAAATTTCATAGAATTTTATGGGCTACAAGATAAAAGTGAAAAAGAGAATTGGGAAAGAAGAATTAACAAATTTTAAAAATATATTAATCAAAATTTATGTCAAAATTTGAAAATCAAATTAGCCATACAGGCGAGTATAAATAGATTTTGACAAGAAAAATGGTCAGTCGTCCTAAAACCATTGAAGGGTCAACATCTCATAAATTTAGAAAGTTGACATTTGAAGACGTCAAAAATAAATTAAATTTGATTTGATATTAAGCGAGATCATCAACATCCAGGGTATCCAGTTACTAAGAAGAAGAAAATAATAAAGCTAGTTGGGAGTAAACATTCTATTTCACTTTTCAAGAAAAATATTGAAGATATATCCAAATTCTAATTAATATAGAATCCTGTATTCCAGTTTTAGGGAATGAAATAAAGCATGACAACCCAGGAATAATTCAGGATAGAACAAGGCGTATGACAAGTCCGCATAAAGAATTACCTGTTTGGAAGCATTAAAGAAAATTAAGAAGTTGAGACAGTTGGTTGCACTAAATAATTCCAAGAACACTAATTCAAGTTTAGGTATATTAAAATAAATTATTGTTTAATAAAAACTTTATATAAATTTCATATCACCAAATGTTTGATGTTTGATAATTAAAATCATAGAACATAGAAGATAGAATAATCACAGCCATAGACAAACATCAAATATTTTGTGAATAGAAAATAAGTTAGACAGAGTATAGGTTTTGAAAATAGGAGTAGGTAATTAGAAAATTTTTATGAATTTCCTTTGTTGATTTTAAATATTTATTTATAATAAATAATTATTGAAAAGATAAAGGTTTAATTAAAATTAAAGTGAAATAAGATCATCAATTTCAGAGAAGGAGTAAACTAGGCAAGTATAGAAATAGAGAACCTTAACTACCTGAGCGTACGGAGTTTTCATATATAATAAAATAAATTTTAATAAATAAAAATTCAATTTTCGTATCATATTATCAGTGGGCAAAACTATTTCAGATTATCATATTAGCAGTGGGAAAAACAATTTTATTTCTATAATTTAAAAGTTATTAAAGTTCAAAAGGTGAGTACATGATAATACATACATTGAAATAATATTGAAATATTGAAAATATAGAGGTACTTGCTGCAGGCCATTGATATAATATTATTTTGTGGTTTCAAAAAATATGTTATTCAGTTAAAAATTGATTGTACCACACTAAAATTAAAATATAATAGAATTGAAGATGTGAGTTGTACCACAGAAACATCAATGCAAATTTCTGATCTAGATAACCAATTTCTGATTATTTTTGCATTGCTAATTTAGTTAAATTATTTTTATTAAATTAGATCATCTCCGATGATGCGTTAATAACACACAAGGAGGAATACTTATTTAATTTAAATTGAATATGACAAATTATCTGTCAACGGAAAGTTTTTATATGGAGTAGTACATACCCTGCCAAAACCAATTCTTTATATGACATGAAATAAAGTAAATCAAATGCTGTAACATGTGTTCCTTAAAAAATTTGAATTAAATTCACAATACGCGAGGCACACGCATGTGGTAACATTTGTGTAGTTCTGACAATAATTTACCATAGGAACTCAC
Organism: Rhagium mordax; assembly: GCA_963680705.1. NCBI lineage: Eukaryota > Metazoa > Arthropoda > Insecta > Coleoptera > Cerambycidae > Rhagium > Rhagium mordax. Next base: position 19,605,498 of record OY796659.1, on the reverse strand, counting down.
GCTTTTGAGTGTGAGGGAGAAAGATAGAGGGATTTAATTTAAATAAAAGATAATTTATTACACATTCATATAGTCAAATATATTACACGTATTCGAAAGAAATGCTTCGATTGAACGGAACGATATAAATGATTTCTAAGGAATCGATTTGGCGTAGGACAGAAAAAGAAAAACTTCTGAATATATTTATACGTTGATGAGTAAAAGAATAATATAAAGAAGTGCAACCGAGCAGATTTTAGTATTGTATTTTTTTGCCAATGGCTTCAGGATTGTCAGGAATATTTAATGCTATGGAAAGGTATTTATAATCTTGTTGCATAGCCTTAAAATTGGAGCCAATTATGAAGCTGTTGACAAAAAATTACAATACTAAAATCACAAAATTTTTGCTCAGTTGCGCTTCTTTGTTATTATTCATTCAATGACATTTTGATAGAAACTTCTGAATATGGCTAAGGTTTACGTTCACTTGCCCAAATAGAGAATGAAGTCGATTCAATAGCAGAAACTATAAATGATAGAGTAGGAGCGTATGCATTATGAGTGTATATTCAAACGCGATTGTTATATGTATATGAAATTTATCAGTGAACATTAAAAAGTCCTTTTATACAATCTTAAGCTATAGAGTAAAATTTGTAGAATGTTGATGAACTAACATCGTCCTTTGCTCCTAACTTCCGTATAACATACGTATATATTTCAAAAATTGAGCAAAACTGAGAGTATTCTCTTAATGCTATCATTTAATTAGGGATATGTTTAAGATTTGAGACTATTTAAAATACCTAAAAAATGACAATAATAAACCTATTTGAATTTAATTGACAACTAAAAATATATTCGTTAAAATGCCTATAATTTTCAAAGCATAGATAATAAAGGATATAAATAAATAACTGATAGTATATTATATATATTTTTCAAATAATGTAGACATGCTCTGATAGATAATAATGACTGAGGATATAAAATTTGTCTTGTATATTATTAAAAAGTTTTCAATTTTTCTGAAAACATTATCAACTGACTAAAATAAAAACTTTGCCTTCTCAATTCTACCATCTTTGGTTTACGCTTTGAAAAATTAATTAAGGTAGGTAGATCCCTTACCTCTAAGCCAACCCCTAGTCAAGATCGTAAGCAATCCAGGACATTTTAACAAGCTGTGGAGATTGAGTATGTCACAGTCTAATCGTCACTAATGCGAACTGTATGCTACTCCAGCTGTTCTTTCTATGTGAGTGTGAGTCTCTCTTTTTAAAGTGGGAATTCTGTAAAATAATATTATAATATAATAACAGTGTATGTTTAAATGAATATTTATTAATATTAAATTATGTTTCATATAAGTCAGTGTGTGTTATTTATTTTGCGAGTAGGTTTGCCATTTACCTACTTATTCTTAAATAATTTGAATACTTACATTGAAATATCCATTATATTTATTATAATAATATTATTTCATAGTGATATGTACTTCATGCATTGTTTAACTACAAGTGTTCATTTTACAAATTACTCTACTCTAATAAACTTTGCTTAATACATATTGTTTATAAATAAATTATTTAAGTCTTATACAAATAATAATAATAACAAAAATATCCAATTTTATTATAAAATCTGTTCGACGTAAAGATCGCAATTATTGTTGAATCCTATAAGAACAATTACTTTTTATAATTATAAATTATAAAATATTAAATTAATTATTAAATTCAAATTCGAGAAAATTCAAATTGTTGCGATGAAGAATAATGAATAATATTTAGTACATAACTCTATAATGTACTAGTTTTTATTTACTGTGAGTAACTTTTATACTCGAGTAGCTCCGCTTAAAAAAAAAAAGAATTAAAATGTTCAGATTTAACAAATAATAATAAGTAGGATTATATCGAGCATATTTTCACATTAAATATTTTCCTTTAAACCTTATAAATAGATATTTTGAATAATTTGAAATAATTTATTTTTACCTGAGTTAATAAAACATTGCGATGAATGATATTGTCAAACACAAATTTCAATGAAGCTTGCGAACTGAACCCTATTAAACTATTTACGACTTTATAGCAAATGCAACAAAGCTATAAAGCTAAAATAGGCTGACAGTTATTTGCGAATGATGAGCAGCAAGAGCAATTTATGCTAAAATTATGTAAAATTGTTATTTAAACGAGGAGCACGGGAACCACGCCTGTCTGGCAAAATGACGTTATTGTGCAAGTTAGCAATTATAATTACTTACAGCCGTTGCCCAAAGGGATCATGATTCTTGTAATTAAGTTTTCAGCCCAGTTACATCACGTTTGCTAGCCAGCCACCCTCGAATTCAGAATTTCAGAAATATTATTGTTCCTCGCACGATCATTCATAATAGAACGACCTGCAAATTAACGAAACTCCGTCCGTCAAGGGAGCCTGTAACAAAGTATACAATACATAAAATTATGTTAAAGCACAAACATCTTTTACACCAGATAAAATTTAATGAGGTATAAATGACGTGTTTAAATGGGTCCTTATACCGAAAAACATGAATATTTATATGATGCTTAAAAATACATTAATTTTCAAGTCGAATCATTCTGTTGTCTTGTACAAATTTCATAACAACCGGAGCTGAAATGTCAAAAAAATATGTTATCTGTCTGTAACATAAAATTGTTAAAAAATAAAAGTTTCTATTTTGTCAAAATAATTAATGTAAAATTCGCCATTTTCTTATCTACATATCTAAACTTTTGTGAAATGTCTAGTAGAGACATTTTTGATATTTTGTTGCCAAAAATTCCTGATGTATTATGTGTCAATCTAACTGTAAAAATTTTGGTTTTAACTTCGTTAGAACCCAATTTTGTTAGAGCCTTTTCACACACGGCCACCAAGTCGCGACCATTCGAGACGCACGTTCTCAAAATATATTGAAACAAATGGGAGCTTTTCACACACAGGCGCGCCACCAAATTGTTGTCGCGTTTGTCGCTTGCATTACCGACTGTACTATGGTGGTCGCGATTTTTTGGTTGCGGCCTTCAGAGTCTCGTCCACTTGGTGTCCGTGAGTAAAAAGGGTCTTATGCTACATTCTATAGAGCAAAAGAAGGGAATATCCTAATAATAATTCCATGAAAAATGTTTTTCTGCAGGAAAATCAAATTACATTTTCAAAAATATCGTTGCCACTTAAGGCCACCATCTTGGAATAATGAAGGTCCAAACAGATCTTTCTCGATTACCCGCTCTCGTGTTGTTAGTAGTATCACGTAAATTAATTGTTGTGACAAAAGGAAAAAAAACCTTCTCGGAATATTATAGGGTAAAATGACAGATTGACTGTACTATTAGTTATCGTAGAGGGTGTTAAGAGAAGTTAAGGTAAATGGGTGGTGTAAAATGATCGAGCAATCAAAAAAGTCTTTTGCTATTTTTTTCTTATAACGATAGTTCATCAGAAAACAATAGTTTGTGTTAACGATCAGAATGCGCTTTATATTGAGCTGTAGTGCCGATTTGTTCATAAAATTTAATAATAATTTAATAATTTATATTTAGTGTCTATTTATGAAATGCACTTTTCTTATAAATAAAGAAATATATACGTCAGTTTTGTCTGTGATTCTGTACTATTTTCAATAGAAGCAATTGTTTATCATCAAGAAAAACAACATGTAAAAAGCTTGCTTTCTACCCACCTATGGTACAAGATCATTTAATTTTAAATATGATGTGAACACACGATATACTGAATAATAGATAGGATATTGCGCATGATGGGCGGTCTATTTGGCTATTACACTCTGTGAGTGACGTCATGCACGAGCGTACATAAACGCGCTCATGAGAGCATGCAGTCCCGATTGGCTATTTCACTCTGTGAGTGACGTTATGCGCGAAACGGACGGAAACGCGTTAATGGGAATATCCAGCCCTGATGTGAACATAGCTGACTGACCTCACTGTTGGCCAGTCAATCGACCTTATTATCCTAATTAACAAAGATTGCGTTATTCATAGGGAAAATCTTCAAATTAGAGGATAACGTCATTAGATTTTCTTGATTGTTGCATCAATGCCACACCAGTCATTTAAGTTTGCCTAAAACTTTTTCTAACACCCTTTATGTAAATCATATCCATGACCATATCCATGACCATATCCATAACCATATCCATAACCATATCCATAACCATATCCATAACCATATCCATAACCGTATCCATAACCGTATCCATAACCGTATCCATAACCGTTTCCATAACCGTATCCATAACCTTATCCATAACCGTATCCATAACCTTATCCATAACCATATCCATAACCGTATCCATAACCGTATCCATAACCGTATCCATAACCGTATCCATAACCGTATCCATAACCGTATTCATAACCGTATCCATAACCGTATCCATAACCGTATCCATAACCGTATCCATAACCGTATCCATAACCGTATCCATAACCGTATCCATAACCGTATCCATAACCGTATCCATAACCGTATCCATAACCGTATCCATAACCGTATCCATAACCGTATCCATAACCGTATCCATAACCGTATCCATAACCGTATCCATAACCGTATCCATAACCTTATCCAAAACCGCATCCATAACCGTATCCATAACCGTATCCATAACCGTATCCATAACCGTATCCATAACCGTATCCATAACCGTATCCATAACCGTATCCATAACCGTATCCATAACCGTATCCATAACCGTATCCATAACCATATCCATAACCATATCCATAACCATGTCCATATAACCATATCCATAGCCATATCCATAACCATATCCACAACCATATCCATAACCATATCCATAACCATATCCATAACCATATCCATAACCATATCCATAACCACATTTATGGAGCGCCCAGTATATACCATATAATTTAACATTTCATATACCATTGCAGATGGCTTTAATAAGTAGTTATACATTTTATAAATATTTTCAAATGATTTTCAACTTTGATTGCCACTTTAACTAGTTATGCTAGTTTCTACTTAACATCAAAAACATTGAACACTAAACCCATTACATAGTTTATCAATCAAGTAATTAAGGATTCAACCATATTCAGGAGCAGTTTGAACAATTAACTGTTCTCAATAACAGCTTTGTAAACGCCATGTTATCTGATTAAATAAACCTACATAGAGCTTATAATAATTATTTTCACAGCGCAAAGAAATAATTGATACATATATAATTCTGAAGGTATAACCCACGTGAGAAGGTACAAAAACCTTATTCCTCACAATTCCTTTAAAGGCTAGTTTTGTGGCATTTGTAATATTTCATAATACATTATCTGCAGACACTTCCAAAAAAAAACAATTCTCTTGAGATTTTGACTAAGTATTTCACATGTCTGAACATAGTCCTGTAGGTATATCTATTATGCTCTAGTTCGTTTAAAAAATGATTTTTGAGAATTAAAACTTTTCCTTCTCATTAAATAAATATTCCTTTAAAAAATTCATAGTCCTTCGCAAAGATGCAACCGGAGGAGACATTGGAAATGACGAAGTAGAACGCAAATCTTGTGATATTTCGGATCTGATAAAAATGAAAATTTTTTTATTAAATTTTTTTACCAATTTTACGTTCGTTTCCTTCATTTTCTGCTTGTTTATCTGTGAGTATATTCTGCAAAATGAAAAAGTACAGAATCATTGTACAAGTGAGGATAATCGAGTTGTTTAAAATTTTATATATATTGAATGAAATACACATTGTATCTAAAGAAGATCGGAATCGATAGCATATGAATCTTCTGCGTTGTTTAGATCCTCGATAATTTTATCCATGTATGAATTTAGACATCGTACCCTGACAATTTCCGTAAATTTGTGAGCATCTTCAACCTGCTTTTCTGTTGCGGTTGTAGGAGATAAGCTGCAATATTGATTCTGCTGTTGGCACAAAAAGTGTTGTCACAGGTTGTAAGGAGACGTTAATTTTCTTCTATCCCCAATATTGTGGATTTTTTTCATTGCCAAGCCATTTCTGAATTTTGTAGAATACTCGTAATAGTCGTAATGAATATTAAGCAACTGCCTCTGAAGTTGGTGGTGATAATTCCAACTTTGATTTTTGTTGGTGCAGCGATTTTTTGAATTGATTTAATCTGTATGAGTTGAGTGAGACATTTGTGATTTTCCTTGCACCGTATACAAGTAGGAAAAGAGTTTCACCAGCCTGTTTTACTTGTGAGGGGGTTGAATTCTTGCCATTGAAAGTTCTTACTACATTAACCAACTGCATTTCTTTCTGAAGAAGTTTGATGACTTTTAATTTTTCTTTCTGAAATATTCTAGACGTGGTATCATAACCACTGAAGGCATGAGGCAGTAAAATTGTATTTTTCCACTAACGTCTATATAAATGAACTTTGTAACCCTAGCAACACGCGCGATAAGGAAAGTAAACATTTGAGTTACCTGGTTGCTAAGGCGTTGCTATCTACGAAAGTAAAACTTATGCGGCCAGGACAGAAAAGTAGAAAAACAAATTTTAAACGAAATTAATTCGTTCTATTTGAACAAATTAATACAACTAAACAATTTTGTATTAATACAGAAATATCTTTCTAGGAAGTACGCCAACATTTTTGTCGGCACGTAGTACCTACCTACTCCATTTTAAAAACGCTTCATAAGTTTGCATATACCTTGCTTTGGATTTCTTGGGGTAAAACAAGGCACAAGCAATATTCCCATTTATATCGCCACAAAACATAATATGTATTTGTTTATTATAGTTTGAAACCACCAGAAATTAAAATGTGTAATAGTTCGTTGCCATGGAAACAATTTTCACAGGCAGCCTCCTAAACTATAAAATTTATTAAAAACGTCAATTAATTTCATGAAATAATTAGTTTTAAATTAGTAAATCCCATAATTTTTTTCGGTATAGTAGAAACAATATAATACATTTCACGATGCAAAAGCCCTTTTAAGTATTCGGTGTTTTTTGAAAGGTCTCGGCTTCGCCTCGACCATTCAAAAATCACCTCACACCTTAGAGTAACCTTTCGCATCTAGTAATGTAAATAACTATTTTTATACGTTCTTGTCATTTCTGGATTTCTGACGAAGAAAGAATTTTCCATATAATTTTTCCTGTTCCTGGCCTTATGAAAAATATATCTTTTTCTTCTGGAGTTAAAGCGATTAATAGAACAAGTTGATCAACGTCCTCATCAACTTAGTACAAATGTTCGTCTATTATTTAATATTTCAATTGCTATTTTAGCAATAGGTGAATCCACATCATCTACAGCTTGTTTTACAAACAATCCTTTGTTTTAAAGAATTTTTGGCAACATTGAAATTAATCGGATTTCGTTTATATCATTTGACAAAAACTTTTCTTGAAGGAGGGCTACGATTACTGAATTTTGCCTAAATTTGGTTTTCACGTAGTTATACGTCGTACAAATGTGGATGCTATAAAAAATCCACCTTCAAATTACATAAATAATAAGTACCTATAGAGTTACAAAGATTTTGCAATTTTCTTGCTTATTTGATTAATTTCGGTACATTTTGCCTGTACTGTAAGCGTGTCATATCATTGGATCAGGCATTGAGAGAGCAGTTGAACATATATTTTATTTTGCTTCAAATCACCGCTATCTTTGTAAATTGTGAAAAACGACAACATTTTAAGTTACATATCGTTTTCGGCTATACATATTTCGACGAGACAAAAGGAAATAAGCTGTTCGACGTGCTTCTCGATGTTAAGTTGTCTTGGAGATTGTGGGGCGTGACTTTTCTAACGCAGAGATAAATTCTCATGTAATACTTTTTTGTTTACTTTTGCTTAATCTACCTCATGTTAAAGTAATGACACTCAAACCTCTATACTCGGTAATACGTACAAATCAGATATTGGCAACCTGCCAGAGCAACCCAGATCCTAAATCCACCCCTATGATTTGTCAAATTGCAAGTCATTGACAAAATTGAAAAAATTGCAAAAACACGAAAACTTCAAATACTATTTCCAAACGAATTTCCGAGACTGTTTTGGTAAGAAACCCAAGGTAGAGGGTCGAACTTAGAACTACATCGTGAATTGCATGGTCACGCTCTGATTTTAGGCTCAATAGGAGTGAACGAAAAAGTGTAATTTTGACGTCTATCATTCAAACCGCTGAAGTCTCACGCGTTATGTCATTCTGCCATGAAACTGATTTTCGACCCCCTATTGGTAGAACAGATTTTGTAATAATAGTATTATTGCAGAAACTGAACTTCGCCTTTTTATGCCACAGTTCATAATTGTAATATTCTTTATTGGTTTTGTATTGACTGTAATTGTGGTTGTAAATAAAGACGTTTATTATTATTATTATTATTACTAGGAAACTAAAAACATTTGTTTAATCCTGCTCTTGAAGCATGCAGTTTCTTACTTGGATACAATACTCGATACAATTAAATGTCAAAGTGAAGGAAAGGCACTATCGAGAAACAGAAAATTGTTTCGGGGTCCTGAAGTCGTCCCGAGGTCGAACATGTAATCGGTTCCGTCCTAGGACCGATATTAAGAAATCATTAAATTTCGCTGGATCTACTATAAGTGTAATCTATCGGACGCACTATGGATTTTTTGACGAATTTTGCGAAACCACGAAAATTTAAAACCTTATTTCCAAACGAAAACAGGCCGCCGGGCCGCCGTTCTGGCAATAAATCCAAGCTCGAAAGGCCAACTTGAAAGTACAGGGTTATCCAACGAAAAGGCCCACCCTTATATTTTCTGTATTTTTCGAGTTAGGAAAAAATGTTTCAAATAAAAGTTGTAGTGAATCAAATGATCTCATTTAAAACCCCTGCAAAGAATATACAGGGTGTTCCATAAAAGCGGGACAAACCTAACTTACATTTTTTTAAATGGAACACCCTATATTTTTTTACATTTTTCAAATCTGTGTTTTTTTGTGATTTCAAAAATATATATATGTTATATCTTATCTTTTACTGTTTTTTATTTATTGCAAATTTCGTGAACAATATTATTTATACCACCAGCATCTGCATGCGTATCAATCAGGTTAGCCATGGATGAAAAGTTTGCTTTTTGAATTTATTCAATTATTCTGTAAAGCATAAGTGTCAAATTAATTGTTTTTCATTCATGGCTACCCTGATTGATAACCATGCAGATTGCAGATGCTGCTGGTATAAATAATATTGTTCACGAAATTTGCAATAAATAAAAAAACAGTGAAAGATAAGATACAACATATATATATTTGAAATCACAAAAAAACACAGATTTGAAAAATGTAAAAAAATATAGGGTGTTCCATTTAAAAAAATGTAAGTTAGGTTTGTACTGCTTTTTGGAACACCCTGTATATTCTTTGCAGGGGTTTTAAATGAGTTCATTTGATTCACTACAACTTTTATTTGAAAAATTTTTTCCTAACTCGAAAAATTAAGAAAATATGAGGGTGGGCCTTTTCGTTGGATAACCCTGTACATCGTGAATTGTGCGGTCCAGCTGCGATTTTGAGGTCAGCAGATCCTAACTAAAAAGTGACATTTGTGACGTTAACGAAAAATTTTAAAGTTTTGGCAAGTCCTGCACGAGCATGAAATTTGGAGGGTTCTGCGCGCGCTTTCGGCCCTTTAAATTTCGCAAAATTTACAAAACTCTTCAACATGGGGTATTGAAACGCTAATAACTTTTTAAATATTCAAAGAATCGCAACGAGATATAGCCGTTGGGATTTTCTCGACAAGAATACGCCTATAAAAAAATAATAACTGACTGCCGGTACCACGTGATTTAGACAACCAATCAAAAATTGGTCACTCTGTTGTCGCCACTGTTTCTATAAGTCATGCTTCATAATATGCAACATGAAACTGATTTTCAACCCCCTATACGTAAACAAAAACATTTCCAATGTTAAAAATTCTATTAGTAAAATTTCATCATTCATTGAATGAAATAAAACTTAACTGTTTTATGATTTCCACAAATCTTTTATATTTATATATTTCACAAAATATATATAATATTTTATTATACTCTAGAAGACTTTAAATCCCTTGTTCTGTAGGAAGTAGTTTAGTCTAGTACTCACATCTGACGAAGCCACTGTGTGGCGAAACAATTGTTATGTAGTTTATATATTTTGTGAAATATATAAATATAAAAGATTTGTGGAAATCATAAAACAGTTAAGTTTTATTTCATTCAATGTTAACATGGATTTCCATCAAGTAAAGATCGACTCAATCAACTTTTCATCATTCACATTGCCTTGTTGGAACATTATGATTATATCAGATTAAATGTGTGAATGATTTCCTATTTTGAGTTAAAAATATGCAATAAAACTAAAGAGATTTAATTTTAATGTAATATGATGCCTTCATGTATACAAAATTATGTATATTTACATCAAGCAAAAATACGCAGTAGGCATAGATATTGGTTTTGAATATAAAAATCCACAATTTAACATAGATAGAAATAGCATGATCGTGTATAGCTATAGTAATACAGATGGCTGGCCGTTGTGTGGGGTGATGATCCGTTTTATATGCAGCATCGACCCTTCTTGGTTGATCCCGTCCCTATCAGAGTAATATTTGAGGCATGATCTTACTCGACCGAGGGTTATACTGGGATATCCCTCCTCTGAATATATGAATATGATGGCTCTTGAATCATAATTTATAATGCTTGCGTGATGGGAAATTATATTTATTGTTGTGGGATCTAAGGCACATGATATTACTTCTCTTATGACACATGCAACCTGTGTATTTATCGTTATTACGAATGGATGAACAGAAAATTATACGTTCATGTAATTATTGTGACATCTATATGATAACTGCTAAATGGGAGTTAGGGTAATCTAAGTAAATCAATGTTAATTGTTTGTGTTAATTACTTGTAGTAAACGTATAATGGTAATTGAGCGAGCTGAAGAATTTATTCTATTGCAGATATTAATTAATTAATTTGTAATCTTCATTGTGTTTTTCCAAAAATAAATGTTAAGGTGTTCTAAAATGCGTGGCGCACACTAAGGAGCATATTTTATTTTTTATTTTAAATTAACATTTCTTTTCCAATATGCAGAGTGAAAGACGATCTAAGAAAATGATTTTTTTTTTCGAAGATGTCTAAAAATGCAATGTTTTTATAAGGTATTATTTATCTACGTAGCATTGTCATAGTGCTTCAGAATAGTTATAAAATATTATTGATCTTTTCAATTTAAAGTTTTGTATACTGAATTTTGTGTTGTAAAATATCTACAAACAAAAATAAAGCAATTATTCACTTTTAATTACTTTGAGACAAACATATTTCAGAGTCCAACAGCTTTAAGAAACATAAAAATAGATCGTTGTTTTTAACTGCAGGATAGACAAGATTAGATAAAATCTAGCTAATGTTAAGTTCACAAAACCAATAAATACAGAAATAACTAACTAATAAATCTTTATTAACAGAATATTGTAAACACAAATAACGTTTCCCAACAAGAAAATTTTGAATCATTTTATGACGAGAGACGAAAAAGGTTTCGTAGTTTGAATGAATACTATACCAATAGGTATATAATATTTCGTAGAGCTGGTCGAATTTTTCAACTTACTTTTTTAATTATTTTAGTTTTAATACAATATCTAATGAATAATTACTATAATAATAAACATTAGTTTTCATTAACAATAATTATATAATTAATACTTAATGATTAATAAGCATAAATCTTCTATTACTTTAGAGATAATGATTTACAAAAAACAAACACGGTGAGCGTTCAAAAGTAAAATAAAAGAAGCACGCATTCACTTAATATACCATATGGACTGTCTATTAGCAGTACCATTACTTATTGGTTATGGTAGACCACCCAAGTCAAATAATATTTAATTCGCTATTTCCATTTATAATATATCAATTCGACGACTTGGGCAAAACTTGATTATGGAACAGTTAATTTATTTTAATGTTTAGGTTCTTTAGCTGACAATATGGAAACACTGAATAATTCCAGAGGTGCAGTATAAAGTTATCGGTTCTAGGAACAAATTTACTAGAAGAAAACATACATATTTTAATGCTTAAATATTAAAAAAAGAGATGTATACATATATTGTTTTTCATAGTTACTTTTACTTAAAACGTCATTTTCTTTAAATTACACATTCAGTCGTCGCAGTCAAACCACGTATTTTGACGTGCTGAAACTGAATTTCATATCTAAATTATTAAATTTCTCATAATTTTTTTTATTGAGAAACAGAGAACTTCTGTCAAACGAAACAAAAGTGACCGTTTATCGAACAAGAGAAATAATAAGGACTGGAAGTTATTCATAGATTCGTCCGAAGGAGTCTCAAAGTTTTACTTCCTAACACTAAAGAGTATAGATCTGTTTCAACAGGTCGCCCAACTGTTTAAAAAAACTACAACAATATAGGAATTTAACAGTTCGAGAAAAAACGCATTATAAACAGTAGGTAACTGGCAAGTATGTGGAGATTTCAAGATTTTGTGTATGAGACAATAGTCTGGATTTACGAATCATCCCTGTTTATTATGTGAATTATGGAAATTGTCATAAGAAAACAGTTTGGTCAAAAGCGAAAATGGTGAATTCTGGATCTAAAAGAGTCATTAAGGAATCTCTAGTTGATCCATCGAAAATTATTCTCGCACTCCTCCAGATCAAACTGGGTCTGATGAAGCAGTTTGTCAAAGCATTGAATAAATTTTCGTATTTTTTTATTTATAAATATTTTTCAAAAACGGGCCCGTTTGACATTATATTTTTCTTGTTCTGGGACAAAATTGAACAAATAGAAAAAAACTCAAAGACGAATAAATAATTTAATATAGGTAGCTTTTCTGTAAATTAAAATAATTAAAAAAAACACAGCGTCCTATACGTCTGACAAATGTCATTTTAGTAATTAAATAGTCAATTTAACATAACAAATAAATTGCAGACATAAGTATATAATTTATGGGAGGTTTAATTTTTTGCAATTTTGAAAATTATTTATTCAAAAAAGCAGCGACACCTGACCTTGGCTCCTTGGCTATCCTATTAATAAGCTTCATAACTTTATTACCTATTATTCCTAACGAAATATCATATACCGAAATTGCCACCACCTCCCTAACAATTCTATGTCTTTTAGCCTAAGTCCTAGTCTTTCTGTCCACACCTTTGAGCATCTGCTTGCCGACCAAACGAGTTGCCTACTTAACCTACCCCATAGCCCACTTACTTTGTGCCTACCCCATAGGAGGAATCAAATCGTTGCTTAATATGGACAAATGGTCAATGGATATGACTGTTTATACATGCGTTCTTCAGAATGTTTGCAAATGTCACAATAATTATCTATTTTTAAGAGAATATCAAAGTGAAATATCAAACTTGACTCTTTGTAATTTGATTTACATGCGATGCTCATCAATATTAAAATTGTCAGTCTTGAATTTCTGTCCAATATTCATTTTTATTACCTACTAGAAACTTTGCTCTCAGTATAACATCTTGGTCAAAAGTGATTAGACGTCTAATATACCGGGTGGCCACGAGTCAAAGTACGCCCCCAATTTTTTGGTTGTTTTTGAATTTAAAAATTTCGTTTTTGGTGTACGTGAATAAGACAAAAGTGGGCTCTTTTTAGACTAACAGGAACGAAAATATCACTTCCGGTTGAACCGGAAGTGACATCAACTTTTTTTTCTTAAATGGAATGACCATGTTTTTTTGTAGTGTTTTATAAAACATGAAATTCTAACTGCAACAGTTTTTTCCAATTTCAAAAATTCCAAAAAATAAGTGGGATACGAACGATTTTCTATTTTTTACAAAACGGCCGCGTCAGATGAATGCGATATAGGAAATTACTGCGGAAATGATAAAAGAATATATTATAAATAAACCTAATTTCAAGGATGAAAGTGTGTGGGTAAAAGAATTGCCAACAGAACAACATAGATTAAAGTGTTTTGTAGTGACCGCATCAATAGAGAGGAAAGAAGAAATGTATGATTCAGGTTTTTGGCCCGCAGGAGTTGGAATAAAGCGATTTGATGTTAGCAAACACAGAGAGCAACTGAAACATGAAGGGGGTAGTTTTTTATAGAAAATTGTTCATATAGTAAAAGTCAAAAATTGAATAATAGAATAAGCATTATTCACCAAAATGTACAGTCTCTAGGAAACTGCATAGATGAGATGAACGCATTCATAAATCAATACACAGAATGTATGTTTCTATGTGTTAGTGAACATTGGAAAACGATAGAACAATTAAGTATATATGGTATAAAAGACTTTTACTTGTCAGCAAGTTTTTGTAGGAAGAAGGAAAATAAGCATGGAGGAAGTGCAGTATATGCAAGACAAGGAGTTGTAGGCAAAGAAATAATATCAGTCAAAAATTTAGCAGTGGAGGGTGAAGTAGAATGTTGTGCAGGTGAATTTAAGATTAACAATGAAAAATATGTAATAATTTCGGTGTATCGACCACCAAGTGGAAGAGTGGATGTATTTTTGAATAGGATGGAAGAAGTTCTGTCTCTGTTTGCCTATGAAAATGTTAAAATAATTATAGGAGGTGACTTTAATATAGATTTTTTAGTAGATAGTAAAGATAAACGAGAATTTTGTTCTCTTATTAATTCATATAATATTTGTCATACTATCAATGAACACACACGTATAACGCACTGTACTAGCTCATGTATAGATAATATATTAACTAATTGTGAATATCACTCAGCCGAAGTTCTATATTCGTACATTTCTGATCATACGGCACAAAAACTTGTAGTCAATATTGAGAAAAATCATAAGGCAAATTTTGTACTTAAAAGAATAATTAACTCAGATAATATCGCTAGATTTAATAACTGTTTAGAAAATACGAACTGGTCTGATATTTACAGGTTAAATGAGAGCCAAATAAATGAACAATGGAATGATTTCATGGATATATTCATTGGAAATTTTAATAACTGTTTTCCCCTTAAAAAAATATCAGAAAATTATAATAATAAGAGAAAGAACGGTGTTCAAACCGATCCGGAAATTAACGAATGTAAGGACAGACTAGACATTCTGTATACTTTGAGTACTGTTGATGAAAGGTATAAAGATTTGTATAGAGAGACAAAAAAAGAGTTTAATAAAAAGTTAATACAGGGTAGGTCAAATAAATATCAAAATAAACTAGAAAACTCAGATAATAAGTCAAAATGTATGTGGAATATTGTAAGGGAAATAAAAGGGGAATACTACAGTACTCAAAGCATACAAGTTCCTGGAGAACCTAAACAAGTTGCTGAGGATTTCAATAATTTCTTAGTTGACGGTGTACAGTTGTTGTTAGATGAACTAGAAGATATACCTTTTACATGTGACATAATACAAAATAATAAATCAATGTTTGTCAGTCCAGTAAATTCACAAGAAATAATAGACATTGTCAAAAAATTTAAAAACAAAATGAGTAGTGGGGATGATGAAATTCCCACAACCATAATAAGACAGTGTATTAGGTATATTCTTGATCCAATAGTGTATATAATTAATAATTCTATCAAGTTTGGGATTTTCCCAGAGATCTTAAAATTAGCTTTAGTAAAGCCTCTGTATAAGAAGGGAGATAGATCTAAAATTCAAAATTATAGACCTATAAGTCTATTATCTTCATTTTCCAAAATTTTTGAAGCTGTAATGTGTAATCGTCTTAAGAACTTCGTAAAATCTTGTGGTTTATTAAATGATATGCAACATGGATACCGAGAAGGTAGATCGACTCATACTGCAATTTTTCAATTTATTCAAAATATACTCAGAGCAATAGAAAGGGACGAATTGGTCCTAGGTTTATACCTTGACCTGTCAAAAGCATATGATTGTTTAAATCACGAGATATTACTATTTAAGTTAGAGAAATACGGAATAAGAGGTAATGCATTGCAGTGGTTCAGATCTTACCTTACTGGTAGAAAACAGTTAGTATTTGTCAATAATGGAAGTGGACAAGCAAAATCAGAAACAAAATCATTAAATTTTGGAGTTCCGCAGGGTAGCATAGCTGGTCCTATACTGTTTATAATGTATATAAATGACATCAGTCTGAAAAAAGCAAGTGTTAATTATGACATAACGAATTACGCAGATGACACAAATTTTTAAATTTATTCATATTCCGTTGATGATTAATAAGATCCACAAATTATATAGTAAAAGGTGTGAATAAATGGTTTCTCAAAAACAAACAGATACTGAATGAACAGAAAACAAACATAACAATATTCAAAACTAGCCATTCAAGGGTTACCATTCCAACTGAAATAAATCTTGAAGAGTGTCTGTCATTAAATTATCAAATTGTACTAAATTTTTGGGGGTCTATATTGATAATACATTATAAGCTGGGAGAATCATGTAAAAAATTTGTGTGCGAAATTGAATTCAGTATGTTACAGCATGAGAGTCTTATCAAAATATGTAAACTTAGAAACAATAAAAACTGTTTATCACGCAAATATAGAATCTTTAAGTCGTTATGGCATAATCTTTTTTGGGAACAGTAGAGATAGTGATGATGTATTTATTGTACAGAAGAGGGCAGTGAGAATAATGTTAAATTTAAAATTTGGTCAATCGTGTAGAAACAAATTTAAGGAATTGAAAATACTAACTTTTTATGGTATTTATATACAAGAATGCTTGCTTTTTTTCTTTAAAAATAAGCATTTATTTCATGAAATGGAACCACAACAGAATTATAAAACAAGAACTCTAAATTATACATATCCTAGACACAGACTAACAATGACAGAAAAAGGTGCATATTATAGTTGCCTAAAATATTATAATAAACTACCAGATAATATCAAAGAAATAAACGACATAAAACTGGTCAAAAAGAAAATCTATGAGTTGCTACTTAAAATTGAACCTTATACTGTAAGGGAATATCTTGAATATACAGAGAATTAATTTAGAATAATTGTAATTGTGTTAAATTCAATTTGTATTGACGTTATTTCGTTTAATTGTTTTTTTTTTACATTGTAATGAAAACTCTTCCTCGAAATAAAGATGTATTATTATTATTATTATTATTATTATTATTATTATTATTATTATTATTATTATTATTATTATTATTATTATTATTAGGTTATGGTAATTATTAGCAAGGTAGTAAGCTTGTCTGTAAAGAATAAAATAGTTATTTAAATTACTGATGGATACGACTATTTTTAGGTTTTTCTCAAAAAATGGAATTTAATTTTCATTTTCATTTCCGTAGGGGTCCTATGGAAAATTTTTAAATGGGACCGTAGATACTGTTTTTTTTTTATTGTTTGGACATAATGATTCATAATCTTTAATTTTTTCGCCAATAATCATTTCTTAACGAGATCCTTTGTAATAATAAAAGTGTTTTTAAAAGGTTTATTAAAATTATTTCTTGTTTAATTTGTGCTTACCTTTTAAAAACATTTTTATTATTACAAAGGATCTCGTTAAGAAATGATTATTGGCGAAAAAATTAAAGCTGATGAATCATTATGTCCGAATAATAAAAAAAATAGTATGGTCCCATTTAAAAATTTTCCATAGGACCCCTACGGAAATGAAAATGAATATTAAATTCCGTTTTTTGAGAAAAACCTAAAAATAGTCGCATCTATCAAATTTAAATAACTATTTTATTCTTTACAGACAAGCTTACTACCTTGCTAATAACTTCCATAGCCTACTTAGTAATTTTCTCACATCGCATTCATCTGACGCGGCCATTTTATACAAAATAAAAATCGGTCGTATCTCACTTATTTTTTGGAATTTTTGTAATTGGAGAAAACTGCTGCAGTTAGAATTTCATGTTTTATAAAACACCACAAAAAAAATTCGGTCATTCCATTTAAGAAAAAAAAGTTGTGGTTACTTCCGGTTCAACCGGAAGTGATATTTTTGTTCCTGTTAGTCTAAAAATAGCCCACTTCTGTCTTATTCACGTATACCAAAAACGAAATTTTTAATTCAAAAACAACCAAAAAATTGGGGGCGTACATTGACTCGTGACCACCCGGTATTATAGCACTAACATTTTTATTAATTATTTATTAAATACTCCCTAACCAAATATAAAAGTTGTCTGTTCTCCGTAATGTAAGAAAACAGAAAATTAAATTCAACGATAACTAAAATTATGTTACAATTATTGCTGATATTATTATTAGTTACTTATATGTGAAATTACTAAAAGTTACTTTACTTTGTCCCCACATAAAAATATAAGGGACGATGAAACTTAATTCGTATAGTTGAAATTTATGCAATACAAACTGCCTATATTTACAGAGGCATGTGTTTAAAATGGCTCTAAGGAACAATATTAGGCTTCTTAGGAACTGCACTGGTTAAATTGGTTAATATATTCTAGTAATATTTCTTATTAGTCAAGGGCAGCTGCTGTGTACGCATATTGTTACATTGTAAAACTTACAAACTTAGTACTACAAAATGCAATTATATATATACAGCTAATTTATGGCTTGTGGAAATTTACCTTTGAATATTTACTTTAGTAATAATTGAAAAATGTGTTCGTTAAGTGGTTTTTGACAGCAATACCGTGATATATAATTTTTGTTTTGAAAATAAATTATATGAGAACGCGTTTGTGTCTATTCGTTTGAAAGACATTCCTAATCATCGTAGAAGGAAGTTATTTCCAGTTTAGTAACTAGATAAGCGTGAATTTTAATCATAGATGCATTCGTATTAAAAGTTACCGATAAATTTATGTATATTTTTATGAATTAATTTACTAGGTGTATCAAAATGCGTTTTATATTTTTATGCGATCACTTGCATCATAATTTTTAAAATTAATTATAATTTAGGTTTCAAATATAATTATATCAAAAAATTTGATTTAAGAACTTTATTATTTCGAAGTCCATATGTAGTCTATTAATAGTATAACATTGACAACTTATAACTTTAAATAAATATCAGAAAGAGAGTTGTCTAAGGTTTTTTTATATAGAATATCAAGATATTATATATTCTTTTAAATTGGTGAAGTAGTCCCAGATATACCATTTAGATAAAATAGGATATGCAATATAAACTAAATTCTTAAGGTCCCGTTATTAGGGCATGCATTAACTTACCATGTTTAATGATAAAAACGTCGTCGATTAAATCGCTAGACTGCCTTGTATATATAAAGAACAAAGTTTGATCTCGACTTTAAGTTGACGTTTCTTGATTATTTAGGGCACTTATTAAAATGAACTTCACTTGCTCAATAAATAGCTTGGATGGTGGTAAACGGTTTATTTGTATAATTAATTCATGCAGCAATTTTTTAAATAGCAATCACTATCTACGATGATATTTTAATTTATTTAGTAAGCTTTTCAATAACTATTATATCTCCAACACCAAATAAGTTGATTATTTTATTTACTTAATGATACCCTGATGTAATAACGACATTCACAGAGAAAGCCCTTTTTTGTTTTCTATTATTATCTAATGAGTGAAATGAAAATACAAATTTTAAGATGATTTTCTGCTGTGACCTGATGAAAAATAAATGACTTGAAGTTATCTTATACATTTTCAGTTCTGTGTCAAAGATCCTTTTACTCATGGCAAATTTATATATTAATCTGTTCCAGTTTTTACCGAACCATGTAAAAATATTTCCCTTGTATAAGCCGTATACAAATTTTTCTATAATTTCTTTTCACAGAAGTAATTTTCAAATATATTTAGAATTGTATATTGGAAGAAACGAAACGTAATAAGATGGAAGACACTTATACTTCATTTTACGTCTTTTTGATTTTTGAATGGTTATGCGTGTCATACAAAGTTCATCACAAAATATTTTCTTTTGACCTCTGAATACTTTTAAATAAAAACACATGAATCGATAAATACACTCATGCCACAACTAATTCTTACACGGAGTGACAAAAAAAAACCGTCTTCCAAATATCTTGCCTTTCTTTTTTTACATAAAAGAACCGAAAAATTTAAATTTATGGAGGCCCCTTACCCTTAACAAACATTCTATTTTAAGACAATAAAACAGTCTACGATTATTACACTAAAATTAATTCACTAACAATTTATATCAAACATATTATGTTGTATGGTTATGTTACCCATATTTTTATTATCAATTTGGTCTTATTAAACATTGTTTGTTATTTATTTAAAGTTAAGAATATTAAACGTACTTGGTAAATTATACATTAAAAATTGTCATTTATGTACACAATATCAGTTAAACACTGTTGATGCACTAAAAGGCATTTTAGTTCTCAATAGTCTTGCATGCTTAAAACTTTGTAGACGTCTTTATAAGGAAACTTTCTTATATGAGTACACTAAGTTCCTTAATTCCATTAACCAAATTTAATTAAATTGAATGTCTGTATACATGAATATAGAGGGGGGAAAAGGTAATGCATTGTGAGACTAATAAATTTATTTATTTATGGAAGTATATATAAGTATTAACTTATTAAAAAAAAACACACCTGGTAAATCATTTAAAAACATCCTAAATAAAGTTATTATATGTTTTAATAGTATAACTTTTATTAACTGACAAACTGAGAAAGCTAATTTTAAAAACTGATAATATGTCTCAAAACATTTCCTGAAAGGTCGATATTTAAAGGAATGTAGAATAGTAGGTAAATCACTGAAACTACCAGAAATATGTTTTTATTACCTACATTATATTACAAAAATTTTTACAGGCGATTTAAGAGATGATTTGCAATTACTATCAACGATTCGATTATATTAAATAAATACGAAACAATAGTGCGAAAATTATTTTGCTTACGACACAATTGAATAAATAAATCGTTATAACAAATTTAAATGTACCTACTATTATCAAGCCATATCTCATTAGGCAGTTTAAATAATAATTTATTTTTTAAAACAATAGCAGAATATACTTCTTGACCAACAATGATAAGATAATATTTCTTTTAATAAAGCTGTTAATAAAACTGACTGTTAAAATTATGTTTTCACAAATTACTCTTAGTGGAGGGAAATTAGAATTTTAAAGTGATGTAATCGGGAAGTTGAATTTTTTTTTATTTTTTTGTTTTTAATATGCAAATGAGTCGAAAACCGAAAAAATTTGCAAAATTGGGCTGGGGCTTCGCGAGAAAAGCGCATAAAAGTGCATTTTTGATGCATCTCGAGTGCATCTCTACACTATTTTTTTAAATATCTTCGGCTCTATTGCTCGTAGAAAAATTAAAAAAAAAAACAAATACTACTCCTAATGAAACAATGAACAAACAAACATTATAGGAAGCTGATTCAAGTAAATCGTATACGCAAATTTTGGATTCTAGAATGTGCGAACCACTTTGTGAAGTAAAAGAAAATATTTATAACTCTAATGTATGATGCAAGTGCAAATATTTATTTAAATGAATCAAATTATGGTAAACAAAGAAAGTCTAAATACTAAAGCTTATACCTATAATTTGTATTTTATATGTATTTATAGTAAAAACAAGTAGGTAAATATAATAATACACCTTACGAAAGCTCTTTTAATGAATTGAATTTCGTTTTATACAAAACTTATATAAAAATCTGGCATAAATATTATGAAAACATGTCAAAAAAGTGAAATTAAATTATATTTTATTTTTATTAAAAAAAAAACGACATTTTAACTCGGTAAACAGATTCTGATATACGTTCACAAAAAAGTACTCTTACAAAAAAAAAATTTACATTAAATTTTGCATTAAATGGCAAGCGTTTTAATTTTTTTCGAAAATGTTCAATTGTGACCGTAAAAATATTTTCTTTTTAAAATTTAATAACGTATTTATAGCAAGAAAATACATATTTTCTCCAATTTTCGTAAAAATCAGATGATTTTTACCCCACTTATTGAATTATTAATAAAAAAATATATAAACTGAGCAACTTGGATTTTTTTATGTTTGGATGTAGGTACTTTTAATGTAACTATACCCCAACAGTTTAATAGGCTATTCATTTACGAGCATTTTGGTTTTTTTAAATTTTTCTACGACTAATAGACCCGGAGATATTTAAAAATTAGTTTTCGACTCACTTGCATGTATAAAAAGGAAACAAAGAAAAAAATTCAACTTCCCGATTACATCACTCTTCATCAATTATTATTTTCACTAATTTCCCTCCACTATCTACTTTCTTTGCTTGATACGTCTTGTTTATAAATAACTGAAGTTATTTGCCTAGGATGCAATTGTTACAACAATGAAAATTAACAACTTTAACTGCCGGAGAAGTAACGCGAAGATTTAGGTTTTTTATAAGCAATAAAAACCTGTAATAATATATTAAGTGCATTAAAAATTATTGAAAATTCAGCGTATGAAAACGTGTTGTCTAGAAACCACATGAGTTCATTTTGATGTGAATTGACAAAAAGTTAATCACGTCGAAATAAACAAATGCGGTTTCTTAAAGGCAACACGTTTTGAAGGCTAAATTTTCAGATTATTTCTAATGCACGAAATAAGTTAGACTATTTCCAGAACAGAACATAGAACACGCAATATTGATTCAGCTGACGTTTTAACTGACAGTTCCATTTTCATTTGCCGTGTCATAATTTTTAAACAAATTTAGGTATTTAAAAATCGAATTTTAAAATTATTATTTTCCATAGAAAAACGCAAAATATTTAAAAAGTAGGTAAATCATTAAGTATGTTCCTTTTGCTTCTATACTTACATAAACCTGTTTTCTTTACAGAAAAATAAAAAAGAAAGAAAACATATTCGATTTTTATATTGACTCAACCGATGTTTTAGCTGTCAAGCCCAGAGAAGTTTTCGCGATTATTTCCCTCATCATAAATCTAACCAATAAGGTTATTTTTCACCTAGCTGTTCATTTATTTTTGACTTGTAAAGTAAACTTAATCCAATTTAATTTACTTTCAATTTTTAATAGCTCATGGGGTCGCTATGAATTCTGTAATTTAATTCAATATTTTATAACATATAAGTAATTATAAAAAGCAGTTTCTTTTTAAAGGATTCAACAATAATTGAGTTTTAAAGTAGTTTTAATAATTTTTACGTCCAACAGATTTTTTATTTGAAAGTATGTATCAATATAAATATACCAAATTGGATGTTTTTGTTATTATTATTCTTGTGGAAAACCTAAATAAATTTGTATATTAAAATTGAACAGCAACCAATGTATTTAAATGCATTAATTGTGCCATAATTTATAATTATTATGTTCTTCGTTGAAGATCACAAACTTTGTAAAAATCCTCTTCAACAAAGTTTTCGTTGTTTTCCATTTTATGGTAACAAATAACGATATATGTATCATTATTACACGTTTTTATACAAATCTGAGTCCGCGGCATATTATATGGTTCACTTTTTCTAGCATTCCCCTTTGGTTTCACTTAAAAATTTTAAGTTTGATTTCTTTCAGAAATTTTAGGGCTGCTAACGCTTTCTGTTTTAATTTGTTTTAGTTAAGATTGTGAAAATTGATTGTTGTTCATTCTTTTAATCATAAATAAATTGACTGTCTTTTAAAAGATTTGTGTGCAGCAAATGCAGTTCTTCTACTAAATTTGGCCAGTACTTAGTGAAAAATTAGTAACAATGTCATTAAAATCTATCAAATAAAATTAGTTATTACAGATATTTGACTAAAACCTTGTGATATTTAAAAAACTAGTTTTTTTAAATCATTCTTATTAATTTTTATTAATTTATGCCCCAACAAATGATATAAGAAAATACAAAGTGTTTTAGAAAGCCATGCCATAATTTTAACAATGAATTATAGAGGCGAAAAGCGATTTATCCAACCCTACGTATAATGGGTTGGGTTAAAATATTTAATTTTAAGGAGTTATACCCGTCCAAAAGCGAGATTGAGAAAACAATATTCCTCGAAAGTGGGTTGAGCAATCAAATATCCATCTACAAATCATATGTCGCCACTCACCATTGTCTATAATGATCTAAATCTCAAAGTAGTTTACTTTAGTGTCTATTTTTAATGCTACGTCAATAATGCTAAAATGGTCTGAAAATTAATCAGACATTATTTAAAATCAGTCATGCCTTCTGGGCAAAATTAAACAGAACAAGAATTTTAAAATTAATTTTATCCCCTTTTTAAGGCATGTGAGAGAGACGATGTCCTACACTTTATTGTGGAGTCCGAACCACCATCTAGTGCTTTGATAATTCTCTATCCATCTAAGTCCAAAGCAAATCAGAAATAAATTTTTAATCTGCCCCAGGATAGATTCCAGGTATCGATCTTTGTAACCAAGTAATTACGTATCAATGCGTTTACCCACGCGGTTACTGTGCTACAATTGTTGTAAAAAATGATGTAAAGCAAAGTCTTATAGTATATTGCAAAATCTAAATTACATATAGGGCATCAACAGATTCCACCAAATCCACTTCCAAATCACAGATGTAATTTTTAAATTGTTTTAGGGTGGAATCAATAATCGATCTACGCAACATAGTAAGTTGATATATCATTGCATTCACTCACTTGGTTAGGGTTAGCCTAATTGAGACCTAGTTGCATAAGATACATAAGGAAACATTAGAGACATACTTTATCTTTATTTCGCGATGCATATTAAACGAGATATCTAGGAGTGACTTGATAAAATAGACAAACTGTATAAGTGGTTTTTGAGAAATAAACAATGTAGTAATAACGCACAACCTAATTTCTAAAAATAAGTACTCTTATTTTGATCAATTTGAGGCACTGAAAAATGTTTTTAGAACAGTTAAATCCGCACAGAAAATTGTCAAAATTATTTATTATAACATAAAATTTCATTTTACGACTCCTATAAATAACATTTAGTTTATGAGGAAAATTCCGGAGATTTAAAAACCAATTAAAACTAAAGAATATATTTAAAAAAAACTAACCTGCCAGTGTTTTTACTATGCACGTTTATCTTCACTCTCTGAAGCTCTTACAACGACTAAGGTTTTATCAAAAAAAGTATAATAAATGGAACATTTGTCCTCGATTGGTACACCTCTAACCCTTTATAAATAACAATTTTTATGTCTTTTTAGTGAAGGGTTAGGTCACTTACCCTTTTCTAGTTTTAAAACCATAAAAAACCTTCCTTCAATAAAGTATTTACGTTAGCATTTGAAGGTCTCCAACCTATTGCTGTTATTTGAGTTTTGTGGGGTTGTAAAGGTTAATCGTGCAATAAAAAAGTGCAATGTAGGTACTTTATTCTACACAAATTGTTATATTTGATGATCCGCTGGTTGCATTTTTTACGATTATATTCCATGTAAAGTGTTAGAAATAATTTAACAATGGTTTTTATAAAAATACCATATACTTTTTATGTTATTTTCAGTAGTAGTTGTCAACACTAGAAACCTATATACTCTTCATACCGTTTCGTTGACATCTTTGGAAGATGTAGGTAAGAATATTGGTTTCTAGAGTTTGAAATAATGTTGGTATGTACTGGTATTATAAATTATCACATTCGTTATTACTGTGTAGTAGCATTTTGAAATTAAATTTATTCCTCATATTTCAAAAAATCTTTAATTGCCTTTCTAGAATAAATTAATAGCATTGGCTCAAATAGTCTTTGTCTCTCAATAATTCAACGGTTATATTATACATGTAATGTAATTTGCGTTGAATTGTATATACTTCTTTATTGTATATAATTGTATATGCATATCCTGATATCTTAAAAATTATCTTAAATGATGTCAAAGTGGATAAATAATTGCTAACTAGATGTATATGTATGTAAGTATTGAAATTTAATAATGCGGCACGTTTACTACCCTTTGCGTAGTGTTGTAATTACCGTTTTGCCATTTTGTTCCAAAGAGAAACTTTTTTATGTCTGGGCAATAATAAACAATTCAACCCCCAGCATTACTAACTTCAAATTATTAAAGGCACCTATCCGATTGGTCGTACATCGTTTTTCAGGTTCATGGTTTTTCAGTTATAGAAATCGACTGAGATTTGGGAAAAATATCAAATACATATACCTACAAGGTGGCGCAAAATGAAGTCCCCGATATGGTTTGCTTATAATATTTAGGTTATTCAAGAAATTCCCATTTTGTGAATCATAAATATTTACTTATATCTTGGAAATTTGTTATGTTACATGCTAAAAATAATATCAGCCAAATGACCACCCCTGGCATTGACAAACAGTGAGCCCTTTTTAAGACCTTTTTCATTACTTTCTCCAACATTTCAGGTGGTATGTCGACGATTTCCTCTCTTATGTTAGTTTTTAATGCTTCCAAAGTTTCAGTTTAATCATAAAAACTCGATCTTTGAGATTGTCCCAGAGAAAGAAGTCAGGCACCGTCAAATCTGAATATCTCGGCGGATATGCCACACCGCTGAGCAGCTAAGATAATCGTCGAACTTTTTTGGTAAAGATTTTTTGCAATTTCCGCACATTCTCTAGGCGTATAATGATTCATAATGAATTTCTCATGTACCTATCTATTTTTCAATTGACAACACATATCTGACATATGTCAACTAAAAACAAAATTATAGCGACTTCTGATAGGGGACTTCATTTTGCGCCACCTTGTACATATCTGATTTTAAAAAATAACACTTTAATAGAAGGAGCATTTTCTTTTTAATTTTTAAAAGTTGTTTCATAGAATTACTCCCTCGATTTAACTCCTCTTGCTCTTTTCTGTGGGTTAATTGGAAATCATTTGTCTATCAGACGCCGATTAAAGATGATAAATATCCCAAAATTTTAACTCAAGAATGTAGAAGCGGATCCCATGACATTTCCATTAAATTAAAATCAGGATTATAACAAAAGCTGTATCACTGCCTTGGCGCTAATGTTGCCTTTTTTACTTTAAGAAAGTCATAGAAATCTGCTTCAATTGTTTCGTTTCACTTCCCAAAGATTTTCTTTGAAGTCTTTGTTTCTGTCGCGACACAATTTTAATTAACGCCTTTTGGAATTTAAAAAGAAAATAAATGAAAACTTATTCTCTGAAACGATTTTGAAAACTGAAGTTTTTCAGTTTTGGTTTCATTGTATTCGCGATTGAAGTAGCTGTAAAGTAAAATGCGACAGTTGCAGTTGCATTTAATGTTTTAAAGTTGAAGGTGAATGGACCATCGTTGCTAAAGAACCAAAAAAAGTTTCCTTTTGGAACCAAAGTCGTGCTGCAGATAATTTTTTTTATTTTTTAAAGTTTTAAATAAGAGAGGGTGAACAGTTTTTAAACCAACATAAGTAGTGCATTTATGTAAACAGTACTTGAATAATGTTTATTTTATTATAATTTAGTTCGGATTTAAAACGTGTAATAATAATGTAAATATTTTAATTAAAATTCGAATCTGATATATTTATATAATTTAAGAACTCTAAAAACAAGAAGAAACTGGCAGAAACCATCTTTACATCTATTCTGACTTCCTGTCTTTTTCGTCCATTTGTAATTTCTTGATTTCATATTATTTCTTTTCTGTCGAGTTCAACTTTACACTACTTTATTATACATATTTGCTGTTGTAGTTTAACTTGCCCAGGTCAATGCCGTTGTGTGCTTTAATTGATACATCCTCCAAATTAGGAATGTTGCGATTACAAAAATATCAATAGGAACCTATCATGAGATGAATATGGAGCAATCATAAAGGAATTGAATGGAGAATTAAGTGTAAATTTACTGTGTGTACAATATTGAATAATATACAGGGTGGTTCAAAGTTTACCTACTTCTGGTAGTGATAAAGGGAAAATAAATAGAGATGAATGAACTGCCGTTTTTAGGTGACTGGTTTTCTCCAAATCAAAATATTCATTTTAAATTTAGGCCCATGCATATCTTAAGTTTTTTAAAAGTTTTTAACTTTTCAGAACACAAATTAGGAAAATGTACAGCATGTGTAAAAATATTGAAACATGACCATAACTTTTAAAATATTCATTGTATAAAAAGCCCATGGTCAGGTCAAATTTTATTTTCAATTCTAATTTTTAGTTTTACACACCGCCATTCCCAGCCACCCCAACTTTTTTTTCAAATAGCAACCTACGCCTTTTGTGATATATCAAAACAAAGGTATTTTAATAGGGTACTTAGCGGCGCCAAAGAAAATCGAAATCCGTCAATGCAATTTACCTACTCCCCATTTTTCTACACATGAAATCAAAAAAAAATTATTTTTAAAATTTGAAGAATGCATGTAAAGTGTCAAAAAAATGTCAGAAAATCGTACGGCAGTCGTTTTGTGAATCTTACGTTTTGGAGCGTTTAAGCGAACAACAACGAATTGAAATTTTAATCATTGTAGCAGATGGTGACCGTAGAAGAACTAAGATGAGGTATGTGCTTTAGTGAACGCTATCCAAATAGAAATCGAAAATGTAGACGTAGGTACTTTGATCATAGGGTGAAATTTTGTGAAATTATGCAGGACTTATTACAAACCCAAATAGTTCCCGCAATCACTGTAATTTTTCCTGGTGATGATTTACCACTAGCCGGTGGCGTATGGTCTCAGCAATATAGTGCTCCTTCGCACTATGGAGTAAATGTAAGACAGTACTTGAGTGTTTCCAGGCCGATGGATAGGCATAAGAGGGTCAATCGAATGGCCAGTTAGATATCCTGATCTGACATCCCTCGACTTTTTTATTTGGTCATTTTAATAGGTTGCGTCTGTAACAATAGGACAAATAATTTGGAAGATCTTAAACATAAAATACGGACGGACATCGGTCGAATATCCCAAACGGCATTCGATGACATTTTGAACAACGACTGGCACAGTGCCTAACTGTTAACGGAGCTCAGCTTGAACTCTCATTGTTAAATTTTTTTTAGTCATAAAGTTTACTAAGTAATCTTTCCTTTTTCTAAAAAAAATTTGTTGCATGCGTTTGGGAAGCAAGTTGCATCGACGCGTTTAGGTTTTTTAGGCAGTTGAATGGTCTATTAAAATGCCTTTCATTTTGAGATATCACAAAGGGTAGGTTGTTATTTGAAACAAAAAATTTAGGTAGCTAGGGAGGGGGGGTGTGTAAAACAAAATTGTAAATTCCAACAAAAGTTAAGTAATTGAAAGTAAAATCGACCTGTCCAAGGGATTACTATAAAAGTTTCAATACATTTATTGAAGAGCTATAGCATTGAAAATTATTTTTCTTTGGCAAATTATAAAAGAGATTATTTAAAATGTAAGAGAAAAACCAGAAATTGTTGCTCCAAAAAATACCCATAAATAATCCTTCGACGTTTAACGTCATTATTTCGTTAACAAACATTTATTGAACGTTTACATTGTCTCTGCAGTTATATTTATAGTCTTCTAGATAGTACTTTCGTCAGAAAACCGACGACTTTAAGATTTATATTGTAGATTTGAAATACATAAAACTCCCAGAAATTCAACCGGTTCATCTAAGCAAGGGCAAATAAGTAATAAAAAAGGGTTGAAGAATTATTATACATTTGAGGTCATCCTCGTAATTTAGAGGCCTTCCTTTTAAAGAGAATGACCGCAGTAAATCCTTGCTGAAAGGGTAAAATGAACCACTGGCAGTTTATGAGCAGGCAGTTTTCAGCTATTTTTAGCAATTTACTTATACGACTCTGTGATATATTATACCTACTGTTCAATTGGTAAAATTACACAAAAAAATATGATATTATTGTATTTAGGTTTTGTTTGCCCCCAAACAAACCACATTGGCACATTATTTGACCGAAGGAACCGTAAACAATTTAGGTTTTTGCAACTTCAAAAGATATATGAAACATCTGTTTTGCAAATAATATTTAGGTAAACGTTATTATATTTTTATAACCATTCTATGAAAGGATCATTGTATGACAAACTCATCGAAGAGAATTAATAAATTAATTTAATACGAACTATTAAACTAAAATTGTAGAAATCAGTTGAAAGTGTCAATATGTGTCAAGTGGGCAAAATATATTTCAAAACAGTAATAATATATATTTTATTAAGTACTTTGAAAAAATATATATTTAATTGACAGGGTGTTGCATTTAAAAAAAGGATTTTTTTGCAAGAAACTAATTTCGGAAGATTAGAAAAAACCTAAAGTTAAATTTGTATTTTTCCATTATTTTTTATGTTATTTCGGATGATTTAAAGTTAATCGCAGCACTCTAGATTCAAAACAAAACTAGGCTCTAAGAAAATCAAGTCGACATAAAACTCACCATCTCAGAATTTTCCCAGGAATCTAAAAATGCAATAATTTACAGTGTTCCATTTAAAAATCAAGAACTGGTGTCACTTCCGGTTAAACGGGAGGTCCAAAGATCCGTCAAAACTTCAGATCCGTCAAAACTTTACACTTTACGTCTATATTAACTGTACCGAGTTTTATTTTGATATCTTGAAAAACAAGGGGCTAAACTGCCAGTGATATCGTTGTCACCCAGTATATTTTCATAAAAATAAATGTATTGTGCTGGAAGTCTTCATATACCTACAGTGAGCGGCAGAGAGAAGAAAAACAGAAGATTTTGATTTTCTTCTCATGCACCATTATCAATCTTAATATGACTGTAGTCTCTGTGCTATTATTTAAACGATGCATGTAGGATGAAGGTAATCTTTTAATCAATGGAGAAATAAGAAGAGTTTTTGTAATTTCCTCAAAGATAAATTCTTTTGGTTTAAAAAATGTATCATAAGTGTGTGGTTGCAGGAAAATTTTACAACTATGTTTTTTGAAAATTTTAACGTTAAATCGAAAAATTTATTTTTTTTATAAGGAAATATTAAAAATTACTTTTTTTTATTGATACCCTATTTTGCTAATTTAAAGTACGCCTCAGAGTGTTTAAATCCAACTATAAAAAACGCGCGTGTTTTAAAGTTACCATGGCAACATCAATAACCCGAGAAACGTGAAGTGTAAATGTCAACTTTTTAATTATTGATCTGACAGAAGTACCTTGTAACGGCAAATAAAATATTACTGACAAATGTTTCAAAAGCTTTAACTGTGATGACAACAATTATTAATCTTATATGACAGATTGCAAATTAATTTTTGTTTTTCTCATTTCGATGACAACTAAAAGTTTTTTACATTATTAGTTCTTATTTCCATTTTTTGTAGTATTAATACTAATATTTTTTATGATTTCAAAGTGTACCAATAAAAAAAATAGCATACAGTATTCGTGGATAACTGGTATTTAAAACACGAAAATTCGCGCGTGTTTTAAAGACCTTAATATCCACTTATACTTTAATATACTATAACAACTAGGACAGAATGCGAGAAATACAAAAATATACTTTTTAAATTATTAAAATATCTGTCTTTTATTTAATTTTCAATCGCCAAGGTAAACTTGTTTATAATAGTTAATACTCTGAGTCTCCAAAGTTTTTCTTTAACCGTTTACTTTGGATTTTACAAGGGCCGGTTCATACGTTCGCTGTTCACTAGTTTTCTCAATTATTGTAGTTTAGTTTCACCACATATATTACCTTTCAATAATAATAATAATAATAATAAAATAATAATAACTTTATTCACAAGTATATGTACATACAAGCAAAAAGGTACAAATTCGGCACAGATTGCCGGTCTTCCATTTGCCCTGAAAATCCCCTTAAAAAAGAACCCCTAAAAATTAAATAGTAAATACTAAATACTAAATACTAAAAATAAAACCAAGAACCAGGTATATAAGCACATTTACATGAATTCACTAAAAAGCATGTACGAAATACCCAGCTCGTGTAGGATAGGTTGCCTCGCAGTAAACATAGGAAATATAAGAGATCTAGGTGGTGTGGTCAGTATGATTTATTCATTTTGTTTAATAATTAACATTGTTTTTATGGCATTTCTGAATTTATTATAAGACAAGTGCTTGATCTCATTGCCAAGGTTATTCCATAACGAAGCAGCTATAAAACTAAATGATTTCTGAAAAATTGAAGTTCTATGTGGGTTTATTACAAAATTATCAATATATCTAGTGTTATGGAGATGGGCTTGGGTAACCAACTTTTGACGTAAATAATTTGGTTCACTTGTGCTTAATATTCTCCAGATAAAAATATACATATGTTGCAATCTACGATATTCCATATTTAATATTTTATATTCATTTAGATATGGTGATATGTGGTTACGATATGGAATATTATAAGTGAAGCGCATACAAGAGTTCTGAACTTTCTGAATTGTATTTCTCATTAGAATTGACATAGTATTTCCATATACAACATCACCGTAATCAAATAAGGACAATATTAAAGCATTACAAAATTTTAGTTTAATATCTGAGGTTAAAATGTTCTTTAGATTATATAATTTTCTCAATCGAAAATTTGAAATCTTAACTTTATTGGCAATGTGTTTTACGAATTTCAGTGCGGAATCTATGCAAATTCCCAGATTTTTAGCGTCATTAACAATAGGAATACTTTGGTTATTAATTACAAAATTAAAATTAATTGAATTCATTTTCTTTCTCATTAAAGGGGTACCTATTAAAATTGATTGGGATTTTGTGGCATTTAATTTTAAGTTGTGATTGCATGCATATGTATATACGCTGTGTAAATCCTGATTTATCATCATTTCCGCTGTTTTAAATTCTGATAGATGAAAAGAATAATAAACCTGTGAGTCATCTGCATATTGGTGTAGTGAACAATTTTTTAAATTTTTTGACATATCGGAGACATATATGGAGAATAATAATGGACCCAAAATAGACCCTTGAGGAACACCACTGTTTAATGTTTTAAACTGTGAGGAATTTTTATTAATAGTTACACATTGTTTTCTTTCTGTGATATAACTGGACATAAGCTGTGTTGCATTATATGAAAAACCAAAATAATGTAGTTTAGCTAACAACATTTGATGATCTAGCATATCAAACGCTTTTGAGAAGTCCAACAGCACTAGGCATGTACATTTTCCATCATCCAATTTTATAATAAAGTCATCTAACAGATAAGTTAAGGCAGTTGTTGTGCTATGATTTTTTCTGAAACCTGATTGATATATCGAATACAGATTGTTTTTACTTAGATATGCATTTACTTGATTATGAATATGTCTTTCGATAATTTTTGAAAGAGCACAAAGCAAACTAATGGGTCTCAAGTCAGTGACTTCAACGGGGTTATTAATTTTTGCTACAGGTTTTACTACTGCGTGTTTCCACAATGTCGGAAATTCATTTTGTGTTAATATACAATTGATAATGTGTGTAACAGCAGGTAGACAATATGGAATGAACATTTTAATATCAACTATTGAAAGACCATCTACCCCCGATGCATGAGTTTTTATTGACCTTATTATTTGGAGGACATCTTTTTCTTCTATATTCTTAAAGGACAGTGACTCTGTAATATTTGAATGAAGATTATTTTGATAAAAATTAAGTGTGTTGTTACATATTGTAGATTGAGCATCTGTCAGTGAGATAAAATAATTATTCACTGTATGTGGATTTTGCAAGTTTACTGGCAATTCATAATTAGGTGACTTTGTTAAATTTAGTTTTTTTGCTGTACCCCAAAATTTCTTGCAATCATTTTTTATAGAGTGAAAAAATGCAATTTTTTCTCGACGTATAGCCGATTTAGTATAATTCCGTAAATCTTTATAATAATTATGATTTTCCTCTGTTTTATTTTGTTGATACAATAATGTCACGGCCCCTGCATCCTGTCATAGGATAGATGGAATAATAATCGGAATGCAGTTTTCTTCTGATTCTGATATTCCAACAAGAGAAAATCTATACATTAGATGTCACCATCCATGTTTTTTATTAATAAATTATATACATACATATACATGTTTAGAAAAAAATCATATTCATCATAAGTCATCGTTTCCTAATAGTCGTACATATATTATTATGATTTGTTTTTTATTTAATTAAAGCTATAATTGTTATACACATCATTTCTTCTCTTCTGCTCTTGAACCGTTTTAAAATCATTTATAATAATTTATTCAAATTATTGTAGTAATCCAGCTGCATTAACTGCTGAAGGATGGCGTTAATAATGCTAACAAGATAATAAGACTAATAATAAAGGAAGCGTTTCTGTATAATGTCCTTGAACCATATTTATTTGATCGAAATTTGATATAGTGCTTTTTAAATAAACGGTAGTATACTATACAAATCGTAAAATGGGTTATCTTTATAGAGGTTATAAAACTTTTATGGGTAGTAAATTGATTTTAACAAAATATTTTTAAATAGCCGAACCGCAGCCGCATAAGTAATGATCAAAGAGTAAATATAGTATATAGGTAGCGAAGTTTATTTATTTGCTACTATATTTTATCATAAAAGTATAAATTATACTTTAATTCATAATTTACGTTTGTATTTGTTCCTTAACGACTTTAACGACGCTGCGTAATGAAGTAATAATATACGGATAACTTACAATATGAAATTTAACAAATTGTATTGAATTACTGGTTATTAAAAATTAGATAGGTAACTCAGTTTTATGTACACATAAATAAATGTGATGTTATAAAACTGGACAAGAGCAAATTTATTGTTTTACTGTATCATTTCATTACTTTATTAGACAACGGCTTATTAACAACTGGCATCTGATAATAATAGTGAAGCTCAACTCTTCGGTACATGTTTTTATATTGTTAAAAATGTTAATGTTTAGGTTGATGTTTACGAAACTATTTATTCCGTCAACGACTTCTTTAAGTTTTAATTTAAAATTAAAGAAATGATAATGAGCAATTATTGAATTACGAGTATAATTCCTGATGCACATCATCATACAACAAGAATATTTCATTTTGATATAGTTTTGAGAATATTTTATATCTTCATACTTGAAAATCTTTGATATTATAGCAATGACGGGGAGAGCCGACATCGAAAGATCAAGCGACGTCGCTATGAACGCTTGACCGCCACAAGTCAGTTATTCCTCTGGTAATTTTTCTGACACCTCTTCCTGAAAACTCTTCAAGCCAAAAGGATCGATTTTGATATACTTTTGCTAGGGAAGGTGTACCATACCATGGAAGAACAGTTATGCTGTGAGGGGTATAATGTACAATCACCCCACAGCTTCATTTCTATACTACGAACCCATGATAGGTGGCATACATTGGGGAAAAATCATCAGACCAATCTTTCATTCCATATGTGGCAAAATTGAAGAAAATATGATAATTATGCGGATGACAATTTGAGGTTTCATTGTACAAAATAGACACAAGACGCATTGGGAGATGTGAATATTCAAATATTGGACTGATCTGCGAACTCCACAGAAATTAATTCCATTACGAAGAGTTGATATGCTTTTTGAGAACCATATACAACAGAAATAATTCTTCTAATATACCATCCAGAGATTAACTCTTGCTTGCTGCTTAAGGGAAGTGGAATATTATACTCCAAGAAACGATTAACAATCTCATGGTTATGGTTTCAATATACAGGTGTGCTAAGACATTGCTAAATAGTAGAGAGGATATACTGTCCATTAAAATATTTGGTTACAAATTATGTGTAGCCCCCTCCCGCACAAGGTTCTTTCAGGATCTTTAGGGATCAAGGGGATCGTATTACCCGTGTGGTTATTATATGACTTTATTCATTACTTTTAAAAAATATAATTTCTGTTATTTTTCTTTTGTTTTGTTAGATGCTGCACTCTTGCTTATGAGGGCAGTATTATTATTTGAGTAAAATTTGCCAAGCAGTTAACGTAGCAGCAATGCTTGGAATATCCATGGCAACCGTCAATCCAAATAAATTTTGCGGCTTCCCTATTCAAATGAAGGATTTTTGAAAACGCGTTTTTGAAAATAATGTTTAAACGAGCTTACTAACATTACTATTATTTACATTCATCATAAAAAATGTTATTTATTACTTGTTACATAAAAGAGAAAGTTCTCCCAATTTCAGTTTATTATAGGTACTTAATGAAAAATTACAACCCGTTACCAATAGCAACAAGTAGGTATTTGGTACATAAAAAGTCATTTGCGATCTACAAAACAATTCATAATAGTGGGTAGGAAAACTTACGAGGGAGGTATGACGAAATAGTAGTTTATGTCATGAGGACGAAAAATATAGTTTTTCGGGCGACTACGAAATATTGCCAGCCGAGACGCAGTCGAGGCTGGCAATTCGTAGGAGTCCGAAAAACAGTTTTTCGTCCGTGTGTCATACAATATTTTTTATTCGAATGTGCTTATGGATATTAAAATGATAGGGAAAATTAAAATATTATGTTCTTAAGATTTACTTGCTACCCCGCAAATGATACAATTTTCAAGTTTTTTTTGTAACAGACGGCTGTGATATAATAAATAACAACTGCACAACTTTACCGCTGTGATATCAGTTTGCTTGAAATTAATATCGAATTCAATTTATTTATAATATAGAATTTAATCGAAAATATACTACATAAAATAAATACAATAAAATGAATAGTGAAGAATTTGTTGCGAGAACACCCCCAGAAGTAAGAAACCTAGCAAATTTGGCTTCGATGGATTTAATTCCAGAAAAGTCAAAAATTATTTTGTCTGTCACTTTTCCGGCCTTGGCCTGAAAAGTCTTTTCAGGTCGTTTACTTGAAGTAGCTAGAAAAGTTCTGCCTTTCGTCTTTGTTATCTGACCGAGAAACGTCATTTTTGACACATTCGAATAAAAAAGTTATTTGTGGCATCGTTTAATATTCCTTCTTTTCAGTGGAATTACATGAATAGTTTTAGTTATAAATTTATTGAAGAGCTCATTTTGTTTAAAATATATTTGATATAAATCTATAATAATTCACAGTTTTATGTAAAACACTCTGTAAATATTTAAATAAAATGAAGTGATTTTAATATTTCGATTATTGTTACACATTTAAAAAACAAACAATCTAGTTTCCTATTCACATCTAAATATAAATGGAGGTATGTAAATTTTATCATTTGCCTGTATTCTTTCATATTATTACAAAAATGCATAATTATATAGCGGTGCATTATTAATCACAGTTATTAAAACAATTATTCACAGTAAAAAATAAGTATGTTTAATGCTCCGGTACTAACTTATATTGCGTGTTTGTTTACCTATCAGCATATTAAATTACTTTAAGTGGAACAAACTGAGGGTAATTTTATAACTAAATTAAAATTTATAATATGCTTTTCGCACGAAATTATTCACGTAATTTACACAATCAACGCTAAGTGCATACGTGCTATAACAATATCAGAAACCACATTATTCATGATTTTATGTGTGTGTATAATTATTAGATACATAAAATAATAATTTATAAATTTTATTGTGCATTGTATCATGTTAGTAAGGAGATAATTAATTATGTAATTAAACTTCGGTGCATCAGAACAGCAAGTTTAATACTAATCAAGATCTTAAATTTAAATACGATGGACTGTTTAGAATAACTTCCATAAATAAATTATATACAGTCTGTCCCAAATTGGGGGCGCATGCATTGCTATCTTGGTTATTATTGGAGATAGAGAAACGGTTAAATGGGGAAAGTTGTAGATAATTTTACCACCATTTCGATGCCGTTTTTAAATTTGAGAAACAGAGAAGGTGCATTTTAAAAAACTTTGTATCTGCCTAATTTAAAGACTGGTCATATTTTAATAAGTACCTACATTGTTATGACACTTTTTTAAGATGATTTTATTGGCATTACCAGAAAATCTCTATCGTCATTGGATTTTGAGTTAATGCCACTAACTTTGGTTTTTCTTATATGCACCATATTAGATTATTTAGGATGTGAAGAAAATATAATTTGAAATATTTCGTTTTATTTATTTTTATTTATTTACAGATATTTTACGCAAATTTAAAATTCACACTCATATATCGTAAACATCTTTCAAAATTATCTGTATTATGAGCCTTTCGTAATATTGATTTTATTAATACTTAAGAAATCATTGATTTATATATTATTATATAGAAGTATTAAATATTTTAAAATTGTTGATCTTGTGTAAATAAAATGAAAATCCTTAGTAGCTAAGATATTAGGACACCTCTAAAAACATTAAAGAGTGGCCATATTGAGTTTACAGGCTTCTGCAAGACCATGATACCTTACTTCAGAATATTATCCGAGGTAAAGAAATAGCAAATACTAAAACCAAATGATGGTAATCTTGTACAAAACACAAATAAAACCACACAGAAAATGGAAATAAACGCGAAATTCAATCATAGTGGCAACAATAATAATAACAATAAAACGCAGCCTAAGCACTGTTGTTAATGTTAGGTATTGTTAACCGCATTCTAAAAGAATTAACTAGTACGCACGAGTGTACTAAACGAGCAATTACATAGTAGAAAGATAGAAGATTATCAATGAAGTTAAATAGTAATTAGGGTTTTAAGACAGTTAACTAAAAAAATACTTCGCTGCGTGTGCTAGGCAAAATTAGAACCTCGTGATCCATCCATTAATCATCTGTAGGTATATGTGTTTTTACTTTTAATTATATTTTCGATTTTACTGTCTTACCTAATACCTATGTTTTAGAATGAACAATAATTATGTATACGTTGAAAATAAAGGCTTTTAGAGATCGGCTTGACTCACATCTAGTGACACCGCTAGATGAAAGAAAACCAAATTTTACAATTCTTTGCATGCCTTGAAAAGTCCACCTCATTCGTAATCTAAATAAAAAAAATCTCGAGTTAGTGATTTTAAAATTTCAAGTCTCTAGATTATTTTCAAAGGCTTAGAAAAATTAAATGTAATTCGAATTTGACACAAACGGCTAGATGAATGTATAATACATAATAAGATATGATATTCGGAGCCCCTGATCAGTGATACCCCAGATATTACGCTCGTGACCCTAAACCTGTCATTAGCATAAAAATAATGCCACTAATTCGGTTCATTTTTGTGCACAATGAAAATGTTCGAAATGATGAACAGTTTACCGATCTAGACCAATCAAAAAAGAACGAAAGTTAAAGGTTGCCACAAATAATTTTTAGATAATATCCAAAATATATCATTTAGAAATAACGTTAAAGCTAAAAAATAAAATAAGTCAAATATAAACCTCTACAGATCTAATTAGAACGTATTAGTTAGGTATGTGAAAATAACTGATCAAAATAAATTAATAACTACTCATGAAAGTTATTACTCATCATGAAGTGCAGATTGAGGGCTTAAAAATTGATAATTATTGTTTCAAAATGCACATTCACGGCTTAGTATTGAAAATAATAATTCAATTTCAGTTTATGATTTCATAATAATAAGTATATTATTGCTATCTACCTTATTTTCTGTTTATTTTTTTAGCTATAAGTTAAAAAAATTTGAATATTGATTCTTCCTGTATACATGGAATTTAAAGAACTTCAATAACAGATACTCCATAAATAAGAATTGTGTGCTATTAAAAGTTGTTTATAATATTTAAGAGTCAACTTACAAGAACAGGCGACAAACCATTAGTAGGAAAGTGTTTTTGTGAAAAAATTTGTATGTTTTTATTACCTTCTACTCGTTCATAATCCATGGCGATAGATCTATCAAGATAAGTATAGACTTTTATAGTTCGCTTCTTAAAATAATATAAACAATTAGATATCGTAACTTATTTTGGTGGTTGACTTGTGCATAAATTAGTTTATTAATATTCAACTAAAATAGATTGGTATAATTGAACATAAATATAATCTGGAAATCTAGGACACATTTGCATTTTATTGAAGATATTTAAACCGAAGGTCATCTGGGTAATTATGTGAGAAAATTATTATTTAATTTAAGAAAATGAATATTATATATAAATACGTTGCAAATTTTACAACTAGTTAAACATATAATTATTAATAAGAATGTAGTAAAATACAAACCATGACAAAAAAAATTACTTCCAAAAGAAGCTTAATAAATTGAGTTCTTAAAATAAAGCTCCATTTTAGATTTGCACATAATATGTACCTAGTATGATATAATATTCATTGATAGTGAAACCGAATTATTGTTTTATTTTTAGTCATGCTAGTCATCCAGGGTCAACTACTTGCTTTATTTAGTAAGATGGTATTTTAAAATTTTAATATAGAATTTCTAGGGGTGGTTTGGTAGTTATCTTTTGATAGAAATATTAAGAGTGCCATGTTGGGTATAGGTATATACTTAATACAAAACAAAACCCGTTGCACGTCATCACGCACAAGAGCCGTATTTTGTTATTCAGCGTCTTCCAACTGCTGCAAGAAATTTTTTTTCTTCACCATCGGATGACGTGTCATCAGTTGGTACTGGATTCATAGGTAATTATACTTATACATTTATACCCAGCGTATAATTTTCTAAAGTACCAATCCAGCTTATGTTCAATAATTACAAGTAAAATTTCAGATACTAAAGTCTATATATAGGTTGTACAAACGACTAGTAACCAATATTGTACCTAATACCGGTCTGAATATACCTAAATCATGATTGTTGCCAATATCTATTTTTAATATCCCAAGTATTGAATTCTTAACACTCTTCTTTTTATCTAACTGATACATAGTATCATTAATAATAAGCTGTAACATTACGTACCCTCACCTTTTGGTAGACGAGTAATAAAAATGTTGTGCCCTCAAAATTATCTCAGAAATATGGAAACAACATCTTATCTCCAAAATGTGAAAGCAACAATTTTATTCACTTTAAACAATATTGGTTCAAGCACACGTGCTTATCCAAGGTCGTAGATTTCACGATAACGTGATTTGAGGCCGCTTGCGTGAAAGAACGCAATAAATTCAATACGACAGAGCTGATTTGAAACACGTTGGTTAGAAACAATATATTTTTCAGTATCGATACAAGATTAATGGTCGGTAATATCATAGATTTGGAATGAGTAAAAGTTTTGATATTTATTTATAAGAGAAGTCAAAATACCTGCTCAAGACATGTAGGTACTTAGAGTAATTCAAATGAAGATTTCATATATCGAGTTAGGTACCTTTAAGGATACAGTTGTAATTTCTTCCAAATTTCGAATCAATTTAACCTGTTTCAGGATGTCATAAATTTGACGACTACATAAAGTAGGCAAGCTAGAGAAAAATAGCTGCAGAAAAATAATGTTCTTTTATATTTTAATATCCAATCCAATTATACTTTTGGATGAATTTCAAATTATATGTATTATTTTAACAAATGATTTATTATATTTATTTAATGTGCTGTTGAGATATTTATTGGTCTAAAAATGATTATAAGGTCAAGAATACATTTTAGAAAAGACAAGGTTAGAACGATATCGCTACATTGGAAGCTATAACATAGGGTGTGACAAAATTATGATATGAAACCATAATGTATACCTTAGGTATAAATATTATTAGGTTTAAAATAAAAAAAATTATTTCCATTCTGATTTTGTTTTTTTCCAAATCTTTGAAAATTATGTAGGTATTGGATAAGTCACCCAATGTTTTCTAAATTATTCTAAATAGAAAATGGCCTAAAATTTATTTTTTTTTTTAAAAAGTTCAACTTTGGTACACCTTTGGTTTAAGCAGAAATGACTTTACATATTTTAATTGGGACACCCTGTATATCTTCACATTTTTGGAATCTAGAAGAAACTGTATTTTCGTTATTTTGACAAACATTTTTAAACACATTCTTTTAAAAATTATTTCACCAGCTAAAATGCTGTGTTGTACAAGAAAGACGGTAGATACAAGAGAAATAAATGACATATTTAAAAAAAATTGCAATTTGTCAATAAGTGAGTAAAATATAATTAACTGTATTCAGAATTTTCTTTGTATTAAAAATGTGAAAATAAAGGGTGTTTTTTTAAGCATGATAGAACTTTCAATCGTGATGGCTGTGAAATCAGCTGTCAGTTTGCGCGCTATAAGTGATATTTGTATTTAGTATAGTATGGCAAATTACCATGAATGCACTTACGCTTGACCAACGCTACTAAATTGTTCAAATTTTCTTTGAAAGTTGGTCGTCGATTTACGAAACGTATAGACCACTTCGTAGAGTTCGTACCACATACTCACTAAATGATGCAAAAACATCAATACGTTGAAGGAATGTGCGTACTAAGGAGAATGCCATCGCTGTAAACAAAAGTGTGCAAGATAATTCAAAATTATCGATTCGTCACTCTGCCCATTCACTACGTGGAAAATTTTGCGCAAAAATCTTGGCCTACACCAATATTATAAGATCCAGCTGGTGCAGCAATTAAAGCCACAAGACCAACACTTGCGTAGTTCTTTCTCTAATTGGGCTTTAGAGCAGTTGCAAGCTGATCCGTTTTTTTATCGGAAAATTGAATTCAGCGATGAGGCTCATTTTTTACTTATCGTGTTTGTTAATAAGCATAATTGCCGAGGTCCTGCGATTTGACGCCTCCGGATTGTATGGGGCTATATGAAGTCATGGTTTACGCTAACAAATCAGGAACAATGGACGCCTTGGAAGCCAACATTGTTCGTGTTATTCATGACATTGCTCAAAAAAATTACCCAAAATTGGACTCACAGAATGTT
The DNA here is from genome assembly GCA_963680705.1 of Rhagium mordax. NCBI lineage: Eukaryota > Metazoa > Arthropoda > Insecta > Coleoptera > Cerambycidae > Rhagium > Rhagium mordax. The sequence goes on along the minus strand of OY796659.1, from coordinate 19,562,717 downwards.
AATTTTTGTGGTATTTATTCAAGTTTAAAGTTCTATCGTGCTTAAAAAACACCCTTTACATAGAGTATCACATTTGGAATCCTAAACTTGAGGTAATTTTCATTCTAATCAAAGTGCGTCAAAATAGATTTTATGATTTAAAATACCAATTTCATTCTGTAATAAATTCCAACAAATATTTTTCGTTTTATAACAATATTATAGACGTTCTATTATTTTGGTTGAGGTAATATAGAACGGTTATTCTTATTTTTTCAATATTTCAATGTTAGGTACGTTATTTTGGCTTTGGCAAATATCAGATCGAGTACATTATCAGATTCTTAACGGGTTTATGTATTAAAAAATACTTAATTTTGAAAATTAAACTAATATTTCATATATCTGCTAAATAAATATAATGTTATAATTATTATTAGTTAATTTTCTCATATATTTTATATTTTGCGATATTGGAACAAATATTCTGTGAATAAAGATATATTTTTAAAATATATTTTATTTTGTTTCAACTGCAAACAAAACTTCACACAAAGTACCTACTTATTGTGTTTGCAAACAGATTTCTCAAATCGAAAATATCGGTCGTATATGGCAAACATTTTTACGCTATTGTGTTAATCATTTTTGTCCGGTCTTCTATCATGAAACTTCTGAGATAACTGAAGAGCTCGTCCTACAGTATTAAAATTTTGAATGTAGGTTAAGTGTTGACTAGAGGAAGGACCGAGGGGCTATTATTTCTAGAAGATATTAAAATATAAATACAAAAATTAAGCACCCATTTTTTACCGAAAATTTACCTTGAAGAGGCGCTTTGAAGTAAGACTAACACAAAAGTAGTTTTTTACTAACAGAAAGACAATGCACAGGATACTAGCCAGCTTGTATCATCGGGAGAAGACGGAGAACTATTTTGACGGAAACAACACCACTTGCAGAATTATTTGAAAAGTTAAGATTTGCAAAAAAGTCCTATATAATGTATACAGTAATGATTTAAAAAATGCAATAAATCCACTGCGAGGAGAATAACTTTCATCACTAGTTTAGCATAGAATGCAATAGAGCTCATTACCATCTTAATTCACTTAAATCCGTTAATCAGTTAGAATAAAACACCTGTTATTGTAGTCCAAATTGCTTATTTGCGTGCTTATAGCTGCAACTAAAATCGTTGTTACCAGACATATGGAACAGACCTGATGTAAGATTAGTTAAACCGTTTGTTTACAAAATTCACATTTTGAGTATTATTCTCCAATTCCGAAAAATATTTAACTTACACTCATTTAGGTTTAAGGAAATTAAACTTTAAATAAATTAACTAGAACCATGCGCGGGTTCTATCGATATATATTTGCGCATCCACCATTAAGTAGGAGTGACATTTGCAAACTACGTATTAGGAGGGTATTATTTTTCACAGGTAATCCATTAAGTGATATAATTCGTACATTTCACTCAACGGTAATACATTAAACATATAATTCGATTGTAGTATACATATAACGATGTGTTTACGCTTAACCATTAAATAATATAAAACCTTATAGTTAACAATTTTATAACCATGTTATAACTGCAGTAATATAACTCATTTTATGCTTATTTTTACGACCCAATAGAATTAATGGACATGGAATTAAGTCGAGTGCAGAGTAAATGATAGGAGTAATAAAAGTGAAGTTTGACATTTGTTTTGTTCTGACCTACCTCAATGACAAGATAAACGCTGTGGAGTCACGAAAATTGATCTTAAAAGGTGAACATCACGCACAAAAAATAAAATAAAATTCACTATTTTAACGATTTATGATTGCGTGGTCGATGCCTGCAAATAGTCAGTGACACTGGTTTGGTTTTTTTTGTTTCGATTTAGTCGTTTGGCCCGGGTTCCATGTTGGGCAATGAGTTCGTCGGCCATATTGCGATATCGACCAACTAGAGAGACTGGCTACGCCCTGATGTCGTTGTCTCTTTGTGCTTAGGGCTATTGTTGAAACTATGACTGTCTGCATCACCAACTTTAAAAAGAATTGTCGTTTCTCCCTGGAAAATTGCAGCTGCACAATGTATAGAATATGGACTGGCTTTTTTGTGCGGAACTATTACTGGGTTATACTTATTGAATTGGTATTCGAAGACCGCTTGCGTTCCTCATATTTAAATTGTCCATACAACGAATAGGTCAAGGTCAAGAAATAAAACGTAGGAAGTTTTCTGTCACGTGTTTAATTTTGATAGATTTAAAGAATTATAGGTATGTATTTATAACTTCAAAATAATTGATAACTAGCTCTATAGGTACTAATATTAAAAATTAATTTTGTATAATACTTGTTTGTAAAATAAATAAAGAGCCGATGGCAAATTTCAGCAGCAAGATGTATTGACCCATTTTTGATCTGAAAAAGAAAATACTTTTATTATTTTCAAAAAATCAATTTGAAGTACCTAAGTACACTTATGTAGGTATGTATGTGAATATAATTCATTTATATTATTCTAGACAAATAAATATCTATTGTTTAATTCTAATCATATACTATAGACATATAACATCCTCTTTAATCGGAAACCATTTGAATTAATTTTTACAGGCATATATGGAATTTATTATGAATTCTTATGGTGTTCTTGTTTTGTTTGTTATAACAAATAGGGAAGCAGAATCTGAAAAGTGTTAATAATGTACCTATAGTACAGGTGTGTAATAATTATATGAATTTGCGAAATTCAAAGTAAACTAAGTACATTATTTATATATTATGTACCTACTTATTTTGATGCCGATTTAAAATCTTTATCATTTTTATTTCAAATGATCAAGTCAAAGTTATTACCTTTTAATTGCACTAGGGGTAGTTTTTAATACAGAGAAATAGTTTTTGTCGCAGACCCCAAGAAAGAAACATGATGCAGCTACGGACACTGATGAGGAGCAATAACTCCAAAACACGTGTCCGTAGCTGCATCATCTTTCTTGGGGTCTATGACAAAAACTATTTCTCTGCTTTATTTAACCCCAAAAAACTTTTTTCTAATTTTAAGTAAATATTCATTTTACTCGATATTAAAAAGAGTGTCAAAGTATCGAAGTTTATAACAAATTCTGTTTCAGAAAATATGAAAATTACTCCAATCACCACTAAAAACTGTCCTCGTGACAATAGTTAGAAATATTTCAAAATAACATTCATAAAATGACCTGATTTACACGCGCCAAATTTTGTTTTTTGCCTTGGATTAAGTTGCCGCGCATTGAATAAATTGTTCCTCATTGAGAGGCACTGTAAGATGGTATATTTAACACTTAAAAACAACAGAATATAAAATATTCTTTAACGATGGTAAAAATAAGCTGCTATTTTATTAATGACGTGTAAATAGCTAGATAATATTTATACAAAATCCTAGGTATGTATTTAAATATGTGTAGAAAATGATTCATCTGTGAAGAATTATTCTGATATAATAAAAAATTACATTATAAAGCAGATTGTGCCAAATTGAATTTATATTTAAAAACAAAATTCTTGTCAAAACAACTTTGTATATGAGACATAAAAAATGTGAAACCATTTTAGATGCCTACTCATAACAGATTTTTTATAACATAACTGATTTTCTTTTTGGATTTTTCTTGTTTTAATCCATTTCTTCTGACGGATGTTACTACTTCATGCGTACTACATCTGTAAATATGTTCTGCTATTTCAAATTGCTTTTATTTGACGTTTCTTATTTATAATTTGGCGCTTGTCATTTTATTAGATAATAAGAAAGTAAATTACAATTTAGTTATATAACAAGTTATCACGTTATTATGTGGGCTCTAAAAATAAACAAGGATTTAACTGTAGTTCGATTTAAAATTTAAACAACTAGGTAAGGTAACAGGTATAAAATAGGGCAGTCACAGTGTTTCGAATACTTACTTACATATTTTTTTTATTGGTACCCTATTTTGCTTATTTAAAGTACGCCTGAGAGTGTTTAAATCCAACTATAAAACACGCGCGTGTTTTAAAGTTACCATGGCAACATCAATAACTCGAGAAACGTGAAGTGTAAATGTCAACTTTTTAATTATTGATCTGATAGAAATACCTTTGTAACGTCAAATAAAATATTACTGACAAATGTTTCAAAAGCTTTAACTGTGATGACAACAATTAATGACAGATTGCAAATTAATTTTTGTTTTTCTCATTTTCTCACTAAAGGTACTATACTGATGTCACATCAAGAATTTAATCATTTTACATTATTAGTTAAAAAAAAATTGCGTAAAGTATTCGTCTTTAAAACACTTGCTCTATTTCGCGCGCCTTTTCGACGTAGAATTTCGCGCCCTTTTCGACGTAGAATTTCAACAATATAGTATAATACTTAATATATAATAATACTGGTTAATTTGAATATTTTTTAGATAAATCAACTTTTTTTGGACAGGAGTCTCAAGGAATGTGGTAATATATCCCAAAATAGAAAAGGAAGAGAAATAATTTATGAAATGCCACAATTAACATTTAAACAATATATAATACTTACTTTTAATACTTATTTTTCGAAATATTTGCTTTTAAACATAAATTACACACTATTTATATATTTAAAAGCAAATAAGTATTTCGAAAAGTATTAAAGGTAAGTTATATATTCATATTGTTGATATCAGACTGAAATTCTACGTCGAAAAAGGCAATAAAATACAGTGTGTTCCATTTAAAAAACAATTTATATAACTTCGGCATTTATTTTTCAATTGTTTTTTTAATGTCATAGGTATTTAAAAACTTTAGAAAAAGCCCTACAACTTTTATTAGAATAATTTTTTTGTAACTACAGAAATAACAGAATCGTAGTGAGGGAAAGGTAAGAAGTGGATCACCCTATACAGACCTATATTTTCTGATTGTATATCAAATAATGGATTTATGAATTAAAATTGATTTATATAGATTTCCGTATTTACTATGAGTTTCTTTAAAACTTTTAGTCAAACTTTTAATTTATTTTAATTTAACAATATTTCGCAAACATGGAATATAAAGAGAATTTAGTAAAATTTCATATAATCAATAATTTCAGAGCACACAGATAAAACAACCACTAACTGGAAGACGGTAGGGATCTCTGAACTCCCTAGGTAACGCCATAAAAAATAAGTCGTTATACTTTCCGCTGACTTAAAACTCAAGGGTAGTTTTTAATACCTATAACCCTTTTTACGAGGCCACTATATTTTCCTTTTAAAAAATACTGACGAAGGACAATCCATTGTAAGGAAGTAGGTATATTGAGAAGTCCAAATGGCTTATTTGACCTTATCTACTAACGGGTTAAAGTAATTATTGAACTTTAAAAATAATTTAACATAAATCAAATTATTTGAATGTATGGATAGGTATATTATAATTTGTATACCTATTATTATTATACCTAAGACCGAATTTGCGAAACGTTTTAAATATGAATGAAGTTATGCCAAGTAATTTTAAAAATTTCTGCCACGGTTGTTTTACGGATTACATTTTAAAAGCAAACTTTTCTAGAAAATGACAAATAGTAAGTAATTATTCTAAATCATACATTCGTACTGTTCAATCAAATGAAATGCAAGTCTTTTCATGAAGTGTTCGATATTACTGCGACAGAACTGCTTCCGTAAAATATGGGTATGGTGGTAAATATAGGGCTTCATTAAAAAATACGGAATCTTAACTACATTCTATATCTCACAATCCCACATGACTTTTTTTTGTTTAATCATTATTTAACGTAAGCAGTACTGAAATCAAACATATTTACATATACACATCACTGAATTCTTAGATTCTATAAAAATTTCAAATTATAGATTTCATAACTGCTTAACTTGTGCTTCACCATAATTTTAAAGTAGCAGTTTTCAATCTTATATTTAACGAAACTGTTTCCGAAAAGAAATTCTTTCGATCAATAGCAATCTTACAGAAAGAACCTTTAGCAAACGATCAGTTTTAGTAAAGTGAAATTGAGTTGATTCTGTAAAATGTCTAGGACACAATGCCAAAGATTGCAATTTATCTGTTATACCGGGTGACCACGAAAAGACGCTCGCCCTTATATCTTCTTTGTTTTACAAGATATTCATTTCAAATTTAGGCACGTCAAATAACGGTTAAATATGCATTATTTCAACCATTTTATCACTTTCCGTCGCTTCCGGTTTCACCGGAAATGACAGTAACTTTCGTTTTTTAAATGGAACACCCTGTATATTTTTACATTTTTGGATTCAGGAGGTCATTTTGAATACAGTTAAGGCATATTGAGATAAAAATATTATTGACAGACATTTTTATGATCAAATTTAATTTTTGATCTAGGCTGCCGTGACCCCAGAAAAATGTTTTGTTTTGCTTCAATAATTAATCAAAAAATACAATTATGATATTATGTCGTATGGCATTTGTGTTATAAGATCTTAAACATTTCGGAAATCGTTTTTCCAGAATAACTCATTTTTTTTAAATGGCACCATGGTGACACATTATGTTATTTTAATAAAGCATTTCATTACCGATAATTTGGTACCAAACACTTCATTATTTGTTCATATTATAATACATAAAAATTACATTCTACAAGATATAAATGAAAATAAAAATATTTAACACTGAATTTCTATCAAATAGGTGCCTTTGAAATGTAACGAAAGAAACAAATAAATAGTTTCATAGCTCAAATGTCAAATGATATTTAAATCTATGAGAATCAGGTATTATTATGCTGCGTATAAAAAAATTATGGTTTACTCACAAAGTGACAAAGTGGTGTTCTTGAGCTTCTCTCTCTTGTCTCAGCTCCCGTTCTACACTTTCTTAGTGGATAGCGTTCTGCATATAAATCACGGGCTGCCAGATTATTCCTGAGACTTTCCCCGTATATCAACAGCATATCCACTTTGTCACTTTGTGAATAAACCATAATTTTTTAATACGTGCAAAATAATACCTGATTTTCATAGATTTAAATATCATTTGAGCTGTCAAACCATTCATTTGTTTCTTTCGTTACATTTCAAAGGCACCTATACTCGGGCCAAAAAGAGTAGTCAGTAGAGCAAAAAACTTACCGGCAATTCTTCAAAGGATTTAGCTGTTATGGAATACAGAAGCGGCAGCTCGTTTTACCATATAATCCCATATAATTCAGAGAAATATATCCAGTTTTCTCCGCCTACCAGAGATGAAAACCACAACTAGGTCATTATGTTTAATTGGTATAGTCAACCAAATAAAGTACATGCTAGTACCCAATAATTTGTTCGACTATTATAAAGGTCGTCGAGAGGGCTTAGATAGCGCATTCAGTGGCGTCACATATGCTGCAACGCAAAGGATGTGCATTGTTCAACTGCGTTGCTATACCTAATTCGTGGAGATAATGTTGCCAGATGTAAGCATATTATTTAAAATTTAAGACATGGTAACTCATACTCATGCATAATTAACACAATCCGCTTTCATTTGTTCGAATTATGGAATTTATGAAATTCGTAAATCCGTACGCCCCTGGCTCTACTGACTACTCTTTTTGGCCCGAGTATAGGTATTTGATAGAAATTCAGTGTTAAATATTATGAGTTTATTTTCATTTATATCTTGAATGTAATTTTTCTGTATTATAATATGAACAAATAATAAAGTGTTTGGTACCAAATTATCGGTAATGAAATGCTTTATTAAAATAACATAGTGAGTCACCATGGTGCCATTTAAAATAAATGAGTTATTCTGGAAAAACGATTTCCGAAATGTTTAAGATCTTATAACACAAATGTCATACGACATAATATCATAATTGTATTTTTTGATTAATTATTGCAGCAAAACAAAACATTTTTTTGGGGTCACGGCCGCCTAGATCAAAAATTAAATTTGCTCATAAAAATGTCTGTCAATAATATTTTTATCTCAATATGCCTTAACTGTATTCAAAATGACCTCCTGAATCCAAAAATGTAAAAATATACAGGGTGTTCCATTTACAAAACGAAAGTTAGTGTCATTTCCGGTGAAACCGGAAGCGACGGAAAGTGATAAAACAGTTGAAATAACGCATATTTAACCGTTATTTGACGTGTCCAAATTTGAAATTTATATCCTGTAAAACAAAGAAGATATAAGGGCGAGCCTCATTTCGTGGTCACCCGGGACAGTGGTGCAGGCTAGATCGTGGTTATAAAATAACCAGGGCTATCAATTACAAATCACTACTGAGTGAGTTCTGTTCTCAGCTGGGGCAAGTGGTGTTGTCCGCGGAATTGGTTTCGTTGTGTGTGTGTTCTAATTGAGTGGTTGAATAGCTTATTTTAACCTTTTTTTTTTTAAATAATTAAATTAAGTAAAGCGTTAAAAAAAATTGTCGCACGGCATAAATATTTATTGAATTAATAAATTTCGGATGAACTCAAAATACTTTCGTTACCTATTTGCGTTTTTCGTTGTACCATATAAAAACTGAAAAATATTCGAAGACATGGAACTGATTGCACTTGAATTAGGTATAAACAACAGGGAATTTTTTGCATCAGAACGAGCCGTTTCAACACAGTCATTCTGATGCCACAAAAAAATTAATTATTTTTAATTCTGCAATGAAAGGTTTAATTTTGTAAATAAAAAATTTAGAAAAGGTTTAAAATCACCAAAACTACTATTCCGACACAGCATCAGCAGCATGATTAAAATAGATGTTTATCTTGTGGGTGCACTTTTTACAATACAATTACCTACTACATCACTTATTAGTGATAATAATTTCTTCTTGAATAATATATTCCAAATTACAAAAGAAAGAAAATTAAACGATGCCACAAATACTTTTAGACAATATGATAATCGACGACAGAAAGTATGGACAGAACAGATTTGTCTTTGTTAGAGCAGTTCTCTCATACCAATAAGGAACTGCCATGTTTTATGGGGTAACTTACAATAATTGCCGTATTTCATTTATCCCTATACCACATACCATGACATGAAGAACACTATCTTACCAATAATAATGCATTCATTCATTTTGTAACTAAATTTAAGTAAATTTTATATGCGTAAATGACAAAGCAAGGTTTTGTTGCATTACAAAGCCATTGGAAAATGGAAATAATTAAAGATTAGACCAGCCAACGAATTCCCATATGTAAGAGCCATACGCGACAGAAACAACCCGACATATGATTTTTTCTTCCATTTGGGTTATGTTTGAAATTTAATGAGAGGTAATTGATATTCAACAAGCAGTTTCACATATAGGTTAATTGATTAGTGCCAAATACGAATTTTGTCAGATTTTGAATTTTGAGAAATAAGTATTCAATATGTCGAACACGTTACAGTTTCTGTTTTCCTGAAGGTATGTGTTGTGGATTGTACGGTCGACCGTTAATAGTACCAGGTATCTAATTATAAGTGGAATAGCATAAAAATATCGATAACGAAAATTCTTCAGATAAACACAGCACATTGGGTGGAAAATCAGATGAAGGTTTTTCTGTAGTTGAAGTCCTTTGAAGGTCAAGTCTTATTTTTTATACGGTAACGTATGTTTTTTATTGCAAAATTATTTAAGGCAGTTCATTATTTTAGACAACTTTTGTTATAATATTTTTAAATTATATGTCTATCTTTTTTCAATGCATTGAAGAAGGAAACAGATCGAGTTTCCGAAACGTCTGCGATGTACCATTATTTTTAATTTTATTTTATTTACATTCTGTGAAAATAAAACAATCTTTGAGGCAAAGTCACAGGCGTAACAGTTACTTTTTAGAATCCAGACATTTTTTTATATGGTAATAAATTCTAAATAAGAACAGAAAGAAAATAAAACCTTTGTATACATATCAATGTTTGAAATGGTATTCTGAAACTGTTATTATAGAAGAAACAGAAACTGAACTTATAAAAATCCATAGATGTCAACGGTACTACAATCATTATATGCGTGTCGTAGACACATTCCAAACCTTTAAATTTTGTCACCTTGAAATCAGTAGTGCCGCTAAAATTGGGCACTGTCGGGTTTCTCCTTTACTTAAAAAAAATGTGTACTGAACATGATTTTTTTTTTTAATCTTGAATTTTTCGTACTGTAAAAAATGCTTATAGCAAAGAATGCAACAAGTGATCCTGAAAATGCAAGTTGCTGATAGGATAATATTTCAAATTTTCAGAAATCACAAAAATCAGTTAGAGGCTAATTTTGCTCCTTCACTAGTGACTGATTTTACAATCGAAAGTAATCCCAGGAACTCAGAAATCCTGTCAAGTTCTCTATTTAAGATTGAATTAGAAATATCTGTACAAGACAGAGATGCTAAAAAAAGTAAAAAGATAGGTAAGAACAGTGAAAACAAAATTGATTAGCCTGAAAATTTCGACTCCAATAAAGAAAAAGAGGAAAATAACCATTAACCAATCTGAAAATAATTATTATGCAAGTTGCGAGGAACGATACACAAAATCTAAGTAGACAGGATTATGGTTAATAGTGCCAAAACAGGTGGTATGCGCCTTGTACCTACTTTGCTTTACGTGTAACGACCATATAATAATAATAATAATAGGCAGATCAAGGTGGTGTATGTCATTGGATTTTCAGCACCTACTGAGATAAACATCACCTTGATGGAGGAGGAGAAACGGACCAAATACAAAGATCTCCTGTACGAGCTCCAAGTTCTGTACCCAGGCTACTTTATCAAGATGGCCGTTCTGATAATCCTCGTGATAATCGGTATACCCGGAGGTATGAAACCTACACTGCTCTCCGCATATTGAAGACCATGCCCGCCTGCCAAAAATCAACAGAGTGGTTGGTAGGTCAGATGCAGAAAGTGGTCATCCTGGGATCCGTTCGTTTACTTAGGGCACAGGAGTCTGGAATCTACAGTCACTAACCCTGCAAAACGTAGGGAGTGGCTATAGATTATTCGCTGATGCTCTTCCCATAAGGTGTCGGAGGCCACGGGGAGACTGTCCAGCGTCGGGAAACCGGAAAAAAAAAAATACTACTTTATTGATATATAGGTATAAAGTAAAAAGTTTCGAGGGCGAAGTTTAGGATATCTTATTTTACCAATTAACTCAAAATATTAGTTTTCTTTAATTGTGAAACTAATTTCTAAGCAAATGTCGATGGTTTTTAGCAATTTACTGGAAAGCGGTGCATCCTATGGACATTACAAGAGAGGCTTTTTGTACACAGATTATCATAGAATCTAAGAAAAATGTGTGGCTAGGACCAGTGGCGTAGCAGTTCTGGTAGGAAAAGAACCCCCAAATTTGGCGCCACTCATGATGTTCGGAAATTTTTGTAGTAGGCAAATATTAGTGCTTTACGAGATATTTTCCATCACCAAATATTTTTTTAAATAAATTAAAAAATAAAAACTTCAACACCGTTGTATCTCAAAAACGGTTTAAAGGCAATGCCATAGATGAAATAAGTATAAGATACACCATCCCATTGTTAGAATGCAAGTGGATATTATACGGATCTTGTGCATTCAAATAATAGATGGCGCATCTTAAAGTGTATTTTTCTATGTACAGTTAGGATAGCTGAAGATTTATTGTTAGAGCTTTGGGCGTTTTTTCCATTACGTTTTAAACATGGTTCTTCAACAATTGATATCAATAGTAAGAAGATATTATATTTTTGGGAGTTTTCGATGCGCCATCTATTAATCGAATGCACAAGGTCCGTATAATATCCATTTGCATTTTAACAATGTGATGGTGTATCTTATACTTATTGAATCTATGGCAATGCTTATGAAGCAAACTCATATTATTTTTCAATGTTCTATCGTTCTCTGAAATTTCCGCCATAGAAACTGAACCACCCTGTATATGCACTTTTGAGCAACTCCATGGGTACTCTTGAACAAAACTGTTGTGTACAGGGTAATCATTTTATTTCGACAACATTTTAATTTGATATAAAAGTTATTACTATGAACTAAAAACCAAATTGCAAGATCGCTTACCATCAAGTTTTTTATTGTCATTAGTAAAAACAAAGGACTGTCAATTGTCAAAGATAAACACATAACTTGTGTTTTTTTAAATGGGACACCCTATATATTTAACCAGTTAGGTAGCACATTTTTTTCTAATTTTGACATATAAAATTACACTTTTCATAACTGACGTAAGTGTCAAAACGTTCTACTTTAGGAAAAGTTAAACTTTTCCTAACTGGTGAGGAAAAGTTCGTTACATCTAAGAAATATAAAAAACTCTCAAGAAGAAATAGAAACAACATATATTCAAAAGATAATACAAGTTTATAGGAATTATTATTTTTTATAAATATTAACTATGTAGGTATACAATTTGTGAAATTTGTCAAATTAACTGCTGAGGAAGTTTTATTTGTTGAATTTGCCATGATATTATGTGCTGCAGTATGCACTAAATTAATGACATTAAAATTTGTCATCTTGTAGGTATGTAACACGTTACGAAAGACAATTTTGTGTAACTCGTGTCATTTTGCGGGAACTCGCTTCGCAAACATCCACTCGTTACACAAAATAAACTCTTTCGTAACTGGTTACATAAATAGCTGATATTCTGATTTCAATGGTAGGTATAGCACACTTTATATTTTGATCCAGCAGTTTCCCATTCATTCGCAAAAATATAAAGTATTTATCACTGCTTTCTTGAACATTAAACTGACAGAATATCGTTGTAGAAATAATAATAATCTTTTTAAATGTATTTACCAAAAGCACAATACCTATGCCACACTGACACGTCAAATTATAGTTTGTAATATGTAAATAATTAGTATTATTTTATTTCCACGGCACACTATCATCCAATAAATATTATACCTACATTTTTACGAATAAATTGGAAACATCTGGATCAAAACATAAAGTGTGCTATACCATTGAAATCAGAACGAAACATGTTATTCAACTGGTTAAAAATATATAGGGCGTTCCATTTAAAAAAACACAATTTATGTGTACTTATATACTTATCGTTTGACAATAATTGTCAGTCTTTTCTTTTCTCTGGAGACAAAAAAAAACTTGGTGGTGAGCAACCCTGCAATTTGGTTTTTGATTCATTCAATAACTAAAAATAAAAAAGTTATAGCAGATTAAAATGTTATGACGGTAAAATGACTACCCTGTATCTCCCTATATTTTAATCCCTAACAGCCTTTATATTTAGAGATATGAGAAAAGTATAGAGACAAGTTGTAGATTTTGGTGTCAAATATCATTTGCCGAAAAAATATAGAACAAATTAGCATCGAAAAGTAGAGAAAGAGAACTTGTGCTTTTTAAATGAAACACCCTGTATATTTTTGCATATTTCGAAACATCATTTTTAGATGATTCCAAAAATATATAATATGTTGGCATTTGCATGCATTGTTTTTATAACAGTATGCCTTTATTATAAATATTTTGTCAGTTTTTTTCATAGTAACCTATATTTTACGCGAACTATTCTCAAAAATGCATATTATTTTAAAAACAACCTGAGCAAATGCCAATATATTATATATTTTTGATCTCAACAGAAAATGGTCTTTCAAAATATGCAAATACATACAGGGTGTTCCATTTAAAAAAGTACAAATTGTCTCTCTTTCTTTATTTTCCGATGCCATTTTATTTTATATTTGACACCAAAATTCACAACTTTCGTCTCTACAATTTTGTCATATCTCTAAACATAAAGTTTGTAGGTAGGGGCGAAAGTATAGGGAACTACCCTGCACATATTATTTGTAGATACAAACAAAAACAACAAATGCGATATATTAACATCTCACAGCTTAGCAAATAAAACGTAACGAGATTCTATAATCATAACGTTTCTACTTATAAGGTACAGAAAATTAATATGACGAAAATGTTTGTACGTTATTGCCAAATCCTCATTAAGTGCACCCTCCTTGCAAAATCTTAGTCTACTGTTCACAAAAATAATTTTTATTTACAAGCTTTAGAAAAACAAACGATTCCTTTTTAGTATTTTCCTTAATCTCTTGTGATATTGAACATATCGTACCATTCTAAACTTGATCCACTCGATTGAATGGTCGTAAAAGAGGTCGCAAATCCTCGGGTTCATTTACCTCTCTGGAATCTCATATTTTATCGATAACTTGCAACTTACCTACATCCCTGCTATTACAGACTATTGCCATTGCTTCAAAATTATCGAACATTATTTTACCACATATTCTTCTGTATGTGTGTTAAATTGATATATATTATCTTTGGAACTTTCTTACTGTATATGTATACCTATATTAAATTTTGTCAAAATAGAAGTGTTCTTTTAAGTCATCATGATAAACAATATTCAAGAACGTAAGGATACGTTTTTAAAAAAATATTTTTTGACCTAAGTAAGTTTTAACATTTGTAATTTCGTAATTAAGCCGGAACGAAGTCATCAGTACCTACTTTACTAAAAACTGATAATGGCCTGTGGTTTTTCAATATTATATAATATCTCGTAAACAATCTGTACACTTATTTATTTATTATTATTTATTAATTTAACCAAATAAGTTCCTCCACAAGTAATTTAGGCACGCCCTTGATAATAAGGGTCATAATTTATTGTACTTAAAATCGCAATGAATAGGTACATAAGAATTCGAATGCAGAATCCTTTCCACCCCTATAACCATCCCTATTGCAGGCACTACATATTTCTGCTGGAATTTGAGAGAGGTCGCTAGCTTCTTCTCAAGCCGCTTGACAAATTATTGAATAAATGTTGCCAAAATTCGCCACGAGAGGATCTTACAGTCGATTTATTTTGAACTCGCGTGCATTTATTTTATCCTATTCATTCATCGTGTGGATTAAATAACCTTAATAAAAAAGCTATAAAATTACTTCTGCTATTTCCTAGAAATTTATTTGCGTATTTTCTGAACATTTATCTCTGTTTTTGTATAAAAATAGGGTTTTTGATTGAGAACTTCTTATATAAAAGAAGAATATTTGCAACAGCATCGTTAAGTACCTCGAATTACAGCATTATTTTGGTACATCGCCAGCGCATTAACAATTTTCCAAGAAATTATGGTAAAGTTTTTTAACAGTTTGGACATTTTATTTTTTATAAGCATGGTTGAATTTAAATATATTGACGCGAAGTAGACTACTGCTCATTCTATAATAATCTGTAACACGATAAAGCACAAAAACTAGTAAAATTTAAAAAGTTAAGCGAGATGTTCAAAATATATTTTAATTTTCCGACTTTACCGATATCTAGCGGTAAAGTTATCATAGAAACTAATGATCGTTAGGAATTTCAACTAGAAAATTTATGGTTATTTACAAAATATTAAATTGGCTGGAATGGGAAATGATTTTTTCACATTATTATGTAGTAATTCATTATTTTTTTAAATTTATTCCAAAAAATTTTATCTTCTTTAGTCTTAAAAAAATTCTCTCAAAATGAGTAAATGATAAATAATTACAAAATGGAATGAAAACATTAGAGAACTGAAGTTCTGCATACAAAATTGTCAGTGATATAATTTTTTATTATTTTTTTATAAACACATTCTAGAAAAAACTTTTTTTCTATTACAATTACCACATCATAAAAAACACTTTTTCCAATACAATTATTATAACAATTCAAAACTTCATTTTTAATTGCAAATGTAATTAATAGTTCGAACATCATATTTGTCATTAATAATTGTTCACGGTGCACATTTTGAACAATCATTGTAATAAAAATAAAATTTTGAACTTAAATTTAGTACAAAATAAAAGGTGTCCCATAAAAAAACATTGTTGACGTCACATACAGTGCTTTCATTTTAAAACTTGCCACCCAGAATAACTCGTTATCTGAAATAAACACGATTTTGAACAAAAACATGTCGATTTAGTTTTCAAAGCGGAACTTCAAAACCACTGTTGGTTGTATTTGGTGTTCAACCCCTTCACCCCTTCACTCCCAGAAATAAGGCAGACATTAGTCTGCATGAAAACGATATTCTGTACGTAGGTATAGGAAAATTCTTCTGGTGAATATCTAAATAATTTCATTCCAGATTCTTGCCATCAAGTCATCAACGTCATTCTGGCACACTTTATTTTTTAGGTAAATCCTCAAGAAAAATTCCATAATCTAATTAATGGTGTGTTTATCATTTACCTATGTTAGATATGGTAACCTCACAATTTCTTCTAAAATGCTGTACCTATAAGAAGCTTTTTGAACAAATTATATCTCATTGCTTGGCTGTAAAGGTCACGTTTTGAACACTTTCTCTTTCTAACACAAACAACAAAGTTATGGAATTCATTATTTGATCACGTTTACCCTTATTTTAACTGTACTCAATATTTAAGATTAAAGTGAAAGAGTGCATTGTTCAATTTTTTCGCAGTTACGACATTTATAATACAGTTTGTCATTCGTGTAATACCTACAATTTAATAAAAAAGAAAAAGAATAAACTTTATTCTAAAATAGAATTATTCATTATACTTTAAAGTGGAAAATAACATCTAGCTTCTGTAGACTTTCATTATTTTATTTACTAATGGTAGTATTTAATCTAGGTATCTAAGAATTATTGAGGGAGATATGTAATTGCAAAATTTGAAATTTACAGTATCAAAACTTACTAAACATAGGTAGGTACCTATATAGGTATCAATTAATTTATTTATATTGTTTTTTAAGGCCTTGAGTAATTCCATTCAGCTATAGTGATGCTGCCAAGACCAAGAATAATTTCGTCTCTTTTCGCATTTTCGAAACTAAACCAACAACCAGTTTTGTCTCTATGGTATGAGGGTATAGGGAAGTTATGCGTGGATGAAATTAAAGTTGTATAGGTATAGTTGTAAGTAACTACTTACAATGGGATAACATTGTTTGAGAAGAGTTTTCATCAGATAAGATTAAGCGTAAGTACAGTTGCTTTCAAAACTTTCGCGTACACATCAAAATTAAGTAACAACTAATTTGCAAAATTTTAGCTTTGTGAACGGATAATTTTGAGATTAGGTTAAAGATAACAGACATTTAATTTAAACTTTATTGAAATGAACATAAAAATAATTACAAATATATTAAAAAAGGTTTTAAACAGTGCTTTTATCTAGTCCATAATGAGTAGCAACCCTTCTTATGGACCACCCCTCTTCTAATTTAGAAAGCATCAAAACTTTGTGTTGCTCTGTCAGTCGAGGCATTTTGAGTTTTTAAAACTTCAAATGTCAGAGTTGATTAATTTACAACCCTGATTTAATCCAGCGAAAAATAGGTGTACGCGAAAGTTTTGAAAGCAAGTGTACTTGGGATGAGATGAGATAAATAGTTCAATTAATCTTAAGTCCCATCACGTCACATGGTAACACTATTCAACCACGATGTTTTAAATGTCCGCTGAAGCTGTCACAAGTTCTAAGAGTAAGAGAGATTCGTTACAAATTACTAATGAAATGAGCGTTGATCATTGTTTCAGTAAGAATTTAACTAAATATGCTGCATCAGTTTTAACTTTTGTCTCTGTGCCAATAGTTTATCCTTGGGTGACGAATGTGGCTGTTTTGTAATAGCTCATTTTCTATCAGACATTGGAATTGGTACTGTATCCTACAGGTTAGCAAATGTTACATAATTTCTAACGATTAGAATTCTGGCTGATTTGCAATTTTAGTTGTTAACCATCGGTGAATCACTTCTTGTTGCAATGTTATTTTTGCAAATTGGTCCTTTTTAATCTACCAAAATAGAATTTCCATCTAACGGCCATTAAATGATCATACATTGCTGCAGCTCGATCGCAAACCTCACAATTTATCCCTCCGACTTTTTTTCCAAACGAAACAGCAGATTTCTTATATCTATTATTGTCCTTAAAGAGACAGCTTCGATTTATCATAACGTGCCATTCATGATTGGTGATGGCATCATTGTGAGTTAATTAATTAAAGTACATTAACTGTTCTTCCACCAGTTCTCATATAATAGGTAGGTATGTCACAATTTCCACTATTATCATGCAGAATATTCTGTTTGCATATTATTAACATTTTAGGGGTATATTTTAATTCATTGAATCATATAGATTATACAATTTATAATTTCTCAGTACTTAATTACCCAAATAATAATTTTCATGTACCTATATTAACCGTATTTAGATTGTCATCTACTTTTTTTTATTTGTAGGTATACACGGTGGTGAATTTTTCGATTCCCACCATCATTGGTATCTCGGAAACTATAAGATATAGAGAATCGGTTAAATTAGACAAAAGTTGCGTTAATTTATGCTCTACAATTTCCTGTCAATAAATGCTGGATATCTTGATTCGTTCGCGGTTTATCCAGAAAAAACTAAAAATCGTGATTTCAAAACAAAATTAATATCTTCTATACTATTTATGCGAACTTAATGAAATTTGGCAAGGTTATATTTTTGAGCACTACCAATTGAAGGGAGTTGATAGAAATTTTCTAAGCCTTCTAGATTTTGAGCAACTATAGTCAATTTTTTTTTCTTATGGCCGCCATATTGAATTTTTACACAATTAAGTAGTTAGAGAAAATAATTCTCTTTTCACCTATGTCATCAAAATAGACTGATTTTTTAAAAACATGTTGATGTTCGAATTAATGTAAAAACAATTTATACTTAAAATCCAGTATGCTTTGGAAAAATAATTGCAAGCAACATTGTAATCCAAACGCTATTATTAAATTGTACACTCGTAAAAAATTACAGAAAATGGCAGGTTATTGAAACCCTTATTAAATATTACAAACAATTAATTTATTAAAGAGTCAAGAAAACAAATAATATCTACTAAGTATGTATTTTTATTTTATAAATTGTTTGTACTTAATATTTAATAGGAATTTAAATAACCTGGCATTTTTCTGTAATTTTTTTACGAGTGTGCAATTTAATAATAGCGTCTGGATTACAATTTTGCTTTCAATTATTTTTCCAAAACATACTGGATTTTATAAATTATTTTTACATTAATTCGAATATCAACATGTTTTAAAAAAATCAGTCTATTTTGGTGACATAAGTGAAAAGAGAATTATTTTCTCTAACTAATGGTGTAAACATCCAATATGGCAGCCATAAGAAAAAAAAGTTGACTATCATTGCTCAAAATCTAGAAGGCTTAGAAAATTTCTATCAACGCCATTCAATTGGTAGTGGTCAAAAATATGACCTTGCCAAATTTCATTAAATTCGCATGAATGGCATAGAAGATATTATTATTTTCTTGAAATCAATATTTTCAATTTTTTTTCCGGATAAACCACGAACGAATCAAGATATCCAGAATTTCTTGGCAGGAAATTGTAGAGAATAAAATATCGCAACTTTCGTCTAATTTAACCAATCCTCTAGCTATAGGTATATAGTTTCCGAGATACCAATGGTGAGCATCGAAAAATTCACCACCGTGTATACCTACCTATAGCAATTTATCTATTTTTAAGAACTATTTTCTTATGTTTGATCTGATAGGTCAAGCGGTTTGAACGCTGTAATCACAAACGTGGTAACCAAAAATAACCAGATGTCGGCCCACTTGAAGAACCACAATCATTAGTTAATTATTACGCTTTTCATGGGTAACCTAAACCTAAGCTACACAATACTGATGAGGAGCAATAATTCCGCAACACGTATCCGGTAGCTGCATCATTGAAATCTCTAGTTCATTTTCTTGTTATTATTCAACATCGATAACTCTTTCATTATATTAAAAATATAGTCTATACACACATCTGAGATTCATTTTAAATTGACCGGATCTTAAAGTTTATTTAATAATAATTCATATTTTTATCTAAAATAAATCTTGAACCAGTGTTATTCTAAAAATAAGCAAGTTTATTACCATCCAACTTGTAACGATGTCGAAGTTTAAATTTAGAATCTCGGCGTAAAGTAAATGTTTTCCGTTCTCATCGTTTTGGAAACAGAAATATGTCAATTACCGAGCATTCTTCTCTCATAATAGCTAATAAAATAAATATTTGAACGGCAGCATATGCAAAATTGTTAATCAAGTGTCATTTTGAAATATAGAAACAAACCGGATTAATGAGAAATTAGCGGAACCAAGGACACTGATGAATTTTTGAAGAAATCATCTCTTGTATTTACTGAATATTTCAAATGGATATGTCAGGGGCTCTCAAAGTTTTAATTAAACTGGTATCTATTTTCTTCAAATTTTTTAGTGCAAGATGCTTCATGTGAACGAAAAATATTTTTAGTGGGATTTTATAAAAGAAATTATTCCAAAACTTAGTGACTGAAATCCTCAGAAAATTGTAATATTTTGTGTTAAAGAAAAACGAGGCCCTACAGTTTATTTGGAGTCCGAACCACATCTAGTGCGTCCACGTTTCCCCTTCATCTACTTAAATCCGAAGCAAATCAGAAATAAACTTTGAATTTGCTTCTGGATGGATTCGAACCATCAATCCTCGCAACCAAGTGAGTACGTATGAACGCATTTACCCACCAAACGGCAGCACACACCGCCATCCATTTCTTACGAGAACTGTACAATAATAGGGCACCTCTAATCGATCGAAATTATTGGCTCGATGTTGCAAGTCCCCCTTAAAACTGAGTTTATGTAAAAAACAATTTAAGACATGTTGAAGGATTCTACCTGTGAACATTAGATAATTAGCAGGCGACGTAGCAACTAGATTTTTTAAAGCATAATGGACATTTAGTAAACGAAATTTAGCTGCATATAAAACACATTAATAAAATATATTTAGTCTAACCGTTCATAGTTGCCAAACTAATGTATTTGTGCTAGCGTACACTCACCATAAATACACGCATTACATGCACACCTGAATTGGTTTATTTATTTGCCACTATTTAACCTTGAATGTTACATAATTCGTTAAATAAAATTTCAATATATTTGTTAGGTAGCCAATGAAAATGCTCATTATTTGTAGTCATTGTTACTTATCTACAATAAGTTGTAAACGATACTATATATTTTTTTACACATCACTTATCAATCTCATTAAATGCTACGAGTATAATGTTATTCTGTTAATTAAATAGCCTTAGCCCATGCAAATAAATAACCACAATATATTTTATGAATGTAAATTATTACTGAAGAAATTATCATATAATTAAGGAAATATATTTTTAATTAGAATTATTATTAAAATAAATATATTCACTTAGTTAAAGTTAAGTTAAAGCAATTAAGTAATAAAAAAAAACATGCAAAGCAAATTGTCGGTAGGGTATAACATGCATTAAAATCACGAGCGTCACGACGTCCAGACGAACTTGAATCAGGATGCGAAGTAGGACTGTGACCCCTACTCCTTGAGATCGTTACATACACTCAGCAATAAGTTGACGCTGATCTGATAGTGGATCTGTCGTGGACTGCTGTTAAATACCTGTGTTCTAAAAGAACAGATGACTAAAATCGCTTTTTACTTTCACTGCCACAATTCTTAGCTAAATAGTAGGTGCAATAATTGTATCTATTTTCCCCATGGGATTCATAAAAATCTTTTTGAAAATATCGAATTTTAATAAAACAACTGATTAAGAAACAACTCAGTATAACAAATCATTCTTCAGTATTGATTGAAAAATGTAAAAAATAAAATTTGATTCATCAAAAATGAAACAGACGTTCTGGTCCCAAAATAATTAAATTTTGTACATACTCCTATTTATTTCACATATTGAACCAATAATTTCCATATTTAGATTCCCCTCCCCTATACAAAAAAAAAAATAAAATACACCACATGTAATTACGACCCACTTTATTCCAGAAGGCTGAGCCTTGTGCGGGAGGGGGCTACACATTTAAAGACAAGGGACACACATCCAATATCCATGTATAATGGAAAAATCCCTCTCACAGTATTTTCCATTGCCACGACCGGGATTCGAACCCGGGACTTTTGGGTGAGAGGCAGGTACTCTACCATCTCGACCATCAGTCATACAACTAGTATAAACTCGATCGATTCTGCTAATCGGAACTAATTGCATGACACTCCCTTAAGTAAAGTACTCACTATCTGCATGAAACCCTTAAAGGGTCAAGTATTGGTAGAGCTACTGGTGGTGGGATGGAGCAGCTAGTACCTTACTTGAAGAAATTGTGAAATTGGCGTTCATGTAAAAATGGCGAATGCGCCAATGCCTAATTAAATATATGCACCCCAATGTTGATTACGCTCGGCTATTTAAGCCGAAGTGAGTTTGGCAGTAATATTCTGAAAAGTTTCGCGGCATAAATTTTCAACCAAAATCAAAACGTATTCCTATACTTACTTAAAATAATATAAATATATACGAGTATAATAATATAATAAATATAAATAATAATAATATGGTATATGGAAAAGAATAAAAAAAAAAATTATATTTGATTTAAAACATGTAAAGGTTGGAAACATAGATACCTACTAATGTTATAAATATTTTTCACCATTTTGCAAATAGATAATATTTACACAATTTTTTCTTAATAACAAAACAAAGTTTACAAATAATTTTTTGAGTTAAATAAGAAGCTAAATCGCAATATCAGAAATTTAGTTGCAGGCAGCAAAAGTTTAATACGTTCTATTTTACAAATCGCTTTCAGAGTACCTCTTATAATAAATAATTCTAATTCAAATTCACTATAAACAGGGTGTTTCCTAAATATGCGGCACAAATGTAAGGGGATATTCCTTGGGTCAAAATAAGAAAAAAGTTCCCATATACATATACACTGTGGGCCAAATTAAATGGGACCCTAATTCTTCTTGTAATAATTTCTTTATTACTCAACGATTCTTTACCGTGTTTGGATATGTTGTACTTAAAACTATCCGAAATGAAAGCCTGGTTCAAATGTAGCAATATTCAACTAGCGTACAAGAAAAGGGGCATTTATTTAAACCTGTGCATTTGAAGTCGTTGCAAATATTACTCTAATAGTATAAAATTTTCAAAGTAGGTAAAATATATTTAAAAGCATCTAGACTAACGACTCCTATGAGATTTTAAAGATTTGAAAAGTTTTAGGTTGAAACAGCCATTTTTGTGAAAGCATTACACGGATTTCGTATGAGCAGTTTTGCATTAATACAATAATTGCTATAAAGTATAAAGACAGCTTTGAAAACAAAACAACATTTAATTGACAGCCAAAAACGGTAAAAAATCGTTGAGTAATAAAGAAATTATTACAAGAAGAATTAGGGTCCCATTTAATTTGACCCACAGTGTATGTCAGGAATCGCTTCATTTTCGAAATGCAGAGTGTTAAATTATTTCATTCAAATTTTCCAGGGGCGTGCCCACGGGGCAGGTCATTTGGGATTTTACGCAGAAATAATAACGTCCAGTAGATTTTTGTAATGTTCATAATTGTTTTCAATAAAACAACTAAAAATACAACTTTTTTGTCTGTTGCTTTATTTCGTATCTCGTTTCGTTTTTGATAAAGGAATTAAAATCCAAACTTTTGAACGTCTCTGAAGCAACTAAAAAATCTAAAAATATAACTCAAAAAATTAAAATAATAGAAATAAAGCTTCTTAATCTACAAGAATTGTTGAAGATGACTACCACCACAACAATTAATATCTACAGATAGAAAATACAAATAGAACCGCGACTCATCTGGAAAGTATGAACATTGTAGCGTTCTTCGTTTTCAGTTCCTGTTTCCCATATCTCCCAGTTCCTCTATCACAATATCTAAACCACATATTTTTAAATCTTCTCTTCACCTATATCAATTCTAAGAGTTTCACTGAATTCACGTATTGCTTCTACTGCGTTAAGCACTAAGAATTAATTATATTTTCTACATCCTATTTCGTCTTGTACTGGACCAAATATTTCCAATGCATGTTTCCACTAGTATTATTAAGTAAATTCTAAAATTACAACAAACTAAGCATCCTGATAGTTGCAGTTTATATGCCGCATATTACTCTATTGCAATATACTCGCATATGAAGAAGTCGTGGTTCTTCAAACTACCATAGGTATGTCAAGGTGGCTGACATTCGTATATGCCTTAAAACAAATAAAAATTTGGTATCTCATTTAACTAACGAATTATAATGAACTGAATTGATTGATTATTGAAAATTATCAGTAAAATAACAAACATAAAAATTAAGCAATTCACAGTAAAATTGTAATATTAAAACAGTATAGCGAAAAAAAATTTAGGTAACTTTATACATTTTTTTACGATCAGTGAGTGATTGATCCTCGTTCAATCCGGGAAGACAGTTAATCTCTTAACTTTTAAGGTCACGCAACAGCACCGCACGGTTTTGAAATCCATTTCCAAAATACTTTCAATATATGTTTAATTTCAACAATACTATTTATGTTCTAAGACGTTACTATAATTATTGCTCTATCAACTACTGATAAAAATGGTTCATATAATATATTCATATATTTGGTTTATCTACTAAAGCTAGGAAATTGATATTTAAATAAGTGGTTGGCATCATGTAAAACTGTCGTCTGGCACATAATAACATTGCAGTCCAAGAATATGCGACAATAAAATCTGTATTACACAATGATAATAAAATTTCAATAAAATACAATGTGTTATGACAGAACATTTGTATATCTAATAAATCCCCTTTTGTGTCATAAAACATTTTTATGTCACCTAGTAAATTATCAGATTATTAGAAACGAAGTAGGTACCCATTTATACATAACATAAAATGTTGAAATTGCTACAGTAACCATTTATTTTGTTGACTATCTACCGTTCTTTAATAAAAATACACATTCTTAACAATAGATGTATAATTCTATACGTTGTCTAAACTTATATGGCAGTTAACAGTGATATCGCTATTTAAATACACTCCTCAAAATTTGAGGTGTTCCACCCAAAAAATTACCTAAGTTTCAACAAGTGCAACTTTTTTACCCATGAACCGATTTGTCATAACTTTTCATATAGCTCTATTCTATAGCTATATGATACAGTTAGGAAATGAAGAAAAAGTGTGAGATCGGCTTTATACAGGGTGTTAAATTAAGTTACGTTTTTCTTGCTATTTTCAACTGAGTGTTTCGCGTTGCATGAACGCTTTGTATATATCATTGACATATTGTTTGTAGGGTACCTATAGTATGAAATGAAGAAAAAGTATGAGATCAGATTTTTATGCCATATTTTGAATTTATAATTTACCTTTAATTTTTGCATAAAACTACTAATTTGAAATGCAAATAAATCTTTGTTTTACGAACTAAATATATCATAATATACATTTAATATTTATCTTCTCCTATCTAGTAGAAGTCAATGCAAAGCGCAATGGTACAAATTGTAGTAAAATTGGCGAATGCGCCCATTGCTTCACATTGCTATTATCACCACCGGAGGGAACCACAAGTACTATATAAAGATATACAATACAAATGAGTCACATAATACAGGAATATGAATTTAAATATTAATAAAAACACCAAGTCGCAGATGATTAGGTAGTAGTAAGAATATAAAATAATAATAGTAATTATTATATTAGATACCTACATATTAGCATTATTTATATTTTTGAATTTCTAGCAATATTTTTGCATAAAAACCATTTACTAGAAGTGATATTTATTGAGAAGGTATAACGAATTTAAAATTTAAGAGTTAATCACTACAATCTACATTCATTACATTAAATCAAACCTGCCCTAATATTATCATTTTAATCCAGAGGCAAGATCAATTTTTGTAATTATTTTCAAATCATTGGTGTGTTACTAAATGGGAGATATTTGTATTTTACTAAACATAAATTTGCATTAGTGTTCCTCTGTCGTCTTCTGTTTATAGAATATTTTTAAGTTTCATATGAGACATGCTAAATTGATTGAATTGAAAATACAAATCTTTCGACTAAATTATGTAACAAAAAAATGGGAAATCTGAAACTAAAACGCTTCAACAATCATTAGCACTATAACTATGACAATTAAAAATACGTAAATTAAAATTATTAACAGAGTTCAGATTGATGCCGTTTATATCGACTTCAGCAAGGCATTCAACAAAATAAGATATGAAATTGTATGTAGGATATAAACTAGCTGATATGATGTCGGTATATGTGGGGTTCTCTCTAACTGCTTTCTTTATATTATAGTTGAAAGAGTCTCATCAGAAACCTTGTCTACCAAGTGAAGTCTTCCACAAGGATCTGTCGGATAACCAACTTTATTCCGTCTGTATATTAATAACTTGGTTTGAGTCATACAAATCTCCAAGACCAGACGGAATCATGCCAATAATGCTTCAGCAGGGTATAGACCTACTAGCATCACAGCTCTATGTATACTCTACAGAGCCAGCCTAGCGCTAGGTTATATAAGATTTGGAAAACAGTTAGGGTGGTATTCATACCAAAGCCACGGCGTCATTCATATACCCAGGCAAAGTCCCTAAGACCTATAAGTCTTATGTCGTTTCAACTTAAGACAATTGAAGAACTGCTTGATAGACATATTAGGGATGATGTCATGGTGAGAAGTCCTCTACATCAGGCCCAATTTGCATACAGGGCAGGAATGTCTACAGAAACAGCGCTTCACCATCTAACTCAGAAGGTGGGAAAAGCACTGGAAAACAAAGAAGTAGCCTTGGGTGCTTTCCTTGATATAGAGGGGGCATTTGATAATACCTCATTTAGGTCCATTATTAGAACTGCTAGAGAGTCTGGTATTGAGAGTACCTGCTGCAGGTGGATCGAAAGCATGCTTGAAGGCAGGGTAGTATTCACCACCATGATGGGAGAAAGCTTAGGAGAGTCAGTTGCCGGCGGATGCTCACAGGGAGGGGTCATGTCCCCTCTGTTGTGGAATCTTGTATTTGACGGACTCTTAAGGAAACTCACAAATGAAGGCTTTGAAGTTCAGGTATATGCTGATGACATTGTCATCATTGTAAGGGGAAAATTCAACAACACAGTCAGGGATCGTTTACAAAGAGCCCTGAATATGGTAGAAAAATGGACTGACGAAGAAGGGTTAAAGGTGACCCCACATAAAACCACTATCGTCCCATTCACTAGAAAAAGGAAGTTGGAGGGTCTGAGGCCTCTAAGAATACAAAACACGGAGCTGCAGATGTCGGGAGATGTTAAGTATCTTGGAGTTCTCCTAGACTCCAAACTAACCTGGAACCAACATCTGGACAGGGCTATACAAAGATCGGTAGCAATATTAGCAACATGCAGACGATTATATGGCAAGACATGCGGGCTAAGACCTAATATGATGCATTGGTTCTACATCAGGGTAGTCAGACCTACCATCACATATGCTGCGTTAGTTTGGTGGACAAAAACAACACAAACAACGGCGAATAGCAAGCTATGCCGGGTACGGAGACTGGCTTGCCTGGGGATTACGGGTGCCATGAAAAGCACTGCTACAGCAGCTATGGAGACCCTATTAAACCTTCCTCCACTTAGTATAATGATCCAGGGGAAAGCCAGGATGGGGGCATATAGGCTGCAGAACTCAATTGACCCGAGTTTACGTGGAACAGGATCGGGACACATGAAGATAGTGAACACTGTAGAAGATCCTGTATTAAACATGAGGTTAGACTACATGACACCAACAATCACATTCCACAAGCCTTTCATTATTATTATTGGAAAAAGAGAGGAATGGTTAGCAAGAACTCCTGACATATTGCGGAAAGGACTCTGCTGGTATACAGACGGTTCTAGGACGGAAACAGGAACTGGAGCAGGGATACATGAAGAAAGACCAAGGGAGGGTATAAGTCACTCTCTGGGACGCTACTACACCGTATTCCAAACAGAAATTTTTACTATAATTGAGTGTATACGCGAAAATATAAGAAGAGGGTATGTTGGACTACAGATTACCATCGCGTCGGACAGTCAGGCGGCATTAAAGGCAATAGCCTCTAATAAGGTATCGTCCAAACTGGTATGGGAATGCCATGAGGAACTCAGAATCCTGGGAGAAAGGAACAGAGTAAAATTACTCGGGGTACCAGGACACTCTGGGATATCAGGCAATGAAAAAACTGAGGAACTTGTCAGACAAGGATCAACTAACACATTTCTTGGCCCAGAACCTGTGCTTGGGTATCTCCAAAAGTACAGCAAGGGGAGCTATTAGTGATTGGGTCAAGGACAAACATATAACAATCACTGGAGGAATATCCCAGGAAATCGACATGGGAAAACACTAATTAAAAGCCCATGTCCCAAAAGAACCGAAGAACTGCTCACAAAGAACAGGATTCAGTAGAGAATAATTACAGGACTTCTAACAGGGCCTTTCTCTGTTAAGAAGCACTTACATACAATGGGGAAATATGATTGCGACCTAAACCGTAGACTATGCAGAAAGGAACCTAAAGCAGCAGACCATATCATTTTCAAGTGCGAAGCACTAGCTCGCAGGAGATATAATATTTACGGGCAGACTCAAACAGAACCGGAAACTATCCAAACTCGTTCAGTTACGGATTTATATCACTTGATTAGTGGTACAGAGTTACTGAAGTGAGTGGAGTAGATTAAGAGAAGATTAAGAAAGGGAGAGCACAATAAGCCTATGAGGTTGCAGTGCCCTCGGTGTTTAAACAGACGAGCCCTAGGTGGAAAAAAAATGACTTGGTTTGCGCATCGTCTAGCCTTCTCTTTATGCTTTATATTTTTCCTTGCATAGATCAGAGAATGCAGCTGAATTCTACACCTCAAGATGCAGACAAATCAACCAGATTAATTCTGGTTTGTCTAAAATTGCGAAACGGGCTCAAATGCTCTTGCAGATTTCAATTCTTTTAAAAATCTGTTGAATATGATTTCCAAAAAAAAATCTAATACAATGGATAAAACATCACCATGTCAGAGTAGGTTCTGAATAGAAGCAACTCGACGTCTTTGCTTGAATTGACTATCTCCCATAATCTCTTTTGACATAGACATATATATGTTACTAACAAAGTTAAATCTGATACAAGAAATTATGATTTTCTATGCGGAGCTAAAAGGTACTTTATTTTATATAAATATACGACTTAGTTTGGAATATTATTACACATATGATTGATGGTCGAGATGGTAGCGTACCTGCCTCTCACCCAAAAGTCCCGGGTTCGATCCCCGGGCGTGGCAATGGAAAATACTGTGAGAGGGATTTTTCCATTATACACGGATATAGTCGAGTAAACTTTAACTTGGCGTGTGGATGAGTTGTTATTGTGCATACTATTTCATTTTCTCTTGCACACAAAGTTAAAGCAATAACCCAAAAACATTGTTCACGTATGTTTATACGTAAACAATGGTTTTGGGCCATTGCTTCAATTTTGTGTGCAAGAGAAAATACAATAATACGCACAATATCAACTCATCCACACGCCAAGTTAAAGTTTACTCGAGTATATTGGATGTGTGTCCCTGGTCTTTAAATGTGTAGCCCCCTCCCGCACAAGGCTCTTGAGCCTTCTGGGATAAAGGGGGTCGTAATTACATGTGGTGAATTTATTATTATTTATTTATTTGAGAAAATCAGCACTTAAAATAATTATCTATTTAACAGTAAATCAAGCTTTACACATGGTTGCTAGTGATCTCATTGTCTTTTATCGTTATTGTCATGGAAATAGTTCTGCAGTAGTGAATACTACCACATGCAACTAGACAAAATATAGCTCCATAATTGTCTAACATCT
Organism: Rhagium mordax; assembly: GCA_963680705.1. Classification (NCBI taxonomy): domain Eukaryota; kingdom Metazoa; phylum Arthropoda; class Insecta; order Coleoptera; family Cerambycidae; genus Rhagium; species Rhagium mordax. Next base: position 19,532,884 of record OY796659.1, on the reverse strand, counting down.
CCGTCATCTTTTTTACCTCAAAAATAGTGCGTACATATCGTCTCTAAACTCTCTTCTAAAATACAGGGTAGTAAATAAAACAATGCAAATTTTAAGAAATTTTACTGCGACACCATTTACCTAATTCTTTCCAAATAAAAATATTGGTATTTTTTATAATTGAGCCACTACTTCTTCTAAATCCTAGAAAAAAACTAAAATTTTGTTTGGAAAGAAATGGTGTCGCATTGAAATTTGTTAAAATTTTGCATTATTTTATTTTCTACCCTATACTTATTTTATAATTAAAGTTCCTACAAACCAAAACACACTGATCTACCCTAAGACCGGACAATACGCCCTAATATACTTCAAATCGCATTCAAATATCTTTCATATTTCCTGACATTTAAATTCTAATATACAGAGTGTCTCAGGTTTTATTTGGCAAAATTTAATACATAGATGATAGATCTCGCGAAAATAAAAAGAAAAGTTCATATGAACTTGTATGTTTTAAAGCTTCCTCGAAAGCTTCGTTTTCGAGATACAGTGTGTTAAAGTTAATTTAAAAAATAGCTTATTTCTTCAAATATCTTAAAAGCAACTTGACCGATTTTCATAAAACTTTGCACGTTTATAGCATTAAATAAGGAGCTTAATTTGACGTAATTAGGTTTAATTTAACTATTCCAGGAGCGGCACAGGGACATCCTAATTAGATTTAGATATTTTATAGCATAAGCACGTCACTGCTTTTTTATAAATTTGATATTATATTTAGATTGAGTAATTAAAAATACAATTTTTTTGTCTCTTGAATTTTTTATCTATCTCGCTTATTTCTCGACAAAGAAAATAAAATTTGTGTATCCGCTTGCGCCTGGAAAAGTAATTAAAAAATTTAAGAGACTAATAAATTGTATTTTGAAATACTCAATCTATACATCAAATTAAACTCCTAATTTATTAGATACTAAAAATGTGAAAAATTTTTTAAATTCAGCCCAATATTTTAAAAAATTAGATTTTTTTAAATTAACTTTAACACCCTCTATCTCGAAAACGAAGCTTTAAAACATATAAATTCATATGAACTTTTCATTTTATTTTTGCGAAAATTTACTTTATGCGTTTCAAAGTTCCAATAATTTATATAAATTCAGTACCTAAATAATGTTTAAAGCAGTCATCGATGTCGTTATACAAATTTACTATTGTAGATTGCATATATTGCATTTGATACATATTATTGTTTTTTAAAAGTCTGCTGACTAGTTTTCGCAACTGTTTGTATAGAGAAGGAAAAAAGAAAATCTAACACTCGTATTATTTTACAATTCTCTTTCGTTGCTTGATATGCATTGTTTATAAATGACTTTGTTTAGGCTTTATACAAGCATAATAATAACATATCTAAATTGATATAAGTACCTACTTATATTGATGTTTCATCTCTAAACATGCTATTATTAAATTCATTGGACTTTTTTTTTTAATACATGATGAATATTGGATTAAAAATTCAAATCGTCTAAAAACAAATTATTAAAAAAAAATTTTTAACTCACCACATATTTCATTCATTATGGTCAATAATTAAAAAACAAAGTCCACAAGAAGATGTACATATTCTTTCGCTATTAGTAGCTCATCAGGTGGACGATTAATCTCGCAAAACAAATTTATTTACTTGAACTTACATTTTACAATTAATAAACTGTTATGTAACCATAAGAAACAAATTTCTATAATTAATGCCGCCTACATTTTCATGCTTTCTTATAAAATACTCTACCTCTCTTTATTTGAGACTTATTGTCTATAAACAACCTTATTCAAGCCTTATATTGGCCCAATAATAACAAAATTATCTAATATATTTATTGATGTTCCACTTCTGAACATGCAAATATATAAATTATGTGGAATCCAAAACACTTTTGAACATTATTATTGTCGAATAATGCAAAAACAATCGTAGGTATTATGTTGCCATCCAGCAAATGCAAGTTGCAAAAATAATCACAATACTTGACCATTGACAAAATTATGTACTAAGGCAACGATTACAATACGGAAGAATACATTTTAAAACAGTTTAAGCATTATACCTATGTGTTTTATAAAAATGTAAAATTTTTATAAAATATATTTTCATTAGAATAAACATTTTATTTTAATGGAGATACCTACCTAGATATAGTTTATCATTTTGCGAAAGTTAAATACACCATTATAACATGCTCTATAAAAGTAGAAAATGGTCCTCTGTTAAATCCTCTGCTTTGTGGCAATAAAATCTAGAACGAGCAAAGTACAAAGGGGATTCTCTGTCAGGGGCCAATTCTTTGGGAGATATATCCACGTGATTGCACTACTGGTCGTTAATATTTTATGATGTTAGAAGACATCAAGACTAATCGTTTTATGACACCGAGCAAATGCCTGTTTATTTTAATGTGTTAATAACATATTATTAAGCATTTGGTAACGCCATTAAAAAGTAGTATAACTAAAGCACGTGAAATTTCCAAAAAATTGTAGCAATTTTCTCGGTAAACAATTCATTTACAAGCTTATGTATATAAAAGGAAGGCGAGTTAAGGTATTTGGTATCATTACGACGTTCGGTAATGACAAAATAAGACTACCACCTTACTTTTCACATAGCCTGCTTCCGAGATAAAATCTGGGCGAAGGCGGCACTGAAAGATGCCATAAAACTGTAAATGACCGTTTTGTGGTTATTTTACTAAGTACGGTGTCATCCACAGCCCCATTGCGTCCGTCATTTGGTGTCTGGCGCTGACGGGTCCTTGCAATCGTGACATTGTGAGCTTTGCCATAACAGATTGCCATGCGTACAAAACATACGATACAAAACTGTCGACACACACACGACATTATCATAAACACGAGTTGCTTACAGTAACTTTAAGATACAAATGATTAAATTAAAGTTGAAGCCTTTTTATTGCTTTAGAAAATAAAATATATTTATTGGTATAAATGAATAGGTAATGTTTAATAAAAAACTAGAAATGAGAGGCAATTTTTCGTTAAAATAATTGTAATAAGTCTAGTTTTATGTAGTAAAAACTAATGTTTTAAAAGACATAGTCATTTCTTAAATGATTCATTGTTCACTTAAAAACAACTAGATTTGTGTAGCATATTTATTGGTGTTCAATAAATATAGAATAATGTTGCAAATACCCTTGGAAGCCTCGGAAGATATTTGAAGAAACGCCTCTTATGAATTGCGACTTTAAGTAAACCCTTTCTGTAAAACCAAATCTGTGACAAATGATTTGTTAAGTGTTAAGGGTCAACAACCATATCAAGTTTGTTTGTCAATTGACCATCGGCCCGGAGACACTGAAATGTAAGACCTAAATTGTTGCAAGAATGTGCAAATTGTAATGGTACGTATGAAAAATAGAATCGGATTGTGTTTAGTGGTGAATCTCGATTCAATTTATGAACTTACGATGAACGTAAAATAATTCTACAATCTAAAAGAAGCATTATGTGTTATCAATCGTTCCTGTGCCTATACGATATAATATACCGGGTGACCACTGATCATGGTAGACCCACGTCATTTCCACAATTTTTGAGCTATTCAAATGAAATTTTGCAGCAGTAATGTACGTCCGAAAAGACTCATTTTGGCAAATCCGATTTTTTTTTCGATGTCCGGTTTCAACGGAAGTGACCTCAACTTTGGAATTTTAAAAGGAACACACTGTATACTATTGCATTTTTGGTATACTGAGAAAATTCTGAGTACGATAGAACTATTTTAGGGACTCTTTAATACCACTTGATTTTTATAGAGCCAATTTAATTTTTTAATCCAGAGTGCCATGATTGGTCTAATTTGGTTCAATTGTACTGGTATAACTCCCAAAAAATTGGATCGACGAAAAAAATATAAAAATGGCGTCTTGGTGTGCATTCAAATATGACCAAATCACTTTTTGTCCATTTTGATCATTTTCCCGAAAGATATCATAATGGTAAACCGATACCATAAAATAAGACATTTTATATGAAATTCATTGATGTGCTCATCCTTGATAAATCTCTAATGTGCAAGTAATAAAAAAGGGAAAAAATCATCGAACACAACACATCATTTTATACTTTTTATCACACTAGCCATGGAAGAAACAATTAAAAGACGTAACTTTGATAGGTGAATGAGTTTTTCTAGACGTACATTACTGCTGCAAAATTTCATTTGGATGGCTCAAAAATTGTGGAAATGGCAGGGGCACGGTGTAAGATAATTAGGTGGTGAAACGCCTCAATGTATCGTATGGTTAGAATGTCTCCAAACTGTTAACGCTAGAGACGCGAAATCGTAAGACAAAGAGAGAGAGTATGGGGCCACCAGGGCCGCGCGGGCTGCGGCCCGTATCGTCCCTAGTTAATTTCCACTTCATTTTACCAGGTCGAAAAATATACCATTCGATGCAGAAAAATATGTAGAACACGATTGTTGAAAAATTATGTGTCTAAATTGTCGGCTAGTCTGCAAAAAAAAATAAAAACCGAAAATGAAATTGGACGCCGGCACGTTTAACTCGAAACGCTGCTAAAACCGTTCGAGTTATGAAAAAAATTAACATAAACAATTTTATAGAGAACTAAATTTCCTATAAAAAAGTCAGTGACGGCATATGTCTATCTTAAATATTTTAGGCGTGAGCACGGTGTAAGACAATTCTTACACCGTGGGCCTGAAAGTTGTGCGCTGGAAAACGATAAGTTTAATTTAACAAAAGATCAGCGGAGGCGCCCTCACACCAAAACTTTTAAAGATAGACTAATGCCACCACTGACTTTTTTATAGGAAATTTAGTTCTCTATAAAATTGTTTATGTTAATTTTTTTCATAACTCGAACGGTTTTAGCAGCGTTTCGAGTTAAACGTGCCGGCGTCCAATTTCATTTTCGGTTTTTATTTTTTTTTGCAGACTAGCCGACAATAGGGTTATTTCATGTTAAAGAAAAACTTAAAAATACCTATCAATTTGGGTAGTAGAATATGCAAGAATAATGTATTGGTAAATACCATATCTTTATTATTTGTTAATTATTCATAAATCAATAAAAAGTATCGTCAATAATTTCAAATTTTATTAACTTCTGACGTCACGGTTTAGAACTAAATCTAGGAAGATTTGTTTTTGTTAAGAGTCCAGTAGCATTTGACACTTTTGACAGTTTGCTTTGGTTTGTGTTAGTTCATCATTTTTTACTATTATGGAGCCTAATTTCGTTAAAGCTAGCAGTGAAAATTTACCTGAAGTGAACTACGTATGATTCAGGAATTCTTTGCGAAAAATATGGACTATTTCAGTGTCGAGTTTAAGAGCGTGAAAAATGTGAGGTTAGTTTTCTTGAGATATTTCATCTACGCTATACTGCGCATGCGTAAACATTTACGTCACGACTGTTGGCGGGAACTTAATATTTTCAAATTACAAACAGAGTTTAAAAATACGTAGGCGCAAAAAAAATACTTTTTTTCCAAATATACAGTATTTTTAAGTGTTCCTGATTGTACATTTAACATAAATATAAATTGTGAAATAACCCCCATTTAGACACATAATTTTTCAACAATCGTGTTCTACATATTTTTCTGCATCGAATGGTATATTTTTCGACCTGGTAAAATGAAGTGGAAATTAACTAGGGACGATACGGGCCGCAGCCCGCGCGGCCCTGGTGGCCCCACACTCTCTCTCTTTGTCTTACGATTTCGCGTCTCTAGCGTTAACAGTTTGGAGACATTCTAATTGAGGCGTTTCATCACCTAATTATCTTACACCATGGGCAGGGGTTTACCATGATCCATGGTCACCCGGTATATCAGAAATCTGCTGTTCTGTAAATTCAGTACACCATATTATATAATAATAATAATAATAATAATAATAATAATAATAATAATAATATTTATTTACTCATAACATATATGTACAACCAATAAACAATATAAAGAACAAGTTATAAGCAAATAAATATGATTTACCAATAAGTGACTTAACACTTGTTTTGGATATGATGTAAGTACTTTTTTAACACATGGTATTTCTTTTACTTACTGTATTTTTTACATTTTTCTTCATTTCTTACTATATTAGCGTTATTCTGACGAACAGCCTTATCTATTAATTGACTATTTAATTATTCAAGCTGAGTGAGATCAAACGTATAATATTCTCTTATATAGGTAATATTTTTCAATGGCAAATTAAAAATTAACTTATTATACAAAAAAATATATATATTATATTCCATTGTTATTTCCTTGACAGTTGGTATTTAAACCAAAAGATATAGAGACACGCTAGATTCGTGTGAAATATAGTAGCAATGTATTTTATTATACTATAAACTGGTAGTAAAATTTTATGGTAGTCGATAATCTGCTGTCACTTTATACTAAAGCAACAATATTTTTATATCGCAATTTAAGTAATAATAATGTGAATGGTATACTTAGCCAGTAAGCTTAAAAATATACTAAATATAATTATATGGTATTATACATAATTATTAATTTAAAAATTGATTTCACTAAAATAATCACATTTGAATAAAATAAATATTGCTGCTAGAAATATAATATTATATAGGTAATATTAGCTAAAACTAACGTGGTAACGTAAACTTTTGAATCTATTATTGGCTTGATATAAATATACGCTTGGCAGTTTATTTTAATAATTATAATAAACTAGAGAAATGGGCATGTCTGTCTTTTTTCTTATTTAAGGAATAATAATTCATTTATTGCATAATTGGTAGTAATCTAATTACTATCATATATCAATAGAAAGGTAATAGGTAATGAAAAACATTACAGGGTGAATTTTTAAGTGGAGGCCATATTCATAGGGATGACACCTTCCTACTATATGAACACGAAACTACCGTTTTTTTAAACGTACTATGAAAAATATTCATTTTAAACCCTTTTTATTTTAATTTACCCCGCCAGTGCCACCAGTGGAATGACTAATAACTGAAACGACCGCGTGTGTCTTGAACAGTGTGTTGTTATGTTACTTCTATAATAATATACTAAAATAATTAAATTAAAACGTATTTATAGATAGAATTTGTAACGGTGATTCTTGCCAGTTCGTGATCGATGTTTTAGTGAACAGTCAGAAGCTAGCCAAATAGGTACTTTTGTATTCCAGAAGAATCTAAAAAAAAAATACTGGCTAATGTATGATGGGCAATGTCCAGCTCTCGAACACCATCGTTTGTTTACGTTCCTTTGCGCTATTTTTTATTAACGCACACCTGCTACATTTGAAACTAGGTCAGTAGTTAATAAAGGATCAGTAAAGTTTAGACTCTAACAACTGAGTGATAAAAGAGATATTATAGGGAAAAGGTCCTATATAATCGATTTATCTTTTAAATTTTTTTTCTTTCATTTTTGTTATAAGAATTATGTAGATTTATGCAGCCGGCTTTTTCATTTTCTTTTGCATGACAATTTTCGTTATGGAAGTTAACCAATCCAATAAACTTGTTTATGCAAATATATTGATTTTTAATTTTCACTACCCTTATCTCTCGCTCTCCTGATTGGATATCTCTGGATTGTTAATGAAAAATGAAGATGCATGCATACGAACAATAAAGACGCGTAATTGGAATAATTGAAAAACAATGCCCCCAACTCAAGTAATAAATTGCACAAGCAAATTATAAACTTTGTGGAAGAATCGAAATGTCCAGTGGGCGTTCCCAACAATAGGTATTACTTACTCTTACCCTTTTAAGGGTATAAATACGTGTTATTAATACCGTACTAGAAGTTTCGATGTTGTGATATAAATATTTATCTTGTGATAAAATATGTTACGTATAATTGAAGAAATCATAATTTCATATTCCGCAGCAAAACCGTTTTCTTAATTTTGCTATTTAAAAAGTAGAAAATTCTCCGGAGAATCCTTCAGAAATCACTCTATTTAACGAAAAATAATCAATAATGTAACAGCTTAGTATGCATTTAAATAAAAAAATCTTTTTGTAGCGCAATTCTATGATCCTTACTACATTAAACTGTGGAAGAAGAAATTAAAATTGGTCAAGCGGTTTTTTTTATCCTAATACTTCTGCATCCTTGCCAACGAGAATTTTATTATTGATAACTGTCGCCACCTTGCAATTATAAGTAAATCCTATTGTTGGATAACGCCCAATAGACACTTTGACTTTATTATTTGCGTGTGTAATTTATTTCATGAGTTGGTGCATTGTTTTCCAATTATTCTGATTGCGCGTCTCTATAGCTCGTATGCACGTGTGACGGACCCTTGAAGCTCAAATGCCTTTTATTTGATTACATACGTCATTGGTTTTATATCATCTAAGCTTTAATTAAAATGGCAACACTAGTTCTATTAACCCATAAGCATATGACCTCCAGCTTAAACATTCACTCTGTATATAACGGGTATTTTTTTAAATCGATAGTTAGATAGTTAGATACATACCTATACATTAATAATACAAAATAATAGATTTCCATTCCAGAGTGACAAGTAATTTCAAATTTAGCATTTTTAAGTTCAACATCCTGTGTCACCGCAATGAAGATGTGATTGTTGCCCTCGCTAGCGCTCGGGTAACAAACTTCACACTCAGGATTAAATCACATAATTTAGTCTCTTGGTATATATACTACTATACTATATTATGATTTATATGTATATCGGGTGTAAACGAATAGTGGGCCACCCCTGTAACTTCCTCGTTTTTAAAGATATCGGAATTCAATATTGTATGGTGAAATTGGGTAAGATTTCCAACTTTATGAGATTTGTCCACCTTATTTGTCACTTCCGGTTTCACCGGAATTGGCCCCAATGGTCTTTTCTAAATGGACCACCCTGTATGTTTCTACATTTTTGAAATAAAGATCACATTTTGGATACATTTAAAACTATTTTGAACAATTTATACATATTGAACAATTAGAGATTGGAATAAACAATTTATTAACATACTGTAATACTGTATGTATTTTTAGGGTTATTTGCGGTGAAACCGGAAGTGACAAATATAGATAGGTCTCCGCAGGAGACAGAGTGGGCCTCTGGCTCATTCTTGTTGCATATCATAAAATATTAACACAAATATACAGGGTTGATCAAAATTTAATTGAAGTTAAAATCATAAATTTCTTAAGAAAAATTGTCATTCCTGCCGGTAACGATTACACATTACGGAATTTTTGGTACCGTTTAACCCCTACTAAATAGAGCTTTCTGAATATCCGGGTGGTCCATATCATAATATTTAAAAAAAGAGTTATTTTCAAAAATGTGATTTTAATGAGTTTAGCGCACCCTGTATGATGTATTATTGGACATATTGGCGTTTTCGTATTTTTTATACTTATGAATTACATTGGAACAAAAATAATTTTAACATATTCGCAGCCATCTAGATTGACAACTAAAATTCGAATTGTTTTTCGCGCAACCCTGTATAAATTGTTCAAAATAGTAGAAATGTATCCAAAATGTGATCCTTATTTCAAAAATGTAAAAACATACAGGGTGGTCCGTTTAGAAAAGACTATTGGGGACATTTCCGGTGAAATCGGAAGTGACAAATATGGCTGATAGGTCTCAAAAAGTTGGAAATCTTACCTAATTTCACCATACAAAATTTTATCCCGATATCTTTAAAAACGATTAAGTTACAGGGGTGGCCCACTAGTCGTTTACACCCGGTATACCGGTTAACCCAGAAAGAAGTTGTGCATATAGAAATCCGTATGGAGATAGGTTCGCCGAGGGCTGTCTTTGATCACACGCACATACCGGGTTCCCTTGTCTGCATTTCCCAGCTTATAAATTCCTGTGTATTACTTTTTGTTCGACCAATCAGTATAATGCTCATGCCTTATCATAACAAGCTACAGAAACATTTCATTTACAACTTAACCTATAGATTATTTCCCTGCTCTCATTCTATTCTGTCATAATGTCCATATGACTCATAACCCTTCATCCATATGGCATAGCAAATTGCTGAATGCTCGAAGAGAAACGCAATATTGTTCTACTAGATCTAATTATTCGTTGTTTTTATTTATTAACTTGTTTCATTGCCCTTTTCATACACTCACTTTCTACCTAAGATATTTCACGTAGTGAGATGGGGTCATGCGTACAATTGCCGGTCTTCGATCTTCGCAGCGGGCTAGATCGCCCTTGAGTGGCACAAGGCGACTAGTTACTGCCTATCTCTCCTGGGTTCGAGTCCCAGCTCCGGCAGATGGCAATGTCGGAGGGAATGGGTGTATGTGGTGTGTCCTGGTTAAGTGTCAGAATAGCTCTAAGCTAAATGGACGTTAATATAAATAAGACGATTTAAAAAAAAAAAAAAAAAAAAAAAAAAAAAAAAAAAAAAAAAAAAAAAAAAAAAAAGGCACTGGTACATAGAACCATTCTACTTTTATTTTACCTCCACTTTTATCGAAAGAAACTAAAATGGTACTAATTATATTGATCTATACAATTTTGAGTCCGGTCCTGTTCACATAAGATGCTTTCCATTGAGATATCGCCTAGCTTGAGTCCCACGACGATGAAGTTATCTGAGGCCCTTATCACACAAAGCATATTGTTGTAGATGCGAATTAGCATTAGACGTAGTCAGTGGGCGTTTGCTACAGCTGTGACGCTATAATCAAAGCAGCGTATGTCATAACATACAAGCTAAATGTAGATACTCAATCAGTAGGCAGATCTATATACCTTTAAACTTTCTGTCTACATCTTTATACCTTACGATGCAACTAAAACACTAATACATCTATGATGATACGCATTATAATGACAAGTATTTATTGAGCAACCTGCCGCAGGACCGTACCTACTCTATATTTTTTATTGCCTAAATAAATGAGCTGTTTTAACTAATTTTTGCTGGGTTTTCCATTTGTATAGCATCTTGATGTAAGTATTTAAATTTAGGGCAATTTTATAAAAAAAATTAGAGTAAAGAAATAAATAAGTCAATGTAGTTGTGTAACTTCATCGGCTATGCTTATCTATGTCGAGATCGATTAGTTCAAATCAAATGGTTCACGTAGCGATGTCCCAGAAATTGGATTTTGTCCTCCTTGAATGGTAGATGAGTAACTTTTTTAACTTTTTATTTATATTAACTTTCTAGCATTAATGTAAATGAGGCACTAAAAAAGATTTTGAGGGAACCATGAAATTCAGGATATCTAAATTTGTTTGAATAAAAAAAATGCTGCCCTACAGTTTACAGACGTAATAATTTACAATGAGAAATCCGACGTTCCTTTTATCATAAGTGTATTAAAAATATCTATTAATTATTTCTTTTGTTACAGGTACCTTAAAATATTCAAGAAATGGCCATTATAGGGTAAGTCCATGTTCATGTTCATAAATCCCCATCGCAATAAAACAGAAATCAGATAGGTGTATAGTAGGTGTTATGTACTTACATTTGAGTGCCTCTAAGTGCATATTTTGAACAAGTAAACATCTATTACGTGACGATAACACTAGACAGTTCAGATAAAACTAGACAAAGGTCAACTCTTAATGCGCTTGTCAACCAACATTGTATTAAAATTTTTGGTGGTCAGGGCCGGTTTACCTAGTGGTTAAGGTGAAAATATTGTCTTAGAGCTATGTATATTTTATATTCTATAATTTTGGGGTACGTATAGTACCTAATTTTTTGAATATACATTTCACACCTTTGATGATTCTTTAAAGCCATTATTAGTGTTGTTTTAACTGCAAAATGTATATTGGCAAGTCTAAGAAATATTTAAGCATGCCAGTTAAACTAAGTTTCGGTTTTTCTATAATTACATTCAATCAATTATTACATCAAACGATTTGCCTTATATGACTACTTTATACTCAAAACTGATGAATAATGGTAACTGAGTGTTATCATCTAAGTATAGATAAAATTCATGTCCCTTAGTTTTATTATAATTATTTGGTACCTACATACCTATTATTATAAGCAAACATAATGTTTTAGTAAAATTTGCCTGAGTTTATCTAAAATTTTAAATCTATACCTAGTTCTGAACTTACAAATAGAATAATTTATTTACTATGTACGTATACAAAACCGTAAAATAAAAAATTCCTACCTATTAATTTCAATAGAATTTATGTGTAAATTACGTTAAACAATAATAACTGTTGCAATATACACTGAGAAGAACATTAAAATATTATTAGCCTATTGCACTTTTAATTAAACTTTTTTCTTAGTCTTAATTTATTTTTATTTTTACCTAAGTAGGTAACTTAGTTTTTTCAATAGACTTACCTACATATCGTAAAAATTGAAAATATTTTTGTGAAGGATGCAAGAGTGATGAACATATTTCCATTTTGTTAATAACTTAATACTGAGCATTAATAAATCTGAAACGTCAGCTTCATATTTTCCTTACTTAATTAATTAAAAAGGGTCCGGAAGGCTTGGTTCACGTTGTGGGAGAAAACAGAATAAATTACTTACGAACGAGCAAGAGGGATATTGCAATAAATTTATAGTAAGTACTTTCATGCTTAAAATATTGATTTTACATGTATAAGTCTTATTTAATTTTCTAACAAAATAGTTATTATCTTTTTAAAAGACATGCTGATTAATTAAATAAATATAGGAATATATAATTTAGTTTGCAAAATTTCTTCACTTAGTACGTCTCTGTTCGTCCAAGTGGCACGCCCGTTTTATTAATCCTGTTAAGTTTGGAACTTGGAGTGGTTTGCCACAGATGGCACTACTTTGTCATATTTGAATCATTTTGTTACAAAAGTAATCATCTTATATCGGCGTGAATACAAATGTTGCAATATAGGTAAAAATGTTGAATGTTATTATGGGAATTTCATTGTTTAGTGAGGTGTTGCTTTTATGAGTTACGCATCTAGCATATACCAACGTAGAGTTGACCGAGTGGGCCCGACGTACGGAGCATACGGTTGCGTGTCTTTCTAACAGTGTTGAGGCTGAAGGCAGGCGTGTATCGAACGCCGCGTGCCCAAGTCTGGTCCCCATTGGCCGGAACAGCACCTGCCCGGATTGGCACGATTGTGGAGGGGCGCCATTACGCTTTAGTACCGTGGATAAGGCATAGAGGGCTATAGACTGAACATACATGGGTCATAAAGGATTCGAAGAAGTAGAGGAGAAGGACGCGTAAGAAATACTCTGCAATAGGGTTAAACGACGTTGTTGATATTGCTGAAAGTGGCCGGTCGTAAAACGTAAACCGTGTGCGGTGATAATCACATGGACTATGATAAAAAGTGCGCGACGGTGCAGTGATTGGGACCTTGCACGACAGCAATGAGTTCCAAATTTATCATCGATAGCATGCTACCTAAGTATCATCAACAGTTCCATCACCAACAGCTGTTTCAAAGTCCTGCCAGTACAGCTTCAATTGAAGCAAGCCTAGCTTCCGTCGTAAACTACAGTTCCTCTGGATCCCCAAGTGGTTCTTCTCCTCAACATTCTAATAGCAGCGCCTCCTCCACCTCACCTGCCTCAAGAATGTACCCTTATGTGTCGGCGGCAACAGCGGCCGCTCATCATCACCATCAACAACAAGCAGTAGCTGCAGCAGCTTTTGGGGCTGCGGCAGCATCAGGAAGTATGGTTCCAGGAGGTTTTCCAACTAGTGCAAGCACGGCCGCATTAGCGGCCGCCGCCGCTGTTGATGCCGCTGCCGACAAGTCATGCAGGTATACCGCCGGTCTTGCTGGTAATGTTGCACCCACAGATTCTATGGTTAATTACACATTGGGCCATCATCATCAAAATGGTGCAGCCGTTTCGGCGGCAAGTTCTGTAAGTGCTGCATCAGCGTCCATGGCGGTGGCGGCGCAATTCTACCATCAAGCAGCCAGTGCTGTTGTCGACCCCCTAAATTCTTGTTCACAACCAACTGCCCCCGGCGGACAACCGATTCCCGATATACCGAGGTATCCATGGATGTCAATCACAGGTAATATCACTTATTATATCTACCTATTATTCTTAATTGTGTTTCTTACTTTATGCTATTATTACAAATTCTACAAAAAATAACCAAATAAAAAGTATAAAATAAGTACATTGGTACATTTGAAAATAAATGATAAAGGTACTGTCTATGGATATGAGTAATTAAAAGGAATATCAAACATCATTAAACTATTATTATTATCGCCCATTATAAAAACAATCATTATATTTTATTGTTATTAATGATATTGTTATTGGCCAATAATAATAATATTGTCGCAATAAATTTATTTAATCTATTGTTGTTATTGTTAATATTCCTTGGTGATACCTAACCATTATTGGTATAGTGTTAATTTTTATTCAGGTATTTTAATAGTTTCATTTTACTCCTAGGTATTGCGCATGCGCCATTATTTTTGAGTTAAGCATGTCATGCGATCTACAATAGATATACTTACCGATATTAAGTCAAATTACAGCGCATAAACCTCGATCTACGCACCTACCCACTAGATCGTTTTCAATATTAGGTTCAATCAAAATTATTTTAAGTTTGATTTTGGATTATTAAATTAACTGTCAATTTAATTTTATAGAAATCATGAATCGAATTCGTACCTAAGTGATATAAAATTAAATAGGTACCTAGATGTACGAAAGATATTGAGACTCAACTAGGTACCTATTAAGTTTACGTATACGGGTGTGTAAATATTTATTTATACCTATGGTAAAAAAATTAACGACTACTTACAGAGGGGTAGAACACCTTTCTCGACATTATGGCCTAAAGGCTAAAACAATTAATTATTTGCCTTGCTTACCAAGTCATAAAATGCTTTTATGGTCTTAAAAATAAAGCTACCACGTGTCACGTTGCCGTCGGCAATTGACTATTCCATCTAGTTTCAATACAGTGAATTTTAACATTTCTCTCATTCAAAAATACCACAATAAACATGCGTTTAATGGCCACTTAGTGGGCTATAACAATAAACCTAGTCATAAAAGTTCACTCTTCAATCACACAATCAAAATTCTATGACTACATCGATTGCAACCTAAGTACGTGAATTTATTTCAAATTACATCAGATCTTCTATCAAGCAGTTTGAAAACTATCAATAGTAGGTACATTTAAAATTATACTTTACATTCATTTGATTTAATTAATAAGTATAATTAGTACTAAAGCTTACCGATAGGGTAAACGAAAAATTTCGGAGCCACACGATTCCAAAATATACCTATATACATTTTATTTGTCTTATGAAATAATTTACAATGCCTTTTACCTATTTAGCTCAATTATCTTTTTCTTATTTTTAGACTGGATGAGTCCCTTTGACCGGGTCGTCTGTGGTGAGTACAATGGTACATATTTTTTTTATTCATTTTATTTAGTTTATAGTTTTTAATACTAGTTAATAATTATTGATTACCTACTAATACCTACATAACGGATCAACTAGGGTTATTTTAATGGAACCTTAGTTTGTCTATATGTTCTATTTAGGTAGACTTTTCACACCTATATAGAGGAAGACGTCTAAAATATGTTTTTGAAGATTATTTTTGAAATGCACGAACTATAATAATTCTTACATATGATTGCGAAAATCCTTGGAAATGACTCTATATCTTCGATATAACCAATAGAAAAAATCAAGTAATAGTTACTTTATTCTATGTGCTCTTCTACGTCAAACCTACATTTTATAAAAACCAATGTACCTACCGAAACCAGAGCAATATAGAATAGGTAGGTACTTACAATTATTTTTTTTCAGTTGACACCCTGTATATTTAAATTGTTTTTCAAACGAATGCATAATCAAAATACAAATATAGATAGATATATTTAAACCAAAATCAAAATACCTATTAATCAAACACTTGAAAAAGAGAAAAACTAAACTGAATAATTAAACTGATGTTATCAAGAAACGTGCTCGAATTGTAACCGTTGACTTTGACAGTATATTAGGTATTATATTATTATACAAAATATCTGAGAGAATTTGGTAAGCTACCTTACGGAACCTTGTTATTTTATGACAAATATGATTCTTTTAGTTCCATGGGGAAACGGTCGTAGGGTACAAATCCGGTAATCTGGGAGGCCATTCAATTGCATTTTTGCTCTCAATCCTACTAATCAAAGTAACATAGATAAACTCTTCTACAATCCCATTAATGTGAAGTTGCTCCGTCTGGTTTTGAAACAGTTGTCCAATAGTTGGAATAGTACCTACCTAAATTGTTGCAGAAGGTCCAAGTATTTCTGTTCTAATAATCTATGTAATTACTTCTGTAATTTCCTTAGAATACTCATGCTTTCGGTATAGTCATCTTCCAATAACTAGCAGTTGTAGATCTTTTTGGTGATATTTCTCTTTATGCAGAAGATTTTGAATATATTTTGGAATATTATTCCGTAACACTGATGGTGGTTTTGAAGTTCTCTTCCTGAACCAGATCGGTCTTTCACTCTTGCCAGTATTCATAAACTTGATGAGACTTCTAGAACTAGTTGATTTACCACTTATTTTCTGGTAGACGTTCTGTACATTATTAAATAAAGTACATACTCTGTGTCGCAAAATCAACCTCTGTTGCCATACACAATCATCATTAACATTTAAGTTTTAAGGATTTCACTGACAATTTGTAGAAGAGTTTTCTGGTTTCCTTCCGAGTTGAATATTTTCAATTCGTGTCATTTCGACCATCTTGTGTTCTACGAGACGAAGAAAGATTTCCTCTACTTTTCATTATTAACATATCAATACTTTTTCAAATGAGTACGTTGTTTTCTGACAGTTATTCATACGCATTTGGTTCTCAACCAAATAAAATAATAATAATAATAATAATAATAATCGACTTTATTCATAAATAAAAGTACATATATAGGTAAAGTCCATTAATTTTAGTAAATACATATGTAGTTACTGTCATACTATGGCGAAGTCAAAAAACAAACCACATATTGCAAGGAGGTACTTTTTACTTTTTCAAAACTGTTTTTGTGCACTTCTGTTAAGTATAAACAAATAGAACTGATACGGGTTTTATTTAAAAACTGAGAAAATTACATTTGCATGCCATTACAAGAAGGTATTTCCGGAGCGAAGCTGTGTCTAAAACTTGCTTAGATGTTTTGAAACTATGTAGCTCCATTATTGTCAAGAAGATAATGGTCAATAGTTCGAACATCTTCCTCGACATTTTTATTAATTGTTCAGTTTATTGCGTTTTCCCCTAAAATCTCGTGCTATACCAAAATATTTCAGCATCGATCTTAGTGGATCATTTTTTTATTAACTAAATGTTACTGTTTTATGTAGAAAATTTAGAATACAGTAACTATTAGATATTTGAATTATTATCCATACATTAGGACGGAGATATTAAACCGTTTTATAGATTTTTTAATTTAACTACCTTGTATACACATACGAGTACATACGTACAAGTATGAATTACTTAATTATTGATAGCTTCATATTTAAACAAGAATAATTTAATTATCTCTCTCCCTTCCTTTAATTAATTTTTTAAAATATATAAAATATTTTGCGTCGAAAGCCTAACATCAGATTATTATTAAATATTTAAAATTACCATGTATTTGAGGTGGTTCTTAGCGAAACAGAAAATGAAGGAATGTCCCCAGATACTTATATCTATTTAAAAAATCAGCGTATGAATAGGAAGTAGAAATCTAGATTATCTAGTATCTACTTTCATATTATAGTCTTTTCTACATGTGACTTGAATATACGTCTATGACCATGAAGCGAGTATTCTCTTTAAAGTTGTTTCGTATGCACACGGACGTGACTGACCTTGTTTAGATATCTAGATTGCACAGTAATGCATAAGTGCATGTGCATAAGACCATTCTCTATTCCACAGTAAAAATAATGCAAGTAAAAATAATGCGTTGGTACCTTATACTGGAATACAGATTGAAACGGACATATTATGTAAATCACTAATATAAAAATATACATAGATACAAATAACAAAACGTGCATAATAAATCGTTCTACCTGATCTACGACCATTATGAAAGATTATTTTGACCAATATATGTATATTTAGAAGATAAATTGTTGCTTGTTATTAGAATATTTTATGCACTATATTATGGTGCGTATATTCCTCAATATACAGATTTTTTTCGAATATAGTGCGCTTATTGAGAAGGCTGATAGAACATTTCATTTATAACAATCACTCAACATTTTTTTCGTTATGTGCATAAAAAAAAATAGAAATTTACTTGCATGTTTATATGTCAACTGCGCGATCATAACTACTAGCCCCACTTTCCAAAGATAATATTAAGACCAATTCTGGATACAATTTTTGGCTTGATGAACTTTAAATTGCCTTAACAACGTCTTTGGAAAGACGAACTAGAAGTTATGAAAACGCGAATTTCGTATAAATTTATTTTCCCAAATTATTTCATAATTATTATTTACACGTAAAATGAAAAAATCGACGTTTTCAATAAGTGCATTTTCGAAATCAGCTTGTAAAATTATACAACAATCAACGGTGGTGACGTGTTAAGCAAACTGTTTGATTCCATATCTTCTAGTTTTTTTATTTGAACTATTGTACATATAAAATAAGAAATGAATCTATAAACATATAAGTAGCCCAAATCCATAGTAATGTGAACCCTGTGAACACCTCATATGTAATACCTATATGTCCTTTAAAAATATTCTTACCATTTGCTGATTCTAGCACGAGAAGGAGATGCATATACTGGGTGTCTACGATATTACTAGCCAGCCTATAACTTTCTTGTAAAAAAGATATCGATTTCAAATTTTGGAAAGTTGTATAGTTGCATACGGCCCATACGGTGCACGTTTTTTATTGCTCCAGCTTTTATTTTCATTTACGGTTTAACCAAAAATAGTATACTTTGTTATTTTTAATGTTACCAATATATTTTTCAAAATTTGGATTGCTCAAGAAATTCGAAGTACAAAACGTGAAGCACACCCTATATCTATCTTTGAAAATTTTCATATAAAACAAATGAATGTAAGAACAAATCTGTTATGCTTATTTAAGTTTTTTGGCGATCAAATTTGACAAAGTCATAATAATTTCACTTCCGGTGGAAGTATTACGAAATAGTTATAATCCTAACAAGTGCGGAAAGTTGTACTTTTCCGCACGCGACTGCCGTTGACCGAACGACGCGAAGCGGAGTTCGGTCAAGCAGTCGAGTGCGGAAAAGACAGTTTCCGCATGTGTTAGGAACAATATTTTTCCTAGGAGCGTGATGAATACAGTTTTTACTTAATTAAGAAACTAGACTCTACTTTTTTTTAAATATGCTACTGTTTGACTTGACGTTTGTTAATTGTTATGTGACTGAGAAATGTTAAAATGACAGTCATGACTATTTACTACGTGATTTTTTGATATTTAAAGCTATAGGAGCTACTTCAAAAGAGTTAGTATAAATAGAAATGATTTAGTTTCATTAAATTTGTATTAAATTACCCAAAAATGCAAATAAAAATATAATTACTTTCGCGGAAAAATACGTTTTTCCGCACTAGTGCGGAAAAGTACAACTTTCGAAACTAAAATGCGTGCGGAAAAGTGATATTTTTCGCACGCCCGTAGGAAAAATGACTTTCAGACTCAAATTACTTTGATACATTTAATGGAACACCTTATATTGAACCTTAAATTTACATTCTGTTAACCTTTCTGGATATTTTTAGTTTCTAGTGTTCTTTCTTAGGCTTTTATCACAAATCTGTTCAAAGCAGAAAAATATTAGGAGTATTTCATAAAAAACGAAATACCTACCAAGTAAGCAAAAATGTAACACTAAAAGTAATTAGTGGGTAAATATAATTTAATGATAATTTAAATGTTCAAAATGTCCACTGTTGACTTCTCGGCAAGAATGAATCCTTTCTTTAAATTCCTGAGAAATATTATTGTCCTCTGAATTGAAGTAAAATTCAATTTTGCTACGATCGTGCAAAAAAGTATTAACTTTTTGCACTATTTACAGTGCAAAAAGTATTACTTTGTTGCACTAGTGCAAAAAGTAATTTGGTTGCTAGGCAGCGAAAGTATATTCATAGTTATTTATGGAAGGGGCTGAACAGTGATTTATCTAGTTGTCAGTTTGACTTTGACATTTGAATATTTTGTGTTAATGTAATTATTCTGCTGAAAAAAGTTAAAAAGAAAATTATTTAATTCGATCGTAGAAAAAATTGTGTGTAACAATTGCAAAAAGTGTATTTGTTGCACTCGGCATGATTGCAGCTCTCGCTTTACACTAGTTACACAAATAACTATTTTAAGGTATTCTATATTGTGTGGTTGTGTGTTATACACCTTCTCAATTGGAAAAGAAATTTTTATGACTATATCGAATTTTACTCTCCAAAAAACTTAAAAATAACCATAACAGATTTGTTCCTGCATTCATTTGTATTATGTGAAAATGGTATAATTTATGTAACATTTTTAACAGACATTTTATCGAAAACTGTCAAAGAATTTCATGTTTTGTGCCTAGAATTTCTTGAGCAATTTAAATTTTGAATAATATACAGGGTGTTCCATTAAAAATAACAAAGTTTATACTGTTTCTGGTTAAACCGGAAATTAAAATCAGAAGAAATTAAAATGTGTCAACCATATACAGCTTTCGAAAATTTGAAATCGATGTCTTTTTTTGCAAGAAAGTTACTAGTAATATCGTAGACACCTGATATAGAGGGTAGAGCAAAAGCCCGTACCAAGTATTTATCGCATTAGGCATAGGTCCTACTTATTAATGAGTTATGAGAAAAAAAAATTTCACAAATTTTGCCACTTCTTCAGAGTAAAATAAACTAAAGTGGCGCGCAGTACGATTCAAGATTTTAACACTAGAATTTATAAAGCTGGTAAACGTTAACGGGTTTAGTACAGATCCTTAACGAATACCAGAGCGAACCGAGGTGACAAATGTTAAATGTTCAATATTCCTTCTCATTATATGATATTTAGAAGTATATTGAGTTAATCGCATATCTAATTTATATGCTTATATTTATTCGACAATGGCTACTTCGACAAAGACTACTTCGACAATAGCAACTTAGTAAGGAATCTCGGTTGATCATGTAAATTATATGAGGGAAGAAAATGGACTATAACGATATTTATTTCAATTTGTTATAGGTGTCTTATTAGATATACCTACTACATAATACTTGATAATGGATTAACTTGTTAATGAAATGTAAAAATTAAACCATGTTTTTATTGTAAAAAGATTTAAAAAGTTTTAAATAATCTTTATTTCGAACGTCAAAACTATAATTAAAATAATATGCAGATATTATTAAGCATCATTTTCGTAAATATTATTAGATTTTTATTTGTAGCATTCTCTAATTTTTCTTTATTCTTTGGAATTTGTACCTCACGTAGGCATAGATATTTGCATATTAAAAAATACTGGCTATTTTAAGCTCATAAGTCACAGGTAAATAGATTTCTTTAAAATAATTATTATTTTTTATATACTTATTTGTAGAAGTTTCCATAGAAGGGAAAAGTGCAATAATGTACAGAAATGCTTTCTTACTTGAAACACAAATATCTCCAAGAAAATAATTTTCTTATCTAATATTACACTCGATGAGAAAGATTAAAAATATAAATAAGTCAACGGAGTTATAAATATATAAATAAATGAGTGTTGTATATATGATACGCAACGTCTCCTGGTTTATTTTATTTGACGAAAGGACTGACTGCACCAAAATAAATAAAGCAGATAAACAAGGACCAGCCTGAATACTCGAATTAACTAGGTTAGTGAATTCAAGACAATCTATTTACTACTCATATTACATTCTTACATATGTTACAATTCCACAATCATGGTTCTTGTCCCATCTGTTGTAATAATTTTGTTTTTTGGAAAAAAATTACTTCGAAAAAAATGTTAACTATAGAATATATAAATATTTGTACTTTAATCATAAGCTCTGATAATTTTTTTACTATTTTCTCTAATTTGCCAAAATTATAATAATTAATATACCTACAGGGTGAGTGTTTTTTAGTCGCACATGTGACATTCTCCTGACTGAAAAAAAATACGATAAACCTATTTTGAAACTTCTGTGAAGCACCTTCTATTGTATATTAAATTAGTGTCATCCCATTGCTTGAGTATTTTCTGTATTCCCGGTAGACGAAAAAATATTTGCCAAAATATTTTCTTTAAAATAAAATTAACAGTGCCAGTCAATTGCGTTCTAAGAAATATGTTGGGGGTTAAAATGTATTTGAAACTCACCCTGTATGAAAATTTACATAATGTTACGATACATATTAGTTTCTTCCAATTATTCTTCATTTGCAATTATTCTTGCTACAAAACATACCTACTTACTTTATTTATTGTCGATGTTTTATAACAGTATATATCTTTAACTATTTAAACTATGTCATCCACTAACTTGATGTCACAAAATTCTGTTAACAAATTAGAATAATAAAAAATGTCACTTCTAATTTTTTTTAAGTTGTGAATATCATTATAACATTGCCCCGCAAAATAACACGTTTGTTTTGTATGTTGATTTTAGTCTCCTTGATCTCAATTTTAATTATAGAGAAAGAAAAAAGCTACAAGTGAAACTTAAGACGAAAATCGCAAGATAATCGAAATATAAAAAAACACTTATTAAATCAAATTATCAGCTCGGTGGAAGCCACAGGGTAAAATTGCTCATAACATATACCTATAGTGTGTCTCATTTAAAATGAAGACACCTGGATATTTTCGTCATTTTTTGAAATACAGATTCGAGCTTCGGCACGATTATTATAGTAATTTACATTTCGAGGTAACCAACTTCAATTTAATTAATAAACAGAGACAACTGCAACCCCCCCAAATGGGGCACATTCCCGAAATTTTGCTTCGCGTTGAAAATATCCATAAAAAGTTATTAAAAAAAGTTGTTCAGTATCTAAGTTTGATACAATATCAAATTTCATTACGACATTCGCATTTTTAATTTCTTCAATATTTTTCCGCAAACTCCACATATTGTTACAATTTTGGTTTTCAATTTAATAGGATGCCATGAAAACAGAAACTAAGAAACTAAGTATGATTCAATTAAATGTTAATCTGAAAAAACTTAACTCTAGTTATACCTATTATGGAAAGTTCTAGTTTACAATCGTAAAACACGTCTGCATTTAAGAGAAAAAACCGAAATAATAAGGTTATTTGGTGATGGGGCTCGTACCTAGTAGCAGAGATGTAGCCGCAGAATTTTACGTCGCTATTAGTCATGGTACGGGAACCGCCATAAATGCTCTTTTCAATGAAACTGACAGTGTTATTAAAAGATCTCAAAATGACCAACTTCGTTGAATATACCAGCATCCTGAAAATAACGTAATCATATAGCTGCAAATTAAGCGAATCCAAGAGTGAGTCTACGAGTTTTAGCGTCTCAACTGAATACTGGCAAGGAGAAAATTAGTAAAATATGTTTCAGTAGTTATAAAATCAAGCCTTATACACCAAAATTCCTACATACATACGTTGAAAGGAGGTGATGAAAGAAAAAGGTTAGATTAATGCTATTGGACCCAGGTCTTAGATGACCGGGATTTTTTAAATCAAATTTTTTCACTGATGAGGAAGGCTATATTTACCACTAATGGTGTTAGGTAGGTACCTACTACTTTTAATTGTAAAGACCAGTATTAAGAGAAAGTTAACGTATGGTGTGGAATTTTAGGAGACCAAATAATTGGTTCGTTCATCCTTAATGTTAAATGCTGATCGTTTACTTAATTATTTCGATACGAAATTATGGGATGCAATTGAAAATCTTCCTCTTCATGTGCGACAGGTGATGTTTTTCCAGCTAGATGTTGCGTCAATCCATAATTCCAGAATTGTCCCTCAGTGGTTGAATGAACACTTTCCAATGCGCTGGATAGGGATAAATGGTTCTTTTTAATTCTGGCCTCCTAGGTCCCCTAATATTACACCAGTAGATTTCTGGGGAACAGGGAAGAATACAGTTTACAAAACAAGGCTCAGAAATCGAGAAGAAATTTGTACTAAAATAAGATAAGGGCCTGTCGCGATATCAGCATTTCAGAGCTGAGAAGAGTTAGTAACCAATCATAATCGTAAAATAATTGAGAAATATATTCAAATGGAAGGAGGATTTAGAGAAATCATCTTCGTGTGTAGTGATGGTATAATACCACGTATTATACCATCACATTATATATCCAAATGTATTGAAAAATGTTTTGAAGGAAGCATCAGAACCAAATGATCTGGTCACTCCCCAATCTTAAACCATACATATGGAGTGACTTATCTCGAAGAACTACTTCGAGTTAATACTTCCAAGTGTCAAGAGAAATTTCAGCTCAGATACCTATCTATAAAAAAATAACCTTTTTCTATCTGCAGCAATGCCACTGACGCAAAATTAATGTAAAGTGAAGTGGCAATAGGGGCACATTATTATGCACTACTGTAAGGGACCTTGAGAAGCAAGCACCCATGAAACAACTGAAATTTTAATATTGTATATGTTATTTCTTATTTAATAAACACGGTTGTAATCAGAAATAGATATAAATATCTTAAAACGATATTTACGTCGTAGAATTAATCAATTTATGTTTTATATTTCGTACAATGTTTCCATACAGATTTTAGACGAATACACCCGCATTGTATAACAGATGTCAAGTCAATATATAATAATTATTTATAATAACATTACGGATTAATAAACAATTTCTGTATGACGTAATTTACTATTAACTATTTATTTGACTTATATCCAGTCCGGTCACTATATTTAGTAACAGTATTGCCACTTCGGTAACTGCTAAGCACTAACCTTAGTTGATACTCAAACTGAAAGTACAAGTAAATCTATTTAAACTGTTATATTGTCGGAATATCAGCTGATCTAAAAATGAACAAATCCAACACACTGCTTGATATCAAAGATTTTAGTATAAATTAATATACTTAATGACTATATGACAAAATTATATACTGAAGTAAAAATGAAAGAAGGGAGAAATATTTACTATGATTTTATATTTTAATTGAAGATTTACTCTCGAGGATGTTTCATAGTTATATCCCATTTTTTCTTTTACCCATTATGCTTTCTCGTTTTCGCAAAATTAAATTTGCGAAGCTTTCTACCCCATAAAACTTTCACCCCTTTGTCTGATTTATAACCCTTGAATTTATTTGCAAAGGGTTTTTTTAGAAAGTTACCAAGTTTTTTGGCAGGTAAAAAGCTATTTATTTGGCACAGTTCGGTGCAATAATTTATATAACTGAATAGTAGAAGTTGCCGCATTTAGCAAAGATTGCTTGTTTTGTGTATTATATTGGCCATTAACCAAATAAAAATCATCATTGAGATTGTTTATTAGTATTTATTAAGCTATTTGATATCAAACTCACTTAGGAGCAGTAGTACAAACCATTCGCCACAATATGATGACACAAATTTATAATAAAATTGTTTGAAACACATTTTTTATTTAAGTTCAAGGTCGTTTAAATTCGTTTACTGAACTGCAGTTAAGAATGTCGCGCTTTTTTGATAATATTGCGCCAAGCTTTAAATAACTCCATATGGAAAATAAAAATAATAATTTTGTACCACAGCCGTACACAACAAGAAACCAGTCCGACACTAATGGTCTAATTAATTCTGAGCAAGAACCAAACATGCTTTTGTCCGGATAATGCATAAATCTGGGGTCGAGACTAAACGTGCCTATATCGTTAATCACCCACATAAAAATGTTTTTTTTTTTACTTAACTTGTTGCTGTATACTTGGTTGAGTTAATGTTGTATTATATTTCATGTATACATTGAAACTAATATTTAGTATATTTGTTTACTGTTACCTATTGGTAATCAATATCAAAAAATTATAAGGTTGCAGTCACTGTAGTTGGGTAATGCGTGATTATATTTTAGACATTACAAGATATATAAACCAATACATATAAAATGTAGTGATTTAGTAGCATTGGAGGTGCGCATAGGAAACTACGGAGAAAATTTTTCGGAAGGATTATGTTGTGATTCTTAAGTATCCCAAAATTTGAATGTGGATTGCAATAAATGTAAATCGGAAGCACAGCTAATTCAACTAATATAATACGAATTCTTGAATGTTTGATTGAAATGATTTCATCATGTTTTCGCGATCCTAAATTCTAAAACCTCAGAAAATTTGAAGCAACCATTTAAAGAGTTGACAGGTTTTTAGAACTCTGATTGGAAGGTTGCTGGAAGACAATCAACACCTATAAAACATGTAACTTTGAACGGGGATAATTTTGTGAACTACTTGTATTCGCACAGACAAAAATATTTCCAATAGCCATTGAAACAACCCTGTAGGTATTCAATAAACTATTACAGAAAACTTAAAGCCTGATTTATGTCTTTTTTATAAGCTTAGTGGAACAATGTTCCATTTACGTGGAGGATAATGTTCCTCCGCAAAGAACTACTACTGTAGTAAGTCGATATTTGAAGGTGCTTATTTTATGCGACAGACAAGCGCTTTCCAGATCTGATGTCCATCGAGAATATTGGAAATATTTAAAATCTTATATAAAGGAGGGAAATAATTGAAATAAATAATGATATAATAAATATGATATCGTAGATTATTAATATTTCAATATTTACAGATTTGTTTGTAAATAAACAAAATGCACAGCGTTTCAATACCTGCCGAAATATGTAATTCTCAAGTATTTCTGGAATTTTAAAACCCGATCAAAATTAAATTTAACATCGTAAGTTTTAAATTAAAACTCACAATACTGTCATAAATTACTCAAATTATGTTACTAATATTTAAATAGCCACCATGTCAATCTCGAGAACCGTTAGAAATACGAGATCGATTAAATTGATAAATTGGACAAAAGTTATCTAATTATGTACTCTTTAAAATTCTGGTTCGATATTTTAAAAATGTTCAGTGGATCTTGAGTTATCCTGTAAAAAGTGAAAATCGGTTGTTTAAATTTTCTCAAATATAAACTTATAAACACACCACAGAAATTAGACAACCTCCAAATACAAAACCAAGACTGCCGAAACGGGGTTACAGATTAGAAAAACGCAGACAAACATACATACCCACCGACATTACCATTTGCCGATCCTAGGGTTCAAACCCAGTCACGGTAGGCAGTGTGACTAGAGCCATGCTTGTCACTCATGCTCTAGCCCGCTGCGCTACCGAGCAGAAATGTTTGAAACATTTTTAAGAAACGCAAAAAGGTTTAATAATTTTTTTTTGTGGTTATAAAATTCTTACAATGACTAGAAAATGACATTCCTACCACCTTGATGCTAAACGTCGCGACGCCCATGGACAACTAAGTATTTTTTTGTATAATTCGATTGAGCTATCGATTCTGAATACAACTGCGAAAAGAGCGGATTTCTCTTTCAGAAGTTACGGACAAATTAAAATCATCATAATGGTAATAATAACTAATAATTTTTTTTTTAATAAACTAAGCAATGATTTTATTAAAAATCTTCGAAATGTCCTCCCATGCATATTTTCAAGACATAACCTGGTCCGATCAACTGTAGATCTTGTAGCTCTTCTGACTATCTCAGGATTGATGGATTGCGAATCCTCAATAATATTCTCCTTCAGGCTGTAGAGATTTTCAAAATTATTTTTACAAATTATATTTTTCATATAGCCTCATAAAAAAATCTAGGGATTTAGATCCGAAGATCTAACCGGCCGAAGAACGAGATCATTATTCCTGATCCACTGGTTTCCAAAGATATCATTTAAATGATGGTCGTTTCCTAGAAACTTTAAATAAACTTGCCAATTTAAATTGTATAAGTTTAGTCTTTTTTTCGTCAGAATATCTAACCATTTTTGTAGTATAGACTAAGTATAAACGCACAACTTAAAATTGGAAAATTGTAGAGGTACATGAAATTGTTTACAATAAAGAAAATCGAATAGATACTTGATATTATTTTCCTCCAACTTCTATTTTGTGTAATGTCTTTAAGGCTACCTTGACAAACTTAGATATACAATAATTTCTTTACAACAATCAACATTTAAATCATATACCTACCTACTTCCTCTGAATTTTGTACTGTACGTTTCTATATAATATTAATATTGATCCACCTTGAAAATATGGAGTCACAGTTGTAGAATCGATTACTCAATAGAATTATAGAAAATACTTTGGTGTCCTTAAGAAAAATAAATACTTACATAATTAGACAACTTTTGTCTAATTTAGCCGATCTCGTACCTCTATCGGTTCTCGAGATTCCTATGGAGGTGGTTTGAATATTTGTAACCCTGTATCGCTTTATTATAATCCATGTGAAAATCTTGTGATATTTACTGAAAGCATAACCAATACTTTTCTCATTTTATGTAAAATAAAAGTTAGGCAGTAAAATTATAAGCAAAAAAATCTAGCCGCTTACATCATTGTGTCAGTCATGAATTTTGCACATCTTCTAAAATACCCGTCCGTCCGCCTCGTTTCAAATATGTACGTTAATTGGTAAACGGAAAGTCTGATAGTGTTAAAATAAGGGAAGAAAGTTAGTCCTTATTGTGTGTGGCATCGATATATAACATTTGTTTACTAAAACGTAAACTCAGTCATAAATAAAAGCATTGATTTGCCACTACAACCGTCGGTCGGAGCGCACAGGAATGAACTTATAATTCTTAGTTTCAATTGTTAAATTGAAATAAGATATTTGCAGTGTTGATGATACAATTTATAATTCATATTATTTTTTAAAATGAACAAATAGGTACCTAGATAAAATTTACATTGGATTGGGTGGATCAACAATAAAGATTAGGTAAACTTAAATCAATAGCAAAATTTATTTTTTTCTCCTACTATAAAGAGGTAATACTGACGTAGTGTTTTCACAAACATCAATACACATCGCTCGATGTGCATTTCGTCAACCAAGTTGGCATTATCCACAGACGATTAAAACTAGTCACTTTCGCATAGTCCACTCTTAGATTTAACTTTTTTAAATACTTCTACTAGTGGTTATCAATTCTATATTATTATACACGTGTGGTGTCAAATGGTACAGAGTGTGGACCATATAGCTCGAATCCGCCACGCGACTGTACTTAATTCAATACCGAGAGAGGAAAACAATGTTTGGGTAATGTTTATTTCTATATTTTTCAATAGAAGACGATTATTCTTAATTCTACAGAATTTGGGAATTATTTTGATTGATTTATTAACCATTTTTTGTTTTCTGGAAAAATAGAAGTCATTTTACTTAACTTTATTTATATTTAATATAGAGAAAGAGATTGGTAGTTGTACCTACTAAATGTGAATTTATTTTGACCCAAAGTCGCTTTCGACTAGGCTGTTAGAATGGGACAGATAGATTCAAATTTGGAGTCATGGAGGTAGAGATGGTTTGGAGTGAAACCACTCATATTTTACCTATAGGTTTTATTTTGTTTCTTGCTCAATAACTGAGAAGTTCAAAACGACCTAACTCTTCTTATTCGATATTTTTTTTTATGAAATCGCCTCCTGTATTGAGGTTAGTATTATTAAGTCGCTGGATAAAACCATGTCATACAACCAATCGTATTAGAATTTCTTGAGGTGGAAAAACCAGAAATTTAGATGTGGGAAGAAATTGTAGGTACAGATGTCTGCTCACAGTTAGTTTTGTGTGAAAAAACACTGATTATTAATTATTGACTGATACCCTAATTTTTTTCATAATTTGCAAAATTTAGAATTAAAGTTACTTTGCCTAAAACATTGTCATAGGTTAAATTGAAGGAGACTGCGGATTATTCACAACCATGCATGAAGGAGAATCACAAGCGAAAAAAAATGTTACCATGCACTTTATTTATCAAATATTTAATATTTTTGGTTAGTGTAAAATATCGTCGTTGCGCCTTCAAAATGCGACATGTGCACATTTGTGCAAAATGCGTTAAGTGCATTATTTCGGTTAAGGACATCAGCCCGCATGTATTGCCAAAGGCAGCCATGTGATTTGCCGCCAAATTTTAATTCCAGGCTGGCTGAATTAAAAAGCGATATGTGCAGAAGCGAAAATATGTGCCTTCTAAATGCGCTAAGTGTGTAAGCGCACATGGCGCAATTTGGAGGTACATTTTCAAGGTTTTCATCTGCACATAGCTATTTTTCTGATGACAATTTTATTGCCAGTCGTAGGATTAACGTCCGTAAGTACGCAGTTGAAAGTAAAGGCGACAGGTTTTGTGTTAAAAACACTAAGTATTAGTTGTAAATAGTGTTAATAATAATTATTACCGACCCCTAAACTCTGAGTAAGTATCGTTTTCAGTTGTTTTATTATTGTTATGACTTATGACATACATTTTAGGCGAACAATTGAACCTTTCTTTATTACAATGTATCCGTGCACGTATCTGAGCCAACTCTTTATGAAAAATACTATCTCACTAAAATTATTATTATGCCAGAAAATATAAAAAAGGGTTGTCAAATATTTATTACAGGCACCTATTATTTACAGAGGTGTATTGGCGCGAATCCAAGTTGTAATAAAATCGCTTTCTCAAAACCGAAATTCCCTGAATGAAAGTTTTTACAATAAAGAGTTAAATGTCCTTACCTTATAATGTTTACCCATTTTTTGATAATATCCTGGTAGTCAAATACGTTGAAAATACAAAAAAGACGGGCAAGTGCGAATTGGATTCGCACGTTGAGGGTTCCGTACCCAAACTTAAGTTTGTTACGTAATAATTCTAATTACCAAATAATTATGATTCATTACTTGTTACTCGTTATACAGTGTGAACGTCTAACATAAAAAGGAAACAATTAAGCATTATTGATACATCGAATGTATTCCATGTTAGACTTCACACTGTACATTTCGTAGATGTTGGCTAAAATGAATTTAATAAATAAATCGGCGTCGATTGTTTTTCTAAGTCAGATGTTTTTCAAAGTCAAATGTTTCTCGAAGTTTAATACCAAGTTAACGAAGGTGTTTTTCTCTACAGTTTCCATCATGACGGAAAATACAAGAGCTGGAAAAATTTTGCGTTTAGCCCAAATTGTTATCCAAAATAAAGAAAACGCAAGTGTGCAAACTAATTCTATCAAAGAAAATAACACTAAAGAGTATAATAATATTATGGTGCTTCCTTTTGATGATGGGAATAACTCAGATAATGCTCTTGGACAACCCGTAATCTTAAATGCTGAAGACATTGAGAAAATGAATAACGTATTGTTTAATAATTCTTTTGAGGAAAATATTATCATCGAATCATTTAATATCCAAGAACTTCAAAATCCTAATACCATATCCGTACCTCTTGATGACACCCTTATTTTCGAACCACTTAATAATATACAAGATCAGAATGATGAAGGTAATATTATGCAAGATGAAATGTGCATGAATTTGAATGGAGAAAATAATCAAGACTTTCAAAATACCGAAGAAGCATATTGTATAGAAAATAGACTAGATAATAGTGGAAAACAAATACAACCAGATCCCGAAGATTCTGATGTAAGTTATAAGGTAAATGAGGGAGATGAAGAAAGTAGTACAGATTCTATATTGAATGATGGTCATTCAAAAAATAGTAAAGATAACGAAGACATTCTTGGGGAGAACAAGAAATCAACTGCAGGAGATTCAAGACAAAGGAATAAAAGCCTGAGAGTTCTTGGCAAAAGCTACCATGGGTATAAGGGTGACAGAGGCCCTCGAATAATGAAACCAAAAACCTGTCATCACACCACAACAGTTGGAAAATCAAAACGATCATACATGTGTGAACACATAAATAACGAAACAAGAAAATCTATCTTCCAGTATTTATGGTCAATTAGTAGTTGGGACGGTAAAAAGTCCTATTTGAAAGGTCTGGTGGAGTTTAGAAGGCCGAAAAGGAGGCGAAAAGATACAAACTTAAATCAGTTAAAGAAGCAATACGTGTATGATTGTTATTTGCCGAAATCTGATGGTATTAAAGTAAGAGTATGTAGAAATTTCTTTTTGTGTACTCTGGATATTAAGAAAGATTCTTTCTCTAGATGGATACAAGAAAATAATCCTAGTACCTACAAAGCTATAAACCCTGAAGATAATTTAAATAATAACAAACGAAAATACGAGAACACTGATATTAGGCAAACAAAAAATAAAAAAAAGCTTAAATCTGATTCTGTTCTTGAGTGGCTAAACCTGTTACCAAAAGTAGAAAGTCATTATTGTAGAGCTTCAAGTTCCCGTACTTATGTTGAGTCTGCCTTTAATTCAGTAACCCATATGCACACTGTTTTTAAAGAATGGTGCCAAGAAAATAGTAAAAGTACTGTGGAGAGAAAGAAATTTTGTGAAATTTTAAAAAGAGAAAAAATTTCCATTTTCAAACCAAGAAAAGACCAGTGTGACACATGTGTTTCATTTAAGGAAGGCAACCTATCAGAAGAAGAGTATACACAGCACATTATGAAAAAAGAAGAAGCCCGCCAGGCAAAGCAAGACGCTATTGCTAATCTTTCAGACGAAGTATTGGTAGTTACCATGGACGTACAAAGCATCTTACTTAGCCCTAAGCTCTTAGTGTCAAAGCAGTATTATTCTCAAAAACTACAAGTTCATAACTTCACTCTTTACATCTCTAACAACAGAGATGTTCATCTTTATGTATGGAGTGAAGAAAATGGAACTGTCACGTCGAATGAATTTACAAGCTGCATAATGGATTTCCTGGAAAAGCATCCTCATTTCAAAAAAATTATTTTTATATCAGATGGTTGCGCATACCAAAACAAAAACCGAATACTATCAAGCGCCTTATCAGATTTTACAAGAAAATCTACGTTGCAAATTGAGCAAATTATATTAGAAAAAGGCCATACAATGATGGAGGTTGACAGTGTTCATTCAACATTAGAACGTCTTTTTCAACCACCCATATACACGCCCTCTCAATATGTTGACAGGATGGGCCTGGCAAGAAAAAAACAACCGTATTTTATCAATCACGTTGATTACTCATTTTTTAAAAATTATGAAGGACTTCCCAACAATTATGGTTCAATTAGACCTGGTAAAAAAACCGGTGACCCGACTGTAGCTGACATCAGAGCGATGCGTTATGTAAATGGGGACACATTTTATAAGTTACGGCATTCTGATGAATGGAGAACACTACCCCAAAGAAGACTAAAAGTAAATGAAATAGAGCCTGCCCAGCTGCTGTACAATGAACCTAGAAAAATTGAAAAGAAAAAATTTCAGAGTTTGCAGATACTAAAAGCCTTCATGCATAGAGACTACCAACTCTACTATGAGCATTTAAAATCGGAATAGAATAGAATAGAAGTTTTTTCTAATTACTTACCTGTTTTTTAACAACTCCCATTACTTGCCTTATTTTTTTTAAATCTAGTTTTTAAATAAACTTTCATTACTGATCTATTTTTTTATTTACCTGACTTTCCAACCTGTTGACGGACGCTATGTCTATATAACCTGCTATGTGTCAAAAAGGCGCACTTAAAACCAGCTATGTGCAACATGTATTCAAAAACAATTTATACAGTTACTATTTTCTTTTTATTACTTACAGTGTACATTGTATTAGCCAGTTAGGCAATATAGAAAGTCAAATTGAGTAAATGGTTATTATTCTTACAGCAGAAAGAAAATGAAACAGTTTTTTGTCTTTCCTGAATAATTTATCGAAATGCACATGTCGCATTTTGAAGGCGCAACGACGATATCTGGTATTGCATAAATAAATTTAGGGTGCAACTATATGGAATACCCGGCCTGTGCTGCTAAATGGAAAAGTATCCAGCGTCACAGAATTGGTAAATTTTCTAAACAGTTTCAAAAACTGAAATGTATTCAGAAATATTCTGATTTCTGCACATTTCACATTAATTTAAAATAATACTGAATGGACGAGTCCAAAGAATATCATTGTTTTATTTACATTTTGCTTACACTTTACTTTTTGGTTGTTATAATTTATCGGAAAATATTTTCATAATTACAAACTTAGTTGTTACAATTTACGACGACTAATTTTAGAATCAATTGTACGAATAATAGGATGATGTACGATAATCCAGACGATATATAGAAAAATCTAAAATATCTAAAACGGTAGTAATATTCTATCAAAAGTTGGATAATTATATTTAAATTTACTTAATTCTCAAGGAAGTAAAACAACTTCAAATAAGTGGGCAGATTAACTAATAAACGCTAATCATAATTAACACCACATATAGAATATTCATATATGTATTTTCTTTCTGTTCTTATTTGGGATTTACGGCCACACTTCTGAACATTAATCTGATAATCTGAAAAATATTTGGATTATTTAAAAAATAACCTTTTCAGATTATCAGATTAATGTTCAGAAGTGTGGCCGTAAATCCCAAATAAGAACAGAAAGAAAATACAGAAAGATGCCACAAATAACTTTTAGACAATATTTATATATGTATATTCATTTAATTCTAAAGATATTAAATTGCTAATAAAAATGAGGTTTAATTAACTTTCTATTATCCTCACAAATATAAAATAATCCAGGTAGTATAATTTTCCCTGTCTATTGTATTCTTAAATAACTCCTAATTAGTACGGCGCATATATTAAGTTTGTTTCTAATTTAAAGCATTAAAATATGCATTTAAAATTTAAATAAATTAATTTTCTATTGTTATATTAATTAAAAAGTCTTTTATGTAAATATAAACAAATTTCAAGTCTGTTTTGGATATGTCAGTAGTTTTAACTTAACGCAGGTACTAAATATGTAGTCATACCAAATAGTACCTAAATATCTACAAATACGAATACTATTAATACCAACTGAAAAATGTATTTAAGATCTTACAAGTATTATAAGTACTCGCGCGCTGCAGAGAAATGTGATGACTTTGACAATGAAGAAAAAACCTAATTGTTTTTAAATAAAGCAACAGATACCAATATATAAAAAAACGATTTTAATTAGAAAAATTAAGATTACCATATGTGTGTGGTATACTAAAACTCATTGCTGCAACCAATTTGAGTATCTGTAAGAATAGAAATAAAGAAAGATCATACTTGTCCAAGATACAAAAGGGATGAGACGACATTTTTCTATTTCTTTGGATAGTATTAGATGAGTAAGGAATGCTACTCATCGCAAGGATGCTTCAAGGGGAAGAAATAAGGTCCTTCGAGTGGAAGGGCATCCTTACCTTCTAGAATATCCTGGATCGTTGGTAGTGTAGAGTGTAGGGAGTAAGAAGCGGCCTCAATCAAAATCAACTACTGATATCTAAAACTTTGAAATTTATAAATCGCGAATCGTATATATTTCGTATACTGAATGTTTAAACAATAATTGTATTACTTTTTTTCAAACAACTTTGACATGCGTTTGTTCGTTTTGTAATGTCAGATGACAGTGAGTAACAAATTAATTCGTTATCACATACATTTTCTTTTAAATATATAACTTTATAACTTTTCGTATCAATATACAATGTTTTGCTTCGTTTTTAACGTTGAGATAAAGATAAAATACTCGATATTTATATCTTTGTGCACTACCATTGTCTAAATGTATAAATTATGGTAATGAATGAATATTTCAACTTTACATTTTATATGCAATGCAAAACAAAAGTATTTCTGTTGATAGTGTCACAATTTCAAACGGATAGTGCATAAAGAAATAAATCGGGATGATTGAAGATATTTTTCAATCCTCGATGTAGTTGCAAGAGATGCATGCAGTGCGAAGTTTCTCCATGGCCACGTTATCCAGGGACGTCTCCCGGGCCCTCTTCAAACTATTTTATAGCTTTCTCCCTTCCCGCTCGCCCTGCTAAGGCGAACAAGCTTGATCGAGGAACCAGGGTATAAATTACCCCTCTTTCCCTCGCTTCCGCTCCCGCTTTCGCCTCTTGATTCATTCCACGGCAACTTGAAGCTAGCCATGTTTCATTCCTATCCAACCTAAATTGGGAATTGTATTTTTCACCTTTAGATTGCCTGTCTGACTTACGCTAGCATGGGAAACATGCTGCATAAATTTTATCTTAGATTTATAGGTTAATTTTAATAGGTCTTTTGTTAAAATGAAATATAATTTATCCTAACAACACATTATGTTTGTGATTTATGTCGGTCGCGTGATTTTTACCCATAAACGCAAGACGCATTATTTGATTATTTAGTAATGGCGTTAATGGATGTTTTAATAATTTTATAAATGTATTGTTTTATTCTCTAGTTTACTATTAATTGTTCTTATGATAATAAATAAAGAACAGCAATTAATGTTTTTAATTGGCCCAATTGTTTAGGCAACTGTAAAAGATTAATCTTTATAATACATTTTTAGCACATGTCTATCAAATGTTTTACTTACAAATATAAATACTTTATAACTAAGTATAACAATAATTGATAAGTAAATGCATTTCTGTGAACTATATTTAAAAAATGAAATTAGAACTCCTTAATTTGTAATTTAAAGACTTAAAATAGCGTATTTTTTAATTTATCTATCTCACTTAGTTTGTGGTTAATAAGTTTTACTTTGGAAGATTTTAAAAATTGCATTATTTTGATTTAGCTATTAGAATATTGTGTATTTAAAACAATGTGGTATTATTTTTACGTGGCGAATTCGAATTCTATTTGCAGACTCGTTAGATAATCTAGTTCCGTCAAAATTGATATACAACAGAACTTTATACATTTGTAAAATTTCTTACCATTTTTTTTTTCAAAATTTAATTCGTTTATGAAAGACAACATACAAATATCATTCGACTAGCATACACCTACAAATCGCATCACATGATCATAAACTATTTTTAACTATTTTAAAATTAAATACTTTAATTTTTCAGAACCTATAATGGATAAGCAAACACGAGATTTGTTTGCACAAAATGTCTAATACAGTTTACGATTTACATTATTATCAAAATAAAAACCTTAGGATTCAAGTTTTTCTCTACAAATTTTATCATGTTTATATCTACCTACTCCTTTTCGTAACTCATAATCAATCATGAGATTACGAATAATAATTATAAATACAGTTGCTTTAACAGCCAATAAATCAATTTCTGTAATAGCTTGATGCAAATACAGTTTAAATATTTTTAAAAGGAAATAAAATATCGATATTCTAAAACAGTAAATAATTTTGATAGTATGGGTTTTGCTAGCGTACTAATAATAACCAGTGACGTAGTAACAATAAGATTTTTTTACAATTTTCCTTCTTTGCTTGATACGTATTGTTTATAAATAACTTTATTTGGGATTTATACAAATACTGACAATTAAATATATTTAACTCACCACAAAATTCATTCATTACGGTTACCAATTAAAAAGCGATATCCCTAAGAAGATGTACATCCTCTTTCATTCTTATTGGAAATCGTCAGGAAGATAGTACGTAAATTTAATTATCAACTTATGGAAAAATATAAATTACATTATTTGAGGACACGAAAAAAATAATTTAGTTTAATTTTAGTTTGACATTGACGTTAACAAACTTTTTTTTCTTTGTAAGCATAATTAACAACTAATATCATTCGCTTTTTAATTAATTCTTCCTTCATATTTTTTACAAATTGCTCTACAATGTTAATTGAGACATGTTGTTTATAAACAACTTTATTTAAGCTTTCTACTAACACAATAATAAAAAAATATCCAATTTGTATCATTTATACTGATGCTCCTCTTCTGAACATACAAATATAAAATCTGTTGAACTTAAAAATCATTGAAATCATTTCAGAACGCTATTATTGTCGAGTGATGCAAAAACAACTAGTCTCTATAACTATGTATTATAACACATTAAATTATATTACAGAATTCATAGTGTCCAAAGCATAAAACATTAAAATAAAATTAAAAAATATTTAACTCTAACATTCATTAACTTAACCTAGCTTTAATTTGATATTGACATCGACTCGAACCATAGAAACCTTATACATAAATAACTATTAATTTTCAATATTGTTATTATGCTTGTATAAAGTTATTAATTTATAAACAAAAAGACTGCGTGATTAAAATATTTTGGCACAGAAAACAAACAATCACCCAGTACAGTCGATAATTTTAGGCAAAAAACCGCTGTCAATGATGGGATCAGAACTTCCTCACCGTGTGGTGGAGTTTATAATAAAAGTAATTTGGGTTTGTATATCAGATCTTATTTATAATCTTTCATCACTAATAAATTTTTTTGTAAAGTTAAAAATAGAAATGTTGGGGTCCGGTAGATCCCGTTTCAGTGGACCGATTTTGACCATCAACGAACTCAATCTTTTCTTTGAAAGCTTTATCTCAAAAACTGTAGCTGCTATCGCGATACATAGATAGATATACACACACAGACATAAATTTTTTCATAATTCTTCGAGATTCGTCCAGTAATACAATAAAAATTTTCAAAAATTTTTTTCACGAATACCATACTTTCCTCACTCTTGATGAGAAAGTAGTTGACGTACTTAAAATATTTGTAGTAAATTTGAAGTTGACATTACTTTGTTCGGGAGTTAAGTAAGAATTGTAAATTTAAAATTCAATAGGTACATTAATAGTTGGTACAGGGTGAGCATTTATATTTTTGCACCTCCCTTAACTTCGTTATTTTTGGAAAAATAAAAAAGTGTGAAGAAAGAAGTTTTAGTAATTTTTGCGTAGATTTTAATTAAATACGATATCAGAAAAACAATTCAGTAACGCTAAAAGGACTTATAATACAAACTCGTGCGTGTTTTGTCAACACGCTGTATGTTATTGCAGAATATGAAAGAGCATGAAAATAGCTTTCAAAAAATATGTAACAATTGTATTTCTTTTCCTGTTTTTGAACTATTTAATTTTTTATACTTGCGCAATGTCAAAAACCATTTTTAAATGACAGTCCGTTACTCAAATTAATGAGACTTTTCAATTTTTATGTTTTAATGACAACAGCTCAGAAGTGGTCATATAGAAATATAGTAGGCGAATCACTTTCGCAGGTATGGACAATACTTGCTGACAGACAAAAACATCTTTGCATTCAGTTCTGTAACAGAATGATAAACGAAATAATATCAAAGATGTTACCAATTTCCTAAATACCTGCTTCCACATTTGAATCACTAGAAATGACCATATCCCATGGCCACCGAACAGTCCAGATACGACTCTCCTCGATATGTTTCTCTGGGAACACCTAAAAACTGACTATCAGAATGAAAATGTGGACCAACTGAGACACCGAATAACCCAGGACATTCAAAGAGTTAATAATAATCCCCAGTGGGTTGTAAGGACAATCCAAGGATTACGAAAAAGATATAAAAGTTGTACAAACATTTAGAACATCTGCTATAGGCAAATATTAGTTTATAAAATCACGCTGAAATTCTTTATTATAAAATTTATTTGTATACGTTTACTTATCTTGTTTCTTTCTAATTATAATAAAAATAACTAATGTAGATTTCAACTGAAATAAATGTATATGAAAAACCAATTAACGAATGTTCAATATAGCCAACTATGATGATTACATACTTTGTAAAAAATAAATACATACAGTATTATATATTTTTGGAAAACCATTTTCATCCTCTTTCATATTCTGCAATAACATACATAAGATATGACTATTTGAACTAATAGTAAGTAATACATGTCAGTAGCGTGTGATTTTAACGGGGTTTTAAAAGTCAATTTTTCGAAAAAAAAAGTATTAGCGATTTTTTATTCAAGTTTGGATTTCATTATCGTAAAAGACGCCATTTAAAACCCCTAGGTGCCAATTTTAAGTGAGATTACTTATCTGGTTATTGAGATGTAAACCCACAAAAATTCAGTTTCTTCGTAAGTGATCAAATTTTGTCAAATTTGATTGTGCATTTTCTGAGAATACACGGCATTTCCTTTTAGGTTCATTACATAATCAGTTACGGCAAAATTTAACCCAAACAACTTGATCACTTACGAAAAAACGAGTTTTTGTGGGTTTAGAGATAAGTGATCTCACGAATCTCAATTGATACTTAGGGGAAATCGCTAATAATATAA
This sequence comes from Rhagium mordax, assembly GCA_963680705.1. NCBI lineage: Eukaryota > Metazoa > Arthropoda > Insecta > Coleoptera > Cerambycidae > Rhagium > Rhagium mordax. The sequence goes on along the minus strand of OY796659.1, from coordinate 19,492,528 downwards.
TATAATAATAATAATAATAATTTTTTGAAAAATTGACTTTTCAAAGCCCTTAAAATCGCACGCTACTGGCATGTATCACATATTATACAAAGTTCAAAGAATCGTCTTCTTACCACCAAAGTTTGAAGATAATCAAGCATCGATTAACGGGTATACAAGGGTGTTGTTGAGTGGGTCACACTGTATAAATACATTGTATAGAATTTGTTCTCATTTTAGTTTTATAACATTCGTATTTATAAATTTTTAATTATATAACTGCCAGAAGTTAATGGTGAATAACAAATTATTTTGAAAATTTTGTAGTCAGGTTTATCAAGATTCCATCAAGCAATTCGTCTGCTACGAGGTTTAGTTTAAGTTTCTTTGAAGATGTTTACAAATCCTACGTGCAGTTCTAAATTTTATCACGTTTACACTTCACAAGTAATGGCTATATACAAACATAACACGATACAACCGACTTGTTTCTTTTTTACACAAACTGTGTTTACCTTTTAAATATACATAAACTCCAACAAAGTTCTTAGTAAATAAAATATTTTTTCTCTTGCATTATAGTTTCTGAAAGGGTATGGCAAATATTATTATGAAAACTTGAATTGAATACATGAAAATATCGGTTTTGTCGTACCTACAGGTTATTTTAAAAATTAATTTATATTAAAAGGATTAATATAATAATTTTAATTTCTATAAGTAGATAATAATTACCTACTTTATCAAGAGGCAAGCCAATTTTTTATTTGGTGTCTTGAGTTTGATTCCTGGGATATTTCCAATTGATGAAAGTAATTCTATTATGATATACGAGATGTATGTCCGTTGTATAGCCCCTACCTCCATAAGGTCATCTCAAGGATAAAAGGGTTTATGAACTGTGGCATTAATTTTGAATTGAATTACTGTTCGATAACTGTCAAGATTTTTTTCTTTAATAATTCAAGGGCATTTGATATATTTACTCTAAGTTTAAATTTAAACACGTGACCAAACAATACTGAACTTTCGACGTACGTTTAATCAAAGAAGTTGGCAATATTGATAAGTTTAATCTACTTATGCAGTCAACTTGATTAGCGCAACACACGTCAACTGTTAAATATTTCACATTTTGCTGTCCAGTAAAAACTACTTCAAATGTAAAAATAGTTCAAAATTGTCAACCCTCTTCAAAACTCGGTAAACAAGTAGCACTGAGAGAGTTTCATCAGATGACAACATCCATGATGTCATTTGGTAAGACCACCCGCTGGCCTTTAAACAACAATCTGTAATGGTGAATTTATATTTTGTATAGATACATTTTTGATAAATCAATAAATAAATAGGTAATAATTTAACCTAGTGCAATAAGAAAATGAGAATAATACCAGACAGTTATTATTAGAAGTAAATTTTATAGAATGTCATCTCGTGTTGCATACTGCCAAGTGAATAAGTTCAACGTACCTAATAGATGTTTTTAGTGGCAATCGGCAATTGAATTGTAGATTCGGATTTAGAGCATGTGCGTACTGGCGTCGAGATTGATTGATTAACCTGGTAAGAATTTCTGTAATAATGCTAACATAAGGCAGCAGACGTTACAGAGTCTTAATAAAATAATAAAATTGAACTGAATCAGACAACTAAATTGTTAAATCTTTTTGCACCTCGTAGAAAGCAAGAGTGAATTGTTTTCCAGCACAAGGAATGATTTTTTTGTAAATTTTGGATCTTCTGAATTGTTTTTGCTTTCTGCTTTTAACTAAGGTCGTTGTATAAAGTGTTTTCATAAAAAAAGCAGTTCTGTTACAGCAATTGAATGCATGAGTATTGATGTTTCCAGCTTTTCAGAGCTTTCGAGGACTGGAAGTCTTCCCTTTTACCATTCTTTGAATTTCTCTTCAAAACTAAAAGCAAATATCTGCATGCCACTGGAACAAAAGAAACGACAGTTAGGAGATCGACGTTTTGTTACAACGATCGTTGCATTCTTATCGTCTGCAGCAGCAATTGTCTTTACTTCCTTATTTTCACAATCCTCTGCCAATTGTGCAATAAAGTAATTCTTGCTAATGAGATTGCCCAATATATATATTTTGTTGTAGATCACTAGACCTTCATCATCGAAACAATATCTGGTGATGTTTATTGTACCTACTAACAGTGTTAACACCCGAGGTTTTGATTAATTATGTTTATCTATATTTAAGCCTTGTTCAAGTTACTATAAACGTTTTGTCCAATATTTGCTCTTGATATTGTCGTAACAATCATTTTTCGTGTAAAGAAAATTTACTCGATAGGAGAAAACTCTTATGTTATTGTTTATAAATATTTGTTCAGGAGTAGTTTTTCGTACAATTGCTTTAAAGGTCAATCCCAACGATAATTGATATCTGAAATGAAATTTATGAAATTATACTTTATACATATTTTCTGAAAATGAATAAAATTGAAATGTATCTTGTATAAAAAATTCTGCTCTACATTTTTATTATTTCTTTCCTTTTCTTTATTGGGATTTATTACCACATTCCTTGAGATTCCTATCCAAAAAATTCGATTTATCTAAAAAATATTCAAATTAACCAGTTTAAAATTTTTATGTCAAATTGTTACTGGAATATGTGAAAAAATAGAATACACCTTTTACTATGTACTTTAAGCTAACTCATCGCATTGTGCTTTGATTACATGAAAACTAGTAAGATATAACGACTCAAGTGATTTTTGATAAAAAATTCAATTCCCAATATTTTTGTTTTTATGCTTCTCCATAGGAAGATGAAACACTCGGAATATAAAGGCCCAGAAGCAGCACTGGGGATGATTTTTCACTTGAAACTCCCACGAGATGGGTGAAAGCTATTCAGATATTTATTTCTTCCCCAATCGGGAACGAACACATCATAATATAAATCTATTATAAATTTCTTTATATACACCTTCCTTAGATTAATTTACATGCTATACCTAAGTATATATCTTATTTTAAAAATTAGCAATTTATTTTTTATGTAAATTATATGATACATGACTTTATAAAACAAACGATGTCGCGCTGTTCTTATGGACTAACGTACTTACCTTTTGCACTAAAAGAATTAGGTACCCCTAAGTAATCTTATGGAAGGTTTAGATATAAATGAATGATTTATGTATCAACAGTTTTTGAAGATGGCGGCGCGTGGCACACCTCCGATCGATAGAGGCTTTGGGTATGTACCTGAACCTTATCTGATTGTAAAATTGTTCGAGGCACCAAACCTGTTGTCTATTTAGTATTGTGGCATTTAAGTAAATTTAAATAAAATAGTTAATAGTGCCATCCATCATTCCAATTTGGGATGATAATGAAAATAATATTTTTATAATACCTGTACCGTTTCATGGATCAATTTTGTAGCTTTAAAATAGTAGAAGAATGCTTCTATTTTGACTTGCAGAGCGTAATTTTAAATCATTTTTATTGCGGTTAAACATTGTAAAACAGTGTCGTATACTAAACGTCACTATTTGAATATATTATTTTGGCAATCATGTCTTGTGTTTTATGTGTTTTTTATTGACCACAATTAGCTATAAAAATAGTAATAAAAGTAATAAACTTGTACGATGCTTTCATGTCAAATGTGAGAGTGTACATTTATTTTAAAATATATACTGTTAAATGTTACATGCATAAATAATATTCGCAATTTAATTCTTATATATAATATACACATATCACATTATTTATTAAGAGAACATCAATATGTGCATATAATGTTTCGTAACATAAAGTCGAGCATAAAGTAAAGTGAAAAATTTTTATTTTTAATCGTTCGAGTTAATTTCAATGATGATTTCTATACTTAGCACGATTATTAAACCTCGTCCTACCGAAATATATTAATCCAAGTATTATCCTAGAAATGCAGTTCAAAAGAAAACTACTAGCCTTCCTCATTAGTGGTATAAATAAATAGCACATGATGATGCCTAACGTGTCAAATTTTGCATATTATTGCCCCATGTGAAGCGTGAGAAATGTATGCATATATTCGAATTTATGAATAATGTAAATTAAGCTTGTAAAGGCTCCAATACATCCTGGCCCATAACTTGCAACAAACAAGACATTAAATTAATTACTAATTCTTTGAGAAAGTCTGTAGAATTATTAACAACGGAGCAACATTAACAGTAATTAATAATTGTTATTACTTGTACTTGTGAAGTGTTAAGTTTTAATAAGAGATAAATAAATTATCTTTATTGGGGAATAAATTGATATAAAATATTAATTATCTGCTAAGGTTATATACAAATATAAACAAAACGAATCTTTAGTTATATTCATGTTTTTTAAACCGGGTTAAACTGTTTTGTTGGTTATGGCCATTGGCCACTAATTAAATCTCGAATTTCATGGACGGACTACATTACTTTAACTGCGGGGTTAATTAAAACTTGGATATAAAAAACACGTCTTTCTCTTTGATAGAAACGTTCGAATTTTATCTTTGAAATGACAGCCACCTAAAGATTTAGAAGAAAAGTACACGTGATTATTAAATAAAATTATTTCATTTTTATTTATTTTATCTCAATTATATTAAGGATATAATTATGAGATTGTATGTAGGTACTCTCATACAACAGAAACTATATGACCTAAAATTTTCAGAATATTTATAACACTTGTTTGTGCAAGGTAAGAGGTTAGTCAGAACATACGTGAAAAAATTCAAAAAGACCTAATTGTCAGTTAGCTGCGTTACCTTTGTATGTAATACTTTTATTTAATTATTCAGGAGGATATTTTAAAATATATTATCATTATGAATTGAAATTAACATCTGTATTCAATTAAAGTCACATAAAATTAAAAACTTAACTATAAACATATCAACAAATAGGTAATTTAAGTGTGTAATGAAATATAACGAGGATAATGATGATTAATAATGATTTTGTTTACTTAATAAATTTCATAAAGAGAAATGCTATTTATACTTCAAATGCAATTATTTAATATAAGTCAACGTGAAATAAATTGTAATAAAAATTATTTAATTAACGAAACTCTTCCACGTGCACGCATTCTAACTAAGATAGTCACTACTAGAGAGTTTCAAAGAATAATATTTAAAACTTTTCCTTTTCATTTTGAAAGCTTATTTAATTGTGCAAATTACAGTTTATTAATTCGTTTTCAGCATGTTCACATATCGCACTTAAGAGTGCAACACCCTTTTAACTTCTTTCATTTTTCTCTGATATAAACCAAATTTCATTTAAAGATAGAGCACATTAACATTAACTTATGGCCAAAAAACCATTCGCCCCCTACTAATGCAAATCCACCTGCGATACCAAAACAAACGGAGAAAATCAAAAAAGCACATTAGGCATTTTTTAACGGAAAATTTTACTAATGAAAATTGTTCAGAGTTGTCCAAAAACCTTATGTCTAAAATTTTATCAAAATTAAAAAACATTGATATTTTGAGCGAAAATATAATTTTTTCTCTCCTTCACTTGTGACAATAAATTTTGACGAAACGTTGATTAGGTATTTGTTTACCTTCTACTTATCGGTTTGTACCTGTTAACCTTTACCACCAGAATTATAAGAAATACCAGTTATTGATGATGTACTATATGAACGAATCATTAACAATATATAAAGAAGTTGTGAAACTAATGTTTAAGAAGTTACACATTGCAAGTAGTTAACAAACTGTTTTTTTAGTTATGGATATACATTACTTTAATAATATATACCTATGTATTACATGAATTGAGAACCAAAACTATTATTGTAATGCTCTATATTATTGAAATCAAATCACAATGAGGCACAATACATGTTCTTGCTGAAAGGAACCCATTTCTTCGTTTCAACCCAAGACATGTTATAAAAAATCTTGAATGTCAATAAATAAATCGTAATAGCATGCAATAAGCTGAATTTTAATAGCCGTGGTAAAGTCGTAATCAATATTATGAGTTAAGCGTGTTGAATAACAAGTTTATTGAAACATTGGGGTCTTACATTAGTACCAAACAAACATTAAATCATCAGTAGCATAAATATCATTCGCTCAACTGAGCAATTACTAAAAAGAAACGATTTTTTTAAACGTAATAAATAATTGAAACCTCAGGATTCTTTTTTTATTAAAAAATACTGGGTTATCTTCAGCTTTATATTCTGAACAGAGTAATATGATGATAAAATAGCTTTTGAGGTAGATAAACTGGTAGCTAAGAGTAACCATCGTAAAACTGGGGTTTTATAGGATTTCAATGGACGCACAGCAATAAAAATTAAACTACCATATAGTACAATGATTGCCCACTTTATAAATAAATTAAATACCATTGTGGAAAATACAATAGCAAATTTAATTTTTGTATTGACAATGTCTTTCTATATTATTGCGAAACCTAATTTTATTGTCTTCAATAATTATACATTAAGGTTGAAATAATTTAATTTATTACATACTTTACCACATTATACAATCTATCTGAAACCATTTGCAGAAGAGCTAGTCAACTTATTGAAATTAAAATTAAGAAACAAACGATCAGCCTGACATAAGATTCCCTTCTTTATTATAAAGAAAGTTATTTGTGCTATCATACAACATATTACGTATTTAGTTTCCAGACAGTTTAGAAATACGTAAAGTTGTGCCAGTGACCTGTAATAACTCCTTCTCGTTTCTCAACAATTTTTGAATATGCATTTTTACATCGACTGATAAACTTTTTGGAAAACAATAATATTTTGACAGAGAATTAAGACGTTCCAACAAGTCTACACATACTTGCTATATACATTATGGAGACTGGTGAATGCCTTGGGATTCTCTGTGATCTAAGCAGGGCATGTGACTGCATCGATCATGAAAACTTGTTGTTCAAACTTTATGCCTATGGTGTTCGTAGCGTGGCTCTGGAGTGGATCTGCTCTTTCCTCAGAAACAGGAACCAATATGTTACTTTGACATATTCCTCTGATAGAAATATCGGATGTGCCAATTCGGTGTGTAAGATAAATAATTTGGGTGGTCCGCAGGGCTCAATTTTGGGGCCGGTTAATTTATACCATTGATTTTGATACTTTGACATCTGATGCCTATTTGATAATGTATGCAGATGACCAGTCATATCGGATAAATCTAATGGTTTGGTGGAGAATAAATATAACACTTAAAGAAGTTTTATATATTGGGTCTTATCAGTAATTAAATGTTGGCAATATATTTCATAGCCATCAAAAAAGCGCAGTCTTTCTAACAGTAGAAATGGGAAGTTTGTTGAAATAGTATTGGATGAGTGTCTCAACTGGAAGTTACACTGTAAGCAATTTATATCTAAATTAAATTCGATGTATGGAAATCAATTATTAAGTTTACATCACTCACAAGTGGTGTCTCTACTAAGGTATGGAATTTTTTGTGGGGAAACTCCATCTTATCAGCGGATATTTTTGTTGTGCAGAAACGTATTTTAAGAATAATGGTAGGGTCTTTTTAAGTAGGTATTTTAATTTATAATTTATGTGTATATGTTTTTAAAAATAAGGTAAAATTTGTCACAAATAAAAATGTTTATAACAAAAATTTTGCAATAAAAAATATTTTTTGCAAAACTGTTTTTTTATTTACTTTCCACTTTATTTTATTATTTATTCTACGACTAGTTTCATCCTATTCGAACATTTTCAAGTAGGTATCTGCAGTTAAAAATGTCCGAATAGGATGAAACTAGTCGTAGACTAATAAAATAAAGTGGAAATTGATAAGTAAATAAAAAAACTTAAAAAAATTTTTTTATTGCAAAATTTTTATTAGAAATGGATTTTCACAAAGTATCTAGTCTCTTCATCAATCAACATTTAAAAAAAATTGTATAAGAAATACAAGGCAAAATGAAAAATCTCATGTTCCATGTTATAAAATTTATTATTTCTCTTCCTTTTCATTTTTGGGATTTATTACCACATTCCTTGAGATTCCTATCCAAAAAAATTGATTTATCTATAAATGCACCTATCTGTCTGAGTTTTAAATTAGTTAATTGTATATCTGAAGACATTAAACAGGGAAATAATGTAAATAGTTTTAAATTAAGATTACCTATATTTAGGTACTGGACAAACGTTTTTTATACATTAAACCAACATTAAATGAATTTTTTGTAACTTGTTTGTTGGCCAAAATTTGACGATTCCTCTACATGTTCATATTGTTTGAAAGAAAAATTAAGGTATTTGTTTATTTATTTATTTACTACGACTTTATGATACTACTATTTTCCTGGTAGAGATTATATGTAAATGAAAATGGTCTTGTCATGAGTATAATATGTTAAAAATTTATAGCTAACAAATACAATATATTCAATAAATATCATCTAAATAAAACAACTAAACAATAATATTTAAAAAAAAAGGAATCTAGTCACTAATATATCTAAAAGCAAACACATATTTACCAAGTATTCGAAAAACGAAATCAGGAGTTCATTCATTCTTGTCGATAAATAAAGGCTCTGTCAAGATAACGCTTTGTCTTCGAGATACTGATGGGTGATGACAGGCTATCATAGTATATTTAAATTCAAATATATAAATTAAACCAATTTGGTGTGATTTAAGAAATAACCATAAGCAAAATACGTAAACAAATCAAAATAATTTAAAACATTAAATGATTAAAAGAAAATTATTATAACTATAATAAAATAATAAATAACATTACTGGAATAAAATACATAAAAGTAAAATAGTTGCAGAGTGAAATTTAACTTACGAGAAAATAAAGTCCAAATATTAGGCCCATTCCGTCACTGCTTACAATGAGTTCCAAATAGTGAAACAATATAAAATAATTTGTCACACCGAAAGGACTCTTTCGGTAAAAGTGGTTTTCGAAATAAAACAAGTTCATGTCTTTCGGAAAGGAAAATGTTTATGTAGATTTTTTCTTAAAATAAATCAAGGAATCCGGTGCATTTTAGTGTGTACGTGGAAACTCTTGATATAATAATAATAATAATAATAATTTTATTTATTTCCACCTTTGCTTACAAAATTAATATTTACAAAAAACATAATGAGCAATATGTATGAATTTTTAAAATGCGTTAATTTATTATTTTTTCATTAGACATATTATATAAGCCGAGTATATAATAAAATGAAACTATAAAAAAGTCATTATGTAAAAAAAACCTTTTAAAATTCAAATTTTGTTCGAACAAGACCACGTGACTAAAAACGGTACGCCATTTGTCTGACGTCATCTGGCATAATGTTTTGAGCCGTTTTTTGGTGACGAAATAGTTTCAAAATACTGCAAGGTGATTGGTCTAAATTCGAATTTAGACCAATCAACTTGCAGTGTTTTGAATTTTTTATTTCATCTCGTTCGGAAAGCACAACATTACAGTACTCATATGAGGCTGGGAAGTGAGGTATTACGGCACTAGAGACTGTAATGTACCGGAAGGCACCGGAAATTCATTACGAACCAATCACAAACTGTTATTATACCTTTTGACAGTTATTTGACAAATAAGAATTAACCTTAAGTTAAAAAATAGTGTCAAAACTGTCAAATGTCAAAAGATCTAAGAACATAAACGAAATTTCAAATTATGCGAATAAACAATTAATGACGGGATGAATAAAATATTATTCGATACACGTCCGTTAGGTGCTGTTCCAGTCTCGTTTAGATATTCTAAACTCGGCTCCTTCGTCGCCTCGTCCATAATATCTACTCGACTGTAACAAGTCACCTACCGGACTTGTAACGAAAATTACTATATCAACTTCAACTTTTACAGTACTCAACAAGGTAACAGAGGCTATGCGTCTATATTCTCGACGAAACTAAATGATTTTTTATCCTTTTTTTAGGATTAATAACATTTTTTAGTGATCTATTATTCTGTGATGTCAAGAAAATTTATGTATTTTATTTTAACTATATAGCCGGACAATTACCTAAATGGATGGAATATTGTGAATGATGAACTGTTCTTAATACAAATTAATTTTAAATTTTTTTATGTGACATAAGAAAATTTTAAATATATACCTACCAAATGGTACATTTCAAAAACAGAATGTTAGTTATTAATCCTATAATGAAAAATCGTCACTGCTTTAACTGCATCACACATGAATATTTGCGCGTAAACAAATTTGCAGAATACAACTTATTGTAGAACTCTCTACGTCTTGGCAAAATCAAAGTTTATAATTTAGTAAACTTTGGCAAAATGAATATAATTAATTGTGGAAAGAAAGAGACGTTGAAACTGAGTGAGGTGAATTATATCCGATTGCACATTAAAAGAGTTAAAGCAATTAGTAATTTAATTCATTGAAATCTTTCGTAGAAGTTTCGTACACCTAAGTAAAAATGAAATTAATATCGAGTTGTTTAATGTGACTGCAAGATTAGTATCAATTTTGTTTATAATATATAAATATTTCGAAATTTATTGTATAAGGTAAAAGAATACAAAATATTTGCAAATAAAAATTCTATTATCAAATATATGAGAATATTGTTTAAATGTTAATGAGAAGAAACATCAAAATTGATATTCATTATAACTCTTCTATTAACGCACATATACAGAATGGTGTTCATTAAGGAATGAGGTTCCGTATACTTTTGATGTTTCACCGTTTATTGAATATGAGTAATGAACCAATATAGCTAGTTTGCCGTTTTTTATGAACATAAAGACATTGTGTCTAATTAAGTTGCAAAAATTTATTCTTAAAGTGATGAAACTAAAAATGTTTTCAAATTCTGAACCTAATAATAATAATAATAATAATAATAATAATAATAATAATAATATTGTTTATTAATTAATGCTTAGTTAAACCAGACTATTAAGTTCTTATATTTTCAATTTTTTTCAACTTTAATAGTATGATAGTTTTAAATGAGATAAGGACGATGTTTATTCCAATCATTACTAGGGGGCAGTAGGTCCAGAAGCAATCTGCATGAAACATCGTGCCATTTCCTGAAACAAAAAAATTGTGAAATAAAATACGCAATAATTTAAGGTAAGATATTATGTTGGTCAGTGTAACAGATTACGAAATAAAATTTAACAAAAATTCTGCTTCAATATTAACAAGATAAATTTGAGAGCGGTACTAAAAATGAAGCTTAACCGGTCTAAGGGCATTACAAGCTTTAGTATGCTGTGTAAAGTGACCCTTTATATTCGGGTATATGGTTGAGGACTGATGAAAATGAAGCCTTTTTGTTTGTTGTTAATTTTATGGAAATAACACTATCTAGTTGCCGCAAGTGTCGGAACGGCCGCCATAAACATTCCCCTTTAACGCACGCACCCTGCAGCACGATATAATTTTCTAGATGAGTCCCCTAGCGGCAATCGGGTTCTAACCGACGATTGTCCATCGCGAGCCAAATGGCCTATACAAGAGATAGTAGCCATAGTTTGCATAACGGGCTATAGCCGGTATATGCGCCATTGTATGGATCGTTTTCTTTTTATAGCAGACCCCTTCTGGTCCAGGGCACAGCCTCTGTTCCCGAGGGATCACTGCTTTTGTTATTTCTCTCCTGTAACACCCCCCGGCTTCCCTGACAATTCAAATGATACGTGATTATCATACGACAATAGTCCACCAAAATTACTACATTCTTTTACTTTGTTATATGTTAGTGGTATTTCAGGTCAATTTTTCTTGTGGGCATTCAAGAGTCGGTTGAGTTTGGTCCTTGGGGTATCTTCTTTAATAATAGGGTTAATGCAACCATCTTTATGATTCATATATTATTAAAATCACGTTGCTAATAAATATTTTAATTTATTTCTGTATGCGAGACTGTTAATGATTTTATTACTAGAAATAAAATGTTTATTTCTTATTTACTTAAATACATATTTTTAATAACTGATTTCTAATTTGTCAAGTTTTAAAATACACGGTGGATCTACGAGATTTTCGAGTTCATCTTAAAAAAAGTAGGGTTTGTAAGTTGAAAATATATATATTTTTTTAAAAATTGCTTTTTAATAATATATTCAAGAAAATGTTATTAAGAAAAGTTGTTAAGAATAAAAAGGCCCTTATACCTACAATATTAAAAAATCTTCGACCGAGTTTGATTTTTTCAGATAACGACCAATTCCGTTCAAAATAAATAACTTTTATGAATTCAAACAAATGTTGGTAACAAAAGTTGTCCAAAACAAAACAGCAATGAGTGCAAACGTTAAAAATAATCTACATATATTCCAAATCAATTTTTTTTTATCGGATAAAAATTTACTGAGTGGGAATTGAAAATAGTCATTATTTTTGTTAACATGAAAAAAGTATCAGAACTATGTTTTTAAAATTAATCGAACTCTATTAATTGAAAATCTGCCATCATCACATTAATTGGTATACTTTGATTTTAAATGATAATACGGACTCCATCAAAACGTTTAAAAACAGACATAATATAGAATATAGCATTGGACAAATATATATTTTTAGATACCTCCAAATTATTTAATAAACAACCACATCAAAGCTATCAGTAGCTTATCCGTGCCAATTTAGATTTAGAAATTTTTTTTAATAATTTTTATTTACCGAAAGAAAGATAATCCCCAGCATGTTCCACCCCATTGCACCACTGAGTTGTCAGAATCATAATATACTTATCGTTTTCCATTTTTCGTATGCTCTTTGATAAATATTAAAATTATTAAGGCATATGATAACTTCATATTCAGGTTTTATGATCATATGGCTCGCTTAAACTGTTTCACATATGATGTGAAATTTGTCTTGATTGGTTTTGTGACAATTATTATGGAATGAAAAATTTTTTATGAAGTAAGTCTCACATTATGTTTAATAATTTATTACATAATAATATAGATATTTATTTATTTGCAAAATATATTGGTATGAAACGTATAAAAATGGCAATATATGATAACTAAAAACATAAATAATATAATAAATTTTTTGAATATTTATTCAGTTTATTATTCAATTATTATAATTATTATTTATTGGAATAATTAAAATGTAACTTTTACAACTTATTTATTTTTTGTTGTTCTGTGATCTTCCGAATAAAGAAAGCATAATTTATTTGAGCTACAAATTTAATAAAGCCGTTTACGTGCATTAATAAACTAACGTGTCACAACTTTGTTGATGTTGATTATTTAAAAATCCGTAGCCATTATATTGAACCAGAATGAGGCTGAATAACATTTTCATTAAGAACCAGAGTTCGATTTTACTTTCACTTAACCAGCACGACATTATTCCAATATAAATATATCTCGTTATTACAAATAATGTTTAATAACTTCTTGAAAATATACAAATTTACGAAATACAGCAATTTATTGTGCTTTAGTTTGACAGTTTTCTAAAATATTTAAATTTTTAAATTTTTAAATTTTGTTAATTCATGTTTAAAAAAATGCTGAAAGCTTTAAGTGCATGAAAAATGTATGAAACATGCATTTATGTCAAATAATAAAAATATTTTAGAGAATAAATATTCCAAATGCTAATATATTTTTATATTTTTGATGTGATGTTATGAATTTCCTAAAGGCAACTGACACCCATAATTTCACATCAAAAATATAATATATACCTATATATTACTTATTACTTTCTATTTATACTAATACGTGATGCAAAATATAAAAATGTGGCGCACTTCTAAAACCTAACTCTGTAATTAAGACTGTAGTAAAGACGCGATTTTAACATCTGCATTTATTTGTCAAACATCGTTTATTACATAATTTCTTAATTGATTATTCTGCCATTCTTATAACAATTTCTTCTTTCCTTGACCATTTTTAATCATTTCAATTTTTCTGTGTGATCGGGAAATAATAGTAGGGGAGACCGGGGATGGTTGGGCACAGGGGTAGGTTGGTACAGGCTTAATATTTCCTTAACTGTGCAACAGACGGCAACCATGACTGTGTAAGTGTATTCCTCAGATGATCAAAGCAAACGGTAGAAAGCGGTAGTTACATCTGTTTATTTGTTACCGAGTTATAAAATGTTTTTTGTTTTAATTACTTGTGAGTAAATATTTTAATTTATATAAAACATTATAAAACATAGTCAATGAGTAGGTTTTAGTTTCTATTTTGCTCAGTGACGAATATATACATATTTAGTTTGCTTCATTTCTGTATATTGAAACAAACATATAACGTACCTATTGATTCAAGAGCTGTGAAATTTTGACAATTTATGGCGAAGGGGTTGGTTGGTACATTTTGGTCCAGCTCGGTTGGTACTGGTACTGGTTGCACCAAAAAAACTTAAACAGAACAGACGCAAGACAAAATCTTCCTGTCTAACTGACACTCCTATGAAAGATGAACTTGAAAAGGAGAAAAGTGCGAAAATGAGCAGCGAAAAAGAGATGAATAGTAATTCATTTTATTAGAATAAAATCTACCTTTTAACATTATTACACTAACCTAGCCTAATCTAAATTACTTTTTAACGTTATTATTTTTTTTGTTGAACCAAAGAAACCCAAAAATATAGACTGCACCAACCAACTCCGTAGTGTGTACCAACATACCCCGGCTAAGGGGCATGTTGGTACACATGACATGACCTGACAATTGATTTTTTTTTGGCTACATACTTTTTTATATTTGTGTTTAATATAATTAATTACGTAGTCAAATAAAGTAGCTGCCATTGCCCTACACCAAATTTTTAATTATATCTATAGATGAGATGCAAAAAATTCAAATGTAAATTTTGTCCCAACCATCCCCGGTCTCCCCTACTTTTTTTTCTAAATTCGTCATTGACTGTAGTAAATATAATTTTAGTGGTTTAGTTAGTTTTATCTAAGAAATAGTATAAATTGAAACACCAAGAAGTTAATTAATGCTATAATTATTAAGATAGCGTTTTGAATATTATGAACAATCTGGCTCTTTTGTTTTCTCCTGTGATTATAGTTAACCCTTTTCAGTTATTTAACTATATTTAGTTGGTTTTGGTATGTTTGTAGTAGTTGTGCTATAATATCATCAGTAATCTATTTTCTGTTAACGTTTTGTGTAATGTGTTGCCTTATTGCTTTCCTATAGTGCGTATTTTTGTAGTGATGTTAAAGTTGGCTTTTTTTTGTCTGTTCAGTCATCAATCAATTCTGAATAATCGAAAATTGAGAAATTTCAGCAAGAACACGAGCGACAAAAGTAAAGCAACACTGGTCAAAATAATTTTTTAATTTTGTTTAAGTCATGAAACAATCAAAAGTATTTAATGTTAATAATAACATTAAATATTATCAGTAATTGATGAGATATCCAGTATTATTTATAGCTTTTTGACAGCGTCGCAGCATTGAAAATACCAAATTTTCAAGAGCATAAATTTGGAAGGTTTGTCCATACTTCATTGATTGTATCAATGAACGATGTTTATAAAGAAATGTTGCTGTGCGGATTCGTCGATCTATTTCTTCCCATTCAATTCAATTCAATTCAATTATTTTATTGGTGTTAACATACAAAGTACTTACACAAGTCAAGTAAAACAATTCATATAAAATCAGTAAAATCACAAGATGTAAAAATACATATATGTAAAAAAATAACTGACAAACATGTTTGTGTTGACAAAACATACACACAATGTATATCACAATGTCTATAAAAAATAAAAACAAAAGAAAAAAACAAATACAAACAATAACACTAGGTACAATTTAATATTGAAGTATCACATTCCAAAAATTCCCTGTAGTGGTAGAGTGCCTTTCCTATGAGAAAATTTTCTACTGCTTTCCTAAAAGTTTTTAAACTATTGATATTTCTTATGCCTGATGGTAATTTATTAAACATTTTAATTGCTAGGTAATTTGGACCATTCTGAGACTTCCTTAATCTATAAAATGGAGTAATGATATTATTTTTTGTTCTGGTATTATGATCGTGTTGAATCACATAGGTAGGGTAGTTACTTAAATTTGATTTGATATATGTTAAGCATTCCAAAACATATAGTGAAGGTAATGTTAATATGTCAAGTTCGACAAAAGCTTTCTTGCAATCATCAGTATATCCTAAACCTGCTATAATTCTGATTAATTTTCTCTGTATCGCAAAAACTTTGTCAAAGTCTGCAGCATCTCCCCATAATATTATAACATAACTCATAATTGAATGACACAATGCAAACTAAGCAGACCTCAATGTGTTTGCGGACACAGTGCCCGATAAGTTACGAATAACGAAAGTTTTACTATTCAATTTCCGACATACTTTATCGATATGTACATTCCATCTCAAGTGAGGATCCAGATGAACACCTAAAAATTTCCCAGTAGATATTACATTGCTAGAAGTCTCGAAATTACGCAATGTGAACATCATACCCTGTGATTTTGCTTTATTACAGATAAAGTTATTTGACTCAATCCATTGTTCTGTATTTGACTGAATTTCTTATTTCTGCAGTTCGATATCATATAAATTATCAGATCTGATGGATATTGTAGTGTCATCTGCATACAAAATGTATGTGAGACATTTTTTTACTATGGGCATATCGTTAATGTAAATCAGGAAAAGTAGGGGTCCTAATATGGAGCCCTGAGGCACACCTGCCTTTAATATTTCTTTACTGACATTATGTTGCTTACTTTTACAATTTGACAACGATTATTTAAGTATGATTCCAATATTTTGATACTATTTCCACTAATTTTATATTTATGTAACTTGTTGATTAAGATGTCATGTGAAACACAATCAACGGCTTTACTAAGGTCTAGAAATATTGCATCGTTGTATTCAAAATTTTCATATGTGTCGAGGACATTAATGACAAAAGCTAATATGGCACTATTATTGCTGCGACCCTTTCGGAAACCATGCTGACATTCACAAAGAAGGTTGTTTGATTCAAAATATTTACTCAATCTGTTGTACAGGCACTTTTCAACTATTTTCGATAAAACCGGAAGGATTGATATTGGTCGGTAATTTGCAGGGTCATTTGCATCCCCACTCTTGAAGATGGGTGTAATTACTGCTTCTTTTAATATGTCTGGGAATATGCCCTTCAAGAAACATTCGTTAATTAAATTTGTTAAGGGATATATTATGAGGTTTTTTATAGTTTTTAAAACTTTTACACTGAGACCATACACATCTCTACTAGATTTGCTTTTGAGATTTGTAATTATGTCCCGTATTTCGATATAGGTAACCTTTGTAAATTCAAAATCTGTACTTGGCAAGTTATTGTAGTCGAAATTAATGTAGGGGAAAGGAGGGTAAGTTGGCGAGCTTAAGGTTTTATCCCTAATTATGGTGATTTGTGGATACATGACTCATTATATATTTGCGGAATGACTGAATTGATACATACTTTAACTGATTTACATATGTTTTCCTTATAAAATGAACATATTTTCGAAAATTTGTGGACTTAAAAAAAAATGTAATATTCGTCATCTTACAACCAATAGTGGCTAAGATGACTAAGGTGGGTGGGTAAGAAGACGAAATATATAAGAAAGTAAAAACGACTATTAAAGTAAAGTAGATAATGTAATTTATTAGGAAAAATGAAAATGCGAACAAATGAATGAATGAATAGTACTTAATAATTAATTATCGCAGCGATGACAAAGCCATTTCTTAAATTTAGCTTCTTTCGAAGATAATTCTGTGCACTCAGCATGTGCCCAAAGCTTACAAGCAAAACATTGGAACCAAAGTTCATTGTCCTTGCCTATATCTCCACATATAATACAGTATCTGTCATCTTCTTCTAAATCCATGTCATCATCGGTATCAATATAGGGTATTTCTGCGGAACTGGTGGAATCAGATGAATCGTCAAATTTTATTTGACGCTTTGTATTTTTATTTGTTTTCCTCAACTCAGGTTTTTTTCTTTCTAGTTCTTTGACCTTTTGTGTAACTTTCTTATTTTTTGTCTGTTCTAATTTTCTAAGTTTTTTCTTTTCTTTTTCAAGTTTCTCAAACTGCCTTTGTTCCAGAGCATCTTTAACTGGAGTGCTAGAAATAATAAATGAAGGTAACTTTTTTCTGGGACGTCTAACTTTGGGATCTGCTCGAGGTAAAGCAGGAAGTCCAGATATCAGCTCCTTATTTGAATTTCCTTTATTTGGCGTTTGTGGGGCTTCCAAAGTGTTTGGTCTTAATGTTGATACTGACTGAGATTCATCTGGTAAAACATATGAGGTTGATGGTACCGGTTGATTTCCGTCAGTAGCTTCAATAACCTCTATTTCTGGTTGTAAGTTTGGCACATTCAGTTCATTAACATCTAACATTGGCACTGGTGTAACTGCATCTCTGTCCGTGGTTTTGGCTGCTTCAAAATCGGCATCTGTGAAAATTTGTGAATCAAATGGCTCTATTCCAGTCGCTCTAAATCCGCTCATTGCGTTTGCTACTGTAGCCACTTTTAAATATGCCTTACCAAAAAGCGAACCAAGGTCATGTAGAGTGATAACTCGTCCAGGATTGTTGCTCAGAAAATCTTCGCACACTCTGCTGAGGGCAGTTTTTAAGGGACCATATAATGACACGTCAAGTGGTTGCATTCGGTGACTTGTGTGAGGCGGAAATCCAAGTAGAGTAATGCAGTTTTCACGACATAGGTTAACGGCTTCTAGGGTAACATGACTCGCATGATTATCCATTAATAGTAATACATGATTACTTTCACCAGGTCTCACATGCTGAATAAAATGTTCCAGGTATTTTATAAAGGTATGGGCAGTCATCCAACCACTTTCATATGCCACGCCAATAAATCCAGAAGGTGTGTTATTCATGTAAGCTGGCTGCATCCTAACCCTGGGAAAAATTAAAAAAGGCGGAACAAACGACCCTATTGCATTCATGCAACAAACTGCTGTAATACTCGTGCCTCTTTCTGCCGAAGAAATTTTTACAACTCTCCGCTTTCCCCTGGGAGTTATTACTTTAGGATTTTTTGTAGGCACAGTTGAAGCAGATGTTTCGTCTAAGTTATAAATTTGATGCGGTTGAAAAGAGTGCTTTTGTTTTAATTCGCGAAGTGCATCAAAAAATTTGTTTACATTTTCTCTATTAAATGCCATAAGTCTGGCAATAGAGGTAGCCTCAGGACTTCTAAGAGACAAATTAAAATTTTTCATAAATTGTTCAACGAAATGCCTACCAGCCTTTTTCTTTTCGGTATTAAACCTGTGTGGAATTTTACAGCTTTCAGCATAGTCAAAAATTACTCTGCTAAACTGATCTTTTGTTAAACCAAATGCCCGTTTGTCTATGTCTATAATGTAACGATATAAACTTTGCAACTGTTCATCAGAGAACGTTGTTTTGAAACGCCCAGCGTTAGAGGGGAAAGCCTAAAAATTAAACTAAACATTATTTAAAAAAAGAGAGAGAATTGAAATTATATTTACCTCATCTGCGGGATATTTTTTCAAATATCTTCGCAACGTTGGTTCTGGAATATTATGTGCCTTTGCTGCTGAATTAACACTATTTCCATTAACTTGAACATCCCTCATTGCTATTTTCATGTTCTCTTTACTCCAGGATTGTCTCGCTGTCTTTCGTACATATATTTTACCCATCGTTTTACATTAACTAAAGTAATAATAAAAAATAATCATTCCAGAATTTATGAGAAACCAAAAAAATTGCGGAGGGTAAGATGACGAATTCGTTATCTTGTCCTCCTTTGTCATTCGTCAACTTGGCTACAAAGGAATTTTCAAATATTCTAATGATTATTTTGGTTTAAATAATGATATTATAAAAACAAAATTACAGAAGGTTATGCAAAAAGCAACATTCCTTCTTATACAATCATAAAATTAAATTCAACTCTTACCCAAAAAATGATAAACACTATTTTCTCACTCACTAATATCCTAACAGGTGTCACGTTTTAGGTTAACTTTCATTTAAAATGGCATTACAGTTTCTGATTGCATTTTGGTGTTGACCTCTGGCGGCGCACCGGTAAGGTCCATATTTTCTTGTGTTACATGTTGCGCCATCTCTCAGGATTACTTAATTTTAACCAATTCGTCAACTTACCTGCTTCGTCATCTTATGTCCCTTTCCCCTACGGATCGAAATTGGCACTCGGTAAGCAATCAGTTCGCACGCGCCCATCTACAATTTTTTGAGCTGCATAAGTTATCAACAGGATTTAGGTCCGGCCATTTCAAAACCTAACAATCGTGTTGTTGAAATAA
Organism: Rhagium mordax; assembly: GCA_963680705.1. Taxonomy (NCBI): domain Eukaryota; kingdom Metazoa; phylum Arthropoda; class Insecta; order Coleoptera; family Cerambycidae; genus Rhagium; species Rhagium mordax. The sequence goes on along the minus strand of OY796659.1, from coordinate 19,472,228 downwards.
TTCCTTAACAAGCTGCTAGCTGTCTTTAAGGTCATTATATTGCTGGAATCTGAATCGCAATGGCATTTCCCATTATGTATAAGGCAGCACCACATCATGTAGGATATATATGAATCGATCCATATTCCAACAATGAAGTGTAACGGGCCCACCCCACTTGAGGAAGAAAAACGTCTTTGACATACTTGGAATTAAATCTTGTATTGATTGGTCGTCTCACACGCTTCATTCCATTAGAATATTTATAGCGACTTTTATCGCTGGATAGATCTTTCCTCCAATCCTCAACTGTCCAGTTCAATTGTTCTCATGCGATCTTCCCAGAAAGTGGCTTTTGTGAAGCTGATAGCCTGAAAAGGCCTCAGTTGTTATGTAATATGTCATACATTTTTTAAGCCTTTAAGGGTTACTATAACTGTTTACTAGTACGGATAATTAGTATTAAAATTCCACTCAAAGACGCCTAATGAATAAAAATTTAGCAATTGCTTTATGCAATTACTTTTTAGAAAAAGCAATTGCTTGACTAGCACATGCTATAAGTAAAAGCAATTGCTAGATCTTCACATGAATACAATTTTTAAGCAAATGCTACCTTTCCTATATCTCTGTAGCAATTGCTTACTCAGCAAGTGTCTGAAAATCTTCATCATTTAAACATTTAGCGATGTCACGAAGTACAACGCAGGCAATTATCGTCGATGGTATTTTTTCTAGTTGACTCCTAATAATATACCTTGCCTTTAACTGCCCGAAACATTGTTCAATTATTATACTTTCTCGGCAGAAAATATTATAATTTCGGGTTGCAGGATTTCTCCAGGGAGTCATCCAAGGCGATATAGAGTAGCCATCGTCTCCTAATAATACACATTCTTCTGTACTGTTTTTAAGAATGTTGTATATGTTTGAATTTTTGAAATTCTGCCATCGTGCATAGAGCCCGGTCATTGGCAATGTACACTAGTAAAAATTTCTTCTTCTACCAAAGTTGACTGAACAGTACTCACCCTGTATACAGGGTGTTTGGTAACTGGACTACCAAAATGAAATGTCATATGTAAATTCGAATTGTAAGCATAAAACAAAGAATAACTCTTTTCATATTTAGTCTGACGAGCCTGTTTCTTCTCGAAATTAGCAACTCTTTGGCCGGACGTGTAAACAGTTTTGCTTCCACTAACCGCCTTTGAATTGTTCCTGGGCCAATCTCTAGTTTTGGAATTTTTGCAATAATTCTAGGTGCAGATTTCTAGGGATCGTTTTGGGAAGTTGTTTTGATACGCTTGTCCATCCAGGTTGTAGTTCTTCTGCGTTATGGTATCTAAGTGATCTCTTTCATTATATGATAAAATCATTCTTGAGATAGTGCAGTATAAACTGGGTGGAAATGCCCGCCTACTTTTTACCCTCTAAAATGCGCTTTTCACCATCTGCTTTAACTCCTTACAGACTCATCTTAGAATTATCAAAGATTCAAGTAAATAAAAAAAAAACACATTTACCTACACATAGATATTTATTAATTTGCAGCATAAGCTTGCCTCATAATAAAAATCTGCGGGATCTAATTTAAAGTGATGGTAGTACCTATGTTAAATACAGGTTTATAATATAAATATGTTACTATTTTATACATTAACATGAAATAAATACAGCTCCAGTTTTTCTGTCTTTTAACGCCCTCTCATTTAGTCTCCATTTAATAAATTTAGTAGAAAATCTCAAATTTGTTTGCAACAAATGACTTTAATGCAAAAAATAATAAAACTCATTTGCAGTAAACTGTTGACATTGTTCTAACGCTTAAAAATGTCAACGTTCTTGGATATTCGAAGTAATTTGTGAGGATCTGTGGCGGGTAAATTCTTTATTAATTACATTCCGCCTACCATTCTGCTATTAGGCTTTCTAATTACGCCGCCAAAGCGCTGCAATCGCCTGGCAATATGCCACCTAATGGATATGAGCCCATAACTCATCGCACAACGGGTCAAATTAATTTAGTCTATAGGGAATTGCTCACAATCATTAGGACTGATGGGAAATCTACTGGAACTTTATTAAAGAATATTCAAACTGTAATATTTCGCGTTTCCAGCTTTTGGTCTATGCCTTTTAAAATCCCCCCAAAACGAACAAACCAGGGAACCTTTTCAATTGATTTATAATGCAGTATTTATATTTGGTTGTAATTAAATACAGATGTGCTTTCTTCCTTGTGCTTTTCGCTTTTTGGTGTAGATTAGTGCGAAAGAAAATAAATTAACAAGTAATAAATCATTTGATACAGGGAAAAATGACTTGCATTATTCGAAATAAAAATAAAATATTAACAGAAATAAAACCGAATTATTTTCCTAATAAGGTATTGTGGTACTTCATGGATATTGTTCCCCAAGTGCTATTTTTCCATTCACAAATATATTTTCATTATTCTGCAAAAACAGCATATCCTATGCATTCCGCTGATAACTTATTCCTCGTATATAATCATGTTATGAAAGAAGATTCAATTGAAGCATTGTTTATTCGATAATTTTCTCTCAGTCTCTGATATTTTGACATACTTCATAAAAGGACTACAATATAAAAACTGTATTTCATTGAATGAGTGATAAATGAATTAAGAGCCAATAAATAAAATCGCGAGTTTCAAATGTGGCAAACTATTATATAATTATATGTTACAAGTTTTCATTCCAATATGGTTCAGTAACTGATAGAATACGATCAGTAGTCCTTCAGTTTTGTAAATGTGACAATATTATTTAAATTAAAGAAATTTGAACGTTTGTGCCTTTTTAGCTTCCTTTTTTATTTATTGTCTCGATATGTGTAGGTATATACAACTCGGCAGAAAAATTTTTTTAAACAAGTTTTTTCACTCAATCGCAAATCAAATTTGTTATTTTTGTAAAAATCTATTTCATTTTTATAATATTTTGATATGACAGGTATTCTGTATCTTATTCTGAATGCACATTCGTAGATGATGAGTTGTGATTTTTATATCATTTAGTTCGCTATTAGAGGATGTTAGAAATGTTGAAAGAAAATAATAATATAATAGTTGCTTTAATTTAATAGTAAAACACAAAATCACAATCTCGCCTATTCAGGTACATTATTAGTGAATGTTCGCAGCAAAAACAAAATATTTGCAAGATCAGAGCACGTTCTAAATTGAATTAAGAATAAAGAATGGAACTGATGTACGAAAGAAATAAACATTAACGTTAACTCCATTATAAAACATTTTGTTAATTACACAGAAACATGAAATTATGAACACCATTGTTTTAACCATTCTGTTCTTTGAAGCATACATGTACTTTTTTAAGTGATAATCTACATACTAATTTTATTACGTGCTGTAAATGTTTAGCAAATTGGTGTACCCTGTTAACAATATATGATTGAAGTGCTCTGGTGCATAAACATGTCGTGCTGATTATATACAAAACTTACTACTATAGTTAGCCAGTCACCGTTACTGTGTTCATTTTTGTAGAGCGATGTGGTGAGTGTTATAAAAATAAAAAAGCAAATGTCAATAACTGAAGTCAGTTTTCTCGTTGTTCTCTCAAGACAAAGAAATATGACCCAAAATATGTTTAGCAATAACTACCTTTTTTTAAACCTTCATAGATTTGACCAAATACTTCTATAGTTTGAAAGAGTAAAATTAATCTATAACTATAAGAATTAATATAATGAAAATTATTTTTAAATGGAACTGAAATAGTTTTTTTGACACATAAATTAATAATAAACTTTAAAAAATTATTGATGATGCATTAAAACTTAAACTGTTAAACTTGGTGGCACTGGTACAATGTGATTGATTTAATTTTAAAGAAATGTGATTTTATATAATCTCTTTCAAGTCTGAAGATGAAGATGGGAATAGCAGCTATGAAGTTAATATAAGCCAATTCTCGTGATCATCCCGTGCTACATCTAAAGCTATTGTTTGGAACTTTCCTTACCTCCTATTTCCCTATTTTCTCGTTGCATGTTGCTTTGTACAAAATGAAGAGTAATAATGATTTCGGTTTTTCTCTTTCTTAAAAATTGATTGCATTGGAAGATACCTTTATTAATAGTAATGTCTGTCTGCTGTATTCATTTTTTTTTGAAAATATGCCCTATAGTGCGGTATCGAGTTGTGTGAGGCTGTTCTTGGCAGTTTTAAATGAAATGAAAAAAACTATTTCTGTTAAAAGAGTAAGCTTTGCATTTTGTAGTTTACTGTTAATCATCTTCCATAAGAGTAGGAAAACGCTAGTTGTAAAATTTCATCTTACAGCCACGATCAAGAGTTTTGGCTTCCACTTGGGGACAAAAATAATTTATTTTTAATCCTGTTGTTACTTTTAGCTTCATCAATTATAGGGTTTCTGTTATTTGTGGCACCAATACACATTAATTTGTTTTCGTCCGATTGGTTTTCTCGTCACTTATGATAAACGAATTATATTCACAATATTAAGTTTGTTCATCCAAGTACGCGTGTCTGCGTACCACAACGGTTTTAAGGAGTGAAACTGATTATATTTTGAAACATCTTTTCACTAGGTCGGATATGGCACATACAAATAAGATATAATTTCTAATGCAACTTAAGTTTAGTTTTTTGCGATCGTATGTCATGTGTACAACTTAATATTAAAACATTTATTTATTTTTATCTAGAGCTGTTTTAACAGATTTGTTAAATGGTTTCTAAAAAGTTGAAAACTGCATATGAATGATTGAAAATGAATTACTTGTCAGTCAAAGGAATTCTTAAAGCAAACATGATTGTGTTAAAATAGAGGAAGGGTTCAACCAAAAATTTTTATTTAAGTTCGCCCGTTCTCACTACCAAAAATATATTATTTAAGTTCGCCTATATTGTGTCATAAATTATATACAAAAAATCTCATTATTTTCGCATTAAGACGAACGATTCGTTTGAAGTGGTTTCTGAGACAAACCAAAAACACTAATAAAGAGACAAATTTATTACAGGTATAAATGTTTGATCAAGGAAGTTTTATACCCATTTGATTAGAATTATACATTTGAAAAAATAAATTTTCGTATGTTAAAATGATTTTATGACGGAGTGGAAGGATGGAATCTTGTGAAGAGTCAAACGTTTTTATATCTTTTTTTATTTCATGACTATTTTTTATCTAAAATGTTATCATCATATCAAACTTCCTTAGTGGAAATTAAATAATTTCCTATTAAATTAACAAGGTTTAAGATGTGTTTTCAATCTGAACATCTTTTTACATCAATTTTGTTTACATAAATTAAAATTCATCTTAGTATTAAAAAAAATCGCAATAGTCATTTCCCAGTGGTAGCAAAAACGTTCATTATCTTCATTAAGCGTTTCTTTGTAGTATTAAAATCAAATCATCTTGCACACGAGCTTGAGGATTTTGAACACAATGCGTGATCAGAGAGAGAGATTGTATCATACCATCCAATCTTTGAACCAATAAACTATTTTAGTGGCTTGAATAAAGTAATTCTATATAAAATAAAATATTTGGAATTGCTATAAAATCTGCCGTTGAATGTCCCAAAGTCAAAAATCATACACGACAATACAAGCATTAAAAGTGACGATTATATTTTGATTAAGAAGGTTGATAGGTGTAGATTATGGGCCGGTGTAATGTGGGTTAGGCACTTTGATACGCAACTTGAGAACATGAACATTGAATGCTATAAGGATACATAAACACGCGTAAAGGAGCTATTTCGCGTAACTTTATCGTCATTTTGCCGCAGTTTAGAGCAGACACAGAGTACGTTCGAGGTATAAGATAATGACGGTTGATAGTCTAATGACTGCGTACTGGAAGCTGTGTAAGCTCCCAGGGCGAGGGAGATACAAGCCAATTGCCAAATTAGATTTGAAAATATGATTCAAATTATGAAATCGCTACAAAAGCTACCCCAAGACAACGCCTGAATAGTAAAGATGGGGTTTGAGTTTCTTTAAGATTTACATTTACGCATAAATAGACATTACCAACGAATTATCTAGCTTGCTTTAAGCTAGTCTTTAATTTATTGTATTACTTTTTCGTGCCGGTGGAATTAATTTACCTTAAATAGGGTTATTTTACTTCTTGCAATTTTAACATGTTTCTTTATTAAAAAATGTATATTATGCCTATTTACTGTATAAATGAGTACCTTAACATGCATAAAATATGAACTATTTCATCTGAGCAGTAGTTAAACAAACTATGCCAAACCTGTTGTGTTTATTCCTGTGGCCTGATCAAACTGATTTTTCATAAAATCAGTGGCAGTTAAAAACAATTATTAAGAGAAGGGATTACAAATTTTCTTTTTTAAAACCGGGTTTCGTTTCGGATTAGAGATAATTTTCATCGGTTCATGGAGTTAAGAAAATTATATTATCGAAATAATATTCAAATTCTCTCATTTTCTAAGAACTACGAAAGTGTCTTACAAATGCAATCTTAAAATATAATATCTAAAGTTAAATATATTGAAGATCTATTTGACTGTTATTAAAGTTCAATTTTATATCTATAACTAATAATAGGGAATGTAAGCAAGCTTTAAATCATAGTAAGACAAGATGTTGTTACTTTTGGACTTACAAAAAGTAGGTTTGCATAGTGCGAGATGAACCGCAGATACGAATATCTGTCCCTTGCAATAACTCGATTATGTAGAGGTGAGAAACTTCCATCCATGAGACCATGTCTGAATGTCTCTTAGGCCTTACCCTTTTTAGTCAAATTATATCTACTGAGTTTCGAAGTCGAAGAGCTTGAAACAGAGAGTTTACTTGGTAATCATGGGGTCGCCACGATCGTCACTGTAGCCATATTTGCCATGGGAATCATCAGCTTGCGGTGGGATCGATAATTGTCAAAATCGACTGAATCTAATGACGGTCGATTATGGTCACAGAAACGTTTCGATGTTGAAACTCGGAATTGTCGGTCTAATTCAGTGACCAAGATCAAGGAATACATTCATCAACGTGGAAACATTGGATATTTTGCTAAACTCTCACTGGTGGTGTAGGCATTACTTTAAAAATGTATGGGGTACTTAAGAATTTCTATAAGTATCCGGTTCATTAAGAAGTGGATAAATGAAAGATAATTATTGAGGAAAGGATTAAATATGAATAAATAGATTTAGGTCTGTATTATTTAGAGAAAATATATGATTTTATTGACCAATTTTTGCATTATTTTCAATTTATTTGTAAGTAATTATTTCATTAGAAGTCACCCCAATCAGTTCATGGAATTACTACAATAGTTACCATTGACCAGTTGACTTAAGGATGAGGTTAGATATCATATGCGACATAAAGGAGATTTTAATAAGTAGGTCGGACACCATATTAGATTTCCTTAAAGCCAAAACTCGTTAAATCTGTTTGGGAAATAAACTTGCAATAAATCATGGAAAATCAGTAAAAAATGAATAGGGAGGTATGTTTTAGCTTTACTGTGTGTGATTTAACTACTGTGTTCCCTGGCTTCCTTCCATAAGTATTTTTATGCTAATCGGGGTACTCTGCTGCCATTTTATTGATCGATATTTCACAGCGATGTATATTAAACCGCCCCTTGCACAATTTAAAATTTAATTAACATTGAGATATTTGTTTAGCATATTTAATGATAGTTATAGTTTGTCATTTTCGTTTAGTTAAGACTGCGCCAGTAGCTAAACATACATAATTAAGCACGTTTAGTCGACTCATGCGATATGTAAATGAAAGCTTAAAGCAGGATGAAATTCGGTAAGTCACGCGAGCTCTGAAGCGTTAATGATATCATAAAGTACCTGGATTACAGTGGTTACAAAGCTAATGCCTTGTAATGGGTCTTGTTATAGAGTGCTGGCCCGCTGAGCCTGTGTGTGTGATAATTTGATAATATTAGACCGTTATTGAGGGTAATCGCCTTTATATTTCATAACATGTTATTGCGTCCGACACGCTACGCATGTCTGTCTGTTTATTAAATTGTTTTCATCTTATCGTATTTATCGTAATTCTAATAACAACTCACCCTAATAGTTATTACTTGTTTATTTCTATAGATGGTTAAGAGTCTATTCACGTTTCTCCTGAATCTGCTATTCCAAACCATATTGCTGGAGCGAGATATAAATATCCTGAGTTATCGAGGTATTTCTGCATTCACTATTGCATTAATAAGATAGGAAATTCATAACGCCTTCACAAGAATACGTTGCAAATTTTATAACTTAATTCCATTAAAACAGAAAATAATAAATGGATAAAAAATTCATAAATTAATGTGTTTTTTTTTACAAGGTTAATTACATTTTACAATCACCCCAATTAAATATAAAATTATATAGGGTCTTCTCGTCTTTAAAAAATATTTAAGCTTTTTTACTTAAAAATAAATTTTTTATAAAAATTAATTAGAGGCAGTTTTTTTCTCATTCAACCATTCATACCAGCTTTCAATTCAAAAACTAAGGTTAGATTTTAAATTATTATCAAAAATTACACACATAATATATTTTCTTAAAAAATCATTCCTACTCATAATAATTCCACACGTTTTTTCATTAAATAAATATAATACTTACTTAATTATTTTAAATCTCATATTCGTACTATACTGTAATTGCACCACATGAAACAATATTTTTTTTATTAACATTAATGTATTCCTAGACGACAACTCCAAATCTTTGTCATAACGTAGGTATCGTTTTCGTATGCATTAACTTTACATCCCAGGACCAAGAATCGTTCTTCAGTCGTTCAGAAGATAAATGGTGCCGCAAATACATTCCACAGATTTCGAGTATTTCTTCTCTAAGTGAAATTTAGTGTTGTATATTAATGTGTTTGTTACCGGATACGAATAAAATACCAACTGGTAGCTCTTAACTTTAATTATATTTTATTTTACAATAAATACCTATATTCTATATGATTGTATATATTAATTGTTTCTTGACTGGTTTTATGGAAAAGTTTGTCTATTTAACTTTTTTATAAATAAGAACATCTGATGTCAAATTTAATAGATAAAAATTGCAAAATATTAATAACTAATATACGTGATAACTAAATTGGCATATAAAAGTAAAATAAAATTAATTATGAAAATTATTATAAAGCAACACCTTTTTGCAACTTTTCCGTAGGTATAGTTTATTATAACAAAGTATGTCCTAATTCCTTTTACTAATATATTTAACACCGTTAAAGATATTTAAGTGACACATAAGTTATTTCAGTTGATACGAAGTAGATTACTTAGAAGATAAACTGAATTTAAACACTTATGTTTTACTATGTTTAACACTAAGATGTAAGTTGCCTCCTGCTATTTTAATATCAGTATTGTGTAACAGGCAATTTTGGAACAACTATTTTAATAAATAAACCAGTTGAAACTAAGTACAATAGCTGCGTGCCGCCGAGAATCAGTGCGGTTTGTTGACATGGAAATTTCATTTTAGATAAAATATTAACTGAACTGTAAATTATTTAGTCACACATAAATTTTCTCTATTTAACTATGCGCTCATTCAAAATTGAAATAGTATCACGCGTGTACTAAAATTACTTAAATACTACTAGATATTTTTAATATTTAAGATAAGTTGTGAGTTTAAAAAAATATGTCTCTAAATACAATATTTGAAATCACTTTATGAATACATATTGCGATCTTATTAAGAGAAATGTATCAAGAAATTCAAGAACACAATCAAAGGCAGATATAAATTTTCGAGTAAATTTTTGAACGCATTACTATAGATTACTTTACTTTACTTGGAATAGAAAATATTTTAAATGAATTATACGTTAGAACTGGATAAACTTATGTATACTCGTCAAAATTTGCTTCGGGACACCTTAAAATTGTCCAAGATTTACAACGCTGTAAAACTGTCAAAAATGTATGGATTTGTGCTGGGTTTTTATCGTTTCAAGGGAAATTTAATTGGCTTTCATCTTACCTATTTAACTCTAAGATAAAGTTACAAAAACATGGTTATACAGGGTGTCAAACGAACGTCTGTTTTTTCAGTCAATTTTTATCTTGAGCACAGCGTTAACCAAACACCCTGTATATTAGAATTTTATAAAATTTGTTTGTCTTATGTGTCTGCTTTAAAACATTTTTTGAATTTTGCTCCTATCTTTTTTTTAGAAAAAGATACAGAGGTTTTAATAAAATGTTACATTTTCACAATAAAATAAACAACTCAACATTTATACTTTTATAATCATAAGGACTCACATTAACATTAATATCTTTTATTTAACAATATTAAACATTAAAACTTAACCGTAATGTAATTAGCAATGAGTTGGGGGCCTCTGGATGTTATAAATCTCTGCAACGTTGTGGCGTGTTCTGAACCAAATTATTTATTATCTCGTTTGGAATTTGGTTCCACTCTTCTACAAGGGCTTTTCTAAGTTCTCGCAATGCATCAGGTTGATGGTTTCGACTAGATATTCGTCTCTGTAGAACATCCCAAATTTGCTCTGTAGGGTTTAAATCTGATGATAATGCAGCCTACCACATGCGGTTTATGGTCTTGGTAAAAAAACTCGTTTACAATACGTGCTCTTTGTGGTCAATCACAATATACCCAAATTTTAGTAATCAAATCCATCCGTTATTTTATTGTGAAAATGTAACGTTTTACTAAAACCTCTGTATCTTTTTTTACAAAAAAGATAGGAGCAAAATTCAAAAAATGTTTTAAAGCAGACACATAAGACAAACAAATTTTATTAAATTCTAATATACAGGGTGTTTGGTTAACGCTGTGCTCAAGATAAAAATTGACTGAAAAAACAGGCATTCGTTTGACACCCTGTATAAACATGTTTTTGTAACTTTATCTTAGAGTTGCCAATTAAATTTCCCTTGAAACGTTAAAAACCCGGCACAAATCCATACATTTTTGACAGTTTTACAGCGTTATAGATCTTGATCAATTTTAAGGTGTCCCGAAGCAAATTTTGACGAGTATATTTCCACCATGAGTATTATGGGAATTTCAGGGGGCAGTTTCTCAATTTTATCATGATATTTAAAACCATCATGTTCAGAATCAGGTACTATTGTAAAAGGAATGGGGACGAGGAAGTGGGCGACAATGATAACAAAATTGAAATCTGTAAAAAGATAAAAAAACCTGGCAAATATTTCTAGAGAAAGATCTGTATTTTTTCCCTACAAAATTTATTCACATTACAAATATTTTTTATGGCATTTCATTTCGAAAATAAATTTAAACATAAATTTATAAACAATTTAAACTAGGTATTCTGAATATTATCATTTACATAGATAATAACGATCTGTTATTGTAAGAATATGAGAATTGGGTAGATAGAAAAATCTACGGTTACATTAAAATGACTCCTCTCAAAATGACTCTCAAGATAGGAAGATTACGAGGACGAATTATTTGTTTCACTTCTTTAGATATATATAATGTGACTAGAAATTCTTATATTTGACATAATCGTTAATTCAGCAATAACACGCTGATGCCAACGCAGACACACACTGCGCATGCCACAATACATGTTTTACAAAAAAATCTATGACGATGGAATCGTACATTAAAATTTGTCAATTTCGGTTCCTCACTTAAAAAACTGGGGCTTATTTAGATTTAGAATTATTTCCATATTCTCCAAACTCTTGAAAATTCAGGTAACCAATGGAATTCCAGGATGTGTTTTTGAAAGTTTAAAGGAATGAGTGACTCTTTACCTGCAGAATGGGGGCAACCTTTCGAGTAATTGTTGTATAATAAACACAATCATTTTATAATCACTATATTTATTTATTTATTACACAATATGGGACACACACTAACAACTAAATTAACCGTAAGTAAATAATATGGCATAAAGAAATACAGTTTATATTAAATTTCAATGAAAAGTGACATTGTTATATGCATAATAACAATGTCGCTGAATTGTAAACATATAATTACTATCTTTATCTCCAATAATTGTGTTTTTTATACCAGTTCTATAGTTAATAAGTGACAAATAGTTGTATCAATATCAGTTTGAATTATATGTCCTATATGTCATGTTTAAAGAGAAGTTTTTACCGGAATTTGTTGTCAGAGGACTCGCGAAATATCTACTTCTGAAATTACGAAAGAGGATATATGACAGTTTACCATCACTATAACAGATTAGAAGACTTGGTTAGTGATCTCCTATTTTCTAGCGATGTACCTAATATTAAAGATTAGTTTCAGTAAAGTACTAGATATTAGGTACTCTGAAGAAATCTTTATTATCCGGTCACTTTAAATTTTAGATGCCTCAAAAGTCTATTTTTGACTGATTCTATAGGACATTGTAAACTAAATACTGTCCCAAATTATCGATACAAAATTTAATTTTTCTCCAATTGACAGCAAAACACTAAGTTTGCTGACAGATGTAATTCAGCAAAGTGTCACTTTCCCTGCCTGGGCAGGAAGGTCCTCACTTTCCTGCCTAGGCAGGGAAAATGATTGGTTGTCATGGCAACTGAATATTTCACGTCAACAAAAATAGGGAGATTATGGAAATTGTAATAATTTAAATATTTCAAATAATAGTATATTATTCAACGATGGGTATTAATCACGAAGTGAAGTTTACGGCCACGAGCCGCAGGCGAGTGGCCTAAATCACCGAGTGGATAATACTCATTATACGCGAGTAGAATACTATACTTTATCCACGACTACTAAATATTTTTGTTGTTTGTAGCAGAACAATATAATATTATAGCTAAATCAGGGCATCTGACAGTAGTGATTATTAATCACTGCCGTGATTAATGGGTATTATTAAGGTCGAGCAAACAGACGTATAATGGGTACATTATACAATAGTCGCGGATAAATATTTTTAAGCAATCGGCGAAAAAATTATATGTTCAACTCGGCAGGAAAATAGATTGACTGCCTTCGCCGAAGCCGTACCGTCAATCTACGATTTTCCTGCGTAGTTAATTTGTTAATTACTATTACTTGCACAATTTTAAGAAAATAATTGTTTTTATTGTAATTATAGATTTAAACTTAAACTTTAAACTTATATATTCCTGTGGCAAATTCCAATATTCCAATATATATTATTCATCGATACTAGATAATCAATAGGTATGTGAGGAAAGTACATAAATATTTTGGAATAATTTTGATAATACAACTAAATTTAATATCCAATTATTAACTAAAAATGACGTTTACAATATAATTAATAATACTAAAACTGGTTGTGTCGGTGAGGATGGTATCTCTATCAAAGATCTCAAAGCATGTTTACCAATTTGTATAAATCATTTAATAATAAATATTTTAAACAGCTGTATTCTTGATGGTGCTTTTCCATTGTGCTGGAAAAGAGTCATTATTAAACCACTTGCAAAAATGACTAATCCCATAGAATTAAAACATCTTAGGCCAATTAGTATCAAGTTCCAAAATTTTTGAAATATTTATTCATTACTAGGCTTTGCCTCTATTTCAATGAACAATTTGACATCTTCAACACAATCCGGCTTCTCCGGTCGAAAAAATCATGGCACCTCCACTACACTAATAAAAGTAACTGATGATAGGTGTCATAATACTGATAATAAAGCAACCTGTTTAGTCCTACTTGATATTAGTAAAGCATTTGACACTTGAATTCATCACTTTTGCTCTCTAAATTACCTACATTATTTTGGTTTTTTAAATGCCGATAGGGAACAATGTGCAGCTGTAACAATTGATAATAACACTATTATATCTAAATATTCCTCATTAAATCAAGGTATATCCCAAGGACCCATTTTGGCACCCTTGTTATTTTTAATATATGTTACCGACGTGAATTATTAATTTCAGCATTCCAATATAAATGCAGATGATTCTCAGTTGATATTAGATGTTTATCCAAATAATAAAATAGCTGATCAAGGATATATTTCGTCAGTTTTAGCAAATATCAAAAATTTTTCTTCCAGTCATAATCTAAAAATGAATGCCCAAATCTGTATTATTGATAGCAGGCCCAAAACTTGCTAGGGATAAATTATGCGATTTTGCTGTTAATAGGTATTGATAGTGATGAAATACCGAAATAAAATGAAGCACAAAACCTGGGTGTCATTATGGACAAAGCACTTACTTTTCATATCTATTCCTAATAAAATAAGATTAGCTTTTGGTCGCCTGAAAGGGTTGTACCAATACAAAATTTGCATATCACATCACTTATTGTGAAATATCGCTTGTGTAATAGTCTCATTCTTTCACTCCTTGCCTATGGTGATGTAGTGTACTTATAATAATTTCATTAATGGTGCTACGAGTACATGTCGTTAAATACAATCAGTTCAATATGCTTGCATGCAATTTTCGTATAATATATCCTTCAGAAGTCATATTACTCCTTATTTAAATCAATATTCCATCTTTAATATAAATTAGACGGATATCACACACATACGGACATAAAGTAATATCAACTGGTGAACCCGATGGTGAACCTTTCTACTTGCTTAATAAATTCTCAATCTGTAATCATTCTCGAAACACAAGGCATACGCAAGATTTTAGCTAAACTCAAATCATCCACCTTCCAAAAGTCATTCACTTATAATGCAATTCATATGTGGAACAAGCTACATCGTAGTATTAAAATTTTATTTGCATAAATATTGAACAATAAAATAAATAGCAAAATGATACCAGTTGAAATAAAATAGTCAGTTACCTCATCTGTCTGCATTTGAAACATTAATATGTACTTATGTATGTATTCTAATTTATTCTTTTGATTGATCTCCCACCCACACAATTGGCGTAGCATTGGACCAAGCATTTATTGGATTTTGTTTAATTTAATTTAAGTTTTTTGATCCGTTCTTCAATTTGAAATTTACTTCGAATTGTAGAAATTGATGTCTTGTTGACTATGTGTAAAAATGCAAAGATGCGTACAATCTATGGTTGATTTTATAAGGCTAAAAGTAAATAAAATGATCTTCAATTTGAAAATTCAAAGTATCCATGGTTGTATTTAACAGTGAAAGTTAATCTATGTAGCTGATAATAACGTCGAATCTTATCCATATAAACATAACATCAAAGGAGCATATTATTTCCCAGACTTTAACTTAAAACAAGATAATTCCCAGGCGATAAATCCTGACTTGTGTGTGTTCTTTGTAAAATTATATTTATTTGTCAATTAAACTAAACAAGTATACGAAGACGGATGAAAGGGTAGAGGGTAGGTTACATTTTTATATTTATTAGCAAGAAATTACATTTTATAAAATCATTGAAACAGAATTTAAAAAATCTCTCCTGGATAAAATTATTTAGAAAGATGGGATTTTCTTAAATTCTTACCTGCAGATCACTCGCCGAAAAGAATACTCTGGGTGCATGATCCCTTTTTAGAAAAAAAATATGCATGTTATTCTAGCTCAATATTGGGATGAGTAAAATTCGAATATTTTTATATTACAAGTATTTAAATATTACGTTTCTTTTAATTTACTTGTCAATAATAATTTAATTTTAATCATACTCATAGGTAATCTATAAAAGTGGCGATATTTCTTATATAAAAAATTTTCCTTGGTATTGTAACAACGGAAATATTTGAAGTGGTCCTCTCAAAATAGCTACCCTGTACATAATACAAACTGCTGACAGAAATTAAATCTGAACACATAAATTTTAACTCAGCCGACCAAGAACAAAATTGATTAGAAAATTGTTGTTTATTTCACTAGCAGGAAACATTTAGAGCCTTCTGCAACCTAATTGAAATTTACGTTTTCAATAAGCCAAACAGCCCTTGCTTTAAATTTAAAAGAAATTTTAAAATGTTAATATATAACTCTTCTGCGGCAGGAGCGCAGAATTTTATCCCATGCAAAATTAAAATTGCGGATAGGGTGAATCAGCGAAACAGAGGGGTGTTGTAATTTGCAGGCGCCATGTTGTAATTGGTATAGTAGCTGAAGTTTAGCCCCTATTGTTCAATAATGCATGTGATTTATACCGAGTGGGCGAGGTGAATCCCAGACGGGGCACCTGAGTCAACGTCTTGTTGTTCTTTATGGGTGGGTCGGACCTGGCACATTAGTCTTCCAAACAATGCGATCCAAGGATTGGCTATAAGGTCCGCCTGGTGATTAATGGCTATCTGGTTAGAGGAAAAAAAGCTGTTTTATTTTGGTGATCCCTACCCATAAGCTTTTAAATCCGTTACAAATTTGAATTAGCTAGACCACACCACAATATCAAATTAATTCAAGCTCTTATTAAAGAATAATGACGGTTGGTCCTTCTGTATTCAATTGTTTTTTTATAAGCTGCATATTTCTCCTAACATTTGAATTAAGAGTTTTAAAATTAAATTGACTTGATGAAAGTCTAACGGTCACAGGAGATGCGCTAAAAACTAGTTATGCAGATGAAATTTCAGTTTCTGCTTTAAACTCACATTAGAATAGTCGCTGGCTGAGCATTAATATTTAACAAGGGCATATAATTCTACATAATGAAATACTTACTGTCAACTGAACATTAAAGTTCTATTATTGTGGTAGTTTCAGAAACCGTGAGTACAATATACCTTAAAATTTGTGTAGATTTAAAATGTATAACACAATTCATTTATTCATTTATTAATTTATTTGCAGTGGTATACCTTTTAAATAATATAGTTTTTGTTTAAAAGCTTTGCGTTTATTCTGAAACAATTTAAAACGAAAGGAACTAAGAAAATAATTGCAAATAAAAATCAAAATTCTGAAACTACTTCTAATAATATTTACTTTTTCTTAAATATGTATGTACGTACTTTTTCTCTTGGTATTAGTTAATGGATAATACAATTATCAATCAATCAAAGACTGATTACTAATTTTAATAAAATACGTAGCAATTTTGATGAACTTTTTAAAAAATTTCTTTATTTCTGAATTGTGGTTCGCGACTGGCAGTCTCTAAAATTTGTCTTCATACGAATATCCAATTAAGACAGTTAATATTTTTAATTTACGTGTTGCTTGTCTTTTCGTAATTAATTATTAAATGGATATAACAACGAAACTTGAGTCGAGAAATAAGATTTGTTTATTACCTATTACCTCAAATTAATTACAATATATGATTAGATAATCACTTTTTTTTCCAAGGGCTGAGGTGACCGCCCGATTTGGCAATAAATGTTTATTATATTATTATATTATTATATTATATTATATAGTGTGCAGTCAGTAGATAGGGGCTGAAGGCACACTCCAGCTAGATCTGCGTGAGGGTGGGGTTAGTGCTCTGTTAGATAATAATTTTACTATTGCCATTGACTGCCTGCCATTGACACTTACCTGTTTTTTTTTATGGTTTTAATAAGGAGACTAATTAACGTCAGATTCAAAACATTTATTATTAATTAAAAATAAACAATATCATAATACTGTTGTATACTGTACGGTAGAATGAAAATTAAGGGAAATAAGGTAACTTATTCTATAACACACATGAGGTTAAACCAGGCAATATAGTACTATATTTTTCGGCTTTTACATAACGAATAAATCGCAAAATACCATGTCATGTAATTATTACAAGCCAAATGATGGATACAAAATTTTATATAATATATAAAATCAAGGAAAAGTTATCTAAATGTTAGTAGACTAACCAATAATGAGAAGGATGGAAATAACTATAGAAAGTTAATGCACAGCTGATTGGGTTGGGGTTATAACCAACTATCTTATAATACAAATTTTCGATAGCGCGTGATAATATGAGATGTAGTCTTTAAGGATCGATAATTAATAAATTACGCTAGTCTACGTTATTATTCGTAATTGTGATAAATAAGATAGAGAATACCTTGTATTACAGTAAAGCATATATTACGTATCACTTCCTATGGTTTTCTAGTGGCCCATAGGTACTCTTTCATACCCTGTATCCAACGCTGTTTGGGCTGACTAACCGCGGTTAGGAGGAAGTTATGGGGCGGCAGTTGGACCAATACACAGGGTGGTTCCAGTAAGGGTTAAAATATTTTCAAGGCAGAAAAAAAACCCTAAAAATTATTATCTTGTTCATTCACAACATATAAGTAAAATAAGTAAAACGAGTTACCTCAACAGGGGAGGGTTTCTTTCTCCTTTTTTTTCCGTTAAGCAATCAAGCTGACAACCAGCAATAGGTGGGAATTTCTAAGAGGATGATATAACGATGATAGTGTGACCAACAACCTAAATTTAACACAGTTCTATTTATTATACCTTCGAGAAAAAACCTACAAGAGTGTACTTACAGTTTAAAATCCCAACGAGGTCGTGAAACAAAATATACAAGTTCACACAGGAATCTCACTACTATTCACAAATAAATCGCCTTTCCGACAGTTAAATCCCATATAGGTAATTAAATATAATTATTAATAACGCACGGAAGGCTCCTGTTAAGTTTTCTCGTCAAATATCAAAACCTCATTGAAAAATCAATTCTAGAAGAATTTCATTTGTTTGAATAATCTTAACGAGAAAAAAGATACGACAATTATCGGACTATCAACGCCCTCATTTTGATATGATCCCCTGGCTTAACCCATATATTTAAACGTTACTGAAAATTGGCGTGTAACAACCTTAAGAAACATTTATATTTATTATTTATATAAATAAATTAGGGGCATTTAAGAAAAATTTACTAGATTTTATGAATATATTTGAAGATGCTTTATCTGACTTTACTCCCACTTGCTGTGATATAATTTGCGGAGGGGATATAAATATTGACTTACTTGACTCTGAAAATAGTAAATCAATATTATATTTAATGATTGCATTGAGTCTTATAATTTAAAGCAAATTATTAACACACCAACTCGAACTACAAAAAGTTCCTGTATGCTATTAGATATGATTTTAAATTCAAATGAAAAGGATGAATACACATGTGGCATTAAGGAAGTATCTAGTATATCAGATCATTCTCTAACATTTTGTTCCTTCAAAATAGATGCTCCTAAACATAAACAGCAAACTATTAAAATCAGGAACTTTAAGCGCATTGATTTAGACTTGTTACAAGAATTTTTATATTTGGCACCTTTTGAAATAAATATAGAAAATATAGAAAATGTTAGTGAAAAAATAGAATATTTTAATTTACTTATTTTAAATATTTTTGATACACTTGCACCTGTCAAAAAAATTATAATAAAAAAGCAGAAGCCAGCGTGGCTAACTGACAATATTAAGGAAATGATTTCATTAAAAGAAAAAGCTTTGAAAAAATTTAATAGAACAAAAATTCAGGAACATTGGAATTATTATAAAAGTATACGAAATCAAACTAATATAGCCATAGCCCATGAAAAAAAAAGTTATCTTGAATTTTGCATAAATAATAACGGTAATAATGGAAAAGCGCTTTGGAATAAGCTGAACGAACTTAATATCTACAATAGAGTCACAACGAACACACTACCTGAAATTTTTAATAAACCAGATAAAATAAATAACCACTTTATGCAATTTTCTAATAACTTGTCCCCTCCTGATAATGAGCTTTTGCATTTCTATAACAATAATTTAAAAACAAATTTTAAAGATTTATTTACATTTACACTAGTTTCAGATGTGATTATTTATAAATATTTATTAGAAATAAAGTCAAAATCTTCCGGATCTGATCGAATTAATATAGACATGTTACTTCTATGTTGTCCTCACATATTACCTTTTATTACTAACATCATAAATACCTGCATTTTAGAAGGAGTTTTTCCAGATATTTGGAAAATATCACGCGTCGTTCCGTTGCCTAAAAAAAACGACATATAGTTTTGGTGATTTGCGGCCTATTAGCATTCTTCCAGTGCTGTCTAAACTGTTAGAAAAAATATGTACAATATTTTACCACTTTATCAATCTGGGTTTCGCGCAGGTCATAGCTGCACAACTGCCTTGCTAGGTGTAATGGACGACATTATTACTGACATAGACTCGGGAAAAACAACAGCTCTAATTTTATTAGATTATTCAAAAGCGTTCGACACGATCAATCATGTAGTTCTATTTTCTATCTTACAATTATGTTGGATTTTCGAATAGTGCAATAAGTTTTATTAAAAATTATTTATATAACAGAATGCAGTTTGTGGAGACAAATAATGGTAAATCCGGTTATGGAAATATATTGTGTGGAGTGCCACAATAATCAATCCTTGGACCTCTTCTATTTTGAATATATACGAGTAATATAACTAACTGCTTAAATAATTGTAAAATACATTTATATGCAGACGCCACTCAAATCTATTTTTCTTTTTTTCATAATAATTTAAACCTGGCCAATGACATTATTAATGATGATTTACAAAGACTTGTTACAATGTCAGAGCGTCATAACTTAACTATAAACCCGATGATATCATCTGTTCTTATCTTTGGCAAGTCCAAAAGAGAAGTTGAAGCAGGTATAAACGTTGCAGTGGGTAACAATGAATTAACATGCACCCGGGTTGCAAAAAATCTTGGAGTTGAAATAGACACAGATTTAAGATTCAAACAACATGTGAGCAAATGTGTGCAGAAAGCTGCTTATGCTAACTTAAAATGTTTATACCCTAACCGTAAATTATTATCACAATCTCTTAAAATTAAACTCACTGATACGTTAGTGCTAAGTCATTTTAATTACTGTGATGTCTTGTATGGCCCTTGCTTAGATAAAATGAGTATTAATAAAATTAAGAAGGTTCAAAAAGCATGTTTGAGATATATTTATGGCATCAGGAAATATGAGCGTGTTTCATACAAATTGAAAGATGTAAAATGGCTAAATATGGTAACAACGCGACAATATCATAGTGTTACCCTATTTCGTAATATAATATTAAAACAGTCCCCTCCCTACCTATCTAATAAAATTAAATACCGTACTGATGTTCATACTTTGAATTTAAGATTCAGAGGGCTGATATCACCTCCACCCCACAAAACCACCTTGTACCGAAGATGCTTTTCTTATAATATATTTTTCCTATATAACAAACTTCCAATTGACTATAAAAATTTGGATTTAGCGAGATTTAAGTTTATTTACAAAGAATATCTCCTTACGTTTCAATAAACAGTACTTACATTACAAATTACAATATGACTATTCAATTTAAATTTTTATTTATTTATCCTCAGTTGGTTTAGATGATTTGATTTAATTTAAGTTAATTTAATTTAATTTTATATATTATACTATATCTTGTTGGACAACACTAATTGGTTTAATTAATTTCTATAGGTATGTTAATTGCTAGGGGCTGGAACTTAGATCAATAATTTATTGTTTTTCAGTCCCTTTTGTAGGACACAATTTATATTTTATTTTTTGTTATTCTTTTTATGATGTACATAACAACGGTTCTGCAAATAAATAGAATTATTATTATTATTATTATTATTATTTGCAGTCTCTACCACTCCGTTTATAAATGAAAAGAACTGCATCTCTGAATTACTAAGATATTCAGTTTATTCGGGATTCAATTAAAATTTTAGATCTAACTACATTTCGAAATATCAAATAAATATGAATATGCTTATTACATGTTCTACGGGATAAGAAAGAATATAAGACGATAGATAGACACGTCAATCTATAAAGACCTAGTAGAAAATTTAAATTCTCGAGTTATTCACCAGAATCATAACATCGAAATATTCGCCTGTTTTTTATATACATATAGCAGTTAACGTTTAAAAATAATCTAAAGGTAAAATATTAATACGATAGCTAAATCGATCTGTTAGTTCTGAATATGTTTTACGAGTTTGCATGAGAATGGATAAATAATGATCTTTGAATTATTTTATGCGGTATGTTATGTTTTGTATAAACTATTTAGAAGGAACAATCTTATAATTTACGTACAATTCTGGACAGTTTTTGAAAAATTACAATTTGTAACTTCCTTTTCCAAGGAGATAATTTGAAATAAAAATTTTCAATCACTTTCTCTTTAGATAATTATTATTACTTGTAAGTCAAATTTTTGTAAATTGAGAAATTATTAGATCAGTGGTATATACCTCTAATACCGAAAATCGCTGACGTCAGGACTGTCAGGAGTAAAGTTCACGTTTCCAAGATGAAGGAATTGTGAAAAGAAAATATCAAATAGGTCCAGTTTATTCTTTCATACTTATCTTAATAGTTTGTCCGTATTTATTTACTTTTTCCTTAATATTAATGGAATTTTTAAACCAAAGTTTTCATCACTTCCAGTGATTTCTTTCTTTTAGTTCTGTTAAGCCTGGTTGGTGTTGGTATACACAAATATTTTTATTATGCATATTATTTTGTGAAAATTTCATGTCATTATATGAAATGTCTTACTTTATAGTAAAACATAGGTATAATTACCACAAGAGGGTGCAAAATAAAAATTTATACAGGTTTAACAGGAGTAAATATTATGGTTCCCCAGATTCTAATGGTGAACATCGAATTTGTCTACAGTATTACATTGTCCCAAATTTGATGTTCACCATTAGGATCTGGGAAACTATAAAGGCTGCAAGATAAATTAAATGGATCAAGTTTTAGCGATTTTTTCGCTGTTTTAGATTCTGTTAAGGAACTTTAAAAAAATTAAATTTTTTCCCCTAAAATCCTAGATATTTATTCCATTAGGATAATAGAGCCTTTGGTTTTCTAGGTACAGTAGCTAACTTTTGTTTATTATTTCTACAACCATATTAGATTGTTTGTTTCTTTGATTTTGTATTTACACTTATAATAAAAATAGTACTGTAGGTAAGTTGTTTATACAAATAGCGACTAAAATTGTCTTACTTGGCGCTTGTCATATTGCAGTAAATTTGTTTATTTGGATAATTTTCTAAATATTTCATTTTCGAACAAACTTCAACGCCTTATTTATTTGTCATTAAATAGTTCAAACGTTAACCACCAAATCATCTTTAACAAGGACATTCAAGATTGCAAAATAGCAAATAAAGTAATATGTGGTATTCAATGGCTTCAAGTCTGTCGAGTTATACCTTACATATTCTGGAGTTCCACAGGGATCTTATTCAAAGTTTTTATTAATGATGTTATTGGTGATTTAGACGTGAATTGTCTTTTTTATGTAGACGACTTACAGTTATTTGATATTGAAATTTGATATTGTTAGATGTGCCAGGGACTCAGAGAATTTAGCACATCTTAAACAAGATTTCCAACTGACGTTTACTAAATAAATTACCCCTTAATCCGCGAAAGTGGAACGTTATGCCTTATACATTAAAATCCGAAACGCTGATATTCGATTATAATCTCGTGAGTGTACCATATTAGAGCGACCAAGTACCTACATCTCGCAATCTTGGCGCTATCTTTGATAGGAAGAAGTCATTTGAAACTGATATTGATGTCACAGTATCTGAAGCTTTCAAAACATATGGATTTATTACCAGAACTCAAACACAATTAAATTATTATATAAAAGCTTTGTAAGGTCTCAGCTGCAATATGCCGCAATTGTGTGGTGAAAGCCTCGACCTAGAGTTTCTTCCTGAGACAATAACACTTTTTATCTCTCCACAGCGCATATAAATATAATGCAATATTCATTCACCCAGTCTTTTAGATATATTTTGTTGCAATCTTAACGATACTATGGTCTGTTTACTTAATCAACAATTTGTTTTCTCGTCATAATACTGTAGTAATCTTATCTGAATAGTTTTATTCTTTTTTTTATATATCGGGTGGTCCAAAAAAACCGGAATTTCCATTTTACCTTATAACTTTTTTATTTTTTCAGCGATTTTCAACTTTTTGGATTCGTTCGACAGCTAAAGCTTTTAGCTAAACGATTCTCTGTCAGAAGCTGATATTATGATCATAAATGTCAAGGCAGACGTATTTAAACTTGAGCAATTTTTAATAACTGCTGGAATTTTGTTGAAATGCCGAATTTACAAACGGCTTGTTTCATCATCATGAGTGGTCTTGTGGCAATATTTTGATGGGTAGTTTTAAAAAATCGGTCAAAGAACTACGGAGCTGTACCAAAAAATGTAGAGGCGTGTTATCAACGTCTCGGCAGCAATGGTAAAAACAGACATTTTTATTTTCCCTTATAACTTTTTTGATTCCTTACCGATTTTAATTTTTTTTGGATCATTTAAAACCCAAAGCCTTCCACTACAATATTGAATGTCATAAATTGACGTGAATCATAAATCCAATATGGCGGAAGTGGTCAAATTTACCTAATATTCAGAAGCCGCTGGAATTTTTTTTAAATGGAAAATTAAATGGCTTTTATTTTAATCTGGAAGCCTTATTATCTTCTAAAAACATTTTCACGCATAGATCACGAAAATCGGTTAAGAACTTACAAAGATGTAGTTGATAACGTAATCATGTGCCCCATAAGAACATATATTAAATTAATTCTTAACAGAGTTACCTATACTGATCGTCATCACAAAACAAATGAACATTGATACTTAACTGTCACTTCGGCTGTTTTTAAAAAGTGTTTTGTGGTACCTAGTTTTGTTAAAATGGTGTTGTCAAATGAAGACAAGATTTTCATTAAGAATTTATTGATTCGCGGCTATAAAGTTTCGGAAATAATACAACAATTCCCAGGCAATAACTTTAAAAAAGTACTATTTACGACTTTGCACGAAAGTTTCAAGCAACAAGGGACTGGAACGAATCAATAAATTCTTAATGAAAATCTTGTCTTCATTTGACAACACCATTTTAACAAAACTAGGTACCAAAAAACACTTTTTAAAAACAGCCGAAGTGACAGTTAAGTAGTAAGTATATCAATGTTCATTTGTTTTGTAACCATGACGATCATCGGTAACTCTGTTAAGAATTAATTTAATACTGTTCTTATGGGGCACATGATTACGTTATCAACTACATCTTTGTAAGTTCTTAACCGATTTTCGTGATCTATGCATGAAAATGTTTTTAGAAGATAATAAGGCTTCTAGATTAAAAGAGAAGCCATTTAATTTTCCATTTAAAAAAAATCCCAGCGGCATTTGAATATTAGGTAAATTTGACCACTTCCGCCATATTGGATTTATGATTCATGTCAATTTCTGACATTGAATATCGTAGTGGAAGGCTTTGGGTTTTAAATCATCCAAAAAAAATTAAAATCGGTAAGGAATCAAAAAAGTTATAAAGGAAAATAAAAATGTCTGTTGTTACCATTGCTGCCGAGACGTTGATAACACGCCTCTACATTTTTTGGTACAGCTCCGTAGTTCTTTGACCGATTTTTTAAAACTACCCATCAAAATATTGCCACTAGACCACTCATGATGATGAAACAAGCCGTTTGTGAATTCGGCATTTCAACAAAATTCCAGCAGTTATTAAAAATTGCTCAAGTTTAAATACGTCTGCCTTGACATTTATGATCATAATATCAGCTTCTGATAGAGAATCGTTTAGCTGAAAGCTTTAGCTGTCGAACGAATCCAAAAAGTTGAAAATCGCTGAAAAAATAAAAAAGTTATAAGGTAAAATGAAAATTCCGGTTTTTTTTGGACCACCCGATATATTCTTGCATGTTTCTCTTAATTATTCATTATTGTTTAGGTTTTCAACCCTCCTGTTCTGTAACTAGGTTCTTACCTGTACAACAGTCTATGAATAGATAAATAAACAAACAAATAAATAAATAATACTTTTAGACCTGCCGCAGTTATTTTCAAGACACTTGAAATTTTTAGTTCCGCAGTAACAGTTTTTTTTTTTTTGAAACTGGTGCTTGGTGCGATAGATAAAAACAA
Organism: Rhagium mordax; assembly: GCA_963680705.1. NCBI lineage: Eukaryota > Metazoa > Arthropoda > Insecta > Coleoptera > Cerambycidae > Rhagium > Rhagium mordax. The sequence goes on along the minus strand of OY796659.1, from coordinate 19,446,309 downwards.
ATTTTGAATAAAATTAAATAGAAAAAGAAAAACGCAAAAAGACAATTAAATGAAAAATACTAGATATAGGTATTATAAACGTCGATCAGTCGCACCTTCTCTACTTTTTACCCTTTTTTTTTAACCCGTCCGGACTACCGTCTCTCTACGTACTAGTATTATAAGCCTAAATAATGTAAAAGTAGAAGCGAAAAACTGCAAGTGGCTCTATTTAGCACCCCTTGCGGCATATATAAAATAGTTTTAAGAATACTATGAGGAAGGTTACTTTTCAACTAATCTTCAAATTTAATTTAAGTGGATCAAGTAAAATACCTTTAGAAAACTTCATGGGCTCGTACTTGTACTTATCACTCTGTATAATAATAATTAATAATTTACTCATTATTTTACGCGGCAATACTGTATTTGGTGCCCATGTTTTTGTATGTACCAGAAATTAATTTTACTACTATTATTTAACTGCAATAAGCACTTTAATTTCCAAATTTTCATAATTTTTTGATTATTATTAGTAGCCATTGTCTCTGCTAGCATTACAAGATTTTCTGGGAAATTTACTCAAACTGTATCTTCTGTATGTTCGAGAAATTTTTTGTTGTTCATTGATTATGAAGTCAAAAGTCCATTTTACAGGAATGCAATAATTAGTATTCCTATTAAAGCCCATAAACAAAAATAATAAATAATTTTTCACCCTTTTGAAGAAGTTGCCATTTTAACCAAACTCGTACTGCCTATGCTACAAAATTGCGAAGCCGCAAACTTTGACTGAACTAGCATTCCTTGAGAATTATATTATATGATGTAGGTATATAATACTATACCCGCAAATAAAGACATTTTTACAAATTTTAGTTATTACAAACACATATCGACTACGTAAAAACAAGTTTTACAGGTTCCCAACTGACATTTTCAGTTATTTTTATTTTCCACATCTGGGCGATCAGATGGTATAACGAGTACGTTTACTTGAATATAAATTAGGTAAATATAGGTTAGCAAATTATATAAAACTGTTTACTGAAAACATGTAAATAACATCATGACGATCATGCCGATGACTAAATTCAATAGTCGCATAAGAGAATTAGCTTGAATCATTTTATTTTATTCTTTAGTAGCAGCAAATAAATGATTTTCGTTTATTTCTGTCTACATAACATACCTATATAGCCTCCTCGGGCTCACCAGTAATTTGATTTTAAAATTTCAATGGCACGTGAAATATTTTTTTATTTCTAAGGGTCTAAGTGACAACCATAAATGAAAAAAAATATATATTTTTTTATAGTTTTTGAAAAACAAAGTATCATTAGTGATACTTTGGGTCTCTAGCACAACAAAATAAAATCATATTGACCAAACCAAACTTATTCCTATCAGATATATTGAAAAGAGAATTATAATACTTTTCCTACAACTATTGCATATGAACTGTATAGCACGTTGCTTCATGATACTCAACGTTCCTCAATTTTTTTATTAATTTTCAAATTTGTTAGTAATTATTAGTTTGTGTGCTTACTGAGGAAATGTAGGATTTGAGAGATTTTTTTCGTTTATCATCTCAATGTTTTTCCTAAATTTACAGAGAAATAGAAGACCAGGCAAATATAATAATTATTTATGTTTACACAGAAAAGAGACAAATTCAACAAATAAATTTGAAAAAATATGTTTCATCGAAACTTATCCTTGGTGCTCTATTTTGCATAGGAAAGAGGAAAGCGTAATTAATGACTCAATAAAAATTATGTTCTTCGTTGAAATATACAATTATGAAAAGCACAGAAGGGGCGGGAATGAAGAAAAATTAATTCCATTTAGTGTTTCGCGATCCTGTAGACTAATGTATCTAGTAAATGTGCGAGCTAAGCTACCCCCAAACTACTTGAAAAGTTCAGAACTCATTAACTCTGAAAGAAAAGCCAATGAAGTTGTTCAAAGTAGCGAAAAACTTTCGTCGGGCAACCGACCGCAAAAGAGAGAACAGGCAAAATAAAATATAAGTTATGGGTTTTAATCTCGGGTTCCGTAACAGTAGGGAAAAGGCCAAACTATGCTATAAATATCACTGACTTGGCATGTATTGCTACATATTTTTGTTAGTAAGATAGCGGTGCATCGTTGCAATTCCCATTGTAGATGGGGTGGAATTTCAAGTCCCACGACTGCTCAAATGTTAGAGGTCGTTATTTAAACCATAAAACTCCTAAAACACCTTGCTTTTTAATAGCATCGTAAAGATCTCATTACATGACTTATAAATCTAACAATTGCTTCTGCTTACTATTATTGATTTATTGGACGTTTAAAAGAAAATTGGATATACAGCAATGATGAAAACAAATTATCTAGCTGTCCCACACATAAATGATGTCCTTTTGTTTTGCATGATGTTTCTAGAAACTTCTCGGATTGCAATTATGTAACTATTACGCTTACATTTATGACTACAAATACAATTTTCTAACAAATAAGTAGTAAATAAGAAAAATCACTTGACGGTTTAATAATGGGTTATTAAAATTACTTATTGTTATTTCACCACATGTATAAATAATATACACGTCAGTCATCCTGATGAACTACAATTAGCAAACGTAATTTTTAGGTATTAGAAATCTGAGCAAGCTGTTATATTATAAGTTTACTGAACTTATTAGGTGCAGGCTGTTTTAAAAGTGTACTGGAAAAGTTTTAATCTGGAAAAAATTAAAACCTTTGACTTGGTATTGACCCTGAAGTGGTTGCCACTGGACATCAAAACGCCGAATTATTAATTTAAGCAAGCAAGTTGGCATGGTCGGGATCTGATTAAGTAAAATGAATCAATAATGCAGCCTCCTTAGCTATTGTTATTGTTAGACAAAAATCTTTAAAACAAAAGTTGTTCAGCAATCAACACTGCATATTTCGAAAATATTTTCAGCTCCATTTAGGCTGACCAACTTTGCTAAGTTAAATGGAACAGTCTATATGTTATTTCAAATTTGATTAGAACAAGAGCTTTCCAATCAACTATCAGAACATGTACTTCTTTTGAGTAGTTTTTGAAATATTCCAAATTTTGTTAAAATCTTGACGGATGTAGGTACAGTGTTATCATTTTGTTTGGTACACATTTCAATCAGAATTTGCGAGTTAATTGTAGAGATTAGAAAAAAATGTCACATACAAAAGAAAAATTTTTTTTGGCAGCAATAAAAAAACAATTGAATGCCGATTTTTTTCAGATTTGGTCATAACATGTTTTCTAAGTGGAACACCCTATATGTTTTTATCCAGTTAATTCTGTTTTTTTTTTCTGAATACACTGATATAGCGTACTTGATAGTTTTATACAGGATGTTTTGAATTATTAATCAAAAATAAAAAGGTTGTAGGTAAATATTCCTACTAAAGTTTCAACATTTTGCGTTAGCAAAGAGGGCCGTGGATGAAAACAATAGAAATTGTTGTTTGATATTATAAAAAAACAAATCTAACTGTATAAAAACTTTAGGGATCTCCATTTAAAGAAACATATGTTATGTTCATATCTGAAAAAATCTGCATTCAATTATTGCTCTTTAATTTCTGCTAAATAAAAATTTAGTAAATGCCCTGCTATCTTTGTATAAAACATTTTTTTCTAATGTCTACAATAAACTCGCAAATTCCGAATAAAATGTTTACCAAACAAAATAATAACACTGTACAACCTAATTAGGAATGCACTTTCATCTACACGTCCGTGTTCATAATTTGATTTTGAATAGGTATGTAGATTTAAAAATATCATTAACTGTCTTATTTTAAATAGAACGCCTCTGTATTTCATAATAAAATAGAGAATTACCAGTGCTTACATTACGATATTTATTTTGAGTACTGTTTAAGATATTAGCAATATTAGTAATATTTTTGTTAAAATAGAAACAAATGAAAGCGTTTTATCAAATATTGTTTATTTTAAACTTTTTCTCTTATTCACTAATAAATACCTAATAGTAAAAAATAGTAAATGGACATTTTTTTCCATAAAATACTCAAAATAAATATCATGTGTGGGGGATCGTCAGAAAATGCTTGTAATTCTTTATTTGATTATGAGACAATAGGGTGTTCCATTTAAAACAAGAAAGTTATTGATGCTCTTAAATTTACATATTCGAAATTAAAGTATGAACACCTTGTAGACATGTAATGTAATACGTACATCATTTGAAAGTTCGTATCTAGCTTAATCAGCTGCCACAATAAAGAGTTTAAAATTCTACTACTCATGTTGCAAAATTTGCATTTTTTTTTTCAAAAATAATTTTTAAATTTTTAATTTTATTTTTCAATCCAGAAGGCTGTGATTTGGAAAAATGTATCTATCTCCATTCTGCTATTCGCACAAATAATAACTCTTAGTAGTGTCTGATAAAAAAGTCAATTTTTTTAAACGAAACGTGTATGGACCATCCATCTGCAACATTAGATAGAACATTTTATTTCGAATATGACGATGTATGATATGTCTAGTTTTATTTCCTTTTAACACAAAAAAATTAAATAATTCAAAAATTTTAAATTTAGGTACCTATATTTGAAAAAAATTAAAATTTCGTAACGTGATCCGATAGAATTTGGTCTCTAAATTTCAAAAATAATAAGATATACAGAGTGTTCTAGTTCAAAAAACAAATTTGTTGTTATTTTCGTCGATACCGGAAGTTGACCATTTTGAATGTACACGACACTAAATTGGAAAATAAGTCGTATATAGGTACATGTTCCAAATTTCAAAATAGTTGGTTCATAAACAAAAGAGCTATAAGCCTGAGCCGGTTCTCGTGGCCACCCGGTGTACCAATTGAAACCAATAGAACTTGCCATGAATATAATTTTACAGTTTAACAGAATATCATGAGAAATATGAACATTAAATTGTGTAGAAAAAAATCAAATAACCTCTATTTGAATCTGTGTAACATTGCATTAAAGTTGCTGGGTTTACTAAATTTTACTCCAATCTTAGTTTAAGGCACGACCGTTAATTTATCGTTTTAATTTACAAAGAAGCCATAAATTAGCTTATGCTAGTTACTCTAGAATTACGTATATCAAGAAGAATCAGATGTATTTTAAGGTGTGAAAAAACGCTAGATTCCCCTCTAAGCAATAGGGACTACAGTTTGTTTCAGTTAGATTGGTATCGTTGGCTGTTCAGCAATCACAATATAATACTGAGTACAAATTGTAGAGGTAGCGAATAAGGGATTTGTATCTATAGGTTAGCTTCGAAACAAAGAATCCCCAACATTTACGACGCTCCTGGCAGCAGTTTGGCTAGTGAAACATTTCAACCTATCTCGCTATCGATTAGGGTATGTCGAGAAAATGCACCAAATAGCAATTTATTGCACACATTCACATTCGACACATTAATGATGATGATATAGGGACTTATATTGTTCTTTCTTACGGTGATCTAACAATGTGATAGTAATTCAAATAAAATACTTAGATAAGACGAAATGTCTTCTAAAACTTAATAGGTACGGATATATATCGTCAGATTTTATGAAAATCGTTTTAGCATACAAATCAAACAAATACATAATAACGTAAAAAGTATCGAGATATGAAAAATTTAAGAAATTATTTGTACACTTTGCAAATAACTTCACACCTGAAACATAATATAAAACTCAAAAACTGATAAACCTCGCAATAATGGAAATGTTAAATGAATTTAAAAAATGTATCCTATTACCTCATTGATAAAATCATAGGTGTCTATACTTTAGAAACAGTGACATTTTTATTTTTGATTAATTTTGACTGTCCAATGTGGAATATTAATTACAATTCCTGACTATGAAAATAGTTTGAAAGAAAAGAGAAAATTTTATTTAAAAAGTTTTGTTTTCGAACATTTGATATCTGAATACGGTTGAATTTGGAAATTTTTTCATATTATGAAATTTGACAAAATTAAATCCATTTATTGAATTCAAAATGTTTCTCAAACAAGTTTTATTAGTACCACCTGCGTAAAATAATTTTTTTTGTATTATGAAGTCTTTCTTTTCCAATAAAATTATCTTTTTTATTCGTTAACAATACAACACCCTATAAATATACTCTTCCTAAAATCTTCAAATTTTCGGCGTTTCTAAATAGGGTTCCGAGTATTGGTGGAATTCATAAAATTATTAATTGTAAGTTATAAAATGTTTTAATGAGATTATGAAGTATGAATTTAAGCAGCAGTTTGGTATCATTTTCTTTTAATGCAAGGAAATTAACATAAGGGACATGTATGTAGGTATGTTGGTCTGTCATTTTATTTCTAATAACATTTAGTAAAAAAACAAAAATATTAAGCATAATTATTGTAGTTTTAAAATTTAAAACTAAGATATTTCAAAAGTATTCAGTATTTTATGGCGGTTTATTAATTTCAAGAGTCGTATATAGTGCTGCTTTTTTTAAAGAATTTACAATTGGAGCATGGTCTACAAGTATTTTTAAAATAAATTCGATTTTTGCGAGCAGCAGAAATATTAGATACGGTTTTGCTACGTAGAATGGACCTGGAAAGGTGATAATTAATAACAAATTGATTATTGCAAAAATTACATATTTTATGTCTAGACTTAACTGATTTGTCGATTTAATTAAAATATTACAACAGCTGTAAATTTTACAGCTTTGATATTATTATTTATTATTTTAATGTGTTTATTTAATAAACATAACTTAATCTTAGAATTCCGACTGTTAAGTGTAAGCCAAACACTATTAACAAATTATATATTTTAGTCATAAACCTTTCTAACAGTACAGAAATGTTGCGTTTGGGCATGTGGCATTATTGAAAAATAGTAACATACCTAGCGTTTAAGTTTAACTGTAAATTTATATTATACGAAATGCATTTTAAAATTTATTTATTGTGAATACATAAATCAGATGAAATCATCTGTTAGCTAATGAGTGGAGCAATAAAAAAACCATTATCAGTTTCATCGCTATTTTGTGCAAGATAAGTATTTCCATTAAGTGTAAATTGTTACAGTTGCAAATGGGAACGCTAATGGTTGCCGGTACAGTTATCGTGAAAAATTATCCAACTGGTTGTCGCATAAATATGTGCAAATTGCGACGTTTTCTTAAGCCGATTTCAGATATATTTAGTATTGGATATTATGCAAAATACACGGAATTCAATTAAAGCTCAAGTATATTTGTTTGCATAAAGAGATATTTTTGGATAATTTTAAACTGACTGTACAGCCATTGCTATGTAATTGAATCCAACTAAAAATAAATTATGTAATCTTTAGTACTTCAACAGAAAACACAGAAACAACAAAAATTATAATGATGTGGCATTCGCAGAGAAACTTTATTTTCTCTCAATTCTCTTAAATAATGTGGGAATATCGAAGACAATCACATTTTTGATTAATTCTAAGTAGTATCTGTAAATTTTAGAAGTCAACTAATTGAAATATGATATTTAATAAGTATCCGGTTTCTCATACTTATACGATTACCTATAATATACATATATTTCAAATTTGGTTTGGATATTAATCATTAGATACCTCATGAATTATAAAAGAGTAGAATATTGATTAAAAAAGTAGTTCTGAAAGAATTAGAAAATTAAAGAATGACTGGCAAAATATTTGCAAATATTTAACGCAAAAAAGAGCAATAAATTATTATATTTATAAGGTAAGTCTTTCAACACGTCTAAACTAAACGACAATAACATCACTAAGCCACATTTTAATAACACAGGCACACAAAAAAAGTGGTCTGTTTCTTTGACTGGACCAATTTTTCTTTATTTATTTTGAAGCGCTGAATTCGAATCCGGAGTCAGAATTGCTCCATCACCCTCCAGTTTTTTAAACCACAATCTTAAAAAAATGGAGGGTATTATTGAAAATATTTAAAACTTAAATAAAAACGTGACTTTTATTTAGCCGACCATTAAATTTTTGAAGTATGTAATTATAATCAATAGTAATCTTAAAATCGTTTACGATTTAGACGAGGATTTAGATTTCATTTTTAGGAAATTAATAAACAGCTTTTTTTAATAAGTCTTTTTTTATGCAAGTCTGGGAATTGTATGATAAATCTTCTAGGAATACCTTTTCTTTTATATACTTAGTACAATCACTTCTTGATAAGGTTACATGCAAATTTTTCTTAAATAAATATACCGCAAGAATTTTTATTCTGAAACATAATGATCACGGTTTTTGAGAAAAATTTAGAAGATATTAAATAAAAAACAAAAATAACTTAAGCTTATCTCATTCAGTAGCACTAATCCAACATTATAATAAAAACTTGAAAAATGTATCAAAGGTTGGCACGAAAATTTGCTACACTCGAGAATATCGTGAGTTATAGGAATAATTCTGGTTCGTACTGTATTCTTCAAGTAACCAGATTGTCCGTTCTATCCTTGCACACTTTGAGAAAAGTTCAGATTTACGATCTGGAGGCCTCACAACGTCCTCGAAGAAAACATAAGATATTTTCAAAATCGCCTGATTTTAGATGGTTTACAATTTGAAAATCTCCGATACATTTTAATTTCTATTTATGTTCTCTTTCTGTTAGATCATTATCCCTGATGTATATTGAATTTACAGTACTTCTTCTTTTTCATATTCATATGTAATCCTATTAAAAAGACATTGTAGGTACCAAGAGCAAAATGTGCCAGTTTCAAATTGGTCACAAAAATTGCCTTTGAAAAAAATGTATTGTCATAGGCAACGGCTTAACAAAACAGAATGTGGGAACACCTAGGTATGTGTCGAATTTTTGTAAATCTATTTTTTAGCCAGCCACTTAAAAAATTATGCATAATATACCTCACAACAAGAACTGCTTTTGATATTTTTAAACAAAACGTTTTATGAACTTATGAATGCTTTCGATCACTGAGGCTTCACTTCACTTTTATTCACATTTATTTAAATCATATTAAAAATGCACAATAACATTGCTTGGTATATTATAATTTATGGTTTAAATTAATAAAAAAATAATAAAAGAAATTTTGAAAAAAATTTATAAATACATATCTACCAAGCACCTATTAGGTAGTTCCTTTAATTAATTATTAATATACCTACTTAGAAAACGGTTTGAATATTTATCCCTATATTAACGTCGGCGTCTGCTTCAAACAGATAATACTTTATTATTTGATAATATTACTGCAAGAGATTTTCGAATTAGCTAAAACTTTCAGCATTTTCCTAAACGAAACGGTTATAACTAAGATAAAGTCCTATCTGATATTCAATGTAATTAAATATTTGAATTCTCAACGCAGCTTTTGCAGTTCTGCATGCATTTAGTGTAAAATTGCATTTCTCATTACAATGCAAACCACACAATACGAGTGTGCATATATTCGGCCGTTATGGGACCCGGCATAGCATATCCTATCCCTGTAGGCCGACATGAGCCGCGCAAATGAAGATAACGCCACATTACCCTGCCAATGCGCTAGTGTCGCAATTCCAACATTGAAACCCAGATCAGAGAGGAAACCCCGATATCCCAACAAAGAGAACATTTTAATTTGCTAAATATAAGCGAGGATAGAGCTATGCCGTTGGTATGGAAATGATATGGATTGTTTATACTGCACTCTGTATGCAAGAGCCCATTTTGCAGTCCAAAATGCTCATCCCGCTCGACATAATTGGAATGTGCTGCAGAAATTTGCAGATTCTGACTATGAACGCTGCTACTGAGTTCTTTCAATAATCAGCACTTTTGTTGTTTATTTTTGTTGATTTAGGAGGCAGTATAGGGTCGCTTTCGGTTCAAGTGTCGTACATCTACTTTATGTTATAGCTCAATTAGTATATTATTTGAGTTGACAAGCTTAAGCTGGCCAGAAATACAAGACGAAATACATTTTTTATAAATGGTTTCTTAGATCCACTTGGTTACGTGTGTATTTCTTTAATTATATAAATATTTTCTGAAATATATTAAAAAATGTATTATTTATAGACGTCTCTCTCTTAAAACTAAAGAAAATATAATATTTGTTTCAAAACATTTTTAATTTTTTAATTCGTATGAGAGTGAGCCCAGATTAAATATTAAAAGTATTATTTGCTTAATATCGCATTTTTCTCTAGCAAGCCAAAAAAATAGAGACAAAATTTTAGTGCCTATAGTAGATGAAGTAGGTAGATGAAATATAAAATAAAAAAAAATCAAAACATTATTAAATGCTCGTGGTGTAAGAAGATGGAGTAAATTTATATGGGTAAAATCGTGACCAGTTTAAGTCATAAAAAATTTATAGTCAAATAAAAATAGTCAACTGGTGCTGTCAAAGTTTATTTTGATGTATTTTATGTTTAACTTGTACTTTCGTTACTAGGCACTTAAACAAACTGAAAGTACTAAAAATTAAAAATGTTATTTTAATGTTATTATTGACTTTGTTGGCAAAATGTCGTTTTGACGTTTAAATGCAGTTTTCTGTTATCTAAATATTGTTGCAGCGCTAAATATTTTAATAAACTAATTTATTTAATATACCCTGAGAGTAGTGAAAAAAGTATGGCACATGCAGGGATACGATCTAAAAATCCATCCACCTCGCCAATCAAGAGGCTCATAAAATGTGCAAACGTACCGTCTAGATGGCGTACACGACCTTGCTTCTACCTTTCTTCGCACTTTTCATTTCCGTTCTCCCGTTACTTTTATAGTTATCACTTCCTTCGTCTCATCTCCGCCTGGATGCCTTACTTTTTCCTTACCCTACCAATTCCAATTCCTCACACGAGTTTAATCCAATCGTGGCCCTTGTACAACATACATCTTCATAAATGTTCTCCATATTATCATCCGTATCACTGAAAATTAATTTTTCACTGGTACATTTAATTTTTAAATCGCAATTGCAAGAAATATTACTATACTATAATATATATGGTGAATAATAATATAGGATTATCCATAACTATTTATTTTTACTTGGTAAATTATTCTATATATGTAATGTTTATTCAATATTTTACAAAACAAAATAAAATTGCTTGAATTGAATTTTAATGTATTTCTTAATCATGAGATTATTATTCGTTTTTAGACGTGCACCTTACCAAACGCACAGAATATTTTAATTTATCAATGCATCTACCAAGAAATAAAGATATGCGAACACAAAATTATCATTAGAAAATCTCGTTTTTCCATTAAAAAAATATATGATGTCACTTTCTGTTAGGATATGCCATAATGTTATTTCAGTTATGCCTTAAATCATTGAATCCGTTAATTATTTAATAAGGCACGTTTAAAACTACTTCCCTATGATCATGTACCTAGGTATTTCAATAGTAGATATATGCTAAAATAAAGTAAGGACCTTTATTTAGTTTTCAAGTTATAAATATATTATTATGTGCTTGATGGAGTAAAATAATATAATACTTTTAATTAACATCAAAAGTTGTATAATTTTAATAAATATTAAACAATCAACAAGTTAAGAAAATATTACTAAAACAATAATACCAATTTTGAAGTTACATGCACCACCACGAAAAATCATATTTCCCAAGAGAGCAATCGTGTTTAATTAAGGAAATTTAAAATAAAGTTTTCATTATTAGTATATATGCAATATTGCCATTTACCCAGAAAGGGAAATTAAGATTTGACTTGATTCCCTTGTTTAAGGCATATGGCTAAATATTAATATTTAAAAAAATTATATTTAGTGGCGTTAAGTAACAAGGGACATTACTACATAGTTTCGCAGACCCCAAAAAGGAAACATGATAATAATAACTATTAAAGGTTAGAAAGTTCAGTACGGGGTACTCAATTCGTACTTTCGTGTCCTTTTTTAGGTTTGAGACACTATAAATTCCGTGCATTAATATTTACATAAATAAGAGTTCTCTTCTTTACCAGTGTGGAATCATTATTAGAGCCTAAAGTTGCTTTAATGAAATAGTTCAGTCATTTTATAGTGTTATTTTTTACCCAGATATGTCTAAGTTTCTTTAAAAATATTTCCAATTAATTTCTGTCAAATTTGTTTTTGAAAGAAACAAGAAGATGAAAAAGATAAGAAAATATTTCCCCATACATGTAGGATAAATGCCAGGAATAAATCGTTTGTATTTCCTTATACAGAACCTTAACTTCGTCGGCAGTATTTTCTTCAATAAGGTACCAGAAATGGATATTTTAGATTAGTAAATGTTAAAAAATTTGTTTGAACGATCTAAGTAATTATCTTGAAAATCAATATTAGACAAAACATATTCAAATTTAAGTTGTTAATTCGTTGGAACTATCTAAGAAGATTCTTAGTGCTTCCTCCATCGTGTGATTATTTTTCTGAGGAACAAAGCGGTCTATTCCCATAACAGTTTTATTCAACACCATTGATCAAATGCCACTTTTACATTTTATAAATAGGTTACACAGCTACACAAAAGATAAAGTCCGGCGGGTCAGATCTCATTAATCATTATGTATTTTGACTCGCTGAATACGAACCCACTTCAATGGAAAACTGACGTTGAAAGGGGTTCTGAAAGGGGATGGGAGACAGTCTTATCTTATGTATTTTGACTCACCATGTAGGTACGAATTCGAGGTCGGAATAATAAAACAGGTCATGATTTCGTGTAAATCTAACAAGACAAGCCAAAAATTCAATTGAACAATTAAATATCACGACAATTAAACCTAACCTAACGCAATAAAGGAGGGGGGGGGGGGGAGGAATAGATCCAATAATAGCCAAACCTAAGGGAACTCAACGGAGGGGAAGGGGGTAATTCAACCTAACATCAGCTAAATCTTGCGTAATGTAAAATTCCAAGTAGACCATTGGAATGTGTTTTTGAAGAATTGAGGGACAATGCTCCCATGTATTCCGACTCACCATATACAAATTTGGTACTGGGATTACTCCAGAATCCAATAATATAGTAAAAAAACCTAAACATGCATTTGAAATCCGAAAAAAAATCAAAAAAATTTGCTGAGAGATCATCTTTAGAACAAGTGAGCTTGTGGAGGGATCAAATCTATATTTTCTTATAGTAGCCGTCTTTCTTATCCTGGAAGGATCTGTGGAGTAGATTTCGTTTCCATTTCACACCTCATTGGATATGCTCGCTCAATGCCCAAGAGTAGTCAGCCATCATGTTTACATCCCACGGTTATTGATATCTGCGCTCCATCTCTTTAATATCTTGGTGAAAACGTTCATCCTGCTCCTCACTGAAGTTTTCCAAATTCTCTAGGAATTCATCTATATGGGAATTAAGGAAATGCAATTTCAAGTTTATCAAGCATCCCAGTTTGCTGAAGTTCCCATTTCGAAAATCAGTTTTCTTCTTTTTATTATATAGGTTAGAAGGTACCTATATATTCTTCACGTTTCAATATGATTCAGATTCAAAAAACACCTTAGGCATTATGAGGTGGTGTAATGTAATAGTGTCAGCTATTCATCTAGTCATCATTCTCTATCATAGTAAGAGCTACATAAATTGTGAATCCTTTATAATAATTAAGAATTGATGTACGATGGAAAATGGCTAAAACAAATAGCATACGTTGCATGATTGGCAGTGTATATATACTTCAAAGTTCAACAAACAATTAAAAAATACTAGATTTTTTGTGAACGAATAAATTCAAAACGGCAAGGTTCCAACAATACGTTTATTTTAGTTTTGGTCTAACAACGACAGAAATTAATAAGTTTGAGATACAAATACCTACCTACAAATATGACATACGGTTGTACCAACATATTTTGATCATGACATACATATCCTCAGTCAGATTGGGGCTATAGTATTTTATTATCCTCTAAACAAGAATAAATGAATTATTTTAAATAGTTATTTGTGTTTTGTGCTATAATTTAAAATAATGGTGCAATTAAAAACTTGAAGAATTCGTAGGTAATAATATCCATTTAATACAATGTGAAATGTACGTAATTTACGTAGAACATGCAGAACAAATCCCAAAATACAAACAATAATCAGCTTAAAACATTTCCATTATGGTAATTATAATAGCCTATTATTAATTTGTGGTTGTGTATTAAAACACGCAATCTAGGAATTCTATTTCATGTTTAAGTACCTACAACAATTTATTGGATTTAATGTTATTGCGTCAAGTAATGATTTCAAGTGGACGAAAATAAAATAATTTCTCTAAATGGTACCGATTAACAATAATTATAGGGAACTTTAAATCATAATATCTATTTTAAATTCATGTTTACATAATTGCAGCTTATCACGCTTTCATATAATAAACAAACTTAAATTAAAATAATTAAGTGCTTCGATATAAAGGAAATTAACGATATTATAATTTTCTTTCAAGCAATTCATTAATGTATAACAAGTTCACTATGTGTTTACGTGATCTAAACAAAAATATATTCTTTACCATCCAAAGAAGTACTAGATTTGCATTTTACAAACAATTGATAATAATATTCAATCCGCTGCCATTCGTTCGCGAAATAAGTATTGGTGGGGAGCAAATAGGTATTTTGATTTAGAGAAATTTTTAAAATTTATTAAAGTAAGTAAGTAAAATATTTATTATTAAAACTATATGTATAAGACGTATCCATCGTTATGTTTTTTTTTTTCAGTTAATTTATACATTATTTTACATCTATATTATTATTTTATATTTAAACATAACGGTTCCAATTAAAGACAAAAAAATTGTAAATTATATCCCAATAAATGCCGACAACAAAACAGATTCATAAATATTACCTAAGCTTGTCTCAAACCATTTATACATATATCTGTTTAAGTATTTGACTAAGATGCCTGCAGTTCGTGAGGCATTCGAGGGCTCGTGACAATATCGACTATACCTGTGTAACTGTCAGAACGACTCAAGAGTTAGAGGTGAACTTTTAAATAAATTTGTTTGGCATAATGTAATATCCAGTAATAATGTCTAAAAAATACGAAAATTTATTACGTATTGGCTTGTTCCTCCAACAGTATAAATCTACACATGACAATAATAGTAGTAGTTTATTGGTGATACGAAAGAGTATTTTCGTAAGTTAAAATGCAAACAAACACACGGTATAAAATAGAAATATAAGTAGGTATATGACCACACAAAAAAAAAACATATAAAGAATGTGTAATAATTAATAATAATAATAGAAGAAGTAATAATCATTAGAGGTCTGTGAACTTAGCACCACAACCATCAGTGCTAATTGCGGAACCTTCACCATCATTTAGTATTCATTTAGCACCCTCCGAATTCGCAAAATAAACAGGTGCAAATTGTATTAATCTGCATTTTTGCATACTCCGAGGGTGCTAAATGTGTGCTAAATGATGGTATAGGTGTCGCGATGTTTGTGGTGCTGGTGTGAAGTTGGCACCGAAGTTGTAAACTTGTTAATAACTTTGTTAAAACAATTTGCACCTCTGCTTTTTTTGTATACCCGGAGGGTGCTAAGTGATGGTGTACCCAATCTCTAGGTATATAATAATATGACTGATATGATAATAAGAAATGGATAAGACCATGATAGGATAAGATAATGTTTTTTGAGAAACGTCATTTACAAGTCTTCTTAATAAAAATATGATTTTGCATATCCCCCATTTCTTGTCCAGGTGTGCACCAAGAAATTTAATGCTGTACCATTCACATTTGTATATAAGGTAGAAATATTTTGGTGTGACTGACTGGTGGTTGTGTCTTTTGCAAATAGGACAAATTGGGAAGAAGTTATATCCATCAGATCATTAATTAAAATTAAGAAAAGAATAGTCCCTAATACGAATCCCTGCGGTATATCATATACCGTATTCAGCAGTTTGGAATTTGTATTTTAACATGTAACATCTATTCGTCAGATTTGATCGTATTAAATTTATACTATTTATAAGGAAATTATAAAAACCTAATTTGTGTATTAAAATGTGATGTGACACAGTCAAAAACCTTGGAAAGATCCAAGAATTGAGCATATACATGTTCACCAGCTTCAAAATCATTACTTATTTTTTTTAATTATAGCTAATGTTCTGGACAAGTTTAAAACCAAACTAACTTGATTTATTTAATTCAAAATACCAGGATAACTGAATTTTTAACAGGGTTTCCAAGTTTTTCGAAAATAAAGGTAAAATTGAGATTGGTCTAAAATTTTCAACATCATTTATTGAATCTTTTTTATGTAGTGCAATGACCTTTGATGATATGCTGGAAAGTAAATAGAAAAGTTTATAGAAACTTATAACGGAAAATGCTTCGTTTTTCAAATTCAAAGTGTTAAAGATGACCGTCTGCAGAATTTTTTTTTAAATATTTCCGAAACGGGAAAAAATCAGTTAATGAAATTTTATACGAATATATTAATCTTTTAACGCCCAATTGGGCATATGACTTTCTTATCAATTTGTAAGGAGTAAAGTGATTTCTTCATTTATATTATGACCAATTAAAAAGTAGGGGAGAACGGCCCAAAATGACCCCTGCGGGCAAAATGATCCCAGTTTATTATTCACTGTTCTGATGTGCCATCTATGGTTTAAGAACGTCACTATGATCCGCCGAGTCGTTGTTTGTCAGTTGAGTGTGAAAACGTGCGTCATTACACCATTGCTGCTAGGAATTTGTATGAAAAGTGATTTTCGTAGTTTCTGATCTAAGGTAAGACTGTTAAAACTATCGTAATATTAATTTAAACATATAAGGAATGCCAAATTATAGTGTGCCTTCCATTAATCCATTCTTTTATCTATAATTTGAAGTAATTGTGAAGTATCAAATATGGCCGTTATGTGGTAAACATATCTTCAACCGAATAATACATTTTCGGGCAAAATGATTCCATATGGTGTAGGTTAAAATGATCCCGGGATCATTTTACCCGCATTTCTAAATATTTAGCTGATACCTAAATTAAGAATACATATAATATATTTTGGTAACAAATTAATGTAAATTTGAAATTAGTCCATATATTATTTTTCTAATTAGGTATAGCCATTAAGATAATAGTTTATTTTTTGTCATAGGGTTATAAAATGGTTCAAAAATACAAACGAAAGACTGAAAGGCAGAGATGGGACGAGGATAAGATGCGGCAGGCTATAGAAAGTGTGCGTAATGGGCTGCCATACAAGACAGCAGCAAGAAATTTTTGTGTACCGTTGATGAGTTTAAAAAGACGTTGTAAGGGGAAGAACAAGTTAGCAGTAAATGAGCAGAAGAAACTTGGAAGCAAGACAAAGGTTTTTACTGAAGAACAGGAACAAGAACTTGTTGCTCATATTCTAGACATGGAAAGCAGAATGTATGGTCTTACTAGTAAAGATGTAAGATCTATTGCCTATCAACTTGCAGTTAAAAACGGCATTGGGCATCCATTTTCTGAGCAGACAAAGCTTGCTGGTAAAGACTGGCTAACTGGGTTTCGCAAGAGGCACTCTGAGCTTTCGTTGAGGTCACCCGAAGCAACATCGGCCGCTCGTGCTCGTGCTTTTAACAGGCCTGTCGTTATGAAGTTTTTCACGTTACTTGCAACAGTATTGGATAGAACGCCATATTTACCCCTCAGGATTTTCAATGTCGATGAGACATCTATAAGTACCGTCCCAGGTAAAAACTGCAAGATTCTGGCCAAAAGAGGTAGGAAACAAGTTGGCAGAGTGGTCTCTGCAGAAAGAGGTGTCTCTACTACTGCTGTAATTTGTATGTCGGCGGGGGGGTCCTATGTTCCACCTATGCTGATTTTTTCACGAAAGAGAATGAAAGAAGAGTTAAAAGATGGAGCGCCACCGGGAACAGCTTTTGTATGCAATGATTCTGGATGGATGAATCTTGATGTTTTTGCAGAGTGGTTTGACCATTTTCTATTCCATGTTAAACCAACAGCGGAAGACCCTGCCCTTCTAATTCTTGACGGTCATCTTTCACACACCAAGAACTTGAACGTTATTGAAAAGGCGAGAAGTAAATTTGTCACAATTTTGTGCCTGCCCCCGCATACTACACATAGGCTACAGCCCCTCGATCTCAGCTTTATGTATCCTCTTAATCACTACCATGACCAAGCACTAGAAAAATGGTTGACTAATCACCCTGGTAGGGTAGTTACAGTTTTCCAAATTTCCAGTATATTCAACGAGTCATACTTAAAAGCTTCTACCCCAACGAATGCCATTAATGGTTTCAAGAAGGCCGGAATCGTACCGTATAACCCAGATGTTTTCAGTGATATTGACTTTGCACCTGCTGAAGTTACTGAGCAAGATCAACCCGAAAACGGCCCTCAAAATGAGACCAATGTCCAAAATGATAATAGAGCAGCTCCTTCGACTCCTCCCGAGCAAATCATTCGGCACGAACAGCTGGCAGCCCCTTCAAATATCCTCAAAGAATTGAACCATCAGGAAAACCTAGCAACTTCCTTGGCATCTTTTAACGTTGTCGACCAACATGACAATAATGATGCAATTCCCTTAACTTTTAAGATTTTGCCAAAAGATGTCCATCCACTCCCAAAAATGGCACAAAAAGAACGTACTACAAGGTCAAGAAAATCTGGGGGCACGGTGATTCTGACAAGTACTCCCTATAAAGACCAGTTGGTAGATGAACGACAGAGAAAAGCAGAACAGGAAGAAAAGAAAGCTCTGAAAATGAAAAATAAATCTGTAGGAAATCAAAAAGTGAAAAGCATAAGACCAAGCGTAACAAAAGGTAAAAGAAACAAAAGAAGAATGGATGAAGAAGACGATATGGAGTCCGAAGTTGAGGAGGATGTGGAGTGTCTTATTTGTTCTGAATCATTTGTAACATGTCCTGCGGGAGAAGGATGGGTACAGTGTGTTAACTGTCAGCGCTGGGCACATGATGAATGTGCTGGAATTGACGACAACGACTGTGATCCATATAACTGCGATTTTTGTATTAAAAATGTCAGCATAAATAGAGTTCGAAGAAAGATATGTTAGTAAATAGATAAGGAGATAACCATTTACGCAGGTACCTAATTCGTTATCGTCATTTTAGTTTGAGAATGTTAAAATTTTTTGTTAAACAGTTCTTGACAAACATATTAATGTTTATTTAATAAAGAAATGTTTGTTGCTTCTTAATTCTTGCTTTATTTCTAAATAATTTTCCATAGAGTGTACGTAAAATGGGGGGAACATTTTACCCTACCTTAGAGGATCATTTTACCCAACCCCCTGGGGTAAAACGATCCTTTTGCACAGGTTAATACTATTGTAAAAATATATGTACTTGAATTTTTTTATGTAAAATGAATGTTGCATTCTTGAAGTACAATACATAGGGAATCTAATAAAATAAATAATTATTCTCGATGAATTTTATTCTACGTTTTACAATAATATTTCTCTTAGGGGGATCATTTTGGGCCACTCTCCCCTACCCTGCATGTGTAGATTGAGAAATTACCTCTATATTATAAAATTGATTTACAATAAATAATTTATGCAATTATAGAATTCTCTAATTATCAGATCCTCATACGAGTAGTTTTATAGTTGGTGATATTTCTATTCGGCATTAATAATTTATTATTTTATTTGTGCGAAATTTACTGGTAAATTAGTTTCTAGACTTTATTATGATAAATGTTCGGAACGTTTCAAGAAAACGATATTGAGAGTTAGATGTAATATCATCGTAGTCACGTTTTGTGCGCCGGCTGCAAGTGAGCGAGGAAGGACTGTGAAAGAAAAGGAGAATCTACGTGCGTTGAATATCATAATCGTACCTCCGACAGTCACAGTCACAGATACCCCGCACGAATGCTCTTTGATTTGCATACATTTATTCATGCACCAGATGGCGCCAACATCTTTGCAATTATTAATCCTCCGTCTATTGGACTCACTCTGAATCATGATTTTGATGAGTGTGTATGCAATAACAAGTAAAGCGGTTGCATAATAATTTATGATTTAATTCCTTTCAATCTTTCCAGGCAGATAAACAATGTTATACAAGCAAAATTTAAATATATGCAATATAAATTCTATTCAAAATCCCATAAACCTTTTAGGAAAATCTAATGAAACGATGCCTTTAACGATAAATGATCCTTATTATATTCTTAATTTTAGGCTGTAGCTACTTATTTAATTATAATGCGGAAAGGTGATTTGCAAGACAAAGGATAAGTAAGTACGTGTTTTTTTAAATAATTTGCGGTCCTTAACTCGTTTTCCACTAAACTAACAACTAAAGCAGGATGACTTTTCTTATACTCATATTTAAATAGAGCTATTAGTCAGTATGAACATAATTTATTTTATTTTAATCTAATGACACCATATTCTAAACGCACATTTTTAAATGAATATTTTATTTTTATTAAAAATTAGGAATTAAAATTTTAAATCTGCTAAAGATGTTTACCTTTCAAAATCTGTTTCCAAATTTGTTCGTATAAATGGGTTAATAGTTTAGAATAAATTTTTGGCATTTTATAAATGTTTTATAGAAAACGAAAACCGAATTTTAAAGTCTGTGTTCTGGAAACGTTTCGACAAAAGTTTGATCTGATAAGGTTAAATATAGCATGCAAGTTACAATTTATTCCTTCCAATATAGTGGACAAATTTATGATAATATTAAGCAATAAACATTGATTGTTTATGGGTTTGTGCAAGAGATCGCTCCACACCATCCACGAGGCCATTGATAGAATGTGTGAGATATACTATCTACTATCAAATTATTAATGCCCTTTGCTGTCGGTGTATACATTAAAGATAAGATATACGCGGCTAGAACGGCCAAAGCCACGGTGTACACAATGGAATCCGGCTGGCTAGGGAAGCAATATGGCGGACCCACCCGTTTCCATAGTAACCGACCCCACGCGGCAGGGTTACACCCTTCGTCTGTTGCAGGGTAGAGAGCCGTAAATCAGCACCACAACTCCGAAACATCACCCGAAAGTGATTTATAGCTCTTTTAGCAATTCAGGAACAGTAATTAATGCAGAATTCCCCTATAAAATCATCTACCGCAGCGGCTCTTATCATTTCAGATGCCATTTACATAGGGCAGTAACTAATTGCATGGTTACCATTCCGTTTTAATAATTAGTTATATTAATTTTTGGAAATACATAGTTATTTCTCTAATTCCACATCAGTTGCACCTTTAATTAAAATTTCTTTTGAATTTACCAGTTTTTGATATATTTGCAATGTTTAAATTTCAGCATTTACATAAAACAACTAAAATTATTAAAGTGTGAGCACAATTATTCTACTTTTCTACCTAACCATCAAATTATGTTAAGTGGACCAATTCATTAGTACAATTTTCAGTAATCCTTTATGCGATAACAATGGTTTCAATTGTTGCCAGGAAACATATGTATCAAATTTAATACAATAATGCCTACTCCAAATTATTTTAGTGGCATTTTAATTTATGTGTTTAATAAATAAACTCATTAAATATGTTGTAATTTTATTTTTCATAAAACTTCTGATTGTTCATACGATTACATTTTAAATTCGTATGAGAAAGTATTTTACTAAATTTTTGTAGCCTACAATTTTCTAATTAAATAAATGGGTAGCTGTAGGAAGCGTTTGGTATACAATTTAAATAAAGGTGAGTGTGTTGGAAACAAAGTTCATTCAAAGCTAATTCATTTTACTTAGGATTAAGTAATAAACCAGTTCTAAATATGTATATTGTAATTTCCCACATATTTCACACATAATGAAACGATTTTTAAATTTGAATGGGGTAAGGATATTTTCTGTATTTTTTAATATATAAGTAATGAGATCTATATATCTAATTTAAATAGGATTTTTTAGAGCGTTTGGCAAGCTCCTGAAAAAAGTTATGTAAAAACTATCAAAAATGAATAATTATTTGTATAAGTGAGGAGGAAAGTGCACAATTTCCGTCCACTGGAGAAATAAATGAAATCCCAGTTTACTGACAAGTTATACATACTTACTTACTTTTACCAAGTAAAAGAACAGCGGAAATTACCAATAATATTATAATTTAATGGACAACACAAAATTTTTGGGAAGGTTGAACCAACACTCGAATTTTTATTGTCGCACCTGCCCCCTAATTTTATACAATAATCTACATTTTTTCCTCTACAAAATGCATATGCAACATCAGGTACTGCTAAGGGACAATTCGCGAATGATTTTTTCATGAATAATTCCTGATCAATTTAAACAGTGATGATTAGAGAGCGGATTTGTATGTCTTTACACGTTTTGTTTGCTAAATCCAATGCAGTTGGGAATTTGGAATTATATGTTTCTCTTTGGAAGGGAGCTAAATACAAAATTTTATTTCGCATATAAATTAATATTTCGTCTTTTTACCGCATAAAAAATTATTCCTCCATATCATTGCATAAAATTGCGTAAAACGTCAATATTTTTTGATTGTCAAAAACCGAATTACTGAGAAAGTGGATTAAAGTCTCCAAACTTTTAACTACTGACAGAAAGATTGTATTTACAAAAACATTATGTCGGACAAAAGACATAATTTGACAATGGAAGACATAAACCATCTTCTGGTCATTTACTGTAATTCCAAAATTTAATGTATTTAAAAATAAATAAGTTTTTGAAGTTTGTGTTACTTATTTTTATTATTTTAAGTAACTTGTTTTTATAATGCATATCTTTTGACATTTTACCACATCTAATTCGCATATCACCTTTTTTAAGCGTTTAAAAAAATGTATTTTGCACTTTTTTGACGCATATAAATCCGCTCTCTACTGATGCGTTTCTGGACTATCAAATTTTACTCTGCTTCATCATCACATGCACAATACGTTTGAAATTTTGATCAAATGGGAGCGCGCAGAATGGATTTCGATCAATTAATCGTTATTCATAACTTACTTAATGGTTTCATTATGCAATATTCATTTTATGTTCGTTACGTAGGTGCACGTTATTTCCTGTCGTATTTCTTTTCTAATTTGACATTACTTTAATTTTCAGTCTAATATAACGATAAAATCATAGTAGTGAAAAATATGCCCTTGATACTGTTTTTCTTCTGCAAATATTGAATTTAATGAATGTAGGAAAACGAAATGAAAATGAAAATGAAATGATTTATAAAATATATATAAAATTTCAATAAAATTACCTCAATTATTCTATTTGTGTTTTGCAAATAAACAATGAACAGAGAATGGGTTTTATGGACTTTATTACAACCTACGCTGTCATGAAATCAGCGTTGTAGGAAAGTACATGTGACAGATAATCAGATATCATTGCTCACTTTTATTTTGCTTGTATCAATGCCGACTTGTTCTTGCGAGGATACCTTTAGAAGCTTTCATCCACCATCTTGATTTACATTATAAAATAACAGTTCATAATTTCTGGAAATACTTTTACACCTTGATTTATATTTTTACTCATATGCCCATCATCGAGGAGGTATTGAAATTTAAATCTAATTTACAAAGAAACATTTTTAAAATAACTCGTCCTCACTTTAATAAGTAGTTGTAAATATTGAGATCCAGTTTTAATTAATATACGTCATGTTTAGTGTCTGAAAATAGTTATATCATAAAATTAACTGAACCAGTACATTTTTAGAAAATCTGTTGTAATGAAATATTTTTAAAAAAGTTTCGTACTTACATTTGGTATGAATTCCGAATGCAATGACGAAATCTAATTTTATATTATCGTGTTGTCCAAATACAAGTATGTATCCAAATTTTAATATAAGTATATTTTGGGTTTATCGTAAAATCATCATTTTGGCCACACATTGATTTTAAATTTGACAGAAATAAAGAAAAAAATTAGTACTATTAAATTCAGCTTATTCTAATTAGGTATACTTTTTGGTTTGATTAATCGATTGAACACTGGGTAAAAATTATCTCGTCAATAATTACGCTAGAGGCTTCATCAAACGGCTGGACCTGCAGTGATATTTGATATTCCTAATCTACGATTGCAGATAAGCAATGTATAATTACTCAACATATTAATTGTCTATAAAGAATGTTAACAAACTCGACATAATATGTGAGATAATATCTTGAGGTTTGACTAATAATGTAAAACTTTAGAAATCATTAAATAAACGTTAACGAACTAACTCAGGATTGACGTTCATTTTTTAAACGTAACTATAAAACATACAATTTAACAATAGTAAGAAATCCCGAATTTAATCTGTCCAAAAACTTTCATTTGTTAATAATCAACTACTCAAATTATTTGTGTTATTAGGAAGTAGGTACTACTAAAATATATAGTTTGTTTTTAATTTGTCCATTCGTCATTAAACAAATAAGAATTCTATATAATTTTAATAATGTACGTTATCTAAAATGAAAAATACAACATCGTCATTTAATGTAGCTAAGAGATTTATTGCTCTCATTCTGTTCCTTTTGAAAAAGTTTGCTTTAGAGTATGCCATTACAAACATTTGTGTGTGATATTTATAAGAGCGACGAAATAAACTACAAACATTAAATTTCTCCTCTTCTTTGGCACACAAGAAGACCGACCAATTTAACAAATCACTTGATGACTATTAGAAGATTAGAAATTGCTTGTAAAATGAATGTTGTGGAGCCATTTGCCATCATCATTTTGGCTACAAATGCCATTCGACTAAAGTTATGGGAGAGGCAATGTGCGTAAGTTATGCCTGTAAACAGACACTTTACATAACGAGATGTTAACCCCAACTGCGCCCTCAAGGCACAAGGGACCGACATGAACAAATCTACTTCTGCTGCCCTTTTCTACGTCTATACATTTAGAAGCATGCGTGGAATTATTTGGTATATATATGAAAATGTCTGAATAACCACACGAAATCCTACGTTATTACTTATATTTATAAAGTTGTTTAATTTGCCATTAAAATGTTACAGTGTGAATCAAATTAGGGTAACAGCATGTGTAGTGTGTAAACAATTCGACCATTCTAATTATTAAATATTCTCAGGTGGGGTCTATGATTTCTATCGTGAAGGATGTTGTCCTGTAGCACATTTGGGGTTTGTAGCTGAATCAGATCTACATTGTGAGTAGGTACTTTTTATGCGATTTGAATTCATGGACACGCTACCAAATATAGCAAAACCGAGGAGTCAATCGCGCGCAAAAACCGTAGTTCCCTTAGGCAGAACTAGAACGATTTCTTATGTTTTATCGTAGCAATGAAATCACATGCTTAATTAGCTAATTCTTGATTTATTTAAATTTTGCTTATTTTGGAATTTAAATAAATGTATAAATTTGTACTTGTATGTTTAAAATGCAAGGTTGTAACTATCTTTTTCTTCAAGCGTAAGGGAAAAGTACCTACTTTTCTGCAAGCATTTAATTTCGAAAGTTGTAGTTTTCAGCACTAGTACGGAAAAGTGAGTTCTTCCGCACTAATAGGAAAAAGTAATTATATATTCTTATTTGCATTTTCGGGCAAGTTATAATTACATTTTGAAGACATCTTAGTTAATATGCCGAAGTATTTCCTATTTTATACAAATTTAGTGAAACAATTTCTATTTACACTAAACCCTTTTGAAGTAGCCTCTATAACCTTAATCAAACAATCATGTAGCCATGACTGTCTAATTTGGACGTTGCTCAGCCACATATATAACAATTAAGAAACGTCATGTCAAAGAATGACATCTTTTTAAAGCAAAGTTTTTTAATTATTAAGAAAAACTTATTCATCTCGCTCGTCGAAAAAGTGCAACGGCAGTCGCGTGCGGAAAAGTACCACTTTTCGCACTGGTTAGGAAAATAACTAATAACTAAATAACTTTAATTAGTATAGCAATACATTATTTACAATTAGTGTGGCTGATTTACGATATTCATCTTGTTATTTGAAATTCCTAAAAAATTTCTACGAAATTAAACATAAATGTGCGATAAGAAAATATACCTACTATACCGAGTGTGAACAAAATACAGTACATTTTCATTTCCTTATTTTGTAAAATAATGGAATGACTCTGGTACTATGAATAAAAAGCTTATTTATTTCTCAATTTCAACAAAATTAGGAACATTCTAATTCTTGTTTAAATTAATATTTTTATTGAAATTTGAACAATTGCTAATATTAAAGGGTAATTCTTCCCAGCCTAGTCCGGGAAATACGTACGTCTCCGACTAGGCCGAAAAAGTGCTATTTTCTCAAAGAAAAAACGTCCCGGAAGTGGGTACTTTTCGGGCGGTTGCCAAAAAATGTTTTTGTTTTTATTATACAAAATTTGCGTCATTGTCAGTTATTACATAGAAAATTTCGTCGTTTTTAATAAATTAATGAAATAAAATAATATTGTTTACCTAAATATCTAGGTTTAAAAAAATTAAATCATTAATTTTCAGCATTAACTTCCAAAAATGTATTATAATGGAAAGAGACGAATTTGAATTCAAAACACAAATGAATTAAACCCCTCTTTTTAACAGTTTGCCGAGAAATTGAAAATTATATTTTTAGATACATAAAAACAAAAATGTCAAATGATTTATGAAAGAATTCCCGGGTTTTCATTCATATTGATTATTTTTAATAATTGCTGTTTCACCCATCACGTAATGCATTCAAAATAACCAGCGGAGAAGAGAACCTGGAAATCATGTGATAAATCATTAAATTCATGAAATCCTTAGTCTATGAATTTAACGTTTATGATAAGTAATACTATGTTAGAGTTCAAGTTTAAAGAGTGAAGATAATAAAACTTTTAATTTTACTTACACTTTTAGGCTAATTTTCTGTAGATAGTAATAATTCATGCATTTTTGAAACAGCGGAAGCCGCAACCTACTTCTTACCATTGATTAAGGAATGAATAAGATACGCGACTTCAATGGTAAAGTGCGAGGCCAATTTTGGAGGTGAGATCTCGGCAAGTTGCGGGCATTCCTGTGATTTACGTAGTATGCTTTTGACAAACCTGTGTCGTGTCTGGTTTTATATCATTAATAATCTAGTAGTAATAAAAATTTAATGTCCAGATTAATTTTAGTTTAAAATTATTAACGTAGTATGTTCTCTCTGCCAGCTATTTCTTAACGTTTGTTTGACTTTTAACCGTCACATAATTTTAAACTAAAATCAATCTGAACATTCAATTTTTGTTTTCACTAGATTATAAATTATATAAAACCAGACACGACACAGGTTTATCAAAAGCATACTACGTGAATCACAGGAATGCTCACAACTTACCGGGAATCTCGCTGCCAAAATTAGCCTCGCACTTTACATTGGAGTCGCGTATCTTATTCATTCCTTAATCAATGGTAAGTTAATCAATGTTCTTACACAATATTACGGAAGAATGAAAAAATCACTATCTTTTGACATTTCCTTTTGCTTTAAAAATGCGATTTTCATTACGAATTTTGGTGAATGAAGCAATTGATAATATCCGCGGGATAATAATTTTTTTTTAATCGCTATATTTAGAATGTTGACCTTGGAATGTCTGGAAAAAATTTTGGTTTTCATTTGATTTTTAAAAGTTCTCTTATGGTTAAACCGCAAACAATAGAATCTCTTCTGGTTAAACCGAAAACAATAGAATCTCAGTTAGTCAATTTTTTGATTTTTAAAAAGATTGAAAGATCTGTAGATATAAAAATTTTCTTTTTGTTCCTTTTTTGTCTTATTTATCATATTAGAATCATTTTAAAATTCGGAATTTGTATAATATGTCAAATATATTTATTCATGATTTATAGGAAACATTCAATTTTTATTTCGCATTTAACAATTTACACTCAATTAAATATTCTTAATCATTTGCCTGCTACACATATTAATAAAACATTTACCTGGTTTTTTCTTACTAATTTACATATTTGTGCAACCTTTCTACAAATTTACATTTATTATTTTACCTTATAGGCGCCATATACGTATCGTGCTTAAAAGGTGTATATTTTTAAAAATCATGATAGCTCAGATTATTTAGAAAAAAACCTTGGGAAAGGTTTGCTTTATTTTTTTACATTTTTAAATTGTTCTCTCAATTCCTAACTAAATATGTTTAAATACTTCACGTTTTACGCTCAAAATATAATACATATTACCAATTTAGACATATTAACCATTTTTTTATATTATAATCTAATTCTTAATCGATTTTTGTGGTATTTTAGGTCAATTTTGAAGAAAACTATAGTTTATTTTAAAAAAACCAAGGTTTCAATACCTTTATTTTATCCTCTTCAGGGCGCTTCAAAATATTATGCGACATTACAGGTATAAATATGTATAAACAATATACAGAAAAAGAAAAAAAATTAAAACACAAAAATAAATGCATTAAAAAAATATAACATTAATCGAGACTTTAATAATAAAAATATAAAAACATAGGTATTATTAACTTAAAAGATATTTTATATGTATTATTTTTGTGTTTTAAATTTTACTTTTTCAGTATATTGATTATATATTTATACCCGTAATGTCGCATAATACTTATTTTGTAGCGCCCTCAAGAGGATACAATAAACGTATCGAAACATTGCCTTTATAAAATATATTTGAAGGGAAAAGGCCCGCATAGTGGAAATGTTATTCCTGTTGTGCCCTCGGATTTGAATTCACATGACTTTTTATGGAAGGATTTGCAAAGGTTAAATTATAAATCACCCTTAAAATTTTTCTAGTGATGATAATCAATACCAAAAACAAATGTCTTGTTTTAAATAAAAGTACAGAATTTTTAGTTATTTTATTAAGTTTTTTGAATTTATAAAAAGATGTAGGTATATGTATATCAGTTTTGTTTGGTACTTCACCTGCTATATAGTTATTAACGGCATAAGACCGATATGTAGCAATATCAGACAAGATTGAAGTTTGTAAAATCGAGGCGAAGCCGAGATTTTACTATTATATCAATCGCGTCTGTTATTTGCGTATCGGCCGTATGTCGTTCAGTATTTTTCATTATTCCATAAATACTTTAATATTTAATGATTATTTGTTAGCCTTGCATTTTTTCTTCAATTCATTTATCGGCCTAGGCCGATATTGGTGTTATATCAATGAAGAATAAAGTACTGATAAATTTTATCGGCCTAGGCCGGTGTCATATCAATGAAGAATAGAGTACTGATAAATCATAATATCAGAATGGTATAATGAAAAAACTATTTATTATTTAAAATATGGCATTTGTTTTTAATTTAAATTATCAGTAATAGAAAAACTTATTATTATTGTGTTGGCACACCTGATAAAAACACCATCTAAAGGAGAAATTTGTTCTTTAAATAGAGACATACACGATCTTTGAAATTATATAAATTCTTAATGAAAATTGTCTTCCTGTTTTCAATGGTATACTGTTTTTGTTGATTAAACCAATAACAAGTATGAACTTTGCGTTTCTTGTACGCGAAAGCGAAAATTACTGCAATCTAAATTTAACAATTCATTCTAAAGAATTGTAATCTAGTTTTGCGATAATATTTTGTACCTGATGTTTCTCGTAAACGACCAACTTTAGATCAAATAAAATATTGCATTTATTGGGGAAATGAAGCATCACATACGCTGTCTATATCTTATTGTCATTGTGGGTAGACAATTATACTGCATTTTATAAATATAGAATTTTTTAAAAATTCGTAAAATATCTAATATTTAATAAATTTTAAATTTGGGCAACTAGCGAAAACAAAAAAAAACTCTAGGAAGGAAACATATTCAACTAACCTAAATTCTATTATTTTATCATCGAGTTTTCGCTGAGCTGTGTACCAATAATAAAGCATAACAACCTGTATACGAACATGGTAACCGTTAAATTTATATATCTTTTAGCTATTACCTTAATATTTTTATTATACCTACATTTTATGTTTATATCCTTCTAATGTCTTTATTAGTTTCATTCCAGAAAATTAGTAGAAAATTAATGTTTCTAATATAATAGGTCATTTCCAAAGGTTGAAGAATGTTTTATTACGGTTATCTTGACATATAAACAGGGTTAGAAATGGTAACGGCTATATTTTATGGCTCTTTAGTGACACAAATGGTACAACACTCACAAAAAAACCCTTTGCTGGTGAAAGTTAAACTGCGTCTAGATTTCATTTCAATTCACTAGTTTTTTAACTATTTAAAAAAGGGTTTTACAACAGCCCTTTTTAGCATGATGACAATAAAAAAGAAAGTTTGTGTCGTGAAACTTTTTATTACCTAGCAAATATCCAAAGGGGTACATTCCTATAAAAAAGTTTTTGTAAAAGTGTTTCTGAGAAATAGTAAAGGTAACATTTTTAAGAGATAAAAGTTAGATATTTCATTACACCTTCATCGCGAACGCAGAATAATATATACCAACAGTTTTAATAAATATACTACATTTTTTTAATTTTTACTGTGCAATAATATGGAAAAACGTTGTTTACGATTTATTCACGATTTATGTTATATTCGTAGCATGTCGTTCCAACGATTTATAAATTTAGTTCTTGTGTAACAGCCGACCGACAGTTCTGACCTTTTGTTTTTTTGCAGGCCCCAATGGTTGTCCGAGGAGGCGAGGCAGACAAACATATACCCGTTTTCAAACACTGGAACTCGAAAAAGAATTTCACTTTAACCATTATCTGACACGAAGAAGGCGCATTGAAATAGCACATGCCCTCTGCTTGACAGAACGGCAGATAAAAATCTGGTTTCAGAATAGGCGGATGAAACTGAAAAAGGAATTAAGAGCCGTTAAAGAAATTAATGAACAAGCTAGACGGGAACGAGAAGAACAAGAAAGACATAAACAACAGCAACAAGAGAAACAACAAAAAATTGAACAACAAAACCATTCATCACTGCATCAGCACCACCATGATCCAATGAAAATGAGTTTAGAAAAAACCGGTGGATCGGATTTACTTAAAGCAGTATCAAAAGTTCCAACATAAAAAATCCAATCGTGACTACATCTCTGACTTTGTGTTAAAAGAGACCCAAAAGTGAAGTGTAGCATCAGGATCGGTATTATGCGTAAATAAATTTATAGACTTCCATGAAGCGTTTTATGAAGTTTTGTTTTATAAGCTTCGTTAATTGTGTTTAATTCGTTGTACATAATAGTAGTGTGTTCACGTTAATATTTTTTATACTTAAAAGTAATTTTATAGTATTTTTTTTAAGTTATGTTATTATCGATCAGTTTTCTGATCTAAACTCATTCACGTTATATTTACGTACCATTGTTGTGATTAATTATTATTAAATAAGTTTTAAACCTGCATTTTAAAATGCAAATATTTTTTCAGTTATATTGTTTTCCGGTGGTTTATTTTGGCTAAATCATGGCTGATATCTGTTTGAGGTATATTTAACGGAATACAAAGTGTACCAATTGTTAAGGATAGTATGAACAATCATGGAAATTTCAACCAAAAGTGGGTGCTAATTAAAAATAAATTCAGGTATGGATCACTATATAATACTAAATGCATCGCCTTATAATAATTTCAAAATATCTTAGTTTATTCTCTCTTCTCGCTTTACCTAACACAAAATTCCAGAATTTTTCGGTGGTTACTTTATTTATATTATATTATTTTAATATAGCAATTTCATAATATTCTTATCAAATTCTTAAAATTCATAAAAAGAAGAGAAGGATTAATTTATTTCGCTAGATTGATTTCTATACCTAAACGATGGTTCATTATTAGTCATTTATTGTAAAACAGTCTTTAAAAATTTCCCATTGTTATTATTTGATGTACTAAAAATTATTAGCAGATTTGTTCCAGAATGGTTTTCACCCTTCTGTGAATTTATTGAAATCCATTTTACAAAAGGATTATTTATTAAGTAAAAAAAAATGACAATTTATCCCATAATGAAAAGAGCATGACGAGTTGAAATCAGTTTTGATTGTACTTACCGTAATGAGTTTGTTCATGAGCTGACAGCTTTGTCTATAACGATATGTTGTAAAAGATCTGCTGTAAAGGATGTTTTATAAATAAATATTAACGATACTCATAATTTAGAAAAATTAAAATTGAAAATTTCCCCAAATAGCCGAAATGTATAATATGCTGTTCTTACAATAAGCAGAAGTCAAAGCAGTTTGATTTAGACGAAATATTGTATAATGGAAGAACCTATTTTTAACAACATTTTTAAATATTTCTTTAAAAAACATCCATTGGAATTTATCAGTACATAGTGACTATAGACTCAGCAGAAATAATAAGAATTTAATTCGGTAATTGTGTTAGCTGAGCAAAAACTGAAATGAACGAAATAAATAAATTTCAGCTTGTTCACGTGCCATCATTGACATTTGGTATGATGTAAAATAGTTTTATATAGAAATGTTAGTAGAAAATTTTATTTACCTACTAAAAAAGTGCAATGTTTATTAAAAATACGTACTAATGATGTTTTAGAGTTAAACTACTTTTATATTCACCTCAAACTGATAGTGGACCATAGTATTTGTTATTTGTTATGTTTTTCTTAGTTTTTTAACCTTGTGCCAAGCTTTTTGAGCAATCCGCCATATGATGACAGAATATTGAATATATTTTTACATAGAATTAAATATTTCCAAACAGTAAAAAATGGCCGAGTAAATTTACTCTTAGTACTCTTATACGTAATTTGGTGTCAGGGTAGAAGAAACCTAAAATAACATTTTAGTAGACTAAAACAAAAAATAACTCTTTAGTATAAAGTCATAATATGCGTAAAGAAATCTTTAATAATCAAATAGCTCTTGTCGTATAACTTCCCTCGTCTATCTCGTGTAAAATATTTTCTTAGACTATTGGTGTTGTTTTGTGAATACTATGTAATAGTTTGTTGAGGCTAATAAGCCTTATCCACAATTAGATACGTAAAATTGTACAATATTTTCAAAAAATACACAAATTGTAAATTTAATAATAAAATGTACATTTTTTTGTTTAATTGTAAAAATATACAAGTATACGCGATTTTTGTTGGTTTTTTCTTAAAGCTGAGTTATTCCATCCTTCGTCAGGAATCATACCAGTTTTGGTCAAGCATTTAATAATATTAAGACCACATTATTAGCTGGTTTTCCTCGTTTAATTTATGCAAGCTCTATTATCCACAGAAATAACTATTAAATTGTCATTACCGTTATTAAAGTGGATTGTTATAGGGTGAATTAATAAAAATTAAAATTCTTTGGCATAGTATGTTGTAAAAATAATTGGGCTAATTCGATGATTTTGAGCCGTTTATAAAAGTAATATTGTACAGAGCAAACTTATGTAAATATTTGAGTAAATAGGGCTACGTAGACGTATTATTATTAATTCATTATTAATATTCAAGCAACTTGGACTGATTAATGCTTTTAAGAAAAAGCTTAAACGTAACCTGTATAGTAAAAACACTTTAGATGGAAACCAGTATATGTAGTACAATTACCGTTTAACTTGCCAAGAGAACATTCACTATTTATATATTTTGCCTCGCACACATTATTATTTCTTCTGAAAATCTCATCCGGCCTCCACAATTCTGTGTATGAATGCATCGTTTGAATGTGTTAAGCGATTATATTTTACAATATTTAATAATACACTCATTTTTAAATTCAACCTGTATCTGTCAGAAAATTTGTCAAGAGTCAAGTATATCACCTTTTTGAATAAACATTATTAAATTTTGTAAAATAACTGCTCTCTTTAGCCTGTGATAGAAATCCACACCTTGCATAAACCATGGAGTTTATTCTGGTCAGATTTTAATAAAATATACAGATACCTATAATACATAATTAAGTTTACATTGATTTTTGTGTTGTAAATTTATATTTACAAGGCAATCTGTAATAAGAGACAAAGTGCAATATCAGATCGTATAATTCCTGTTATTCTCGATAACGTGTGTTAATTATTATTTATTATTAGAATAGTTTAAACTCGAGTGCAATCCTTGGTCGTCTTCAATTTGAAACGATACAGAGCATGATTTGGTACAATCTCATTGTTAAGTTTTTGTTTTTAAATTAATGTGAACTCAATGTAAACTTAATACAAAGTGGTTTGATTAATATAACGATGGTATATGTAAAAATTATTTGTTAAATTCATTAACCACATTTGATTATATATTAATCAGACCACATATTTTACTGGGTTGTTTTCTATTTCGAAAATTAGTAGATCATATCATTTTAACACAGTGCGATTGTAATTAAAATAGAAAGTCTGTATGATTGTAATTTAACGTAATTTATAAAATGTTCATATTATCGTAAGTAGAATAAGTGTACATGTTTCGTACTTGTATGATGTAGATTTTACTTCATACGCTCTCAAAGCCGAATTATTCTTGAATGTACTATAAACAATTGACTGTATCACTATTTATATATACATATTTATATATATTTACTATGTATATATATACAGTGCTACCTTTGCTTTGATGCCATGTTTCTTATATAACTGTATAACCTAATAATATGTATTGTACAGATTGTCTGAACTGAATAAATATTTCTTTGGAAAGTAAACACTTTTTATTAATAAAAAACCTTTGTTCCTAAACAATTCCCTCTATCTAATAATAATGAGCACTTGTATATTTGGTAACACTGTATATAATTTTAAGTTCTTATACAATTATGGTTGATATTCCGATTGAAAAATTTGTTCCATCAATTATTCTTGTAAAGGTTCTGTGACAACAAAACAAGCATGAATCCATAGATATTTGAAAAAATAGCTTCCTCAGTATTAGATAATAGATAGAGAAACTCCAAAAAACTGTTTTACAGGTGTTTGCAAATTCTTAAATGATAAAGTTTAGGGAAACATAATATTGCTCCGTTTAAATTCAAATAGTTCTCCTCCATGTGAATTTAAGGATTAAACAAAAGACCGCAAAATATTTCTTCCACTAAAAATTGTCCCTGTTGTACATTCGTAATTAACTTTGATATTTAAGTAACAACATTAAACCGTGCAGGAATAATTTATAATATTTAATTATTATTATACATAACATACCATTCACGATTTTTATTTAATTAATTTATTCATTCATAACTTATTGGTTTCTTCATTTAATGTTGAGTGTTATAGAGGATCGAATTATGTGGGAGCTTTTGTAAATTGTTGGTTAATACTCCCAAACTGTTAAATATATTAAACATTATACAGGATGTTTAAATATTACGCATTTTTGTAATGTGATCTAATAAAATAATGCTGCATGCATGTATATTAGTATTTCTAGCATATTTTCAATATTAATTATAAAGTTAATAAATAAATCTTGACTAATTGATTAGATATGTAGATATTATACATTTTTTTGCATTGAGAAGTGAAATTATTTTTCACATAATATGTGATATTAATGGAATCTACAACAAATTAATTTAACGACGTTCTTAAACTTTTTGACTATCTTGATTTTCATGATGTCAAGTATTGAAATCGTATAATTCATATTCTAATAGTTACTACAAAAGTTGAGGAGGAATACCGTTGAAAGTTATCATCAAAGCACTTACAACATTGCAGAAGAACTAAGAATAAATGTTTCTCCTCGTGTTTCTCTGTCTTCAATTTTAAATAGGTAGTGTTGTAAAATTTCAAAAAATATTGGAGTTGGAGTTTTCTAGTAGATTTTCAATTAAAATTAAAATTACCTTCGGAAGATAAAGGATATCTGAAACTCTATCCTATATAGCTAATTTCGATAGTTAACGCACATAACTAGAAAAGGTAGGCAAAATATTCTTGTTTTTATACAAGGTGCTTCAGTTTTTAATCCTAGGATTTTCGGAGGTTGTAGAAAAAGTTATTCTAAGCAGAATGTTTCCAGTAAACTTATACTTCCAATCGCTTCCTAAGGGAGCTACATCCCAATATAGGATTAGGGGTGAATAATTTTTTTATAAATTCTGGTCACAGGGTGTATTTTAAAATCATCGACAAACGAAAACTGGAGATTCCTTGATCCAAAATAAGACGAAAATTTATATAAATGTTTTTTCCGAAAATGCTTCCTGACCGAGCTACTTACAGGGTTTTGGAAAACAATTTTTTGTAGTTTTTTAAGTATTTTTCAAAAACTAGATAAGATGGGATTTGGTACATTCGAATGTCTTACTGAACAAAATTAGTCGCATGAGTTTGAGTAGACTGGGTCAATGCAAACTGGTTACTCGCTTTTATCACAAAAAAACGTACGTCCCTGCATTTTTTTTGAAAATGTATTTTTTAGATTCGTTTTTTTATTCTGCAAATGAAATTATACCTTATGTTTTTTCGATTAGGCACTCCGTTTTTTTTTTAAATTCTATTAGTAACGTACGACCACACAACTTAATAAAAAGTAAAATTTGTTTTTTATAAATAAAATTTATCAAAATAACGCAGTTAACTATTATATATTGTATAATAGATCACGAATGTTTGCCTCCACCTCATCAATTTACAATTTACGAAAATCAACATATTTCCCTCTAGCAACGAAATGCGAGTACCTTCTCGTAGAGGATAGATAGAAAAAAGAAGTAGCTATTCAATGGCGTATAGTAGAAGGTCCATCGACCTCAGATTATCGTGTAGAAGCGTACATAAACGTACAGAAATTGATGACGTGAAGCAAACATTCCTGATCTATTAATAAAATTATTTTATTAAAGAAATTGAAAAAAGAAATTATTAATTTTATAGATACTGTTCAAAATGACTTGTTGGGCGTACGTCTTCTTTTTATCCAGTCAGTCGACCTAAACTCACCTGATTAGTTGTGTTCAGTAAGACATTCAAGTATACGAAATCTCATCATAATATTTAGTTCAAAAATTTAAAAAAATTATTTTCAAAGCCCGGTTAGGAAGCACTTTCAGAAAAACATTTATATCAATTTTCGTTCGATTTTAAAAACTGTCGAATTATGAATGATTATACTTTGGTTTATGTAAAATAAACAAAGGTGTCTCGTTTGGGTGTTTTTAACGATTTTTTCAATAATTTTTTCGCTGATAGAAATTTTATCACATCAAGAGGGGACTGAAAATCTACCGAAAATAATATAGAAATGATGTGCCTACTCTTAGTCAGAGTCGATAAGATGCTCGTTCTCGAGAAACCTGTACTTATATTGAGCATTATGTTTTCAAGTTTTGAGGGAAAATACATTTTTTTTTGTTGAAACTTCAAATTCAAAACAAAAAAGCCTATTATGTTTTTTTCTCTAGGATCAAAATTAATGAGGTTCTGAAGACCAAACTGAAACAATTAAGTTAGTTTTGAACACATCTACTCATAATAAAATAAAATAAAATCACTATTTTTTTCCTGAAGTATACTAAAAAATACCATCCCGTTCTTCTATACATGCTAGGCACGTTTTTGAAATGCTCGAACTGCCTTTAGTATGATTCTACCATCTCTTTGGTTTATCTTCTCCCTTAGAATAGTCCTCAAGGCGTCAAGTTATCATTAAATAACCCTACAAAAAGAAATCAAGCGCGGCCGCGTCTAGTGACAGAAGAGGCCACTAATTAGGCCCATGTGTTCCTATCCATTGATTATTAATAGAATAGAATAAAAGTTGATCAGTACATTTATGCTTTGTACTTTCTGGGCCAGTGCGTCATCCTGCTGAAAATACAGATTCTGCCTACTTATTAGATCTAATTCGTCTAAGAAATTATTCAGAATTTCGGTAATAATTCCATGTACCCTTTCACCAAGGTACCCTTATAAAAAGATCAGACCAACATTTCTTGAACCCATTAACCACACCAAACAACTGAAACAGATTTGTAGAGCTCTTGGACGTACTAGCAGATTTTCCCTTGGCTGGTAATGATGTTTTTTTCTATTGTACATTCCAGAATTTAAGAAATTTAATTCGCATCGGTCCATAAAATATTACGGAAGTTATTTACATTTTGGCGACGAAAGTTAAGATACCAATAACAGCAAAAAACAAGTCTTTTCTCTGAATCCCCTTGCCAATAGTGCTGGAACTGGTCAGTACCTATAAGGAAAGAAATTTTATTTTTCATAATCCTCTGAACAGTACCATTAGATGAATTAGAGTCCTTGACACAATTTTCATGGTAGGCTTTAAAATATTCAATAACTGCAATTTCCATGACTCCGCTTATTACGAATTTTTTTTCCTTTTTTTTACAATTCTCTTTCTTTGCTTGATATGCATTGTTTATAAATGACTTTATTTAGGCTTTACACAAGCATAATAATAAAAACCTATCCAATTTGATATACTCACATTGATGTTTCATCTCTAAACATACAAGTATTAAGTTTATTGAATCTTCTTTAATGCATGATAAAAATTGGATTAAAAATTACAAAATTCAAAACGTCTAAAAATAAATTATTGAAAAAAATTTTTTAACTCACCACAATGAATGAATTTTGTGGTGAGTTAAAAAATTTTTTTCAATAATTTATTTTTAGACGTTTTGAATTTTGTAATTTTTAATCCAATTTTTATCGTGCATTAAAGAAGATTCAATAAACTTAATAATTGTAGATTTAGAGATGAAACATCAATGTGAGTATATCAAATTGGATAGGTTCTTATTATTATGCTTGTGTAAAGCCTAAATAAAGTCATTTTTTTCCTTGTTTTGGCAAAAACTCTTTCATTGCCTTTAAATTTTTGGTCAAGTAAAATATCGCTCATGCAGTTGAATGTGAAGGGGATACAAGTATGCCTGGTATTGTTTTGTCATCAAAGAAGATTTTCTGCACACTAAATAAGACATCAACAAATCACACTCACACCATTTTTTTTTTATTAATAAGTGAGGACAACAAAACCCATGAGTTTAATAAATGAAAAACATATTTGACAAATGAGTTATCATTATTTTCTAAAGATACATGGATCTCCACTTTTGCGATTCATCATCATCTCCTAATGCCATCAAATCGTGACGAATGCGTTGTTTTCATAGCCGCCTTAATAATATGTTAATATTGTTAATATTTGTAGTGTAATATCGACTTTATTTTTGACTTTAAAGGAAAATTTATTATAAGTGTGTTTTTGAATTTGAAGTTTTAACAGAAAAAATTATAATATACGGGGGTTCCATGAAAATACGAAGCTCAATTGTTTTTTGCTGTCTTTTATTTTAATGAGCGTTAAAAATAATACTAGTGTGCTAATTTAAACAATTTTGTATCTCTAATAATAACAAAGTTATCAATGATGGATAGTTAATTTAATTAGTTTTTTAGTTTTTCATTAATGGTATATGTGAGACGTTTAAAACAAGAATCAAATGATGCTGCAGACTAACAGGTAATTAATCCTAGTACAATTTAAGAACATTGTCATACGATCGGTGAATGAATTATGATAATAAAAATTCAACGAATCTTCAAAATTTTAAATGTGACTATAAAAATATTTACAGAAGTTGAATCGTAAATAAATGAATGAATTATCGTATCATGTAGAAAGATGAAATATGAGATTTAAGAAGAGAATTCTTATAAGCAATTATTTAAAATGAAGTAATTTTAACATTAGTAGTTCCTGTGACTCAGTTCCTACTGACCATACCTACGCTGCACTGAATAAAATTCACAGTCCTTCGCAAAGATGCAACCGGAGGAGACATTGGAAATGACGAAGTAGAACGCAAATCTTGTGAAATTTCGGACGTGATAAAAATGAAAATTTGTTGCAAAGTAGTAAACAGTTATTTCATTAACACAAGACATTTTCAAAAAGTAAAATCGTATTATCAGTATTTTTATTTGGAAATTAAAATAAAAAGTTATTTTATTAACAAAAACACCCGCAAAAACATTTTCACAATTAAAACTAAAATGGTATTATACAAATTTCTTTCACAAATAAACATCTTTAATGTTAAAACTAAAATAATTTAAAATAATTTCGTGATGATGAAAAGTGATTCCTAACAATTACGAATACCGATGTCGATTAATCGTGCGGATTTTCGAGTACTCTAAAATTTTATATTATATTGAATGAAACACACATTGTATCTAAAGAAGATCGGAGTCGATAGCATATAAATCTTCTGCGTCGTTTAGATCCTCGATAATTTTATTCATGTATGAATTTAGACGTTGTACCTACTCCCTGACAATTTCCGGAAATTTGTGAGCATCTTAAACCTGCTTTTCTGTTGTGGTTGCAGGAGATAAGCTGCAATATTGATTCTGCTGTTGGCACAAAAGTGTTGTCACAGGTTGTAAGGAGCCGTTAATTATCTTCTATCCCCACAGTTGTGGATTTTTTTCATTGCCAAGCCATTTCTGAATTTTGTAGAATACTCGCAATGAATGTTGAGCGACTGCTTCTGAAGTTGGTGGTAATAATTCCAACTTTGATTTTTGTTTCTGCAGCGATTTTTAGAATTGATTAAATCTGTATGAGTTGAGTGAGAGATTTGTGATTTTCCTTGCACCGTATACAAATAGGAAATGAGTTTCACCAACCTGTTTTACTTATGAGGGGGCTGAATTCTTGCCATTGAAAGTTCTCACTATATTAACGAACTGCATTTCTTTCTGAAGAAATTTCAAGACTTATTTTTTCTTTCTGAAATATTGTGGTATCACAACCACTGAAGGCATGAGCCAGTAAAATTGTATTTTTTATAGGCCGACGTTAAATAAGTGATTTAAAAAAAAAAGTATAGGGTTACAAAGACTTCGCAATTTTCTTGCTTATTTTATGAATTTCGGTGCATTTTGACTATACTGTAATCCTGTGTCATATCGTTGGATATGGGAGGAGATTGAGAGATGAGTCGAACAAACATATTATTTTGCTTCATTTCAAATCACCCCTGTCTGTAAATTCCGAAAAACTACAAAATTAGTTAGTTTTCGGCTATGCATACTTCGACGAGAAAAAATGAAATAAGCTATTCGACTTGCTTCTCAATGCTAAGTTGTGTTGGAGATTGTTGGGCATGACTTTTTTAACGAACCAATAATCTCCCATGAAACACTTTTTTGTTTACATTTAAAGAAAAGGAAGAGAGATACATTTGCTTAATCTATCTCATGTTAAAGTAATGGCACTCAAACCTCTAACACTCTGTAATACGTACAAATCACATATCGACACACTGGCAGAGCAACCCCGGTCCTAATTCCGCCCTTATGATTTTTCAAATTGCAAGGCATTGAAAAAATTTAAGAAATTGCAAAAACACGAAAACTTCAAACACTATTTCCAAACGAATATCCGAGAGACTGTTCTGGTAAGAAATCCAAGGTAGAGGATTGAACCTAATAGAACTACATCGTGAATTGCACGGTCACGCTCTGATTTTGGGCTCAGGAGGAGTGAACGAAAAAGTTTAATTTTGACGTCTATCGTTCTGAAACCGCTAAAATCTCACGCGTTACGTCATTCTGCCTAAGTCATGCTTCATAATATGCAATACGAAACTGATTTTCGACCTCCTACTAGGAAACCAGAAACATTTGTTTAATCCTGCTCTTGAAACATACAGTTTCTTATGGGATACAATACACGAAACCCTTTGTTTTGTTCACTCAAGTTGTTCATATGGCAACGTGTGGGCAAAAGTAGTGAGTGAAAATACTTTCGCCTACTTTTGTGTCACTTTCGCCCACTCTACTGCCACTTTCGCCTATCCTACTGTCCAATTACCAATTGTTAAACTACAATAAAATTCAGACGAAATTTTTCCATTTCATTTAAATACCTTGTTTTAGATTTCTCCAGGAATATATGAAACGTAGCAGCATTAGCTTCATTTAGAATGTCTGCTGGCACAGTAATATCATCATTTACTTCCATTATTTCACAATTTTATAAAAAATGTTCACCACGCGTCAGGTCAAAAATTTTCTTGACAACTACAAATGTTTATATTTACACGAACCATAGCAACGCAACCTGCCATCTATGTTGATTTGCACTTCATACAAAAACCATAAACTAAAGTAGCTTTTACAAAATTTAATAATTCTTTAACATTTTAATGGCAGGATTAAACAAAATGCTATACACCACTGGTGAAGAAACGAATTCGCTCACGTGTGTGCGTTTGCGCACTCGGCTGCCGCCTCGTGTTCAAAATGCACACGTGTAAC
Organism: Rhagium mordax; assembly: GCA_963680705.1. Classification (NCBI taxonomy): domain Eukaryota; kingdom Metazoa; phylum Arthropoda; class Insecta; order Coleoptera; family Cerambycidae; genus Rhagium; species Rhagium mordax. The sequence continues at coordinate 19,404,067 of OY796659.1, read as the reverse complement.
AAAATTCTTTCTTCCTTCACTTGTATTGTGATATACTATTCCAATGTTAAAACTTTTGTATTTATATGGTCTCTTCGATTTACCACCGTCAGACGGGAACCTTTCATCGTCGAATTTGCACGCCATTTCCCTTACTAAGAGTAAAGTTTAAATATTCATTTAATTATAAAAATAAACTGTAGGTACATAAAATATATCTACCTCACATAACCATGAATAATCTGTTGGTTTCCAACTATCTGTTCTCATTTTGATAAACCATAATTTTCTCCTTGCTGGGACTTTGTGGAAGCGTTTCATTAAAAAGCCCTTTTTTGCAGAGTTACTGCAATTTGCTGCTGTACAACCATGCATTTCGTCCCTAAGTTTTCCAAATTTCAAAGCAATAAAATTCGTTTGCATGGTATTTCTCACAAATGCATTAGGTATGATAAGTAACAAAAATTACTAGTTTTCAATTAGATTTAAATTGAATATAATAGGGTATTTTACGGTTTTTCGGAAAGTGTCTTAAATAGTTTATATGGTTAGTAATGATCCACCCAAATTTTGTTTTTTTTTTAAATGAAATTGCTAAATAGTCTAAAACGGTATTTTTAATTTCAATCTTTAAATTTCGCGCGAAAACGCTAACCGCCATAATTTGTTTGGGCATTTTAAAGTTTTGACAATACCTGCGCGCGCATGAAATTAGGAGATTCTGCGCGCGCATCCGGCCTTTTTAATTTCGCAAATTTTACAAAACTCTTCGACATGGGGGTATTGAAACGCTAATAACTTTTTAAATACTCAAAGGATCAAAACGAACTATAACTTTTGAGATTTTCCCGACACGAAGACGCCTATAAAAAAATAATAACATGACTGCCGGTACCACGTGATTTAGACAACCAATCAAAAATTGGTTACTCTGTTGTCGCCACTGTTTCTATAAGTCATGCTTCATAATATGCAACATGAAACTGATTTTCGACCCCATATACGAAAACAAAAACATTTCCAATGTTAAAATAACTACTGTTTCCAAATGTTACAGTTTAACTCGATGCAGCAAAAGAAAAAAAAAACAGAAATAGTTTTCAATCAACAAATTGCGATGCACAAGATAAAATAGATTATAGTATAGGTAGAGAGTGGCAAAAGACATCCATTGCAAAATTAGTGTTAAGAGCGAGAGATAACAGATCTGAAAATAAGTAGCAACATCCATTAATAGAGTACTTTGCTACACAAAAGGAAAAAAATATGCTAAATACCAAGTGGAAACAAGATGTAATGTTAGAGGAATCAAAATATACTTGTTGCCTCTCGACGTTTTTTTAATGAATAGATCAGGAATTTTATGTAGAATGGAAACTGTAGAGGCGTTCGATAAAAGTACTGTAGAAAAACTGAGGCAGCGTAAGTGAGTGAGTGTTAGTTCTACTCACAACGAATTCAATGAAAATAAAGTATCCACTTCTTAAAAGATGGTATTATGTAAAAAGCGATTTGCAGTCCTTTTTTAGTTTCTAATTGCTGTTATTTATTGGCGGATTACCCTTAGACGATTATAAGTAATTACGTTTGTTATGCTCTTCACATTCTCGTGTGTGCATATATTCTTTCTGACTGATTATGTTAGTCACATCAATTCGCATGCCATTGAAACGTCCATATATGTCTGTAAAAGTATTTCGTGAGGAAAATAATACGTAAGAAAAACATGTATTTTTATACACAATTTTATATTTGTTTAACCAATTTTAAAAACCTATGAATAATTATACTATACAATAATTTTAGAAGTATTGGATAATTACACACAACCACACTTATATGGAATCACCCATTTCTCCTATTTGAGCAAATTTAAAGAAAAGAGAAATTGGTAGAAAATAAATAGAGGTGTATGCAAACCACTTTTATTGAAAAAATAAACAACAATTTTTTAAATAAGTTCTGTAATAACACGAAACATAAAACGTATCTTTTTCTCAAACAAAAACTTTAAAGTAATAGGGAATTTAAGAAACAAATAATTTTTTGTTAATTTAATAATCAGTGTTGCCACCTCTAGCCTCAATACATGCGCGAATTCGACGAGGCATGCTTTCGATTAGGTTATTAATATTTTCTTGGGGAAGATTTTCCCATTCTTCTAAAGCTGCTTGAATCAGTTGGTGTGTGTTGCCAGGGTTATTGACTCGAGCTCTAATCCTTCTCTTAATCATATCCCATAAGTGTTCTATGGGATTAAGGTCAGGTGAACACAGTCACACTTTCTGTTTCCAAAAAATTTGTGGCGACTCTGCCTGTATGAGGAGGTGCATTATCGTGCATAAATAAAAAATTTTCGCTAAAAGCGCCTCTCCAGTTTCTTACTATGATGGGTCCTAGAATTAAATCAACATACCTTGGACCCGTTAAGTTTTATCTTATGGGAAGTAAATGAGTTTTCTCGAGGGGTAAACCGCTGAGGAATTTTGGTGTACAGAGCTCGGGAATTGCCAAGGAATTGCGGGAATTTTCAAGGAATTGCGGGAATTTACAGGGAATTGCGGGAATTGCCGAGGAATTGTGGGGAATTTCCAAGGAATTGCGGGAATTTTTGGACTAAAAGGAATTGTGGTGTACAAATTTTTTCAGCGGTTTACCCCTCTAGTTTTCTCATCCATCATAATTCCAACCCAAAACATTACAGTTCCTCCTTTGAATTTGGAAACAGCGAGTCTAGCCTGTCTCCCACGACCTCTCAAAACTCGAATTCGCCGGTCGTCTGAACGAAGGCCAATTCTGGTTTTATCTGAAAATAAGACATTTCGCCAGTCTTCTATAATCCAGTTTTGATGCTCCAAACACCATTGTAAACGGTCAATTTTATCTTGTCTTGATAGTTCGGGAACAATTACCTAACTGTCTTCTGCTAAGTAATCCTCGAGCTCGAAGCCTTTTCCTGGACGTTTCGACGGAAAGCTCGGGATGAGATAGAGTTGGATTTATTCTTGCTATTTGAACTAGAAACCGGTCCTGCTCTTCAGTAGTAACTTTTCCACTGTAACGAAGTGATTTTTCCAATCAAGGAATGTTCATTTTTGCTTTAAATATTACCGTCACTTGGGTACACCCTACCGCTGTTTTTAGTAAGTAAGTTCTGTGCTAGTTAAGTTATTAATGAGTTGTTAAAAAGTCAGCTGGTAAACAAGCAGTCAAGTAATTAATTGATTAATTTTCGACAATCCCTCGTATAAGTAAAATCCGAGAATTATTATAAATAATGGCCGAGTCGGGAATAAAAATCATTCGTTACTAAAATTGTTAACCCTTGTCCGTTTTAATCCGTTTCATTTTGCAACATGGTATAGAAATTACAAGTAACTCAGTTCCGGTTAAATGCGTTTGGAGTTGATGCGCCTAGTTGCATAAACCGCTGCACCTCTGCAAGGTACGCGGGTGATGCATCCGAGTCCGTCGTTTAAAGTCGGTGACCGCCCCTCTTTTAACACGACAGATACGTCATAAAGTTTACAAAAAGGGGAAGAACAGTCACTTCACGGTCATTCCGTCCTCATTCTCATTCCGAGAAAACCGACAGCAGTTCAGGTTCATTCCGAAATAATTCCGCATTATCAGATCAGATCCAAGCTACCGCCAGCAGGAAAAGATCCAGCCGCAGCCGTTAATATTTCCGTACCGCCGCTCCGAGTTTCATAGTAAATTTCTTCGAGTATAATCTTGGTAAGAATTCAACGCAACCTGCTACCTTCTGCAGGTACTGCCTTCAGTTAAGTATAGATATTTAGAGTTCTGATTGTCCGTGAGTATCGCCGTATTTTGCTACCAAAGTAAACTAGTGCTAATTCATAATACCTCCGGTGGTTTATTCTTTTTATTATTGCATAAATTGTACACCAACTGGTCAGATTTTCTCGTTCGGGTGATCTGGTAGGTTGTCATGTACAAGGGTTTCCGGAAAACCCACTGTAATGGGAAAAGTCATTCCTAAATGTGCATCCACTGATTAGATTTGCTCGTCGGGTGATCTGTGATGTGTCAATGTACCAGGGTGACCAGAAAATTAGTTAATTAGTTAATTAGTAAATAAAATAGTCAGTCCAAAGGTAGCTCTATGTTTGTGGCAGTAGTTCGCCGTATTTTTTAAATATTAGTAAAAGACGTAAATATCTATAGCTAACGGATTGCCCGCCGCTTATAAGCCATCTTAGTGGAAAGGTCCGTTTGCTTGTCGTACACAGTAATTTATTAATCTCACGTATTCGCAAAATCCGCCGTAAAATCGCGTAAAAACTTGATTGCCAGCTTACTTGTTTTATAATCATTTTAAAAATAGTTTTATACATATTCGACTGTATAGTCGTGGAGGTTTTAGAGTAAACTAATTTGTTCATCATTATTACTGAATAAACACGTTATTTTAAAGAGGTAAAATTCACGAGTTATTATTTCTGTCATTTATTTCTGATTAACCCGTTTGAGCAGTATGATCGAATTCCATTAGATAGATCTCCAGCTCCGACCCCTAGCAATTCCGTATCACCAGCTGTTTCGCTACTCAGGGTTGTTTTCCCAATTAGGAGAGCCAAAAAGACAGTGTAGTTCTTTGCACTTAAAAATTGAAGGACTGGCGCCCGAGGTTTCCGTAGAAATAAAAAAGATTACGTAAGTATCTGACCGAAAGCACCGCAATAAAAAAAGACCATTACACCACGACTTCTTCTTGATCGATTTTTTAAGGTTCCAAATTCTAGAAACCTTGAATAGGTTTTCGAAACGACCCCTTGTGTAACCCCTACCGTCGTTGCAATTTCTCTTTGTGACATTCCCTGTTCTACCAGAGTAATAATTCTTCCCCTCTGCACGTCTGATAACCCCACATAATGCATTTTTTCAAAAATGTTCACACAGAAACAATTTATAACCAAACTACGATTTTACATGTGTACAGCCAAATCACCACTCATCAACTTCGAATGCACCTACTTATTATTGTTAGTAAACACATTCATCTTTTTATACGCATATCACTTTTTGTAGGAAAAAAATTGTTTGCCAGGGATACCGTGTGATTCTATATAAGTTTGGTTGTGTGTATTTCAGACAAACATATCTAACGTAACTAGTTTATATGTCAATTGATTTTCTTGTTACAGTTTTTTTTACCAATTAGGCACAATTCGTTTACTACAACTCTAGCGTAATGGAAATAACTTACAGCATTAAATGGATTGAGAAAATATGATTTATATCAATATTAAAAACCTTTCATATTTTCGAAATAAATCAATCAACAAGGATGCAAGTAAAACGCTAAAAATAGAAGATATAAGCGAAGTGAGGAAAGTATTATATTTTCGTCGTGGAAATGGAAATAACAAGAATTGTTGTCGGGTTTGTCGTTTATTTATTGCAAAATCTCGATACAAAACTGGAAAATATTGTGAATATCAGATTCTTAAGAAAATAATAGCAGCCGAAGACGGAGAAGCAACAAAAAAGTATCTACTACGCATTAAAAATTTATAAATTAAACCTTGGGATATGAAAATAATTAAAAAATTACAATTATCTAAAATGCACCTATTATGACATAAGGAACTTTGTCCAATGTGGACTCGAAGTATACAACATTACTATATACTAAATTCACTTTATTTGAGTGTCATTTTTTCTTTTTCGAATATTTTAAAACAGTCGACTGACTAATTGACTGCTCGCGACGTGGTTTGTGAATTGTGAAGGTTATCCTCCATTGTTACTAAAACATCTACCTTGTTTATTTTCAAGAATTTTAGGAAGACCTCTCGTGGAATCATCTCTTACATGACCATAATCTCGAAACTTCTTCTCCATTTTGCTAAGTTGATTGTGTAATAGATCGATCAGTGTACTTATCATTAAACAATTCACAAACCAGAGTTTGTGTTTGGGACCTATCTCCATAGCCAATCATTATCAAAATTTCAATTCTTTGTCTCTAACTTAAACTTACCTTAATCCACGTTGCTAAGTAAATGAAAAAAAGTGCGAAAAAAGTATAAAAGTTCCTCTACTAGAGTCGGAGGTATAAGCTATGAATGTTAAATTATTTTTTTTCTCGATAATTTCATGATGCAACCTGTCATAGATTTTAATGTACTGTATGCAGAAAAATGTGTTCTTTCCAATGACATTTTTCAAAATGGGGTTTGCCGTTTAAAAAAATTGCCAATGACGCATTTGGTGGTGTGTTGTGATGATCATGCTTGATTACACTGACGATCGAAAGTTCGAACCTCATTTGTGAACCTATCCACATTTCGGATTATTACACCTATACAGTAAGCATTAAGTATTCCATTTTATTTAATTTTCTATAATATCTAGCATATCGTCTAATATAAGTTATTTAATGATATTAAATTTAATTGATAAAAATTCTTTTATACAAAAAAGAATGAAAAGCAAATTGCGTAAATTTGTACATTCCATAATGCCGACAAAGAATTTGTGTAATATTTTCCGGAAATTCTGTAACAGTATGCAATAGTCTGGCTTATAAATATAACAGCGGAGGCAGAAACTTTAGTAGCACATTGTGGTTATTGAATTGATCAATTTAGTCCCAGTATGGACTATTCTCTCGCAGCCTAACGTGGCTTGGTGTATCCCCATGCCGAGCCAACTACGATCCAGACACGATCTGTACGACCCATCCAGCTCAGTAAAAGGGCCTTATTATGTAGTAAAGGGAAAAGAAAACTGGAAGAATGTGTGTTATATGCCTGAAACATATTGTTATGCTCACTTTTTCATTATGCATTCAGATATTCCCAAATTCACAGCATTTACCAAGAGTAATATACCTTTTCTTTCCTTTTCCTTGATCAAACCTCAATTACGTTGAGAGAATCGATACGTCAAACGTCACATTATTGTATGTATATACAAATATTAAGTTATCTCAAGGAGAAAGCCTTCAAGTATACCAATTATTTTATAATAGCCAGTGAATAATTATTAATAATATAAATATAAAACGCATGTGCATACAACAATTGTACTACCTAGAGTAATCATTACGTAGCGAAAAATTTTGTATTTCTTTTAATGATTGGCACTACGGGAATTTCTACTACTACTGAAGCGCGCCGTGGGTGCAGAAAATATGAAGAAAACACCTTAGTTGTTCAAGGTAGAAAGAATGTCTGGTTAAGTAATGTCTAATATTCATTAATATTTATACCAAAATGTATTAAATGCTTAGAACTTGTCTAAAGCTGCTACTTTAAATTTCTCAGATCCATCTGAGCAGTGACTTAAAGAAGAATTAATACCATTGATTCAATGACGTTTGCTTTATTTGTATTACGTTTCTTAGAAAATATGCTTGACTGTCGAATTCATTGAGTTGGTTTGTATATTTTGAGCTGCAGAAATCAGCTATGCATTTAGTCTCTAAAAAGAAGAGTTTCCATAGAGAGTCGTTAATATAAAGAAAGAACAAATAATAAATAAATATAAACACAATATCAATGAAAATCAATGTGGATACAACAACAGTTGTACTACTAGAGTAATCGTTATGTAGAAAAAAAGTAATATCTAATATTTTGGATTGAATTCAAGATATCTTCTATATATAAAAGTAATATTCCAAATCTGGTAGTTACTCTGGAGTAAAATAATAGCATTACATTTTGTGTACAAGAAACCAATCACACGCTTTTTTTGGGGCTGATTTAGATAAATTAGTGACATCTGCTTTGCTTAGTCTGCCTAAGACTCGTTTGATTTGCCATTCTTATTTGTCTTTTCAAATAGATAGAGACGGTAAGGAAAAATAAATAATACCATTAAGAAATTAATTAGGTTGATTTGACTACATCTGGAAATGAAGGATTGAGCTACCTACTGTATTTGGTTTTTGAAAGGACAAACTTTCGTGGAGAGTCTAACAAATCTCCTTATATCAGCATAAACGGAAGGAATGAAACTAGCGATGTTATGGTTTTAGGCACCAGAATTTGTAGATAATGTTTTTTATTAAACTTCTATCAATTAAGACTTGAGCATTTCCAAAAAAAAAAAAATTTAAGCAGATAAATATATTTTTTCTTTATCTGATTCACGTTCATAGGTATTTACATGTACCGGATGGTTATTCGTCACGTGACCACTCAACCATTAGTTTTAGTTACATAAAGAAGTTTAAAAAATACAGTTACGGTGCAATAATTGTATAATTTATACATGCTTATTTATATGTATTTGCGAAAAATCATGTGAGAAAGACAATTGAGAGTAGCTACGGATATATGAAGCAAACTTTTGTTTCCTTAAATGGATACCAAATGCCCAAAAAATTGGTTTATAAATATTTCCAGAATGAGATTCAATAATCGTATTTCTGATGAGATTTTTGAAAGTACCTACACAAATGTCTATACATAATTATTAGTTTTTTTTTAAATTCGAAAGTAACAATATATAATATTCGTTTGATCACCCTGTATATGTAAGATACGTTTTAATATTTTTAATTTATTTTAAATCATGTACCGAGTCATGTACCTACAGGGATATTATTTAAGGATTCACCCACCCCTATGCTTTTTTTATTTTTTTACTTAGAGAAAAATGGTAAATAAAAAGTTGTAAGAAATTTTCCTGCAATCTCAGCATACTTATCGAAAAAATAATTGTACAGGGCGTTTTGGAGATGCAAACCTAAATTTTGTATTTATTTAAATATGTTTTTATATTTTTGAAATCTACAAATTTTGATTCCGGCAATATAGATGTATTGTATGTCTGCTTCAATATTTTAATAATAATAATAATAACCATTTATTTAGCATCAAGCTATTTACAAAATGTTTGTATCTGGTCATATAAATATCAAAATATTAAACCAAATAATATAGTTTAAACTAAGCCATACTAAGACGCTATAATAATATAATATTACACTTAAATTAGAAAAAATTGAATAATTACTATTTACATAATCTCGACATAATCTCTTAAATAGATTATAATAGTATAATTTTCACATTTTCTAATTTTTGTTGGTAAGTCATTAAAATAAATTAGACCCTTATAAAATACACTATTAAATGTTAGTATTTTTTGACAAGTATCAACATAGAAATTATCCCTATATCTAGTATTATAATCGTGAACTTCAGAGATCTATTTAACGTTTTTTAATAAATACTCTGGTTGTATATTATATTTTATTTTGTAAATGAATTTCAGTGTCATATAAATAATTTTTTGTTTATCAGACATAAACTCGGACATAAAGTTCAAAACTTGTAACATGTTTGTAACTGGTGTATATTTATTGCACTTTGATTTTGTATTTTTTGTATTTTTTGCATTTCATTTTGATTTATATTAAAAAGTATTGCTGAGCAGACCTCTAAATGCGGTAAGACTATTAAATTATATAACAAAATTTTAATATACATACTTACACATTTTCCTATACGACTCAAGAAACCAACTTTTTTTGACATTTTTCCCATAACATAATTGACGTATTTTTTAAAATTTAAATTTTCGTCAAAAAAGACCCCCAAATATTTAATTTCTGTAACTTTTTCGAGGCATCTGACGTTATATAAAACTTTATATAAAGATATAAAAATTTGTAAGAAGAGAGCTTATGATAATTTTATAGAAAAATCAAATAAGTAATAAAAGCAAGTATAGCTGGAAATTAATTAATTATGCAAGAAATAATAAGTCTGACACATCTATGGTCTCAAATATCTCTCATGATAGTTTTAATGATTATTTCTCACAAGTAGCGGAAAATGTTATTAACTCACTTCCAAAAGTTGATCAAAATATTGACACTGTGTTTACTGTTCCAAATTCTTCTCACTATTTTTTCCTTAGTCCAGTCACTACCGATGAAGTTAAAACAGCTGTAATGGGTTTAAGCAATTCAAACTGCACTGACTTATATGACTTAAATATTAAATTAATAAAATCAACTATCGATATAATAGTCATTCCTTTGACATTTCTAATCAATTTGTGTTTTGCTGAAGGGCACTTTCCAGAAATTCTTAAATACACTAAAGTTATACCATTATTTGAAAAAGGAGATTTGTCCTCTGTTGATAATTATCGCCCAATATCAATTGTCCCTATTTTTGGCAAAATTATTGAATTAATTTTAAAAACAAGAATTTCTTTCTACTTTGAAACTAATCATCTTTTAAATAAATTTCAATTTGGTTATAGGAGTAATAAATCAACAACTCAGGCTGTTCAAATTGTTGTGAGTGATGTAGTCTCTGGCCTGGAGGAGAGGGAACATACAATAATAATGTTATGTGACCTGTCCAAGGCTTTTGACTGTGTTTCTCATAGCATATTAGCAGAAAAATTTGAAAAATATGGAATAAGAGGTTTGCCTTTGTCCCTAATTAAGTCCTATTTGTCGGACAGAAAACAATGTGTCTCTTATAATGATATGTCGTCCTCAACTAATGTTATTAAACATGGTGTGCCCCAGGGTTCCGTACTGGGGCCACTGCTGCTTAATATTTATATTAATGATGTTATTAATTTTATGTCGCCTACAAAAAGTGTTTTATTTGCTGATGACACAACTTTAATTTTGTCTGATAAAAACTATAATAATCTAATGCATAGATCTAATACAGCTCAAAAAGAGGCAGAACTCTGGTTCACTGCTAATAAACTCAAATTAAATGAGAGTAAAACTCAAAAACTTTTATTTACTAATAATAACAATTTATCTGAAGTGGGAACCGTTAAATTGTTAGGTGTTGTCTTAGATAATAACTTAAACTGGTCAGGTCATATAGATCATCTAAGTAAAAAATTATCTAGTGTTATTTTTCTAATTAGACAATTAAAATATGTATTATTGAACCTTAATACTTTAAAATCTGCTTATTATTCTTTGTTCCACTCGTATTTGATTTATGCCATTATATTATAGGGCAACTCATCATAGGTACTCTATAAAAATTTTTCGACTTCAAAAAAAGGTAGTTAGAATTTTAGCTAATGCAGATTTCAATCCTTGTCAACCTTTATTTAAGAAACTGGGAATTATGCCTTTGCCTACCCTCTTAGTTTATTTTAGTTTATTAGAAATACACAAGACCAGAGAAAATTATAATACTTATTCCAATTATCATGATCATAACACTAGAGTCTCCAGTCTACTTAAACCTCAACGTTACAGACTTGCAAAATCAGTAAAGAATTCACTTGATTTAGCTTTATATAATATTTTGCCTCCTCATATAAAACAACTAAATGAAAATAAATTTAAATATACTGTTAAAGCGTTTCTTTTAAGCCATTGTTTTTACACCATTGATGAATATTTAAATACACCTTTTACATGATTTTTTACAATCTATATATTGTACATAATATATTGTGTGGTATGCTCACGGTGCCATTCGTTGTGTTTTGTGTTTCAAATTGTCCTTTAATATTTGTAATTTTAATATATTACCTACCTGTATAATATTCATGTATAAGTTTTGGTTAGCAAACGACTGTTTCAACTATGTATGTTTTAATAGGTTTATATATTTTATATTTTGTGTTGTAGATTTAGTAAATGACCTGCTTCAAATGTATACAAACGTGCATAATGTTGTGAAATAAAGTCTCTATTCTATTCTGTTCTATTCTCATGTATTATCAACTTTTACGTTTATTACCATCATTTATTGAACTTAACTTATAGTTTGATCCAAATAAGATGAACTTACTTTTAATATTAATAAACAAATCATTATCACATAGCCATTTGTAAATATTGTCATTGTCCTTATTTAATCTATTTAGCCTGTTCCTGAAATATATATCATAGTGTCATCAGCAAACATATGAATATTGCAATATTCAAATACATTAACAATATCATTTGTATATAAAATAAAGATGAGTGGTCCAAGAACTGTCCCCTATGGAATTAAATCATTTACAATGTCTGTAGATACACAATTTTTATATTTTACGTAATTTTGATCTTATTTAAAAAACTGGTTGGTAGAAAAATATTAAATTTTCGTGGCCATCTTGATGTTTTTATTTTGCAAACATTGATATTTGATAGTCTATTGTGCAAAAGGTTGGAGCAAACATACAATACATATATATCACCAGAATCGGGATAATGCGTAGATTTCAAAAATATAAAATCGTGCAGGATATTACTTAAAAAAAAATACAAGTCTGGTTTTTATCTCCAAAACGCTCTGTATAATTGATTCTTCGATAAGTAGATTCATATCGCAGGAAAATTTTATACAACTTTTGAATATACCATTTTTTTGTAAGTGGAAAAATAAAAGTTATCTTTCGATAATATCCCTGTACTTAGTCATTAAAATGTGCGGTGAATGTTGTGTTCAGTGTTTTGCTATTCCTGACAACCAAATCAATGCTATTGTAATATAAATGGTTAATTCCGAAGGCAAATTTATATCACAGTTAGTGTAAACAATATCATTTGGTGGCACGGTAGCTGAGTGGGTAAAAAATGCGTTGATACGTATTTATTTGGTTGCAAAGATGGATAGTTCAAATTCAGCCTACGGCATATTGAAAATGTATTTCTGATTTCCTTCGGACTTAGATGGAGAGAGAATAATTATCAAAACCTTAGATATGGGTCGGACTCCACAATAAACTGTAGAGCCTCTCTCTTTACGTAACACAAAACCCTGGAATTTTCCGAAGGATACTAAGGTAACTTGAGAGGCGGTTAAGAAAGCATTTCTTTTTTTAATAAATCTCTGAGAGTGAAAAATTTTAATTTCTTATTAAAATTTTAATCCGATGATATCCTTTTAAGGCTAAAACAAAGGAAAACATATTTTTTTATAAATTAGATAACTCAGAGAACATAAAAAAAAACAACCTTAGAAATGAAATAATTAATTAACATAAGGATGCTGGACGTACGGACGCCTTGTATTTTTGAATACAAGAATTTTCCAGCAATGCCTGTAACCACTCAGTCAATTATGAAGGTAAACTTGCGTGTTTAAACTGGTAACATTCCCAAACGTTAAACAAAGATTAAATGTTTTTTTGTGTTTGCAGAATTTTTAAAGATAGGGGAGTCATCTAATTAGACAACTTTAAAATATATTAGACAAACAAACATTTCATTTCAACCAGAATTAAGAAACATTTTCTTTATATGAAAAAAGCCTACGGTTGTAAAAGATTAATTTGACAATTATTACCATATCGTTGATAATTAATAAATCAAGTTGGTTCGAACTCTAACAAATAAAAAATAGTTGAGAACTGAGAACATGAAAATGATGAAATATCAATAATATAAATAAGGACTTGCCTTAAGGTATTTATTATTTGTTAGGTAATATTCGCAATAACACTCCACAAAAATAAACTACTTATATCTAACACGTACGGGTCATTGGCTGGATTTTGACCACCCCTCTAATTTTTTTATTTTTAGGAAAAAACTAAATATTTTTTACCAAATTTTAGGACTTTACCTGTAGTTTATTACCAACTATAAAGATGTCATACATGAGGATCTATTCTGTATCTCCTGTTGTTAATTATAACTTGCGATTAAAATTCTTATCTAATCAGAGCCCCTCATTTTTAGAAATCTTTGGCCTGATTGGATCAAAAATTTTAACTGCATGTTAACTTTTAATAAATTCATTGCAGAATAGTTGTGAAGGTATTTTAAAAATCCAGAGCAAACAAAAGTTGGATTTTTTTAATGGATCATCTTGTAGGTATATGATTGAATTTTCTATTCTACTAAAATGCAAAAACTTACATAGTTGGTACTAAACTACATGTAAAGTCCTAATTTGGTAAAAAACCATTTCGTTTTTTGCTAAAAATAACAAAATTAGAGAGGTGGTCAAAATCCAGTCAATGACCCTGTATTGTGACAATTTTTGTAATTAAGTGGTAGAGTATAAATATCACCCGAACTTCGCCGTTTTCGTAGATAAAATTAAAGTAAAATATTCTGTATTTATAAAATGTGGATGTAAAAACATTCATTATTATTATTATTTTAGTTTTAATTATTCTCAGTAATTGATACGTCGCATCGCGTCCTGTCCAATATAAATAATGTTCAGTGTTTTGTTGTTTATGGATTTTGCTTAAAAAATTCTTAAATAATTTCGTCATGCAACATGCCATAGAATTTAACGTAGGTACTGTATGCAGAAAAATGTGCTCTTTCAAATGATATTTTTAAAAATGGGGGTTGCCATTTAAAAAAATTGCCGATGACGTCATAACTCTTTAAAAACTTTTGTGAAAATTTTTTTTTAATGAACAAATTGAGAAATGAATTGAAAAATCGAAGTGTCTGAGCGAATTTTTGTCACTTGCTTTGTAACGATTTTACGAAATTTATTCCAACCTTTATGTGCACACTGTATATCTCTTTTCGTTGTTGAAATGCACTGTTCATACTTATTTTTTGACATTAAATATGTGTATAAATGTGTTAAGTTAATAATTTCTATAGTGTAAAAATTTTATAAAAAATATTAATATTATTTATCTAACACATAATTGATTTTTAATAGATTCACATTAATAAATCAGACAACATAATAAACAACACTAAGATTTTGAATTTTTATAGTCTTATATTCCTTTGATTTTATTCAGTTGACCCCAGAAACAGCCTGCTTGGAATCAGGCAGTGATATTGCAGTTTAGTGCCTCAACACGAGCCAAAATAATCACTGCAATATTGCAGAACGTTGTATTGTCAGCATTGTGATACTTTTACCAGTTTCACAAAGTCCTTATTTGTTCCGCAAGCTGTGCTTTCTTTTAGTTTTATAACAACTGTAAACTACATATTATCCCTGAATATGTTACATATTATACGTCAACTTTAAAACTTATTATTATTACTTGCAAAATATTTTGTGTAAATTCTAATGTTGTAAAATGGAAATGGTGGACTATTAAAAACGAAAATAATATTATCTATATATTATTTATTTATTTTTTATTTATGCATATTGTTTATATGAGGTGTGGAAATGTCAATTTAGCATGTGTTTAAGGGCTAACAGAAAAATAAATAAATATGTTTAATTTTTGAGGAATAAGACTTTCTGAATTGTGTCTAAATTTTACCGATTTTATATTATTATGTAGGTATTACTGTTCAAATAAGGAACCGAAAATATTTCACAATATTGCAATTTATTGTTGTTCAAATGCCGTATGGTACAGTAACTTGGTGATCCCCCTTCGGATTAATTCTATAGCAATTTTATATTCAAATATTTTTGGTTAGTTTGATTCAAAATGTGTCAAATATGAAATATTACTTCTTCGTTGACGGTAAGTTTCACTGCAACTCAGGGGTTTCAAAGAAGAAAGAAGTTACTATTGAAACGTGAAGAATGTGAAGATCATCGAATTCTACTACTACTACTACTACTACTAATTCTTTGTTTTAGTTTAACCGACTTTGAATACGTTGATTTTTAAGCAAAAAACACTGATTTTTTCTTAGGTTTTAAGCAAATTAATCAAAGAGGATCACATTTTCGAAAAAGTTTGTCATAACAAAAAAGTTAGCTTATGAAATAACAAAAATAATCCATGAAATAAAAATGTATTTAGACTCATCGTTGACCAGTTAGGTGCATTTGAACGTAGCCCTGAAAAGGTCACAAGCTTCAAACAGTCGTAACTCTGGTTTAAAAAAATCTTTTGACATGTACAGGGTGCTCATTTATAATTTTACACCCCCTTAACGCTGTTATTTTTGGAAGAAGAAAAAAAGTGTACAGACAGAAGTTTTATAGTTATTTTTTCGTAGATTTTAAATATTATATCATAAAAACAATTGAGTAACGTTAAAAACACTTGTACTACAAACTTGTGTTTTTTGTATACATGTATGAAAAAATAAATAGTTCAAAAACCGCAAAAGATAAATATACAATGTTATATATTTTTGAAAAGCTATTTTCATGCTCTTTCATTTTCCACAAAAACATACTGCATGTTATCAAACAAGTTTGTTAACAAGCACAAGTTTGTATTATAACTTTTTTTTGGCGTTATTCAATTAATTGTTTTTCTGATATCGTATTTAAAATTTACGTAAAAAAAACTAATACCTTTGTTCTTACACTTTTTTCTTTTTCCATAAACAAAAAAGTTAAGGGGGTAAAAATATAAATGATCACCCAGTACCTTGAACCAAATGAATTAAACCTCTTTACAGTAGCTTTTGGCAATTTTGATATCTGCTAAGTCAAAATTAATACAAGGGAAATAAAGGCAAAATTTTTATTTTTTACACAAAAAAGTACGTTTTTTGGTAAATTTGAAATTGAAAAAAAAATCCAAATAATGTTATTTGTTAATTCTAATTATTATCAACACGCTCAAATTTTGACCTTTTTTGACCTTGATGGATGCATTATCTAAAAGATATTAAACTTAAAGTATTTTAAATTTTTTTTTGCTTTAAGGTTAAATAACAGGGAAGAATCTTAGCTGAATGTTACTACAGATAAAAAATTATGACAATAAACCAAGGAAAATGTTTCTTTTTAATTTTTTTGATAATAGCTTAGGAGAGAAATGTTTGAAGTTAACTTCGTTTTTTTTTTAAATTGACGCATTTAAGATGGATATAGATAAACTGACAACTTCTGTACTATTTTGACCTACCTGACCTTAAAGAGGATTAAAAGAAAAAGATCTTCAAAATGCTTTTTTTGGATGATTTTTAGTGTTAATTGCAAAGGAGATATGACCGAAATAAGAAGCGCTCCTCGTTTTAGCAAATTACGAAATTGCTCTTTTGGTGAAAATTTTTTGACAGTTCTAACAACTAATTAAATTTCGCTATTTCTTGTCATGTGACACAAATCACCCAATCATTTTAACATTTTAATAAATAATAATAAATACACCACATGTAATTACGACCCCCTTTATCCCAGAAGGCTGAGCCTTGTGCGGGAGGGGGCTACACATTTAAAGACAAGGGACACTCATCCAATATCCGTATATAATGAAAAAATCCCTCTTACAGTATTTTCCATTGCCACGACCGGGATTCGAACCCGGGACTTTTGGGTGAGAGGCAGGTACTCTACCATCTCGACCATCAGTCATAAATTACACCGACTATTTCACTCACCTTAAAATTATCACATAATCTGACCAATCACAAACCAAAGACAGCTTGTATTACAGCGAAAACACCGACTGTCTTTCAATTCTAATTGGTCTATCAGCGTGGTGTTTTCAACGACGTAACCATGGATACGGATGGCAAAGCAAAGTTTGATAGTTTAATAAAAATTAATTATAGAGACAGACGTCAAAATGAGTCGCTTCGGTGCTACTTCAAGTGAAGTTATCAACCAAAATATTTGCTCGTGAAATAGTCTAATAAAATACCACTCGTGATTGAATTTATCTTATAAGTCAACTCAAATGAGTTGCTTGAAAACACCACTCGTCCTACGGACTCGTGGTGTTTCCAAGCAACTCAGTTTCGTTACAAATAAATCGACAGACTTATCGCGAAAATTCAATCTCTTGTGGTAGTACTACTGATAACACCATCCAGGGAAATTTTCAATCACTATGACAAGGAAATTATTAACTTTGACGACTTCATAATAACTGCCAAATAAATTTCAAAATGTCACGTTTTGGCAATGCCAGTTTTCAATCTATAAACTTTTAATAAATAAATAATTGTTTTGTTGTGTTGCGACATTTTGATTTTATTTTTTCAAAAAATTTTCTGACCGAATATCTCACATTGACAAATGACTCATAATTTTATGACAACCTCAAGCAAGTTGCTTCCGATTGTCATAAAATTATCTCGTACATTATCAATGTCTTAGGGAGATTATAGCTGATAATTTATTCTCAGTACTTCGGTAATCATTGATTTTTTTACTCTGGGGGTGATTTTCACCCTCTTAGGGGTAAGAGATATTATTTTTCTTATTTGGGGATGAGTTTTATGTCTCAAATGCAACAATTGCTAAGAAAGTCCTAATTTTTCAAAATAAACAAAAAATTAAAAAATTACACATTTTACCCCTTTTGTACGGGGTGATCCACTTAACTTTCCCTCCCCACGTTTCTCTGTTATTTCTGTAGTTACAAGAAAATTATTCTAACAAAAGTTTTAGACCTTTATCTGAAGTTTTTAAATATGACATCAAAAAAACAATTGAAAAATAAATGCTGAAGTTATATTATATAAATTCTATTTTTTTTAATGGAACACCCTATATTTTTCGACGTAGAATTTCAGTCTGATTTCAACAATATAGAATATGTAATACTTACTTTTAATAGTTTCCGAAATATTTGCTTTTAAACACAAATTACACACTATTTATATATTTAATAGCAAATATTTCGAAAACTATAAAGATAAGTATTATATATTCTATATTGTTGAAATCAGACAGAAATTCTACGTCGAAAAAGGCAATACAAGACGCTGTTCCATTAAAAAAAAACAATATATACATAACTTCGGCATTTATTTTTCAATTGTTTTTTTGACGTCATATTTGAAAACTTTGGAAAAAGCCCTACAACTTTTGTTAGAATAATTTTTTTGTAACTACAGAAATAACTGAGAAATGTGGGGAGAGAAAGTTAAGTGTCTATCAAATAGCAACTACAGCATTATTATTATTGGAAATATCAGCAATAACTGTTATTTTTAAGACGTCCAGAAGTTATTTATCTTGAATTTGATTATAGCTTCCTTAGTATTCTCTTTGTTTCAGAAACTGTCAACAATGTGTACTTTAAGAGGTAGAACAAAAATATTGACAGGGGTTTTTTAGTTACTTAAAATAGTTCAAACAGTACCTACAGTTTTCTATCAAAAAAAAAATTCTTAGCTCTTGTAATTTTACTATTGGACGAATATCTGTTGATGTCAAAATATATTTTTTATAGTTCCAATCGAGGTTCCAATTAATCAGTTATCCTATTTCAAATTAAGATGTTACCTTATTTCAGTTTATGCATTAATAAGGCATCTTCTTTTATTGACTTTTACCACACTGAACTTGACCAGTAGAGTTATCGCTTTAAAATCCCGATTGCTCAAAAACTGAAAACTATTTTGAAAAACAACACTCAACCTTTTTAAAATTGATAGGGAGTCTTTTATTTATTTGCGCCGCAGTACAATTGCTTTTCAATTTTAAATATTTAAATCAAGGCCTTTTGAGACCTTGAGAGAATCCAAGCTCCTAAGAATGTTACATGCCATACTTAATGCTTTTCTTCCCTGAATACACACCAGGCTCGAGAGTCCCCGGCCGCACAGTTAACTTGGGAAATACTCGCAAGGAACAGACGACCTAGGATAAAAAAATTATTCATAATCTTGCGGATCTCTGTCTAATCGGCGCAGCTCATCTACTAGGCACTTAACTACCCCAGGTGAAATAGAGCAGAATCGGAACGGCAAACATATTAGTGGCAAACACCTTGTTCTTCCTTTTTTTTTTTTTGATAAGCACAGTTCGCTCTTGAACAAACCAGTCTGGAATTTACTTCCCACTCGTTCAACCACGAGTTGAAAACTCGGGTCAGATGGCAGTGAGAGGAAGGAAACTTATTCCTCTACCAGTTGTTTATGCCATCTGAACCCTTGGCAGAACAATTCTCACTTCCAACAAGTACTTGTTGAAAGTCTTCCGCGCTGATGCCGGGCACACCTTGTTTGACTCTTCTAAGACTGCGACTGACAGTTATCGCTGGAGTGCCATTTTTAATTAATAAATAATGAATTCCTAGTTTCGTAGATTCCTTTCCTTTAAAGTTATTTTTTTTGTTTATTGGTACTCTAGGTAGACAGGGAAAGAACGCCAGCGAATTATCTACAACCATTCTGGACATGCATGGTCTATCTATAATTCTTATAAAATTTACTCTGCTCTCGTCCAGCCTTGTTTGATTGACTAAAACAGTGAAGGCATACAATGTACGCTTGAAAAACAAATAAATTATTTAGGAATTTGTAGGAAAAAACAATAATCGAAGGCATTTTTACTGTACGAGAAATATTGTGTTCCAAAAAAATATTGAGAAGCATGAGTTGGCATTTGCAAAGGGAAAATTAGTCGTTATTGCAGGAAACTGTAGAATGTTTTCTAGTATTTTATATTTCACCTGTAAATTCGTCATTATCAGTCAAGTAACTTTCATGCTGTAATTTTTTTAATAAATGGAGAATAGGTGGGTTTATTATATCTTACTATTTGCACTCACTGTATACCAAACCAGACACATTATTTTTGTAATGACAAGGATTACAACTTCATAACAGGTTTATCAATTATTAAATAAAAAGTTTCTTAAAATTGACAATTAAGTCATTTATAACAGGTACATCAAAAGGAAAATGTAGAGGTAAAAAGTACCTGAAAACTGGTTGAAAAATTAGTTACCTTTGAATATAAGCCGACAACTTGCTTTATTATTTTAAACATACATTATTAACCAGATGCATCAGTTAAAGTCAATTTGCTGTGAAATTTATTTGGAAAACTGTTTTGATAGTGATATATCGTAATAATCCGAGTAAATCTTTATTTATATTTAATTTAACCTTGAATTATACTGTTATTTTGAAGTGAAAGTGGTAAATCGTTTTAATTGCTTAATTTAATCGCCTATAATTATTAAAAAAACAAACTGTGTCATAAGTTAAAGAATGTTTTTTAAGATATAATATACCGGTATTATCCCCTCCAAATATATGGTAATTAGTGTGAACATTAATATTAATTCTTAGCAGAAGGAAATTTTGAACTCTACATATTAATTAACTTAAAGATATATTTATGGTTCGTTTGAAAAATAATTAAGATACGCAATTTATTGACTAATTTTTTTTATGTTGCAAGTAAAAAATATTTTAAAGAAAAATTAACTGTCTTTTATATCCACTCTCAACTAGATGAATAATTTTTATATAGTTTCCAATTCTGAGTAGACGTATATTACATTTTACCTTCGGGTATATCAGTAAGATTATTGTATCGAAACGATAAATTCAGATGCAGCACTTGAAGCTCATACGCGTTAGGTTTGCTTTTTCTTCCTCCTTCAAGATAACTATGAATAAACAATTATTTAGTCTGACGTCAGGTTATTCGACTCAAATTTTCCTGGAAAATTCAATATTAAAAAAGTTGGTGAATATATTGAATATTGCCATGCTTAATATCTACTGCTCATTTTAAAATAATTCTTTTTTTATATGGAAAACATTGAGTTACTTCGCATTTTTTGTAACAAATGTGATACTCTGATGAATAAGCAATATTATTCCATTTGGCCTTGGGGGATTGTTAATCAGGTACTATGCCATGTATCCTAATAACTTATATGTTTAAATTAAATATCGTATATCATATCATTATCTTCTTGCCATTGCATAAATAGCGCTTCCACAAAAATATTTTACATCAGAGATGGGTGAATCTTAAAACTACAAAGAGATATTTGACAGAAGGAGTACCTTCATATTTTAGATTTTATACCTGATCTGGGTATATGTTTTGGTTGTCTAGAAACATATATTTAAACTCTATATCTATTTTTCTTTTCTGTAGTATTTTTCTTAATCAAATTTAATCACGGTAATCCTACTTATGTAAATACTTACATAGGTCTATATGAGAATAAATTTAAAAATTAGGAAGACACCTGTACGAAATTGTGGGGCACAATTCAGACAGTAACGAATGAGTGCCTAACACATGAATTTTGTGTGTTTTAAAGTTGCTTGGATCTAGTAGATATGACTCTGTCAAATTTAATATTCAAAGACATTTTATTATCTTTGCGGAAAAAATTACACCATCTTGATTAACAAGAAAAAATTACACATTCTGGGTGCTGCACATACAGAAAGACTACATTTAGGACGCTCATTTCAGATATTCGTTCCTCGACTGCAACCACAATAAGTTAAATAAAATTTCGAGAACCGGACGTCGAACCCAAGTTTACCAACTGACTTGATGGAATTAAGTTGATACATTTTTGTAGATAACGTTATTAAACGTTATTAAAAAGATACTCTATTTACCTAGTTTGTTACCATACATGCGTTTTCTGTTTGTACTATTTTCTACACTTGCGTCTATATGTTGTCTTTACTTTATATGTATGTTTAATTTTCGACACAAGATCAATCTCAGTTATAATTCTACAAACCCGATTTGTTGTGCTGGTTGCAGTTTACATTTGCTAATTTGGAGGTTAATCCCCTTAATCGGTCTAATATGGTAGGCCCAACTATGCCAAGACTATTCCTTACTAGGAACACATTAACCTTTTGATTTTTGTACATTTCTTGTATTATCTAAATGTACATCTGGCGAATAAGTTATGTTTCCTTTCGCTAGCAAGTGTAGTAATAAGTGTATATTTTATTTTGAAGTTACTATTTTAATGACCAGAACCGTTGCACAGGAAAGTAAAATCCTGTTTATGCCAGTGTGTTAAAAATCAAGAAACAAACCCACGGTATTCACGCATAAGTAGACAAAGCAGTATATAAATACGTCATTTCATATTTATGTGGTAATAATTCAAAAATTTATAAAATCAGTCAAATGCAAATGTCATTATTCAACATTGTTTCTCTGATGTGCTAGTACTCAGTTATTTCATCTTCGACCATAAACATCAAAGTTGCGGGCTATAAACAATAAGGAAGTCTATTTCGGTATATTGCTTCATTATTTCTTATGCAATCAGCAAAATGATTTTTGTGTGAAAACAATATGCAAACCACAATTGCATACTTATTTGTGGTAGTCTGTTAAAGCGTGTTAACGAATTATTGAATTGAGTTTCCACATAATAAAGATAAAGAAATGTAATTAGTTATAAATCATATACCGATATTACACATTTACGATTGTTTGAAAGAAAATTATGTATTTCTAATACGAAACAAATGGGTATAAACAATTTATATGAAACAAACTTGTTTTTCTATCGTATGGGTAACAGGTAATTATTCCATTCGCCTCTTTCTCCCTATTATAACAGAATTTGTTTTAAGCTTGCCAATAATATTTTTCCCTAATTTAATTATTTCTATAATAATTTATGCAACTCTCATAAATAATATCTCATTACATTACATTTATATTGTTTTTATATCTTCCCTAGTGGATCAACAAAATCAATTTTAGGAATTTCATATTTTCTAAATAAGTTCTGTATTTCTTTTTCTCTTTATATTATATTACAATACTGGTTTTGATATTTGTCAATTTTAGGCACTAAGTTAGGCTTTTACACTGCAGGGGCGCCTTAAATGCAGAAATTTTGGGGAAGGTAACTATTTTCTCTATCTGAGGAAAGTTGTATTCAGAGAAAACATGGGGTTGCAAGGAATTCCATAACATTTTTGTTCGAGGTTGAAAAATTAATGGAGAAAGCATCGTTTGACAATTATAATCTACATTGTGTTTAATAATCTTGCGGCGGTATTAAAAATGCAACTCCTGCAGAACAATCTCCATGAGAATAACTATAAGAGAAATTGAGTTCACCAACAGTGCGGCGGCGATCTGATCATCGAGCTTGTAGGGGCTGCATTCGTAGGTAATGCTTGAATTTGGATTGAAAAAAAAATTTGCGCAGATCTCCAAATATGTGAGCAATATTCCAAACTAGGATGTACCTAGGTATAGTATACAGGGTGTTCCAGTTTTTTGTAGCAGGACATAGACATTTGAAAATTATTAAAAAAAGTTCATATAAACATAGGTTGAGAAATGCTTAGTTTTCGAGATACAGGGTGTTAAAGTTTGAAAATAAATATGGATTTATATTTGTATTTCCAGAATGCTAAGAAGTATCGAATCTAAACTTACCAATTCTTTACATACAATTTAGAGGTCTATTTTAGAATAACAAACTACTACTTTACTTAACCATGGGCGTAGATATATGGATTTACTATGGTTCTTTTTTACAAAAAAGTAGTACGCCACTGATATTTTCCCATGTTTTCAGTTTAATTCAATAAAGCAAGAAAAAACAAAAATTTAATGTCTCTTGGCACTTTCTAATACGAAACAAATGGGTATAAACAATTTATATGAAACAAACTTGTTTTTCTATCGTATGGGTAACAGGTAATTATTCCATTCGCCTCTTTCTCCCTATTATAACAGAATTTGTTTTAAGCTTGCCAATAATATTTTTCCCTAATTTAATTATTTCTATAATAATTTATGCAACTCTCATAAATAATATCTCATTACATTACATTTATATTGTTTTTATATCTTCCCTAGTGGATCAACAAAATCAATTTTAGGAATTTCATATTTTCTAAATAAGTTCTGTATTTCTTTTTCTCTTTATATTATATTACAATACTGGTTTTGATATTTGTCAATTTTAGGCACTAAGTTAGGCTTTTACACTGCAGGGGCGCCTTAAATGCAGAAATTTTGGGGAAGGTAACTATTTTCTCTATCTGAGGAAAGTTGTATTCAGAGAAAACATGGGGTTGCAAGGAATTCCATAACATTTTTGTTCGAGGTTGAAAAATTAATGGAGAAAGCATCGTTTGACAATTATAATCTACATTGTGTTTAATAATCTTGCGGCGGTATTAAAAATGCAACTCCTGCAGAACAATCTCCATGAGAATAACTATAAGAGAAATTGAGTTCACCAACAGTGCGGCGGCGATCTGATCATCGAGCTTGTAGGGGCTGCATTCGTAGGTAATGCTTGAATTTGGATTGAAAAAAAAATTTGCGCAGATCTCCAAATATGTGAGCAATATTCCAAACTAGGATGTACCTAGGTATAGTATACAGGGTGTTCCAGTTTTTTGTAGCAGGACATAGACATTTGAAAATTATTAAAAAAAGTTCATATAAACATAGGTTGAGAAATGCTTAGTTTTCGAGATACAGGGTGTTAAAGTTTGAAAATAAATATGGATTTATATTTGTATTTCCAGAATGCTAAGAAGTATCGAATCTAAACTTACCAATTCTTTACATACAATTTAGAGGTCTATTTTAGAATAACAAACTACTACTTTACTTAACCATGGGCGTAGATATATGGATTTACTAAAGCTCTTTTTTACAAAAAAAGTAGCACGCCACTGATATTTTCCCATGTTCCCAGTTTAATTCAATAAAGCAAGAAAAAACAAAAATTTAATGTCTCTTGGCACTTTTTGATATGACAAGCCGTTGTTCAGAAAATTTACATTTAATCTTTTGATGCACGCCTCTGGACGAATTTTACTCAAACTTGAAGTCGCTCAGAATTTCACCAAATTTGATGGTGCGAAAAGTCTCTTAAAAAGAAAGAATGAAACATTTAAAATATTTATTGTAAAAGTTTATTATCATGTAAATCAAAATTTTTATAACACAAATGTATTAAAATAAAACGGAACGGTCGAACTAAAATAAATTATTAGAAACACAAACACAAGCTAGCAACATGTAAAAGTGTCTTACTTCATTACAAGCATCATTAGCGATGTTTCATTCTTTCTTTTTAAAAGACTTTTCGTACCATCAAATTTGGTGAAATTCTGAGCGACTTCAAGTTTGTCTAATATTCTGGAGATGCGTGCACCAAAAGATTAAATGTAAATTTTCTGAACAATGGCTTGTCATATCAAAAAGTGCCAAGAGACATTAAATTTTTGTTTTTTCTTGCTTTATTGAATTAAACTGAAAACATGGGAAAATATCAGTGGCGTACTACTTTTTTGTAAAAAAGAACCATAGTAAATCCATATATCTACGCCCATGGTTAAGTAAAGTAGTAGTTTGTTATTCTAAAATAGGCCTCTAAATTGTATGTAAAGAATTGGTAAGTTTGGATTCGATACTTCTTAGCATTCTGGAAATATAAATATAAATCCATATTTATTTTCAAACTTTAACACACCCTGTATCTCGAAAACTAAGCATTTCTCAACCTATGTTTATATGAACTTTTTTTAATAATTTTCAAATGTCTATCGACTGTTAAAGTCCTGCTACAAAAAACTGGAACACCCTGTATAGCAGCAATTATTGCTGTTGCATGTGTTAGAAAAAATTATCCCAAATACGAGCATAAATAACCAGAGGCTTCTATTTACAACTTGATATGAAATGTTGATTTTGATCCGTCCATCTTAGCTTTTTGGGGAAACATACCAGAAATTGGTCTATCTGTATCTTGTAGTATATGATTTAGCTGGAAAATGGAAGAAATGGACACATCACTTTGGAACGTTCAATATAGAACAGCATATTATTGATGATACTTTATGAATCGCAACATAGTGAGTGGTTAGAGAGAAAATTTAATATTTACATATACAGAGTGTTAAGAAAAAGTAGGTCAAGCCATTAACCAGAGATTCTTTGGACGAAAATAATGAGACTTTTATGGTGTGATATTTTATTTTGGCACGTAGTTTTCTTTATACAGGGTGTTAAAGTTTAAATTTTGAAAATTATTTCTATTAATAATTCTGTTAGGTAAGTATCTTTGAAAATTGGTACCTCAAATGTTGTACAGAGTTTTTTCTTATGCAGAATACAATTTTTGTGCAATTTTGGTAAAAACGCGCAACTTTTTCATGCGTACGCCAAAGGTCTCTATATATTTATTTTTAGATTAAATACTTATTTCCCTAACTTTTCCTACTCTTATAAAATTTTAATTTAGGACCCGATTAACGAGATACTTCAATAAATTCAGATTAATTTTCAATATAGTTTAGGAATTTATTATTTTTATTATTGTTGTTTATAGTAACCATTGGTTTTCTTTAAATTGATTACTTTTAGGCAAAAAATGGTAGAGAACACTTGTGTTGTGCATAGTTAGAAAAGTTCGATAAAATAAAAACGATAAAAAAATCAGTGGTGTACACATTTTTGCTTAGAAAACCTGAATTAATTTTTATTTAACTATACCACTGGCGTCGGTAAAAGAAGCAATTAAAACTACTAATTTATGACAAATATTTTTGCTTAAATTGCCTTGCACCTTCTAGAGCTCGTTCTCGTAATTCTTACTCGTTTAAAATTGGAACTGAATTAACAAAATCTTTCACTCCCCAAAAACTAAAAATAAAAAATACTTTTTTAACCTGAATTTAAGTGCTAATTTAGAAATGTGACGTTATGCAGAAACATAATCACTTCAACTGAAATCATTCCAAAAACGTTTTTGTGAAATTCGTATTACTAGCAAAAATTTGCACACCGACTCTCAGTAGTGGAAACTCCTCGGGTCATACATTTGAATTTATTTGAAAATCTCGTTAACCAAGTCAACATTTTATGCAAGTAAAAAAAGTTAGAGAAATAAGTATTCAATCTAAAAATAAATATCTAGAGACCATATAGACGTACGCATGAAAACGTCGGGAGGGTTGATATGGATACCAAAACCCTCCTTTTCCCCGGTTGCGCTTTGACTTTTCTAACCAAAATTGCACAAATACATAAAAGATAAGATTAAAGTCTGTGCAAAATTTCAGGTAAAAATCTTAAAAAATAATAGAATTATTAATAAAAATACATTTCAAAATATAAACTTTAAGGAAAACTACGTGCCAAAATACAAAATCTTACCATAAAAGTCGCATTATTTTCGTTCAAGGAAACTGTGGTTAACGGCTTGACCTACTTTTTTATAACACCCTGTATATGCACAACTGAGCTGGCAAGTTAATAATTTATTCTTGATTATAATAATATACTCTATGGAATGTTTGGGTAATATCTGAGAATCTGAGGCTGAGAATTGCTAATTCTATATACTATATAGGAACATATCTAATATGTAAGCAGATCTTCCGTTGAAACCTGTTTGACAGCAACAGTTGCATCTTTCTGATGTCCTTTTAAGAACAGCGATGGAATGGTAATTATTGGAATCAATTACCTTTCCTTTCTCATATTGATCTTTTCCTTTTTTATATTGGTTGCCATCGAGTTTACTTTGTTTGTATGAAAAAGTAGAACGCTGAATTCCAATTCACACATTTTGAAGATAATACCCACAATGTCATCAAGTCGCACCGATTCCTTAGTATTCACGTTTTTCAATATGCCTAATTGCGTATTGCTGGTATGCGGTTTTGACATTAAACAACACGAGCTATTTCATTTGAAGCCTTTCCACGCTAGAGATTCTAGTTTTAAATTTTTATTTGTAAAGATATGACCCTTATTTGTTGATAAAGTCAGTGCTGGATCCATTTTCTTTTGTTAGAGGAGGAAACGTACTTTTTGGAATAGTCCAAATTGGTTTTGATAGTAGATCAGCAGTTTCGATTTAAATTTGGGGATTCGGCCAGTTTATTTTTATTCTGTTGTGAAAGTTAGTTTTCGTCATATTGTTTACTGTTTTGTTAATACATGCGGTATCAGCAAACATTGATTGAATATTGGGTTACTTATGGTAATTTCATTCCTTTGAGACAGCTTAAGCACATGTACGATTTTGATTTCAAAAGAAAATAATAATGTAATGAATACCGACCAAGAGAACATTAATATTTTTTAATCTTTTTTAGCATAATACTAAAAAGGCACTAAAATAATAATACATTAATGATTAAATAGTGGTTTTAGCTTAACTAAGAATATATTCAGATATATAAGATCAAATTCATTAGCATCACAATCAGATTCTGTGATATTTAGTGGTACCGTCTAGAGAAGACTTGGCCTATGTCTTGGTCCAGATTTAGTCTTGAATAGGACTAGATTTTAAGAGACTAGATCATTTTCAATAGTCTAAAATTAAATGTTATTCGAACATTATGGCACCTTACCACGCAAACGTCTGTAGAAATTCATAATACATGGTGAGAAATTACTACTTAGTTAAAAAGGACAGTTAACTGTTGATGAATCTGAAATATTTTTTCTTACAGGTATATGAAGGAAAACCACTGCTGGTGTAGGAAAAAGTGAGGTAAGTCAAATTTTGTATATATCAGTTTTGGTTTCATTATCTTTTGATGATTATATTTAAAATATTCTTTGATGTCCACTATATGAGCGTTACCATTGGCTTTTCCTTCTCAATGACCACTGGTTTTTAAACATGGCCGGTCACAATAATGATATTTTCTACTTTTTATATTTACTGGCTATTTAGTTGAATATATTTCATATACTCCAAATATGTACTAAATGTATTTGGTAATAAATACGTAATATTAATTCTTCCTCCTGACAAAACAGTGCAACCATGAAATAACGCATATTTAAATACGTATCACTTATTTTAAAATTTTGCGTTCTCCCTATCTTGATGTCGAAGTTCTCAATGAATGTATCACAATGAATTGGGGCGTAGTGTGGCTATCATGTTTGGTCATATCGTGGACTCAGTTTAGCTTCAACGCTATCAACGTCGGTGGTTAGTGGATGTGTTTCTTGGTTTTATCAAATGTGTAACCCTCTCCTAGACAGCTTTAGTGTTGGATATTATGGATATTGTTTAATTTATGTGGTCGATCTATCGGATTTCTTCTTATCGCAGAAATTGGTAACATCATTATTCCAAGTCTGTCTGGAATACTTTCTGATAATAGCCAATAACTCAATAAATATACCAAATGAACCATTCGCAATTTTCTTAAGATAGCAGACACACCACAGAGTAAACATTGTTTCATGCATATATGATATGTGAAGACACTTTGTAGAAAAGATCTAATAGAGGACCAAAGTACGTAGTTAATTCTACTGCTTACATTTTGACTGCAGCAGCCGGGATTCCATCAGATTTTCCAGATTGATTAGTATACATATATTTCTAAGTATGAGAAGGCTACTTCTTACTTTACACTGTCCGGAAGAATTTTTTTTGAGAGCCTATAGTGGCCACAAGAGGACCATTAATTTAAAAAAAACTATTTAGTTCTATTGTGTTCTTTTACATGTTTTACATTTTTTATAATCAAAGCTAGTGGCAAAAAGTTAGGTATATTCCTTGTAGTAAGTTGTATATTTTTGACATTTTTTATATAATTTTTTGAATACTCTTATTAGCAGTTAATACTTCTTATAAAGAAGTATAACATCGCGCGTCGTTTCACATCGGATTATTTCGTTAAAAAATATGGTTACATCACCTCCCTATAGGGCCAACTTGGTTGACAGAACATAGATAATTCGGCACTCTTTATATTTGTAACAACTAATGCAGGTAAGTAAAACATTGAAGGTTGACAGAAAGATGAAAGCTTGTGTATGAAAGACGAATATATATTTTCAGACCCTTTCACAATTCAGTAATACACAATGAAAAATTTTGAGTGTACGAGCGATAGTTACGATTTTGGAAATGTGTTGACAAATGCATAGACGATTAAAGCAGAAAAATACTAGAAACAAGAAGTAAACATAATATATTAATTAAGTCTACTATCGTAATAAATCAATAATCTTTTATGTGTAAATTATACGTATACTACAGTTTCCGAAATCTTTTTATGGTTTCCAACAACGTCCCAAATTTAATAGCTAACCAATATTTTCAGCCTCCTAAAGAATAATAGAAGTGTTTTGAATTGCTCATTAGATGCATAAAAAAACTTAAAAGGGCATAAACTATATATCTTGATGTCATCTCCAGGGCATATTGAGAAATTTGGGACCCCTCGACTATAAATATTCTTATATTCTATTGGACTCTTCAGACAACTTCTAATTTCATGGTCCGACACCGGCGCATTTCTTTACCCCTCTTTCCAATTTTCGAACCCCTGTATCTAATTACAGTATTTCTCTTTGAAGGTTAAGCGATCCAAAGAGATTGGCTGCCTTTCCATTCTCATCTATTATACCTATTTCACTCTCTTTTTCTCCCATTGCCTTACCTGAGTTTGTTTCGTTTACTTTTCTCCTTAATTAGGGAAACCTTGCAAAATGTTCCTTATCTAACATTGCAACGTTTGTTTCCCACCCACCTAAAATGCTAGAAGAATATTTTACCGGAATAGCCACACACAATTTATGTATACCTTGTTTCTTTGCCAGTGTAGTTAATTCAGTATTGTTTTTTATCACGTCTACTCTAAGAGAGCAAAACTTATATTTTTTTTAAATACGCAAATATAGTGTATGTGCCACATAAACTAATTTACTATTAAAGCGAATTAGAAAAACACATTACTCGTGATTTATGTACAAATTAATTTTAAGACGATTAATTAGGTACTTCCGTACTCTGAATTAAAGTTTAACACAATATTTTTATTAATTTACACTGTACATTTGTACTATTTAGTCATATTTATTAATTATTTTGTAGTTTAACTCGGATGATGTTAATTGCAAACATATAGTAACATAAATATCTTACGTATAATTATGACGACATTTAATATTTAAAAATTAAAAAATAAAGGCATGGAGATTGCAGGAAATGGAAAAAGTACTGTCGATCTTTGCAACATGCCTATTATATTATATTATATTTTGTCATTATTCTATCACAAAATTTACTTTACACGATGAAAGATTTCTGTTCATTTATCTATTAAAATGGAATTGCAGAATATTTTGGTAGTTTTTTCGCTAACTGAAAATATGAGAACTGTGATAAATGTTAAAATATTGGTTCCTTAATTACCCCAAAATCCTAATCATACTTCATTAAAGCGACAGTAAAAAGATTCAGAAAAAAGCTTAATAGATACACAAATCAATCCTTCTTCAGGAGATTTGAAACATTCAACCGGAATGGATATTTTCAAATTGATTTGATATACATATGAAAGTACCTGCACTTCTATACGGAACATGAGATCGATTACAGGATATCCACAATCATATTCCAGCAGAGTTTTGACACTATCATTCGAGACAGTAATAACGAACTGAAATTCCCGAAATATTACGTGAAGGAATAACACACAGATAGGTCTAGGACGGAAATAGACGCTGGGGTATGTATACATGAAGAAAGTCGTAGGGAGAGGATAAGTGGGTTTCTTGGTCAATACTTCATTGTATTTCAGTCAGATATCTTCGCTATTATTGAACGTGTACGCAAAAGCTTTAAAAGACCTTATGTGAATTAATATCTTCATCGTGTTTTTAGATAGTTAGGTGACAGTAACCTCTAATAAAATGAAGTCCAAACTAGTACAGAATATCATGAAGAGTTGAATACGCTGGGAGGGTGAAACAAAGTAAAATTATTCTGGGTGACAGGACGTTATGGAATAACAAACAATAAAATGGATAATGCTTTGCCAGAGATCTGCTCATATCCTTACTGACCCAGTGCCTGAAAATTAACATGGGAAAACACTAGTTAAAGAAACCATGCTCTAAATTAACAAACCCACTCACACAGAACAGGTTTGTGAATATTTTTCTACTTAATGATAATGGACCATTGTTTCTATTGGACAGGCTAGGCATGAAGTTAAAGGAGATTGGTGTAACAAAGATTCACGCCGTGACTTTTTAAGAATATAACTCAACGCCAATTACATTGACATCACTCACTATTGTTAACGCACATTTTTCTATAAATGCATGTATCTTGCACTGAGAGGAATTTAAATATTCCTAACACGTCCCCTCAAGATACACACTGTTGACAATCTTCAATGGTAACAAGTCCAAAATCATCAATCTCCAATGTGGTGCTTTTGATAATGCCAAAGCAACTAGTCCTCTTTCAACAGATTCTCGGAGAAAATGATGGCGAATATCGATGTGTTTAGTTCACGATTGTCAATGTATAATTTTACAACCGACAGATCGTCAAGTCCTATTTCACACAAGAGACTGCGTAACTTTGCTTATGCGATTTCCAAGTAATCACTGCTCCTCCTAGAATAAAAGCATAACTGGTAAAAGAACGTCGGTCGTTGGTCAGTCACACAACCTGCCCAGTCTGCATCAGAGCATCCGAAGAAAGGCTTCTGGTATATAACAATCCCCTGTCGTTGGTTCATGCTAAATACTGTAAAAACCTTTTTGCTGCGGTCCTATGCTTTACCAATTACTAGGTTCATTGGTAAATTGAGCTAGCCTTGATATGGTATTTGCAATATCTGGCCTGGTTCCTACTGTAAGATTACATCAGTGCTCCTATTAGCTCCAGACTTTTTGAAGCTCAGTCGTCTCCACTGGATTACACTGGCTCATCACATACTTGTCGAGTATATATAGAATATCTTGTTTGTGTTAATAAGATGAAGTATTTTTCCTGATCAATTTCCAATCCCAAACAATACTTCGCTGGCCCGATGTCCTTAATTTCAAAATCCTCTAGTAGTTTCATATTGATTTTTTCAATCCATTCATGAATCGTCGAAGCTATCAGTATGTCGTCTACATAAATAATCAATGATGACAAAGTTTCATTGAGTTATGCAAGGTTCACCCTTCGTTGGCACTTGTCCAATACTGGTTAACTTATTAGAAAGACGAGCATACCACTGTCGACCTGCTTGACGAAATCCATAAATGGCTTTTCGCAATCGACAAGCGTTTCCTTTTGTTCTAATGTCTTCAACATTTCTGTTGCTCGTTTCGTTACATCTTGGGCTACTCGTTTGTCTTTGACTATGCTCTCAAACATTTCTGGTAACATCTCTGGAATTTCCATGAATACCTTTTCCTCAAGATTTCCATTTAAGTACGCCGTTAACACATCAAACTGTCGAATTCCCATCCCAAGTTCAATTGCAAGAGCCAGCACAAGTCGTATTGACTCTAGTATTGCCACTGGAGCGAAAGTTTGCTTATAATCTATCCCATATTGTTGACTGTATCCTTTTGCAACTATTCAAGCTTTTCTCCTTTCAATATTTCCATCTGGCTTATACTTGTTGGTCAACACAATAATACGACTACCAACTATATTTTGACCTAGTAGATTTTCAACTATTTCTATAGTATTATTTTTCACCGGCCTTTCGATTGAATAGCTCGTTTCCATTCGTCACTTTCAGGAGACATCATTGCTTCCTTTATGGTCACTTTTAGAATTCCAGCAAACATTTCATCATTATCTTGGATGTAGCCCTGGAGAAGGTTTAAAATTAAAAAAACCGAAACGTCGGCATTTTAACAAGCATTGTTGTTATTTTTGTTTTGTCCAGTACCGACACCTTGTTTTGATAATTATCTTGGATCATTGGAATTTCTTGTTCCTCCCGATCACATTCTCGTGCCGATGAACTTCCTAGGGCGTCCTCTAGATCCAGTACGGAGTATCTTTAGTCTATCTCGTCCTCTTTGATTCCTTTGAACCAACTCAGAATGCGAGGATGTAGTCTGCTCAGATCTCTGTGGTCCCGATGACTCTAAGGGGTATTTATTACATTAGAATCATTTGGCATTAATTCGATTAGAATCTCCTTTTCTGGTATATCAATGTCGTCGTCAATCACAAATCCTGGTTGTCTCGAGATCCTTCGGTGTTTTCCTCTTGGAACTTGACATCCCTTGCGACAATAATTTATTGTCTATATCTCTCGTGGGTGTCCAACAAATACTCAGTTAGTAGATCGCTCAGCGAGCTTTCCTTTCGATGTCTTTATCTATGACATACACATTTGATCCAAATGTTCTCATATAGTTCCATGATGTTTTTATTCCTATGATCCTATCCACTTCATGGTATACTTGCACTAAGGCTACTAGATGGATATCTATTTCAAATATGGCTTGCAGTTGCAATTGCTCAGCCCAAACCATCATTGGTAGTCTCAATTGGATTCACAGACAGCGCGCCATATCTAACGGTGTTCTGTTCATGTGCTCAGCGATGCCAGTTTTGCTGTGGTGCCCTTACAACTGCCGGTCGACGTTCAATTCAGAAGTGAATCAAATCAAAACATTGCAATATTCTTTTCCATTGTCGGTTTGAACACACTTGATATTCTTCCCAGTCTGTCTTTCAACGTGCGCTTGATACATCTGCCTCCATTACTCAACTTTTCTTAAGAAGAATACTTCACACCATCTGGAGTAATATAATGAATAAATATTACAAAATATTTAGCTCCATTTGCAGCTTGGGTTCTAAATGGTTCCACGACATATGAATGGAATATCTGCAGAATATCACCACTTTGACGTTCGCCCGTAGGAAACGGTAGTGCCAGTCATTTTACCTTTCAAAAATCTCACATTGCTACAAACATCCCATATTCTTCTTGGTGATTTTACTTCTGGCTACTTCGCCAATAACCTTCACAAGATCTCTTGAGTTCAGATGTCTCAAGTGTTGGTGCCACCATTTCACTTGAATTTGACATATCATCTTCATCATACCGACCATGCTAATTTCCTCATTAAGATAACAGGTGAGCTATCAATTTTACTTGTCCTTGTTGATCGAAAACAATAGCTGAATCATGTCTGAACAATACATCATGATTTTTATTTGTAATTTTAGCAACTGAAACTAATTCTGATCTTAGTTTCAGCACGAATAGAGTATCAAGTAATTCTATTCTCTTGAAATCTTTTCCATTTGCTACTAATAAACGTACAGTACCTTTTTCTTTGATCTCACTGGATGCTTGACTAGCTAAGTTGATGTTTCCACACGTGAACTCTTCAAGACGTTTAAATGATTCTTTATCGCCGCATAGATGCGCCGTACAACCGCTATCGAGGATCCATGGTCAAGATATGTGTTCAGCTGATATTTGACTTTTACTATAATATACTGCAAACATATCATCTGCGGTCTTTGCACGTTGTTTACCCATTTCAGGACTTTTTCCATCACTTTTAGTTGGACTTGTGGTCTTGCATACCACACTTGTAGCATTTTCCCTTAAACGTTCTTACATGTGAATGTTTCTCTTTATTTTTACCGTGCCGTTGCCATAGTCTATTTCCATTACCACCAACTGCAAGAGCTCCGGCCATCACAACTACACTGGACTGCTTTCTGACATCGCTTTCCTCTAAGATTTTCACTTTGGAAATATCTACGGACGGTAGCTCGTCCCGAGACTCAATTGCACATCTAAAGTTCTCGTAACTAGCTGGGAGATTGTGCAGTTGCATTATTGACAACAAATCTTCATGTACCTGTACATCCATGGCACCCAGTCGGTCTACAGCGTCGAAAAATCTACTGATGTTGTCTCTGACGTCACCACCTTCACTTAATTTTTGAAACATCAGCTGCTTTAGTAGTATGGCTTTCCTAGCAGGTCATTTTGATGCATAAATAGATTCAAGTTTCAACCAAACCTCACGAGACTTCGCACATCCTCGTACATGTTGCAACTCTCTTGGATGTATAGATAAAATCAAATCTGATCTTGCTTTTTATCCGCTTGGGTTCACTCCATTCTTGCTGGAATACTTACACCAACTGTTGCAGCATCATCCCCAGTTTCTTCATACGGTTACTGTTTCTCTTCAATAACATACTCCCATAGATGATTATTGGTCAACAGTGCTTCCACTTGCATCATACTTGTTCCATATAATTGTCCTTGGATGAAGGCTCAATCCGAGTGGAATTCGAAGTACTCGATGCCATTTTGTTAATCTTTATTAATTACAAAATTTTTCACACCACGTGACAGTATAATCTTAGCAAAACTCACAACTTAGTATTATAACCTTACAACCGTTCTGGACCCATAACCTATTAGGTTTATATCCATAAATTGGAAGATACGGTCTTTGTAATATTTGAGTTTATTTTATTATTAGAAAATGCACAATTCTTAACTTTAATAACAAGCAACATAAATCATATTAATTATATTGACATGTATTCCCTTTAGATTTAGGTGGAATGGAGTCCAATAGTTAAGGCAATAAAGTGCATTTTAGA
This sequence comes from Rhagium mordax, assembly GCA_963680705.1. Classification (NCBI taxonomy): domain Eukaryota; kingdom Metazoa; phylum Arthropoda; class Insecta; order Coleoptera; family Cerambycidae; genus Rhagium; species Rhagium mordax. The sequence goes on along the minus strand of OY796659.1, from coordinate 19,367,164 downwards.
AGTCACTATTTTAAAGATGTTTATCTTCATTCTAGTCTAAAATAGTTTATTATTATTAACAATGATGAGAATCATTAATGAGGTAATATTTGGGAAATTAAGAATAATATGTATGTAACTACGTATACGAATACTATTTTTTACAATAATGTTATTGAAAATATTAACTAATTATATGACTGATGGTCGAGATGGTAGCGTACCTGCCTCGCACCCAAAAGTCCCGGGTTCGATTCCCGGTCGTAGCAATGGAAAATACTGTGAGAGGGATGTTTCCATTAAACACGGATATTGGATGTGTGTCCCTTGTCTTTAAATGTGTAGCCCCCTTCCGCACAAGACTCTTCTAGAGCCTTCTGGGATAAAGGGGGTCGTAATTACAATATGTGGTGTATTTATTTATTTAATTATTGAGAAGAAAACTATACTCATATTTTTCTCTTTGTGTTGTTTTAACCAAATCTGTATCGAGTTACAACGTGCTGTGGCAATCATATTTGATCATGCTATTTATTGTGGACAGATCATGATCCACAGATTCAACACTAGCTATAATAATATTAGTGGATAGAAAAGTTGGGTCTGCGTTTTTTCAAATATGAATCCCTTCTGAGCAGCGTTGGCTTTGGATTTGGGAGGGTATCTAATTTACATGGTGTTTTATGTTAATTTAAATCCAATAATCTAATTACCTGATCTAAACCAATTATTTATTTACAAATTTTGCTCTAAATATACAAATTACCACTAGATGTGCCCAATTTGTATAAAACCATATTTCTTATTAAATATAACATATTTTCGTTAATACATCACATTTCTAATATATAGAGGTACCTATATAATACTAAATATACCATTAACAACTCTCCGAAATGAGGAAAATGGCTACTGAAATAAAAGACCCGTGACAAAAGTTATAAAACATTCTAAGGTTTGCAACCTGCGTTTGACAGGGGAAATGTAATTTGTGAGTCCCTAATGCAAGGGGCAATCTCGAGAGCACTGTGAATTGGGAATATGAAAATAGGGATTTATTAAGTTCAATAAAATATAAAACAGTCATCCGCCAAAATGTGATGTCATCATCAATTTTAATTTATTATAATTTTTCATCTCAAACGCTACTAGATTTATATACTTACCTACTTATCGTATGATAAAATAGATTATTTTATTAGAAATATAGTATAAGTATAGTAGGAAGGAAATTTGCATGTAAAATACACTAGTTTTCTAAAAGTGGTTTTTGTACCTACCTACCTTAACAAAAGCTTAAAAGTACGAAAACAGGGAGGCTTTATCTATAATAAAGTATAGTCTATGGGTTTTTGCTAGAATATAATATATTATTGAAAAATGTAAAATCCTAAAAACAGCTAGGCAGGATTAACAAAAAAAAATTATAAATTAGTAGGATTAACGGTGATTAAGACGTGCAGGTATAAATGGATATTCATCTATTTAAACCTGCACGTCTTAATCACCATTAAAATTAGTAGTTAGTGTTTTTTCCAAAAACATATTTAAACTTTAATAAATCAAATTCTGCTGAGACCAACAACAAAAAATAATTCACCAGAAATATATCGTTACTTTAGATCAAATTATTAAATATCCACATATCTAAAATATTGGGGAAAATCATATATTATCAATAATTGCTGTCTCATATTCATAGTAAAAACATCTTGGGTGTAATCAGTGGTATTAAATTACACTAAACTAGTTCAGTAAAACTTTCCACCGGACAAAAAATTCTCATTACTATTTTCTATTTGCGTATTCGACCTCTTACAATTTCTTAACTTATTTTCTATTATTTTCCTTGTAATTAACTTTCAAAAATCAAACTTAAATTATTCTTTTTTGGGAAAACTTTTTTAATACACCCTGTAGATGAAAAATAAAATCATAGAACTTAATTGAATAAGTTGCAAAGAAAAATTAGATACTTCTAATTTATTGAAAGGTTATTTTGGATAAATGAAATTCTTTTGCGATACAACTGAATTATCGCCTTTACCTGTAATAAGTCTTCACTGACAACATCTAATCGAATCCTCAATGTTGTATTAAGAACAATGGCATGTTCTCTAACCAGGTACAGTTTAAATGGAGATGGACGAAGTCGTTGATGTATTGTGTATTGATACATATTCTATAGTATTTTCCGGGGGTTACTTCGGTGACTTGAGTGAAGCGATTAGGGAAATATATTTAAACATTTTTTTCAAACATTTGTTGGAGGTATTCAGGTAACTTCAAAATATTTATCAATAATTTATCTCCAGTTTTACTGAAGTGTTCAAAGAAAATAAACTAATTTATCTCTGGACATATTGATTTAATTGTTGTATTCGTCGATTTTTATACGTTTTGGTAAAAAATTCTTTGAAATGCAACCTTCTTGCAGTGTCTTGCACGGGCGTCCCACGTAACAGGCTCACTCGATCTCCTGGCTTTATTATTAGGTTAATATTTTGAAAAACCTAAATGTATTCTCATGTATTTTTTAATATATTCTTACTTTATTAGCCAATCAAAACGTACCTAGATTTTCAAAAAAATCAACCAATAGGATTTTTTTAAATTGATAAAGACGGCTATCGATCAGTGGAATAAATCGAAAAAAATGTTTGTTACTTTTTTCGTAGAAACCATGTGTCAAACTAAAAAAGTCACTGCATTTATATTAGGTAATACTTTACAAGGAGAATATTTCCGGCTGCTGTGTTGCAACAAACCTTATTATAAATTGTTACCTATATTTTAAACTATAAATGAACAATTTTCTGGTTCTTATAATTATTTTAGTTAATATTATCATATATTATTAATCTTCTGTATTACACACGAGACGTCGATTTTCTACTCGGGTAAATTTTTGTTGAGTGACTCAAACCTGTTTTCCACGGAGTTAAGGGACATGGAATTAAGGGACATACATTTTCATGGGAAAACAGGTTTTTGTCAAAAAAAAATTTACCCGGTAAGAACGACCTCTTGTGTATTAATAACTGAGACATCCGATTGTAAGGTCGAATAAATTAAATTTCAAAATGCTAGCCTCTGTATTTTTTTTCGTAGTTTTTGAATATGCTAACCAGAGTTTTCTAAAGCCAACGGTATACAGGGTGAATAAAAAAATGTACTTTTTTCTTATGGAACACCCTGTATATTTTTATATATTTCGATAGAGCGTTCTTTTCTGATTACAAAAATATATGATACTTATATATTTAGATAAAAAATGGCGGAGCTATTCAACGTCGAAAAAGAAATACGGCTAGTGATGATTTTAAATTTAATTTAAATTAACAAAAATATTACACATTTAACAAACATATTAAAAAACAAACCTATTCCTATTAAATGTCTCCCAATTTAAAAAATAACATTTATCGGTTTCAGGATATTAATCCTTTGTTTACATATGCAAAAGTAGGCTGGTAAATAAGTCATAACTAAAGTTGTACAGTTATATTTATTGCTTGTACGGTAATATTACAATACAGATCTGTCAATAACTGTCAACAGATGAAATAATAAATAATGAAACTATAGGGCTATTTATTAATACAAGCAGACAGAAAACTCCAAACAATAATAATTAAATACTGAAATCCAATTGAAATGTATATTCAGGCAATCCAAGGTCCATTTTTATGTAGCCGTTGTGACATTAAAAATGTAAACATTTATGTAATATGAAAAAAGGTAACAAATAAAAACAAACAAAATATAACTGTAACCATGGCGACAAATCAACCAATACAGACTTGACCAACTAATGAAATGAAAACGTTATTAATAAGAGAATATCAAAAGGTAATATCTATTAATAATGTCTTTATTTTCTGAAACCGATAAACTATTGAACAAATCACGGATGTTATGAATCATAACAGCCTTAGATGTCTTAAAATCCTCGCTCTACGAGCTCGGAATTCAAACCGACATCTGCGGCAGTTATGATAGTCATAACATTCCTAGATATGTTAATAGCTATTACCTACTCACAAAAAAATTAATTTACCGATACATATCATGAAATCGTTTAACATGATTAAATTAAATTGTTATGAGTGACGAAAAAATAGGGTGCCATGAAGAATTTGTTTTATACTTTTTGTTTGTTTTTTAATATGTTTGTTAAATGTGTAATATTTTTGTTAATTTAAATTAAATTTAAAATCATCACTAGCCGTATTTCTTTTTCGACGTTGAGTGTCTTGCAGTAATTAAGTCTACTATATAGGGTGTACCATAAGAAAAAAGTACATTTTTTTATTCACCCTGTATACCGTTGGCTTTAGAAAACTCTGGTTAGCATATTCAAAAACTTCGAAAGAAAATACAGAGGCTAGCATTTTGAAATTTAAAAATATCTTAAAAACTCGAGAGAAAAGGGGGAAAAGGTGGTGGTTACTTTAACGTGGGACACCCTGTACAGGGTTATCCAACGAAAAGGCCCACCCTTATATTTTCTTTATTTTTCGAGTTAGGAAAAAATGTTTCAAATGAAAGTTGTAGTGAATCAAATGAACTCATTTAAAACCCCTGCAAAGAATATACAGGGTGTTCCATAAAAGCGGGACAAACCTAACTTACATTTTTTTAAATGGAACACCCTATATTTTTTTACATTTTTCAAATCTGTGTTTTTTTGTGATTTCAAATATATATATATATATATATATATATATATATATATATATATATATATATATATATATATATATATATATGTTGTATCTTATCATTTACTGTTTTTTATTTATTGCAAATTTCGTGAACAATACCAGCAGCATCTACAATCTGCATGGTTATCAATCAGGGTAGCCATGAATGAAAAACAATTAATTTGACACTCATGCCTTACAGAATAATTGAATAAATTCAAAAAGCAAACTTTTCATCCATGGCTAACCTGATTGATACGCATGCAGATGCTGGTGGTATAAATAATATTGTTCACGAAATTTGCAATAAATAAAAAACAGTAAAAGATAAGATACAACATATATATGTATTTGAAATCACGAAAAAACACAGATTTGAAAAATGTAAAAAAATATAGGGTGTTCCATTTAAAAAAATGTAAGTTAGGTTTGTCCCGCTTTTATGGAACACCCTGTATATTCTTTGCCGGGGTTTTAAATGAGTTCATTTGATTCACTACAACTTTTATTTGAAACATTTTTTTCTAACTCGTAAAATAAAGAAAATATAAGGGTGGGCCTTTTCGTTGGATAACCCTGTACATCATTCTAAAAACGAGTTTCTTATATCCAGAAACGCTTCATAAAAAAGTTATGGCCCTTTGAACTTTTTCTAGAAAAGCTGTCTATTTCTATACTGGGAGTTCCAAGACCAATGGGTCAAAAAGCAACTGGGGATACTAAACATCAAAGTAGACTGTTTGAGCCAAATATACCTTAACAAACTGACAGTATTAGGCTCGGTATTAGGTTTTTGATGATGACAAAATTTTTCTCAGCATTTATTTTCTGTTCGACAACCAACTTTGTAAATTCAGATTGACATATCAAAATTGATGAAGTATATCTTTTTTACTCAAAATTAGTGCTCTTTCCATAATATTTAGGAAAAATGTCATACATATTGCAGGTAAAACAAAAATTCCTGGATTTATTCAACCTGGAGTGTGTAACTAGCGCCCTCTAAGAGGTATCTTAAAACTATTAACAAAATAATTTTTCTCATCATCAAAAACGTAATTCTGCCTGTTTTGAATCTAATATGTTCAACCGTTTTCAAAGCATTGCTATTTAAGAAAAAAATTACCTTAAACACCCTGTATCTCTCTAACGAGTCGAGTAACATTTTGCTAAGGAATATTTGTCTCAACGGTCTATTTTGATGTCTGGTAGGTATCTCCAGTTGTTTTTTGGCCCATTCGTTTTGGGACACCCTGTATAACTAGAAAACCATCAAATCTAAAATTAACATTTCACTAATTCTATTTTCGGGGTTAAGATTCATTCTCGAGAATTTTTTAGATTTCTCTGATTTAATCAGGACGTAGATGGCTCATTCGTGGCAATATGTTTATATAATTCGAACACTTATATTATGTTATTTTAGAAATCGAATCCATCTGCTCAAATAATATTATTGATAATATTAACCGACTTCTAAATATGTATTCCTATTTTGCACTTTTATTCTCCTCTATTGGCTTTAATAGATCCAGATACTGTGAAAACTAAGAAAGATAGGTTTTAAAATCAAAAGTTATATGAAAAAAAAATCTAATTGTTACGTGATCTGCTATAATGTTAGAGGAACATTTTTCTTAAAATGACCTTAGGAGTCACCCTGTATAAAAAAAGTAATAGATATGCACACCACGAATCCAAAGCATTTTCAATTTTCAACCTATATTTGATCACCTGGAAAATAAAAATTTAATTTACTGACATAAATAAATGATTTTACTACGTTTATCTCTTTTACACTGTGTACGATCCATATTTATATTTAACTTATCATGTTTTATCTTTATGCAATATTGTAGAATTGTAAATTGTTTAAATATGAGCGATTATGTGTAAATTTTTTACTCTGTATAATTTTTTATGAACTGAAAAGTTTTTAACTATTCGAAAAGTAGTAAAAAAACAACATAATTAAATAGGAGATGATTTATTACAGCTTACAGCTATAAAACATATTTTAATAGCCATTCCGTGTTTAATTTTGTAAGCAAAGATTTGTTACGAGCGATATTTATTTATTTACAAGTATGGCCTATATTAATGTAATGTGGGTATCAGACTTTATGACACTTTGTTGTATACTCGTGTTAATTGTTTATATTTTGTTTCTTACACCATTAATATGCTTGATATGTTTAAAAGACACGAAACTTTAGAGAGATATTCTAATTCTTTTTGTTACTGACAGCTTATTATAATACGGTATTTTAAATATTGCATCAATCTCTTCTTACCTTATAATAAAGTAATATATATTGTTATGCATACAAATATTATAGTCGATAACCTAATTAAAATAAACAGCAGTATTTTAGATATAAATTTTTTTGACTTTAATAAACAAAATTTTAATGAAAATAAATATAATTTCTTTTGATCTTGATAAATACAGAATTAATGATTCATTGTCAACAGTTCTTTTACATTATAAGTCCTATGATATAAATAAAAAATGTAGGTTTTTACATTTTAAATTTAACTTATACAGAAATAACAACGAGGCAAGAATCACTCTGTAATTAAAATAAAAAAGAAAAAATAGATATTTAAGATACAAGTGTAAAAAGTCATTGTAAGCGAGTGTTTTTAAAAGCCATGAGTGCAATAAGAAGACTTTTACACGTGTGTCTTACAACGTTTTATCTTTGATACAATTATCGTAAAAAAGGGACAATTTTTATGAATATTTGTAAAACTTAAGTACCTACCTATATTCTCTTGTAAACGTCACTTTGACGGTTAGTATTACTAATGTTACTTTTTGGCCGTGACTGATGATGATAACTATGGAAACGACATTATTAAGAAACTGCCGTAGTAGAAGCGTGCTATAAAAATTTTTATTGCACAGTTCCTTATAAAAGGTTACTTTTTGCACTGGAAATGATGTAAAAAATAGTTACTTTTTGCACGATCGTAGATAAATTGTATTTAACGAATTGCAGTAAAATTACAATTTAACACCTCAAATATTATACAACTCCACTACATAATTAATTATTATGAAACCTGGTGAAGTAGAGGGCGACCCAATTATAGGCAATGTATCATTGAGTTTATATATACTGAGACTAAGCTCTTTTTTTTGAATACCATTCCAGTTATACGATCGTTCGATCGCAGGATTTGGAATAAAATGCATTTTCCTTACATCCGAATAATCATAGCATTTAGTTATCCATTCCAAACTGATAATAAGATAGTACTGTACTATTTTATCAAGAATATTTCTTGTATTATTTCTTATGTTGTCAGAAATCATCAAAATTGGCTATAGAATGTAATATTAAATCTTAGTCGTTTTCTCTTGTGAATTTTTAATTAGGTTATTGTCATAAAATACATAATTTATTGTAGATAAAACCACACCTTGTGTAATCTAAAATAGCACAATTTGCGTTATACTGGATTTTAATATTAATTTTAATACAAAAAAATTTTATCTAATTTTATTACCAGGTAGGTACAGATTTTATAGTCAAATTAATAAATCTCGGGAATGTGCATTACTATCAAGCCTAGTTTGGTGGTAGTTAATAGTTCTTACGGACTTAATTATTCTATTACTATTTTAAATTTTCAAAATAATATAACTTCACTGCCTAATGAAATTATATGGTGATTCAAATTTAGTCAATATTAAGTAAATAATGAGGTACCTACCTATCTGACGGAGGATATAATAATCAATAATTTAATAATAATAAAATTATGAATATGTAGTTACAAACATTTCAAAGAAAACTTTTTTTATCATTCTAATTATTTTAAATTTAAATATTTCAATTTATTTACATCTTACTGTTAGTCAAACATGGCCCTATAAACTACTGTAAAGGACACTTTAGCTAAAATATTAAATTATTAATCAATATTAACAACCCCTATTCTACGAGTATGCAAGTGAATTGTGTCAGAGTTTACGAACACACACCCTGTGAATTTGTTACAATATTTCCTGATGAATCTAATAATATATAATATCAACTATTAATAAAATTAATAGTTCGAGTCGATAGGTAAAAGAGTAATAAAAGAAAAAAAAATACTTAATTTCCTATAGTTGAAAATAGTAGGCTAAAAAATAAAATATATCTACAATATGTTCTTGGATAGGGTCACCAATAGTTGTCAACTTTTTTTATATTATTATTTGTTTTTTAAAATATTTTCTTAACCAGAGTAACCCCTGAAATATCCTTTTATGTTTGGGAAAATTGATGAAGACCTACAATTTTCTTTGCAAGGGGGGGGTCGATTAATATTTTTATTAGTCCCATCCGGGGAAGGCATACTGTTGTATATGGATTTCTATTTCATTTTAGGTGTCAGTATTTTAATACACCTGCCAATTACTATTTTCCTTGCTCGAATGTAAACTATAGAAAAAGATGTTATTATTGGTGTTTCCATAAATCTATCATTCTTCTTTTACTCACCAAAAATTTTGCAAATATTATTCAATTAATTTTGATTTTCTTAACCACCTCTCAAGTCACCGGAGTAACCCTGAAATATCCTAGGATTTTGTTTTTGGGGAAAAGGAGATGAAGGCCTACAGTTTTCTGGGCGTCGATTAATCGATTACTAAGATGATTAGAAGTACAATTGAATCTTAATAATTTAAATGTACACCAACATTTATATATTTTATTATTCCATTACTTTTTTAGCTAAAAACATCATTTGAAACAAATGTTAGAATTTGGGATTTTTTGAAGGGAAGATCGCCGGGATAGGACAAGAAAACTAAATTAGTTCATTAGCTAATGAACTAATTTAATTTTCTTGTTCTATCCCGACGAATTTCCCGTCAAATAATAAATGCATTTCAAGGTCACAAATTATTCCTCATCTAGAATTTGGAATACTAATTTGTTGGCGTAAATCTGAATATTTTAGACAATCTTAGTCCATATGATCTACGGTAAGACTAACATTACTTATTTCACATATTGGTTCTTACGCACCTAACAATTAATGCATAAAGGTTTTACTCGTATGACCTGACAAGCTTTTCCCTCCTTTTAATTTTGCAAGGTATGTACGTCTTTATACGTTCAAGTTTCATATCAATGCTGCTGTATTTTTCCTACCAAAATTATTCTATTTTATTTTGTAAATATTTTTTATTACCATCTGGCTGAATCGGAATGTCTTCTGACTCTTCTCACTCAGCCGCAAATCGTTCTGCTTCATCAGTCATTTGATTTCCCACTATGCCTTCAAGGCCCAGTACCTACATATGAAAATAATTTTTTCTTGTACTGAGGAGCCATCCATTGTGTCAACTAATGTATTTGTCGAACAAGAAGGTCATTATTAAACAAAATTTGAAGAACATTTTACAAAATCCTTGAAACAGAATTTTAGGTAGTTATTAGTAGGTACAGTTTTACTTGGTGATCATACTCCGAACAAATTCTAGATCTGCTTTAAATTCAACTATTTTTGGATTCAAAATGAATTAAATATCGAATATTAAAAAGGAATAAGGGTGCCTTTTCGTTGGGAGTGAGTTTCACTACAACTCAGGGGTTTCGAAATAAAAAAGTGACTACCTATTGGAATGTGTAGATTGTCGAATTCTACCCAAAAAAAAACCTATAACGTTCTTTTTCTTTAATACTCGCCGAGTTACAGGGGTTGAAAACGTTGATTTTTAAGCAGAAAACACTGATTTTTCAAAGGTTTTAAGCAAATTACTCAAAGTGGATCACATTTTCAAAATGTTTGTCATAACAAAAAAGTTAGCTATTACTTATAATGAAATAACAAAAATAATCTATGAAATAAAAATTAGTTTAGGCCCATCGTTGCCGAGATACAGTTGATGTTAGGTGCATTTATTTTGAACGTAGCCCTGAAAACGTCACACACTTCAAACACTAAAACTAAAACTCTGGTTTAAAAACACCTTTTGAAATGTACCCTAAATCAAATTAAAACTTATTACAACAGTAGCTTATAATTGTCGTTCTGCTAATTCAAAAATGATACAAGGAAATAAAGGCAAAATTTGGATTTTTTACAAAAAATTGCCCATTTTTTTGTTTCAGTAAATTCCAAAAAAAAAATAATTCCAAATTGTGTTTTTTGTTAGTCAGTACTATTATGTATACGCCCAATTTTTATTTTGGCCGTGATGGATGTTTTATCTAAAAGATTTTATAATTAATGTATTTTGAAAATTTTTGAAATAATTGATTTTTTTGGCTTTGAGGTTAAATAACTTAGCAGGGAAGAATTTTAGCTGAATGTTACAAGACAAAAAATGATCTCAATAAACCAAGGAAAATGCTACTGTTTTTATTTTTTTGATAAAGATGATAGGTTAGGAGATAGACTAAATGTTCAATTAGGTAACTTAGCATTTAAGATAATTATAGAAAAACTAACAACCTTTGTACTCTTTTGACCTACCTGACCTTAAAGAGGATTAAATGACCTTCCAAATGCTTTTTTGAATGATTTTTAGCGTTAATTGCAAAGGAGATATGACCGAAATAAGAAGCATGCATGGTTTTTGCAAATTACAGTATTGCTCGTTAGGCGGTAATTTAGTCTCAGAACTTCGTTAAATATTGATTTTTTAACTTTAAGGGTGGTTTTCATCATCTTAGGTGTAAGATCAATTATTTTTCTTATTAGGGGATGAGTTTTATGTCTCAAAATGTAACAATCTGCTATGAAAGTCCTAATTTCTCAAAATAATAAAAAAATTATTAATTCATTAATATTACTCTAATATGGACCGCATATTGAGGGTGCAAAAACTCAAAGAGGGTAGGCCTGACTCCACAGCACAATTCTTGTAGAATTATAGTTTTGAAAACTCCAATAACTAGTCTTACACTCATACATCTAGGGTATCGACAGTTCCGAGGACAGTTCCTTCTCCTTCTAAGTCCGAAGCAAATCACAAATATATAATTTTTAACTTGCTTTATTTTTGAAACGTATTATTAATGTATTTGTAATGTATCCTGTGAACCATCATATTTCACAATGTATTATCTGTATTCAGAATGTAGTATTCACAAAATATTTTCTGTGTTCACCGTGATTTTGAGTTAACCAACAGTATTACTTCTTACAAATAACACAAATAAACGTTTTTGGCCACGTCGTCTATTTTCATCATTCACTAGTATACAGTGTGAACCTAAAGAAGCGCACAAAATTCATATCTTTGGTATGTGTCATTTTTCAAAAAAATCCCGGAACAGGTCGATTTTAGTTCTGTAAATGCTACATTTTGTCACTATACCAAAATTTATGACGTCATTGGTTTTTGAGTTATGACGTCATCATAAATTCTTTTTAATGGAAACAAACATTTTTGTTTACTGTTTTTGGTGGTATATTCCTTTAGCTCTCTGGTGATATAAAAAAATTGCCATCCTTTTGGAAAAAAATATTTTTATTGTATGATACCTTACAAGTAATTGTGAGAAAAAAATCATCTCCATTGCTCAAATTGCCACCCTCCAACCATTTGGCATAAATGTTTTCATGCTAGTTAAAACAAAAATGTAGGCAACAAGATTTATCAGTCCATAAGAAAGTGGAACATTACTATTTTTACATAAAATGTCATTTTTCCGAGCATTTTTCCAAAAGAATGGCTCAGGTAATAGCAATTTTTTTTATATCACCAGAAAGCTAAAGGAATATACCACCTAAAACAGTAGACACAAATGTCTGTTTTCATTAAAAAAAATTTATGATGACGCCATAACTCAAAAACCAATGACGTCATAAATTTTGGTATAGTGACAAAATGTAGCATTTACAAAACTAAAATCGATCTATTCGAGGATTTTTTTGAAAAATGACACATACCAAAGATATGAATTTTGTGCGTTTCTTTAGGTTCACACTGTATTTTGATGAAATGGATCAATATCAAGGCAGAAGTTTGATTTAGAATCAAATAGACTGTAATACTCTGCTTACAGGCTGACTATAAACTTAATTTGAATGGGGCTTTAAATAATTTTAGATTGAAGTGTTTTTTGACTTATAAAATGTATGGGTTTTATCAGGTTCATTATGGATATCCTGAAAGGACGTAAATTTTATTAAGCCCATTATATGGATGTCTTGCTTATGAACATGATAATGGGACCTACATTTATTACGGTCATTATGGATGTCCTTTGGATATCCTGAAAGGATGTAAATTTTATTAAGCCCAATATTGATGTCATATGGAGATCATAATGGGACGTACATTTATTACGTTCATCATGGATGGCCTATGGATATCCTGAAAGAACGTAAATTTTGATTAAGTCCATTATGGATATCATAATGTGTATATTTATTACGTTCATTATGGATGTGCTATGGATATCCTGAAAAGACGTAAGTTTTATAAAGCTCATTATGCATGTGACTAGCATCAGACTACGATCCAGTCACGGTGTAAGACAATTAGGTGATGAAACGCCTCAATGTATCGTATGGTTAGAGTGTCGCCAAACTGTTAACGCAAGAGACGCGAAATCGTAAGACAAAGAGAGGGAGTACAGGGCCACGCGGGCTGCGCCTTGCGTGTACCGAAACTGTGGTGGGTATGCACTCATTTACCGGGAAACCCGGAAACCGAGTAATATTTGTAAATTAGGTAAACAGTGTGTGCATAATATATAATTTTACCAGCTATAGCCGAATTTGTAAGTGTGAAATCTAGGGGAGGTCTAAATTATTTAAATGGAACTATATTCAATTACATCCTTGGAAAACATTTTATTCGAGCATATCAACTTAGTTGACGTATTTGAAGAGACCATTGACGAATTCTTATGTATTAATCAGAGCAAAACACTAGAATTTCCCTGCCTGTGAATCCCACTCTCAAGACAAAACTAATTTTATTTTACATAACAATGCGGGTAATAGTTATTTATGTATCAAGGCATTAAAGTTTAACTTTTTATCATGAAGGTGGAGTAAATAAACCACATAAATGATAAAAAGGACCTTTAATGCCGAGGTGCATATTAATTTTTTTTTAAATCCAGAAAATGTGAAATTAAGATTAATTAACTCTATATTTTAAATAATTTTCAGTGACATTAAGAAATGTCATATTTATTTAAAATTTTAAGTGACATTGGGAAATGTTACAATTATTTTTAAAGTGTCAAATCGGAATAATTTTTTGTAAGAAAATCATTATTTTTAGCAATTATAATAGTGATAATACAATTCTGAATGTAAAAAACTGTATTTATTTACCTCTTATTACAACACAATTATTGTCACAAGCAATGAAAAATTTATGTTTACATTTATCTGTCACCTCGGCCAACTACAAAAGTCGTACAATAAAATGGATTACTTTAATGACTATTTCTATCACTTTAATGCCGATTTTGGGATACTTTAATGCCGATTTAAAAAAATAGTTATTTATGTATCAAGGCATTAAAGTTAATCTTTTTATCATGAATGTGGAGTTTAGTATAATAAACCACATGAGTGATAAAAAGGAACTTTAATGCCGAGGTGCATATTACATTTTTTTTTATCCAAAAACTGTGAAATTAAGATTAATTAACTCTATTTTTTAAATAATTTTCAGTGACATTAAGAAATGTCATAATTATTTAAAATTTTAAGTGACATTAGGAAATGTTACAATTATTTTTAAATGTCAAGTCTGATCACTTTAATGACGATTTTGAGGTACTTTAATGCCAATTTAAAAAAAAAACAGTTTTTTAAAAGAGAATCCCAGACAAAACAAAGTCTTTTTCCAACAAATAGAAGGAATCTAGATTGCAATTAACCTGATACTCTATTATAGTTGATTAAATTTACCACATTAAATTTCTGAGCACATTGCAAGAGATTTAAATTAAAATTTAAGAATCAATATCAAATGGGATTAATAGTTTTTTCTTTTTTTTTTGATTTTGGACAATAAAAATATCTAAGTAATAATGCTTTATGTTTACTTAACTTGAATAGTTATTTAATTTTTGAATAAATAAATAAATATTTTTTCGTATACATTATTTATTTCACTCACGTATTACTTATTATTTATTCGTTATCACATCAAAATATACTACTATTTTTACTTTATTTACAATATTAAAAATATTATCTTTAAATAAATACCTTATTGCAAGCAATAAATGATTCTTTCGATCAATGCGATCATTGACATAATATAAAAATCATTACTTACTACAGCTGTTTTAATTAAATTCTATAGGTATAGTGTAAAAATATTATTTCGTTTTTAATGAGTGAAGTTAATTATTTAGATATATAATACTAGAACATTTAAAAAGAATTGCTTTATATTTTAAACAGCTACATCCATACAATGAGCCCGATTCACGGTAAAATATGCGGCCCTGTTCTACCATCTCTCTCTATTCCCAGCGTTAACAAATTGACGACGCGGCCGGCCGGCTCGTGGCATCACCTAATTGTCTTACACCGTGGATTCAGTAGATGGGGCTGCTTGCAATTCGCCGATTTAGTTCTGTTTCACTTTGATGAGAACTGACTTATGAAATGTATGGGTACCACTGACTTCTTTCTGCCACTCAAGAATTTCACACAAAAAAATTATTAAATAACTAAAAATTTATTATAATACTGTTAGATATTGATAGGTATTTAAAATTCAATTTGAAATCATATGTTTTTTAACCGAAAAAATCGAAAAGAATTTTTGTACACTTTTATCCTCGATTTTATAATAGACCATGTCATAAACACTTAGTGCTTCATGGTGTACATTTATTTTTACTTCTCTCGTATTCGTTAAAGGGAAGTAATGTAATCGTGAAAACCAACTCTCTAAGATTACTTCAGGTTTTAAGATGATCTAAGTTAAGAAAAGTAAGGACTTCCTATTGCTTCGACCTATATTATGTCTGTTAGCTTAACATAAAATTGGAAAATTATTTCACGGGAAAAATAATGAAACCAGCTATACGTTTACTGAAAATATACAAGATAGACATCCTAAAAAATAAAATAACATAAACATAAAACACACCACAGAAATTAGACAACCCCCAAATCCAAAACCAAAGGCTGTTCGGAAGGGAGCTACACATTAGAAAAAACGCACACAAACTTCCATACCCACCGACATTGCCATCTGCCGGTGCCGGGTCTTGAACTCGGCCACGATAGGTAGTGTGGCCTGAGCCATGACTGTCACTCATGCTCTAGCCCACTACACCACCGAGTCAGTAAAAACTTTTAAATTTCATATTATACTATATTGTTTTGGGTAAGTCATCAGATAATAGTGGTACTACGCAATAGGTGGCAAGTGTGATGCGCACTCGTCATAGGGAAACGCTAATAGATGACAACTAAGTTATTTTAAGTGAAGGTGGATATACAAGATTACTTCGAGATTTCCATATACAAGAATAAAAATCTAAACTATATACAGTGATTTCTATTTAGATTCTAGCGTAAGTTTAGGTACTTTAATAAATAGAACTATTGAAATCAATAATGAATCCGTTAATGAACCAGTTGATAGCACTAAAATATTGGTAAAAGGTGACTCTATCCTGATGTTGATAAAAAACATACACTTGGTTGGCTGTTGCAAAAATCTGCTTTAAGTAGCAACCGAAAAAGACGAGTCATGTCGGAGAGTTACCTGGGTGTGAAACAAGGCATTGTGCAGGATGTGATCCAAGTAAAGGATTCTTTCCATGATATTTACAGACACCGATTCCGAAAGATTTGTTCTCCCGAATCTTCTGAGAAGCACAAGGTGTCTGCCACTCATATGCTTGCGTTCCAATTCTGTGTTCCAATTCTGTTCTACTCCTTTGGTGTAGGTAAGTAGCGAGTAGATGAGCTGTGCCAATTGGACAGGGATACCCGCAGCTGATGAATATTTATAGGAGTATTCCTAGGTCGTCCGTTAGTGGCCAAAACACTTAGGCTGTAAGGCCAATAATCTGAAAAGAAAGGTCGTCCGTTCCTCGTGTGTAGCTCATAAATGCGGGAGTCGAGGGCTCTTGAGCCTGAAGTGTGTGTATGGCAGAGTAGCACTGAGTATGATATGCAACATCCTGAGGAGCTCGTATCCACTCAATCAGTTAGTGAAAGATCATGAAACCCTAGGAGTTGGCGCTTTATTGTTAAGGCAGCGCAGAAGGTAGCAGATGATCTCGGTCTCGTATTCGGTTTCAGGCGAGAAAGCCGGCGAGGTGTTGGTGAAACGGTGGGTTTGTTGATAAAGCTGACCTTCACGTTTTTGGAGTCACTAGAGGTAAAGTCGGAGACTGAGAGATTCATTGTGGGCCGTCAAGATGGTGGAACTAACACCTTGGTTTATCGTCAAGCTAATTCGAGCGCCTGACATAATCCACCTCCACCATCAAGGTACTTCTTCGAATTTTCAGTTAAGTCAACCATCGCATTGAAGGAGGAAGAGAAACGAAACGAAATAAAATACAGAAATCTCTGGCACGAGCTTCAAGTGCTATACTCAGGCTGCCCTGTCAATATGGTCGTCCTAATAATCGGTATACTAGGAGACATGCTCTTGGCATTGAATGAATGAATGAATGAAATGCAGAAAGCGGTCACCCTGGGTTAAAGCACACGAGTCTGAAATCTACAATCACTTGCCCTGCAGAAGTACTTTCAGTACAGTACTTTCTATAAAATTTATTGATGACGATAATAATGACAGTGATTATACCTAGTCAATTTTATTTTTTATCTTAAGTATAGGCCGCATATAAATAATCGTTGAAATATATTTGTGCCAAATTTATTTTGTCTTGTATTTGTCTATTAACCTTGTTTTCTTCGTTTGTTTCCGAGTTTGTTCTTTCTATTTTAAAAAATAATTGTGGCCCAATGAGTGATTTCTGAGACAATTAATTAATTATGTTAATGAAGAAACAATAAAAGTCTTATTTTCAAAAAATTCTTTATATTGCAACTGGTTCCGTGATCAAAGTACTTGCATCACATCATTAGGCCACAATAAGAATTGTTGTAAAATACCCAGGTGTGTCAAGAAACAACATTGACATTGTTTGCAAATTGTCATACTTATATTTAGAAAAAACTTACATACCATGATAACACACTACAGAAATTAAACAACCCCCAATTCCAAAGCCGCAAGGTTGTTCGGAAGGGGGTTGCACTTAAGAAAAACCCAGACAAACATCCATATCCGCAATGCCGGTGCCGGGGTTCGAACCCAGTTACGATAGGAAGATTCAGATTCATGTCTGTCACTCATGCTTCTAGTCCGCTGTGTTACCAAGTCTATAATTTTTTAAATAGTAGGTAGTAGATAATAATAATTAGTTTTTAAGCAATAATTAATTATTTTAAAAACAAAAAAAAACAGTGGAAAACAAAAGACATTACCATTACTACATCCTCATTTTTTTTGTTTTTTTTTAATACTTTTTTTCTTTTGTTTTCTTAGATTCACTTTTCACTATTTGAAAAATAAGGAAGTAGTAATTTGTTTTAATCTGTTTTCCTCTGTATAGTTTCTCTTGTTTTTGACTGTTTTATAGTTGTCTACTTTGACACGTATATTTTGCTAGTTTTACCTTTTCTCTAATTTTTCAGATGTAAATTCACCACGTAAAATATATATTTCAAACTTTTTAAAAGAGTACTCAATTATTTTTAACAAAACAGAAGCGCTATGACGAATTGCAGAATAGGTATCATTTGTAAAGTCGAATTCATTTTTGTACCGCAGATAAAATATTCCCGACAAAGGAGCGGCATTTTTTCCCTGCTTTACAAATATGAAATGAACTATAAACCTGTCATTATTATCAAGTTTTTGCCAAGTACCTAATAACTATGTTATACATTTTTTTAAATATTCAATGCGAAAATCATTCATTCCCGAAATAGGTTCACACCATTTATTTCTTTTAATAACATGTTTGGTGACACTTTTGTTATTTATAGTATCCCTCCAATAATAAATAAATAATAAATACACCACATATAATTACAATCCCCTATATCCGAGAAGGCTCTAGAAGAGCCTTGTGCGGGAGGGCTACACATTTAAAGACAAGGAACACACATCCAATATCCGTGTATAATGGAAAAATCCCTCTCACAGTATTTGTCAATGCCAAGATCGGGAATTGACTTTTGGGTGAGAGGCCGGTACGCTACCATCTCGACCATCTGACTCAGTCTTATAATTTTTAAATTTTTAAAAAGTTTACTGTCATGAAAACCATATTCAGTAGAATATACAGTGTGGAACAGCCAAATGGAATAAATTCAGTATCTCAGTTATTGTGCATATTTTTTAAAAATCCCAAGACATGTTGATTTTGGATTCTGAAATGACATCCTGCAACGTACAAATTTCATCTTTAAATTCAACCTCCTTCGAGTGGCAGTTGCAACCTCTAAATTTTTATATGGGAAATAGGGGCTTGTGATACCTCATTTGAAAGGTATTTTCATTCTCTCTTCAAAAATGCTATGGTTTTAATATTTACTGCAAAAATTACCTCGAGTTAACATCTCCAAATAAGTGGATAGGGAGGCGAGGATCGCTAAAAAGGCCAGCACGTTCTCCTGATCTTACACCCTTAGATTTCTTTCTATAGGGATATGTGAAAAGTAAGAGTGAGAAAACTAAGCCATGCGATATAGCTGACTTAAGAAGATGAATAACGGGTGTGGTTAAGTCGGTCACGCCTCAAATGTTGGAAAACGTTAGAAGACATTTCTATTTACGATTAGGATGCTGCCAAGATGTTCAAGGAACTCATTTTGAACATTTACTACATTGAAATAATTTTTTTTTTAGTTTGCTGTAGCGAATTACGTCAAGCACATGAATTAATTTTTTTACTGTTAATTTTTGCAATAAATATTAAAACCATAGTATTTTTAAATAGGGAATGAAAAGACCTTTCAAATGAGGTATCACAAGCCCCTACTTCCTATTTAAAAATTTAGGGGTTGCAACTGCCACTCGAAGGGGGTTGAATTTAGGGATGAAATTTATACGTTGCAGGATGTCATTTCAGAATCCAAAATAGACAAGTCTCGGGATTTTTTAAAAATATGCACAATAATTGAGATACTGAATTTATTCCATTTGGCTGTTCCACACTGTATTGTCTGCTAAATACACTTTTTGCCTTTCGAGATTGTTAGACTGTTTTATGATTAAGTTTCTATGCTTTCCTAATTACCATATTCTTTTCTTTGTTATAGGCATCTTCTATGTCCTGAAATTTTGCATATTTAATCTCATTAAAAATTTCAAAAATAGGATAAGTGAGTTGTCTAAATTTTTTTAATTCGGCCAATTATTTATTATATTTTTAAATATAATATGAACAAAATCATAACTGCCAAATATTATACTTGGAGGAATGTCAGGATTTTTAGATAAATATTCGTATAGGTAGATTTGGAAAAATGGAAGAAAATTCAAGTTTACGTTTAGTTTTTGTCGGAATTTTTTTCACAGTTCTGTCTGGTAATAAAAAAATATTCTTCCTAATAATATTATTTTCTGGAAAATGCATACTACACACAACAGGATATTGAGAAGGAGACCAGTTTCTTTCGGAGAATAGCTTTCAGCCATTTACTTTTTAAAATAGCATCTTTTGGGAAACCAAAAGTCGATACCACAGATCCTCCATAGTCGAATCGGCCGTGCTTTATCATCAGATTACGAACGAAATATAGAAATTGAATATCACCAACATTTTATAATGTCATCTACACAATCACTAGAAACAAACTATTAACTTTTCAAAGAATAGCTACAAAGAAATATTAGTAAAATCACTTCAATTAGCTTCATCTACCTGCCGCCATTAGCAGGGCCAGTGCGGTAGTAGACAACAACCATACGGTGTTGCCGGATCTCGTATTACATGACCTTGTACCTAAAGTTGGTAGTGGTCGTATCATTAATAATAATTTTTAAGATAAATAGGTACTTGAGGTATATTATTTTTCATAAGTAGAATTTATTTTTACTTATGGCTATACGGTAATATCTTAATTTCTCATTGTCTTCTGGCTCATTTTTAATACACATTTTACACCATTAGTATTATGGTTGACATCTTTGCTCTTGGATTGGACATAGAGTTCAAATGATGCTCTACTATTATTAAAACCCTTTATGCCCGATTGCACCAACTTCTGTTTAAGCAAAGAATACCAAAGGAATCCATAAAGTTAAGTTGTCCTTAATTTATTTGTTTTCTTAGCTAAGCATCTGTTACACTTGGCAATGCTGTAAAAATCTAGTAAATCTTACCTTTTTTAAATTTTATGTTGGGCACACTGTGTGAATGTTAACCTCACTTTTTTGTTGTTATGGTTCAGGCTGGTTGTCTATATTTTTTTTTTTTGGCGAATTAACCGCTAACGCGGTTTAGTGTGGTTTGCAGTAGTTAGTCATTATGGCGAGAAATTAAGTTAACCCAGTTACGTCGAGTTTGCCAAACCGGCAAACCGTGCTTGGGAGATGAGTTTGAATGAATTCTAGCTGGTTTTCTATCTGAGGCAAAACATTTATTACAGTTTCCTTAGTTAACCTAAACCTTCTAAAAAATCCCATAGGATCCATTTCTTCAAAATAATTTGAACGATCATAAATTTTCCTAGATAATCTTGCGTCAATTATTTCTACAAGTTCCACGTCGTCTTCAATTAAATCTGGTTCATCCCCTAATTCTAGGTACTCCATTACCATTATATATACCTACCTATTATAATCCTGAATCAATTAAAAAGTTGATTACAAATTGTAAAAATGAATAAAATAACTCACAAAACTATAAAACATAACTTAAAAACTTCGCAAGCTTATATAAGCATTCCTTAATGTTGGTGCAAGCAAAATGTTGATTTTATGGGTTGCTTAGCTGTAAGGATTCCTTAAAATCGTTGGTGCAATCGGGCATTAGAGTCTTTCCTATCAGCAGCATTTTTTCAAATGGTCTGAGTCTACTGTTTCTCATGCAAAACCACTTTCGTCATACCTAATGGTGCATATTCAGTGGTTTATACTGTATCTCGTTAATGTTGCCAATAGTGCCCTTTAGATGGGAAACAATAATTAATTAAGACTAATTTATAATTAATGAATAATGAATTAGATTAATTCATTATTAATTAATTTTTCCACTGACGATAAATAATTTCACAATATTAGCTTGTTAAGTAACTGGTGTTATGACGTGCAGTCAAAGATTAA
Source organism: Rhagium mordax (assembly GCA_963680705.1). Classification (NCBI taxonomy): domain Eukaryota; kingdom Metazoa; phylum Arthropoda; class Insecta; order Coleoptera; family Cerambycidae; genus Rhagium; species Rhagium mordax. The sequence goes on along the minus strand of OY796659.1, from coordinate 19,345,174 downwards.
AGAAGATAGTCTTTGGTTCAGTAGAAACTGTTTCAGAAACAAATAATAGAACATAGAACACTAATTGATTCACTAATGTCGTCCTATACATACTATGCATAACTAACTTGCGGCGCGCTGAAAAGCATTATTTTCTTTCTGGAACATACATCACAAAGTTAACAGTTTAATTGAATAAATTTGGATTGATCTCATATTATTTTGGTGGAATTTTTTGGATTTGCAAGGTTTATTTTAAATAATCATAAGAAGGAAACTAATAAATATTTTATGTAGTCTTATGCTACAATAAAATTGTAACGACTCGTCCTAAGGAACCAGCTTGTGTTTATGGCCATTGTATTACTAATAATAGCAAGAACAATTACATTATACCTATATTACTATTGACTCATATTTTTAAAATTAACTAACATATTTTTAACGATTAATCTGTTTTGAATTTAGCATCGCCATGCGCTAAAGTAAGACTGTATCGTAGTATGATAAATATGAAACAAGTATCAGAAACATTTTAGTGGATATCAAATTTCAAAAGATAATGTACGTCCGATAAGTGACTTAAAAGGCACCTAAAAAATTATTATTTTATCTAAATAGATGTGTGCGTTACTTCGTTGATCGGATATCTAATTAAGTTAGGTACCTACCTACTCAAATAAGAATTATTTTAAGATTTCAAAAGTTGTTCTAAACTTAATTCGATTAGGTATGGAAATAAAATATCAACTACACAGATATCCTTTAAAATTTTATATAGGTAAGTTATTACGTCTACCTACCCCATTGTTTAATAGGTATCAGGGATTCAATGAAGGGATATTAAGCAGCCCTGTTATTTTTCTTCTCTACCAATAAAATTATCAAGGTAAATTATATAGGTACCTAATAATGTAATTGAGTCTAAAAATCCCCGAAACCTACTACCGACATACGTAAAAAATATTTTTTGAGTAGGTAGGTAGGATTTAATATACCTTCCACGGACTTCTAATATTTACTAGGTATAAATTTATTAAATTCACAATTTTTATTATGTTAAAGAATTCAAATTTAAGTGGCATAAATAAATCCATTGAAAGGAACTTGAATAATAATAGAACTTAAAGGTATAAATAAAATATTTAAACTGGAAACGTTTTTTGGCCAGTTGGCCACACTGTACATAGTTAGTTATATCTATTTCTTCGCCAGTCATATCATCCACTACTTTTTCAAATGCTTAATTGTTTTCTTTGTAATTTTAGAAAGATATCTACAGATAGTAATGGGAGTATATTGGATATTAATTAGAGACCTAGGTATAAATAAGAAATTTTAAACAAATAGGTAGGTACAAGATGGGCAATTACTTAATAAAAATTAAAAATATCGTTGGGCAATAAATAATAAATACCTACTCGGAATAGTTTCATTTAAAAGTACTACAAAGTAGGTATATAGAGTATAATGACCTACTGATTTAAATACCTGCAAGGTAGGTATTAGATTTGTTTTTGAAATTCCAAAAGCATATTAAAATTAAGCATAACAGATACATAGGAATTTCAGTATACTTACTTACATATAAGTCCTATAATGTATAACCAAAGTGGTAAACTCTCTCCCAGCCGTCGGATCGGATCAATGACCAGATGCATTACAAGATTTTGTGCAAGGCATAGGTATTTATGTTTTACCTAGGTAAATATAAATAAATGTAAATATCTATTTAAATTATTTTACTAACTTTTATTAATATTGTTATTAAGCTTAAAGTTGTCAGTATTTCTATACCTACCTATTGTAAATTACCTAGTAGGTAGGTACATTTTCTCTTTTTTCAGATAAAAGTTTTAATAGTGAAAAACCGTTTTATTTTAAAATTAATTATTTATGTACCAAGGTGTATCTCAATTAATCAATACAACTTCCAGATAGGTTACCTACCTATTAATAAATTAATTTATTTTATGAATACCTATTCGTAATTATAATTATATCTAATAGTAGGTACCTACCTACCTAAATTAATTTGCAATGTGTTTTTTTATCTAAAAAAAGTAGGTTTAAATACTTGACCTATCATTAGGCTAGATAAATAAAATAAAAATTTAGGTTTTAATAGGGATTTAATTAATAGGTAAGTATAGTGACTAAATTATTTTGGTTATGGAAATTTAAGACACAAATTATTCTACTTATAGGTACCTAGAAACATTATTAACGCATAAGATACAAGTAGGTACCTAGGTAGGTATCTATCATAGGTAAATTAATTTGTATCAAATATAAGTTTTTCTAGATATGGTACCTACGTCAATTAGTTATTTGTGGGTATATTATTTAGCAACTTATTTGTGTCGGATAGGACTCATAGGTAGGTAGGACATTAAAAAATGTTTCACCTACTCATGTATCTATTTAAAAGTTATTGGTATTGTATTATTACCAAATAGATATTTGTAGGTGATATCTACCAACTTATAGTCATGAAATGAAGTTAAAACAGTATTTTTTTATGAAACATGTGCGTTAAAATTGTCATACCCAATTTCCTAAAGCGTATTTGGGTACCTACACAGTAGGTGAAAATGAAATATAAAATTATGTTACCTATTATTCCTCTATAATTTTAAAGCTCTTTAAAATGAAATTACTCCGCTATAGAAATTATACGTCAAGCTTGGAATAGCAGAACAGCCGCGAGAGAGAAAAACTCTGAAACTTCTTCGTATTTTAGGTGGGGCTGGAGTGCGATGACGTCATAAAGCTAGAACCGCCTTTGCAGGGGTTATGGGCGGGAAATAAATAAAATTTACGATGTGCTATTTAACTGCTATCTGCCGGCAGTGTAACGAAGCATGTGGAGGCCATTACGAGTCTGCTATTGGTTAGAAAGCGCAGCCGACGTATGATTTAGATTTCCTACTGGAATACAAACGGTTGTAACTGAAACAGAAAGTGATAGTGTGTCTGTGATGGACCGAAAAATCGATTAAGAATCACTTATCTGGAGAAAGTTACGACGCGCGTTTAAGTTCTGGTTCGTTTTATTGCACTCTGAAAAAGATGACAGGAATATAAACAGTTTGTAGCTTATGGTTTATGTTTAGTATGGGACATTTCGCGGGATATTTAAGATATTATAACCGCTCAGGTTAAGCTTCGAATTTGCTTCGGAAAAAATATGTTATGAACCGAATAGTCTGAAAATTTATTTTTATATCCGGAAGGGCTGAAACTGTGAACTAATGGTATTATATTGCTTTTATTACGAATAAACTTAACAACCAAATAATTCTTTACACACACACACGTCATGTAGTGTTTATTTGACTTATCGACTAGCAATAATTTATTTGAAAAACTTGCACGACTAGATACCAAGTTAGGTACTAAAATAGGTTTTTAATGTATAGGTACTGAGAAATTCAAATTACTACTTGAGTAAAAAATGGCACTCAAAGCAAATAATATTTAATAAGTAGGTAGTCCTTAAGAGGTGCTCATGTTGACTTGGGTACCTATGAAAAATATAATTTTGCAAATTTAAAAATTATAAATTAGGGATTTAAATTTAAGTATTTAATGCATTTTTGAGAAAGTTGATAAAATCTTTTTTACATTTTACAATGTAGTTTTAATTTAAAGGATTGGGTGTAACAGTTTTTATAAAGCAGAAGTTTATCAGGACGAATTTAAGCCAAACGTGCAATTGCGTAGCTGCACCGTGGCAAAAGTTAATCAGAATATCCTGTAAGTGTAAATCGATAAAGCGATGCTCATAAGACCTGTGCTTCCCTCTACTTTGCAGACAGTAAAATAGACAACTCCTGTAACATAACCGCAAGGGTTGAAAATGTTCCATCAAATGTGCTGTTAGACTGTCTCCATTGCTTTGCGTCAATTTCCACCCTATCTCCCGTAAAATGTTTGTTTACGTTGTAGTCAGTAACAAAGGATGATTTGGTAGGTAGACAGCTGCTAAACTAAACTAAGAATGTTACAAAAATGTGAAGACAGTTTTTCTTACACTCAAAATTATATATTTCCTCTCTTAGTCTATTCTTATCTTACGCTAGATACCTAACGTATGTGAAACTGGTCGTTTGTGGTGTAAAGGGTCGAAAATCTGTGTCCACAGAATTAGACAGATTATTCTACTCGAATCGACATCAAAATACATTGTGCAAACAAGGGTGTAAAATTGCACGGAAGGAGACAGCTTAAAAGTATATTAAGGTTTTCCTATGTGCGTAATAAAAACCGATTAGGAACAAAGGAACTAAAAAATAATAGGAAGAAATTACCTATTTCTTTTTGATACTTTTACAGGAAAATAATATGTACCTACTGTATGAAAACTACTTAAAACAAAATAGGTAGTAAATAAATACTCCCTATATAATGAAGCTAGAAAATTAAAATAAAAATTTTGAATTTTTTTTTGTTAAATTAGGTAATAATATAAAAAACGCTACATAGCAAAATTGTCGCATATTTGGAGGAGAAAAACTTATTGGTCAACAAAATAATATTTAGGTGTGGAAATACCTATAGGACTAATTATAATTTTCATGACCACACCTCTAATAAAAAAAATATTAGAACCCGTAGCACCTGAAAATGGTTTATGGTTGAGTAACAGTAGATATTGTTTGAGGTTGCAAAGAAAAAAGATTTTATGTGACATTTGTAGTAGTAAAGCATTCAACCACTCGTAGTAGGTAGTTGCAATAAAAAGGTCGTTAAAGCGACTTTTACTGCAGTTAAAACTGTAAAAGTGCGTCCAAATAGCCGAATAAAATACGAGCTTCTCTAGGCACGCGCCACAATCATCAAACCACTGTTTATGAGATGATAATAATAATAAAGGCCCAGATTAAACTGATCGTTAAATAAGTTTAGAGCCATATAAACGCCAATTTTATACTTGTTGTGTTTTATGGTTCAATTTCATTGATAATTTACCTGCCTTTTTAAATTAACTGCATTCTTTATTTGCTAATAACTTTATTATTGTGGCTTTATTATTTATAACATTGCTAACGTCCACTTTATTTTACAAGCCTTAAAACTTGATCGTTGTCGTGCCATCTGCTGGTTAGTGGCTACACTGATTGGGAATAACGGTTCAACGTAAATCCGACAGGAGGGGTAAGTGTATGCTAATATTATTACGGTAGTTCCCTTTAAGATGTCTCTTCGGAATTTATATATCTCGACTTTAGTAGATTTCTATGTGGTATTAAATCTATTTTATTGTAGAAAACTTTCTCATAAGAGCCTCAGGCTCGATTTTATGTAATTCAATTTTCATCCGAACTACAGAGTTAGTTATCAATCCACTTTTAATAAAAACGACTAAAAAGAGTTTTGTTTATTAGCTAGCGACCGGATTATGTCCAATTTATTCTAATTAATGCACTTTGTGCAGATATTCAAGATAATAATAATATAATTCTTTTGTGAAATATAAATAATAAAGATTTGATACCTGCTTTATACACATTCCCCATTAGATGGTATTTTTGTCGTAGTCTATCTACTAAATGTTTTTTTACTAAATTAAATATGCAACATAAGATTTAGTATATTATGTATATTTAAATTTTATAATCTCTGCAATCACCTATAGTGGTTATACTAGAAGTAGCAATACGCACGAACAGACATGATGAGAATTTTAGTATCAAGACGAATTGCAATAATTATTAGCAATTATTAACATTGAGAATATTGTTGAAATGACAATGTTTCAAATTTTTTTCTCGAAATATCAAGACCAAAATAAGACTTAGGTACGCAGTTTTTCTAGTCTCACAATAACTACTTAGTTAAAATTGATGACTATATTTCAGCATTGATACAATTTTTTGCTACAACTACTAATAAAGTTACATTAACTTACCTCACAAGCGAATATATATTTCGTAAGTGTTGAATTATATTTTCGTATCCACATTTGTAAGCACTAGCACAACACTATGGCGGCACAGAAAATTACAAGCAAATTTTTTTTCCATTAGACAAGATCAAAAATATAACTATTCTGTCCGCTCTTAAGCACAAGTTAAACTGAGGCACTTTCAAACTTAACTGTATTGAAAATAACCAAAAATTGTTTGAATCCTTCTATACTAAGTATAATAACAGAACTCTTTTATTAGTTTTTTTATAGATTATAAAATAAGTTTTATTACTAATATTGCCCTAGAACCTTAAATTGCAATGGTATGGTCAAACTTTCTATTTTGGGTTTATTGGTTTGAAGGTGGCTTGAAAATTTTATTATTTTTATAATTTTATTATGGGAAACAAGGATGTCAGTTGAATCATTTTATTAATAATTCAGTCCGTGTATCATAAGCTGTTATTTGATATTTTCATTATTTAAAAAAAATAAATGTTGAAATTGAAATTGTTGCCTCCCACACCGTGTACGAAGCATGTGTATAGTATAGCATTTTTTAAATTTAAAGGAAAATGAATAAATAGTTTCTTATGAGAAAATGATTTAGTGAATACATGTTATAATAGATTGTATTTTTTACTAAATGTATTTATAATTACATTGGTAATTGTTAAACTGAAACCCACTGGAGAAATTATTACCTTTCCTATAAAGAATTATAGATGAATGATTTCAATAAACTCCATTTAAATGTTGTGCTGGAGTATTTATTTTTAGTTAATCCTCTAAAAATATTAGGTATTAACGTAGATTTTTACTCCAGTTGATAGATGGCAGTAGGCTCTATATTCTAGAAAATATTTTTTTCTCAGCTATGCTACAAATAAAGAAAGCAAAGCGAAGTAGATTTCTGTGTTTTAAAACTTAATATTCAGAATATCCTTCCTCAAGACCATAATTTTATGAAAACCTGAAATAGGGTGGAAGAAAATTCTTTGGCAGTATTAAAGGTTGTGTTTGTTCTTTAATTCTAGAAATCGTGCCTGGCACGTTTTGAAAAAATCAACAAGCTTTTCTCGTCCAATTTAATGAATAATTCGTTAATATAAATATTAACAAATTAGTACAGAACCTATTATGACTTATTTTAAAGTTCTTCATAAAAACACAATAATCGTGTCATACTAAAGTTGTGTTTCAATAGCTGAAAATTTCACCTTAAATTAAAGACATAAGTAGTTTCTGAAATTTAAGTACCTATAAAACATACGGCTACATTCGATGCAGAGCAAGGCTAAAAGAGCCCTCGTCAAAGAGACTTGAGGCACAAAGCCCAAAGCCCTTACTTACTGTGATTCGGTCCTTGAAGCCCTAAGTACTTTTTGAAATTAAAGGTCACAGGACTTTGAATTACCAATTACTTCAAAAAATTTAAGTACTTTTCAAATGGGTCTCAAGTACCCAAAATAGTTGTATGAAATCAAATGGACCTAAAGCACACCAAAAAAGAATTGAAGCAAAACGAAAAGCCTTGAAGCACTCGAAAATGATTAAAGTGTAAATTTGGGCGTTCGGGATCTGACTATATTTATCATGTCTTTATAAATGTAAAGTGGTAAAAGTACAAAATTTACCGCATTTCGCCTAAAAATTCCTTAATTCTTAACATCGTAAAACATTAAAATTTGCACATTAAATTTGTACCATTTGTTAAATTTTGAAAATGACTCTCAATCAATTATCATAGGCAATATCCAAAACCACCAGTTTATTTTTATTAATCGTGCCTTGTGCCAAATAAATTTTTATCCTACAAGGTTATCACGTGAAAGTTCCCACCCTAATTTTGTGGATTGTAGGTATCTAGATTACAATTTTTTTATTTATTCATGTGAGGTTTTATGACGATATAACTATGAAAAAAGAAAAACAATTGAATGCCATTTTAAAAAGTTATGAACCTAACTTACATTTTTTTAAATGGAATACTATATATTTTTGAATTTTTTTTCGTTTTATTCTGATTCTAAATATATATAGTTTAATACATTTATTTTTGATAGTTTCTGAATTATTTAAAAATGTAGTTTATTTCTTTAATAAATGCAGTCTCTTAAATCAATATCTGGACTCATAGATGCTAAAAAACAGAGCTCACGAAATTACTTATTTTGACATTTGCTATTGCTCCTGTCATTAAATGTGATGTGAATTCAATAATTTGCAGGACGTTCCATTTAAAAAAATGTAGATACGTTAGGTTCATAAATTTTCAAATTGGCATTTAATTGTTTTTTTTTTCATAATTAGAATCGTCATAAAAATTCACGCGAATTATATATGAAAAATTTTTTGTAACCATAGAAACAATTCACAAAATGGGGTGGAATTTTCGCGTGATAACCCTGTATACTAGCTGTTTTTCTCATTTCATAATACTTAATTTATAAGTTACACAAAGAACTAAAGAAATAAGAATCTATCCAATAGATCGGTTCCATTTTCCTTCCTTTCTGACAATTTCTTGCACATACATCGGCCAGTCAGTTTCTCACCTTTAATATGCAATTCCATAGCAGCATTTTTAAGGCACATCTACAAAAAATTACCTATCCCTACTAGACGAAACATGTCAGAGTAAATAAATGTCTCACGTTTTAATGTTATCGCATTATCGACACTTGATAATGATAATTCTAGATCGACACTTGATAATGATAATTCTAGATCCTTTGGTAAAATAAATAAATAAAATGTACCTATAAAAGAGTTAGGTATACATTTTTTTAATAGTTGAATAATCCAACAATAATATCCTTATTTTTTATGGTCCTATTTATATTATTATTAGATATAATCATATATTTTACCATTGAGTAAACGAATAATATAAAGAGGCGCAACTGTCAAGGGGCTGAGATTTTAGTGTTGTATTTTTTTGCCAATAACTACAGAATTATCTACAATATTTAGGGCTATGCAACCGAATTACAAATACCTTCTCATAGCACTAAAAATTGATAAAAATCCTGAAGCTATTGGCAAAAAAATACAATACTAAAATCTCGGCCCCTTGACGGTTGCGCCTCTTTATATTATTTATTTACTCAATGGTTTTACATATCGTTTTAGCAAAATCAATATTGCGAATCTAGACATGATTATCATAAGCTTTCTTCTTATTTTGTGCATTACTTGTATATCTTATTTTTATTACATACATGGACTTCTACTGTACTTTTATAATATAAGGTAATAGTTATTAAGCACAAATTTCAAAGAATTTTTCGTATCATTCATTTTTTTGCACATCAACACAGACTGAAATACTTACCTATTAAGGGGTTTAAAGTCCTTTTCAAGTTACAAATTATGAGGTAATTAAATTACAAAGCTAAAATTGGATGCTCAAGAAAAGGCTAGAATCGCAGGGTTTCAAAGCTCTGAAAGGATTTGAAGCACTTTTCCAACCACAAAACACTAAAACTGACCAACTGATTCAACGTAAAATTTACTGTTTTATTCGCTCCCTATAAGGGTACCTACATAACAATCTGGGATAACCTTCTACTGTTGAGTGAAACAGTTCCTTCACTCAACGCTTCAACCATGAATTCGCGAATTTAATGTCGGAAAAGTCGGAAAGGGCAAGTTAATCTCTATTTTTTTTTTAAATTTGTAGCCCATAAGGTCTTACTTATAAGAGTTAATAAGTCAAAACATTTCAACTATTTATATTTTCTAAATTTTAGATGAAAATTATGTCGTGAATCTCTACGCGCCGCCGCCAGTAACACGAAGCAATTTTTTTTATTTCTAAAGGTTTGTAGCAAACTAGGTCGTATGAAATACTTACACCAAATTTATTGTTGTATTGAAGATAGATAGCAGATAGGATTTTTTTTGGCAGCGTAATAAATTGACGGATATGGGAGTTGTGCCATCGCTCAGTTGCTTACTCTTGGATGTAAGCACAAGCTATACAGTACCTAATCAATACAGCACTACTTGGAAATTTTAAAACATCGCACAATACGTAAAAAGAGTGAACGATTGCAAAGTAACGGGGTTTATAAACAGAATAGAGAGAATAGAATATATACTTACCTACAAGACGCAATATCATATCTGATTGCTAAAATAAATAAGTAAATCAATAAATGCGAAAAAAACTACCACTTTGTGTCTTTGTTAATTTAGCTAAGGCCTTCCACACTGTTGATCACACTCAGCTTCTACATATATAAAGAATTTTGGGTTTAGAGTAACACCATATAAACTAATAACTAGCTGTTTACAACAATATGCTAAAATTAATGATAACTTAAGTCTTAAGTTATGCAAAAATGAATGTGATGTTTCAGAAGGAACTGTTCTGGGACCATTGCTTTATTTATTTACAAACAGATGGTGACAAAGTTAGTTTTGTTGATAACACAGCTGTTTATGCCGATAGCAATTAGATCACTTTAAAGCAAAAAGTTAAAAATGACTTTAAGAGTGTTTTATATAATGGTGCTAGTAAACTACTTATAATAAGCTTTAACTAAACATATAACAGCCATTTCGTATATAAATCAATTACCACTTTACAATATGTAAAATATAACTCTGAAATACATGAAAGGTTGAAATATTTTATGGTATATCCTAACCATCATTTCTTAGCATGGGATGTCCATATTAATTACACAATTAAAAAATTTAAAACTTTACTATATACTTTTAAATATTTCTCTCAAATATTCCAATCTGATCAAATGACTACATTGCACCAAGCATTTAAAATCCGATTTAACCAATGGATTAAGGATTAATAGCTTGGGGAATGACTACCAATAACTACCTAAGTAAATAGTTTACGAATTATTCATAAATACGTACCTATAGAGAATTATTTATAAAAAAACCCATATCTATATCCTACCGAAGAATTATTTACTGATGCCAGTGTTTTGTGTTTTTGACTTTCCTCTATACTTCTGTGAAACCTTGCTAATTAGACAATACAATAAGAATAAACATGATTTAAAAAATATTAAACATAATTATCTACAACAATCGATGCAGTGACTGTTCATGCATCTGAAAAAACTATAGGATAGAGATGTTTTGTTTACCTTGAACCATTGAGTAAATAAATAATATAAAGAGGCGCAACCGTCAAGGGGCCGAGATTTTAGTATTGTATTTTTTTGTCAATAGCTTCAGGATTGTTATCAATTTTTAGTGCTACGGGAAGGTATTTGTAATTCGGTTGCATAGCCCTAAATATTGTAGATAATTCTATAGTTATTGGCAAAAAATACAACACTAAAATCTCAGCCCCTTGACAGTTACGCCTCTTTATATTATTTCTTTACTCAATGCTTGAACATAACGAAATAAAAACATCAACTAAAAAATTAATTAATAATAATAATAATAATAATAAAGGTCTTTATTTTCCAGAAGAGCCGTATACAATATTCATACAGAAAAAAGAGAAAAAATGCCGAAGATCAGGTGGTCATGTAAAACATGACCTCTGAATTTAATCTTAAGCACAGAAAAGAAGTAAGATTGCGGAAAATAATTAGCGAAGAAAAAAAAAATGTACAAAAAGTCCAATCTAAGAACTAAGACACACGCGGCAACACTCTATTATTGCCGGGTGCGTTCCAGCTCTCCAAATAGACTTTACAGACATAAAAGTGTTTAACATAACTAAATTAGGTACACGTAAAAAATGTATAGATATACTATGAATTTTAGTGAACATAAACACGTAAGCACAAATAAATTAAGTTAGACTAAAGGAGGATACGTTTATCAGCAATTAGTTTAATCTTTAATGCTATTTTAAAGGATGGCATAATTTTATTTTTTATAACTGGAGATAAGGCATTGTATACTTTTGTAACCTGATATGAAAAGGAGCGTTTATAGAGTTCAGTGCGATGGATAGGAGGAGTCAATCTACCTCTAAACCTAACATTTAAGTTATGAACATCGGTTCTGAATGTTATTTTTTTATACAGATATTTAGGGGTTTTATTACTTATTATTTTATGAAACAAACAAGCAGAGTGCAGTAGTCGCCGGTCAGACATATTAAGCCATCCAATTTCAGTAAGCTTTTGTGAAATACCTTGTCTTTTCCTAATTCCAAATATTAATCTCAGACATGCGTTTTGAACTGTTTGAATTCTACGAGAATCAGCAGCATCGATACAAGGGCCATAAGTCACATCACTAAAGTTAAACCTCGACAGAACCAGAGACTCACTTTTTTACTGAGGAGGTGTCTATTGTTATAGATTATTTTTAAATTTGCATAAGCAAGCCGTATACAATTATTAATATGTAATTTAAACCGTAATGTTGCGTCACAGATTAATCCTAAATTCCTTGCACTATTTATGGGGCTTATTTGTTGACCATCAAAATCTACTATTATTCGCTTTGATACCTCTAACCTAGCTTTTTGTGGACCAAATACTAAGATTGACGTTTTTTTAGAGTTTATACTTAGAGCATGGCTTCTCGACCATTTTATTATATTGGAGATGTCCTCATTTATAATAGCAGTCAATGCCTCAGTACAATCGACAGGTAGAAAAGAACAGTAAATCTGCGTGTCATCAGCATATAGATGCATTTTACAAAATCGAACGACTTTTTCTAGATTACATGTATAAAGCGTATATAAGAGAGGACCAATAATCGATCCTTGCGGAACACCTGATGACATCTGAAGAGGGGCGGATACATTATCACCTATTTTCACTCTTTGAGATCTATTGTAAAAATAACTACGGAAAAATTGTATAGCTTTATCACTGAAACCTATAAATTTAAGTAGAGCAAATAGTATTTCGTAGTTTAACGTATCGAAAGCTTTAGAAAAATCGATTAGTATTAAGACAGTAATTTTTTTTTGATCCGTACCTCTAAGAATGTAATCAGTTATATTCAGCAAGGCAGTCTCACAGCTATGTTGGGGTCTGAAACCAGACTGGATTTCAGGTAGGATATTATATTTCGTAACATAATCACGAATTTGCAGATCGACTATTCTCTCTAGAACCTTTGACATAGCCGGCAAAATACTAATCGGCCGCAGGTCTTTAAATTCTTCAGGATTATTGATTTTTGGTATGGGTTTAACAAGAGCCTGCTTCCATTCATCAGGAAAAATACTATTTCTGAGACAAGTATTTACAATATGTGTGATATAGGGCAAAATAAATGGGCAGCAAAGTAACAGCATTTTAATATTTAATCCATCATAGCCTTGAGCATTAGTTTTAATATTATATAAAATCTTTTGTACTACACTTTCTGTTACTTTTGCAAATTTAAAAAGTTCAACATCTGGTTTAGCGCTATTTAGATAATAATCAATAGTATTTTGGTCAACAGGTAAGTTAGGAATGCAAGTGGTATAATAGTTATTAATTTCATCAACATCATTTAGATGCTCTGGTATATTTATATCTTTCTTACGCAAATTTAATAAATTTAAATTTTTCCAGATTGTATTTACACCATGAAGTCTTAGCCTTTGCTCAAAATACGCTTTTTTCTCGTTTCTGCACGCTAACGTTGTATAATTACGTAACATTTTGTAATAGTTGTGGTGATTTTCGTTTTTCGTACGTTTCCATCTATTTAAAGCTTTATTTCTGAGCGATATTAGTAACTGAATGTTATCAGTAACCCAAGGATTATAATTTTTTGTAATTTTTATAGTTCTTACCGGTGCATGTTTGTTAAATAGTAATAATAAATTGTCATTAAGGAACGTTAATTTTTCATTTACATTTTTTATATCATATATGATTTCAAATGGAATCAATCTGAGTTCTAACAAGAATTAAATTAAAAGAAAAAAATGTGATGGATTAAAGAGATGCCTAGATTAATTACCTACACAAGTACCACAAATTATACACCTAACTGATATTTTGTGCACACACATAATTTAATGGTCTTAAATAATTGATATTTATTTTTATTCCTTATTTATGTATTATTGATTTGTGTTCAATTAATTTGGTAAAACTTAGATTTACGAAAACGTGTATTTTTTGTTTTTATTGCTTGCTATTGCTATTCTGTTTCTTTAGATTATAATTTATTTTTATGTTGATTGCTTACCTTCAAGTCTTTGGCTTTTATACCGGGTGTAAACGAATAGTGGGCCACCCCTGTAACTTCCTCATTTTTAAAGATATCGTTTGTTACACTTGAAAATTTCATTAAGCCAAGAAATATAGAAAATGTCATACGCACATAATGTACCGTAATATTTTATAATCTGTTTCTTCTATCAGTGACTATTATATACTATTTACAATATAACCTACGAAGGGAAAAACAACAAAACATTCCAGTTCGCTCTTTTATACCGATATAAAAACAATAACAGCTAGGTGTACTTACTTTGATATTTTTCATTATCATTTATCCTTACAATAATGCATTATATTGCTTATTAATCGGTTTATAAACATCTCATATCAGATTAGGTTACTGGACTGGTGTTTCTGTCGAAGTGTCAAAATACGGACCCTTTACGCAGTGCTAGCTGCCGCTACACTCGAAAACAGCTGACCGCAAGAACGTAAGCCAGGTAACAGAGCCGCATTTAGATAAAAGGTCGACCTGCCGCCGTAATTCGGGATTATTTATTATTTGATGAGACATCCAGGGGCATAACCTTGTGCATGGGTCGTTATGGCTTATAACAGATATAATGTTGTCGAAAATAGGGACAATAGGACAAATTGATATCGGTGGGCTTACGATCACGGCCTACTTCGGTTCTGCGCATCGCCAAACGGTAGTCTCCGAATGTTAGTTGTTTACTTGATTCCCGTGGTTTCATGGTATTTTCATGTATAATTCGAATTTCGCCTTATGAAGTTATGTTTTAGTCTTTAAGTCTTAAGTTTCAAATATATTACTTATTTGTTACATATGTTATATTAATATTAAAGGTACATTATGTCCGTTATTCACTATTCTTCCCAATTGAGACGATTAACAACTTCAGTCGTATATTCGCACTTCCTTTCTTCGTTGGTTTTTGTGCAATTTTTTCGTTTTTGTAATTTTTCCGCTGGAGCCATTTTTATTCGTAAAATTGCTCTGCATGATACCGCACGTCTCTTGGCGAGATTTACCAATTTGATATTGGGATTAATTGTGGTTTTGTGTGATAGTTTGTGTCTATTTATGGTCAAATTTAATAGACATAAGTTTCTTTGGATTTTTGCAATTTTGGGGTAAGTCGTCTTTTTTTTTTTGTCCCGTAGACGGGAAATTTCATTAACGGCGTTAAAATCCTTGCAGGTTGAGGATACTCCTCCAGCATCCTGCTGCTGTAGAGACCACTTCAGAGCCGCACGACATCCAAGTAAGTTGGGCACAGTGTTTTTTTTTATTACGTCTCGTACAACGAAATTTTATCTTTTTTTCCAGGGCTTTCTTTTCCCCCTTTGGTTCTCTCCTGGTTTTTTTTTTGTATATCTCCCCAGTTTGACTTTTACCTTGGAGGTGATCGATTCATCGTGCTGTCTTCGCGTTGTGAGAGCAGAATTGGGTTTTGTCCCGCTGTGAGAGCTGTGTTCACTCTATCCACCAACCAAAAAGGAGTCACGCAAGTTCTTCAGCAATTTATTATTATATATATTTACATATCTAAGTATTCTAATATAATTTAAACCCACTCTTATTTACATAAACGTGTGCAACAACCCAAAATAACGAACAGACATTGTAGATAATTTCGTTTGTACCTCTATCGCTATACTAGGTATACATACTGTTTTTTTATATATAAACCATACTTACTAGCTATTTATTGTTCATTTTGGGTCAACCTTATAAAATAATAATTTCAAGAAAAAAAAATTGTGAACCCGATACAGCTGTGTTGCGGTGCGTTGGTATATTCATGAATATAAAGATTTTCCATCTTTCGTGAGAACGAAATAAATATTTAGTTTTGGTTTGTTTAAAATTTGGAGTATTATTGTTATCTGTAGTTCGTAACCCTATTGCGAAATACAACCCTTGCCTAACCTACTCCCCCCCTCTGAGCTAGCAAGTGTGTGGTTCCTACCGCTTTTGAACCGCACACTATAATAAACATTTGCTACCACTACCGGAGCGATACCCCTCCGGGTCTCTCATAAATATTTTTTTTTTATATACAACTTTAAGTGTAGCAAATTGGCGCCCACGTTTATTGGCTTGCAGGGGATAGTAGTATTTTTTTAACTTACTCAAATTTAATTATAAGAGTTACACGCGAGTTATCTATACATGTTCTGATTTTTAGATACGTTTGGAATTTTTTTTTGCAATTTCCTAGTAAAGACAAATAATATGTTTCCAGCTTTGTAATTTATACACACACGTACCTTTGTGGGTTGCTTAATATATTTATTTCTCACTTGATAGTTTCCGGCTTAAATTAAATTTAAAATAAAATAATAATAACATTTATTTTGCAACGCAAGTACCTATTTATACACAGCGGCTCAAATATACACCCAATGTATATATGTATATCGGTGTCTTTTAATTATTAAGAAATGCTTGTATATTTCAAATTTTCTTAATATAAGGAGTATTTTTAAATTCCGCTACATTCAGTATACATATACAGGGTGACCACATACATAAGGTACATATATAATATACTGTCAATTATTGTGGATTTGAACTGATATTATTAAAGTAAATAATACTTTTGCGTTTGTAGATAATAATTCAGATTCTTAATTACACAGGGTGTTTTATAAAATATATTAATGATATTTTGATGATACTTGTCGAAATATAATAGATTGATAGTTCAAGTTAGATTGTTGCCCCTTTCATTATTGGTGGTTTAGTTTGCCGAATATATAGAGTGAACTTTTAGGTATTTACAGGTAAAATATTTCATAAAAGGTATTCCTCACTATACGTTGACATTGTTTGGATTTATTATTTTATTTTTATGATAATAGCGTCGCATAAATTACTGTGCTACAGGGTAAGTCAACACAAGCGTATGATTTGTATATTTTATCTATATTTTATTTGTGTGTTATTTGTTATTTGTTATAGTTTAATCAAGTTTAAGTAGCGGTTATTTTCTATGGTTTATATTGTGGTACCTGCTCATATGCCTGAACTCAGCAAGTCACTTGAAATTTATAAAAAACAATTTATGTAATTTCGGTTTTTTTTTGTGTAGTACTTTTACTATTTCGGGGTTCACTGGTTCATTGGTTACATATCGATGGTATTTTGTGTTAGTAGATACGTTTTGGCGGTTTTTTTTTCTGGTTGGGGGGAGGACTTTGTAAAATTTCCTTGTTTTTTTATATAATATTAGGTATTGCATTTGGTTTACATATAATTTGTTCTTCAAAATGGAAGTAAATCGGTTGCTTAGCGACGAGCTGTCGTATGAATTACGCGTGCGCGGTGCACCCAGTGCGGGTGGTGTCGATGAAAAACGACAACGTTTACGTTCACTTTTAAGAGCTGAAAGACTTGACTCTGATACACAGTATGATGTAACTGGTATTGACCCTCGGTTAGAACTTCAGATATGCGAGACAAAACTAGATGACTTGGAGAGCGCTATTAAGGACTTTGATTCTAATAATGCAATAAATGAAAATACCAAGTTTCAGACGCGATTAATGCACATCATTGGGAGAGTAAATCGTATTGGCGATCCAACAACACACCTAGCGAAAGGTCATCTGTTAAACCGCAGTAGATGTTTAATGGATACCTTAGGGTTAATCATGTATAATATCACTAATAGGCGGGATTCAGTTCAAGAGAGATCCATTTTGGATGAACCGAACATGCTATTGCCAGAGGTAGTGTCAAGGACAAGTACCTCAAGAATATCAGACGAAGTTCCAATAACGAACTTAGTCGATGTACCCGTGAATATTAATAACCAACATTCGCGTGCTGATAGCTTGATATCTAACACTCATCACTCGTCTCCTATGCGCGTGAGTAATACGGAAGATCCAAATAACATTCACCAGGGTCATTTATCTCAAGCTTTGTTGACTTCACATACAGCGTATCAACCGGCCAATAATGGTTCTCTTCCATCTGGCGTTGGGCAACATACTGGTATTACCATATGTTCGTATCAGGGCATGTTTAGACCTCAAAACACAAGTTGTACATATACCACAGCAAATAATGTCGCGATAAATACTCAGAGTCAAGATTTTTCTTCTCCTAGACGCGAAAATTATGCCTCTCATAGAAATACGGATCAAGGTGTTACTTTTGCCCCGACTGTAAGTCAGTACTTCCCTCAAGCCCCGATTGTGTCTAGTGAAGCACCCCAAAATATTAATTTTAACGTGAATCAGTTAAGTTCTCGGTCAAATATTAATCCGGGTTTGGTACGATCGGAGGAAAATCCTTACTTAATTCCAACACAACCTATCTACTCACTGGGAGAGGGCGTAGCTTCAAATTCCGCGAGGCAAATAAATTCTGGGAACAATTTAAATTCCACTTCAAATATTAATAACAACTTCCAGAATTCTTTCGAGCGTCAAATTCGCGCATTAAATCTTAACGATGCTACTACTATGCCAACTAAGGGACAGCATTCGCAGACCGAAAGTCATTCACGCCCATCAGGAGTGGATGAGCAAGCACGTTGTTTTTCTGTCGTTTCTAAGTGGAACGTTAGTAAATTTACCGGTTTTAACAATGTCCTGGACTTCTTAGAAGAAGTAGAGGAACTGCGGATAGCTTGCGGTATGTCTAAGGAACAGCTATTGCGTTGCATTACAACCTTATTAACAGACGCGGCCTTAGTATGGTTTCGGGGAGTCAAGTCAACGATAAACTCCTGGGATGAGTTTGTTCTGCTGTTGAAGGATACATATTTGCCGACGGATTATGAAAAACATTTATTAGCTGATATACAAGCGCGAACTCAACACTTTAATGAAAGGTCAGCCATATATATCGCCATTATGGAGAATTACTTTAATAGACTTAAACGTAAGCCCGTTGAGTCCGAACGTCTACAAATAATCCTCGACAATATGTTACCTGAAATTCAGAAAAAGCTTGCCCTACGACCGGTTAATTCTATTTCCGAGTTAGTCGCAAAATGTAAAGGCATTGAGGACGTCTTTTGGCGTACGGAACATTGGCGACCACCGCCAACTAACCCTCGAGTAGTTACAGAAGCCAACTTACTCTATCGTCGGCCCAAGGTACATGAAATACAACCTGCTGATGTAGCACCCAGTGATCCGTCCACTGCACAGCAAAGTTCTAGCTCTAGGATTCAACCTCGAGTAGTAACTTGCTGGAATTGCCGCCAACAAGGACACGTAAAGAGAGATTGTAACCAACGTTCCTCAGTGCACTGCTATAGATGTGGTAGGGAAAATGTAACTATTCGAACGTGTTCGTCATGTTCGGGAAACAACCCACCGGGTCACAATTAGGTCGAGTAGTGAACCCGGACGGCATTGAGAACTCGACTATTATCAATGAAATTATTTCAAATAACCTCGATTATGTACTGTCTAATGTTGTCGGTGACGAGCGGCCATACCTCAGAGTCAGTGTGTTTAATAAAGAATTTCTTGGGTTGTTAGACTCTGGTGCATCTAGGACTGTCCTTGGAAGTAAGGGGTATGAACAGTTCAAGTCTTTAAACCTCGAACTGATACCTAGTACAGTCAAATATTGTGGAGTTGCCAATGGAGATCAATGCTCAGTGATCGGTAGCTACAGTGTTCCTTTTTGTGTTCAGAACAAGATCCGAGTGATCGATGTGCTGGTAATACCATCAGTACCGCACATGTTGATCCTAGGTTCAGACTTTTGGCGCAGGATGGGTATTGTGCCTGATTTACGGCATGGTCTCTGGCATTTTACAGATACTGATCCCACAGATCACCAAATTCTGGCCATTACTGATAGTACACACCTTACGCCTGAACAGTCTAAGGAGCTGGATTATTTTGTTGAAAACATTTTCGCAGAAGTTCCGGAAGGCTTGGGTTGCACCGACCTCGTTAAACACACGATCAAGATCACGGCGGAACCCATTAAACAAAGATTCTATCCGATATCTCCTGCTCTCCAGAAACATGTCAACACCGAACTGGACGATATGTTGCAACGAGGAGTGGTAGAACCGTCTTCTTCACCGTGGGCATCACCGATAGTGATGGTCGAGAAGAAGGATGGTTCGTACCGATTCTGCGTCGACTATCGTAAAGTAAATAGCGTTACGGAGAGAGATGCTTATCCGTTACCACAAGTTACTAATACTCTTGATAAGCTACGCGACGCTAAATATCTGTCTTCTCTTGATATTAAGAGTGCATATTGGCAAGTGCCAATGGAGGAGTCCAGTAAACCGATGACGGCGTTCACAGTTCCGGGACGAGGTCTTTATCAATTTTGCAGAATGCCTTTTGGGTTACATAATGCCCCTGCAACGTGGCAAAGATTAATTGATCGAGTCCTCGGGTTGGATCTTGAACCTTTCGTCTTCGTCTATTTGGACGACATCATAATCGTGACCCCAACCTTTGAGAAACATCTTGAGGTTACGAAGCAGGTATTTGCACGCTTAACGAGTGCAGGTCTTACAGTTGGGAGGGATAAATGCAAATTTTGTCGCTCCGAACTAAAATACTTGGGGTATGTGGTAAATAGTGGAGGCCTACATGTTGATCCGGAGAAAGTTTCGGCGATCTTGAACATTCAATCGCCGAAAAATGTTTCAGAAGTGCGAAGAATATTGGGAATTACTAGTTGGTATCGTCGGTTTATACCGAATTTTGCGACCGTGGTAGCGCCTATCACCAATCTACTTCGTAAACACGCCAAATTCGTATGGTCTGAGGAGTGTAATTCGGCGTTTGAGCGGGTTAAAGAGCACCTCGTTTCGGCACCGATTATTAGTTGTCCTGATTTTGACAAACCCTTCACGATACAGACTGATGCCAGCGACTTCGGACTCGGAGCCGTATTGTCACAGTCGTATGAAGAAGGGGAACGGGTGGTCAGTTTCATCAGTCGGTCCTTGAGTAGTAGCGAAAGGAAGTACAGCGTTACCGAGAAGGAATGCTTAGCTTTGCTCTGGGCGATTGAGCGTTTCCGGCCGTATATCGAGGCAACGCATTTTACCGTCATTACCGACCATTTCGCGTTAAAATGGCTACACAATCTGAAAGACCCGTCTGGTCGATTGGCTCGCTGGAGCGTTCGTCTGCAGCAGTCCGACTTTGACGTAGTACATCGAAAGGGTAAGGACCATATCGTCCCTGATGCACTGTCTCGGTCTGTACCTGTGGTGGATGAACTGGACGCGAGTCCTATAACATTTGAAGGGTATGTCGATCCCTGGTATGATAAAATGATCCAGAGAATCACCAACGACCCTCTACGCCATCCTCAATGGCGCATTGAAAATGGTATCATTTTTAAAAGACTGCGAAATGCATATCCGGGGTTGGATGATCCGTTATTTGACTGGAAAGTGGTCGTTCCCAAATCTCACCGCAAGGAGATTATCCAAAATCATCATGATCCACCGACATCGGGTCATGCGGGGGTATACAAGACCCATCATCGTGTTGCACGTAAGTTCTACTGGCCTAAAATGAAGGCCGATATTGCGAATTACATTCGCTCATGTCAGGTTTGCTTGGCAACCAAGTCGGAACAAAAGCCCCCGGCAGGGCTTATGTGTCAACGCACAAACGTCTCAAGGCCATGGGAATTGGTATCTGTCGACGTTGTTGGTCCCTTACCTAGAAGTTCTACTGGGTACCAGTATATCCTTAGTATGCAGGACTATCTGACAAAATTCTGTCTGTTCCTACCAATGCGCACAGCAACGGCGAGTACAATTGCACGCTTAGTAGAGGAAAACCTCTTTTTGTTGTTCGGTGTTCCCAGAACTCTTATCACGGATAATGGTAGACAGTTTACCAGCAAGGAGTTTGAGAGACTGATGAACGCATATAAAGTCAAACACTCGAGGACTGCTAACTATCATCCTCAGGCAGACCCATGTGAGGCTCAACATAAGACTTTAAAAACCATGCTGGCTTCGTATGTGAAGGACAACCATCGTTCTTGGGACACATTACTCCAGAAAGTCGCTTGCGCCATGAGGACAGGAGTTAGCGAGACAACGGGTATGTCTCCGTATTTCGTAAACTTCGGTCGAGAGATTGTTTTATCGGGCCCCGATCATCTGCCACCTACGGTTATGGACGATCCCCAATCGGTACCAGCTATTCAGTCGCAACATAGACCAGATGCATTGGCCAAAGTTTTTAAAGATGTGCGATCACGAATTATTAAGGCTCAGGAGAGAAGTTCTAGGACCTATAATTTACGACGACGTGACGAGCGGTACAACGTTGGTCAGCGTGTTTGGCGGAAAAGTTACGCCCTCTCGGACGGATTAAATTACTACACTGCTAAACTCGCCCCGCGTTACGTTGGTCCATTGGTCGTAAACAAAATCGTTTCTCCCTGGACCTACCAGCTAAAGGGTTTGGACGGTAAAGACGCTGGGGTCTGGCATGCGAAGGACCTCAAAAAAGATACTACCTAGATGAGCTGTAAGTTCAGTGCAATGAGCAGGAAGGAATCTGGTGTATGGCTCTCATCTGTCAGGTACTATACTTTTAGTTCGGTTTCGGATTTTCGTGGATGTAGTATGGAGGTCAATATTTTCGTGTTGGCATTATTTAGTTTAGGTTCTACGTTTTATTGTCATTTTGCTATTGGCCAATCTCTATAAGGATCAAATTTGTATACCAGTTTTCCGTGATTTTTTTTTTTTTTGGTTGTTAGTTTGTAGTTTTTTTTATTAAGGAAAATTTAAAATTTCCAGGGGAAATTTTCTTTGGGTAAGGGGGGAGTTGTTACACTTGAAAATTTCATTAAGCCAAGAAATATAGAAAATGTCATACGCACATAATGTACCGTAATATTTTATAATCTGTTTCTTCTATCAGTGACTATTATATACTATTTACAATATAACCTACGAAGGGAAAAACAACAAAACATTCCAGTTCGCTCTTTTATACCGATATAAAAACAATAACAGCTAGGTGTACTTACTTTGATATTTTTCATTATCATTTATCCTTACAATAATGCATTATATTGCTTATTAATCGGTTTATAAACATCTCATATCAGATTAGGTTACTGGACTGGTGTTTCTGTCGAAGTGTCAAAATACGGACCCTTTACGCAGTGCTAGCTGCCGCTACACTCGAAAACAGCTGACCGCAAGAACGTAAGCCAGGTAACAGAGCCGCATTTAGATAAAAGGTCGACCTGCCGCCGTAATTCGGGATTATTTATTATTTGATGAGACATCCAGGGGCATAACCTTGTGCATGGGTCGTTATGGCTTATAACAGATATAATGTTGTCGAAAATAGGGACAATAGGACAAATTGATATCGGTGGGCTTACGATCACGGCCTACTTCGGTTCTGCGCATCGCCAAACGGTAGTCTCCGAATGTTAGTTGTTTACTTGATTCCCGTGGTTTCATGGTATTTTCATGTATAATTCGAATTTCGCCTTATGAAGTTATGTTTTAGTCTTTAAGTCTTAAGTTTCAAATATATTACTTATTTGTTACATATGTTATATTAATATTAAAGGTACATTATGTCCGTTATTCACTATTCTTCCCAATTGAGACGATTAACAACTTCAGTCGTATATTCGCACTTCCTTTCTTCGTTGGTTTTTGTGCAATTTTTTCGTTTTTGTAATTTTTCCGCTGGAGCCATTTTTATTCGTAAAATTGCTCTGCATGATACCGCACGTCTCTTGGCGAGATTTACCAATTTGATATTGGGATTAATTGTGGTTTTGTGTGATAGTTTGTGTCTATTTATGGTCAAATTTAATAGACATAAGTTTCTTTGGATTTTTGCAATTTTGGGGTAAGTCGTCTTTTTTTTTTGTCCCGTAGACGGGAAATTTCATTAACGGCGTTAAAATCCTTGCAGGTTGAGGATACTCCTCCAGCATCCTGCTGCTGTAGAGACCACTTCAGAGCCGCACGACATCCAAGTAAGTTGGGCACAGTGTTTTTTTTTATTACGTCTCGTACAACGAAATTTTATCTTTTTTTCCAGGGCTTTCTTTTCCCCCTTTGGTTCTCTCCTGGTTTTTTTTTTGTATATCTCCCCAGTTTGACTTTTACCTTGGAGGTGATCGATTCATCGTGCTGTCTTCGCGTTGTGAGAGCAGAATTGGGTTTTGTCCCGCTGTGAGAGCTGTGTTCACTCTATCCACCAACCAAAAAGGAGTCACGCAAGTTCTTCAGCAATTTATTATTATATATATTTACATATCTAAGTATTCTAATATAATTTAAACCCACTCTTATTTACATAAACGTGTGCAACAACCCAAAATAACGAACAGACAGTGTAGATAATTTCGTTTGTACCTCTATCGCTATACTAGGTATACATACTGTTTTTTTATATATAAACCATACTTACTAGCTATTTATTGTTCATTTTGGGTCAACCTTATAAAATAATAATTTCAAGAAAAAAAAATTGTGAACCCGATACAGCTGTGTTGCGGTGCGTTGGTATATTCATGAATATAAAGATTTTCCATCTTTCGTGAGAACGAAATAAATATTTAGTTTTGGTTTGTTTAAAATTTGGAGTATTATTGTTATCTGTAGTTCGTAACCCTATTGCGAAATACAACCCTTGCCTAACCTACTCCCCCCCTCTGAGCTAGCAAGTGTGTGGTTCCTACCGCTTTTGAACCGCACACTATAATAAACATTTGCTACCACTACCGGAGCGATACCCCTCCGGGTCTCTCATAAATATTTTTTTTTTATATACAACTTTAAGTGTAGCACGTTATAAAATTTTGCATGGTGAATTTAGGTAAGATTTCCAACTTTTTGAGACCTATCTGCCATATTTGTCACTTCCGGTTTAACTGGAAATGGCCCCAATAGTCTTTTCTAAATGACCACCCTGTATGTTTTTACATTTTTGAGATAATGATCACATTTTGGATACATTTATACTATTTTGAACAATTTATACAGGGTTGCACGAAAAATAATTCGAATTTTAGTTGTCAATCTAGATGGCTGCGAATATGTTAAAATTATTTTTGTTCCAATGTAATTCATATAAAAAATACGAAAACGTTCATATGCTCAATAATACATTATACAGGGTGCTCTAAACTCATTAATATTACATTTTTTAAAATAACTCTTTTTTTTAATATTATGATATGGGCCACCCGGATATTCAGAAAACTCTATTTAATAGGGGTTAAACGGTACCAAAAGTTGAGTAATGTGTAATCGTTACCGGCAGGAATGACAATTTTTCTTAAGAAATGTATGATTTATATCGAAGTTCAATCAAATTTTGATCAACCCTGTATATTTGTGTTAATCAGAATGAGCTTCTGACTCATTCTTGTTGCATATCATATTTATGTATATTCAAGTAAAACATTTTTACTTCTAAAATATGAAACTGTTATGGTTACTATTGACTATTTGTAAATTTAAAGAGATCCCGCCACCTCCACCAATATCTTCATATGTACTATCGCGGCCGAAAAAAGGGAATCGATTTTTTATCAAGTAGTATGTTTTTTCGAAAAATTTTCCTTTGTAAATGGGAGTTTTTACATCAGTTATGTAAATTAAATTATTTTGACAAGAAATCATTGGTGGGGTCGTATTTATTAAAAAAAAACTAATAAGAAATAAGTTGTTAATATTTTTTAATTATACGAAAATTAATTAGTATGGTTTTGAGAGAAGCAGAAAAAGGCTACATCATCGCCAAATTTGGAGAAGGGTGGTCTTAACAACGCATAGCAAGTGAAATTAATTGCAGCAAAGGCACAATTCAAAAACTAAACAAAAACACAGAATACCTTCCGCTATATCTCTTTTGTGCAAATATTCTTCACCAAACTTATGACCCCTGAGACGGTAAATTCGCAGTTGATCATTGTAGCAGGACCGAAATATCTTTTCGTCGGAGAAGACCACTCACACGATCGTTTCCAATTTGTATGTTAATAAATATCGTACCTACCACAAATTATATTTTGTATTTTTAATAAATTTGAAATTTACAATAACGTATTTACATTATGACCATCGGTGCCATCTATGAAACTACCAGGGAAGTATTTAGAACAGGAAAGAAATCTCCCAACGGAAAGAATATATTTAGGGTTTATAACTACCCCTAAAAGTAGATGACCTAATATACGTTTAATGTAAAAGTCATTCCTTGGGCATGTACAGCCAAATATAGCATATCTTGTGGTTTTGTGGTTCAGTAGCAAGGTTTTCAATATAAACATCTTAATCTAGTGGATTTTAAATTAAATGCCTGCCTACTCAAATAATTGGTTCAAATTGACTAATTGCAAATATTTAAGTTTCTATGTGTAGGTACTTAAATCAAAATTAAATACCAATGTATTTTATTTAGAAAATTATGTTTCGTTAATTTCAAAAGATTTTTTTGCTTTATTTTACTTAATTTATTTAGCAATCCCATAATATAATAATATAGAGATTTTATTTTTCTTCACTGTTGGTATCAATTAATTTGATGTGTAGTTTCTTAGGTTTCTCACTTATATTATGATTAAATAAAAACTACTTTTTATTTTCTAACATTCCGGTTTTATTTATCATCTTCAGAGAACAACTTCCTACTTTAAAAATTGTTTATATTAATTTACAGTGTGTACTATTTGTGTGTTAAATTATATTACAATAAATGTTAAATACATTTTTGTATGCTTATTTTACGCGAGATCTTTGACACACCTGAAGGCTAAACTATTTTAGTGCCTGGTGGTTTGGAATGTTTATATTATCTTTGATAAGGTGCAACTTGTGATATTATTAGTAGGTACTAGAGTAAATGTCGTAAATTTTAAGTTCAGATAATTTCAAATTAATTTGTTGTGTTGATGGAGAGATGTTAAAATGTTTTACTTACTTGTTTTTCTTGTGAAATAAAGGGGAAAAAAAGAAAAAACAACACATAGGCATTAATAAAATCTCATTGTCTAATTGGGTTTATTTAACAAGAGAGATAATATGTAATATTGTTATATCATATTTTTATGAATAATTTCACTAACTTTACAATTTATATCTATCTATATATCGATGACACTAATATTTTAATTAGCAAAAATTTGATTCAATATACCTATAGCTAATGAAGAACATAATAATATAGAAACAAATAACCGTGTTAAAAAAAATTAAATTAAAGTATACAAAACCAAAATCCATTTATTCGCTATTAAGAAATCTGAAAATGTTTTACAATAGGTAATGAAAATAATGTGTAGGATGGTACAGCATAAGAAACTTCAGAGTGTAAGTAATTACAATAAATCTAAATGATCTATAATAAAAAGAAAACAGCGACATGAAACATAAATGTGGCTTATTTCAATTTAATACCTAAATTAAAATCAATCAATCACAGATAAATACAAATAATCTGACTGTTTAATTTTGCAGCAACTTAAGACGACTTAATAGCCCAGGAGGCAGTGAATTTTTTTCGTACTTATTTTCCCAGTCGGTGTATATATTTTAATATGTTCCCTTAGTGACAAAAAACAAGAATTCTTGAGTCTGGCTAAAATTTTTGGATGGATTCAAAAAATAAAAATAAAATACAAGTCCACTTATTTTCCCAGTCATAAATATTTTACATTTACTAAAGTGGAACATAAAGTTTGTGAAAATAGCAGTCTGGCTTATCTTGGATAGCGGAAAGTGAGTCTGGCTGAAAATTTGCGGATTCAAAAATTTGACTGATTTTGCGGATCCGTAACCCTTATTTTTCCAGGCTTGAAATTTAGTGTATAAATTGTTATAATCATAAACTGTAATAAAAAATAAGTCTGGCTGATTTACGGAATTGGCAAATGAGTCTGGCGGCATCTTCAAAATGGGAAAAATAGAACATTTTTGCTCTTATTTTCCCGGGTTTGAAAATTTGTCACATGATAGATTATACTATATTTTCATAGAAAGTACACGTCTGGCTGACATTTACAATCACGAAGGCCTTGCCAGACTCACAGCCTAGACCCCTCTGTCCCTTGTATCCCTATCTTTTTTTTTGTATTTTGTATTTCATTGTTTAATGCTCTCATAAAAAAGAACATGTACGTATGACACTAATCACCTGTATAATCGAACGTGTCGACTTTAGGGCGCCTGGACGATCATTGGACGAGTCTGGCAAGGCTTTGGGGGTGTTCCACATTAGCCAGATTGTATTTTAAGCTGTTATTATAATATAGGCCATCATCTGATAAATTTTCATGACTGCGAAAATGAGGGAAATGAGGGAAGTTTTGATGAAAACTTTTCAGTTTTTCACCTGCCAGACATATTATCCATGCTCACAGATTAGCCAGACTATTTTTTTTACTTAACTTCAGTATACCTCTTACTACTAGAACAATTTTTATCACTGGAAAAAAAAGGGCAGTGTATTCGTATGTTCTGATGCATTTTCTGCCTCAACCCATCGGAAAACCCCCCCTAAATATATATGAATTTTGCTTAGAATTACTAACCGAACAATTCTATCCATGTTTGCTGACTGGGAAAATAAGTACCGAAAATCGTCACTGCCTCCTGTACTATAACAATAATTATAAAATAAACCTTTGTTTTAAACTGCACATTCGCTTCTTCTATTTTAAACTGTACCTTTTGTAATTTGTCTTAGATTTTGCAAGTTATTAATGATATTTTAGAAACAGATTCAAAGAAGCAGGATATTTTTACATTGATTTTTTTACAATAATATATTTTGGCAGTATAGGATGTTATATTATCTGCGATAACCCAGTTGTAATGAGCATGTAATATTGACAGGAAATTCGTTTAGTAATAATTATCTAACTTCAAAGCAAAGTACTGCATCCACAACTTTCAAACATTTCCATGTCGAATATAGGATTCTAAATTGGGGACAGTGTAATTTATATTTATAAAATCCCATTTCAGAAATAGAATACTAACTTTATTCCCTGATATCGGTGGGTATGCCCACAAGATTTATTTATTTAGTGTTTTATCAAAATGGGTTCTGTGGTTCCAGAGATGATTTTCTTTTGCAGATATTCTTCAATGTTTATATTTTCCTGATTATTGATGAATCTCCAAAGATCCTAGGTTCTAAATAAAAATAGTGTAAGTATACATATTATAATCTAGTTACTACAAGCTGAAGTACAAAACTAGTACTGTACTATATATAAATTTTGATTCATAATATTAAGCCCTCACTTATCACCAACTAGCTAAAAATGAAATAACCACTAGGTATAGCATAAAATACTGGAGGTATTCAAGTCATATAAAATGTTTTATTTTTTATAGTTAGTTTCTGTTGTGGTTTAATCGTTTATATTGACCATTTTAAGTTAACATTAAGTAAACTTAAATTTAATTGATTTCATTAAAATTAATAAGTAAAGATTGAATAAAACTGTTAATAATTGTTCACATAATTTAGAATCGTGCCTACTTATAAACTATTTAATAATTACCTGTGGGTGTAACAATACTTTAAAAGGACTAATTTATGAACAGGTATTTAAAAGCAGCAATAGCCGTAAAACATATTAATTAGTTTCAAAATGATCTCTAATTAGAAAGCGGAATCCTTTGCAGTCGGAGATACATTTGAATAACAAAATTCCAATATCTCATCCAATTTTTGATTTTCGTTTTGTTTAATTTCAACTTGATCATCCAAATACCTAGAAACGGTTGGTAAGAAGATTTCAAATGGAAGGACAACATATTATTAAAATTCCGTAAAAACACATAATGTTTTTTAATTTCTGGCTGTCTCACCTTGACTACAACGCAGGTAATTTATGTGCGGAGATGATGAAATTCTAACAGCAAACGTCTCAGTCGACACTGTGACACTGTGACTAAACTGATTCATTGCTGTCGAGGTAGCCATTTTAAATAAGTACATAGTATTCAATGTTCATTATGTATGACAGCCTGACCTCGGAAGTTGAGAAGGACATTTTGACATTTTTTTTAGTAACATTGGATAAACAGTAAAAACGAAGTATTGAAAATAAGATTTCCAATTTTTTTTAAATTTGATATACTTACATGATTAATTATGTTAGAAATGTATGTGATAATAACATGTACCTATCTCAAATCATTTTAATAGCGCTCATTAACACCTAATATAATCGGTTTGCGATATACACATTTTTTTATGAGCTGATAAATTATTGTCAATTTTGCTTCCGGCTGATTTTTTGATAATTTTGCTCAGACTTTCAATTTTGATACTATCTCCTTATGACGCACCATTGTAGCATAATATTATATAATAATAATAATAATAATAATAGTTTATTTGTAAACAAATAAATATAAATACATAAAAACAAATTACAAATTATGAAACAAGTAAATATAAATACATTCAAAACAATATACAAATTACGAAAAGGATACATGTAAAAGACGCATTTTCATACATAAAAAGACAGAACTATATTTTAAATAGACACAATAGTAATTTTTATTCAAAATAGAAAAGTTTACAAACAAACTCAACATTCCACAAAGTCTGGGACTGTTCGTGGATGGGTAAGTAAGTTTATTTTATTATTTTTTTATTTTTTGTTTATTTTGTTTATTTTATTATTATTTTTTTTTTATTATTATTATTTTTAGGTGTTAATAAATGTATGTGCCCATACATATTCCTATATTAGAAAATTAAATACAAAAAGAAGAAATAAAAAAAATACATATACCTACACATATACACATATATATATATATATATATATATATATATATATATATATAACACTTTAAAAACAACAGGTGAGTGCGAATTTATTCTATATAATTATGTTCTTATAATTACATTTAGCATTATAATTTCATTTCTATGAGATTTTGTATATATGAACGATTTGAGTTAATTAAGTATTCCTTAGTTTTTATTTTTGCTTGTGTTACAGACTTACTACCTCTTATATTTTCAGGTAGTGAATTGTACAACCGTGGACCGAGATAATTAGTACTTCTTTGTCCTATCGACTTCTGACAAGTTGGTGTTTGGTGACTGCTTAACTTGTATCTAGTTTGGTGAGTATGTTGAATTTCAATAAGTTTGTTTTTATGTTTAAGTATATCTGTAACTACCGTAAAAAAGTATAATTTTCGCATATCCAGTATTCTAGTTTCTCTGTACAAAACATCGGAGGAATAGGTGTTGTTTTTATTATATATTATTTTAAGGATTTTTTTCTGAATAATTTCAAGTCTCTTGATGCTACTATAAACAGCAATCCCCCATGCGATAATTCCGTATGACAATCTAGATTCTACAAGGGCGTAGTACAAGATCATCATATTTCTTGTATCCAGTATCTGCTTCATGTTTTTAAACTTATATATTACTGTCCTTAGTGTTTGTACGACATTATTTATGTGATGATCCCATCGCAAGTGCCTGTCTATCGTCACACCAAGATACTTTACTATTTGAGCTTCTTTTATTTGAAAACAACAATTATTATATTTTATTTGAAGGTTACTGAAATTTGGCAAACCACGTTTATTGCAAGCGAATGGCAAGAACAATGTTTTATCGAAATTTATTGTAAGAAGCTTATAATCAAACCACTTTTTTATTTGCACAAAGTCTTCTTCAACTGTTGATTTTAATTCAGTCCATGTTTGATGTTCATAAAAGATTACCGTGTCATCAGCAAAACTAATTATAGAGCCAGTTGTTTGTAAACTGAAAAGACTGTTAATGTATATACTAAAAAGTATTGGACCTAAAATAGTGCCCTGAGGTATGCCATATTCAACAGTTCGTGTGTCACTCTTCACTAAATTTATTTGACAGCATTGTTCTCTACCACTTAGGTAGCTTTTAAACAAATTTAGAGAATTCCCTCTAAATCCTATTAATACAGCAATTTTGATTTTTTCTCGAATTTGAGATAAATTTTTTCTTCTACTATTTATCATTATTGTAAATTAGGATAAATATCAGATACAAGATTTAGTAATTTTTTGTGATAGATAGACGAAATTTTCTACAATCGACTAGAATATTTCGATTTTAGACATCCTTATGAAAATTTCAATGCACTAACAAGTAGATGTACACTTTTATAACAAAAATAGGTTGTGCAAAAGATACTTTACCTTGGTTCAAATTCATTTTAGTTTAATAAATTTTTTTCTTCAAGGCATTCCCGATTAATTTCATATCAAATGTTTAACTTGGTCAGAGCTCACTAAAATAAATTTGAACTAAGGTCATAAAGTATCTTTTGTAAGTTATTTATGAGCTAATGGGGAAGTGTTTGGTATCGAAATGTAGGTAAAGAAAATCTCTATTAAAATAGCATAATGAGGTATAATGATGCCATTTAAAAAAAATACTAAATACTGAAAAAACCATTTCCGAGATGTTTAAATGGCTATAAAATCAAAGTTAGCTCACTTAATATCCTGATTTTATTTTTCCAATACTCAATGACTCAGAAAGAAAAGTTTTTCAACAGTCATGGCTCCCTAGATGCCAATTTAAATTATCCTAAAAAAATGTTTGAGGTTATGTTTCTTCCTCGAAGTTGATACCATCGCGCGTATGCAGAATGAATCCCTGAATCCAAAAATGTAAAAATATACAGGGTGTTCCCATTAAAAAATAGATGCTACGATCATTTCCGGTGAAACCGGAAGTGCTAGAATCATTTTATTAACATGCATTAATTCAAATTTACTCGTTATTGCAACTGCTAAAATTTGAAAATGATATCTGAAAAAACAAAAAAGTTATAGGGGTGAGCCTAATTTCATTTACACCTGGTATATGTCTAGTATTGTGTATGTGATACCGCGAATTTAATTTAAGTGTTAGATATTGAGGTTGCTTCGTATCGCTTGTCGCCGATAATAATTTTGCGTATGCAACATCACCATAGTCAAACAAGGGTAATATAAGAGCATCACAAAATTTTGATTTACACGCAGTAGAAATATCTCTACCAATTCTATATAATTTCTTTAAACGTCGTATGCGATCTTTACCGTGTATAGTTCATTTCATATCTGTAAAGCAGGGAAAAAAATGCCGCATTTACAAAGCAGAAACACGGCATCTTTAACGTTTAAACAAGCCGCCGCACGTGTTCCTTTGTCGGTAATTTTTTATCTGCGGTACAAAAATGAATTCGACTTTAGTTATGCAGTGCAACTACACAAACTATTCTTCTACACGCTCAGTTCTGCTGGTAACGATTCACTTGCGCAAGCATACCGTACAAGTAGCGTCTAGGGTAGAATTTAGTTATTATATATTGTTTCTCAAAATTTAACGTTGAGTCTAACCAAATTCCAAAATTTTTAGCTTCAATGACGATAGGAATGATTTGATTATTTATAAGAACATGAAAATGAATTGCAGAGAGCATTTTCAATGCAGTAGGCGTGCCTTACCATAACTTGCGATTTTTTAGGGTTTAGTTTTAGATTATGGTTAGCTGAATATTCCGAAATTTTTTGTAAGTCTTTGTTTATTACATTTAACGCGTCTTGCCACTCAGAGGGATCAAATGATTGGTTTCATCTAAAGCTTTGAATCATATATTTGCATAACATTGTGTATTGAAATATGAATATACGAAAACTTGATTCATTTTATATTAAATGGTTGAAATAACAAATAAATTCTATTGAAAATGTATAAGAAAAATAGTAGAACAAAACCATAGTACAACAGGACGAAGCCAGACATGCGAAACATATTTTTTTTTGTTAAGTATACAGGTTAATTTTTGTATAGGTACTGCTTGTTTATACCATAGAACACAAAAAGTATGGCTGCTAGATGATTTAAAGGATATATTTTTTTTAGGTACGTGTCAAAAAATTATATGCCTTGTATACCAATACATTTTTTAAAGGTTCTTTTCACTTCTATATTTTATTATTGACTTTATTTACTACTACATCCACTAACATAAAATAATGTAACACTGGCCTGACTGAGACTGATTTCTCACTTTCTAATGTAGATAATATAGAATTAGCTGTTGCAAAGTGACAACTAAGAAAAAAAAAGAAAAATCCTTCAATATTACATTTTATTTATTTTGACGATAATTGGTTTCCATACCATGCGTACTTTATTTTTAAATATTGCCTTGCTTAGGTTGTGCTTAATAAAAACGGAATCAAAGTAGAAATGACCGGCGACTCGTCACCTCTCGTAAACATGATGGTATCGAAGGTGAGTGTGTCCATCGCGAATGACATCGCAGTAGGATCTAAACAGAGGCATGCAGACCAATTTAAAGAAAGATACTATCCGACGTAGTTTAATCTTATAAAATATTCGAAACCATTAATTTGAATAAAGGCAACATTAAAACATCTCAAGGTGGCAATGAATCTTGCTTGGTGCAGTCGAAGGTTTCCAGCATGTTCCTCCTCGTTTCCTTGGAAACGTAAGTTTCTCCGCCAATCCGCGTTCTGCAGGAGGTGGCCGTGGATGCTTTAAGACCCAGATACGCATTCTTCTTATTTCCAGCATTCCCATTACTGCGGATTCCCCTGCGATGCATCTCTCCTGTTGGAGATATTGTTCTTGTTTCCTTAACGGCTTTTTCGGACACTGACGTATTGCTCCGCTGTGAGCCTCAATTCAAGTTATGCTCGGAATTGTACAGATGTACCACACCCGGAATGCCTAAAAATGTTTTATATTAATATTTTATAACAAGTAGATATCGAATACTTTTTATGTGGTAAGCTGAACATAATAGTAAAGTTGATTATTATTCTGTCTATTTAGTATTTATTTAAAATCATTCGTTTTATTATTTAAAAAAATATATAACAAATTTTGTGAATTTATCAGTTAATATTAATATCGAGTACTTTGAATTATAATTAAGAAAGGTATGTGCGGCTCGAGATGAACTATGTCTATTGCGAAAATGTAAAAGAAACTATCAAGAGGTCGCTTAATTCTTTCTTATAATTAAAAAATATATATATTATGAATTAAGACGTATGGTCTGTATAATATGAAATATTTGTATGTTTTATATTATACAGACAAGATTTTACTATTATATTTTTTCATAGTAATAATAGATTATTATAATAATCTTTATTGCCCATTTGTTATATATGAATACAGGGTGTTAGGAAAGGTTTTAGGCAAATTTAAATGGGTGGTGTAGAAATGATTCAACAATCAAAAAAGTCTTATGGCATTTTTGTCAAATATAAATTATTTTCTCTATGAATAGGCGGTAATCGTTTTCAATTAGGATAGTACAAGTTCGATCGATTGGCCAGCGGTGAGGAAATCAGCTGTGTTTGCATCACATTCAAAATTCTTGCATATCCACTTTTTTCATGTCGTGTATAAATTTGCGTCATTTTGAACACAATTAACAAGAATTTTAAACAATTTTTAAAGACACAATAAAAACACCGGTAAACCAACGAATGTTTGACAAGCTAAATATTTCATTGTTTTCAGAGCCACCTTAGTTACCTACTTCTTAACATTTAATTAGAACAAAATTGTATTTTCTTATTTTCTTTTAGCTGTAATTTTGTTTGTATTTATTGCACATTTTAATACGACATATGAACAAATTCCTTATTAATAGTACTAATTAATGTTACCACGGTACCAATATGGTTCCATTTGAAAAAAAATGAGTTTTGCCCCAGAAACTATTCTGATGAACTTTATTTGGTCATAAATCGCGTAATTTAGTGTTTTTGACGAGATTTCGATTTTTCTAGCATTACACGGGTCATTTAGAATAAATCGAAACCATCATGGCACACTTAAATGGAAGAATAAAACTTAGATAATAAAAAATATTGACGTTTAAAATGTCATTTATTTGGTATCGTTGGATTCAGAAAATTATGCAGAATTCAAAAATGCAATAATATATAGGGTGTACCATTTGAATATCTAAAGTTAGTGTCACTTCCGGCGAAACCGGAAGTGAAAAATAAATCACTTGTATGTCAGAAAGTGCCGCTTGTTATGTATATGGGATATCACAAATTTGAATCCATTATCTTCAAAACTAAAGGAGAAAGGGGGGGTATACGATGATCCTGTTACACCCGGTATACATCATGGCATAAACTAGGTATCGTTGTAAAGAAAATCGAAAGACCTTTCAAACGAAGTGCCACTCGGACCACCCTTCCCATTTAATATTTTAGGGGTGAATCTCGCCCTGTCCAAGAGGTTGTAGATAAAGGTTTGCGTATACGTTCAAAATGTATCCCCATCAAAAACAAAAATGACGTGTCCGAGTGTTTTTTTAATAAGCTTAAGTGCCCAAAACCAGCGCCGTTTCGTTTTCATTTGGCCACCCTGTATATCATACATCAAAACAAAATGTTCGAATTTTGATTTTATAGAAGATATTACCATGTTCGAAAACTAGAGGTGAAATAATAAATTTTAATAATAAAAAAATGCGTTTTAGTTTTATATACTTTTGGTCTTGGGTGTTACAGGTATTATAAATTTGTATACCGGGTGACATAGGAGACATGTAACACTCCGTACCTTTGCTATTTAGGAAGGTAAAAGTTTGAATTTAGGGAAAGTTCTATATTGCATAATTGTCCTTTTTGAGTCAATCAAACATTTTCTTCAACTTCCGGTTTAAGCGGAAGTGACCCAAACTTTGTTATTTTAAATGGTACCCTGTATATTTTTTTTACCCATCTAATTCCTCCTTTAATTCTCTTTTCAACTATATATCGCAACATGGCATTTGTTTTTAAAATGACAGTTAATAGCCATTTTATGATAATATAAGTCTAGGTGGATGTGATATGAACCTTGGCAGATATTGATCATTAGTGTGCCGTGATATCGAAAGACCCCTGGTACGTAATTTTGTGTCTCATATTTCTTTGGGCATAATCAGTATACTAGACTTCACTTTTCTACGGCAGATAAAAAATTACCGACAAAGGAACACGTGCGGCGGCTTGTTTGAACGTTAAAGAGGCCGCCTTTCTGTTTTGTAAATGCGGCATTTTTTCCCTGCTTAAGAAATATGAACTATAGTATAACTGAACTGACTAACTAGATTTTTCTAATTTTAAAAAAAATCTCTAAACAACCCACGATATCATGAAAACCAAGATAGGAACCCCATTTTTTTGTTTGACCTACTTAAAAATCCTTTTTTTATCTATTATTTTTGTCCAATAAAATTGCACCATCCTATTTTGCTTTCTTCAAGTAGGTAGTGAACATGTGAATAATGACGACAATGATTACTTATTAAAGGAAAATTAGGGAAGGTAAAACGGCAACGTCTTAAAGTGGCTGTCAACAAAATAACATTGAGGTAGTATAAAACGCCTAGCTATAAAACTATTATATTATTCGCAATAGTAGAGCATCGTAGGGAAGTGTAATAAGATGACAATAAACCGTGCGGCACACATAAACGACCACTGACAAAACCATGACTTTTACTGGTCGTAAAACGGTCGTTACTATTAATAAGTATCTGTCGTAAAATTGATTGCTGTTGACACATTTTTCAAAAACAGGAGGCGTGATATTTAATGCCTTACAAGCTATAATATGCATTTTATTACGCAAAATTAGTTTTAGTGGTCGTAATTTTTAATGTTGTTAGTAAATGCGGGAGGTGGTTTGTAATTTTATTAGGAGCATTTTATTACTTCCACAATGAATCCTCATTAAACACCCGACAGACTCATTACTAAATTACTTACATAAATATAGCCAAAAAATGTGTTTTGGGATATCACCAGTAATAATTGCTGACTGTATAGTTCATTTCATATTTGTAAAGCAGGGAAAAGATGCAGCATTTACAAAGCAGAAACGCGGCCTCTTTAACGTTCAAAGAAGCCGCCGCACGTGCTCCTTTGTCGGGAATTTTTTATCTGCGGTACAAAAATGAAATCGACTTTTTTTTTACAAGCACGATTTTAAATATATTTTAATTGGATTATACTTATAATAATAATATTAATAAGAGATATTTAGATTAGCTTTGTTCACCTCATGTTTCCTATGTTTTTTTGCTGTCAACCGTGGTCCTTCTTGTATTTTCTATTTTAAAATGTCTTAGCGGACCGCGTGTGACTGTTAGATTCTTCTCTGTTTCTTTAATTTAAACAAAATTTCGGCTGGCTGAATAGTCCACGACTGAAAGCCAAGAAAAAAAATTATATTTATTTAACAAAATACAATAAATAATTTACAAAACTCACTTAAAAATGTATGTTTTGTAAAAATATATAAATTGTAATCACATACAGTGTTTCAAAAATGCGTTGTTATCTAGTGTAAATAAGATGATTTAAGAACTTTAATAACACATTTCGCTTTAAATGAAACAACTGATTTTGAATGTTAATTGAACTATTCTAGGTTTTTGGAAAAGTATAATTGACCACATCGATAAGGCTCATAATAAATATTGGTGTGTATATCTTTATCGCCATCAACGACGCTGTAGTCCTTTGTATTAATGTGGTCAACTATAACACAGTCATTTTTGCCGTCGTCTGTTTTTATTAGATACGATCGTAGGCATTATATGCACTAAACTAAATCCAAGAGCAATTTTGATTTTATTTTGGGATTACTAAAGAACCTGCTCAAAACAGCTCCAAATACCGATTCAGCTGCTTGGATATATATCGAAACAGTGTTATAATCATTGCCATGTGTTTTTGTTTTATTTCACAATGGTATACATTATATGTATACATTAAGTCATTGAGTAAACAATACAAAGAGGCGCAACTGTCAAGGGGCTGAGATTTTAGGGTTGTACTTTTTTGCCAATAACTACAGAATTATCTACAATATTTAGGGCTATGCAGCCGAATTACAAATATCTTCCCGTAGCACTAAAAATTGATAACAATCCTGAAGCTATTGGCACAAAAATACAATACTAAAATCTCGGCCCCTTGACGGTTACGCCTCTTTATATTATATATTTACTCAATGATTAAGTTGAATTCAAAGAATATTCAGGATTTATTTTCGGGTACGATAAAATTCAGCTAAACTATTCTCATATTTCTTGTTTGCTCTTGTTTCGCAGATGATTTAGGAATTACTATTTTATATTTAATTGTAGAATTGGAGTAAGAAAAATAAATTTAGTCTGTATTTTTGGTTGGCATGATTATAATCTGTAAAAATTTATATAAAATTATGTACCTTTTGTAGGAACTCTTTATTTCCGTTATAGAACTTGAAAAATTACTGAAAGTTATTTGCAGAGTAAAATATACATATCTAATCTATTACGTCTAACTTTTGTCTAGTCTACGTCTAGTCTGCGTCTAGTCTGCGTCTAGTCTGCGTCTAGTCTGCGTCTAGTTCGCGTCTAGTCCGCGTCTAGTCTACGTCCAGTCGGCGTCTAGTCTACGTCTAGTCTGCGTCTAGTCTACGTCTAGTCTACGTCTAGTCTACGTCTATTGGTTACACATAAAAAAAGTTGATATGGATGGATTCCCCATTGATGGTACATACTTTCAAATGATGTCAGAGCACCATTATGGTACCGTTTGAACCCGCGTTTGAAAAAACTGAGTTTTAAATAAAAACACGTTTAGGTATACTTTTTTGCACGTGTTCCGAACTACAAGACTTTTTTTAGTCGAAATGTCACTAGTGTAGCAATAGTTTGATTATTTAGAATAATTTTAGGGGTTCATGGCTCTCTAGAACGAAAAATAAAATGAGCGTTCTGACAGTTGAAATATCAACTATATGGGGATATTATCGGATTAAGAAAATTATGGAGACTTTAAAAATGCAATAATATACAGGGTGTTCCAATTAAAAATCGAAAGTTGATATCATTTCCAGTAAAACTGGAAGTGGAAAGAATCTCCCAGTACGTAAAAAAGTGCCTCTTTATAAGCATATCTAATGTTCCAAATTTCAGAAAAATAGGTGTAAAATTAAAGGAGAAAAGGGGGTATACCACGAGCCTGTGTCACCCGGTATGTTATGCTTTAGCTAAGTTAAAACCGTAAAGACAATACCGAAGCCAGGATAATGAAGAAAATTAGATTAATATTCAGGCTTATTTTTACGCAAATTCACAGGGATCTATTCCTAGTGTTACCTAAGACTTTCATATTCGTACATTCAATAAATTCTAAAGAAGCACAAGATACATAACTTTCTATACCAAAAAGTACAATCATTGATTTAATTTGAGAATTATTTTGATGTATGTACTTATTTTGATGAAATTGGATAAACATCGAAATTTGCTTCATTATTACATATGTACGAATCGCTGAAGCTCCTTTTATTTAAAAATATGTTGTTAAACTTGTAATAACTTATTTATCTTAATATTTAAATATCTTTTAACTGAAATTCATTATTTTCTTAAAGTCTGCTAATCCTTTTAAAAAAATTATATATTGCATACCATACAGTTAATATGTATACCTGGTTTGAATGCACTAATTTCACTGCAAGCTTCTCCAATTTCGTTTACATCTAAGAAAAGAACGTCAATTACAAATTTTCAAATAATGTCAACGGGTCTAGAGATAATTGTGAGAATACATATAAACACATACAGGGTGGAACAAAAGTATCAAATATGGCTTTAACTTTGTTATTTGCAAAGTTACAAACAAATTTTCAATATGAAAGTTATTTGGTTCTTTACCATGCATGTTTTGAGTTTTTTTAGATTGTTGATATCTTCTTCTGGTTTGTTCCTATAGCAACCAACTTTTTCTTTTTAAATGGCACCCATAATTTTTTTTTGTTAATTTGAAACAAGCATATTTTTCTCTATTCGGTCACAAAATTTTGCAATTTTTCGAAAAAAAATAAGCGAGAAAAAAAATCATATATTACGACTCACTGCCTCTTAATAAAGGATGCCATGGAAAAAGTCATGCAGTTGTAAAACACAAACATTACTTTTGGTAAAGAATGCCATGGAAGTATGACAATAAAATTTTTACAAACAAACAACTAAATTTTAGTGTTGTGATGTTGTGAAAGTAATTAATTTAGTTCCGATTGAGTCGTAATAAATATTTTTTTTCATTCTTATTTTTTTTCCAAAAATTGCAGAATTTTATGACTGAATAGAGAAAAATATGCTTGTTTCAAATTGACAAAAAAAAATTATGGGTGCCATTTAAAAAGAAAAAGTTGGTTGCCATAGGAACAAACCAGAAGAAGATATCAACAAACTAAAAAACTCAAAACATGCACGGTAAAGAACCAAACAACTTTTACATTGAAGATTTTTTTGTAACTTTGCAAGTAACAAAGTTAAAGCCATTATTTGATACTTTTGTTCCACCCTGTATAGTATAACACAATATACATTCGTGCAAAATTTTCTAAACATTTATTTACGTATTTATTTATTTTATTCATACAATGTCCAATAGGCGAACTTATTTATTGAACAGAAAAGAAAATACAATAATATGTAATATATCCCATCAGTGAAATTCAATACAATTATATCATTTTGTATAGTTTGGCAATTCGAACACACACAGGTGGTCAGAAGCTGAGTTACTAATATGAACATCGTATCCAGGATTCCATATAAAAGCATTCTAATTTTTAGCGTACAAATGCATTAAAAAGGAGAAATAATAGTGTCATTTTTAAAATCGTTTGTGTTATTGTTATCTTATAAATTTTTAAAATCTTTTGTGTGTTTGACTTAAATGTTTATTATAAGCCAATGATAATAGAGGATATGTGATCAAAAGAAGTAAACTTGCAAGCTATAATATTAGGTACACCAAGATCTTTGAATTGTTTTTTGGATGATGTGATCATTGAATAATTATTGTTAATTACACTTCTTATAGTATAAGATATGATATTGCATTTTCGAACGTTTAGAGGCAATTTGTTTTTTTCATATCATAATTCTAATATAAGCATATCATTTTGTAAGCAAAGACAATCATCTATTGTGTTTATGAATCTATATGTTTTTAAATCGTTTGTATACATGAGAGACATGCATGGGAGGTTAGAATCAAAAATAATTATTAATTAAGTACTACAAAAAGTTTAGTACATAGTACATGCCTCGTGATTTTCTCATTTTTACCCCAAACTCTACAGCTTGATGCTTGATCTACCCTTGGTAAAAGTTTAGTGGTTGTGCTAAATTTCAACATTTTAACTTGAACAGTTTCGGAAAACCACCTTCAGGAGCCCACTTTCAGGGACCTGCAGCTCCCTTAGGAAGCATTTTGGTACAGAAGTAAGTTTGGTCTATTCAATTTATTTTGACGTCAGAATATGTCGTACCTTTCTGAGACACTCTGTATTTGTAAGTTCAGAAGTAGAGTATTAATATAAATATGTCAAATTGAACATATCTGTATTATGCTTGTATAAAACCTAAATAAAATTA
Source organism: Rhagium mordax (assembly GCA_963680705.1). Lineage (NCBI taxonomy): Eukaryota > Metazoa > Arthropoda > Insecta > Coleoptera > Cerambycidae > Rhagium > Rhagium mordax. Next base: position 19,302,660 of record OY796659.1, on the reverse strand, counting down.
TTTATAAACAATAATAAGTAGAGTAATTTGCAGAAAATACTAATCTTAGTCATTTACATATTCTGAAAAATTTCAGAGAAATCAATCGTATAGATAAAATAATGTTATAAAATTAGGCATTAGGCTTTTTCCAAGACATTTTTACAATTTTTAGCAATCTCCCTTTAGCAAATAAAAAGAACAAACGATATTTTAAACATGACAGTAACTGGTACACTGTTTAAAATATAAATAAAAGTTAATGTTTATTTTTACACTAATTATTGGAACTGAGGGCTAATTGCGTCTAGTATTTTATATTGAGGAAACAATATTTATTTTATATTTAACTCATCCCTAACAATTTACCCTTAACATAAACTTCAACCTCTTCATGTAAAATTAAGCGTGGGAACATGTATAACTAAGAAATAACAACGTTTGATATTCAACCCATTCGATATTGAAGTATGTAAATTAAATTTCCCGTTTTTTACTATTAATCTCTAAAATATATCGGTACTCCTAAATGTTTTCAAATTATTAGAAATAACTAGATAATAACGATAAAGTAATATATTATACCCTTATAAAACCTATATCTACGAAATGTTCCATCTGAGACACGAAACGCCATGTTTCTTTCTAAATTGACTCGTGTTTGATTTATTCGTCCCGAAGCCAACCATTGTTTTCGTATAGAATGTGACCTAGAGAACAGAATGAAAATACAAAAAATGTAAAAATGATGAACGTTCTTACTGGTCTGGAATGTTTCTTAGTGGACCCCCTGAAATGACGAATGACCCCGTCTGACACAAAGATTAAGATATCCAGTTATGGCCGACCAAGAACTGGTTCTATAGATTAATGTTTCTATTAGATACCTGCTTTACCAACTGTCTTATATACCTGGGAATGAAATGTGTTAATTTGCTTTAAAATAAATTGCTTTTATAGGCGAGTTTCTTGTTTTGAGGTCACACGGTTACTTGGCTTTATATCATATCACTTTTCATTTTAAATTCTAGTAAAGCTTTTTATATAGTCTAATTTGCATATAGCGGTGTATGAATAATATTATTCAACATACTTTCACGTGACTTTTTTATATGCTAGCCTATAATAAATCAGTACTTATTTTATATAAAATAATAATAGGTTTTGCAATATTGTATAAAATAATAATGTTTGACTGTTACTTACGGAGTCGAACATAGTTTGTGACTTGCTATCAAACTGCTTATTTGATTCGACCACTTAATTAAAATTATGGTAATAAAAATAGAAATAGTACATAAAGGGACGGACATAAACTGTTGGAAATATATGTAATGCGTTTATCATTTTATATATGCTTAAAAGATATGTTTACGGTTTATATGTGGTATCTTTTTGTGCACTTATTTCTGAAACGCCCTGTACTATAAAATCTATTGGAGGCAAAAATTATTGAAACCACTTTACAACGCAATTATTGTCGAATAAAACAAATGGGTCGTTAATTCTTACTGTCCTCCTGATGATTTCCAATAAGAATGAAAAAGCATGTACATCTTCTGGGGGATATGGTTTTTTGATTGGTAGATAGTCGTAATGAATGAATTTTGTTAAGCTAAATATTTTTTTAATTTCAATATTTTTTGCTTTGGATGCTATGAATTCTGTAATAAAACACAATGTTTTAGGACATTTGGTCTTAAACAGTAGTTGTTTTACATATTCGATAATAATTGCATTGCGTTCTAAAATGGTTTCAATAATGTTTGCATCTAAGAGATGTTATATTTGTCCGTTCTTCAATAAATGTACAGATAGGTATGTTTCTTCTTAATGATATTCACTCTTAACCTACTCATACATTTTATTCCAAATTCGACAAATTACATACTAACTAAAATCTACTAAATGTACAAGAGTGGGCAAAAATTTAAAAATATATTATCCGCCCACAAAATTCCTGAAGAAACGGTATAAAATCAATGAAATCTAAATATCTATGGGTGAATGCGACGAGGCCATAAACTCTACAGGTTGTCAATTTGTTTAGGTAATTTGTGATGTCAAAGTACTGGCTTCGCTAGGTACGTCCAAATTTTATTATGGTGGTTGACAGTTGACTTTAAACTGTTGATAGTGTCTTTGGAACTTTTGGGTTTATCATAAATCAAATTGCTTCATATTTTAGTTTTTTTGATGATTAAATAAACCAACATTAGAAACAATTATTTATAGGATCAAAAAGAAACTTAAATAATTTGTATTATTATTATTATTATTATTCTGAAGTCAAATATTTGATGTTCAATGGTATGCAACTTTAAAACGTTTAGACACGCGTCTGTAAATTATACATGATTTCCTTCTGAGTAGTAAAAATGACAATAATCAAAACAAAACACAAATAGAAAGAAAGAAAACGAGAAAAAGAAAGTGCCCTAGGAAACACATTTGTCAGTCTATGCTTGTATAAAAGAAAAGTGCAGACGCTTTGTTTGGCAAATCACAAATAAAAGCTAAGAAAATGAACTGAAAACTGTATATCAGATGGTTTATCGTTTTGTTTTCGTTTCTCATTGCAGTTTGTACAAGTCGCCGGCGCCCGGAAAAACCGGGAAAAAGCATCATATAATATTCCAGTTAGGAATATTTCGCGCAAACGGGCAAGTAAGCTCATTTCGTTAGACAGTTATATGTGTGAGTTAAAGCGTTTCTTTTCGTTTTACTTTGGCGCTTATCTTGCCACTAAATTTCTGATTTTAATGGAAGTTGAGGCCGTTGAGCGGGCATGAACGCGCGGTGTACGCGCCAAAAGCCGTGCTTAAGTTTTATATCCCCTTTTTAAATTAGGTCTATTGTTATTGGTCGTTTAAAGCAATCTTGCCAGCCTGAAGAATATTAAGTATTTCAGGATGGATTATACTTTAAAATACTTTCAAAGCTATGGGGGAAAATTTAATTTTGTACGTTACGACACTAATATCGCATAATCGCAAATCTTATCCAATAAGTTTACTGCATGTTATTTATTGATTTCATTTAAGCGTTAAGTCAATAAATCAAGTAAACACATATTTCTTTGACATACAAATTAAAATAAACATACATTGAAACAAGATTGTTTAAAACAACTCCACCTTGGTAAAAATTATATTTTTCTACAACTGTCAAAAAAGGCAATGTTTGCGCATTAACGTCAGTGTCTAAAATGAGAAATTTTTTTATTGACATTATTTTTTTTGCGTTACCATGACCCCGTGCGCAAAATATTTTGCACATTCATCACATGCCTATTGTTCATACTACCGTCTGGATTTTTCGGGTAGAAGATTCAGTGTATCTGATATTTCTGGTGGGGTACAGGATAAATAATCTTCACTTTAGCGACGCTCCATTATTATCTTATTTATTATTTTACTTTAAAAAAACCCACAATATTCAACAATCACAATATCGAAAACGTCAGTGAAAAATGTTTGTTGTCAAACATATTGGTTTTCATAGTTATACTATTATGTCGCTATAATTCGGTGGGATTCGTGAGAAAACGCATTTTTTATTATTAATACATATTATTGTGTAATATTAAGTAGCGAGCAAGCAAAAAACTAAATGCATAAACTATAATAATTAAAAGTACGTAACTTTATTTATCATTATTTTACTTTTAATTGCATTTGCATTATATGTTAAATACATACGTAGGATTACAAGAAAAGGATTTCTAAATAATTGCTTTGCTATGATTGCTATGTTGACGATTTAGTATTCCTAACATGCATACAAATTAAAACATGATATTTAAATAAATTTTCCATATTAAGCCACTTTATTTCTTTAAATATTAGCTAAAACGGGTACATTTTCAAATATAAACAAAATGACATGCATTTTGAATTTTAATTTGTGAATATAAATAAGCGAATCTCAAATTTAAGGATGCGTTTTAATTAGGCATAGGTAGCCATTCCATGTAAAAATAAAGATAATAATCTTAAACCAATTTTACAATTTTACACAGTGTATTCATTGCTTAGAGATCATTGCCTGTAAATTTAGTTTTTCTACATAATATAATCACACCACTGACATAATTTTTACAATGAATGGAATGTAATAGTTATTAGTGAGTGAATGTCAAAGATCTGAAAGGTGTCTAAAGTGTACTAGTAGGGAGCATAAAACAGATGAATGTGTGTGCGACCTTCACAAATGTAGTAATTGCATAGCAGCTGACAAATTTAAGTTAAATTTAAAAACGAACCACACGGTTTTTGTTATTAATTGTCCAGTCTTTGTGAGAAAAATAGAGGGATTAAAAAGGAAAATAAAACTGCTCACGGACAATAATGAGTAGCAATTATGTAATATATTAACGACAAATAATAAGTTTAGAGTCTTGCATCAGAATGTACAATGTATCAGAAATAAAATAGAACATCTAGAAGTTTTGTTAAAATCAAATAATATTGATATTGTTTGATATTGTTTGTCTGAACATTGCCTAAAACAAGAGGAAGTGAATAGTATAATTATCAGCGGATTTAGCTTATGTAGTATTTCTTGTAGGTCAACTTTTAAGAACGGAGGTACAGCTATTTTCTGCCAAAATCATTTAAAAACTTCTGTGATGGAAATTGAAAGTTTAAAAAAATTTTGCATTGAAAAAGTCATAGAAGTATGTGGAATAGAAATAGCTTTACCTCACACAATACTTAAAATAGTATCTATATATAGATCGCCAATTGATTCTAATTTGGACTTATTTTTGAGAGAATTGGATAAAATTATGTGTTTGTTGTGTACTAAAAATAAAACCCAAATTATACTGTGTGGTGATCTAAATATTGATCAACTTAATACAGATAATACATTAAAGATACATGCGAGAAAGGAATTAAGCCATATATTATATTCTTATAATATTAATATTATGATAAACCAGTCAAGAATCTACAAAAATTCATCTACAAGTATTGACTATATATATGTGTAGATACTAATATTAAGTCTAATGGATTAAGATGTGATGTACTTAATAAATAATGCATTATCTGACCACTCTGCTCAAATATTAGAATTCAAGATTGAAAAGAATGAAAAAAAAATTATCAATACAAGGTCTCTTAGTAAATATAACTGACATATTTTTAACACACATACGTAATGAATCGTGGCACGATGTTTACATCAGTAAAGATGTTAATGGGGGTTTTGAGATATTTGTCAATATATTAAAATACTATATACATTTAGCTTTTTCACTTAAAACGGTTTATCTTGATAAGAAAAATAATAAAAAGCCGTGGATTACAAGAGGTATTTTGGTTTCTTGCCAAAGATTGAAAGATCTCTATAATATTATGACTATGGAGGTAAAGGATATAAATTTCTACAAAAAGTATAAACGTATAATATACAGGGTGGTACTTAAGGCGGCAAAGAAAATGTATAATGATAATATTTTTTTAAAAGCAGAAAATAAATCTAAAGCGGCGTGGAACATTATAAATAATAGCATTAATCATAAAAATAATTATAACAATGTTATTACTGAAATTAAAACAGAAAATTGTAATCTAAAAGACAAAAAAGAAATTGCTTCTAATTTTAATGAATTTTTTGTTGAATTACCAAAAAAATACTATGAAAAATACCAGAGAACATGGATTTACTGGAGTTAAAAATTGATACCTATCTCCCAACTATGTTTGTAGATCCGGTCAGTGAAACAGAAATCTTTAACATAATAACTAATTTAAAAAATTCTAATTCTGTAGGTGTGGATAACATTAGTGCAAATATTTTAAAATACGGTGTAGATTTTGTTGTGGCTCCTCTAACTTATTTAATTAATTTAATGTTGTCAGAAGGAATATTCCCAAATGTTGTGAAAACGGCAAAAGTTGTTCCCATTCATAAAAAAGGAGATACTTCTAATGTGGAGAATTATAATAGACCTACATATCGTTACTGTCAATATTGTCTAAAATTCTGGAGCGAGTAATATTTGCGAGATTAATTAAATTTATTACTTCACATAATATTTTACATTGTGCGCAACATGGATTTCGGAAAAAAAGGTCTACTCAAACTGCAATATTTAGTTTTTTAAGTGCATTGTATGAAAATCTTGACAACAATAAAAAGACGATTGGACTTTTCATGGACTTAAGCAAAGCTTTTGATCTAGTTGACTAAGAAATATTATTAGAAAAACTAAATACATACGGCTTGAGAGGAAAAATTAGTGACATATTAAGGACTTATTTGACAGGAAGATCCCAGTTAGTTGAAATTGACAAAATAAGATCTGATAAACTTAATATTGAGTACGGTGTACCACAAGGGTCTGTATTGGGGCCTTTATTATTTCTTTTATTTGTTAATGACCTGCCTAATATTGCAGATGGAAACTTAGTTATGTTTGCCGATGATAACAGCCTCTTATGTTCTAATAATAATATATATCATTGAAATCACTAAATTAATGCTGAATAAATTTATAACATGGTTTAACCAATCTAAATTGTTTTTAAATATAGATAAAACACTTTTTATAAACTTTACTCCTCGCTCCAAAATGATTAATGAGTCATTTCTAATAAGACATAATAGAAAATCCATAGCGCAAGTAAGTGAAGTAAAATTTTTGGGAGTATACTTGGAAAATAATCTAGAATGGGAAACACATATTGACGTTGTATGTAAAAAAATATCTCCAGCATGTTACGCACTATATAGATTGAAAGAATTAAGTAACACAAGAATTATGTTATCTTATTATTATGCCCAATTCTATTCAAGAATAAAATATGGTATAATATTTTGGGGTTGTTCATACCACAGCATTAGAATTTTCAGATTACAGAAAAGGGCAGTAAGATCTATTATGGGAGTCTCGCGCTTATATCCATGCAAAGAATTATTTAAGGCTTTAAAATTACTTACATTGCCATGTATATATATTTTAGAAATATTACTTTTTGTAAGAAATAGTACTAATTTATTTACTAAAAATAGTATGTATCATAACTATGGCACTAGAGGAGCGGAAAAATTATGCACACCATTACATAAACTGTCTGTTTTTGAACGAAACCCTGTACATATGGGTATACAAATTTATAATAAGCTACCTGAACATCTTAAACAGATAGAAAATATAAAATCTTTTAAAATGTGTGTAACAGAGTTTTTACTGCTGGAATGTTTTTATAGTGTGTCTGAATATTTGAACCACTGAGAGTTTTACTGTAATTTTACTGTAGTGTTTAGTTTTGTCAGTTTTAATTATTGTATTTTCATTACTTTAAATTGGTCTTTTTATTATATTGTTTTTTCTTTGTATTAAAATTAAGTCTGAATTTTTTTGACTTGTCCTATACCAACTTGTATGGTCCTACGGGATAAATAAACTATTATTATTATTATTATTATTATTATTATTATTATTATTAACGTCATAAGGCCGATATGTAGCAAATATCAGACAATTTCGATTTTACTAACAATCGCGTCTGTTATTTGCGTATCGGCCGTGTGTCGTTCAGTATTTTTCATTATACCATAAATACTTTAATATTTAATGATGATTTGTAAGGCTTGCATTTTTCTTCAATTCATTTATCGGCCTAGGCCGATATTGGTGTCATATCAATGAAGAATAGAGTAATGATAAATCATAATATCAGAATGGTATAATGAAATGGTTATTTTTGTATTTAGGGTGCGAAATACTACTTTGGTGATCGAGAACGAAAGAAAAAATTAGTTATACCTACACGTTTTAGAGGCCAAGAAAATGGCAAAATTTCTTAATTAGCAAAAAAGGTCTGGCACACGCATACAAACGGATATTTTTATAAATAATATGTTTTCGCCTAGTTCGTCAAGAGTTATGCAATAAAAAAAATTAATCATGTAATAGGTACTACAAAAAAATTGTTCCTAATGATATATAGTAAATCTATTATATAAGGAAAATAATGTAATCAGTTATGCCGAAGACAGTCGGAGACAAGGCATTATTTTCGAGATTAAAGGCAAAAAATTTAAATAAAGAAAGTAAAAAAAATCTACCAGGTCGAGTTTTACCATACCGTGAGGAAGCTCTGACCTAACTTAGCCATAGACTATTACACCTAGGATGTTATATTCTTAATTAAACTTTTATATCCAATTTCCGTTGTTTGTTTTTAGTTTGGGTTAATTGGATTAGTAGACAATAATGGCCAAAGTTCACATTAATTTGCAAGATATTATATTATTAAAAATAAATGTTTTTCTGTTTTTTCTTTCTCTTGTGGAGAGACAGTTTCATCCCCAGGGTTAATGTCTGTGTGCATTAGAAGCATGTGTCCTAAGTAAACGAAGGGACTCAGAATTACTACTTTCTGTGCAGAGATTGACAACCACTTGGCTGATTTATTTGGTAGGTCGGCATTTTTTATCACTCTTTGTATAGCGTGGACTTTAATACCTTCGTGGCCACTATATCTCACAAGTGGGAGGGTAAAGTAATTATCTAGTTACCGCATCTCGCTTTCTGTATTGCTGAGTTTTTGACAGGTCAAGAACTTGTGTTGAAGACAGCCTTGGTTTGGTTTCGAGTATAACTATCATCAAAATACTCACCTTGACGGAGTAACATGTAGCTAATAGCGAAGATCTCAATATTTAGTGCATTTCCATTTCTCGCTTTCTTGTATGATTTACTTTATCCGTATGGCTATTCATATGGAATGACCTTGTGCCTTTAGTTGCTTGCTTGGGTTACACTAGTACTTGCAGAGTCCGTCGGATGATATTGTGAGATACAGAATATGTGAATACTAGTCACAAGACATCTAATTACGTTTTTGAATCATTTTCACTTCCTAAAAATATGTAGGGTGGTCAAAAATGATTCTTCATTTAGAACTTTTTGAACTGAAATTTCTAAATTTTTTCACATGAAACACCACAGGTTGATATATTTGTGATGTAAGAATAATTGTAAAACGAATATTTTTCGAATGTACATCCATATGGCTATTTGTAACCATTTTGATTTATTAAGCAATAAGTACAAAATTTAAGAATAAACCTAAAAAATAGGGGTTCCTCCAAATAATTCAACAGAAATTATTATAAGTGCTCCACGTATTGCCCATTTTGATTAACACACATCTCCATGGGCATTTGAAATGAGGGGGACCATTTCTTTAGAAATACAGGGTGTTCCATTTGAAAAAATTGAGAAAATTCAATTCAAAAATTTATAAATTGAAAAACAATTTTTGGCCACCCTGTATATTTTTAGGAAGTAAAACTGATTCAAAAATATTAATTAGATGCCTCGTAACTAGTATTTACATAATATTACTTCCATATCTGCATTTGCATTTCAACAAAAAAAATTACTACATCCAAGTGGTTGGGGGATAGAGATAAAAATGTATGAAATTAATTAATTTTTCTAATCGCGCCGTTATTACAACGCACGTTTAAAATACTACGTAAATAGTGTTTATGTAAGCATCTCTTGTATTTGTTTTATCCCAATAAACTATAATAAAGTGCTGTTAATTTATATTGTAAATTACATGTATTAAGTTTGATTTTATTAATCTATTTCGGCCTCTGCACGTTGTAAGATAAAGGTATTTCAATAGTAATGATAATGAGACCAATAAATAATTACAATTTACACTACTATACTACTATAAATAATGTAGATATACCTATTCATGTTCCCCTCTGATGACTCAATATAATTTTAAAAAATTCGAAAAGCACTCTTCTGACAATGTAAAACTTCACTTCGAAAATTACAGCAATAAATTTAAACACTTTACTCACCCTGTAAATTAAAATTCAAATTGGGTTCAGCCCTCCCCTTGGTAATCCAACGTCCAATCTTGGACGATATATGATTATACTCGCGAAGTTCCGGTCGATCTCTCTCATCCGGGAGCCCTGGATATGTGGTTATGTGCGGACATACTCGTCCATCACCCTTTATCGCTCGAACAAATACAACCCTCGCATAAATGCTTTCGGACCATCTAGTTGTCTGTATGACCACCCCATTCCTCTAGTCTCCGATCCCATGATATAAGCTGATTGTTTTAGCTAAAAGTAAAAACAAAAATAGGATAACCTGGTATATATATTTTTAAAGTGATCATTCTCTTGTTTTCTGTTAAATTGGAAGTGAAAATATTTGTATGAGTAAATGGGTCGATTAAATACCTATCTTGGTGTAAAATTATTTATTTATAATATTGTGAAATATAAACCATGAGACATACCAGATACGTTAAACAACTCCCAAATAAAGAAGTAGAATCTATACGATAACGACACACAACCATTCCCTACTGATTTTCGAAATTGTCATCTACTGGAGTTTACTAGGCCCCATTTTCCATATAATATACATCCTTCCCGTTATTGTTCTCCGTACACAAAAAGTTTTATTTGTGAAGCTTGGAATTTTTTAAAATAATTATAAATAAATAATAATAAAATAATACATTAAATATATGAACTTTTCTAATGTACAATTTCTCGGTAAATGTATTATCTGAAGAAATTATTTAACAATAAAATTAAAAATATGATTTTATTGCGAATCACTTATTTATTTATTTATTTAAGAAATAAAAATATAATCAAAATCTATATTGGTTTCATATAAACAATACAGTAGTAGTACAAATTTTATTTATCCATAACTTTTTATTACAATTAATTGCGTGCCTACACCCTCATTATTTCTTTCAATACAAACAATTTTATAGTGGAAAAGTGATTACCAAAATCCGTTGCAGTTCTTAATTTAAATTGGAATAATTTCTGAAAATTGTCGGTTGTTTTTTGAAATACCATATTATATTATTTTATAGTACAAAAAAAGAATTACGAAATGCTGCTGTAAAAATATATTTTCTCTCATAATTTCATTTTGTTGACTACCTTTGCGCATACATAAGAGTTAATATATTATCTAAAGTTTTATGTGAAACATTTGAAAATTCGCATCTATAATGATAACAATCATTGTTGCAATATTTACTCGATTATACTCAAGCATCATGGTCTCTCAGTAATCAACCAAATTTACTTTATGATGTCGAATAATACAACGATACTAGTTATACAATAGTTCTTGTATATTTTTATTAATCCTTTTCAATCCGTATGGTTCTAACGATTCGAAATCTTTTAATTACCGTTTAAAAATATTAAAATGTTGATTTCAATTAGAAATACCTACTACCTAGTTATTATGTATAAATATTTCTCTTTTCTTCCAGATAATCAAATCTTTGTGTCTTCCCCGATGACTTTCATAAGCAATCCGCCACATCGATGGTCACTTAGGATTTATTGGTGAGTAACTTCATCACAATTACTTTAAACTAGGTAATTAAAACTAATAACAACACAGGCACAAAAAGAAAGTTTTGCACTACCCAACAGACTACTATACCTATACGTATTTTGGGGCACTGATATCGAATCCGAGGTCAGAAATCATCCATCATTTCAGAATTTTGATATAACCTCTAAAACAGGTGAAAACCAGCCAGAACTGAGGTTAAAAACAAATTAAAAGCCTAAACGAGCTTTAACTACATGTTATTTTGTGGTGCTGAAACCGAATCCGAGGTCAGCATTGGCCCATCACGTTAGAATTTTTACATAACCTCAAAAAAATCTCGTTACAATAATTGCAATACAAATTGCATTACAATCTGCTATTGTAGGGTACCTTATTATTGTGGAAAGTCCTGTGCAATGGCATTCTTTTTCCTTCTTTGTATTTTCTAGTATATCCCATTTCAACATCCAACAGTAGTCTGTTAAAGATGGACACAAAATCATGAAACTGGTCCTAGAGAGAATAAATTGTAGTAATCACAAATGGAAAATTGGTGGAGATCTGAAAGTTTTATCTATCATATTATAGGATAACAATCGGAATTCACAAATATTCATGTTTTGTATGTTTTTAGAACAGCAGGGATCGAGACAATTACTACAAAAACGAGATTCAAACAAGAAGATCACGTATGGAGAGAAAAATATAATAATAAATGAACCTCTAGTTGAGTCTTCGAAAATCCTTCTTTGACTTCTTCATATCAAACTTGGTATCATGAAACAATCTGTAAAATCATTGGATAAAGAAGGTACATGTTTCAAATAGTTATCTAATGCGAGAATAAAAATGGGAACATTTGATGGACCTCAAATTTGAAAATTCATAAGAAATGCAAATTTTGAGAACACAATTTATGACCTTGAGGGAGCAGTATGGGTAAGCTTTAGAAACGTCATTGACTGATTTCTTGGAAACTGGAAGAACCCAGACTATTGAAACATAGTGACTGAGCTTCTTAAAAAGTTAGAGAACCAGGGTTATCTAATGAACCTAAAATTGCACTTCTTGCACTCCGATATAAGTTTCTTTCCTGAAAATCTAGGAGATTATAGTGAAGAGCAAGGGGAACGGTTTCACCAAGATATTCGCGAGATGAAACGTTGATATCAAGGAAAATGGGATGAGAATATGATGGCAGACTACTGTCGGAAAGAAGAGAAAAATAATGCCATTGCACAGGATTTTCGAAAGTAAGAGGCTACAATAGAAGATCGTAACGCAATTTATAAAGATTTTTTCACGTTATGTAAAAAGTCTAACGTAATGGATCAATTTTACAATTCTCTTTCTTTGCTGGATATGCATTGTTTATAAATGACTTTGTTTAGGGCTTAGGCTTTATACAAGCATAATAATAACAAACATATCTAAATTGATATACTTATATTGATGTTTCATCTCTAAACATGCTATTATTAAATTCATTTGACTTTCTTTAATACATGATGAATTATAAAATTCAAAACGTCTAAAAACAAATTATTAAAAAATTTTTTTTAACTCACCACAAAATTAATTCATTCACAAAGTCACTTATAAAGTAATGGATCAATGCTGACCTCGGATTTGTTTTCAGCTCCCCAAAATACATGTTCGCAAAGTAGTGATTTAAGCGTTTAATTTATTTTTAACTTCACTTTTGGCTAGTTTTTACCTGTTTTTGGAGGTTATGTCAAAGTCCTGCCATAATGGGTTAGTTCTGATCTCAGATTCGATTTCAGCGCCCTATCATACATACAGATATAGCAGTCTATTGGGTAGTGCAAAACATTTTTTTTGTGTGCCTGTGAATAAATTAACAGGTGGTTCCAAAGTCTATTTGGTTTATTTACGATGTATTCAATTTTGAATTTTTCTTAATATAATCAAAGAGAACATTTGCATTATACGTAGTATCCATCTCTCATGAGAATAATAACGAAATACTTTATTTGGTCTGTTAAGCATGTTGATTGTACGTCAAAGTGATATATCACTCCATAAACGTAAACTACCTGATGACAGGTTCTGCTGTTGATGTCAGGAACCTTTACATTTAACACGCGTCTACAGATCAGTGTGTTTATAACATCATTTTAACAATAAATCTCTTGGTAATCCAATTAGATTCAACTGACCTTAAAAATCAATGGTCGAATTTATCTCTATTCGGCAGATTTGATGCTGATGCTTTAGGCGATTTCGTAAATTTCAGTAAATGGCTCTAAATTAGTATCTCGTCAGCATATTAAACCGATGTCGAATATGATATCAATACCTTGAAAGTTTCTGTGACAACTCTGCGACCTATGCGGAACACAGCTCCTACTTGAGAATATTATAAAGGCTGTGGCAAATCGTGCAATACAATAATTTTTAAAATAAGAGCCCGTGCTGCAGCTCGTTACAGTTTTGCAGTTTTTAAGAAACCGCCATTGAGAGGTCTACACTTTTCTAAACTCTGAAGACCATGCCGACTAAATGTAGTAGGTGGTCAATGGTTATGTTAAGATCTCTTAATAAGTATTTTCAGACCACATATTCCGGAATCTACTAGATATTATTAATTATGTGAGATGTAATTGAGCGATTGTAGATAGCTCACTGAAGCTTCTTCAGTTAGCTGATGATAACAAAACTAATAAACAACTGAATAGCTATAATAAAATAATAATAATAACTTCAATAACTAAATGGTATTTTAAAATACAACCTAGGAGTAAGGAGAGGTTTTAGAAGTATCCTCTTTCATCTTACACCTAATCCAAAGGATAATAATATATATTGATAAGTAACGGTGTTAATCTATATTCTACTCCGGCAATCGAATACAGATTACATTATTTTTTAATAATTGACAATAAGCTTTATGCCTCTGGAGGGCGCAAAAACACTGAGGGCAGTTACACAACGCTAATTTGGAATATATTCATATTTTTTTCCACCACCAGTACGGACACCAACTCCGAAATATTTGGTTAGTATATTTATTTCAACAGAAACACCCTTTAATGGGTAATGAGTATTTATCCTAGAACATCTATTTACCTACGAGTATATAGCTTCTTCAGTTAGCTGATGATAACAAAACTAATAAACAACTGAATAGCTATAATAAAATAATAATAATAACTTCAATAACTAAATGGTATTTTAAAATACAACCTAGGAGTACGGAGAGGTTTTAGAAGTATCCTCTTTCATCTTACACCTAATCCAAAGGATAATAATATATATTGATAAGTAACGGTGTTAATCTATATTCTACTCCGGCAATCGAATTTCTTCGAAATTTTTTGGTAAGATCCGAGTGAGTTTGCCTCACGAGCATCACTCATTTTTATTTTCATTGAGTAAAGAAGTTTATTGTTGAGTTAAATTATAAATATTATAACGTTATAATCTTTGGAACATGATACAGGAAAGGATACGTGTCTCAGAGTTATTGTTCCTTATCGGCGTCGCAGGAATAAAATAATATACTCTATGAATGCACTATACTGAATTTTCCAACCATTAATAGTTTTATTCCTGATCTACCTAAGCTGACAAACGCTGATGAGGAGCAATAATAATTTTCAAGCACGTGTCCGTAGTTACATCATGTTCCTTTTTCGGGGTTTATGTTTCTATATAATTTATTTTAACCACGGTAACTCTTTCATTTAACATAATCTTTGGTAATATTATAGTTTGTACCCATATTACTGAAATTAGCTACAGAATATTTCTAATTATTACGATAAAACCATTTTAAATTATATACCTACTAAAATATTAGCATATCTCTAATCCAGATTACATTACGTCATTTGATGCGTATGGTATTAAGCAGAATACAAATATGAAAGATTAAACAAACTTGGTTAATCCGGGTGTGCCATTATGGCTATTAAACCGGAAGTTAAGTTCAAATGACTGCAGACGTTGTTGTGTTGTTTTGATCTTTGTTATCGCTGAGTAAATTCGCACGCACTCTGTGATCAACATTTCGCGTGACAATTGCCGGCTAGATGGGTCTGTAGAGGGTGGTATAGGGGAAGTAGACGACCATTATCTGTGTTAAATGAAGTGTATGGGCAAGGTGTATTCGCGGCCTAAGCCTTTTGCTGGAGCTGCAATTCCCAACTCGCAAGGATAAGACCCCAGGATTGGGAAGTGAAGCGAAACGCGATTCGATAAGAGATATTGTCTGTGCCTGCCAGATAGTTCAGTGAACAGAGGCGAATTCAGATTTAAAATTATATTTTAGAGAATTCGGTTAAATTCAGAAGCGTTATATTGAATGATCAGTCAAAGTTTCAAAATACATACAGTGTATAATTAAAGTTTAAGCTTAAAATTTAACTCAGTCATACTGATGAATTTTTAATAGATTTAAGTAATAAAAATTTATAAAAAGTACATTAAATATATTTTTATTTCTCTATGTGACACATTACTGAAAATCTCATTTGTGTTGATGAAAAATAATTTCTACAGTACAGTACAGTTTAAAATACTATCAAACGAACGTCTCAAAAGTATTGTCCGTTGTGACCCAATACTATCGTTAAAATGAACTGCTTCGTTACAGGCATTGATATCGCGGAAGGGGAAAATTAAATTAATGCATGCTCTTCTTTTACTACACGATTATTTTATTTTATTACTCAGAATTGAATATGCTACGTTACCATTAATTTAAGACAATGTGTATATTATTAATAATACTAAAGCTACAACACAATCGTTTCCATTTTATTTTGTTTATTAATAAAGTAAAATTGGGGTTCTTTGCTATCTTATTTTAATAAAAAAGAACATGAAACAATTCTCTACTTACAAAACAAGTGGTACCAGTTACACTTGTAAGACCGCTCAATACGATATCTGGTGCTGAGTGGTTTTGGAATTGGTGACAGTAATGAGAGAAATATTTCAAAGTGACTCCCTGGGTCTTCTCTGTTCGACACCATCACATTCGCTGTTACTAATCTGGGCCAACAGATTACATTATTTTTTAATAATTGACAATAAGCTTTATGCCTCTGGAGGGCGCAAAAACACTGAGGGCAGTTACACAACGCTAATTTGGAATATATTCATATTTTTTTCCACCACCAGTACGGACACCAACTCCGAAATATTTGGTTAGTATATTTATTTCAACAGAAACACCCTTTAATGGGTAATGAGTATTTATCCTAGAACATCTATTTACCTACGAGTATATATGTCAGAGTCGCACTGAGTATGGCATATGTCATCTTCTCCTGTCTAGATCCATTCCTGTCGTTTATGAAAGATCATGAAACTGGTAAACTGGTGCAGGATTCTTTAAGGCAGCAAAACTAGCCGCAGATAAACTCAGTCTTCTATTCAACTGTAGTCGAAGGGACCGACTAGAAGCTGACACCGGAATTAGTTACTAAGCATAAGGTAGTTAGCTGGTAAAAAAAGGCATGGTACTGTCTACAACAACAAACGATAGGTTTGCCATTTTAGCCACCTAGGCATAAGTCGAGAACCAAGCGATATGTTATGACCTAGCACGATGGTGACATCAACATTGGTCTTTCGTAGATGCGTAATAGGTGTAGAAGTTCCAAATATCAACTGCAGGAACTTATCGGGGTTGCTCAAGTATTCACTTTCTGTATTGATACAATGTGGCATTACGTGTGCTATGTCATCACATGAACGACACTTGTACAACCGTACAAGATACATCTTACGTCGTGAAGTCGAGAAGTGATATCATATTATTTATTTAAAGTTACTCATTTTCAACCATCACGCAGCATGACGTAATCTTCCTCGATCATTGACCAGTTGAAGTTTACATTCCTTTGAAGGAGAAAAATGACGCAAATACTAGCATCAGGTCGAAATGCAAATCAGTCAAGATGGTCGTCCTAAAAGTCGGAGTATTAGGTGAGAAGCTTGATTGATTGATTGATTGATTAATAGCGGGGTTGGGTCAAACCCAAATTGCACTGCAGCTCAGTTGGCTTATTGTACATCCCCGATTCTTACATGAGCTCCGTCCCTTTAATGAGGTTTATTAGCTTCTTTGCAAGATTTTCATGCGAAAGATTGTCCCCGAATTGTAAATCACCGAAAAGAGCAAATCTCCTTCGGCCCAGTGCTTCGCAGTCGTACACTATGTGCTAGGAGGTTTCTTCCTCCTCTTCACATAGTCTGCACATCGTACTGCCCCTATGCACGCCTATGCTGTTAAAAGGCCCACTACATGTTTGATTTGAGGTCGTCCCAAATGGATTACTTCAGTCAGTCAGTTTTTGGGAAGGTACTCCAATAGTGGCCTTCCCTTGGTGTTGGTCAGGTGTCATGTCCCAACGTTGCAGATGTTCCTTAAAAGGCCATCTTTGAACCGCCGTTTTGACTGCCTGTTTTGAAATACCAATCACAGGTTCAGGCCCTGTGAACGGTGTCGCAGAACCCGCTCTTGCCACGTTATCTGCTTTTTCATTGCCTTCAACCCCCCAGTGACCTGGTGTACCCAGATGAGTTCGACATTGTTCACCCGGGACAGGTATATCAGTTCCTGTAGGCACTCCCACGTTATCTACATGCTTACACAGCTCTTAACACTGAAGACCATTGCAGCTTATCCGAAATCTACAGAGTGGTTTTTATGAACCAAATACAGAAAGTTATGCTCAGCCTAACTTAGGGTACATGATTTCCGAAGTCAACAGTCGCTACCCCTGTGGACTGTAAGGGGTGAATAATGCGCTGGTCTATCACTGTGAAGTCATCAGCTGCTGTTGAGTCGAAGGAAAAAACTGTATATTGACTACTCAATTGACCACTTAGTCCTTCATACTACCTACTACCTTCTCCATTTTAAAGGAAGTCAACTAATTAAATTTTTATAATTAAACTGATTTATGTTACCATGACGAATTTCAGTTCGTTCAGTTCAGTTGTTGAAATATGATAAAAAAAATAACTGAAGGAATTTTCGTTACATTTTACGTTGAAGTTTTTGATTGGTTTGATAATCTAAGTCATAAAGTGCAAACACTGCACTTGACAAACAAGTTGGCATAATCCGGTGACAATTAAAACTGTTTCAGTTTTGCCAACTTGCCAATTCGTGCCCGTGCATTAAGACACAATCAAGGAGTTGTCATCAGCAAATATTGGCAAAGGTCTCTTTCATCTCAATCTATGACTAAGATTTAATCTTAAATGCATTCGCTGGGCTGCCAAAACTTGCAAATGAGTGTATTTAATGCATTATAGATAAGTTGACAATATATATTTTTTTAAGTAATGGTGTAAAGTGTAATAGCAATCAAGATTACTTTATGAGATTTTATATCAAGATTTCAGTTTAGATACGCTCCGGAACATTTTCAAATGAATTTTTAATGTAATATTTATACGAAGTCCACCCCTGAATAAAAAGTACATGGCAGTGTAGCAGAAAGGGGAAAAGAGGAGTAAAACTAGTCTGCTCAGCTATGCGAACTCAAGTTAGGTTAATGGCCAACTGGAATTGCGCTTTCCATCTTGTCCCATCCCGCCCATTCCTTGCACGTAAGGAACTCAACTCATGCGACTTGTAATATTTGTTCTCGACTGTTCGCCATTCATATGAGTTTTATCTGCCGTTATGAGCTGCCGCAAGCACGTGAGGATTAGCACCGCCTTTGCACAAAAATGATCCGAGAAATTTTTATAATATTCATTTCGGTTTCTTTCTCAAACCATAAATGATGGCAGTAGTCCCAAATGTACAAAATTGTTTGATTATTTAAATTTTGAGTTCCAGAGATACAATATTATTGCCATTAAGTTGCTTTTATTCCCTTTCGCAAAGTTTTGTAATACTTATATCATTGATGTCCTGATCATTAATGAATTATGTCCGTTTTTTAAATATTAAATGAATAATAATTATGTTACCTGTTGTTTGTTGACAAACTGGAAACTGTCTAACGTCCAACACACTAAATCTATGTCAAACAATATTTTGGTATGTAATATTATTGATATATTTAGATTACCGATATTTAGAGGTATCTCATGAAATCAGCCAAAACTTGACTTTGATATAAAGTAAAATTTAAATGCCATGAATTATAAACCATGTAAAAATTAGGCGAAAATATACATAAGGAAGTAAATATTTCAATTCAAATATGAGAATCATACTTGCTCTTAACTATTTTGTATATTTATCTACTTTCTGAAAATATATAGTACATACACAAGAACATTCGAATAATTAGAATTTTTGATGTGATTTCAAAATCTGCTTATGAGATATGAAACAAGAAAGAAGAATGTCAGCGAAAAGTATTTTCACCAATATTAAATTTTTATAAAGTCAAATCGATGAAATATTATCTTGTTATAAGTGTGACACATATCGTCTGTGATTTACTTTTTAATTTTGATAATATTATTACTTTCACGTCAAGGAGTAATAAAATTGAAATTCAAATATGCAAATCTCCAGAAAGTTCGGAGGGACTGGGATTGTTGAATTTCCATAGCATGGGCTCGTCTTACGTTTGGAAGGCTTATATAAAGCCGTAAATTTATTAGTTTGAAAATCCCTTTAAAGTGCTCAGTTTAAGTAGGATTAACACTCCATTTGGCCGCTAGATGGTGGTACATACTAAACCCACCGAGAAAGCCATATTTTGAA
The DNA here is from genome assembly GCA_963680705.1 of Rhagium mordax. Lineage (NCBI taxonomy): Eukaryota > Metazoa > Arthropoda > Insecta > Coleoptera > Cerambycidae > Rhagium > Rhagium mordax. Next base: position 19,282,600 of record OY796659.1, on the reverse strand, counting down.
ATACATTGGTTTATAAAAGCTATTATCCCACATATAAAGTGTTCTTTATTTTAATATTTTTCATATAAAACCCTACATAGAATGTACCAAAAAGCAGTTCAAGGTATTTTAATTTAATATAATATTTGTTATTTTATATAATATATTATAATACGTTAATATATTGTTATTGAAGTTCTGCAGAATGAATGTAAGGACAACTTTCCAAAGGTTATTTGTATTTCAACTGAAAAAAGGCTTTGTCGTGGTTCATTGTTATAAATACTCCCGATGTAGACATATACTTACAAAAATATTGCAGGAATAAAAAAAATATAGAAAAATAAAACAAATGTACGAAAGGAGTTACAGTGATGTATATAGGAATTGTTTCAATTATAATTTACAAAAACGAGATGTTGAGGTGCTAACGAATCGTTCTGCATAAACAATGTCGCTCTATTTACACCCAGTAGATGTGTTAAAAAGTAAGATCAATTATGGTACATAGAATAAAGCTACTTAATTTTAGAATACGACATATTGAACGTTAGGCCGTTGATTCCAATGATTCCTCATTTGTAAATTTTGTAAGCACTGTTGAAGATACAATTAAATATTATATTATATCTTGTATGTCATTTTAGTAGTAGTAGTAGAGTAGGGATAAAAAAAATAGATAGTAGTGACATAAGAGGATTGTCAAGAAAATAAGTTGAATAAAAAGTTTCTCGTAATTGCATGAAATAGTCTTATTTTAAAAGCAGTATTTTACAATTGGTCCTTCGAGGTATAAAAGAACACACTATGGAGAAGACAGTGCCAAAAAGTCACGTCGGCATTATCAAAGTTCGTAGAAGTAATACATGTAAAAAGGGCATACCACCAAGTAAGTTTATAGTGAGTGATTTTGGAGCCAGTTTAAATGAACCCTGGTGGAATGAAGGACTTGACACCATGAGAAGGCAGGTGAGACGCAAGTTCAACCTTGCAAAGAGAACAGTTACAAAAAAAACTGAGGAAGGCCCAGAGAGAATCCTGGAGGAGGCACTGCGAGGACATTGAGAGTACTGCAGAATGTTCCAGACTTCAGAAGATTGTGTCTAGGGAACCTCAGCAATCCATATACACACTGGAAAAAGAACCAGGCGTATTTACGAAAACGGGAAGGGAAACGATTGAGGAACTACTCAGTGTACACTTTCCCGGTTCTACTATCATCGAGCGACCACTTGACGACTGGCAAAATGTAGGACTAGAACACCATGGAAACAGGGCTTCTAGGGACGACTGGACAGTCGCCAAGAAAGTGGTCAATCAGGAAAAAATCAAATGGGCTATAAACTCATTTGAGCCTTACAAATCCCCGGGACCAGACGGGGTGATACCAATAATGTTGCAACAGGGATCTGTCCTGCTCCTAAATAAACTTTGTATAATACTCAGAGCCAGTCTGGCTCTGGGCTACATACCAAGAGAATGGAAACCTAGTAGGGTGGCATTTATACCAAAGGCAGGGAGAGTCGCTCACTCTCAAGCCAAATCCCTAATGCCAATAAGTCTTATGTCTTTCGTACTTAAGACCCTAGAAAAACTGCTTGACAGACACATTAGGGATGGTGCGCTGATCACGAAGCCACTGCACCCCGACCAATTTGCATATCAGGCAGGTAAATCTACAGAAATAGCACTCCATCAACTAATTAGGGGAATGGAGGACACGCTAGAAGAGAAGGAGGTTGGGTTGGGAGCCTTCCTTGACATCGAAGGTGCTTTTGACAACACCTCATTCTCTTCAATTATCAGGGCTGCCAGAGAGCGTGGGATCGATTCCACCTCATGCAGATGGATCGCGAACATGCTCAAAGGCAGGGTGGTATTCACATCTATGTTTGACGAGACTCTTGGAGCTCAAGTAGCTAGGGGGTGCCCGCAGGGAGGAGTACTTTCTCCCCTACTGTGGAACCTGGTGGTGGACGAGCTCCTTGATATACTCAGCAGGAAAGGATTTACCGTCCAGGGCTATGCTGATGATATAGTCATCACAGTAAGGGGTAAATTTACCAACACCGTTAGGGAACTAATGCAAGAGGCCCTAAACGTGACACAGAAATGGGTGAAGAAGGAGGGACTAAAGTTAAGTCCCCAGAAAATCACTTTCATACCATTCACCAAGAGAAGGAAACTGGAGGGGCTGACACCCCTAAAACTTCTAGGTGAAGAAATAACACTGTCTGGGGTGGTGAAGTACCTTGGAGTCATGATTGACTCTAAACTTACCTGGAACCAACACATTGACAAAATAAAACGGAAAGCGAAAATTACCCTAACGGTAATTAGACGAATCTGTGGCAAAACATGGGGACTTAAGCCTGGTATGGTGCACTGGCTCTACACCATGGTTGTAAGGCCCTCAATGACATATGCAGCCCTGGCATGGTGGCCCAAGGTGCTGCAAGCAACAGCCTCAAACAAACTAAGCCAGGTACAAAGACTGGCTTGTTTGGGCATAACGGGGGCAATGCGCTCAACCCCCACTGCAGTAATGGGAGTTCTGCTAAACCTTCCCCACTGCACATAGTTATCCAGGGGGAGGCGAGGATGGGACTCCTTAGACTGCAAAACTCTGGGAGGCCTGTGCGCCATAGTCCTCACTCGAGTTATGAAAGAATCAAAGCCATTGTGGCAGACCCCATCCTTGAGATGCTGTCAGACCACATGGTACCCAAATACTCCTTCCATAAGCCTTTCGAGGTGATCATACCAGACCGAGAGCTATGGATGGAGGGCATTCCAGAGTTCCTCAACAGCGGACTGACCTGGTACACAGACGGGTCCAGGACTGAAGCAGGAACAGGGTCTGGCATATATGGTGTAAACCCAAGTGCAAGCTTTAGCTATGCGCTTGGCAACCACAGCACAGTATTCCATGCCGAAATACACGCGATTCAACAATGTATTCGCGAAAACACAAGGAGAGCTTACACAAACAAGCAGATCCACATTGTTTCAGACAGTCTGGCGGCACTGAAGACACTAGAATGCTATAAGGTGACGTCAAGACTGGTATGGGAGAGCCTAGAAGAACTCAATATCCTGGCAGAACGGAATACAGTCAAACTGATCTGGGTGCCAGGTCATACTGGGATACTAGGAAACGAAAAAGCTGACGAACTTGCTAAACAAGGATCAGTCACAGCATTTCTTGGACCAGAGCCAGCACTTGCGATACCAAAGTGTACTGCAAAGAAGTGTGTGTCAGACTGAGTCAAGAAAGAACACAACAAATACTGGCAAAACATACCGGGGCAAAGACACGGCAAAGCATTTATGACTGGACCGTGCACTAAACGAACTCAGCAACTGCTTACTCTAAACAGGAACCAACTGAGAATTGTAACAGGGTTGCTCACAGGTCATGCACCAGTGAAGCAACGCCTACAAAAAATGGGGCTGTATGAAGGTGACCTGAGCTGTAGACTCTGCGGAGAGGAGCCGGAAACAGCGGAACACATACTCTGCCAATGCGAGGCATTGGGTCGTAAAAGACAGAATATATTTGGGGAACTAAAAATGCACCCGAGAACACTGTCACACAGACCGGTCAAAGAACTGTATCGGCTAATTAGCAACACAGGAATTACTGGAAGGATTTGAACAACCAGGGAACGACACAATAAGCCTACATGGCTGCAGTGTCACCGGTACTGTACCCAGCAGACGGCCCTGGAACTAGGAAAAAAAAAATGAACCTCTGTCTAGTATGGTGAATGAGACTAGAATGAGACTAGGGGAAAAGAAGGTACATCGGTGTTGTTGAAAAATCCACTACTGAAACTAATTTGGAAGAAAATCGAGTAAATTTGATACTAACAGAGGACAGGTGCAGTCAAATATTTTCATAAAATCAGCTAAAGACAGGGTAATTGTAATAACTCTAATAAAGACAGATCTATCGTATCGAGAGAATCTAACATTTCTCAATTCGAGTTAGACAACGACAAAGGCAGTTGGATGAAGAAGAAATACGGGCAAAATTGCTAGCTATCGAAAGAGAACAAGAAAATTTGATAAAAGAAACGGAGTTATAGAAGAAAATTTCGGGAAAATCTGAATTAGGTAGTAAACAAATCTATATTCTCTGGAAGTCTGTATGGTAGCGAGAAATGTTTCAAGAAATAGGTTGAAGATTCTAAGAAATGTGTAGCAGCTGAAGATAATAATTCCAGAATGTTAAATGATTATGGAGATAACGATTTAGATTTTGATTCTAGTAAAGCATGCAAAGGCAGCTTTGTCGTGGGTGGAGAAGAAAATAATGACGTCTTGTTTGGTATTGCTAAGCAGTGTATTGAAAACTCAAGACAAACTAACACTGGTTCGTCAAAAGGTAAGAGAGCTCACTATTTCTCAGGCGGACTTACTGAATGGCCTATATTGATAAGTGAGTTTCGTCGACAAGACAATTTGATTTATCTGATGAAGAGAACCTGTTACGATTGAATAGAGCAGTGCGAAGGAAGGGCTAGAGATACCGTGAAATCTGTATTAACATCTCCAATAAACGTGAGTAAAATCATTAAAATGTTAGAGATGAATTTTGGTAGGCCAGAATGGATTATTTTATTTTTAATTGAAAAGGTAAAGAATATTAGCTACATGGTTATAACCATGGAAAGTATCAATTCAAAACTTCAGAATTCATAATATGGTAGAAAAGTTGCCTTAAATGCAAAAGTATAGTTGAGGAAAATATAAACATCACCAAGATATTGAAGGAAAACAGACATCTTTGGAAAATTTTGCCGATTGGTATGAAGAGGAAGGAAATCTTCTGGCTAGCATCAGTAACTCTTTTCAGAGAAATATTGTCCCAAAGAAGAAACGGGTGATGATTTCAAAAAAGAATAAGAGCACAGATGGTCAGAATCACAGAAAGTGTGTTTTTTATAAAAATTCTAACCATTCTGTGCTAGAATGTGGAGAGTTTATAGAAAAAACAGTACCTAACTGAAAGAAGGTAGTATCAAATCTCAAGTTTTGTTTTCTATGTTTAATGTTTCTTTTCTATGTTTTGCATTTTGGAAATAGGTGTTATCAGAAAACAATATGCGGGGAAGAAGGCTGTAAGGGAAGATATAATAAGCTACTGCACATGCTACGAAGCAAAGAATAAAGACAAACAGGAACGAGGGATAGGAAATAAGGACCTGACTATCAAAAATTTTGAATAAACATGCAGAACGATGACAATGTTACTTTACTGCGGATTGTTTCAGTAATATTGAGAGTTATAAATCGTACCTTATATCATACAGCAATTCCTTAAATATTATTAATCTCATAGTTAGATTTAAAATCAATAATCAATTTTTAATTTTATTATCAAATTATTATTTAAAGTATTTTAAAACTATTTACACATAAATACTAGACTGAATAGCTATTTTGTAATAACCTGTTATGACATTTAATTTGTGGCTAGTATTATATTGCTTCAAGTATTAAGAAATGTCTCAAAGATTATAAATGCGTAAAATTTTAATACCGCTGGGAATAATTTTATGATAATAATGTAAATAAATTTCTGGTTTACCGCATCACATCCTACAGGAAATACAGTCAATAATAATTATACAGTTTCTATATCAGTAAATTTACTGCAGCCTGTTCTCATTTACATAAAAAAGTTTTTGATTAAATTATTATTCAGTATGGTCACAAATTTAAAATATAACATTATTAGATTCCAAAATAATTCCGCTTTGGTGCAAGTTATCTATCCGTTGATTTAAGTAAAACAACTTAATTCCTCAAGTTTCACAATATTCTGAATTCAATAGTTTACCCTATACACATACGTATATCTATTTTTATGGACGGATTACAACAATAATTCTTCTACTAATAATTACACATATTTCCATTCTAAGATACAATCTGATAACCCATAATGCATAATCGCA